>JAVLUX010000009.1:1410000-2755000 GCA_032164185.1 Moxostoma hubbsi | reverse complement strand
TAACAAAACTAAATAACTTACAGGGAATTCCTTGTCTAGAGCTGACAAAAGAAAATGTATTTGAAAAGAAGAATACTTACAAATATGAGCTCTTTTTTTGCTGTTTCTGCTCAACTGACTCATGTATCCTTCAGACCGTTCTTCTTCTTCTTCTTCTTTCGGAGTTTTATGGCGGTTGGCAAACCAGCTAAAAGGTGCATTTACCGCCACCAACTGGACAGGAGTGTGAAGCATTAACCGAGTGAATCAAATTATCAAATAATTAAATAATCAAATAATTCTGGAAAAAAATAAATAAAATAAATAATATTTTTTTTAGATTAACCTATATTCTGTTAACCAATCCTGTTTCTCTTAGATACCTCATTAAAGCACTATACACCCTTTTCTCTTTCTGTACGTTTTGAAATATGCTATTTACTGGCAATGTATTTATACCTATATAGCTTAATGATTCTGCAAAATTGATTCTTTCTCTGTCGTATTCTGTGCAATGAATCAACACATGTTCAACTGTTTCTGACAAGCCAAATTTATCACAATTTACAGATTCTCTTTTCCCTATGATAAACATTGAGTAATTAAGGCACATATTCCCTATTTGAAGCCTAGATATTATGGAATCTTCCTTTCTGCTTCCGTATTTATTTCTCTCAACCCAACTTTATTTTGAATTTTATACAGATGTCTTCCTTTTGTCTCCTTGTACCATTTCTGTTGCCACATCTTGTTTAGAGCAGATTTTATTATTGCTTTAACTTCAGTTTTACTCAGTGATACATTAATGTCTATTACATTTCGCTTCAAAGATCTCTTTGCCAACTGATCAACCTCCTCATTACCCTCTATCCCCACATGTGCTGGAACCCATGAAAATGAAATGTTTACTCCTATTCTGTATATTCTGTACAGATTTTGTAGTATTTCATACAAGATATCCTGCCTGGATGCTGACTTTCCACTATTTATACTCATTAAAGCTGAATAGGAGTCTGAGCAAATCACTACATCCATAGGATGAACACCTTCCACCCATTGAAGTGCCATTAAAATTCCAATCATCTCTGCGGTATATACTGAGACATGATCTGTAATTCTCTTTTCAATACTATATTTAAAATGGGGAATGTAAACTGCTGCTGCTGTATGTCCAGTATCTGGATTCTTAGATCCATCCGTGAATATTTGAATACTATTGTAATATTCTTGACTTAGGTGCTGCTTCACAACTATATCCTTTGTTATGCTTATTCCCTTTGTTTGCATCTTGTCTTGCAATGTTAGATCTACATCAGGTTTAGGGAAAAGCCATGGAGGTATTGATGGTATTACCACTGTGGGACTAATATTTATATTATTTATCTCTATGTTCTGGGCTTCTTTTTCTACATTCCATCCAAAACTATTTATTTCTCCTTTTCCATTCTCCCAGCATTTTTCTAGGATCTTTTTCACTGGGTGATTCTCATCGTGTCCCTTTAGTGTACTCCAATATGACATTTTTAATTGTAACCTCCTAACATCCAGTGGCATTTCTGCCATTTCTACCTGCATTGCTGGGATAGGGGATGTTCTGAATGCTCCACAACTTATTCGTAATGCTTGCGACGGAATAACATTTATTTTCTTTAACTTGGATGCTGATGCTGAGCTGTATATTATGCACCCGTAATCTATTACTGGTCTTATCATTGCACAATATATTCTTTTTAATGATTGCCGACTTGCACCTCAATCTACCCCTGCCAAACATCTTAAAACGTTTATTCCTTTTTTACATTTATCTATTATTTTCTTTATGTGACTGTCAAATTTAAGTTTTGAGTCCATCTAATGTTTGTCCATATAGTTTTAATTTTATTTGTGGGCTACTCTTCTTTTTTGAGAAACAGATAACTTGCGTTTTTTTCTACTGACAATTTGAAACCCCAGTTGTTTACCCATTTTTCCACTTCCTCTACTGCTTTCCGTCCTCTTTTCCACATGGCTCCATCATCTGCATATAGGGATTTTCCTATTCCTTGTCCTACCTGAGAAAAAATGTCATTAATCATTATATTGAACAGAATTGGGCTACAAACACTACCTTGAGGAGTACCATTATCTATTGTGTATATTTTTGAGTAACTTGAACCGATTTTGACCTGTATTGTACGCTTGAGAAAAGGAAATCCATTATCCAATTATACAACCTTCCACGTCAAAAAACGTCAAAAAACACCTCATTATTTATAAATGCATTCCTGATTTCTGATTCTAGACATATGATAGAATCCATTGTATTTCGACCCTTTCTAAATCCACTTTGATATGGGCATAAAAGATTTTTACTTTCTATAGTGTAGTTTAATCTAGCGATTACCATTCTTTCCATTATTTTACATAAGTTTGATGTTAGTGCAATTGGTCTTTAGTTAACTGCTCTGGAATGATCTTTCCCAGGTTTAGCTATTGGAACAACTACTCCATGTGTCCAGGAAGAAGGGAGCTTTCCTGTCTCCCATACTTTATTGAACAGATGTAATATGATATTCAACGATATATCTGATAATTCCTTTATCATCTCATTACATATATCATCCTTTCCTGGATATGTATTTCTTAAACCTGTCAATACCTGTTTGAGTTCATACAAAGTAAAAACTCCATCCGGAGTGCTTTCAGACGGCCTTCTTTGGACCATGATATTGGGATTATCTCTTATTGCGTGCTCTCTTTGCCTTCTCATATCCTCTGATATGTTACAATTACTGTGAATCTTTACAAATGCTTTTGCTAATACCTCTGCTTTTTCGCTTTCAGTCATTATATATTTGTCCTCATCTACCATTACAGGTGTTACGAACTCCCCTGTCTAGGGTAGAGGAACAGTTTAAAATTAAAAATTAAGGAAAAACTGAGTAATATAAATGTATCGCTAATAAACTAACGTTGCTGAGCCCGTTTTCCCGTCCCAGTAGCAATGAAGACAAGTTATGTTAATCATAAAGGTTTATTTTGAAACTTAGATATTCACACGGAAGCAATAAATTAACCTCAGGAGGGGGTAATGCCAAAATAACAAACAAAACAAGGTCTTCCTATGTTGGTTCATCTGACTAATCTATATACAAAACAAAGATGAAAATAAAAGACAATTCTAAACCAAACTCCCTCTCTAAAATAATAAACAGGAGAAAAAGGTATGTAAAAATAAATTAGGCACCCGCCTCCCTACAGCTTCCTAATACCTCAAAAGATAGAATCGGGATTTCACAACCAGCCCTGCACTCAGGGGTTAACAAATGTCCGCCCGCACTCAGGTTAACACTTCTCTATTTGTAAGCCAATTATACCACAGTACAATACCTTACACAACATGAAATATAACTAACAAAAAACAACTAGCATCTGAGAGAGAAGAAAGGGGCTCTGCAAGAGAGAGATTGGGCAATGTCTCTCTCTCGTAACTCCAAACTGGAGAGCTTTTGTACAAAACACAGCCACAGGTGCCAATCAGGAGTCAATCCAGTTGATTTGGAACAGGTGCCTCTACTCATCCTACAGGATCAGAATGAAAAGACAGACAAACATTTACACCCAATATATAAACACAAGATACGTTCTGGAACGTAACACCCCCACACTTAGGTTTACAAATCCACTTTTGTAAACAAATCTTTATCCCCCAAAATTATACACTCTAGATAAGGCATCGGCCACCACATTTTCAGAGCCCTTTTGATGCCGAATATCTAGATTGTACTCTTGCAATATTAATGACCAGCGCATTAACCGTTGGTTGGTGTTATACATCCTGGACAAAAATATAAGAGGATTATGGTCAGTGTACACAACTACAGGAGTACCGCTACCACCCACGTAAACCTCAAAGTGTTGTAGAGCAAGCATTAAAGCTAAAGCCTCCTTCTCGATGGTACTGTAATGAAGCTGACACTTGGAAAACTTTTTCGTGTAGTAGGATACAGGATGTTCCACACCTCTAGCATCCTCCTGCATCAACACTGCTCCTGCTCCTGTAGCACTCGCGTCTACCTGTAACTTAAAAGGTAGATCAAAATTTGGTGCAGCGAGAACTGGGGCATTACAAAGAATGTCTTTAGCAGCCACAAACGCATGCTCACACTCTGGAGTCCAAACAAAACTCTTGGACACACTAAGTAGGTCAGTCAGAGGAGACACAATACAAGCAAAATTTCTGCAAAACCCTCTGTAGTAACCTGTCATTCCCAGGAACCGGCGTAACTGACGTTTGTTAGAGGGAGTAGGGAACTCTAACATGGCAGAAATTTTTGCTTCAACCGGTCTCACCTGTCCTTGACCAACCTTTTTTCCAAGATAAGTCACAACCGCCTTTGCAAATTCACATTTTGCTAAATTCAGGGTTAATGACGCTTTTGCCAAGCGTTGAAAAACACACTTGAGAGAATTCAGATGATCTTGCCAATCACTGGAATAAACAATTATATCATCCAGTTATGCTGCACAGTTTGGAAGGTTAGCGAGTACCTTATGCATTAACCTCTGGAACGTTGCAGGTGCGTTTCTCATCCCAAAGGCGAGAACTGAATACTGCAGGAAGTTATCAGGGGTGACAAAAGCAGAAATCTCTGAAGCTCTTGGTGTTAAAGGAACTTGCCAGTAGCCTTTTAAAAGGTCAAGCTTGGTTACAAATTTAGCAGAACCCACTCGGTCCACACAATCTTCTAAGCGGGGCAAGGGGAAAGAGTCTGGCTTAGTAATACTATTCACTTTGCGATAGTCCGTACAAAAACGAAAGGTTGAATCCGGTTTAGGGACTAATAAACAGGGCGAACTCCAAGGACTTTCACTTGGTATGGCAAAACCATTTTGGAGTAAATATTCAACTTCGGCCCTCATGACTTCACGCTTAGCAGGGTTCACTCTATACGGAAACTGTTTGATTGGCAGATTCTCACCAACATCAATATCATGAACAAGAACATTCGTCTGGTTCGGAACATCAGAAAATAAGATAGGATGTACTCTGATCAGGGTATCCACTTCACGACGTTGATGCTCAGGAAGATAAGACCGGTAAGAATCCAAGTCAGACAGTATGACAGAGTTCTGCAAGCGTCCACATGAAAATTTTTCATCACACCTAGTCAATCCATCATCTTCAAGTCTATACACATTAGGAAGAACAGTAGACATGACAGGTGAAATTTTATTTGAGTCAGTAACCTTACCGCCACCCCTTACAATATAGGGCTTTATCATATTTACGTGACAGACTCGAGTTTTCCGCTTACGATCAGGGGTGCGAATTACATAGTCCGTCTCACTCAGTTTTTTATCAATAGTGTAAGGACCTGAAAATTTGGCTTGTAAAGCTGACCCCGGCACAGGTAACAAGACAAGAATACTCTCACCAACTTGGAAACTGCGTGCTACACTCTTTTTATCAAAACATGCCTTCATTTTAGTTTGCACGGAAGCGAGATGAGTCTTTGCTGTTTCACAAGCCCTATGAAGCCTTTCACAAAAAGCACTCACATAGTCCAGAACAGACATAGGCGAGGAATCTTTAAAGAGTAATTGCTCTTTAAGCAGTTTCAGTGGCCCACGAACAGTATGACCAAACACCAACTCTGCAGGACTAAAACCTGTCGATTCCTGCACAGTCTCCCTCACTGCAAACATTGAGAGGTAGACCTTCTACCCAATCTTTCTCCGTTTCCACACAATATGTTCGGAGCATCGTTTTTAGAGTTTGATGAAACCGCTCAAGAGCTCCCTGGGACTCTGGATGATAAGCAGAAGACAACCGATGACTAACACCTAACTCCTTTACTACCTGCTTGAACAAGTGGGAGGTAAAATTAGTTCCCTGGTCAGTCTGAATAATCCTAGGCAGGCCAAAAATTGAGCAGAACTTCACCAATTCCTTTACTACTACCTTAGCTTTCAGCGATCGCAGTGGAATCGCATCAACATAACGAGTAGCCACACACATAATTGTCAAAATGTACTGGTGTCCAGATTTAGATCTAGGCAAAGGTCCAACACAGTCAATTACCAGACGCTCAAAAGGTTCGCTAATAACAGGAATAGGACGCAAAGGGGCTGAAGGTATTACCTGATTAGGTTTTCCAGCTACCTGACAAGCGTGACATGAGCGGCAGAACTGAGATACACTGGATTTTAATCCAGGCCAAAAAAAGTGTTTAGCAATCCGTTTGTACATCTTGGTTATACCAAGGTGTCCAGAAAGGTAGTGCTCATGCGCCAGTTTTAAAACTTGCGACCGGTAACTAGTAGGTAGAACAATTTGATACGCCGCATTCCAATCAGCCTCACCTGCCAATGAAGGTTTCCATCTACGCATCAACACGTCACCATCCCAAAAATAAGACACAACAGTTGTTGGAATGGTACTCAAATCGACAGCAGCTTCTATGCAACTACTCAGAGATGGATCAGATCTCTGGGCAGTAGTTAATTGTTGTTTCCCTGTACAAAAAGGAATATCTTTTAGATCAGAAAGATCCTCGGTCTCTCCCACAAACTTCTCAGGTTCAACTGAAAGTTTACACTCCACTGAATCAGACGAGTTTTTAAACAAATTAGAGAGATCCACTACACCCTCATATTTCCTTGCCTGTGTGCGAGTCACTACACATGCAGGAAAAACAGAAGGAAATTTCATGGCTAAAACAGACTGATCACCCACCTCAGGATTAATAGTCACAACCGGGAAAGGGAAAACTTTGCCACCTGCTAGGTCATTGCCAAGAATGAGACTTACACCCTCTACTGGCAACTGTTCACGAACGCCCAGTTTAACCAAGCCTGAAACCAAGTCAGAAGACAAGTGAACCTTATGTAGCGGCACATTAATGCAGCCTAACTCCATACCACGAATCAGTACATCGCTACCAGAGTAAGTTTGATCCGAGAAGGACAACACATTCTCCAGAATAAACCATTGAGCTGCACCAGTGTCTCGAAGCATAACAACAGGTTTTTTTCTTATCACATCCAGGAAGAGAAACAAAACCATTGATAAGAAAAGGTTTGTATACTTCCATTTCTGAATGCGAATCAGCTCGGTCTGATAACGCCATTGAATGGGCAAAAGCCACATTTTTGGGTTTTACCCGTGAAGATTTCTGGTTCCAAGCTTTGCACTCAGAGATCAAATGAGTCGGATCTAAACAGTAAAAGCAAGCCCGTCGTTCCTCAGCGCGTTTTGCGGCAGAATTACGAGAGACATCCGTTTTTGACAATCGAAATACCCTACCTGTTTCTCTAGACGATTCATTCGATACTGAAGATGAAGTTTTGGTCTGACGCACAGAAAATACATTTCTGTGTGTAAGAACAAATTCGTCCGCAATCACTGCTGCCTCTGCAAGTGTAGCTACTTTTTGCTCATTTAGATGAATCACAATATTCTCTACTAAGCAATTTTTAAAGTCCTCCAATAGGACAAGTTCTTGAAGCTGATCGAAAGTCTCAATCTTACTAGCAGAGCACCACTTATCAAAGAGAACTCTTTTCTCTCTTGCAAATTCTACAAATGTTTGTTTGGCTGCTTTTGAATGTTCCCTGAACCTCTGACGATAGGCTTCTGGTACCAACTCGTAAGCTCTTAATACGGCCGCCTTCACAATGTCATAATCAAGAGCTTGTTCTACAGGCAATGCAGAACAAACCTCTTGAGCTTTTCCTACTAAATTACATTGGAGAAGCAATACCCACATGTCTTTTGGCCAGTTCAATTTTACTGCCACACGCTCAAATGCAGTAAAATATGAATCAACCTCAGCTTCACGAAACTGCGGTACCAATTTGACATACTTACCCACATCAAAAACAGCATGCAAGGTGTCCAAATCAGACGATGGAGGCCTAGAACGAGGTAAAGGGCTGGGGCGGCTGCGTAATGAATTAATCTCAAGTTCAAATTTACGAAGTTTTATATCGCGATCTGCTTCAATTTCGAGAGCTCTGATCCGCAGCAATTGAGTTTCATGTTCTTGTTTTTTTAAGGCCAGATCAAGTTCTTTTAATTGAATTGCGACACTAGGATCCGAATAAGATACCTCTTTAATAGTACCAGCTGACCTCGTATCATCAGAGACAGGCTCCATTTCAACACCCCTCTCACTTGTTCTGGAAAAATAGCTGCCTCCACCAACTGTTTATATAACTCCTCTATGATGACTTGCTTCCTCAGTGTTCTAGAAACAGCCATATTATAGAAGTCAGCTATTAATAACAAATATACTTTCCTACACCGATTAAATTCCTCCAGTGTTGGAGACAATGAAAAACTAACCAAGTCAAAATCCATATTTCACAATTATATAGATCTCCTCCCCCCTTTTAAGCATTCAAATGCAGCCAAACAAAGAAAAGTAAATAACTTACCCGCTTTTGGCGTTTGCAATCGTAAACGGACGGAGTTACTTACGGACCAAAATTCCACCCAGGCGATGTCCAAATTCTCTTGACCTCCCAAGATAAGAGATCTCTTGTTAGGACGAGCCCCCAATTCTGTTACGAACTCCCCTGTCTAGGGTAGAGGAACAGTTTAAAATTAAAAATTAAGGAAAAACTGAGTAATATAAATGTATCGCTAATAAACTAACGTTGCTGAGCCCCTGTTTTCCCGTCCCAGTAGCAATGAAGACAAGTTATGTTAATCATAAAGGTTTATTTTGAAACTTAGATATTCACACGGAAGCAATAAATTAACCTCAGGAGGGGGTAATGCCAAAATAACAAACAAAACAAGGTCTTCCTATGTTGGTTCATCTGACTAATCTATATACAAAACAAAGATGAAAATAAAAGACAATTCTAAACCAAACTCCCTCTCTAAAATAATAAACAGGAGAAAAAGGTATGTAAAAATAAATTAAGCACCCGCCTCCCTACAGCTTCCTAATACCTCAAAAGATAGAATCGGGATTTCACAACCAGCCCTGCACTCAGGGGTTAACAAATGTCCGCCCGCACTCAGGTTAACACTTCTCTATTTGTAAGCCAATTATACCACATTACAATACCTTACACAACATGAAATACAACTAACAAAAAAAAAAAAAAAACAACTAGCATCTGAGAGAGAAGAAAGGGGCTCTGCAAGAGAGAGATTGGGCAATGTCTCTCTCTCGTAACTCCAAACTGGAGAGCTTTTGTACAAAACACAGCCACAGGTGCCAATCAGGAGTCAATCCAGTTGATTTGGAACAGGTGCCTCTACTCATCCTACAGGATCAGAATGAAAAGACAGACAAACATTTACACCCAATATATAAACACAAGATACGTTCTGGAACGTAACACAGGTATATTTCTATATATTTTATTCCCTCCCATTTTCCTAATCATTCCCCATAATTCACTTATCTCTATTCTCTCACCAATTTCATCGCAGAATTGTCTCCAGTATTTCCTTTTAGCTGATCTAATTACTTTTCTAACCACTGCCTGATATCTTTTGAATATTATTATGTCCTGAAAGGAATATGTTTTCTTTACCTTTTTAAACGCCTTATTTCTAATTGAGATTACCTCACTGCAGTTCCCTGTCCACCATGGTACACTTTTCCCTCTTCTTTCTCCTAAACTTTTCCCAATTACCTCCTCAGCGGTACTACAAATGATCTCATTAATTGTATTATGTAATTCCTCAGGTTCCTGTTTATCATTTAACATTCCTAACAATCTAGCCTCACTAACTTCCTTAAACTTTTTCCAGTCCGCCATTTTAAATTTCCACCTGGGGATTTTCTGTTTTATATTTTGTTCCACTTCTATACCTACTACACATCTGATGGGGTAATGCTCACTACCTATTGTAGTTTGCTCAAGCACTTCCCACTTGCATTGTCTAGCCAGACTTTGAGACACTATAGTTAGATCTATTGCTGACTGATGACCTCTTGTTACATCTATCCTTGTTGCTCTTCAATCATTTAAACGCACTAGATCATTATCATCTAATATACTTTCCACAATATTTCCATTATGATCATTAAAATCACTACCTCACATTGTACTATGTGCGTTGAAATCCCCACATCACACTAATTTGAAACTTCCCTCACCACCAACTTTTTGTCTTAAATCTTCTTTAATCCTATCACAAGGATTATAAAAGTTGACTATTCTCATTTTCTGATTTCTTGTACTTACCTCCACCACTAACGATTCAACATCCCCATTCACATCTATCTCCCGAAATTCTATTCCTTGTTTAATTAGAGTTACTACACCACCACCATTTTTAATTTTCCTATCCTCTCGTAATACTTCATATTGAGGAACAACAAAGTTTAAATAAGGTTTTAGCCAAGATTCTTGTATGCAAATAATATGAGGTTTTTCTTCATATTCATCAATATATTTTTTTAATTCTTGCCCATTTGCTATTAGGCTTCTTGCATTCCACTGCAATACTATCAGTAACATTATAATCCTCCACCTGAAGCCTGCGAGTTTGTTATTTGCATCTTTAATTTCTCGTTTACCTGTTCAACTGTTAATCTGTCTGCCTCCAAGTACTTTTCTGCTGCTCTAATTATTATTCTTATTCTTTCTGTACGGCTTTCTGTTTGTGCTGAGCAATGTATCACTTCCGCCATAAAGGTGGTGAACGCCAGTTTGTCTATACTGATGATGTTATTACTTATTGTCTCTCGGGCCTGCCTCTTCAATCTTTGTTCGTCCTCACTCTCTTGAGCATTTCTCTGTTCTGTCCCTTTCACTCTTTTTATGGCCTCAGCGTAACTTATTCCTTCCGATATTTTTACATTTTGTATCTTGACAGCATTCTTTCTCACCTGACACCCTCCATTTGCCGCACTATGCTCCTCTCCACAGTTGCAGCACTTTGGTTTCACTCCTTCACATTTTCCGTACTCATGATTTCCACTACATCTTGCGTGCCGTTGTTTCCCTCTACACACTGATCCCACAAGTCCATATTTTTGACACTTGTAACATCTCAATGGAGGGGGGGATATATGGTCTTACTAAATAACTCATAAATCCTAGAAACACTTTCTGGCATTATAATTCAAACTCTAATTAAGAGATTTGACGAGCAAGATCAACGTCTGAAAAAAATCGAAAAAACAATGGAGGAAAATGCACATGCAGTTAAAAAGAATAAAGAAGATATCGGCGAACTGAAAAAAGAAGTAGCAGACTTGAGGAAAGAGAACATCTCACTGAGGCAGCAGTGTTTGGAACATGCTAGATATAAGAGAAGATGGGATCTCAGACTGATCGGTCTTCCAGAAAAGGAAAATGAAGATACAAGAGAAACGGTGATTGGAATCCTTACCAGGGTGATTCCGTGGTCAGTGGAGAAGCTCAGGCAGTCGGTGGATACAGTGCATCGGTTAGGAAGAAGAAATGACGCTGCTACCAACAAGTTACCCAGACCAGTCAAAAATCAAGAGAGGCAAAAGTGTGTAAAGAGATGAACATTCATTTCAAAGAAGACTTTTCAAAGGCAGATCGTGAAGCTCGTGCTAAGTTGTGGCCAAAAGTCCAAGAAGCCAGGAAAAAAGGGAAGAGAGCATTCCTAAAAGAGGGCTATGCACTGATTGATGGTCTAAGAGTTGACCCGTAATTGATGCTCTCAAGGTAACATGTAGTCTTACGTGAAGTATTCAATGTTGCTGCAATCAAAAAAACAAAAAAAAAACAGATGGAATTAATCTGGAATAAAAAAAAACTGTTCAAGAAAAGAGGTCTAACTAAACAAGAACTGTATGTTCTAGCTGTTATGGTTTTGTAGAGTAATTAAGGACAACATGTTCACTCCTGCGTTATAAGTAAGTGTGTGCTAGGGGCTGAGATAGTAGGCTAATACGTTAATTTAATTTATGTCTATTTTTTTCTATCTTTGAATGCTAGGGGGTTAAAAAACAGTGGTAAGCGGAAAGCTATTTTTTTATTTTGCAAGGAACAAAAAGCGAACTGTGTTTTCTTACAAGAGACTCACTCTGTTTTAAATGATGAAAGATTTTGGAAAGTTCAGTGGGGTGACTTAGCCTTGTTTGCACATGGATCTTCGCATTCAGCTGGAGTGATGGTATTATTTAACAGATTTGAAGGCTCTTTAGTTTTTCACGAAGGGGATACAGAAGGCCATTGGCTAATGTTAGCAGTAGAAATACATGACAAATGTTACATATTACTCTTTATGGTTATAATAGCAAAGGGGCTAATAGAGAAATGTTTGAGAAACTTGGAATATTGGTTAATGAATGGAAAATTAAGTATAAGGCAGAAAATGTGATAATAGGTGGTGACTTTAATATTGTCCCTAAGTCATGGTTAGATAGGAGACCTCAGAGAGCTTCACATTCTGTGTATAATGATACTATATTGAAGTTCTGTAAAACTGTAAATTTGGTTGATTACTGGAGGGTATCCAACCCAAACAGCATTCAGTATACATGGTTTAACCCCTCAGGAAATGATCAATGTTCAAGATTAGATTATTGGCTTATTGGCTTATGTAAAATTGTCTCTGAGTGTAAAATTACAACAGCCCCACTTACTCACTGTATGGTCACTCTGTCTATAGAAGTCCTTAAGAAACCTAAAATTCATCCTAATATTTGGAAGTTTAATAATGACTTGTTAAAGAATGATAGATTTTAGCAACAAGTGTTGGCTCTTATTGAGGAGATTGATAAATTAGAAATGTCTAACTTAAATAAATGGGAATGGTTCAAATTTAAGGTTAAGCAAATAGCAATTGATACAGGCAAATTTTTATCAGTGAGGAGAATACAGAAACAAAGGGAATTGATTGGAGAAATAAATTCTTTGGTAGTTAATATACAAGAATCACCAGAAAATTCAGCAAAATTACAGGCACTGCAATCTCAACTAGATGAGTTGTATTTAGAAAAAGCAAATGGAGCCTAAATTCGATCAAGAGCGTGTTGGATTGAGGAGGGAGAAAAAAGTTCTTCATATTTTTTTGGCTTTGAAAAGCAAAGACAAACAAAGAAAAAGATTAGCAAGCTTAAGATTAATGATATAATAACAGATGATCAACAAATGATTCAAAATGAAATTTTGCTTTTCTATTCTAACCTTTATAAATCTAATTATAATAAAGCCGACTGTGATTCTTTATTTGGGACTATAAGAAATCAAATACATAAATTAAAAGAGGAAGATAAAGTCTTAATTGATGATGAGTTGACCATAAAGGAAATGGATATAGCTTTAAAACAAATGAGTAATTGTAAATCACCAGGTATTGATGGTTTATCTACTGAATTTTTAAAACATTTTTGGAAGGATATTCGGAAATTATTATATAATGCATTTTTAGAATGCATTCAGAAAGGAAGTTTATCACCTACTATGAACACAGGTATAATAACCTTGTTACCTAAACCTAAAAAAGAGTTGTTATTATTAGATAATTGGAGACCAATAACTCTGTTATGTACAGATTATAAATTACTTGCCGTGGTGTATGCTAATCGTCTTAAATTGGTACTTGGGAAACTTGTAGAGGAATATCAATCAGCTTTCATCAAGGGAAGATATATTCAAAACCATATTAGACTAATCTTGGATATGATCGACTATCAATCACTGATACAATCAGAAAGCCTCATTTTGTTTTTAGATTTTTTTAAAGCATTTGATACTGTGGAGCATGAATTTATATTTACGACACTTAAAATGTTTGGTTTTGGGGAAGGGTTTTGCAAGGTTATTAACATTTTTTATAATAACATTTATATCCCTTAATCCAGGCATGACTCCTAGAATTGACATTTTGCATGGTATTAGACAAGGTTGTCCAATCTCTCCAAAACTGTTTATTCTATGCACTCAAATGTTAGCTTATCTGGTTGTCAACCATCCTCAATTAAAAGGAATAACCATTTATAATTTTGAATATCGAATTAGTCAATTTGCTGATGATACAGTAATATTTTGAAAAGACAAATCTATAGTTAAAAAAGCTCTGAATATTATTTCAGTCTTTTCTGGAGCATTAGGCTTATGCTTAAATTTAAAAAAAATGTGAATTTTTTCCTCTGTTTTCATGTCATGAAGAAAATATAGAATCCATACGTGTTCAATCTGAAATGAAATATTTAGGTTTAAAAATGTGTAAAGAAATTCATATGAGAGAATTAGTAAATATAGAAGAGAGAATTGATAGTATGAAAAAATCCCTTAATCATTGGCTTATGAGAGATCTGTCTATCATGGGCAGAATACTCTTGACCAAAGCAGAGGGTATATCTAAACTGATTTACCCATGTTATTCTCTTTATGTTTCTCCTCAACTGATAAAAAAAGGTAAACTGTATTTTGTTTAATTTTACATGGAAATACAAAACTCATTATATTAAAAAATCTCAGATGATTAAAGAATATAAAAATGGAGGTCTGAAAGCCTCTGAATTTGAATCAATGGTTGGAGTATTTAAACTGAATTGGATTAAAAGGTATTTAGCACAACCTAACTCAATGTGGTATCATATACCAAAGTCTGTATTCGAGCAAGTTGGAGGATTAGATTTTTTGCTGAAATGTGATTTTGAGTTTTCTAAATTGCCAATTAAACTTTCAAAATTCCACAAACAGATTCTATACTACTGGAAATTGATATTCACCCAAAATGTTTTACCACATTGTTCCACATTGTGGAATAACAGAACCATTACAATAAATAGAAATACAGTATTCAAAAAAGAGTGGTATGGGAAAAATATTTCACATGTTATTGATCTCTTAGATGAAACAGGTCAAATTATTCAACATAATGCATTCATGGAGAAATTTGAGATTAAATGTTCCTTTAGAGAATTTCATACATTGTGCAAAGCCAATCCTCTTGCTTTAAAACAACTAATACAAAACACTCTTACATATTCAAAGGTATCTGTTAAACTGCCCGAGTTAAAGGTTGGAGAAGTTTATATTGGAGACAAAAAATTTAATAATAAAGTAATAGGGAATGTATTAAAATGTAAGTTATTTTCAGATTACAATAAACCTTCCAAATTAAAACTATTTGAAAATAAAACTTTTAATAACAAATTCTGCAAATACCTTAAATGGCCAATTCTACCTAAAATGAAGGATATTCAGTTTAGGATCATTAATAATGTGTATCCCGCTGCTGAGGTTTTGCGCAAAAGATTCCGTTTTGAAGTAGATCCTTGTGTTTTTTGTTTAGTAGAGCCTGAAACCATTGATCATTTATTTTTCTCTTGTCCAGTAATATTGAAATTCTGGCAGGATCTTTTCAGCTGGTTAAATTTTGATAACAACACTGATATTCCATCACTAAATATGTTTAAGATTTTGGTTTATGCAGATGGTTTTTCAAAAGAGTTGTCATACACTTTAGAACATTATTATTACAATGGGTAAATATCATATACACAAAAGTAAGTGGAATAACTGTAAACTTCTAATAAACAACCTAAAATCAGAAGTTTTGCAAAAAAAAAAAAAAACTAAAAAAACAAATCTTCTTGCATCTCCGGATCGCTTCCGGAACTACTGTCACTTCCTCCTATTAATGCTGCAGTCACTGCCCAGTGTTGCCAACCGCCTGTGCACTGCGCTTCTCCATCTTCTTCTTTTTCTTTTTCTTCTTCTACTTGGTCTTCTTCTTCCTCTAGCTTTTTTTCCAGCGGTTCGCAAACCAATTGCTGCATTACCGCCACCTATCTCCCATTCGGACCATCGACACTCTATTTACAAATAAAATACCTACACCACCTTGTCTAACTATAGAAAATACAGTTTTCTCCTTTTACAATAATCTTTATGCCTCTACATATTCCCAATTAGATTCCTCAAAATTTTTGAATGAAATAAAGGACTGCATACCCAAGATTGATGTTTCATCTAAAGATTTCTGTGAGTCTGATTTAAAAATAGAAGAATTGGATGACGTGAGCTTGAAATTAACAGTGAATAAATCGCCGGGCACCGACGGGCTCACTGCCGAGTTTTATCGATTTTTTTGGAAAGAAATCAGACATTTATTATTTATGGCAATTCAAGAATGCATATTGAAGAACGAATTAATGACAAGCATGAAACAAGGCCTAATAATACTTATTCCTAAACATGGTAAAGATAAAAGATTGTTAGATAATTTAAGACCAATTACCCTTCTTAACATTGATTATAAGTTGTTATCGGGAATTATTGCAGCTAGGATGAAAAAATGCCTACCCCAGATAATAAGTGAAACTCAGTCTGGCTTTCTGGCTGGACGATCTATCCATAATAACATACGATTGGTACTAGACTTGATCGAGTACAGTCATTCATTTGTAGAACATGGTTTTATTGTATTTTTAGATTTTTACAAAGCTTTTGATTCAGTTGAACACCCCTTTATTTTAGAAACTTTAAAGCATTTTGGTTTTGGACAGAAATTCTCAAAATTAATCAGTTTACTCTACAATGATATTAATAGCTGTGTATCTCTGGAGCATGGCACATGCTCACGATTTGCAGTTAAGAGGGGAATTAGACAAGGCTGCAACAGTTCTCCTTTATTATTTATAATGGTCGCTGAACTATTGTCTATCCGGATTAGAATGAACCATTCTGATGGCTTCAACATCCTGGGACAACACATCATAATAAGCCAGTTTGCGGACGACACGACTTTATTTCTAAAAGATAAAAGGCAAATTTCCAGAGCGTTAGATTCAATCAGTCAGTTCTCAAAGGCGTCAGGTGTTAAATTGAACACTAATAAATGTGAAATCTTAGCTTTACATGACCAACCAGCTCGTCTAATTGATAATATACAGGTTAAATCAGAAGTCAAATATTTGGGGTTCACAATCACCAAAAATAAAGAAATAAGGGAAAAAGAAAACATTCTTAAGAATATTGATAAATGTAAAGTAATTCTGGATTCGTGGCTGCAAAGGGATATATCAATTTTTGGCAGGGCTCTTCTAGCCAAGATGGAGAGTATATCAAGAGCCATTTATCCTGCCTTTTCTCTAGAAATTTCTAATAATATGATTAAATTAATAAATAAGATAAATTTCAATTTTATTTGGAAGGGTAAATGCCATTATATCCGGAAAAATGACATGATTAAGAGTATTGAAGAGGGTGGCATGAACACCATAGATATTTCTGTGATGAATGGTGTACTAAAACTAAAATGGTTGAATTCTTTTGTATGTCATAATGACTCTTTTTGGTTTAGCATCCCGAATGCAATTTTCCAAAAATTGGGGGGAATTGATTTTATATTGCGGTGTGACTATGATTTAAGCAAACTACCTGTAAAATTATCCGATTTTCACCAGCAAGTTCTTTTGTACTGGAACCTAATCTTTAAACACAACTTTACACCACATAATACACCTCTGTGGAACAATAGGTATATTCTGAGTAATAGAAAATCCTTGTTTTTTGGATCTTGGATGGAAAAAGGAATATGGGCGTTAACACATTTGATGGATCATTTTGGTGACTTGTTAAATTATAGAGATTTTTGTGATAAATTCAATTTTCAGTGCCCAGTGAGAGAGTATAACAAAGTGTTAAAGGCCATCCCAGCACCCCTGAAAATGATGATTAAACAGTTTGTAGTGCACTCAAACACTCACTCAGAAATGAGACCTCTTTGTATTGAAGGAGTTATGTTAAAGAGTAAACAGTTTACAAATAAGTTTATTAGAAATGTGTTATCCAATCAGTATTTCCCTGGTCAACTGAAAAGAAAATATGTCCTAAAAGATTTCAGTGACGAAGAGGCTAAAAAAATAAGGAAGCGGTATTTATCCTACCCAATCTTTCCTAAGGCAAAAGAAGTGACATTTAAAATATTGAATGACATTTATCCATCTAACGGCTTTCTACATGAAAGATTCAATTGGGAAAACAATTCTTGTGGATTTTGTGAGAAGGAAATTGAGACTGTTGAACATATTTTCTTTCAATGCGAAGTGGTACAAGAATTTTGGCTTGCATTTCAGAGTTGGTTACAATCCAAGGAGATATCACTCCTCCCTTTGAATGTGCGCTCAATTAAAGTTGGAGTGTTTTTGAATGACAAAAACTTAGATTTTTTGATAAACATTCTGATTGTTTTAGGTAAACATTTCATTCACAGATGTAAATATTTAAAGAGCAAACCCTTTTTCACTGGATGGAAGAATGACCTGAAACTATTTGTGAAATCTCTTCATTGGATGACGGACAGAAATGCCCTGAAACTTCTTTCCGTTTTGGAATTGTTTAAGATACTGGACTAAGACCCTCCCCCCCTTTTCGCCTTGTTTATTTTATTTTATTATTATTATGTTTTTTTTTTTTGTTATTTTTTTTTTTTTTTTTTTTTATGATCTATCAACACGAATACAACTGTATAATCGTTGATTTATGCCTTAAATGTTTGTACATGATTGCTATACTGTAATAAAAAAAAAAAAAAAAACACCTTGTCTAACTTCAAACCTGGGGGGAGGAGCAAGATGGCGTACTAGATGGCAGCATAGTTAACAACTAGCAAAGTTGGACTTCCGGCAAGATGGCGAGCTAGGCGCACATGTTTTGCTGAGCTCTGGCAGAACTTTTTCAATTAATACTTTTTATTGCCACCTTCTCATAAACCAGTCTCAGAAACTTAAGTGACCAATTAAACACGTTACTATTGCATTCATCTGTTTTTTGATGCGCTTTAAATTGAAAGAGTAAACTTTGACGGGAACATGGCCCATTCAGCAAACAGAGCCCAAAGTGTACTCATGGAAATGGATCACAATTACGGACGAGAGACCCCAAAGGAAAGACGACGGGATGCTTCTCACATTACTCCAACCAAAACTCCTCAAAAAAAAGGTAAAACCAGACGAGTGTGAAATCTCCAATGCAGCTTTGCTGCAGGCGATTGACTCCTTAAAGGTAAGATTCGACTCTCAAGATAGAACGCTGGAGGACATCGCAGATAAAATAAGACAAAACAGCATCATGATTGTGAACATCTCTAAATCAGTAGAGTTTAATGCAGCGGAGATTAAGGAATGCAAGCAAAAATATGTCGTCTTGGAAAAGAAAACTGCAGTTCTCGGGAAGTCTAATGAGGATTTAAGGTTGAAAACCTCCGAGCTTGAGCGTTATAAGCGGAGATGGAATCTTCGTATTAAAGGGATGAAAGAGCTTGTTGACGAGGATGCACGGAAAGAGGTGACTGAACTCTTGGGTACCATAGCCCCACATCTGCCACAGAAGCTGGAAGATGTCGTTGACTCGGTTCACCGGGTTGGAAAAAAGGAGAGTGGAAGACACAGTCAAATGATTGTTCAGTTCACCATGCGTAAATATAGAGACAAATTCTGGAAGATTACAAAGAACTCGCAGCTGTGCACTGAACGTGGAATCAGGTTCACGGAGGATCTGTCAGCTGAGGACCGGAGTGCTCGTGCAGCTCTTTGGCCGCTCATCCAGGAAGCCAGAAGCGCTGGAAAGAAGGCGTACTATCGCGGTCCTTTGGGATACATCGACGACCGTTTAATCTCAACTACAAATCAAAGTGCGGGCTGATTACTACCATGAAACAATGAAGAGGCTGTAAGTTGTGAGAACTGAATATGAAACTTATCAGCCAGAGCATCAGTTCATATTATTTTGTTTGATTTTGTGTTGAATCCTAATAAACAGAGTTATTCTATCCCCAATAGGGTTTGTTAATAGTGTTTTGTTAATAGTTTTTTTTTTCTTGTTCTATGCTTAAACTTAATAGCTGCATTTCTTTTCTTTCACTAAATGTTAGGGGTCTAAGAGATAGTACAAAAAGAAAAGCTACATTTCTGTTTTGTAAAGAAAGAAAAGCTCAATGTGTTCTTTTGCAGGAAACTCATTCTAGTGGCAGTGATCATACTTTTTGGTCTAATCAGTGGGGTTAATCAGTTTTATTTGCTCATGGCACAACTTGCTCAGGAGGTGTTGCTTTTCTGTTTAACAATTTCCCTGGGAAACTTGTTGAGTCAAGATCTAGCTTGGATGGACATTGGTTATTTTGTATTAAAAAAATTGAAAATTGTTACATTGTCTTAGGAAATGTGTATGGTTATAACAATTTATCCCAAAACAAAGCTTTAATTTCAGAAATGTCACTGATATTAGAGGAAATGAAAACAAAGAATGCTACTGATTTTATTATATTGGGTGGTGACTTTAATATGGTGTATGATGAGTGGTTAGATAGGTCGCCAACTAAATATAATGTAAATCATTACAATTTATTATTATCACACTTTTGTAATAATCAAGGTTTAATAGATATCTGGCGTGAGTCAAACCCCTATCTAAGACAATTTTCTTGGTTTAAACCTGATGCTTCTTGCAAGTCCCGAATTGATTTTTGGTTAATTTCTCATAGTTTTTTTGCCTTATCAAACTATTTCTAGTATATCGGCAGCTCCCCTAACAGATCACTGTTCAATTGAATTGAGGATATATTATAAAAATAAACCTTTCCGTAACAAGGGTTATTGGAAGTTTAACTCTAACCTTCTAGGAAATGAAGATTATATGAAATTGGTTAAAGATACTGTCTTAAATATTGTGAATGATAATAGCCTGGTTTCCTGGACAAGTAAATGGGAATTCTTTAAATACAAAGTTCGACAGTTATCTATATCTTATAGTAGATAGCTAAACAAATCGTATACTTTAAAAGAGACCTCTGTTATTAAAGAAATAAATGAATATTCTAACAAATTAAGTTTAACGGAGAATGATAGATCAAAATTGTTATTTTTGCAATCACAGTTGGATGAAATCTGTATGAGAAAAGCTAAGGGAGCATACATTAGATCAAGAGCTAAGTGGATGGAAAAAGGAGAGAAAAACTCCGCTTATCTCTGTAAATTAGAAAAAAAGCGTCAAGAAAGAAACTCTGTTAAAACTTTAATTTTGAATGGGACAGAGTGTTCTAATTCACAACTGATAGCTAAAGAAATCGCCAACTTTTATCAGGATTTATATTCTTCATCCTCTTCAATATTAGACCCTAATTCCCTCTTTGAAAAAATTGGAGAATTTGTCCCTCATATAGATGAACAATTCAAAATTATATGTGATGCAGAATTAACAATTGAAGAGCTTGATTCTGCTGTTATGTGTCTGTCATTGGATAAATCACCTGGCCCAGATGGTATTATGTCTAATTTTTATCGCCACTTTTGGGATCTATTAAGGGAATTTCTTTTTGCAGTTTTTCAGGAAATTACTAAAGCTGTGGTTTTGCCAAATTCAATGAGACAAGGCCTAATCACACTTATTCCCAAACCAGGAAAAGACTCTAGATTGTTGGACAATTTGCGACCTATAACTTTGCTAAACACTGATTATAAATTACTAACCAACATATATAATAATCGCCTGCAATTTGGTTTATCCAAAATTATTGGGGAGACACAAACTGGATTTATTAGAGGCCGATCTATACATAATAATATTTTACTGGTTTTGGACTTACTGGAATATAATCAAGAAATAGAAGATGATGGGGTTATTTTATTTTTAGATTTCTATAAAGCCTTTGATATGCCTATTCTATAAAGCCTTGCATTTATTTTTAAATGTTTGAAAATGTATGGGTTTGGCGAAAATTTTTGTAATATTATTCAGTTATTTTACACAAATACCAATAGTTTAGTGGCCTTACCAACAAGAGAGGAGTCAAACAAGGCTGCCCCATCTCAACCTCATTGTTTATTCTGGCTACAGAGATGTTGGCTCTCCTAATTAAAAATTCAAGTATTGAAAAATTGTCAACCACCTCTTCCATTTCCCAAGGCACTCCAGCGAAATCACCTCTGCTCTGATGTTCTCGTTCTGTTTCTCTGGCGAGCCTTTGATGCGTAAGTTCCAACACCTTTTGTAGCGATCCAGTTCTCCTACCCTCGCCTTCAGATCTTTATTTTCCTGTTTGAGAACAGAAAGATTCAGATCCATTTCAGATGCCTTCTGCTTGTGAGCTTTCAGCTCTCCCTTAACCTCGGAGATGACACTACAGTTCTCTTCCATTTTCTTTGACAACTCCTCCAACTTTAATTCCTGTTGGTCAAACCTCCTTCCGAGAGAGTGAATAGCCTCGAGGATATCCGCATTAGAAATCTCTTCCTCCTGCTCAGGACGCACTTTCTTCATGATGTGCACTTTGCTGGGAGTAACAGGTAGATTCTCCTCACCAGTTTCCTCCAAAAGACGCTTATTTGCAGCAACAGCTGCCTCCATCACTTCAAATCAAAAATCAAATCAAATCACTTTATTGTCACACTACTGTGTACACGAGTGCAACAGTAGGTGAAAGTCTTGTGTGCAACATTGCAGTAATGACAGTGACGAGACATAAACCACTTTACAATAAACAACATATTTACACAACACAATTTACATAACAAATGTATGCATACTTACACAACAATTTACATAACAAATGTACACAATACACACAATGTAGAATATACATACACTAGATAAGGGTATAAATATATATATACACTAATTGAATTGGGAGCGAGAATATATTTGACAGAATGAAGATTAATAAAGTGCAGTGCTGATTGTTGATCGTGAGAGATCATGTGTTCAAAAGTCTTATTGCTTGTGGGAAGAAGCTGTCATGTAGTCGGGTGGTGCGGGTCCTGATGCTGCGATACCGCCTGCCTGATGGAAGCAGTGAGAGCAGCCCATGACTCGGGTGGCTGGAGTCTCTGATGATCCTCCGAGCTTTATTCACACACCGTCTGTTATATATATCCTGGAGGGAGGGAAGCTCACCTCCGATGATGTTTCTGGCAGTTCGCACCACCCTTTGCAGGTCTTTGCGGTTGTGGGCGGTGCTATTGCCGTACCAGGCGGTGATGCAGCCAGTCAGGATGCTCTCTACAGTGCTGGTGTAGAACCGTATGAGGATGTGGTGGTTCATTCCAAACTTCCTCAGCCGTCTCAGGAAGAAGAGGCGCTGGTGAGCCTTCTTCACAACGGCCTCAGTGTGGACGGACTATGTGAGTTCCTCAGTAATGTGGACACCGAGGAACTTGAAGCTGCTGACTCTCTCCACCGGTGCTCCATTAATGGTGATGGGGCTGTGTTCTCTGTCTTTCTTCCTGAAGTCCTTCGGCGTAATCGTGCTCGTTTCTGTTACTACTCACTGTCTTATCTTTTTTTTTGCTCTGCTTGCCATCTTTAGACGATGAGAAATTTATTGAAAAGTCTAAAAATACATAAATAAACTTTGGAACTTTGCTAGTTGTTTTTTATATATATATATATATATATATATATATATATATATATATTTATTTTACTTAATTTAACTGATATGTGCCTTGCTTGATATTCATTTACCTGTATTTACCAATGCCGTTGTAGATGAATATTATTGTTGTTTTTTTGTTTTGTGTTCAATAAAAAAAAAAATAAAAAAAAAAACAACTAGCAAAGTTCCAAAGTTTATTTATGTATTTTTAGACTTTTCAATAAAATTTCTCATCGTCTAAAGATGGCAAGCAGAGCAAAAAAAAAAAAAAGATAAGACAGTGAGTAGTAACAGAAACGAGCACGATTACGCCGAAGTGATGGAGGCAGCTGTTGCTGCAAATAAGCGTCTTTTGGAGGAAACTGGTGAGGAGAACCTACCTGTTACTCCCAGCAAAGTGCACATCATGAAGAAAGTGCGTCCTGAGCAGGAGGAAGAGATTTCTAATGTGGATATCCTCGAGGCTATTCACTCTCTCGGAAGGAGGTTTGACCAGCAGGAATTAAAGTTGGAGGAGTTGTCAAAGAAAATGGAAGAGAACTGTAGTGTCATCTCCGAGGTTAAGGGAGAGCTGAAAGCTCACAAGCAGAAGGCCTCTGAAATGGATCTGAATCTTTCTGTTCTCAAACAGGAAAGTAAAGATCTGAAGGCGAGGGTAGGAGAACTGGATCGCTACAAAAGGTGTTGGAACTTACGCATCAAAGGCTCGCCAGAGAAACAGAACGAGAACATCAGAGCAGAGGTGCTTTCACTGCTTTCAAAGATTGCTCCTGGAGTGCCTTGGGAATGGAAGAGGCGGTTGACACGTGTAGGGACCTCTTAAAATATGCCTTATTTTGAAAAATTGTAGAATGTTAAAATATATACATTTGATTTTGTTTTTGTTTATTTGACTATGTGATGTAACTAAATGTACCAACATTCTTTGTTTCTGTATTATTTACACTGTTTTCCTTTATTCGAATAAGGTGTTCTGTTGAATTGAAGTGTATTAATGTTGACCAATCAGCACTGAGATTGTTTAAAAGTCTACGGACGCAAGTTGTGTTAAGTTACGTTTTGAGAGACGACGGGGAAGGAGATCGCGCATGGCGAAAAGAGATAGCACATGTCTTCGTTTTAATGAAAGTGAGCGTCATTCTTGGAGACTTCGCTACTTGTTTTAGTACAGGCCCAAAGTGACATAGAACTTTCATCCACTCGATTTTTGTTTGTTTAATGTGTTGTTTTTTTATTTTACTGTATTTAGTATAATTTCAACCCATTCTGCTGTTGGGTTGCGTCATCTGTTTAGTGCATCAACTGTGAGATATTGTGACGGAGAAACTCGCATCAAGGACGACTGCTGTATCATCGGTCACAAGAAGCACTTCCAAACGACACGCAACAGTGTTTGGGGAACGAGATTCATCGCAAGCTGCTTTGTCGTTGCGTTTGGATCGGACTCTCACCCCGCTGCATGACTTTTCTGTTCGTGGCTCGGGCTGTAAGTGATAACTCTTCATGCTTCGTCATTTCCTTGGATGGAATGTAAGTGAATTCGTCTCGACAAATGCTCTTTATGTACTGAGTTGACTTGAATCCGTTTCCTTGAAAAAGTGCACCAACGATTGGGCCCCAACGGCTAGCCAAAAGAGTGTGTGTTTTTTTTTGTTTCATAGGAGGCTGTGATCAAACTCATCTATTGTGTTTACTGCGTTCATTCTGTGAATTGTGTAAATTGATCCAGAGGAGTAATTGTGTGTCATTAATCATCCTGTGTATTTCTTTCTTTTCCCCTTGAAATAAGAAGGGAGAATGTATATGTTTGTTTGAGGGTTATAAGTTAAAATACTCTGAGATCAATGAGGATATTACGTAAGGACTGAAAAAAAACTTTATTACAACTGAATACAATAGCTGTCCATTTTTTCTTATTTTATGCTGTGACAGTTGTTATTTATTTTATTTTTTTATTTTATTTTTCCAAAAGGGATATTTCATATTCGTGTCTAATTAATAAATCTTTGTTATTCTTTTTTCCCTTATTTAGAATTATTGTCTTGATTCATTATTTAAATTAAATTGGAAAATAACACGAATCAAAAAATTCTGGGGAAATAAATTATAAATAGAATATTTTGCTTTATTATTCCCTGGTGGAGGCACCATGCGCTTATTAATTATTTATTAATAGTTTGATAAAGAAGAAACGAACCTCCGGCCAATTCAACATTCAACTGCCGGGAATCCAGGGTTCTCTTGTTGGGAATATTTAAATTAACCACTAGGGTTGAGAAAGGGTTACATTTTTGGAGGCACCGCTGGGATAGTTTTTCTTTTTTCACCTGTTTACCGACGTGTTTTTCTTTATCTTTCCTTCTACAATTTAGTGTAGCGGCAAGAGCTGATCTGAAAATAGTTTGTTTGTATTTTTTTTTCTATAATACTAGCTACTGCATTTACTTCAAAATTATGGACCTGTCACAGACTGTCGAGTGGAGTAGAGAAGAGAGTGTTGATGTCTCACGTGCTATTGTTTTGAGCAATGTTCCTTTGGATGCCAGTAACAACACTATTGGAAAGGTGTTAAACACAGTAAAAGTTTTTGGTCGCACTAGAATATGTGGTCGCCGTGGTGATGTAACTGGCAGGTGGTTGTTTATTTTAGTGGAGACCAGTGCTGATCTAGATCCTGATGTTCTACCTCCTGAGATAGGTATAGAAAATGAAGCTGGACCCTGGAGTGTCAACTTAGTGGGTAGTCTAGTAGCCCATGGTCCTGCCTACGAAGGTGATAAGTTCCAGCTCAAGCTACAAGCCTTGTTACAGCAGGAGGGCAAGTCTATGGATGAAGTGAAGGCTATGATTTTGGAAAATCAGCCTCCTAAATCTGACATCAGTGTAGACTTAGTTGATGCCATAGGCAAATTAGTAGATAGGTGTAGTCAGGTGTCTAGTGATGGGCCTAGTTACAGAAAACTGAGGTTGTTCTCGGGGTTAAAACCTGTCCCTCCAGGTGAGGAAGAGTATGAAGTCTGGATGGAGCAGGCCGCTCAAATGATAAGTGAATGGCAATGCAACGAATCTGCAAAGAAGCAACGCATCATTGAAAGTTTGCGAGGTCCCGCTGCTGATATTGTCAGGTTTCTTAAAGTGAGTAGCCCATCAGCAACTGCAAATGAGTACTTAGCTGCCCTTGAGACTGTATATGGTACTACTGAGAGTGGGCCTGACCTTATGGCTAGATTTCGCCATACTTACCAGGAAAGTGGAGAGAAACTTTCAGCTTTCTTGTACCGACTAGATAAACTCCTCCACAGAGCCTTGTTGAAGGGTGGGATTGAGGCAGCAGGTATAAATAGAGCCAGAATGGAGCAACTAATTAAGGGGGCTCTTACCAATGATATGGTTGCTTTGCGAATCAGAATGACTCACACCTTGCAAGATCCCCCTTCTTTCTCACAGTTAATGAAGGAAGTTCGAGAGGAAGAACATTGGGTAGCTGCACGAGAGAATGTTAAAGCTTCTGTTGCCAATGTTGCTTCTCCCCATGTGCCACCTGAATTACATAGCCTGAAGAACAAGGTCAAAGAATTGTCTACTCAGGTGAGTCAACTGTTGAGTGTGGCCACTGTGACCCCTGCCTCTGACCGTGCCCCACAGAAAATGCCCATTCAGACAAAGGAAGCTATGAACCGAGAAAGTGCCTACAAGCCCAAAACTTCCAAGTTAACTTTGCCCGGTATATTCTGCTACAACTGTGGTGAAGATGGTCATAAGAAGTGGGAATGCAAAGCACCTGAGGATCTCAGGAAGGTAAATCAGAAACTGATGAAAATGCACCGCTTGCAGGGAAACTTCAACGGAGCTCAGTGACGGAACGGCGCGGAGCTCCAGATAACCTACGTTCCACTCATGTTTCATTTCTGCTTGATGTTGGCCAGCCACAATTGCCTGTAGGTTTAGTAGGGCCTGTCTCTGAGGTGCCTGTTCAAATTGAAGGGATTTACGCAAAAGCTCTTCTTGATAGTGGCTCTCAGGTCACTCTATTATATCGTAGTTTCTATGATACATATCTGAAGCACTTGCCTCTTCAGCCTGTGGAAAATCTTGAGATCTGGGGTCTTAGCTCACATAAATATCCGTATGATGGATACTTACCTCTCAGACTTGAGTTTACTGAAAATGTGGCTGGGGTGCATCAGGTGGTTGACACTCTCGCAATCGTATGTCCAGACCCTTTGAAAAGAGAGGGGATAGCCATTTTGGTTGGGACCAACACTAGCTTAGTGAGGAAGCTGCTCGAGTCTTGTCGCGAACAGGCTGGAGAGAAGTTCTTGAACGTGTTGACTATGCATCCTGTAATACGAGAGGCATTTGAGTCGATTCAGCAGACAGATGTGTGTCAGGGTGATCCGAACAAACATGGAACAGTGTGGTTTGTGAAGCATTCCCCGGTTGTTTTGAAGCCAGGTCAGGTGATGCAAATCCCAGGTCTATTTAAATTACCCAGTCGGGTGACAGAATCTTTGTTGTTAGTAGATAAAGAAGTTGATGATACCTTAACTGCTGACTTACAAGTGAGACCTGAAGTTCATTCTGTATCCATTGTGTCCAGCCGACGGGTCACGGTGACTGTCAGGAACACGTCTACAAGAGAAGTATGGATAAAGCGAGGAACTCCTCTTGCTCATGTATTTCCTGTGACAATGGTGCCACAACTTTCCTCCAACCGACAGTCAGAACAAAGTAACTTGTCACATACATTCTTTGATTTTGGAGATTCTCCGATGCCGGAAGAAGCAAAACGGAGTTTGTGTGAGGAGATGATGCAGAGAAAAGAAGTGTTTTCCCTTCATGAGTGGGATGTGGGCTGTTCAAAAAGTACCATGCATGAGATAAGACTGAATGATTCGCGCCCTTTCAGAGAAAGATCTCGACGACTAGCCCCAGCTGATTGGGAGGATGTGAGGCAGCATCTACAAGAACTTAAGCATGCTGGCATCATTTCTGAGTCCCGAAGTCCCTACGCTTCACCCATTGTAGTGGTGCGGAAAAAGTCAGGGAAGGTCAGAATGTGTGTGGACTATCGGACACTCAACCAACGGACCATACCAGATCAATATACAGTACCCCGAATTGAAGATGCTCTGCACAGCCTTTCTGGGAGTAAATGGTTTACTGTTTTAGATCTGAGGAGTGGATATTATCAAATACCAATGAGTGACACCGACAAGGAAAAGACAGCATTCATCTGCCCTTTGGGTTTTTATGAATTTGAGCGTATGCCCCAGGGTATCTGTGGAGCACCTGCTACTTTCCAGAGGGTCATGGAGAGAACTGTAGGAGACATGAACTTCTTGGAGGTGCTTGTGTACTTAGATGACCTAATTGTTTTTGGGCGGACTCTTGAAGAGCACCAACAGCGGCTCTTGAAGGTTCTGGATAGGTTGAGGGATGAAGGACTGAAGATCTCCCTTGATAAGTGTCAATTCGGCAGGACATCTGTGAACTATGTGGGACATATCGTTTCACAGGATGGAATATCTACTGACCCTTCAAAAATCGAGGCTGTTGTATCCTGGCCCAAACCACAAACCGTGACAGAGCTTCGAGCATTTTTGGGATTCTGTGGATATTACCGCCGTTTTGTGAAGGATTTCTCAAAGTTGTGCCGGCCCTTAAATGAACTGCTGCAGGGGTACCCATCCTCTAAAAAGAAACCTATCAGCTCACCTGTTTGTAATGCCAAGCCGTGCTACAAATTCTCTGAACCTTTTGGCTCCCGATGGACTGCTCAGTGTGATGCTGCTTTCCAAACACTCAAAAATTGTCTGACTCAGGCTCCAGTGCTAGCCTTTGCTGATATACAAAAGCCTTACGTTTTGCATGTGGACGCAAGTCTGGATGGACTTGGAGGGGTTTTGTATCAGGAGCATGATAAAGGGCTCCGCCCGGTTGCTTTCATCAGTCGAAGCCTTTCCCCTTCAGAGAGAAATTATCCTGCGCACAAACTGGAGTTTTTAGCTCTGAAGTGGGCAATCGTGGACAGACTGCATGACTATCTTTACGGTGTCCAGTTTGAGGTTAGAACTGATAACAACCCTCTAACCTATATACTGAAGACAGCGAAACTTGATGCGACTGGTCACCGTTGGTTGTCAGCCCTCACCACCTACAATTTCAGTCTGAAATACAGGCCAGGCCGAAAGAACATAGACGCTGATGCCTTGTCCAGGCGTCCACATACCCACTTAAGTGTCGATGATAAGTGGCAGGAAATTCCAGCGGCAGGTGTACGAGCTCTTTGTCAGGAAATGTCTGTGGAGAAAAGAGCAGGTTGTGTCTCTTATCCATGTGTTGTACAACAGATAGGGGCCCATATGTCCGCTGTTCCTAAGGCTTATTGTCAAGCAACTGCATTAGTTGCTGACCACTTACCCGAGCTTAGTCCAAGTGAGCTTCAAGCTGCCCAAAGAAAGGATATGTGCCTGGGAGAAGTGTGGGAAGCTGTCTGTCATAAGAAACTTGCAAATAGTGTCCATCACAACCACCCTGAGATGAAGTTGCTGAAACGAGAATGGGAGAAGTTGTCAGTAGATAATGGCTTGTTGTACAGAACCATTAGGCTGAGTGACCAAAGAGTGAAGCGACAGCTTGTGCTTCCCAAGCAGTACCACAGCATGGTGTTGAAATCTTTGCACGATGAGATAGGACATTTAGGCTTTGATAAGTCTTACAGTTTGGTTCGTGACCGATTTTATTGGCCACGCATGAAGCGTGATGTAGAGGCCTATTGTAAAACATGTGAACGCTGCATAAAGAGGAAAACGCTGCCTCAGAGAGCTGCTCCATTGTCCCACATGCAGAGTTCAGGGCCTATGGATCTCGTATGCATTGATTTTCTTACCGTCGAAGCAGATTCTCGCAATGTGTGTAATGTCTTGGTGGTCACGGACCATTGCACCCGTTATGCTCAAGCCTTTCCCACCAGGGACCAAAAAGCTTCTACTGTGGCAAAGACTCTTTGGGAAAAGTATTTCATCCATTATGGCCTTCCAACTCGAATACACTCGGACCAGGGCAGGGATTTTGAGAGCCGGTTGGTGTCTGACATGTTGACTATGCTGAATGTGAAGAAATCAAGAACCTCACCTTATCATCCGCAAGGTGATCCTCAGCCGGAGAGGTTCAACCGGACCTTGTTGGACATGCTGGGTACCCTTGAGCCTAGTCAGAAGTGCCAATGGAGTCAGCACATAGCACATCTTGTCCATGCATACAATTGTACTGTCAACGAGGCCACTGGTTTCTCACCCTATTTTCTTATGTTCGGCAGGGAGGCCCGATTACCTGTCGATGTATGCTTTGGAGTTTCCCCTGACAACACCTCGCCTGTGTCATATTTGAAGCATGTGGCCAAAATGAAGCAGGAATTACATGCCGCTTATCAGTTAGCCCATGCCACTGCCACAAAGATGAATCAGAGCAACAAAGAGAGGTATGACCAGAAAGTTCGTTACCATAGTCTGAATGCTGGAGACAGAGTTCTGATTCGAAACCTTGGCCTAAAAGGAAAACAAAAACTTGCAGACAGGTGGAGTGCTAATCCCTATGTAGTGGAGAGTCAATTCTCTGGCATTCCTGTGTATCGTTTGAAGCCTGTTGATGGTGAGGGGCCAGTCAAAGTCCTGCATCGAAATCATATCCTGCCTTTGGGACAGGCAGTCAGGCTACGTACCCAGGTAGACATCATGCCTACTCCATCACCTAGAGCTTTGAGGCGTAGGAGAGCAAAGGAGAAGCGGAAAACTACAGAGTTAACAAACTCTCCTCTTGTAGTTGATTCCATTTCAAGAGAATGCCATTCTTCTGATTCAGAGCCTGAGTTTGGGTTTTATGTTGAGGATGTGGCAGATATTCCTCCTCCAATGGCAGAGATGCAGATTGAAGTCCCTGTACGAGATGTAGAATGCTCGGAGTCTTGTGATTTTCATAGTAGTTCCGAAGCACTCATAGCTCCATGTCAAAGTGAAACTTCTGCTGTTCAACATGAGCCTGATGTTGAAAGGGTTGATGTGACTGATGATGTAATGGCTGTAGGTCAAGACAATGTTATGCAGACTCCAGCTACTAGTGGTGAAGGTACTGAAGTTCAGTCAGATGTGGTACCTCATGCAGTACGAAGATCCTGTAGGGAAAGAAAGCTTAATACCCGATTTACATATGATACGTTAGGAGTGCCACATACTGAGACTGTTGCATCCAAGCGATGTAATGTTGATGTAGTAACTACAAATGCTTTGTATTTTTCTAGTGGCTGTACAAGTTCACATGCTTGGTGGTGCAATGTGGATGCATTATGCAATGTGTGTAACAATATGCCTACACTTATACCAATTAGTCTTAGCCCTGTCTAAAAAAAACATTTTTCACCCCTTAGATGGTGTGGGTGTTTTCTATGACCAGCATGGGGGCATACTGGACTTTTGGTGGGGGGAGTGTGTAGGGACCTCTTAAAATATGCCTTATTTTGAAAAATTGTAGAATGTTAAAATATATACATTTGATTTTGTTTTTGTTTATTTGACTATGTGATGTAACTAAATGTACCAACATTCTTTGTTTCTGTATTATTTACACTGTTTTCCTTTACTCGAATAAGGTGTTCTGTTGAATTGAAGTGTATTAATGTTGACCAATCAGCACTGAGATTGTTTAAAAGTCTACGGACGCAAGTTGTGTTAAGTTACGTTTTGAGAGACGACGGGGAAGGAGATCGCGCATGGCGAAAAGAGATAGCACATGTCTTCGTTTTAATGAAAGTGAGCGTCATTCTTGGAGACTTCGCTACTTGTTTTAGTACAGGCCCAAAGTGACATAGAACTTTCATCTACTCGATTTTTGTTTGTTTAATGTGTTGTTTTTTTATTTTACTGTATTTAGTATAATTTCAACCCATTCTGCTGTTGGGTTGCGTCATCTGTTTAGTGCATCAACTGTGAGATATTGTGACGGAGAAACTCGCATCAAGGACGACTGCTGTATCATCGGTCACAAGAAGCACTTCCAAACGACACGCAACAGTGTTTGGGGAACGAGATTCATCGCAAGCTGCTTTGTCGTTGCGTTTGGATCGGACTCTCACCCCGCTGCATGACTTTTCTGTTCGTGGCTCGGGCTGTAAGTGATAACTCTTCATGCTTCGTCATTTCCTTGGATGGAATGTAAGTGAATTCGTCTCGACAAATGCTCTTTATGTACTGAGTTGACTTGAATCCGTTTCCTTGAAAAAGTGCACCAACGATTGGGCCCCAACGGCTAGCCAAAAGAGTGTGTGTTTTTTTTTGTTTCATAGGAGGCTGTGATCAAACTCATCTATTGTGTTTACTGCGTTCATTCTGTGAATTGTGTAAATTGATCCAGAGGAGTAATTGTGTGTCATTAATCATCCTGTGTATTTCTTTCTTTTCCCCTTGAAATAAGAAGGGAGAATGTATATGTTTGTTTGAGGGTTATAAGTTAAAATACTCTGAGATCAATGAGGATATTACGTAAGGACTGAAAAAAAACTTTATTACAACTGAACACAATAGCTGTCCATTTTTTCTTATTTTATGCTGTGACAGTTGTTATTTATTTTATTTTTTTATTTTATTTTTCCAAAAGGGATATTTCATATTCGTGTCTAATTAATAAATCTTTGTTATTCTTTTTTCCCTTATTTAGAATTATTGTCTTGATTCATTATTTAAATTAAATTGGAAAATAACACGAATCAAAAAATTCTGGGGAAATAAATTATAAATAGAATATTTTGCTTTATTATTCCCTGGTGGAGGCACCATGCGCTTATTAATTATTTATTAATAGTTTGATAAAGAAGAAACGAACCTCCGGCCAATTCAACATTCAACTGCCGGGAATCCAGGGTTCTCTTGTTGGGAATATTTAAATTAACCACTAGGGTTGAGAAAGGGTTACACACGGTACATCGAATTGGCAGAAAGGAAGGAAATCGCATGCGGCAGATCATCATTCAATTTTCAAAGAGAATCTACAGAGATCAAATTTGGGTGAAAAAAGAGGACAGAGATGCTCGAGAAGTCCTTTGGCCTCGCATTAAACAAGCACGTGATGAAGGAAAAGTGGCGTTCTTTCGTGGTCCATTTGCTTTCATCGAGGGGAAGCAGATTTTTGGCTTATGATGGAACTTGGAAAAATGGGAATTGTGCTGATGTTTGAAGTACTTTGTTTTTGTAACTGTTGCAGTTTCATTCTTTTGATTTCGACTTATTTTGCGATAGCATAAATCGTTTGTTCACTGTGAGTTCCGGTGAGCGTATGTTCTCTTTAAAGTCTTGTTTATCTTTTTGTTCGTTAAATGCAAGGAGACTAAAGGACATTGTAAAACGTAAAGGTATATTTGTGTTTTGTAAAGGGCAGAAGTCACACGTTGTTTTTTTTTGCAAGAGACTCACTCCACTGAAGAGGATGCTGCTTTTAGGAAAATGCAGTGGGGAGATATCATTTTGTTTAGTCATGGCTCCAATCGGTCAGCAGGTGTCGCCATATGTCTTAACAACTTCCCTGGGAATGTTGTGACTTTTCAGGGTGATCTTAATGGGCATTGGATTGCTGTGGTGGTTAATATTGAAGGTATTTTTCTTATTTTAGTTAATGTTTATGGCTATAATAGTAATGGACAAAACAAGATTTTATTTTCAAATATTACTGATGTTATTACACTTCTTAAAACAAAATTTAATACAAATTTTGTTCTAATTGGAGCTGATTTTAATTTGGCACCTGATGAATGGCTGGATAGATATCCTTCTAGTTATACTAATCACCATTTTAATAATATTATTCAGGAGTTCTGCAGGACAAATTCCCTTAAAGATATTTGGAGAGTGAAGTATCCTAATCTTATTCAGTTTTCATGGGTTAGGCCTAATGGATCCTCTAAATCACGGATAGATTTTTGGCTTATTACTAACGGATTCTCTGAAGATATCACTGATGATAAAATTTCTGGTGCACCATTGACAGATCACTGTCTTATTTCGTTAATCTTGACTTCAGCAATAAGAAATAACCATAGAAAAGACTATTGGAAGTTTAATGCAGACCTTTTAAGGGATAAAGATTATTGCAAGGAAATAAGAAATTTGATTGTTGAGATTATGGATGACATCACCTTAACGTCTAATGGGAGGAAGTGGGAGTACTTTAAATTCAAAGCAAGGGTAATTCCAATTGAGTCTGCTAAACAAAAGAGTAGAAAACAGAAACAGATGGAATTAAACTTAATACAGGAAATTAATGCCTGCTGCAATTCTAAGGAAACGTCTCCAGAAGATGATAAATTAAAGTATCTTCAAGCTAAACTTGATAATTTGTATTTAATGAAAACACAGGGAGCTTTTGTAAGATCTCGTGCAAAATGGATTGAAGAAGGGGAGAAGAATACAGCTTATTTTTGTCGTTTAGAAAAGAGGAGACAGGTAAACAATGCAGTGCATAGTTTAATTATTAAGGATGAGGAAATCACAGACCAAAAATTAATATCTGAGGAAATATATACGTTTTATAGCGATATTTATTTATCATCTTATTCTGAAAAAAAAAAATGTAATACATTTCTTGAAAAGATAAAAGATGTTATCCCACAGATTGATGTGGAATTTAGAGAAAGTTGTGAAGTAGATCTAAGAATGGAGGAACTTGATTTTGCTATTAAAGATATGGCTTTAGGAAAATCTCCGGGTCAGGATGGTTTGACCACATATTTTTATAAATTCTTTTGGGAGGATATAAAGTGTCTGTTGTTTGAAGCTTTAAAGGAATCTTTGGAACTTAACTTGTGTACTTCCAACCATGAAACAGGGATTGATTATTCTTATACCAAAGTCAGGTAAAGACAAGAGAATTATTGATAACCTCCGACCGATTACCCTACTTAATGTTGATTATAAAATTCTCTCGTCTGTGTTTGCAAACAGATTAAAATTTAACTTAAGTCAAGTTATAAGTGAAACTCAATCTGATTTTATTAAAGGCAGGTTGATACACAACAACATTAGACTTATTTTGGATTTAATTGATTATAGACATCTGATTAAGGATGACAATTTTGTTTTGTTTCTTGATTTCTACAAGGCTTTTGACACTGTAGAACATACATTTATTTTACATGCACTGGAGCTTTTTGGTTTTGGAAACAAATTTATTCCTATAATAGAGATGTTGTATAAAGACATAAATGGTTCCGTTTCACTTTCATCTGGGACTTCTAAGCATTTTAACATTAATAGGACATTAACATTTGTATTAGACAGGGGGATCCGACAAGTCCATATTTATTATCTTAGTAGCTGAACTGTTGGCAATTTATGTTAAAATTAGTAAAGAGATCAAACCCTTGAATGTTTTAGGTAATCAGGTATTAATAAGTCAATTGGCAGACGATACTACTTTGTTTCTTAGTAATGCAGAGCAGATCCCAGTGGCCATTAATTTGGTGTCTCATTTTTCAAAAGCTTCAGGCTTAAGATTGAATTTAAAAAAGTGTGAGCTGATCGCAATTCATGATCATACAGAGTCTCATTTGTTCAATATTCCATTAAAAAATGAAGTAAAATATTTGGGAATTGTTATAACAAAAGATACTGAAAATAGAGAAAAACTGAATATGATCGACAATATGAAAAAAAGTCAAAAGATTTAAAACTTGTGGTTACAAAGGGATATCTCTAATTTTGGTAGAATTCTCATACAGAAAACCGAAGCGCTTTCTAGGTTAATTTATCCAGCATACCCTTTTAAGTATCTCTAACAGGTGGACAAAAGATATTAACCAATTTCAGTATAACTTTATTTGGAAAAACAAACACCATTATATAAGAAAGGGAGATTTAGTGAAGCCAATCAGTGAGGGAGGGTTGAATATAATTGATTTTGATGTCATGAATGGGACTCTCAAACTGAAGTGGCTCCAAACTTTCCTTAGAAATGATCAGTCAGTTTGGTCTTGCTTTTCTTCAAAAATCTTTGAATCTTTTGGGGGCCTTGATTTCCTTTTGAGGTGTGACTTTGAGCCTTCAAAATTAAAATGCAAGCTGTCGTCTTTCCATAGTCGGGTATTATTATATTGGAAGATGTTATACAAACACAATTTTTCCCCACATAGTTGCTGTTTGTGGAATAATAGGTGTATCCTCATTAATAAAAAAATCTGTGTTTTTCCGTGATTGGATGGATAAAGGTGTCTGGTCTATTGTACTCATTATGGATGGGGAAGGGAATTTTCTCAGTTATGATGATTTTTGTGGTAAACACAATATCACGTGTACTAAGAGATTGTATATGTCTTTGTTAAAAGCTATTCCTGCGGGCTTGGTTCAATTGGTTAAAGGTGCATTGTGTTATTCACCTGTGATTCCAAGACTGAGTACTTTAATAAGTTCTGGTTTCAATTTTATCGAGGAGAGCTGCACTAATAAGGTATTAAAAACATGTGTAAATGCACAGACCTTCCCTTTACATGTCAGAAAGAGACCCCTTGTTTTTGATTTTTGTAAGGAGAAAGTGATTGAAATTAGAACAAGGTTTCTTTCTTTCCCTCTTCTACCGAAGGCTAAAGAGGTTCAGTTTAAAACGATTAATGACATTTATCCTTGTAATGAGTTCCTTAGACATAGATTTAATATGAACTGCAATCAGTGCACCTTCTGTGAAGCAGACATAGAGTCATTGGAACATTTATTTTACTAAATAATTTTAATTCTAACATTTAGAATTTTCAAAAAAATTCTGGGATGACCTTCATGTTTGGTTATGTTTAAAATATGTAATACCTGACTTTGATTTTAAATCTATAAAATATGGGGTCTTTTTTCTCAATGGTGATGTTGAATTTTTGGTTAATAATATTGTGATTTTGGCCAATTACTTTATACATAAATCTAAATTTTTTAAAAATCCTCCCATCCTCTTGCATTTCCAGAAGGAATTGATGATCTTCCTCAAATCTTTAAAATGTATGCATAATAAAAATCCCTTAAATTGTGCAAACTTTTGGAGACATACTTTGATAATTAATCCCCTTGTATAATATTCTTTTGGTCTTTTTTTATTTATCTATTTAGTTATTTATTATTATTATTTATTTATTTTTTGTTATCCCTTGGTTATTTACCTCTGTTTTTTATGTGTATTTTTTGTTTGTGCTGCTATTTAGTTTTGACATTATGTATTAAGTTTCATGTTTACTGTGGCTTCTTTGTATTTTCATTCAAGCAATAAAAAAATAAAAAAAACTTCAAACCTAATTTCCTTTAAAAATATTATATATATATAAAAAAACCTTTCACCTTATATTCGATGAACTATCTCAGAACTCTCTATAGATCTTTTATTACATCATTTTTGTGGATTAAAAAAAGTATTTAATGTAAACTGTTCTCCCTTTCTGCTTAACTCTTCTAGTACAGTTTTTCCCAACCTTTTTTCTGCCACGGCACACTTTTTTAAATCCCACTACCCCACATAACCATTGTCGACAGTTTTCCTTTTCAAGTATTTGTCCATGTTTTCTGTCTGCCTTAGTAGCATGTTTACTTGTAATGTTTGAAATTTGGCTATGCAAAAAAAAGCTAATCACATAGGCACGCTGTATAATTGGGTCACAGGTGACAAGAGCGATAATTGAGTAATAAAAAAACAACAAATTTACATCTTTTCCAATTTGTAGATTTGTTCTTGCAAATTAAATATCGCAACGCCACAGCAAATACATTTTTTATTTATGTATTTATTTACCATATTTTCCAGAAATAAAGTCACAACTGACTAAAAGTCGCACCGGGTCAAAATCGCATTGTTGAGAGAAAAAAACACACAATATAAGTCACATCTCTGTATAAATCACACTGACAGAGGTTGGATCCTGCAGGCATTAAGACCCGGGAGTAGCCGCCAGACTTCCCTTCAGAAGTTCAGACGTCAAATGTGCTCTGTGAAGATTAAAGTATCTCAGGATCTACACATTGTATCACAGTGTTTTTGGGCTTGGAAGTGCCCCTGAGATGGATGACCCAGGGTCCGCTACAGAGCTGGTACCCAGACCACTCCAACCTTCAGAGGAGGGCTGGAAGGTAAATCCTTTGTTTCATTTTGTGTTGTGGTGGCTGTACCCACATTATCAAAAAAGAGCGGTTTCCTCACTCCTTGGGTCACATAATCTGTGTTCACAGCTGATGTTGTCACGGCCGCCAGACACAGAGCACTCGAAGCCAAGGTCACACGAACGCGCCTCCCCCGCCTTCACATGCCCGGCCGTGCCACACCAACGGCCGGCCGGATGTTACGAGTCTTGAGGATGGCCCTAGAGGCCCTCCTCCTCAGTTGCTAACCCGCCCTATGCCGGGAACGCGGAGCAAGGTAAGTGCTTTGAGGTCCCCCTCAGCGCAGCCGCATCGAGTCGAAGCAATGCCCCTCGATGTTGCGTTGGCTGCTTCCCCCCGCTGTTGTGCCCTTAGTGCCCTTCGCCCTGACTTTGGCTAGTGCTTTCCAACCCATCGCGGTGGCTGGCCAGGGCCATCCGACTTGGCTATGCAAATTAATTTGCCAGGTGCCCGCCCCGGTTCAGCGGCATCCACTTCACCTCGGTACAGGTCGAGAACGCCGGCACCATGCGGGCGGAGTTCGCAACCCTTCTACGTAAGGGCACGATAGAGCCTGTACCTTCAGCTGAGATGAGGAAAGGGTTCTACAGCCCTTATTCATCGTACCAAAGAAAGGCAGTGGGTTGCGGCAAAACTTGGACCAGCGGGTTCTGAACCGGGCTTTACACAGACTCCCGTTCAAGATGCTGATGCAGAAACACATTTTGGCGTGCGGCCGGCATCAAGTTTGGATGCGTACGTTCACGTCTCGGTTTTACCTCTATACAGACCCTTCCTACGATTTCCTTTGGCGGCCAGGCGTATCAGTACAAGGTCCTCCCCTTCCGCCTGTCCCTGTCCCCTCATGTCTTCACAAAGGTCGCAGAGGCAGCTCTTGCCCCATTAAGGGGAGTGGGAATGGTATTGACTGGCTGATCCTTGCGCACACTCGAGTGTTGCTGTGCACATACAGGGACCTTGTGCTCACACACCTCAACCAGGGTCAACTGGGAAAACAGCAAGCTCTCCCCGGTTCAGAGCATCTTTTTTCTCAGCATAGAGTTAGACTCAGTGTTGATTATTGCATGACTAACAAGCGAGCACACGCAGTAAGTGCTGAACTGCCTGAACTCTTTCGTGGCATGATGTACCACCGCGCCCTTTCCATGTGTGGCTGGTGAGCCCACGTGTCGTATTGCCACATGTTGACCTCCGCTTTGGGCAGGATGTGGCTGTTGCGGCCTGCTCCCATGCTAGTCACATCGCTTCCCCCCCTCAGGGATGTGGGGAACTACATGATGTCTTTTTGGGGCATTGGGGGAGGTTATGTTCAAACTGATGCACCTGCTATTATGCATGCAGCAGCTTGATTGCACCTGCATCAGTAGTTCACGTAACATGGTTCAGCTGTTGTAGCGTTTTTCTATAGGGATCCCTAGTGTCACTACAGCGTCACAACGTCAAGTGAGTGACAGAAGCCACAACGCTGTAATAGCCGCTGAAATGGACGGAACTTGTCCTCCAAGTCAGCAATGACCTTCATCAGTATTGCCGACATGTTCAGCATCTCGCCGCATTTCCCACACCTCTCCAACTAAATCGACTCCCAGGCTCATGGTCTGCTCAGGGGGCTTCAGCTTGAGCATGTAAGTGTCTTTTAATGTCTTCAGAGAGTAATTGGCAGAACCAGAGCTGCATCTACACATTTCATGAATGTGTGAGGAGCTAGGCACAAACAGACAGGTAGGACCTTGAACTGGTATAAAGTCCCCTCGAAGGGGAATCTCAATTATAGCCTGGGACGAGGGCAATCTGCACATGAAAGTATGCATCTTTCAAGTCGATGTACTGCATACAGTCCTCAGTCCAGAGGGCGGTCATGAGACAAAATCTGTCTCTGAGTCACCATCTTAAAAGAAGACTTCTTGAGTGTTCAATTCAAGGGTCTCAGTCTAGTATGGGCCGCAACATGCCGCTCTTTTTGGTGATCCAAAAGTAACAGCTCTAACAGTAAGCAATTTACAAAAGAGCTTAAATGTCACCATAATGAATAAGGTGAAAATGGGCAACTGTTGGCATCATGCACAAGGGAGCTTCTAACAGCTCCACCAGCTCTGGGAACCAATGGCAGTTAGGCCACTCTGGCGTAGCCAAAAGCACAGTTTTCCAGTCTTTTTAGAATTTTCCTCTTTACACTTGAAGCAAATGAATGGGATGGAATGCATATTTGCATTTCGTTGGCCACTTGTGAGCTAGAGCAGTGTTTAATCTGCCATGGCACACAACTAAAAGTTTACAACTAAAAAATTATATGGCACACCACTATCTAGGTATAGGCTAACAATTGTCAATGTTTTTTTCATTTTCAAAAACGTTCTGTCCATCTTAGTAGCATATTTTTATATGCAAAAAAAAAAAAAAAAACATGTTACATAGGTAGGCTATGCTGTGTGAGGTCACAGGTGGCAAGGGCACTAAATGGATAATGAAAAAACAACAAATTTGCTGCTTTTCTATTTGTAGATTTGTTCTTGCAATGCCACAACAAATTACAGGGATGCAAACTCATGAGGGGTGAAAAACAAAGACCATCACTGATCCCCGAAAATTTTTTCTGGGGATATTTTTTTTTTAAAGAATAAGTTAAAAGCATCAATTGCAGCTATTTTAGTGATTCAAGATTATTCAACTTTAAAATTGTGCAGAATTAGCTGAAAAACAAAGAGTATTTTGGTGAGGCTTGCTTCTGTATCACAAATTTGTTAAATTGTATTAACTGAGTAGTTCAGTGACCCCTTCTGGAAATTTCACTTAGGTGGCGACAAATGAGCGTCTTATGTGCTATGAGTGAGTCAGTGAGTAATTTTGAGCCGTTCACGACCGAAATATACCAAGAGACTTTATAGTGTTTAAGCATTAAAAGAACAAAGCAGATCCATAGTCTTCCTTCAGTCTGAACATTATTTTTCATCCAAAAAGACAATAATAGTCTAATAATAGTGAGTTTCAATAACGTCCTTCTCCTTTATTAAAATTTGCATGGCTACAAATCTACTGACTTCAATACAAGAATTATAAACACAAAGCAGATCTACTGTATCATTTTCCTACAGTAGCATTCAGCTATATCTGCCAATGAATTGGTGTGATTTTAAAAGGCCTCAGAGATCGTCACTCCTGGATGGAGCTTCCCAAGTTGTCAGCAACTAAAGCAGCATTAAAATGTCTGTTAGTGCCAGCAACAGAAATGGTAGTTCTTCTGTCTGAGGAAAAGACTTCTTAAAGTGATTATCATTTAAATGATTGTGCTGCAGTTATTCTGCATTAATAATGACACAAAAGATAAGCTGCCGTCACACTAGCAGACTCAAAATAACTTGATTTTGATCACACTTGCTGACTATTTTGCTGAGATCTCGCTCTGTTCAGTCGAGATATGACTCACTTTCCGAATAAGAATCACTGCAACTCTCTCTCTTTCTTTGATTGCCTTGTAAATAACAACAGAAGTACCACAGTATAAACAATTGTAATTTAGTGATTAAAGATTAAATTCATTAAATAAATTTACCTTGTGAAAGTGTGTGATTGTATATCCCCTCGAGGCTTGCCGTAGAATGCATATTTCTATATGTAACTTTCAGTGACTAAAGAAATTAGGTAAAAAAAACAAAACAGACTGTTATGCCTTTGCTTTTTTATCTTTTTATGTGTTATATTAATGTAAGAGAAAAACTCAGGAAAGATTCTTGGGGACACAATCACTGTGGATTACAAGGTAAGGTAAGGTAAGGTAAATTTATTTCATACCCGCAGGTAAATTTGTTTTGCAGATAAAAAAGAAAAAGAATTCGGTCATCCAAGAAGAAAACATATAAGACAAAAACATTTCACATACAGTTTTTACAGATAAGACATAAGTAAAACATCATGACAAACTGCACCATGACACATACGTATCCTCTGTCCAAGTTAATTATTAGATACTAAAACATCTCTCTTACTCGTATTATTTAAAATTGTAATTGCCGCTGGAACAAAAGTATTTCTGTACCGTCTGGTTTTCCATCTCGAAGCCACAAATCGGCGACCAGATGGAAGTAACTGAAATTCATTCCTTAAGGGATGCGACTGATCACTCAAGACAGCACTTGCTTTCCGGTACAGCTGATTTGTATAAATGCTTCCTAGGTTCCGTTGATTTACTCCTATTATCTTACTCGCCCACTTTACAATTTGGTTTAAGGAGTTCTTATTTTTCACTGACCGGCTTCCATACCACACCACAATGGAAAATGACATCATAGATTCAATAAAAGCAAGATAAAACAAAGTCAACATGTGTCTATCAATATGAAATGTAGCCAGTTTCCTAAGGCAACTCAAACGTTGATGACCCTTTTTGCTGATCATTTCACAATTCAACTCAAATGACAGTTTTGAATCTATGACTGTACCAAGATATTTATAACTCTCCACACGATCCACAACCTGTCCTTTAATCGTCGTAGTGACATGATCAGCAACGTGTGTTCTAAAATCAATGATCATGTCTTTCGTTTTGTTAATATTTAACTTTAAATAAGAATCATCGCACCACGTCACAAAATCCTCCACAACTGGACCATGGCCAGACTCTTCCCCCTGTAGCAGGTTCACTATCACTGTGTCATCAGCAAATTTAATAAATATCCTGTTTTCATGTAAGCTTTGACACATATTGGTGTACAAAATGTATAATAAGGGCGAAAGAACACAGCCTTGAGGGGAACCTGTGGATAAACCTAATACATCTGAAAAGCTACCATTCACTTTTACCCTCTGCATTCTGTTAATTAAAAAGTCCAGTAACCATCCCACTAAATTGTGGTTCAACTTGTAATACTCTAGCAATCTTCTGGCCAGGATGTGGGGTTGTATAGTATTAAAAGCTGAAGAGAAGTCAATGAAGAAGTCATTTGTGATGATATGCAGTTGTGGTCAGTGATCACAGACGAAATCATTCAGATCAGCTTGACGTCTTGTCAGTTTGGCAGCAAAAGAAGATCACTGGTCACATGAAGAGAACACCCGTCAAGCAATAGAACGTTTTTTCTGTCATGTTGAATACTTTTGTCTTGTTGCTAAATCCATTAACTCAGCAGGGAGTCCCGACAGACAACCTTTCACTGGCAGACACCAATGTGTGCTTTGTCTCTGTCTGTCTGCCTGCTGATTATCTATATAGAAGCTCACACCTGAAAAATCACATAAAAAATGGGTAATGTGGCACCAGCTTAATGTTGCCAGGTTGGAAGTTTGCTGCTCCCTCTGAAGGACTTGTATTTTGAAATCAGTCTTGACCAGTACTGCTGTTCACCATTTTGTTCAGTTGCAGCAAGAAGTAGTATGTAGAGCACAGGCCTTCATTTATATGCATCAAATATTTTCTTTTACACCTTTTCTGAGAGACTGTTTGCCTGTAAGTAATATAAAGTTGATCATTTTAACATTAAAAAGAGTTTTCTTCACCAAGCCACAAAAATTTGTATTTTAAGTGTTATGCTGAAGAAAAAAAGTAATCTTGCTGCAACAGATGTCTTATGTGAGTGCTGCATGCATGCATACATGTGGACCGATAAGTACATTTTGTTTTGTTCTTTGTGTAGTTTTACAAAAAAACGATATAAATGATCAAGTCAAGAAATGTCATATATTGAGTGATTTTTGGAATCTCATTCATAATTTTATCTTGCTGTCTTGCTTTGCAAATCAGTGCATTGTGAGGACCGTAAAATATCTCTTTTACAAATCTAATTATAAAAAACAAGGTAAATTCAAACCAACGTATAAACTATATTTAAACATAATTCAGCTAACTAGCAAGTTAAATGTTGTGAACATTGTTTTCATGAGACAAATGGGTATTTTTTGCTTATTTGATGCAAAAATGAAACTGATTTTTAAAATGAACCTAAAACATCACCATTACACTCACAGATGAATCACAATTTACACCTTCAGTGAAGCCCCTCCCTCTTTAATTCACTTATACTGGAAATTTTCCCATCATCTTACAGGTAAAGAAAGAGGAATAAGGTGGTATTTTAAGAGGAACAACTCCAAGTGTAACTGAAGTCTACTGACATACTATTGTAAAAATGAATTCCATTAAAGAGGAGAGTGAAGGCTTGAGTGATCCAGCACCATCAATAGTGAAACATGAAGATATAGAAAAACAAAGAGGTTGGTGTCCATTCTTCATAATTACTTTTGAGGAACATAAAGGTAACACATTTCAAATAGTTTACTGAATCTGGCAGCTGTAGATAGAAAATCACTGAATTTACCAGAATTTTTTTTTTCTCTATTAACAAGAGAATGACCAAACTAACTTTTATCATATCAGAAATAATATATAAAAACAGACACTTGAGCTAAAATATATTTCTTGTTTTACATTTGTCAAAATGTACTTTCCATTTCATTTTAGACTTGCTGGTAGAGAAAATGGAAAGCCAAGAACTGAAAGATGAAATGGAGAATCATCAGAATGATAAATCTGATTTAATTTTTGATGAAAAATATTCTAGTTGCCCACAGATTCAAAATAATTTCTCACAAAAAAGTAGTCTAAGAGCAAGAGCCAAAAAACGCTTTACATGCCATCAATGTGGAATGAGTTTCATGCACAAAGGACACTTTGAGAGTCACATGATAATTCACACTGGAGAGAAACCTTTTACATGCTCTCAATGTGGAAAGAGTTTCACATTCAAAAGAAATCTTCACACTCACTTAAAACTTCACTCTGGAGAGAAGCCTTTTATATGCCTTCAATGTGGAAAGAGTTTTGCACGAAAAGCACACCTTTACAGTCATATGATAATTCACACTGGAGAGAAGCCTTTTACATGTTCTCAATGTGGAAAGAGTTTTGCAATAAAAGAAGTTCTTGAGAGGCACCTGAAAATTCACTCTGGAGAGAAGCCTTTCACATGCCCTCAGTGTGGAAAGAGTTTCACACAAAAAGGACACCTTAAGAGTCACATATACATTCACACTGGAGAAAAGCATTTTACATGCTCTCAATGTGGAAAGACTTTTGCATTAAAAAGAGAACTTGAGGAGCACACGAGAATTCACACTGGAGAGAAGCCTTTCACATGCCTTCAGTGTGGAAAGAGTTTTGCAAGAAAAGCAGTTCTTGAGAGGCACACGAAAATTCACACTGGAGAGAAGCCTTTTACATGCCCTCAATGTGGAAAAAGTTTTGCAATTAAACGGGATCTTGAGAGGCACCTGAGAATTCACTCTGGAGAGAAGCCTTTCCCATGCCTTCAGTGTGGAAAGAGTTTCAAACATGCAGGCTATCTCACAATTCAGTGATCGAGCAGCAAAAAAAAAAAAAATGTGGGAATTTCATCTAAAGGTACACCGAACAACTCATGCAACTGAGAAGAATTAGTTTGTTCTTTTTGTGGAAAGAGTTTGACTGCCTCAGAAACCCTGAAAGCACACGAGAGAGTGCATACTGTATAGTGAGCAAAGTTCATCTTCAGGGCAGAGTTGTGTCAGTTTTATGAATGAAACCCCCCAAAAAGCCTTTTACAATACAGTTTCACATGGTCTCAAAATTCAAAATGCACCCTAATCCTTTACAGCAGTCAATTCAGTTCAACACATTATACCCACATATCAGACTAACCAGAAATAATGCTATGCAATTTTAATAAATATGTTATCCTCCTGTTACTTGAGCATGAGTTTCATGCATTTCCTCTTAGGATCTCCTCGAATTTGTTGTAAAATTTGTTATGCTTCTCTTTTACATACTGAAATCAGCCACTGATGACAACTGTCAGGATCTTTCCTTTCTGAGTGAAGAGGTCTTTTAAATCTTATTTTTGGTGGCCTTTGGACAACAATTCCTTTTTAGCTCCCATTTTTCTCTTTTGGAATGCCCAATTCCCAGTGCGTTCTAAGTCCTTATGGTGCATAGAGACTCACCTCAAATCAGGGTGGTGGAGGATGATTCTCAGTTGCCTCCGTGTCTGAGATGGTCAACCCATGCATCTTATCATGTGGCTTGTTGAACACATTACCACAGAGACATAGCGTGTGTGGAGGATTCACACTGTTTTCCACGGCATCCACACACAACTCACCACACAAACCACAAAGAGCGAACCACATTATAGCAATCATGAGGAGGTTACCCCATGTGACTCTACCCTCCCTAGCAACAAGGCCAATTTGGTTGCTTAGGAGACCTGGCTGGAGTCACTCAGCATGCCATGGATTTGAACTCGTGACTCCAGGTGTGATAGTCAGCGTTTTACTCGCTACCCAGGCCCCCCCTTAGCTCCCTTTTAATGTTGCCTCTTTTCCCTAGTAATGAAAACTAGCAGTTAATATTAGCCCTTTTATTTGAATATTGCTTTGTACCCCTTCTGTTAAAATAGATACAAAAAAATCAGACATGAAAAACTGAAAATCAAAGACAAATAAGATTGATACCTCATACATTTTATGCTAAATATAAACAAATATATTTTACTTACTTGACTTCTGCTGTTGTGAACTTCACTACAGAATGATGAAGAGCTCGTGTTCAAACACTCAATGCTTTTTTTTCTTCTTGTTTTTAGGGAAAATGTTATAAGAAACTGTATGTCAGTGTATGAAGACTAGACACATGGGGCAAAGCTTATTTTGTGATTTTATTATCTAGACTTATGACTAGTCCTGTACTGTATGGTGCAATTACCATCCGTATATTCACCTATGGGGGAAAGGGACAATTTGAAAGTCCACCCACTGCACTAAAGCATCTGTGGTTGAAATGTGGTAACCCCTGCCTTGAAAGCTCCGCATTGCTGAATCGTTTGAGGGGGTTGTGCCAAACAATTATTTCACTAAACTCATGTTATCTTATAGCTGTAGGTGGGACAACGCAGTTTGGGGCAGACCAATGTACAATGAGTTGCAATAGTTTAACCTTGATGTAATAAGTGAGTGGATCAAAAGTGTTTATGGGAAAGAAAATGTTTAAGTTTAGAAATATATCTCAGGGGAAAAAGCTACCCTTGACAAAATATGAAGCCAGCTCATCTGCAAGCCATTTTACAATTGTTCTGTAGTTGAAAAGGCAATGTTTAGCAAATACATTATCTCTATTCTTATATAATACGCAATATTTAAAAACACTTTGAATAGAAACAACCAAATGCAAAAATGGTGGCAAAAAATTGTATTCCCCTGAAACAAAGTTCACTCGTAAACATTGGGATTGTGGGGGAGTTGCCATAGTAAGAAGTTGCCAATAAAGTGCTGTGATAGAGCTGGCATGCACTCTATAGGAAATTAATACTCTATTTGAGGTAGACAGCTTAAAAAGTAACTCTAGCTATGTCTCAAGTTTGGAGTCTTTTATCAGACAAAATTAAGTATTAAAGTACATCTTCAGAAAAACCTCAATGCTAACTACAAACATGGTGTACTGTAAAGATTAATGTATATAGTGCATACTAAAGTTGGTTTACTTTATAGAATTTGGGCCAGCATCTGCATCCTTAACAGTTCTATTTAAAACTTATTTAACCTATATAACTTATTTTAAAACTTAATTACATCAACATCTTCATAAGTGTGTTTTCCCCTTACATACACCATAGGCACAGAGAGCCCACCTAATTTCATAGTTGAACAAATGTGACAGTTGAGCAAAAAGTTCTATGGCTCTTTGCCTCTTATGGTGCGTTCACATACAACACGAAAAAAAATGTGGCCTTGCATTGCCGCTCGAGTTTGACCGCTGGATAAATGTGTTTAAACTCGCGTTCACGCCCCATTCTCTTTCGAAAAAGGACAGAAGGATTGCAATATCACGATTGCTGCTCTGTAACTGTTTTGGATGTTGTGTCATACAATTCCGGGTGCCCACACACGGCTACAACCATTTTCTCATCCATTTTTCCTGATTTCTTCTGCTACTATGTCAGTACGTCAGTAACATCCGGACAAGCTCAATGCTGATAGGCTTTTGCGACAATGCGTCATGCGGATATTTAGCTGGAGTTGAAAAATGTCAACTCGCTTTAAAATAATTCATAAGTGCTACCCTGCAAACAAATACTTAAAAAAGGATATTTCCTCCAGTTGCTCTTTCTGTGTTAACTCTGATGCAACTGTAGCACATCTTTTTTGGTTTTGTCCCTTTACTAAAATGTTCTGGTGAGATGTTTTAGGATTTATTAGGAATTACATTTTTAATGTGTGTTGTATTGGAAGGATGTGTTACTAGGCTTTGTTGATTATGATCAATCTAAAAAAGGTCAATTTTATGTAATTAATCTGATCGTATTACTCGCCAAGTTCCACATTCATAAATCTAAATGCTAAACCTCTCTTTGTTGCTTTTATGAAAGAACTTGAAAAATACCTAATTTCAATTAAAAGCTTTAAACACAATATCTGTTTGCAATACTTTTCCTTTTTTCAGTGTCATGTAATTCTCATAATTTGTCAATGTACAATTTATATTATGTGCACCCCCAGCTTTTAGTTTTTTCTTTTCTTTTTAATGTATTTTGTTGTTGACTGTTACTTACTGTACTGTTTTGAGCATTAAAAAAAAATCAACTCGAAAAATCAAAGCGATTTCGCGTTTTTGCACATTTTTTCAACTCGAGCGAAATATGCGCATGATGCGTTGTCGCAAAAGTCTATAACCATTGAGATTGTCCGGATGTCAGTGTACTGACGTAGTAGCAGAAGAAATCATGAAAAATGGATGAGAAAATGGTTGTAGCGTGGGCACCCGGAATCGTATGAAACAACGTCAACATATCTGGGATTTCAACAACAGATACAGAGCAGCAATCGTTGCGATATCGGCCATGGTTGATGGTGAAAAGATAAATTGTCGTAGAAGCCCCTCCTCCTGTCCTTTTCCGGAAGAGAAGGGGGAATACTCACGGGTTTGCGTTATCGCACGAACGCGAGTTTAAACACAAAATTAATCCAGTGGTCATTGTTAATCCAGTTGTATGTGAACGCACCATGATTCCATCACTATTCAGTCCATCAGTTCCACAGTGCATTTCCACTGCAAAATGAAGATTTCTGAAAAATAAACGATCATTGTATATAAAAAATGAAGTTAAGTGTATGAAGGACAGGGATTTGGGGATATTTTTGACCTGTGGTAGATCAGTATCTTTAGTGGTGTGTAGGCAATCTGGCATTCATGGGGTGGAGTCATGGAGTTGAGAAAGAAAAAATATTTAGCCTGTAGCCTACCCAAAAAAACCTACTCAATCAAAACCTACTCTACACAGTATAGAGATAGGAGATACACTTTATGAATAAAATGTAACACTTTGTGTTTGCAGATGAGCATGGGAGAACCATTAATGTTTTTGATAATTTAGACAAATAGCCTAAAAATTTGTCACTTAAGTGCATTTACTGTCTGCTCTCTCCACTAAGCTGATTTCTTAACTGTCATGTAAATGAGATAGAATTGTCCTGCAGAATGTTGATTTTTCTGCCATGTATACATAACTGGGTTTCTTGTCAGCTTTTTACAACTACACATGTGCATTAAACTGCAGACAGAAAGCACAGCGGAGGGCCTGAAAGGAGATCATATTACACATAGCGATTCATCCTCATATATATAATTAGTCTGGCCAAAGCCTGTAGAAGTCTAAATAAGTCAGTTTCCACTGCTGAAGATTGGATTATTAGTAAAATACACACACTGATGTGCTGTGAGGAGGATCTCTGCTTCGTCTTCCCGCCTGCCTGTCCTCTCACTGTCGTCAGTCTGCTTCAACAGACACACACACAAACTCACAATCAAAGCCAGGATGCAGCATCTTTTGTCCCTGTACAGATGAAATTAAGCCGCACTTTTCAAAATAAGGTCGGGGTAGAGGGGAAATGTGTTTACTGATCTGCTCCATGTGTTTGCAGATTTACAGTACACATGTTTCTGTAGTACATGTAAATGCAGTCACTGATTACCAACAAAGAGGGAATATAAACACAGTTGGCACATGTGGGTTCAATGGTATATTGCATACAGACTAAAAATATATTGCATATGGATCGCAAAAAATAGATTGACTATAGCCATTTATTACAAATGATTGCCTACTTTAGAGTACGAGGTTAGCCTTTCTCAGCATGCAACAGAAAGATCAATCAATTCAGAATTTCTGAGTGTTATTTTAAATTTTGTCTGATTTTGCTGTTGTAGATCATTGTTAAACATAAGTAATGGGCACATACTGGTGGTTATGTTTGTGATTATTTTACGTTTGTTATGTTTATTCAAACTAGGAACTGTCTGTCTAATATATATAATCACAATCCAAACTGTAATCCTTCCCTTGGATTTGAAAATTCAGTTCAACCGAATTCTCTGCCTGTCCCTAATTGTGATGTAATAGGCAAGTCACAGAGAGAGGTATATTTCATATCAGCTGCCAGGCCAAGTATAAATATCACAACACTGTCTAACTGTAGCCTCAGTTTATGTGCCTCTCACAAAGAGCTGCTGATAGCGTTAGCATTAGCAAGCCTGATAAACAGCAGAGCTACAGCTACATACTGACACTCTCCCACAGACATAATACTGAGTCCTGAGTCAGATTGAGTGGGAAGGAGGTAATAAATACTAACCCAAAAATCAGTTTGCTTGGCCAGTAGGATATACATTTTGACCTACAATCCATATTTGTGTGAGTGGTAGGTCGATTTGCCTCAAGAAGTGCAGTATTGCAGCTTTACAGCAATACTGAAGCTAGTCACTGCAGGTGTTAAGTCGTTCCTTGATAACACATTGAATCATGCTGCTATGATCATGCCAGTTATTCTTGACATTCATAAACATAACCACCGCTATGTGCCCATGAAATATACTGTACCAGTCAAAGGTTTGGACACACTTTCTTATTCAAGTGAATGGGAGGGTTAGTTCAAACTTTTGACTGGTAATGTCCGTTTAACAATGCCCTACAACAGCAAAATTAGACAGAAAGAAAAAAAAAAAGTTAAATAACACTCAGAAACACTGAATTTATTGTTTTACTGTTGAATACTGGGAAATCCTGATGATACAATATTAACCTTTTAGTCTTTTACAAGTGTTTTTTCCTGACACTATATCTCATTGAATCCTGGAGTTTTTCCATTCTCATCTGCAACACTAAGTATAATCTTTTATTCATAAATTATCCCGCTGTGTAGAGTAAGCTTCTGGTTACTGGCTTCCGGTAACGGCCATCTGCACGTTCACTGGCTTCCTCTATCCTCTGCGCTTCCGTGTTCATCACTTCTCACCAGCGCTTACACTACGCCTTTGTCATACGGCGGAACTCCACTCTCATGAACTGAATGGATTACAAAAATGCATCGCTTCGCTTCAGATGGCCTTTATTAACCCCCTGGAGCCGTTTGGATTACTTTTTTGATGGATGGATTCGCTTTTTTGGGCTTCAAAATCTGAGGTACCATATACTCCCATTATAAAGCTTGGAAGAGCCAGGATATTTTTTTATATAACTCTGATTCTGCATGGCTGAAAGAAGAAAGTCATCTACAACTAGGATGGCTTGAGGGTGAGTTAACTATGGGATAATTTATATTTTTTGAGTAAACTAACCCTTTAATGTTTGTTTGTTTGTACGTATGCTGCCTTTAGGATTAAGTATTGCACATGTGTCGGCCCTTGAAGAGTATTTTTTTCTCCCTCTTCCCTTGCTCAACTCCAGACATGACTCAATTCCATGAAAGCCAGATTGCCTTCAATAGGCACATACTGTAAGTCACTTTTTGTAACTTGTGACTGAAAGTGCAGAAAACGGTGACATCTACTGTGCCTGGGCACAGGTCAAAAAATATTCCCTAGCCCTACTGCTATGAAGTTTAAAATATACTGTACATTATCTTCAAAAAATATCACTCTCTTCTAGTGCTATCCTACTATACAGTATAATGATATTGTACACACTAGTGAAAATTTGTCTGCATCCATGACGATAGTTAGTTTTAATTGTCTAGTTTCTGAATATCGATCTCTGAGATTTCTGCCTCTACACCAGTGCAATAAAGATGAACATAATTTAGTGCTGCCAGTGCCGTTAGAAATGTTATTAAAATTAGCCAGTTTATCATTTTAATTTCACAAATAAATGCAATCAGAAGAGGAGAAATTGCAATCAAAAGGGAGCAGTTGCTCTTCTGAAAGGACTGCAATATTGGTGCTGATGTTGGCATATAGCAGGTTGGCACCGGTTCTGACCCGAAAGCGAATCGTCATGGTCCTGTTCGATATGGCAACCTGCACCAAGTAGTGGAGAAAATCACAACTGCATTATGTCCTGCATAATTCTCCAGCAACTTTTAATGACCAACTGAACTTGATTATCATTCACATTTATTTTAGTTTCATAATGCAAATTGATATTTTCTGAAGAAGCAGTAAATGTGTTCTGAGGTAAAGAGTGTTAGATTTAAAAATATTTAAAAGCTAATTTTCTGAAAGTGAACTTGGCATTGGACAAATAGTTCTGATAGTCTTGAAAAATGTCTAGAACTTTATTAATCTACAGAACAGGGTAAAGCTAATTTAAGTTTGTGTAAAGAAAAGGCATATAGTAGTAGGTCTAAAAATATGTATATATTTTTTTGTTTCGTAATACATTTTTTAATTTAATGCTTTTTTCGTTTGGTAATTTATTTCATATAATATAGGGGATTTTGTCTGCATTTTTTCAGAAGTAGACCTAACAATAATTTCATAGAATTGGGCTTCCAAAAACATAAAAATAAAAAAGCATGCTGAAGCTTTTCACCTAGTATTGTGTATTTATTTTTAAATTATATGATATCAGAAATTATATGCTTAATGTTTTGTGGGATAATTCCGTGACTGCTGCCTATTATTTGAATGGTGTGGAAAAGAAACTGTAATAAATAAACGGATAGATACTGCGATTAAATTAATTGCAAAGAGTGGATATTCATTTGTTTTCCATGCATTTGTCGATGTGCATGATACATGATGTTTGTGTTGGCACTCTTGGAGAGGTCACGTTTGCAGATCAGCTCTATTTGCTGTAAAGATCAATCCAAAATCACGTACATTAAATTGGCTTTCAATACTGTCGTCATGATTAACACAGGCTAACTCGGTCACGTGACACTACATTTTTGCGTTAATGCCAATTTTATCGATGGTTTCCAAACCATTTTTTCATGACATTTGATGTATTGACATAGTGTTTATGCACTTGAGTTAAATGGAAAAATATTATGTCGACATTTGTGACATTTTAGCTATAATGTGCGTTTCCATCAGCTTTATTTTGTTGCGCAAATTTTTTTTTCGCAGAAAATCCTTGGATCGAAATGTAGTAAGTGTTGCCAACTTAGCAACTTTTTTTCCTAAAAAGCACCTAGCGACAAATCTAGCGACTTTTTGGACAAATCTTAGCTACTTTCCATAGAAGAGTCACCAGTAATGCAGTGCGAGCACAAGGTCTTGCTTTCCCGCCACAGGCACACCTCTCTCTGTTTCTACTCTGTTCAGTGTGTGTTAGGGATGGGCGAATCAATACTAAAGTATCGATACTGACGTGGTATCAAGAATATCGATCCTCATGTTAAAATATTGATTATGAAGGTTTTTTTAAATAGTGATCTTATTATTTATATAACATAAATGTTAATGCATCTCATAAGCTTCAAAGTGGAAAATTATTATTACATGAGCGAATTGTTGTATGTCATGTATGAAGATGTCATTTCCACCCCTGTGTAGTTTCTGGATGCAGTGATTTCTCCCCACCTCTCACGGTCATAAAAGCTGCCTCACGTGCCTGGGCTGCGATCACGCGCAGGCAGCGTTTTATGTATGGTTCATGTTCTCAGTGCGAGAACATAGCCATGGCAACATTGCGGTCGCAGCTTTCTTTTGTCATGAGAGAAAGCCACTTCAGCCGCACCTCGCCTCCTTCCTACGGGATTGGAGCAGGCACCGCGGGCGATGAAGGCGATTTGGGGACAATGACGGGATCTGTTCGCCGGGTAAACCCCCTCGAACCACCCGCCTCCCCGGCATGCTTGCTTGCTTCAGAATTGGATGACATCACCGCTGCATCAGAGAGTGTTACAGTGGCATCAGATGCTGATGACACGCCTGGGCCGCCACCTTCGGGTCTGCTCGCCCAGCCTGAGCCTGACGCATGGAGCTCTGCTATGCTTTCCCGGGCTACTTGATTGGTCCCGCGGGCATGTGCGCCGCTCACAGCCATCTTCCCGGACGAGCATGACGAGTTGAGTAAGCTGCTGCTTCCTCGAACCTCTGCTTTCACTACCCTCACGGTGGAGCCCTGCATGCCACGGCCCTTCCGGCAACCAACGCCAGGCCAAGGCGCTTCAAAACTTGCACTTGGGTAGTCCTGTTCTTGATGTGCTGCAGGAACTGCGCTGGTTGACCAACCATGCCCCTGGGCCACGGAGGTCAGAAGTGCCGGCACTCGAGCAGGCGATGGCTACCCTTGTGGTCCAGAAACGCGATCTATGGACCGGATCTTGTCGAAATGCGGGAGGTAGACAAGGCACACCTTCTCCGACACCCCCATCTCCCAGCTCCGTCCATTCGGCGGTGCCGTTGACGACTGCCACCATGGGCCATGCCCCGTCTGCTCACCGAGGGCGCCCTCCTGCGGCTATGAAACACCCTGCTCCGCCTCAACCTGGGCCCAGCTCTCAGCCCCAGCGTTGAGCACTCCGCAGGAAGCAGACGCCCCCCGTCTCACGGACCCCCTCGAGGACCCGTAAGGCTCCCAGGCGCTCCGGAGACGCTCGACCCAGGGACCAACACGTTAGCTCCGGAGATGGTAAGACCGCTCTGTCCCCCGGTGGAGGGCCGGGAGGAGAATTTTTTGTTGAATTAGTTTTCACATTCTCAGTAATAGAGCTATTTCCTTTTGTCTCTGGGTCACCTGGCCAGCAAATGCCGTTCTCACGGCACTCTGCCGCCAGATCTCAACAGTCCCGGCATCCTGGACGCGGACCACCCGCCTCCAGCCCCCATGACTGTTCCCCGGCCGGCCAGTTCCGGCAAGTCTAGAGGATGCCTACCCTGGACCTCCTCCTCAGTCGCTAACCCGCCCCCTGCCGGGTGTGCGGAGCAAGGTAAGTGCTTTGAGTCTTTTCTCGGAACCAGAGACTCGGGGCGCGTCACTGCCTCCCGACGCCGCCTTACCTGCTCCGCCCTGCTGCGAAGCCCCACCGGGTATGTCAAAAATAATCGTCCCCTTGGTGCCCCTAGCACAGAGTTTGGACGCGTGGCTCTCACTGGTTACGCAATTCAGTTTGTCAGGCTTCCACCCCCCTTCACGGGCGTCCGCTTCTCCGCAGTACACGGTAAGCATGCCAAGTCCCTGCACGCGGAAATCGCTACTCTCTTACTCAAAGGTGTGATAGAGCCTGTCCCTCCAACCGAGATGAAGAAGGGTCTCTACAGCCCTTACTTCATCATACCCTAGAAAGGCGGCAGCTTACGACCGATCTTGGACTTGCGAGTTCTCAACCAAGCGTTGCACAAACTCCCGTTCAAAATGCTCACGCAGAAACATCTAGATTGGTCCACAGCGGTAGACCTGAAGGACGCGTACTTCCCCGTCTCAATTTTTCCTCGACATCGCCCCTTTCTGCGGTTTTTCGTTCGATGGCCAGGCGTATCAGTACAAGTCCTCCCCTTCGGCATGTCTCTGTCCCCTCGCGTCTTCACGAAAGTCGCAGAGGCAGCTCTTGCCCCGCTCCGAGAAGCCGGCATCAGCATACTCAATTACCTCGACGACTGGCTCATTCTGGCCCACTCACGAGAGTTACTGTGCACTCACAGAGACCAGGTGCTCAGGCACCTCAGCCGTTTGGGGCTTCAGGTCAACTGGGAAAAGAGCAAGCTTACACCAGTTCAGAGCATCTCTTTTCTCAGCATGGAGTTTGACTCAGTCTCAATGTCAGCACATCTCACCAGCGAGCATCCGCAGTCAGTGTTGAGGTGCCTCGCCACTTTCAGGCCAGGCACAATGGTCTCCTTAAAACTTTCCCAGAGGCTCCTGAGGGCATATGCCATCCTCCGCGGCGGACACGCTGCTGGGTTGATGCATATGAGACCGCTTCAGCACTGGCTTCAGACTCGAGTCCCGAGACGAGCATGGCGCCACGGCACGCACCGTGTTATGATCACCCCCGCCTGCCGCCAAACACTTAATCCCTGGACAGACCTCTATTTTCTACCAGCAGGTGTCCCGACGCCTCCAGATTGGGCACTGTTTTCTTTGCCCTGCAGAAGTTTCTCCCGTTAGTTCGAGACAAACATATCCTGATCAAGTCAGACAGCACCACTGCGGTGGTGTACATAAATCGCCAAGGCGGCGTACGCTCCCGCCACATGTCACGACTCGCCCGTCGTCTCCTCCTTTGGAGCCAGCAGCAACTCAAGTCGCTGCGCACCACTCACATCCCCGGCAACCTCAATGTGATAGCAGACACGCTGTAATGACAACGCTTGCCCCACGGAGAGTGGAGGCTTCACCCCCAGCCGGTCCAGCTGATTTGGGAACGGTTCGGCTAGGCCCAGGTAGACCTGTTTGCCTCCCGAGAGACCTCCCACTGCCCGCTCTGGTATGCCCAAACAGAGGCTCCCCTCGGGGCAGACGCACTGGCACACAGCTGGCCTGTGGGGCTGCACATTTCCCCCAGTGAGCCTTCTTGCACAGGTGCTGTGCAAGGTCAGGGAGGATGAGGAACAAGTCACTCTTGTGGCTCCTTATTGGCCCACCCGGGCCTGGTTCTCGGACCTCGTACTTCTCGCGACAGCCCCTCCCTGGCGAATTCTCCTGAGGAAGGACCTTCTTTCTCAGGGACGGGGTATGCTCTGGCATCCGCACCCAGACCTTTGGAACCTCCATGTCTGGCCCCTGGACGGGACGCAGAAGATCTAGCTGGTCTACCACCCACAGTCATAGCCACGATCAACCAAGCCAGAGCCCCCTCTACCAGGCAACTTTATGCCCTGAAATGGCGTCTGTTCGTGAATTGGTGTTTTTCCTGGGCAGAAGACCTACAGAGGTGTGCAGTTAGGTCAGTGCTCCTGTTCCTACAGGAGAGGTTGGAGGGGAGGCTGTCCCCTTCCACCTTGAAGGTGTATGTTGCCGCTATAGCAGCTCACCATGACCCAGTAGAAGGCATGACTTAATTATCAGGTTCCTAAGAGGCACCCGGAGGTTAAATCCCTCCCGGCCAAGCCTGTTCCCCTCCTGGGATCTCTCGGTGGTCCTGGGTTGGGCAACACATAACACCTTTGCGAGATTTTACAGTCTCAGGGTTGAGTCAGTCTCGTCCCGTGTTTTCTCAGGTCCGAGCCGGTAGAACTCGCCGACGGTCTGACCGGGTGAATCGCTTGCGTCTAGCGCCCTTTCCCTCGGCCGAGGTAAAACAGTGCACCTTCTTTCCCAGGAGATCCCCCCAGGTCCCTGGTCGATTCCTCCCTAGCCCTTTTGGGTCTGCAGTTCAGTGGAGGAACTTGCCGACCCAGTCCACTACGGGTACCCTAGACTACCCTGTACTGATATAGGTGCTCCACAGGTCAGGCCTCCTACGCGGACTCCTCCTGTGTGTATTTCCGCGGTATGGTCACCTTACGAGCTGACCCGCGTTTCCCTTAGGCAGTTTTTCGCTGCCCTCCGCGGCTGGATCTACCACCGCGCCATCCTTCCCACATGTGTCCGAAGAGGCCATGTGATGTATTTCGCCACCTTTACCTCCCCTTTTCGGGCAGGTGTGGCCTCCGCAGGGTCTTTTCCCCCTGAAAGAATAGGAAACTAGTAAGACCTCCTTTCCACGATGCGGTAAGGGCCCCGATTGCTCTTGCTCTATGCCGAGAAACATAGAGAGAATAGAGACCCAGCCAGGCTTGGCCCATTCCCAGGTTGGCAAGCATCGCCTTGTTCCCCTCTAAGGGTAACCAGAAGGATTCCGACGACTCTTTTTGGGGCATTGGGGAAGGGTACATGCAGTCTGAAGCACAGTTGGTCGCTTGTGCACGTGAAATACCTCCCCGCTCCTGTGTCAGCAGTACACGTACACAGCTCAGCGCATGGCGTGATTTAAAGTGGACCCCTAGTGTCGCTTCTTCGACACGACGTCGAAGTGAGTGACAGACGGGGAACATCTCGGTTACGTACTGTATGTAACCTCCATTCCCTGATGACTGAAGTGATGTTTGGCTGGCACCGGCTGCATTTAGTCGTCATCATTACACAGTAACATGTAGCAGTGGAGTCCGACACCAAGCAGGAATGGAGCTGGATCCAGCAGCTTCTGGTGACCACAGGATAGGAGTCCCGAGGTTGAGACAAGGAAACAAATAAAATAATATAAGCATAGATGCCATTCAATTTATTGCAGAGTTATAGATCATGATCAATGTTTCTGGTTTCTGGTTCTGGCAGACTAAACTAAAGCAGCCTAATTGTGGGTTGGAGGATAAATTAGGTGTATGCCTGGCTAAATAGATGAGTCTTTAGTCTAGACTTAAACTGAGGGAGTGTGTCTACATCTCAAACAGTGTTAATAAGACTATAGTCCATAGTTTAGGAGCCAAATATGAAAAGGATCTACCTCCTTTTGTGGATTTTGGTATACAAGGAACTATTAACAGGCCAGAATTTTGCGATCATAATGAACGTGATGGAATATAGTGTGGTAGAAGGTCACTTAAGAACTGTGGAGATAGACCATTCAAAGCTTTGTACGTAGTTAACAGAATTTTTAAATTAATACGAAATTTAACAGGTAGCAATGTAACGATGATAAAATGGGGCTAATATGATCATATTTCTTGGTTCTTGTTAGCACTCTGGCTGCTGCATTTTGAACCAATTGAAGTTTATTTATTGATCTTGCTGGACATCCTCCCAGTAATGCATTACAATAATCTAGTCTTGAGGTCATGAATGCATGAATTCATTTTTCGGCATCAGCAACAGAGAGCATGTGCCATAATTTTGCAATATTTCTTAGGCAAATATATCACCAAAGTTCTTCGCTGTTCAAGATGATGTAACAGTACATGCATCGAGAGTCACATGATATTTTAGTATCTTATTTTTTGATTTTTTTGGTCCGATAGTTAGTACCTCTGTTTTGTCAGAATTGAGTATTAGGAAATTTATGACCATCCAATCTTTATTTCATTGATACACTATGCTAATTTGGAGAATTGTGAAATCTCATCAGGTTTGGAATAAATATAAAGTTGTGTATCGTCTGCATAGCAGTGGAAATTTATTCCACGATTCCTGATAATCTCCCAAGGGAAGCATATACAAGGAGAAAAGAAGAGGCACTAAAACTGATCCCTGTGACACTACATATTTTACTATTGTTTGGATTGACAATTCCTCTGCTAAATAGAACCTAAATCATGCTAATGCAACTCCACAAATGCAAACATAATTCTCTAGCCTATTCAAGAGAATGTTGTGATCTATCGTGTCGAATGCAGCACTAAGATCTAAAAGCACTAGAAGTAAAATGCAGCCGCGCAGATGATAAGAGTATAATTTGTAACTCTGATAAGTGCAGTCTCTGTACTGTGATGAAGCCAAGATCCTGACTGAAATTCTTTGTATATACTATTTCTCTGTAGAAATGAACATATTTGGGAGGATACTACCTTTTCTAGTATTTTCGACATAAACGGGAGATTTGAAATGGGTCTATAATTAGCCAGTTCTCCAGGATCAAGCTGTGGCTTCTTAATAAGCGGTTTGATAACTGCCATTTTAAAGTTTCTTGTGTAGCCCTCCCACCGGGTAGATTGTTGTGGCTCACAACATAGGAGTCTGTCTAGGGGTTATTAAGTTTACTCCCTAACCCGGTGAAAGCACATTTCCCATAAATTACAATTTTAACATAAAAACCAGATCTCAGATTGTCACCTAATGTGTTTCGACTCATGTGCAAGAAATACACTTCTGTGTTTACCTTAAAATTTTGAATTATAAATCCCTCAATGGAAAAACACAATTTAACAAATAGTACTTCCCACAGGAAATTACACAGAATTACGTCAGGAAAAAAAATATGTATTTATTCTTCTCATTAATCTGATTTGTTGTTGGTTTGAATAATCAATTTAAATCAGTGAACAAAGTCTTAGTTTAAACAACAATGGAGCATAAACACCATAACCCCAAAAGAAAAAAAAGCTAATATCAATGTAACCTAGTATTTTGAATGTATACCCAGCTGGGATTTTTAGTGCATAGATGGCACGCTAGTTGGAGCTCTTTGATGCAAAACTAGTGTACTCACGAATCAGGAAAATCAACAAGAATTCCACTGGCAAAGTAGGATTTCGAGCTCAGTTCCCAAAACGATGATGAACCGCATTCGTGACGTCATCCACACCGGCGCTGAGTGAATCATGATGAACTCCTCCCTCCTCGGACTTCTAGATGCATCCGCGAAAATCCACACGGATCTTCTGCCTTCGACGATTTCTCCGTGTTAAAACAATAAACACGCACTTGACATGACTCCCAACTACATACACCACGTCAATACTTTGACATAACATAAATCAAATGAAACACGGGTATAGTCTTTCGGATTTCAAATGAACGATACCAATTATTGTGCAAACTTTTCGTCAAACTGCTCTTGAAATCCTGTCGGTGAACGATGACTGCGGTCAGCGTTCTCGGCGCCGAACTTCACTCCTTCATGGCCAGAGAGAAAAGAGAACAAACCCCCTTTTCTATCCTCTCCCCTTGAACTTCCGGGGCTGACGTATACAGTTCTCATAATTAACGTGATTCGCTCAAAAGACATAATAGCAAAACAGCATTGTATGATCTGTTTTCCCTTACACACATTTGAAACAAACAAAAAAAAACCTTTTATATAAACATGAACATCAGTTATACATTTGGAAACCCAACATTTAACCAGGTCTCTACACTTGGGATATGTCCTAAGTATAGCGAGGAGTTAATAATATAAAAAAGATGCTCTGAAATTACAAGAGATACATCTTTTAAGAGCTTAGTTGGTATTGGATCGAACAAACATGTGGCTTCTGATGTTTCGATACGTTTTGTTAGCTCTTCATGACCTATGACAGTGAAGGATTGAAGTTGCATGTGAGGAAATTTATTAGACACAGTTTTCTGAGATGCTATGACAGATGATTTCCAATTTTATTTCGGATTATTTCAATTTCATCTGACATATCATTCATGAAATCATTACTATTGTGCTGCAACATAATATCTGGTTCTGTTGAGGCTTTATTCCTAACCAATTCAGCCACAGTACTGAATAAACATCTAGGATTGTTGTGTTTTTTTTTGGTAGTAATGAATAAATCTTGTTCCTTATTGTTCTACCTTGGCCTGACTAAGACTCCATTGGTCTGTTGGTTTCAAAAATAAATCCCATCAAGAGAAGAGACCAGAGAATTCTGTATTTGTTTTCAATGAGTTTTTGAGTTTTTATTTTTGGGTACTGTTCTTTTTTTGTAGGTTCTTCACAACATAGAGAGAGCACAGAGTATGCAAATAAAGTCATTCCAAAATCGCAAGCGCAAGTATGTCCGAGTATGTTCAGTTCAGGCCGGTGATGATGTTCTGCTCTCACGGGACCCCAAGAAACGACGGACAGGAGACACATTTACAAGTCAGCACCAAGGACCATATACTGTGGCCAGCATCTCTTTCAAAGGGGTAGCCACTACTGTGAAAGGTTCAACTTGCCAGAGGGTCAGTGTTTTAAGAGTGAGGACAGACTATAGATAAACTCTGTATAAAACAGTTTACAATTACATGCTAGATTCAGAAAAATTGGATATCTGTTTGTAATTCCTGTTGTTACTAATTCTCACTGTCATTGTGTATCATCAGATGGACCAACTGAGAGGCTGTTTCTCCAGGACCACTGTTACTCAACATTGAAATAGCAGATAGAGCATCCATATGCTTGTTCAGGTACTAAGTGGGAAAAGGACTTGGGCCCTATTCATGATGAACTATAAGCATTCTGTCTATTTAGTGACACTGCATATTTAAATGATAACAATTACTTGATCATGTCAGACATTCTTTATTTTTAGTTAATGTATGTGTTGGACAAAAATCGGCCATTAGGAGAACCGATCGTGAAGCAAGGCAAATTTTGCCTCACACAAGAAGACTTCTGGAGCCTGGGTTTAAGCCGGTGCATGGAATTTAATGCACGTATGTTTAGTGTCTTAGTTTACTGCATAAAATCTAATTCTCAGATAGTACATTATTTTACACATGGCAGCTTTAACAGGGATGTAATCGTTCTGCAATAAATTTCAGATCAGAAATGCCTCAAGATTGTGGAAGAAGATGCACGAAGACATGTAATTTATACTATTATATCTTCTTTTAAAAACATTTATTTTGATTCAATAAGGAAAAAAAAAATTACATTGCGGATGTGTTGACAAAAATGTGGGCCCAGGCATTGTATGCCTGTAAGTTTTTTTAATTTTTTTTATATATACTCATCAACGAGAAAGAACTCTATTGGGAACAGGCACAGAAGTATGTGATTTTGGGCATGCGATTTTGTGCATGCATATTATTTTGTCCCAATACTATTAGGAAAATGTGAGGTCCAATGATGTCATACTATTTCCAGCTTGGAGCAGGCAGCCAGATGAATATGATCACTATCTGCTCTTTGTTGAGTTTCTTTTTATAATCTTTCTAGTTGTAATATTTTCAAATTCAACAGGTTGGGTTAGTGAGTTCTATTTCTGTGGATATTAACAAAATACCCATTGCAGGTTATGTTGGTAGCTTAGAGGGAGATACTTTTTCTTGATTCTCTTCACCCTGATGGTTTTGGAGATGAGACTTACAGAACCATATTTAGGTTGAGACTAAAGATAATTAATTTACTGACTTGTTCCAGGCATGTTATTTGGTTACAATTTCCAAAAGGAGCCTCGCTGTCAGGCTTCAAGTTCATATAAGAGCATTGTTCTCAGGCTACAGAACTGATCATTTAATTTCACATTATGTATTTTGTGTTTTCTTTGGAATGCCAGACACATTGCAACCTTCATTGACCCAGGATCCTGAACTGAAAAAACAGGAAGAGGCCTTGGGGTACGTTTTAAATTTGAATTTTTAAATGTTTTATATGTTTGAATTGTGTAAAGCTAATTTAAGTATGTATGTATACATGTTTAAACAAGCTAGCAGTTGTTTTTAAAACTAACAGTGGATGCACTTTTCCTTTTCCAGTTTGTTCCTCAACAGTATACAGGGAATTCCTGTGATGTCTACATGCTGATGGTAAGAATGTTTAATTTGTCAAAGCTGTTAGATAATAAAATCAAAGTCTTACAGTGTTATTTGTATTTCACAGTATGCTTTCAGCACCTGTATGTCATGTCCATTAACATTCACAGAGGTAAGCTGGATTTTCACACACGTATGCCATCAAACTACTGGTATATGTCAAATTTTTATTTTATGTGTTTTAGGAGGAGGTGCCATTGATTTGCCAGTGGTGGTCCATTCAGGTGATGGAGAGGATTTGCCTAGAAGGGTACGATGACTTTACAGATAAAATTGGAGTATCTTGGCTGTATTAAGTCACTGTTGGAAAAGTGATATTAGAAAGGTGTTTGTGGCACGGTGGAGGGTGGGACCGGCGCGTGATTGCGCACGCCCGGTCCCGTATCTGGCTGATTGAGCCGGCAAGAGGGTTAAAAGGCCACTCGCAGACGGCGATCAGGAGAGAGAGCTTAATCAGCAGACGTCTGCTGTCCTAAATGTTTGTTTTAAGTTCTTCATTAAATTATTATTTATGTTGACAAGCCGGTTTCTCGCCTCTTCCTTGCCCATGAAATGATCTGTGTTACATTGGTGCCGAAAGCCCGGGAAGGAAGAGGGATACGCCGTAGCGGAGTTCTCGCCACTTCTCAATGGAGCAGCCGCGGCTATCTGCCGGGAGACGGAGGAGCCCAGCCACCTGGACGCGGAGGAACGGCCGCCGACCGCGAGGGGAGGAGGGACTCCTGGCCGACCGCCTGGAGCGGTTAGGGCCGCTGCCAGGGGCGGGGGAGTCCCCTAGTAGCCGCTGGAACGCGGCGGAGTTGGAGACTGCCGACCGCGTGCGGGGAGGGGCTCGCCGCCGACCGCCTGGAGCGGGAGAACCGCTGCCAGGGGCGGGGGGAGGCCCCTTCGATACCCTGGGAACGCGGCGGGGCGTTCCGTCCGCCAGGGGCTGAGGACTGCCTCCGATCTGCCCGGAGAGGCGCGGCTGCTGTCCTGAAGAGGGTGGAGAAGTGGCTGAGGAACGAGCTGCGGCGTATCAGAGAACCGGCGAGTACGTTTTTTTTCTTTCGTTTCTTTAATCTCTCTCTCCTCTCTCTCTCGATACCGCTCTGCGGTGGCCTTTTCCCTCTTTTTTTAAATTATGGTGTTTATGGGAGGGGGAGGTACTGCCCAGTGCAGGAACCCTCCCCCCCCCCTTATTTTTAATGGTTGTTTCCCTCCCCTTGCCCCCTCCCTCGTCCAGGTTGATGGGGATGACCCGCCGGCAGACCGCGCGGGAGGCGCCCCCCCCCCCCCCCCCCCCCCAGGGGATGTACGTCAGGCCGGGGGTCCCCAGCCTGAGAGAACGGGGGAGGAGTGTGGCACGGTGGAGGGCGGGACTGGCGCGTGATTGCGCACGCCCGGTCCCGTATCTGGCTGATTGAGCCGGCAAGAGGGTTAAAAGGTCACACGCAGACGGCGATCGGGAGAGAGAGCTTAATCAGCAGACGTCTGCTGTCCTAAATGTTTGTTTTAAGTTCTTCATTAAATTATTATTTATGTTGACAAGCCGGTTTCTCGCCTCTTCCTTGCCCGCGAATTTGATCTGTGTTACAGTGTTATACAAATAGAGTGCATATATAGTTACATATTTTCCAAAGGCATGGAAAGAGATTTGCATACTGGACAGAAGAAGAATCCCAGCTCCTTCAGGGTACCCTTGAGCCTGTTTTTAGGGTGTCAAAATCCACCACCACAAAACTGTTGCCCAGCAGAAGAGTTGTGGTTGAAGAAGACACTGATAAGGTAAATTATTTTAGTGGTCATATCAAGCAGTTGCATGCATGCTGAATAAATAGTTTATTAGTTTATGTACCATTGTCTGTGTGTGTGTGTGTGTGTGTGTGTGTGTGTATATATATATACTTTTCTGTCGCTGTCCTTTTCTGCATATTGCGGTGGCTCGTTTTAGCTAATCACGGCCCCTTCTGCCCGTTCCGCTTCCGATCCACCAGCCCGATCGGTTCTCCCGATGGCCAGTCTACCCCTGATCGGCACCAAAGTGCATCGGCCCACCGGGAAAATGCCCGGTATGCAAGATTACCAGTCCAGCCCTGCTGATCAGGTAGTGTCAAACAACAACTGTCAATAGTTGCCATAAATTGTTTCTACATACTTTAGCCAGGAAGTAGACGCATTTTCGCACATGCGCAGTTCAATCGTGTTTCCGGTATGGATCGAGTAGTGACACGCCTAAACAAGACAGAGAATTTCTAGTCATCTTCTAAAAAAAATGTTCTGAAGTTCTGGAAGACAAGATGCATTGTGACACATTGCTGCCTCTCACAGGTCGGGATTAGATAACAGTCATTCCCCAAAGGCGTAATCCTCGAAATGATGAATTCAAGGACTGTTTACCATTGGGATTGAGCAGGCTTTTCATTGTGACTGCTTTTGTACCCAGGCATGATAATGCAGCATAAAGCCTTTCTCGTTGCTCAATATAGCAGTTGCATTAATCATAAAATAATAAAAAGTAAATAAAGCATGAAAAAATTCAAGCCAACTCGATTCAATCCAAATAGAAAGAAATAGTTTTAAATACAAAATATATATATATGTATGTCCTTTGGTTAATTTGCACAATAGATTTGTATCAATAATTTTGGGTTGCCACTGAAACAACATATATAGAAAAGCCTTTGAACAACAGAAGTCAACATATGAAGCAAAGTTTCTTCACATATTGCTAGGTGTGTTGCAAAAAGAATAAAGTCTCTGTGAGTTTCTGGTGATTCTTGACAATTTTTTTTTTTTAAAGCTTTGTGGGCTGTACTGCTAACATTTTGTTAAATTGATCAATCAAAATCAAATTTCAAGTCATGATTGAGACAGACCATGGATCATGTCATATTAATAAAAAAAAAAAAAGCTAAATCAATTATGAGATAGGATTAGAATTTTAAGGATTAGGCGCCCCATAGCAGCAGCTAGCATCAGTGCCTGTGGGGGCAGCAACCTGAGAGACCGCTGGTGGACACCGATGGTGAAGAAGTCTTTCAAGCTGAAAAAGGAGACCTTTCGGGCTTGGCTGGCATCTGATAAATTACCGTATTATTAAAGAATGCAGTATTTTCCTGTATTCTCTATTCACAGTAAATATCGAATTATGTAATGGAGTGGTGTTGGCGTAGTGGGCTAAAGCACATAACTGTTCAGAAGGTTGCTGGTTCGATCCCCACAGCCACCACCATTGTTTCCTTGAGCAAGGCACTTAACTCCAGGTTGCTTCAGGGGGATTGTCAATGTAATAAGTGCACTGTAAGTTGCTTTGGATAAAGGCGTCTGCCAAATGCATATTTAAATGTATATGTAATTGAATTACAGTAAGGTCACTTTAAAATTACAGTAAGATAAGGCTGGCAACCCTGCTGCCAGTGTACTGTGATTTCCTTCCTACAGTGCATAAATCGTTATTGTGATATTCTAAAGTACATAGTTGGTTATTGTGATTTTCTACAGTACATTGTTGGTTTCTGTGATTTTCTACAGCAATTAATTGGTTATTGTGATTTTCACAGTAATTCTTTCAATACTGTGATTTTCAACTTGTATACAGTAAATTCCTGTGCACAAACACAGTAATTTACTGTAGATTTTGTAGGTATTTTTACAGTGTGTGTGTGTTTGTGCATTTGGCATGTGTTCATGTGACCGTGACATGTGATTGACTAGAATTTGCACTGACGTCGGAAGTGGGACATTTAAACTTGGATATTCCTACCCCCGACTACGTCTGGAACACAGCAATAGACCAGTAGGAGTGAGTTTGAAAGCATGTGCTGTTCCATGTGCTGTCCTGAAGGCCAAAGTCAAAGCCTTGAATTTGATGTGGGCAGCTAAAGGTAGCATTGAGTGAAACAGGGGGGTGACACACATGAGATGCATCACAATGTTGGTTTTATTTTATTGCTCAAAAACAGAATGCATAGGAATGAGTGGCCAGTGGGAATCATTGTAAACACTTGTCACAGCAAAGATGCAAACGTGTGCAAAGTGAAAGTTGCAAAACTAGGTTCAATCAGAACCACTTATGTCAAATGAATACTTGACTTAAATACTTGAATGAATACTTTATTTTTTTTATCAAATTAAAGCAATCTGTTGGTGTTAGCAGGCACATTCTGGGTAAATTCTCCACCCATCCATGTAGCCATGCATGGATAGAGCAGGGATTACAGTGAATTTTAATTTTGGGGAGGAACCATCCTTTTAATTTAGCTGACAAACTCTCCTTTGTCTGACGTTTTGTGCTTTGTGGAGCTACTTTAATGGTGTATAATTATTTTAAATCTATTTGAAATTAGAGGGCTTGTTTCTTCCCTCTGCCTCATGCATTATTGTATCAATACAATCTATTGGCTATTTTTTGTTAGTTTTTTTGCTACCACTGACAAGTGGTCACACAGACATTGCACTACAAATTATCTTTATCTTTCACTCATGGATTTGACAGATTTTTAACATATTTGTTTTAATTTCCCAGACAAGTACTATTTGATATTGTCTTGATATAGCTAATATAACATTTTTTAGTATGCCTTATTAAAATTGATCATTCATACAAGCGCAAGTCTGGTGAAAAATATTCTTTTAATAATTTTTGGGGAATGTTACTTAAAATTAATGTTTAATTATTTTGTTTATAACGAAAATAATTGTTAGGCTATCATTCCTTTGTATGGAAAGTAGTGCATTTTTTTGCATAATTTTTCGTTACAATTTGTTTTTTTTCACAGTCACTTCATATGGCCATGAGCTTTCTCATTTTCAGATGCATGCTAAGAAAATAGTGCAACCTACATAACAACATACATAATTTAAGATAAATGTCAAAACAGCTATATAGAGCTATAATTCAGAAGAAAATAATCCTGCCCTGTCCTCTTAAGAGGCTCAGTGTTTATCTGTACTGCGCTCTCTATTGAGGACTCTTATTTTGAAATACTTTTCATGACCATTTGTGCTGCCTTCTAGTGGTTCTTTCATTTTGTTTAATTCCAGCAGAATCGATGTCTCTCTGTGTATATAATATGGTCTTTTACGCCTTTCCTGAAATATTATTAGTATGTAAGTAATATAAAATAGATCATTTTAACATAAAGCACAGTTTTATTCAATAGAGTACAAACATTTGTTTTTAAAAGTATTATTTTAAGAACAAAAATGCCAGAGTACTCTGTCTGCACATGATGTCGTCTTTGGGTGCTGCATGTTCCTAATGCAAGTAGATTTATTACTGCATTTTGCTTGGTTTTGTATTTGCAAGTGAAGACAAATCCCATTCAAAATATTAGCTTGTTGTCTAGCTTTGCAAAGAAACAAATTGTGAGGAAAGAAAAGTAACTTTTAATATAATTTAAAATCGAATATTTTTCTTTTTGAAGAATAGCCTATATATATATATATATATATATATATATATATATGCTACTGTATTTTAAACATTTTATGCAAATTTAAAATCCAAAATCTAAACAATTCAGTGAAATAAGTATAATGTAAAATTTAAAACTGTGTAAATTTAAAAACAAAAAAGAAAATAAGTAAAACATTTTAGAAATAAGCCTACAGCATATCCAGTTCACATCCACACAGCAATCACAATTAACACCTTCAGTGAAGCCCCTCCCACTGCAATTCACTTATTACATATTTCCATCATCCTACAGGTAAAGAAAGAGGAATAAGGTGGGATATAAAGAGTCAAGTGTAACAGCTGAAGTCCATTGACTAACTATTGCAAAAATGATGTCTATTAAAGAGGAGAAAGAAGACTTGAGTTATCCAGAGACTCGGATAATAAAACACGAAGATACAGAGGAACAAATAGGTTGGTGCCCTTTCTTCCATTCTTGATTCTTCATAATGACTGTTGAGGAACATTAAAATAAAACAAAAAATCAAACAGTTTATTAGATCTGACAACTGTAGTTGGAAAATCATTGCAGTAAAACAAAAAGTACAGTTACTTAAATAAAAACTAAAATCTACATAAGAATGACAGAACTATAAATTGTTAGTCACAATTTCCTTTGTTCATTTTAGATGCGTTGGATGTGAAAGAGGAAAGTCAAGAACTGAATGAAGTGGAGGAGAAACATCATTGTGATAAATCTGATAATTTAATTACTGAAAATTTTTTCACACAGAATAAAACTCAAAAGACAAAAGACAGATTTTTTTTCATATGCCCTCAATGTGGAAAGAGTTTTGCACAAAAACAAGGTCTTGTGAGGCACCTGAGAATTCACACCGGAGAGAAGCCTTTCAGTTGCACTCAGTGTGGAAAGAGTTTCTCCCAAGAAGAAAACCTGACGAGGCACCTACGATTTCACTTCGGAGAAAAACCTTTCACATGTCATCAGTGTGGAAAGGGTTTTTTACATAAAGGAAACCTTAAAAGTCACATGTTAATTCACACTGGAGAGAAGTCTTTCACATGTCTTCAGTGTGGAAAGAGTTTCTTACATAAAGGAAACCTTAAGAGTCACATGTTAATTCACACTGGAGAGAAACCTTTTACATGCCCTCAGTGTGGAAAGAGTTTTTTACATAAAGGAAACCTTAAGAGTCACATGTTGCTTCACACCGGAGAGAAGCCTTTTACATGCCCTCAGTGTGGAAAGAGTTTTGCACAAAAACGAGGCCTTGTGAGGCACGAGAGAATTCACACCGGAGAGAAGCCTTTCAGTTGCACTCAATGTGGAATGAGATTTTTACATAAAGGACACCTAAATAGACACATATCAATTCACACCAGAGAGAAGCCTTTTAAATGCCCTCAGTGTGGAAAGAGTTTTGCACAAAAGCGAAATCTTGTGAGGCATCAGAGAATTCACACTGAAGAGATGCCTTTCCCGTGCACTTAGTGTGGAAGGAGTTTAAAGCAAATAGAAGATCAACAGAGGCACCAAAAACACGCACACTTTTATCCCTGAATTGTTGTTTTAAACCAAATAAATTAGGTACAATAAACTTCTATCCTAACATACACTGTCAGGCCAAAAAAAGTTGCAAACTCTAATATTTCATTGGACCGCCTTTAGCTTTGATTACCGCTTGCATATGTCATGGAATTGTTTTGACAACCTAATGCAACTTCACAATATTTATTTCCATCCAGAGTTGCATTCATTTCTGGCTGAGATCTTGTAATGATGACGGGACAGTCGAACCACTCCGTAAAGTCTTCTCCAGCACATCCCAAACACTTTCAATCGGGTTAAGGTCAGGACTCTGTGGTGACCAATTCATGTATGAAAATTATTCCTCATGCTTCCTAAACCACTCTTGTACACAATTTGAGCCCAATGAATCTTGGGATTGTTGTCCTGGAATATGCCTGTGCTGTCAGGGAAGATCCCATTGATGTGATAACCTAGTCATTCAGAACATTCCAGGTAGTCAACTGACTTCATTTTATTGCTGCAGAATGTTGCTGAACCTAGACCTGACCAATTGAAGCAACTCCAGATCATGACAGTGGGAAATTTGTACAATGGTTGCATCGCTTCATTCGCTTCCCTTCTTACCCTGGAATAGGGTAAATCTCTCTTCAGACCACATTACCATTTTCCATTGCTCCAGTCCAATCTTTATGCTCCCTAGCAAATTGAAGTTGTTTTTTTTTTTTGTTTTTTTTTTGATTAGCCTCAATAACAAGTGGCTTTCTTGCAGCCACACAACTGTTTAGTCTCAATCCTGTAAGTTCTCATCGCATTGTGCATGAAGGAAGTATCTTACTTTCACTATTAATCATAGCTGTGAGTTCTACTGTCGATTTTTTTTTTTTTTTTACAAAGTCACTTCACCAAGCATTTTAGTGATCTCCGATCATGATCATTCAAGATTTTTTTCCGACCACATTTCACCACTATCCTTCCAGGTTTTAATAATGCATTGGACAGTTCTTTACCCAATTCCAGGGATTGTTTTCTTTGCTTGATGCAGGCCAATAATTTGCCCCTTCTGAAACTCTCTAACATCTTAAGTTAGGATTTAAAAAACTGTTGCCAGCTGAAACATGAATAACTGCAATAATTATCCAATCATAGGCTCTTAAGTATCTGCTTATTTAAATCCAAATGGCAAAAAAAAAATCATTTTTGGACCAGGCAGTGTATTCCTCCATTACTTAAGTGTTTTGTGTTTGGTAGATGATTTTAATGATGTCTTTCATTCAACTGGAATTTTTAGTTCAATCAATTATTCTGAACTTGTTTTAGTTAATTTTCATTGAATCAGTTCGATTTTGCAAAATCAACATACACTCACTGAGCACTGTATACAACACTATCATCTTAATAAAGTGCCCGACATGATCTTCTGCTGTTGTAGCCCATCTACCACAAGGTTCAATGGATTGTGCATTCTGAGATGCTATTCTGCTCACTACAGTTGTACAGAGTGGTTTTCTGAGTTACCTTAGCCATTCTGTCAGCTTGAAACAGTCTGGCCATTCTACTTTGACCTTTCTCATCAACAAGGTGTTTCCGTCCACAGAACTGCTGCTCACTGGATTTTTTTGGCATCATTCTGAATAAACTCTAGAGGAGGGGTTTGGAACCTATGGCACATGTGCCGGCACTGGCATGCAGAGGGGTAATCACTGGTATGCCAGCAATGGTGAGAGAGAAGTAGACTATTTTATTTATATAAATTCCACACCTGCATTCCAATCTAAACTCAGCAAAAAATAAATGTCCTCTCACTTTCAACTGCTTTTATTTTCAGCAAACTTAACGTGTAAATACTTGTATGAACATAAAAAGATTCAACAACTAAGACATAAACTGAACAAGTTTCACAGACAGCTTCGCTGGCCATGGCAGAACACTGACATTCCTGTCTTGCAGGAAATCAATGAGCAGTATGGTTGGCAGCATTGTCATGCTGGAGGGTCAAGTCAGAACGAGGGAGGAGGATGTATTCCCTGTAACACACTGCATTGAGATTGCCTGCAATGACAACAAGCTTATTAAAATTATGCTGTGACACCCGCCTCAGACCATGATGAACCCTCCACCTCCAAATCGATCCTGACCAGAGTCCAGGCCTCAATGTAACCATCAGTCCTCCGACAATGAGTCCGAGTCCGAACATCCCCCCTGGTGAGAAAAAACCGTGACTCGTCAGTGAAGAGCACTTTTTGCCAGTCCTCTCTGGTCCAGCGAAGGTTGGTTTGTACCCATAGGCGATGTTGTTGCTGGTGATGTCTGGTAAGGACCTGCCTAACAACAGGCCTACAAGCCCTCAGTCCAGCCTCTCTCAGCCGATTACAGAAGGATTGTGCGTTCCTGGTGTAACATGGGCAGTTGTGGCCATCCTGTACCTGTCCCGCAAGTGTGATATTCAGATGTACTGATCCTGTGCAGGTGTTGTTACACATGGTTTGCCACTGCGAGGATGATCAGCTGTCCTTCCTGTCTCCCTGTAGCGCTGTCTTAGGCATCTCACAGTAAGGACATTGCAATTTATTGCCCTGACCACATCTGCAGTCCTCATGCCTCCATGCAGCATGAATAAGGCACGTTCATGCAGATGAGCAGAGATCCTGGGCATCTTTCTTCTGGTGTTTTTCAGAGTCAGTAGAAAGGTCTCTTTAGTGTTTAAGTTTTTATAACTGTGACCTTATTTCCCTACCATCTGTAAGCTGTAAACCCTTTACAATAAAGATCTGTAAAGTTATTTGGATTTTTACTAAATTATCTTATTATACAGTGTCCTGAAAAGGGGCGTTTCTTTTTTTGCTGAGTTTACATCTTGATTTAATCCTTCTCGTGATCATGCAGCATGTTATCATGACCTGAATGGGAGGCTAAAAAAAAAGTTAAAATGCAATAAGACTTGCGCTACTCGTGTAAGCCATTTGTGCATCACGAGCTGGCAAAGCTTCACTTTCGGTTAATCGCGTGAGTAAACGCACCCACGTTGCTCCGCTCAGGCTGCGCAGATGACAGCCTACATTCCGTGTTTCATTTGTTTCTTTTTGCTTTCAGAACAACACGTCATGTAATAAGGAAATCACCACTATTAATCCTTGAGATTTCCAACCCAGCATACAGGTACACTCTCCTTTCACCATGGTCACATTCAAAACTACATTAGATGATTAAAAGAGAAAGCTTAAACCCTTATTATAAGAAATAAAGTTTAGTATTTTGTATATGCGATTCACTGAAAAGGGCTGAATAGTTGATTGGGTCCGTGATGCATGAAAGGCTTGCATGCGCAGAGTGAGTCTCGACACTTTAACAGTGTTTAAGCTCCCATTCAGCTGATGAAAACACGCTGCATGATCATGCAGAAAGATTACATCAAGATGTGGATTGGAATTCAGGTGCAATAAACTTCGTATACAATAGCCTCCTCCTCTCTTGCTGTTGCTTGCATGCTAGTGATTACCCTTCTGCGCCCATGACAGCTATTGACCAGGAAAATAAAAACTGGCACTGCATGTCAAAAAGGTTGCGACCTCTGCTCTAGAAACTGTTATGCGTGAAAATCCCAGGAGATCAGCGGTTACAGAATTAATCAAATCAGCCCGTCTGGCACCAGCAATCGTGCCACGGTCAAAATCACTGAGATCACAGTTTTCCCCAGTTTGATGGTTGATGTGAACATTAAATGAAGCTTCTGACCCATATCTACATGATTTTATGCATTGCACTGCTGCCAGAGGATTGGCTGATCTCATAATTGCATGAATGGGTAGGTGTAAATGTGTACTTAATAAAGTGTTCAGTGAGTGTACGTTGAATCAACTAAAATTGGTGTCAGTTAACAGTAAATTACTTTGAATCTAAACATATGTTAGACAAACAATATCACCCTAAATGTTGTCCCAACTAGTTTAACAAATTTGTCTAAATAAACTATTTAATGTTGAACAATTTTGCTGATGACATTTTTTTGTATTGATTCCAAATACAAATTTAAACAAAAAACACAAGAATACATTTGACCAATTTTACCAAGAACACTTTTAACAACTATGTGTCCCACCTGCCACCCAACATACATCCCAGTGATCAAAAGTTAAATAACAACAGACACACATATAAACAAACAGTCCAAAGAAAATACTTGACAACATAAGGAAAACATATACAATTAACCAACAAAAGAAAAAGGGTTCTACATATAATTATTAAAACCCATCTCTCTCCACTGCTCCTCACTAGCAACCTTTTAAGAAGGCCAGATAATTGCCCCACATCTTCCCAAATGCACCCAAACTGCCCAGTTGTCTATGTGCCATCTCTTCAACACCGCCACTCTGCCCAGCTCGGTGCACCACTCATGAAAAGAGAGCGCATCAGCCGACTTCCATCCCCTTAGCATTACCTACCTGCTGATCATCTCGCTTGTAAGGACCTTTACATCTTTACATGTATGTTAATTTTATTAATACCTTCCTCATCACCCAAAATACAAAGTCTGGGGCAAAATAAGATCTGAGTGCCCAAGACCTCACAATAAAAATTCTGAAACTTTGACCAAAACTCTTGAATCTTAGTACAGGACCAAAAAACACATGCTATAACTGGCATCGCGATGCAGAATCTTAAATTGAATGAGGCGCACTCATGCTTCTCTAGATGCATTCTGGATGTTTTTGTAATGTTACCCCATTCTCCATCTTCCAGTACTAAATTCAAGTCTCCCATAACTTCTAAGAGATGTTAAAACTTCATCCCCTAAACTCTGAATTAGCCAGGAATAGTACACTGAACTGACCCTTTCCGAAAGCAGCTAGCACCATCTCAAGTGTGTGTACCGCTACTACACCCAAAGATGGTGCAAAGTAGAAAGTAAATGCACTTCATTTTCATACAGGTCACCCAGCGTAGAACTCCATTCTGTCCAGAAGAAGGGGACTTGTTAATGCACAATTTAGGGTTTAACCAAATACTTGAGGCAACGTTCAGGTAAATGTCTGTATTGAAAACGTGGGTACTTTTGTCCACACTAAATGTACAAACTAAATGTGCGAGATAAGATGCATCTTTACTTCTCCGGGCAGCTTGGTAGAAAGACTTTGTAATGGCAAGATAGGGGCAAGGACCTCCTGTTCAATAAAGAGCCTGGGAGGGGCACTCTCTGGCGAAAGTGACCAATGTGCCAAATGTCAGAGACCAAAAGCGTAATTGTAAAACAAAATCTCGGGGAGGGCTGACCTACCTTTGTCAATTAGCCTGTGTAACTTGTTAAAATGCATTCAAGGACATTTGCCATTCCAGATAAAAGATTTAGCAATACTATCAAATTGTTTAAAATAAAAGAGGGGAACTTCAATGGGGAGAGACTGTACTAGGTAGTTGAATTTTGGAATTCATTACATTTTATAATATTAACCTTTCCAGTCATGGATAAATGTAGTGAAACCCACCTGTCCACATCATTCAAAAATCAATTTATTAGAGGGTAAAAATTATCTCTGACTAAATCACAGAAATTTGCTAGGAATAAAATACCCAAATACTTAATGCCCTGTTTGGGCCTCTGAAAGGCACCTGGCTGAAAAGGTGCCGGGCAGTATGCTGTAAGAGCCAAAGCTTCAGATTTAGACCAATGAACTCTGTATCCTGAGAACTTAGAAAAGGAATGAATAATTCTGTGGAGACAAGGCATAGACCTAGTATGGTCGGATATTAATAATAAAATATAATCTAAGTAAAGCAAAAGCTTATGCACCATACCTCCTGCCACCACCCATGGAAAATCATCATCCCTTCTTATCGCAGCTACTAATGGTTCCAGGGCAAGACAAAACAATAATGGGGAAAGAGGGCAACCTTGTGGGTGCACCTATCTAGAGTAAAATCATCTTAAATGAATCCATTTGTTTGTACAACTGATAACTTAATCCATCGAATAAAAGTATACCCGAACCTGTATATTCCCAAAATCTTTAAAAGGTAATCCCATTCTACCATATCAAATGCCTTTTCGGCATCAAGTGATATGGCAGCGACCGGAATCTGATCATTCGCCACTGGCCACATGATATTGATGAAATGCCTAATGTTATCAGAAGAGCTGCTGCCCCAAATAAACCCCACCTAATCTATATGTATAAGAGATATAACTTTCCTCAATCAGTCTGCCAGAATTTTTGACAATATTTTAACGTTTCACTGAATCAGGGAAATTGGATGGTAACTCTTACACTCGCTTGGATCTTTGTCCTTTTTAAGAATCAGGCTGATTCCATTCATTAATGATTCCATATAAACTTCTAGCAGAAGTGGGGAAGCATAAGATCTAAAAAATTCAGTGCAAAAATCTGGCCCCGGACCCTTGCCTCTAGGCAAGGCCTTAATTACCTCGCCAAGCTCCTCCAAGTTTATCTTAGAATCAAGAAATGTTTTTTACTCAGTCATAAGTTTAGGGATTTCTAATGGTTCCACACAGTTTCTAATATCTTCATTAGTAGACGAAGACATGGAACTATAAAGATCAAGATATCATTCTTTAAAAGCATTATTAATATCAATGGCCAAGGTAAAAATTTCACCACCATTGATCGAATGGTAGAAAAAGACTCTCTCTGCTTTATATATCTAGCCAAAAGCTTCCCTGCTTTGTCCCCTGAGTCAAAGTATGTCTTTCCCTGAATAGCCAACACTCCACCTTCCGTGTCAAAATAGTATTATATCTGTATTTCAATCGGGTAAATTCCTGAGTCCATCAAACGACATTTGGCACTTCAGCTCTACCTCTGCACTTTTGATATTCCCTTCCAACTCCACGAGTTCTCGTGCTTTGGACTTTTTTATAAATGAGGCATAGTGTATGATCCGACCCCTAAGAACTGTCTTAAGTGCCTCCCAAGCCACGCCACAGAGGATACTGAGGACCAGTTGGTCTCCATATACACACTGATTTCAGCCTTTATCATTTGTTAGAATTCAGGATTTTGCAGAAGGAGTACATTAAAGCACCAACTATATGATTTATTTTTCTCCATATGTGGCAACACCTCTAAACTCACCACGCCATAATCTGAGAGTAAGATGTTTCCAATCGAGCAATCCACAACAGATGAAATGAGGGACTTCAATATAAAAAATTATCTATTCTAGAATCAAAATTTATAGTTCCTACCAGATGGGTTCATAAGTCTCGTTATCCCTGATTTTTACACATTCCGTGAAGCGTCAATGTTGCTCTAGGGGGTTGCGCACTTTTGCGTCACTATGATCAAGGACTGAGTCCATCAAAAGATTAAAGTCTCCACCCAGTATTATATCATGAGGGGTGCCAGTGGCTTGCAACATCCCTTCAAGATATATAAAAAAGCCCTGATCATCAATGTTAGGTTCATAAATATTAGCCAAAATCAACCTTTGCTCCTGAATGTTTTTAAACAACAATGACTCTTCTTAATTAATTTTTAATTTGTTTGAGACATTTGAATTGAATGAAATTCAATTTTTTCAGCTTCCTGTGAGGAAAGATGTGTTTCTTGAAGAAACACAATATCGTATTTCTTATGTTTATGAAAAGTAATAACCTTCCTTCTTTTTATGTGTCGCCCCAACCCATTCCCATTCCACGTGGAGAGAGACAATTCACTCATATTAACATTTGACATATTACAAAAAATTGATTGTGTGTCAAAAGCAAAATTATAAAGACCACATTCCAACATTAGTGCAACAATCAAACCCTGAAACAAACAAACAGAAAAAAAAAAACGTGCGCATTAACCCTGCACATGACAGCGTCAACCGTCGTCCATCCCTCTAAACTCAAACAGGTCATGTGTGCCTATGAGAGCCCCCGCGACAACATTGCCATTGGATTGCTCAAGTCCGGTGCTTCAATACAAATTTTGTGAGACAATTACATAACAGAAGAAAATCTATAAAACAAACTTCAGCCAATAGGCAGAATAAACACAAAGAACATGTCCCAAACACATACTGTCCCGAAGGTATGTTCCTCCCCAAAACAAGCTCCAGCCTCTAGCGAAACCAACACACACACAGGCACACATGCACAAAAATAAATAATAACAAATATATATAAATAAAAAATACAAACGTTCAGCTTCCTCGGGCAGTCAAACGAATGTTCATTGAGCCGGCTGTTTCATAATTGCAGCAGATGACCTAATCCAATGTCCAAAAAAAATAAAATAAAAAATATTCCACAAAACAAATTCCATCCAATAGGAGGTATTAGCACAAAAAATGAGCAGATTCATCCACAACTGTCCCGAAGGAGTGTTATTCCACAAAACAAACTCAGGCTGCTATGCAGAACATTCAGAAAAAGAAACTAAAAATGGTGCCCAGCTTTCTTGGACAATCAAGTGAATGTTCAGCGAGTCAAGTTCACTTGGATGCAACGTGAAAATCACACCATGACCTACTCATTCCAATTACTTTATATAGGACAATGCTTGTTGTGAGCATGTTTTCTCAGTTTGGCCGGAAACATCAGTGCATCTTCCACTGATGTTGGAGTTTCTTGTATTCCTTGAATCGATCACGTTTCTCTCTTGATGAATTTGCAAAGTCTGGGAACAAGAAAATGTTGTGGTTCTTCCAAGAAAGCCTCTCTTTACTCCTCAACTCGCTTAATACAAGATCTATATCGGATGATCTCAGAAATTTGGCCAGAATTCAGTCCCTCAGTGGACCTCTGTGCCAGGACTCTGTGAGCTCTCTCAATTTCCAGTTTATGGCCTGTTTTGTCAAGCAGACTCGGGAAGAGCTCGCTTAGGAATTTCACCATTTCTCTGCCTTCCTCATGCTCAGGAATACCAACAATTTGGATGTTGTTTCACCTGCTACGATTCTCAAGGTCTTCCAACTTTTCCCAAACGTGTTCCAAGTCCACCTTGGTCGGTAGCGGTTTAGCAGCTAATTCCATTTCTGATGTCTCCAGATAATCGATCCGTCTCTCAACGTCCCCAATTCTTGTAACCAACTCAGAGAATTTCGCCTCCATTGCCGTAATCGATCAACATATTACAGCAAGATCCTCAAGGTCTGCTATGATTTTCGTCAGCTTGCACTAGTGTTGCTTGCATTACACTAAACTGAGAATCACCTCTCTTGGATATGTTTGAAATAATGAGAACTGACGAGTGAACTGCTGGTGAGCATGCTTGAATATGAGGGTGAAACATTTCAGTTTAAATACAATTTACTATTGAGTATTGTGCATGCAGATTATATTTGAAGTTGTTATGAGTTGAATCATGGTTTCTGTAAAAAGATTATGACTAGTTTATTCACTTTATATGCTTTAGACACAGAGAACATCCAAATTTCTGTATCATTGTCTGTATTGGGTGCTCTAGGTGCAAAAATTTAATGCAGGAATCTTATACAAGATGTAAGATCACACTTACAAAAATCAAAACTAGCCGAAAACTTTCCGCTAGTTTTTGCAGCTCTTTATTTTCACATACAAAATAGCTTTTGATTCGTCACAAATGTTTGCCAGAAGTTTGTATCTCATCGCCAGTATTGGTGAACCTCCAGCAAACCTTTGGCAACAACGGACAATTTGTCAGAAGTTTGGCAAAAAGCTCAATTGCACGTGAAAGTGCAAATTTGCCATGAACTCTCGTAAGGACACTAAATTAAACACTGATGACAAAAAAAACACCTGCATTATTTTAGTTTATTTGAATAAAATACGCTTGCATTTGGCTTTATTGAATGTGTTTGAGAGTGTATTTCACAGCGGGGGTAGTAGCATTATGTACAGTGAAGTCATTATGCGATGACGCAAAAGGACTAGTGAATCACTTTTTTGAACTAGTTCACTGAAACGAACCTCAGAAAGAACCAGTTTGCAGAAAATAATCAGACTTCCGATCACTAATGGTTACTATAACACCATTTTTTTATAGTAACACCATTGTTAATTGCATAAAATCTATGGTTTCTGCTAAAAAAAAAATGGTTACTACAATATTTCTTAAGTAAAACCATGGTTCGTTTTACATGGATCAAAGCTTTCTTTCAACCCCCCAAACCTTCACAGTGACCAAATCACCCATTATATTCATTTTTATGTATTATTAAAAGTAGTATTAAAGGAAATACTAAGAGTGAAGACAGGAAACAGGATGTGAAAAAGTGGGACAGAAGGTTTAGAACCCGGGATGTCCACACAAAAAGAACCACAGTCATACTGTCATTATCTGCTACACCACTGCAGAAACAGAGGAGGATGCAGGTTGTCTTCAATTTCTCCATTTCCACCAGACTAAAAGAGTGCATATAGCAGTGTTGTGTGGCAGATGCTATGTACACCTAGTGCAAATAGTCACTCTGCATGGCCGTAACTACCATTGAGGACACCGTGGTCATATCCTCAGTTTTTTTTTCTTGAAGTGTCGTTTCATTTTAAAGTTAAAATAGCCGACGAGACAATTATCTTTGCATCAACGGACCGTCACGTGACACGTACTTGCAGATACCGCTGTCATGTCAAAACGAAAGTAGTCGGCTGTAGCGGAGTGTTTCCTAAACTAGTTAAAGAAGAACGCAACGCAGTGTCTCACAGCCACAACTACCTATAGGTTATAGTTCAACAGTTCACACCAAGATACAGGAAAACACACACACATGGTGCACAGTTTACACATGCTGTTATTGAAAATAAATATGTTGTCAGCCAAACTTATTTCTCAAGTGTTTTTTGACCTCGGTATTTGAAAAATCCTGGTTACTGCCTTGTCACTCTGTTACTTTAAACTCAGACATCTCCTGATTATCCTGAAAAGCTTGAATCATTAGCAATAGCCTGACAGAAATCATAGATCCAACATTGTTAAAAGAGCTGCTGAAAAGTCTCTTTTACCACTTTTTATATCTACTTTAAATTATGAATATTAAAAAAAGTCAATGTAAATGATATATTCTGTATATAAATCTATGTAAATTTAAAACAGTTTTAACAAAGCAGTTAAATTAAATTTTACATGTAAAAACTGATATTTAGAGAATTTTATTAATGAGATGAATGGCTATTTGTTGCTTATGGTGATCAAAGAAGCAAGTAAAGCCCATATATGGGGCTGAAGTAGCATTCTAGAGTTAAACATTTATCACATATTTTATTCTCCACCTAACATCAGACTCAGCAGAAATGCATTAGAAAAAGACAGGGTGAAAATCCAGTCATCGTCAGAGTGCTTGAGCACTGAATGTGCAGAACCCGCACTGTTGCCAATTTAGCGAATTTTGTAGTCTGCTTTATCATCATTCTTCCGCATCTGGCGTAAAAACAAAAACAAAAAAATTTGCTCTGTTTTGAATGATGTCTCATTCATTTTTATTTTTCTGTGTTCCAGCACCCCCTTACGTTTCAATAATGTGATTGACCTGAATGCCATCAGCAGTTTCTATAAATCGAATGACTGACAAGCTTTGGTGTTGTTGGTATTTGTTGTGGCAGTCAATTCACTTGCAAGCTCTCCATTTAGAGAAGAATAGTGAGCCTACAGCGACAGAAGAGCATTGAGGAATTATCTAGCAGGGCGAGAGAGAAAATGGATGTGAACCCCATTGCCCCAGTTTTTCCCTTAAGTGTAACACTTAAGGTGCTATTTCCCCTTAACTAAGGGAATGACTTGAGGGTGTTGCATATAATCCCTTAGACACTTCTGGGAGGTAAGGGAAACCGTTAAGAGTTTTACATCGGTGTGCCAGGTTTTAACGTAATACAATTCTACTGTTACCATGGACACGTTCGTCATGTCCCTATGACTGATCTACAATACAGCCATTTAGACAAATAATACTTAAACTTTTAACTGTTTTTTACTTTAATTTTAGTGACTAATAAAGTTTATCAGTATCATTATTGATGTGTAAATTATTTAAATGACCTCTTCCGAATTAGTGCTTAAATGACATTGATTTCATGGCACCTGCTACTTTTCTCAACGCTGTTCTGGATGCACCAATTACAGTCGTTTGTGTCTGAGGCTTTTATGGTCAGTTAGTGTTCACTTCAGGAAGACACCTTTGATAGTGAGTAGTGAGGTGAATTTGAGGTGTTAGATGTGATATTAGATTGCCTTTCATCATGTTATCGATTCCCCTTAGTAATCCCGCACTTGTTTATTATCGCTAATATGGTCTAAGAGCTCTCCCTATCATGAAAAAATGCATTGGTATGCTGTACTCTTCAACTGGTTCTACAAGCTTTTTTTAGAAACCTTGAAACTCTTAGCCAACACTTAAGGTGGAGTTTTACTACCCTTAAGGTTTACGTAGGAAAATGGCAGTTAAGGGGCATTATGCAACACTTAATGGAATACTTCAGTAAAAATTAAATATTATAAAAATTTATTTTTATATTTATTTATAAAAATATTATAAATAAAAAATCTTTGTGAAACAGTAATACTGGCAATAAGTAATTAACACTGATGGTTCAGCATTACAAACCAGATATGTTCAAAATAGCTCCATGTGAGGCATTACAAATAAATACATAAATAAATTAAAACATCCCAGATAGTACACTGCTGCCTTCCCCCTGGTTGCTATTGCTATGATAATTTTGGCCAGTTTATTGTTGTTCAATATATGATGCTCTACATCTGAGTCGGAGTTCAGTGGAGTGTTTACATATTGCGAATCATGAGCCGGGCATGTGCTAAATGTATGTGTGTCTCAACAACAGAGCAGTGCCTATTTGCTGAAGTGCGCTGTGCATGCAGACTGTATATTTACATTAGAAGGTGGATTATGCAGCTGGTTTTCCTACGGGCAAAAAAGTTCTATACTTCGCATACTCCCAAACCCCTGGACGAGTCCAATGACCATGTATTTCAGGCAGGTTCTCGATTTGATGATGTGAGATCTAAGTCAGGTATTACGAGCGATCAAAATGATCCTCGGCACCGCTCACACTCACGGAGAAGCATGGAGGAAGGAATTAAATGGTACCGGCAGTGAGGCCGGACAACAGATCTATGGGAGACAAACAAGGGTCTCCAGAAAGTTCAAAAAGGAGGGCGAATGATTTGCCTTTGGTGCAAAGAGGACCAAAGTCATCGACCCACCCAAATCCCCTACAAGATCTCCATCACCTGCACCAACCCCCTAGTCACCACAAGTGAACCCAGCTTCCCAGTGTTGCTGGAAGATGCCCTTACTCTGGACCCACACTTTCCACAGTCGTGGGCTTAGATCGTTGAGAATGATGAAAGATCTTTCTGACCAGGTTTCCATGATACAACTGATTCGAAGTAAAGTAAAACGGTTTATCAGTACACACTACTAATTGACAGTTTTTAACGTATCTGCCTGCACATGACATTTCTTGCTGCAATATCTTATAATATGCAAATCTATTACACTTATTTCCATCCTGAGTCGCATTATTTTTGGCCGAGATCTTGTATCGTTGATGGGAGAGTCCAACTACTCTGTAAAGTCTTCTCCAGCACATCCCAATGACTTTAAATGGGGTTAAGGTCGTGACTCTGCGGTGGCCAATTCATGTGTAAAAATGATTCCTTGTGCTCCCTGAACCACTCTTTCACAATTTGAGCCTGATGAATCTTGGCATTGTCATCCTGGAATATGCTTGTGCTGCCAGGGAAGAAAAAATCCATTGATGGGATAACCTGGTCATTCAGTACATTTAGGTACTTAGCTTACTTCATTTTTTGCATTAAGTTGCTGAGCCTAGACCTGACCAATTGAAGCAACCCTAGATCATAACACTGCCTCCAGAGGCTTGTACAGTGGGCACTATGCATTACGGGTGCATTGCTTCATGCTCTTCCCTTTTTACGCTAATGCGCCCATCACATTGGAATAGGGTAAATCTGGACTCATCAGACCACATGACCTTTTGTGGTCTGATGAGTCAGAGTCAGATTGCTCCACAGTTCAATCTTTATGCTCCCTAGAAAACTGAAGTTGTTTTTTTACGATTAGCCTCACTAACAAGTGGCTTTCTTTTATCCACACAGCTGCTTAGTCCCAATCCTGTAAGTTCTCGTTGCATTGTGCATGTGGAAATGCTCTTACTTTCACTATTAATCATAGCCATGAGTTCTACTGTCGATTTATTATGACCAAATTTCTTCCATGAAGCTGACGGTTCACCACTATACTTCCAGGTTTTAATAATGCGTTGGACAGATCTTAACCCAATTACAGTGATTTCAGGATTCTCCTTTGTTGTTTACTTTGCTTGATGCATGCCAATAATTTGCCCCTTCTGAAACACAGTAACATCTTTTCCACAACCACAGGAAATGTCTTCCGACATGGTTGTTTAAGAAATTAAAAGTTACTCACTTCATCAGTTAGGGTTAAATGATTGTTGCCAGCTATAAACATATTAATCAGTGCAATAATGATCCAATCATAGGCTCTTAAGTATCTGCTTATTTAAATGCAAACGTTGGCTTTTTATTGTTAATATTTGCAGCCACACATACAATATAAGCCAAACCTCCTTGGTCCTAAATGAATCTCAATTGCTCAAGTCTGGTGCATTTCTAAATTCTAATAAATTCTAAGTATAAATTACGAATGTTCAGTAAAATCTTTGAATATTTTTTCTGTATATTTTTTGAAAATAATTATGAATCATTCCAAAAATAATTTATTTGTGACCAAATTTCAGATTTCATGATGCATCATAATCGTTAGGTTAAGAATCGTAATCGAATCATTGTCAGAGCTAATCGACACACCTCTAGTTCCCTCACAATCATTTTTGTGTGCCCTCACAGAAAGTTTTCCGTGCCTTGGCAAATGCAATAGTTTTGGGTTCCCTCGCAATAAGTATTGTCTATGCCTACGATTTCTCTAAGACCGCTCTCCTATTGGCTCTGGCCTCAGTTAAATGGGTGGGTGATATGCAGGCGCTGTCAGTTGACAGCTTATGCCAGGTATTTGGGCTGGGTCTTTTAAAAGCCACAATCAACCTTTAAAGGCTATGTGCCCAAGTTTCTATCCACGCCCTTTGGGGCTCAGGTGGTCCACCTACAAGCCTTCTTTCCCTCACCATTTAATTTGGATGAGGAGCTGTCAATGCATTTGTTTGCTATGACCTGTGTGGGGATTACACAAGTATGTGGAGCGCACCTCCCATTTTAGGCTGTCGGATCAGATCTTGGTTGGTTATGGAGGATGCACAAAAGGCATGTCTGTCTCCAAGCAAAGGCTTTCTCACTGGATCGTTGATGCGATCGCCCTCGCTTATGAATCACAGGTTGTGAGATGCCCTATTGGTGTGAAAGCGCATTAAATCAGAGACATGGCGTCTTCATGAGCATGGACAAATGGTGTATCCTTACAGGATCCTGCCTTGCAGCAGGATGGTCTTTGCAGAACACGTTCATGAGGTTTTTTTAACCTAGACGTGGCATCTATCGCTTTGCGAATCCTCTTTGTCTAGAGAGCTTGCTATTCCAACACCAGCTCCGCCGCCTGTGTAGGCTGTTATCCAATTTACTCTCACTATAAGTCACAAGCACTTCCAATAAGAATAAAACTCCCTCCTTACCTCTTGTTAAAAGGGTTAAATTTATAATGTGTGTATTATATGACTCATATGCTATATATATCCCCAGCATAAGACTTCCCATCTGGTTGTCACCATGTGGGGTTATTCATTATCCTATATACTTACATTTTTTTTGTACTAAGTCACCTGGTGGAAAATTGACCTCATATACATATGTATTATTTATCAAGTATTTATACCCTGGTGTATCTCTCGGGGTATGACATCATGTAGTGTGGTGTGATGGGACTCAAAAGTGTTTACCGCAATGACGAGTGAACTGAATCGATAGGGAATGTCTCCGGTTACACATGTAACCTCAGTTCCCTGAGATGAAGGGAACGAGACATTGCGAAACCTGGCTGCACTACTTCTTCAGAGTTTCGAGGTACGAGCGATGCATTCTTGTCCTTCAGTCTGAAAATTCTGAAGAAATGGTGTTCACGCATCTGCTCATATAGGCCAACTAGCGTGCCTAAAGGAGCTGGGCTCAAACACCATTGCCAATCAATGATTTCCATTATTAGACAAGGACAACTAGGTCATCGGAGAAGAAATTCCCCAAAAGCCTTTACAGCAATGTCTCGTTATCATGTAACTGGAGATGTTTTCTGCAAATTAAAATAATAATAAAAATGGTAAGCTTACAACCTTTATGGTTACTTAAATATTACTATAGAAAAAAACATGTTTTAGTTGAAACATGTTGGAAAAAACTATGGTTACTACAATATTGGTAGCACTTCATTATAAAGTTACATTTGTTAACATTAGTAATTGCATTAGTTATCATTAACTAACAATGAACAAAATATTTTTTACAGTATTTAGTAATTTTGTTAATGTTGGTTAATAAAAATGAAAAATGTCATTGTTAGTTTATGTTAGTTCATAGTGCATTAACTAATGATTATGTAACATAACATTTGATTTTAAAAATCTTGTGTTGAAATTAACATTACCCAAGATTAATAAATGCAGTAAAAATATTATTCAGTGTTCGTTCATGTTGACTTATGTTAACAGATGTAACATTATTACATTATTTTAAAGTGTTACCACAATATTACTATATTAAAACCATAGTTAAACTGTTGTATTTGTATAGTAAAATCGTGATACCCACAAAATTATAATTTCCATCACCATAGTTTTTTCATTTTCCTGTATTATAACTATGAATATCATGGTAAAAAATATGGTTACTGTAGTAAAACCATGGTAAAGTTTTGCGTTCCATCACAATAAATATTCAGAAAAACTATTCCCACCCTGTCCTCTAAGAGGCTCCGTACTTATCGGTGCAGTTCTCGCTATTGACGACTCTTATTTTGAACTAATTTTCTTGATCCGTTGTGTTGCATTCTAGTGGTTCTTTCATTTTGTTTAGTTCCAGCAGAAAGTATTCAGAGCATACAGCTGCCTCTATGTGTATCAAATATGGTCTTTTACGCCTTTCTTGAAATATTATTTAATCTGTAAGTAATATAAAATTTATCGTTTTTACATTAAGAACAATTTTATTCAATAGAGTACAAACATTTCTACTTTAAAATATTATTTTAAGAAGAAAAATGCCATACTCTGCCTGCAAATTATGTCTTATTTGGGTGCTGCATGTTCCTAATACATGTGGATTTATTTGTGTATTTTGCTTAGTGCAGTTGTGTATGTGCAGTTTTGCAAAAACTAAAAAAATTTAAGACAAATCACATCTTGAGAGATTATTGGAATCCCATTCAAAATATTATCTTGCTGTCTAGCTTTGCAAATAAACACATTGTGAGGAAAGTAAAACATATTTTAATATATTTATATATTAATATATAAAGCATAAGAATATATATAGGCTGCTGTATATTGAAAATTTAAAGCAAATTTGAAAACCATAATTTAAACAATTCAATGAAATAAGTTAAATGTAATATCAAATAAATGACAAAAAAGCAAATAAAACATTTTAGAAATAAGCCTACAGCATATCCAGTTCACATCCACACAGCAATCACAATTAACACCTTCAGTGAAGCCCCTCCCACTGCAATTCACTTATTACATATTTCCATCATCCTACAGGTAAAGAAAGAGGAATAAGGTGGGATATAAAGAGTCAAGTGTAACAGCTGAAGTCCATTGACTAACTATTGCAAAAATGATGTCAATTAAAGAGGAGAAAGAAGACTTGAGTTATCCAGAGACACGGATAATAAAACACGAAGATACAGAGGAACAAATAGGTTGGTGCCCTTTCTTCCATTCTTGATTCTTCATAATGACTGTTGAGGAACATTAAAATAAAACAAAAAATCAAACAGTTTATTAGATCTGACAACTGTAGTTGGAAAATCATTGCAGTAAAACAAAAAGTACAGTTACTTAAATAAAAACTAAAATCTACATAAGTAGATATTTTGTATATCAGAGATTATATTAAAATATATATTTGGCCTTTGCTGCTTACTGGGATTACATGTAGGTTCAATTGAATTTCTTGTTTTACATTTGTCACAATTTCCTTTGTTCATTTTAGATGTGTTGGACGTGAAAGAGGAAAGTCAAGAACTGAATGATGTGGAGGAGAAACATAAGTGTGATAAATCTGATAATTTCATAACTGGTGAAAAATCTTCTAGTTGCTCACAAACAGAAAAAAATTTCACACAGAAAAAAACTCTGAGAACAAAATACAGATTTTTTTTCACATGCCCTCAATGTGGAAAGAGTTTTGCACAAAAACAAGGTCTTGTGAGGCACCTGAGAATTCACACCGGAGAGAAGCCTTTCAGTTGCACTCAGTGTGGAAAGAATTTCTCTCAAGAAGGAAACCTGACGAGGCACCTACGATTTCACTTCGGTGAAAAACCTTTCACATGTCATCAGTGTGGAAAGGGTTTTTTACATAAAGGAAACCTTAAAAGTCACATGTTAATTCACACTGGAGAGAAGTCTTTCACATGCATTCACTGTGGAAAGAGTTTTGCAATAAAACGAAATCTTGAGAGGCACCTAAAAATTCACACTGGAGAGAAGCCATTCACATGCCTTCAGTGTGGAAAGAGTTTCTTACATAAAGGACACCTTAAGAGTCACATGTTAATTCACACCGGAGAGAAACCTTTTGCGTGCCCTCAATGTGGAAAGAGATTCACACAAGAAGGAAACCTGAAGACTCACCTACGACATCACTTTGGAGAGAAGACTTTCGCATGTCTTCAATGTGGAAAGAGTTTTTTACATAAAGAAAACCTAAAGAATCACATGATGCTTCACACCGGAGAGAAGCCTTTCACTTGCCTGCAGTGCAAAAAGAGTTTCTTATATAAAAGAAACCTTAAGACTCACATGAAAATCCACTATGGAGAGAAGCCCTTCATTTGCCCTCAATGTGGAAAAAGTTTCACAATAAAGCAAAATCTTGTGAAGCACCAGAGAATTCACACTGAAGAGATGCCTTTCCCGTGCACTCAGTGTGGAAAGAGTTTCAAACAAGAAGAAGATCTACAGAGGCACCTAAAAATTCATTCGCTGTTATCCCTGATGTTGTTTTAACCCAAATAAATGAGGTGCAATAAGCATAAATCCTAACATATGTTTTGGGTTAGATGGATACTTTGAATGATGTCTTTCATTCAACTGGAATTTTTTGATCAAGTTTTGAATTTTTTTTTAAAACTTGTTTTAGGTCATTCTATTTGAATCACTTTGTATACTTGTTGAATTAACAAGTGTAATTGCCAAATCAACTCAAAAACATGTTGAATCAACTAAAATCTGTCAGTTAACAGCATTATTTGTAAAAAAAATTAAATAAATCTTTGATACTAAGAAATGTAAATGACTTTGTATCTAAACACGTTTGACAAACAGTATCGCCCTAAATGTTGAACCAACTAGCTTAATAAATTTGTCTAAACAAACTAAGCACCTGTTGAGAGTTGGTTATTTTGTCTAAATGCATAGTTAAATGTTTAGGATTTAAAACGAACACCCATTGTGTGATTAATTCGATTTTTTTGTTTTTCAACACGGTTGTGGATGCGGTTTGTGGAATTGACTTGACTTGATTTGCGATCGTAAAATTCATAATACTTCAAAATCTAAATTTTAACAACAATCTCATCTAAATCTCCCAGATGGACTACTTCTTACCTCAATTCTCACCTCAAGTTGGATTCAGATGTCACGATTTGTTTTAGTGTACAACCTACATTATGATCCTTCTATTCAGTAATGTGTTTTCCAACAAGACATGCAATCATGTGCTGACATACATTCATATTGCAAAATAATTTTGTAGGTAGTTAAAAGGATAGTTCACCCAAAACTGGTTACATGATATGTTGTTCCATAGGAATTTCTCTCTACTGTGTAACACAAAATGAGATGTTTGGCTAAATGTTAGTCCCATTCACCATTCACTTTCATTCATGTTTTTCCTATACAATGAAAGTGAATGGTTACCGAGTTTAACGGTTTGCCTTACATCACCTTTTGTGTTCCATAAATAATAGAAAGCCCTATGGGTTTCTGAAAACATGAAGGTGAGTAAGTGATGACAGAATTTTCATTTTGCCATCAACTATTCCTTTAAATTAGTTTAATGGTATCCCTTTAAGTCAATGCTCTCCAGTTTAAAGTTAAAGTAATTAACAGATAAAAACCTGAAAGAGTTTATCTTGCCGCTAAATTAATTATTCAAAATATACGATATGTATAATACAGATAGATAAGCTGATATTTGGAATATTATGCATATAAATTATTAATAATGTAGTATTTATTTAATTGAGGTAAGTTGTTTCAAATGGAGAGTCGCACGGTGGCTGTGTGGCTCTCCAACCATCTGCAGAGGCAGAATTTTGGATCTGATATGAGCTTTGGAGCTATTAAAATGTGTGAAAAGACTGTATTTGACTACCAGACTGACTGTGATGTATTCATTCAAAACTATGAGCTCAAAGTGTGAAACTTTATTTTTGGTCCTAAACTTTATTCTAAACGCCTGCTACTTTTACAAATTGGACAGTTATGAAGTAAAAAATAATTATTCACATTGCAAATATTTACAGTATATAAAAACAAAAGGCTTTTGTAAATAGATGTGTACATGTAATTTATTTCTACATTTGCCTCTATATTTAAAATCATACAGCATCTATGAATTTCTACTCCGTACTGCTGAATTTTTATTGTTGTTGTTAGGCAACTATTAATTATAATAATAACTATAAAACCAGCAATGATAAGTCTGAGTAAATGTTAATTATTAATTATCTGCTGAACATCAAGATTTGGTAGCAAACCTTAGAAAACAATTCCCAAAACCAACAACATTAAAACTTTCTTCGAAGCTTCATTTTATTTATTTTTTATCCTTATCTTTATCTACATCTCAAGGGGTGGGGTGCTCTGACATTGCAATTTGTGAGTGCCTTCTCCAATGTATAACATTGCATGACTGTGGTAATGTTTTTGCAAAATAAAATGATGTGGTTCACTGTAGGTCTCAGCGCTGTTCCAAAGTGTAATGTCCACAGATGAGGCTAATGTTCTGTCGAGTTTTAAATCAACAAAACCTACAGTTGAAGTCAGAAATTTACATACAATTAAGTTGGTGTCATTAAAACTCTTTTTTTTAACCACTCCTTTGATCTAATATTAGCAAACCGTAGTTTTGGCAAGTCATTTAGTCATCTACTTTGTGCATGACACAAGTAATTTTTCCAAAAATTGTTTACTGACAGATTGTTTCACTTTAATTGACTATATAACAATTCCAGTAGGTCAGAAGTTTACATATACTAAGTTAACTGTGCCTTTAAGCAGCTTGGTAAACTCTAGAAAATTATGTAATGGAAACAGGTATACAAGTATCTATATCCACAGTAAAACGATTCCTATATCTTCAAAAACTGAAGGGCTGCTCATCGAGGAATAAGCCACTGCTCCAAAACCACCATAAAAAACCCAGACTACAGTTTGCAAGCGCACATGGGGACAAAGATCTTAATTTTTTGGAGAAATGTCCTCTGATCTAATGAAACAAAAATTGAACACTTTGGTCATAATGGTCATTTGCTGCAGGAGGGACTGATGCGCTTCACAAAATAGATAGCATCAAGGAAAACAAAGTCAAGGTATTGGAGCGACCGTCACAAAGCCCTGACCTCAATCCAATAGAAAATTTGTGGGCAGAACTGAAAAAGCATGTGCGAGCAAGGAGACCTACAAACCTGACTCAGTTACACCAGTTAAATGTTAAACATGTTAAACCATTTAAAGGCAAAGCTACCAAATACTAACAAAGTGTATGTAAACATTTGAATCACAGGGAATGGGATGAAAGAAATAAAACCAAATAATCCAAAAATAATCCATCCTCTCTGCTATTATTCTGACGTTTCACATACTTTGTTTTCTGATGACATTTTTTTATTGATTAATATAAAAAAACAAAGGAATGCAAAACATATATATCTATACAGAATCAACATTTAACCCAACTATTACCCCTCCCAATCCCCAACCCTCAACAACATCCCTGTGGTCACAAATGATTATACACACACACACACACACCCACAAACACTCAAAATACTGTATGTAAATCACACAGATTTACATACAGAGCCGCCACCCTCCCTATCTCTGTGCACCACTCCTGAAATGGGGGTGCTCTAAAAAAAAAATAGTGCCTAATACGTTATACATAAAATTCTGAACCTTCAACCAAAATACTTGGATCTTAACACAAAACCAAAAACATGGGTTGTGTCTCAATCTTCTGATTGGTATCGCCAGCAGGTAAGTGTGTCTTTAAGACCAATCTTATACAATCTAGAGGGGGTCCAACAGAATTGGTGTAAAATCTTGAATTGCATAAGCCGCACCCTTGCATCCACTCTCATATACTGTAGTTCATTAAGTGTATTAACCTCCATTACAATCCACTCTGACCAGCAGAAATGGGACTTATTAATACATAATTTGGAGTTCAGCCATATGCTTGATGCAACGTTTAAAAAAATTTCAGAATTAAACACTCTGGACACTTTTGTCCATACCGAGTGCAAATGCGAGATAACGGGGTATAGCTTAACTTTTCAGATTAGTTTGATAGAAAGGCTTTGCCATGGCGAAAAACGGGCAAATCAGGGAGGTGTTCTCCCAGGTGCAAGCAACCAATGAGCAAATATCTGAGACCAAATGCATAATAATAAAAATAATTCTTGTGTAGGCCTAGCCCTCCTTTGTCAATCGGACCATGCAATTTACTGAAATGTAATCTGGGACGTTTACCATTCCAAATGAAGCACTTCATTTCAATGACATTAGCCTTCCCAATCATAGAAAAATTTAATGTACCCACCTGCCCACATCGGTTGAAAATCTTTTTATTAAAGGGTCAAAATTAACTAACTAAATTATGCAAATTTGCTGGGAATAAGATGCCCAAATACTTGATGCCCTGTTTGGGTCATTGGAAGATGCCTGGCTGAAAAGATGTTACCGGGCAGTACGCTGTCAGATCCAAAGAATTAATAAATTATTAATAATTCTGTGTAAGCAAGGCATAGTGTAGGGTCAGACACGAATAATAAAATATAATCTGCGAAAAGCAAAAGTTTATGCGCCACACCTCCCACCACCACCCCTGGAAAATCAACCTCCTTTCTTATTGCGGCTGCTAATGGTTCCAGGGAAAGAAAGAACAATAATGGGGAAAGAGGGCAACCCTGCCGGGTGCCCCTATCCAAAGTAAGATAATATGAAATTATTCAATTTGTTTGTACCGCCGCTACAGGATGTCTATAAAGTAACTTCCAACAAAAGTATTCCCAACCCATATATTTCCAAAATCTTAAAAAGATAATCCCATTCTACCATATCAAATGCTTTTTCAGCGTCAAATGAGATGGCAGTGACTGGGGTCTGATCATTCGCCACTGACCACATGATATTGATGAAACGCCTAATGTTGTCAGAAGAGCTATGGACCCGAATAAACCTCACCTTATCAATATGTATAAGAGATGTCATAACTTAATCAGTTAGCAAAAATTTTGGACAATAATTTTACATCTAGCTGGATCAGCGAAATTGGACGGTAACTCTTACACTCACTTGGATCTTTGTCCTTTTTATGAATCAGATTGCCCCGGGCTTTTGCCATGGTTGGTGGAAACTTTCCATTCTTTAACGATTTCATATAAACTTCTAGCAAATGTGGATCCAGTTCTGTAGCATAAGATCTAAAAGATTCAGCATCAAAGCCATCTGGCTTGGAACATTGCCTGTAGACAAGGCCTTAATTACCTCACCAAGCTCCTCCAAGGTTATCTCAGAATCAAGATAATTTATTTGCTCAGTCATCAGTTTAGGAAGTACTAATGAATCCACAAAGTTTCTAATATCTTCATCAGTAGACGAAGACATGGAACTATAGAGATCAAGATAGAATACTTTAAAAGCATTATTAATATCAATGGCTGAGGTAAATTTTTCACCACCAGCAGATTTCACTTAGGGAATGGTAGAAATAGACTCTCTCATTTTTTATATATAGCCAAAAGCTTCTGCTTCCTGCTTTGTTGCTGTCTCAAAGTGTGACTGGGAAGCTTTTGGCTATATATAAAAACTGAGAGTCTATTTCTACCATTCCCTAAGTGAAATCTGCTGGTGGTGAAATATTTACCACCAGCAGTGTCAGTAAATTAATTCAGTAAAATGTTCACTCAGTATCCATACTTTCACTTAAGTATAATCTGAGTACTTTTTACACCCTTGCTCTTCACAGAATTACAGTGTATATGGCTTTTTAGTTACTGGTTAACACAAAAAAAGACTCTAACGGGGGCCTGAGTAGCTCAGCAAGTAAAGAGGCTTACTGCCTTCCCTGGAGTCACAAGTTTGAATCTAGGGGATGCTGAGTGATTCCAGCCAGGTATCCAAAGTAACCAAATTGGTTCAGTTGCTAGGGAGGGTAGAGTTACATGGGATAACATCCTCATGGTTGCCATAATGTGGTTCGCTTGGGGTGCATGGTGAGTTGTGCATGGATGCTGCTGAGAATAGCGTGAATCCTCCACACACACTATGTCTCAGCGGTAACGCACTCATCAAGCCATGTGATAAGATGTGTGGATTAATGCTCTCAGATATGCATGCAACTGATTGAGTCACTACGCCACCACAAGGACCTAGAGGGAATTGGGCATTCCAAATTGGGGAGAACAAAAAACTCTTGCATGTCAATGTCAAAAGGGTAAGGGCACTTCCACCTGAGCTAAATTATGTCTAACACTTGTCTCTAATTACAGTGAGCACTGGGAGAGCGGCATAAAAGATCCAGACTGAGTATTGTGAAGCTGAAAGAGTAATGTGAAGCTATTGTGAAAGTGTGGAGCTGACGTGTTGTGGCATCTCTGTAAAAACCCAAGTTACTCCATTAAACTATTTAACTGAGTTGAAGAAACCTGGTTCCCTGTGTCCTTCCCGAGAATGTCTCTACACTGGTGCCGAAACCCGGGACCCCTTGAGGATGGAAGGATGTTGTCCAATATAGTCCTCCCAGTTGGCGGAGATCCTCCAATCCCTCGCTAGCATGCACCAGAACCACCAACAAACCCTGCTTGAGCTCCGGCAAGACCAAGACCATCATTTTTTTAGATCCTACAGGCTCAAGCAGAGGACCGGCATGCGATCTAGGACCGCCTCAGCCAGGAGGCCACCTCAGCCACAACCATGCACACCAGCACCAATTTGCCGCCGCCCTCGCCCTCTTTGAGCGCACCGCCGAGATCTGGGGCTGGCCGCATGGCCAATGTGTGGCCTGACTCATTCCGCTATTGTCCAGGGAAGCCCAGCTTGCGGTTCAACAACTGCCGGCAACAAGTCTCCTGGCTTATGTCGACCTAAAAAGGGCCATCTTGCAAAGGGTTGGTCAAAAAAAGATAATCGTCAACTCTTCCGGAGCCTGAAGCTGGAGAAGTCCGACCACCAATTTACCTTCACCCAACGACTCCGAGAAACCTGCCGGAGATGGCTGCTAGCGGGTGACCACGACGTCAAGGAGATCATCAAGAGGGACGGAGGTCCAGTGCCACCGCCCGGCATCACTGAAGGAAGCCGTCCGGCTCGCGGAGGATCATATGGTGGCGATCCTACTCTCTCTCTCTCTCTCTCTCTCTCTCTCCCTCTCTCTCCCTTGTGTTTTCCCCTGTCTCATCCGCCTCTGATCTTTCATCTTGTTCTTCTCTCAACCCAGGGCCAGTTTCTGCCTCACGTAGGCAAGGAGGATTTCCGCCATAGAGACCAGTACCCCGAGTGTGGGAGGCGAGGTCTTCACCCACCCGATGCCCCGCCGCCCTCACCCTCATGTGGGGGCAACTGCCGACGCAAGTGCGGGCATAGCACCTGGGCCAGTGTGCTGGAGGTGCAGATACCCAGGCCACTTCTGGGATCAGTGCCCTCTGATGGAGCTGGGGATGGTGGTACGGGTCTCCGACATCCCGCAGGCTGAACCCGACCAGGCCGGAGTGTACCGGATACAGGTAAGTGTCAAGGGGGGTACTCACCAAGCATTGGAGGACACAGGTTGTAATAGGAATTTACGGATGTGTTCTCCCCTCTACCAGGTCATACGAACCTCATTCAGCACTACATCGAGACCTAGCCAGGGGATTACCCAAGCACAAAAAGAACATTGTTCGGTAAGAATTAGATGCAATGCTCGATATGGGGGTAATAGAGGAATCCCATAGTGATTGGTCCAGCCCAGTTGTTCTAGTGACAACATTACGTGTTGCATAAAGCCCCTTAATTGCCATTTTCCTTTAGTAAACCTTCAGGTTAGGAAAACTTAAGTGTTAAGAGTTACAAGGTTTCTAATAAAGAAGAAATGGCTAAGTTTATAGAACCATTTGATGAGCATAGCAAGCCAAGTCAAAACTTTTTTGTGCTAGGGAAAATGTTGCCAATTAAAAATTATACAGTAGTAGGCTACAGATCTGACTGACACCCAATATGAGAAACTGCTAACTTGCTGGAGGGCAGTCTCATAGGAACAAAGACATATTAGATGTGTGCCTAGTATTTTCTGCTCTCTGCATCTTTATAAACTGTACGAATGAATACACAAAAATCCATAATTTTAAACTTAGCCATTTCATTTCATAAAAATATTTGTATACAGGACTGTGCAAAGTCTTAGGAACTTAAGATGTTTCACAAAAGCATTTGTCTTAAGATGGTTATACCTTCAGCTTTAGTGTGTCAATAGGAAATTTACATTTTAGACTCCCAAACATTACTTTTGCAAATAGAAAATATTAGAAGAACAGGGCGTTGTTTACTGGTTTTGTATGATGTTAATTGATCAACTATTTATGGCATTAAATTTGAAGACATCCTTACTATGCAACATATCCTACAACCCTACTGACCACCACAAATATACTTAATTTGGGATGGTAATCCATTCTCTACACATATACACAAGCATTTTAACATCTTGCACCTCTAATCCACCCCCTTACTTGGCAAAGTCATTCAAATTCAAAGGTGTCTTCCTCAAGAGGGCACTTACCGGCCATAAAAGCAGAATTCTATTTTAATTGGTCTGCATGCAAAACTCTGGATGTTTTGCTTTTACTTACACAGAAAATAATTGTACACAAAAATGTGTTTGAATCTATTAATTTTGAGGATTTTACCTCAAAAAATTAGTTTTAAAAAAATAGTTATGCAGTAATCACAAATGACTGAAAATGTATGACAAAGGTAACAGGTGCCACGTGACAATGCAGTTTATGCGCCGCTTCAGAAGAGGTCAGACAATAATTTACACATGAATAATGATACAGAGAAATTTTACAAGTCATTAAAATTAAAATTAAAATTTAAATTGAAACGTAGTATAAATTGGTATGTGGTAAAATTGATTAAATGTTGGTCAGGCATTTCAGATCTTTCAAAAGTTTCCATGGTAACAAAAATTGTATTACGGTAAAACCTGGCTTACTGTAGTAAATCCCTTAACAGTTTCCCTTACCTCTTGGAAGAGTTTAAGGGATTATATGCAACACCCTCAAGTCAATCCCTTAGGTTTGGGGCAATCACACTTATACAGTAACAGATTAAGGGTAAAAATTAAGGTGTTTTATGCAACTGGGCACAGGTCCTGCTGTAGACATGCTAAGTTGACAGAGACTTATCCACATAGGCTCAAGGCTGTAATTGCTGCCAAATGTGCATACTGAATACTGACTTGAAAGGGGGGTAAATACTTATGAAATAAAGTATTGTTTTTAATAATAGTAATGAATTTACACTTGTGTGAAAATGTGTTGACACTGACATTAAAGTCTTTGTTGATCAGCATCTAAAACACCAAATAAATTCACTGTAATTCAATATTACAAAACAATAAAACACAACTTTTATAGGCACTGTATTTAAAACAATTCGGCATGTGACTGTCACCACTTAAAATAATTCACCCAAAATGTACATTTCTGTCCTGATTTACCTAATTTATATATATATATATATATAATTTTATTATCTTCCCTGAGGTCAACTTATAATTTTAGTATAGTTTGGTCATATATAATAATTTCCCACACTGTCTCTGGCCCTCTGTCTGGAATGTTTGGTTTCTAAAATGCTTTTACTGTTCTGATTGGCTAACATCATGCATAAAATATTAAACAGTCATTGTAGGAGCCATACATTGGGTTTGACTTGGTTTTTATGATATTTTCTCTTATTCTGTCTACTGTGGTGTATGTGCGCACGCGTCATGACGTCATCGGTCACTGTGGGCGGGACCAGGGGTGTGGTGTCTGTATTAGTGTGTGTGTGTGTGTACACCTGGGGACGATTCTGGGTGTTTGGATCATGGCTGCAGGGTGAGCATGGGATGAAACTTTCTGTTGACCGTCACCATTGTTCCCATCTTCCACTGTCTGAGGTATCTTTGCACGGCTCATGAAATGCATCACTCAAAGTAAGTGTTTAAGTTTTCGAAGTCTGCGAAATGGATTAATAAAGACATTCCATCAATTACAATGGTTCAGCGTGACGCGTCTTCAGTACAAATTCCCATGTTTCAGCCTGCTGCGGCGTTAGCTGGTTAGTTACAAAATACGCCGCTATATTTTGTCAACAGAAAAGTTGTTGTTGCACGGAGTCAAACGTATTGTTGGGACAACACTGGATGTTTGAGATCGCCTTTAACGTAGTAAGCGATAGTCGATCCAGATTGGACTCGCGTAAAGCCCATTCATTCACAAATTGGCTGTTACTATGCTTATTTGATCATCACGGTCGCCTTTATTAAAAAGTATACCACGTTCGTAAATATTGTGGATTGTCTGTTAAGAACCAATTGTATTCCCTGCTAGGCTCAGCGGTACTTTCGCATAAGGTGATTGTACTGTTTGTTTGTTTTTGGACTTTTTTGTAGTGTTTTGGTTTGTGTGTCGAGCGGGTGAAGCATTGCGCTTGGGAGTACCGCCGAAGTTCTGGTTCTAAGACGGTTGGTCTGGTTCGAGACTATCGGTATGGAGGTACATAAATACCCACCGCTAGTATGCACAGAAGACTAGGGTTGAGTTTATCTTAGCTTCAGTGGATAAGTTAGAGGGAATCAAAGACAACGCATTGTATATTGTTCATGTGGAAACATAAGCCATAAAAAGGACGCTGTGTTTAATAAGTCATTAGCAGATATTTTTTTGTGATTCTTGGATTATTTGTAAATGAAAATGGAGTTGAATGGTACCAAGTCAAATGAGAAAAGACAAATAACACTTACACCCAAGGCCTTTGAATATACATTGGAGCGGCTTCAAGAGGAACGGCAAGCAAAAATAAGAAAGATGAAAGCTGTAATAAAAGAAGTTAAAGATCTAATGCAAAGTGCTGGTAATGCTGAAAAAATACAGTTATATCTTGAAAATATATCAAGCTTGTTTGAAGAAGCAAGTCATCTTCATGGTGTTGTGGTTCCTATGCTCCCACCTGACGAACAAGAAAAACAAAATGCTTGGTTTGACAGTGTTGAAAAACATAAAACTGTTTTTGTGGAGCAGACGAATAAATGGTTGTTGGAGGCGCCAGATGCACGAGCAGAGGGTGTTGCTGCCCCATGTTTAAGATCTACTGTTTCCAACGATAGTGAGGCATGCATATCTGAAATTGTGGAAAATGCAGTTGAAGATGACATTAAGCCAAGTGATAGTGTTTCTAATGTGTCACTGAGGCTAAAGAGATCCAGTACAGATGTGAGTAAATCTAACTCCACTACAACCTCAGCCAGGATAAAGGCTGAGGCTGAAACAGCGGCCATTAAGGCTCGTCTAAAGCTGCTGAGTAAGAAGCATGCCCTGGAGGAACAGCAGGAACTGTTGAAGAGAAAGAAGGAGGAGTTGGAGTTGGATATCGAGCTAGCAGCGTCTATGGCTAAAGTGAGTGTGTTTAAGATTTCAGAAAGATCTTGTGTGTCTCAAGTTTCTGTAAAAACAGATGGGATGAACTCTTATTTGGAAAGAGGGAAAAATGCACAGTTGAGCCATGATGCTGCAATATTTGTGCCTGAGTTCAACACTCAAACATCTTTTGCAAAAGCTGTAGGGGAAACTTTGCTTCCAGGTTGTGTTGCTGTGAGGCCCAAGACATACAACAAAAGCCCGTTGCCTGCTGCTGTGACCTGGGCCGGTCGGTCTACTTTGTCTACTCTGCCTGCTGCTGTGACCTGGGCCGTCAGTCTACTTTGTCTACTCTGCCTTCTGTTGTGACTGGGGTTGATCAGCCCACTTTGTCAGAAGGTGTTTCTCATCCACCAATTACTCACCTTCAGTATGAAGCTGCACCTGTAACAGTAAATAATTCTGATCAGCGTTTTCTCACAGTTTTGGAAAGGCAAAATCAAATTATGTCTTTATTGGTTGGACAACAGTCACTTTTTCTCTTACCTAAGCGAGACCTACAAGTTTTCGACGGAGATCCACTGCAGTATCAGACCTTCATAAAAGGATTTGAACACAACATTGAAGGGAGAACACAAAGTCAGAAGGATTGTTTGTATTATCTCGAGCAGTATACGAGAGGTCAACCCAGGGATTTGATCCGAAGTTGTCAGCATCTGCCTCCGACCCTTGGATACAGTAAGGCAAAATCACTACTTCAGGAGCATTTTGGTGATACATTCAAGGTAGCTTCTGCCTACATGGATAAAGTGCTTTCTTGGCCGATGGTTAAAGCCGAAGACGTTAAGGCTTTACGGGCCTACGGTTTATTATTACAGGAATGTTGCAATTCTATGGGAGTCTCTGTAAATGACCTGAATGTACCTACCAATATGCAAATTATTGTAAATAAGCTGCCTTATAAGCTGCGGGATCATTGGAGAAGTGTAGCCTGTGATATTAATGAGAAGTTTGGTCGTAGAGCTACATTTTCAGACATTGTGGAGTTTGTTGAGAGGCAAGTTAAGATATCAAGTGACCCTCTTTTTGGAAATATACAAGAGACATCTGTGACTGGAAGAAAGGAATTAAAATGATCAGGTCACAAACTAGTTCAAAGGCTAGAGGCAGTATTTTTGCCACTACTATATCACCTGCTGAGAAGAAAGTGGAGTCTGGGAACAAAAGGGAGAAGGATTCACTAGTGAAAGTTTGTTTGTTTTGTGGGGCTGGACATTCGTTAGAATTTTGCTTCATTTTAGATAAAAGGACACAAGATGAGAAAATGTATTTTCTGAAGGAGAACCGTATGTGTTTTGGATGTCTGTGCGTTGGGGACATGAGTAAAGATTGCAAAAAACATCTGATATGTAAAGTATGCAATTATAGACACCCCACATTGTTGCATATTCACCCCACAGCAAAACAAAAGAGTCCAACTCTGGCCAATGGTGGCTTGGAAAAGGCCAGAGAAGGTGCTGTGGTGTCTGTTCAGTCCAGTGGCTTGACTGGGGCCGGTAAGCAGGACGGTACGCTCTCTATTTTGCCTGTTCAGGTGAAATCTAAAAGAGGGCAAGAAACCTTGGTCACATATGCGTTTTTGGATCCGGGGAGTACCGCCTCGTTTTGTACAGAGCGACTCATGTCCCGGCTCAATCTTACAGGGAAGAAGCTGGGAATTCTCCTTAGAACTATGGGACAAGAGAAAGTGGTAGACAGTTATATGCTGTCAGACTTGGAAGTTGCCGGGCTGGATTCTAACAACTTTTGTCACCTGCCTGAGATTTTTACTCAACAGAGCATGCCTGTTCATAGAGGTAACATTCCACGCTCAAAGGACCTCCAAAGATGGCTGCACCTGAGACATATAAAGTTACCAGAGATTGATGCTGATGTAGACCTTTTGATCGGCACTAATGTCCCTCAAGCTCTGGAGCCATGGGAGGTGGTTCGTGCAGTGAATGGAGGCCCTTATGCAATTAAGACCATCCTGGGTTGGACGGTGAATGGCCCGCTCCGTGGAGATTGTCAGATCAGTGATCAATGCGTGCAGCCTAACATTACAGTCAATCTGATCTCAGTGGCGAGGCTCGATGAACTTTGGGAGAAGCAGCTAAAGATGGATTTCCCTGAAACTCTGCAGGAAGAACAACCTGGTTTGTCAAGGGAGGATAAGCGCTTCATTGAGTTAGTCTCAGAGTCTGCCAAGCTCATTGATGGTCATTATAGCATTGGTTTGCCGGTAAAGGAAAGATGCCTCAAAATGCCAAATAATAAGACGGATGCAGAACAGCGTGCATTGAGTCTTAAAAAGCGTTTGAACAAAGATCTATCTTTTCGCTCTGATTACATCGGATTTATGTCCAGGATGTTGGCTAATGGCTATGCAGAGAGAGTTCCAACTGAGCAGCTCGCCCGTTGTGATGGAAGGGTGTGGTATATACCCCATCATGGTGTCTATCATGCTAAAAAGAAAAAACTGAGGGTAGTTTTTGATTGTGGGGTTACGTTTCAGGGGATATCTCTGAACTCACAGCTTCTTCAAGGACCAGATCTCACCAATTCGTTAGTGGGAGTCCTCACAAGATTTCGCAAAGAACCCGTGGTGCTCATGGCAGACATTGAGGCCATGTACCATCAGGTCAGAGTGCCGGCTGAAGACTCTGATTTGTTGAGATTTTTGTGGTGGCCTGATGGAGATTGCAATCGGGAGCTGGTGGAGCATAGAATGATCGCACATCTGTTTGGTGCTACTTCTTCTCCTAGTTGTGCCTGTTTCGCACTGAGGAAGTGTGCTGAAGACAATCAAAAATGCTTCAGTCCTATGGCAGTTAACACTGTCCTGCACCATTTCTATGTTGATGATTGTTTGGTGTCTGTTGGAACTGAAGAGGAGGCAGTATCCTTATGTCGAGAGCTTAGTGCCTTGTGTGCTGAAGGTGGTTTCAAGCTCACGAAATGGATTAGTAACCGGCGCACTGTTCTCGCCAGTATTCCTCAGGAGGAACTAGCCAAGGAGGTGAAAGATCTTGATTTAAATAGTGAAGCTTTGGCTGTAGAGTATGCCTTACGTGTACAGTGGTGTGTCCAATCTGACTTGTTCAAATTTAAAGTCACACTTAAAACCCATCCACTCACAAGAAGAGGAATCTTGTCTGTGACTAGTTCGATTTACGACCCTCTTGGTTTCTTGGCACCTGTTGTTTTGTCTGCCAAGAAAATCCTCCAAGACCTTTGCAGGAGACGTTTGGGATGGGATGATCCTTTGCCCTCTTCTGTCGCTGGAGAATGGATGGCCTGGCTGGAAGAACTTCATGGTCTTGAAAATTGGAAAGTCAGTAGGTGTTTAAAACCTGTGGACTGTGGTCGTCTTGTCTCTGCTCAACTACACCACTTTGCAGATGCAAGTGAAGAAGGGTTTGGGACTGTGACTTACCTGTTGCTCCATGACGATAGCGATAGGGATTCCCCGTATGGAGCTGACTGCTGCAGTGGTGGCTAGCAGAATGGACAAGTTGTGGAGGAAGGAGCTGCAAATGGATCTTCAAGAGTCGATCTTTTGGACGGACAGCACTTCCGTTCTGAAATATATAAACAACGAGACATCCAGATTTAAAATCTTCATATCAAACAGAGTGTCTGAGATATTGAAAACATCTAACGTATCCCAATGGAGGTATGTGAATACATTAACCAACCCTGCGGATCTAGCCTCCAGAGGTGTTAAAGTTCAGTCATTGCTAAAGACTGGTGCATGGCTCTGTGGTCCTGACTTTCTTCATGAGCCTGAAAGCATGTGGCCAAAAAACCCTGAGACCTTGGAAAACCCTCTTATTGGAGACCCGGTGGTCAAGGCCGTGATGATGAACACAGCTCAAGTTGATCAGGTCAGTCCAGTGGAGAAGCTCATTGATTACTTTTCCTCCTGGCTCCGTCTTAAAAGGGCTGTCGGTTGGCTTCTCAAGTTTAAGACCTTGCTTCTGTCTCTGGTGCGACATCGAAAGCTGCTGAGAGAAACCCTTTCTGGTTTGGACCAAAGCACTGAGCAGTTGGAGAAAGAGCTACAGGTCCAGATGGTAGAATTTAAGGCTCAAGTGCCAAAAGGTGTTTGTAGCACTAGACTCGACAGGGGAAGAAGGGCACGATGACAGGAGGGAGAACTCAAAGGTATGGGTTTTAATTTCTTCAAAGTAAAGGTACAGAACTGAACATAAACTACTTATAATAAACACAGGGTTTTTCATAAACATAAACTTGTAGGCTTCAGCTGCCAACACTAGACTGGCCTCCTCACTGGCGTTGTTGTGGCTCTTATATGCTGCTCTCCCCATGCTCACTGAAATCAGAGACAGGTGTTAGACATATTTTCGCTCAGGTGCAAGCGCCCTTACCGCTCCCCCTCTCCGGACGGGCGCTTGACCACGCCCCCGCTGCCACATACCCCCACCGCCCGACTCAGGCCGGGGCGTCATCCGGCCTGCCTACCACTCCCCCCCCATTTCTGGAAAGGAAGTCGGCGACAGCCATCTGCACCCCCGGTCTGTGGACCACCTCAAACTTAAAAGGCTGGAGAGCCAGATACCAACGGGTGATCCGGGCGTTAGTATCTTTCATGCGGTGGAGCCACTGCAGTGGGGCATGATCCGAGCAGAGGGTGAAGGCCCGCCCCAGCAGGTAGTAGGAGTGTGAGGACCGCCCACTTGATAGCTAGACACTCCTTCTCCACGGTGCTATACTTCGTCTCCCTCAATGAGAGCTTCCTGCTGATGTATAGCACCGGGCGCTCCTCCCCCTCCACCACCTGCGAGAGTACGGCCCCCAGCCCTCTGTCTGAAGCGTCCATCTGTAATAAGAAAGGGAGAGAGAAGTTAGGGGAATACAAGAGCGGCCCCCCACAGAGTGCGGCTTTAATTTGTGTGAACGCCTGCTGGCACTGTTCCGACCATTGGACCGGATCTGGAGCCCCCTTTTTAGTGAGGTCAGTCAGCGGGCTGGTGACGTCCGAATAATTAGGTACGAACCTTCTGTAGTAGCCAGCCAGCCCCAGGAACTGCCTCACCCCCTTTTTGGTCTTGGGCCTAGGGCAAGTCACAATCGCCGCGGTTTTATCAATTTGGGGACGCACCTGGCCATGGCCCAAGTGGAACCCCAGATACCGCACCTCCACACGCCCAACCGCGCACTTCTTAGGGTTTGCAGTGAGCCCCGCCCGCCGCAGCGACTTCAGGACCGCCCTCAGATGTTGTATATGCCGCTGCCAGTCATTACTATAAATAATAATATCATCTATGTAGGCAGCGGCGTAAGCAGAGTGCGGCCGGAGGACACGGTCCATTAAACGCTGGAACGTTCTCGATCGGTCTCGATATGGTGCTGGATGAGGTTCGTGCGACCCGGCAGGGGAGAAAACACGTCCGCAAACTCCTTCTGCAACCTGGCAACCTCTGCTCGTTGGCACGGGGAGAGGTGGTCTCCACAAATGACCGGGGTATTGAGATCTGGGTTTGGATTTACCTCCGGTCCGAGCTCCGCCCTCTCCGGGACCACCGTAGCCAACGATACAGGGACCGCCTCCCTCCACAATTTAAGGAGGTTGAGGTGGTAGATTTGATGTGCACTCCCTCTATCGGTTCGCTTAACTTCATAATCGAGATCCCCCACTCGTCGTGTGACCTCGAAGGGTCCTTGCCACTTGGCGAGTAATTTGGAGCTCGATGTGGGAAGCAATACAAGAACTTTATCTCCCGGTGCAAATTCCCTCAGCCGCGTTCCCCTGTCGTACAGCCGGCATTGACGTTCTTGGGCCCGGAGCAAATTCTCCTGTGTTAGTTTCCCCAAAGTGTGGAGCTTTGCTCTGAGGTCAAGAACGTATTGAATTTCATTTTTGCTCTTTGTAGGTCCTTCCTCCCAGCCTTCTCGTAATACATTTAAGATGCTGCGCGGGCATCGCCCGTACAACAGCTCAAACGGAGAGAAGCCGGTTGAGGCTTGCGGGACCTCTCGCACTGCAAACAACAGGGGATCGATCCATCTGTCCCAGTTTTTAGCATCCTCGTGCACGAACTTACGAATCATGTTTTTGAGGGTTTTGTTAAAACGTTCCACTAGGCCATCTGTCTGCGGATGATACACGCTAGTGCGAATCGATTTAATGCCCAATAGATCGTAAAGTTCGCGAAGTGTGCGTGACATAAACGTTGTGCCTTGATCGGTGAGGATTTCTTTTGGAATCCCCACCCGGGAGATTATTTTGAAGAGTGCCCCAGCAACACTACGTGCTGAAATGTTGCTTAGAGGCACTGCTTCCGGATATCGCGTTGCGTAATCCACTAGGACTAACACAAAGCGATGTCCGCGTGCTGTCCGTTCTAATGGCCCGACGAGGTCCATTCCAATTCTCTCGAAGGGGACCTCGATCAACGGAAGAGGGCGCAATGGCGCTTTTGGGGTGGCCGGTGGGTTTACCAACTGGCATTCGCGGCACGCCGCACACCACCTGCGGACGTCGCCGCTAATGCCCGGCCAGTAAAAACGGGCTATTAGTCGGAGAAGTGTTTTTCTTTCGCCTAGATGACCCGCCATGGGATTATAATGAGCCGCTTGGAATAACATTTCCCGGCGGCTCCGTGGAATCAAAAGCTGTGTCCTATTTTCTTTAGTTTGAGTGTCCTGCGTCACTCTATACAGTCGGTCATTTATAACTGAAAAATAGGGGTATGCGAGTGCGATGTCTGGCTGAAGACGATGACCATCGATCACTTTTACCTGACCAAAGGCATGTTTGAGGGTTTCGTCCCGCGACTGCTCCAAAGGGAAATCCTCGTCAGGGAATTCCCTGCGAAGAGGAGGGGCGAAAGCCTCGCCCCTCTCCTCGTCATCCCGATTTGGAGCAGCCGAGGATGGCCCCGGCTCCGCCTCCCCTGTCAGAGCATCGCACATCTCCCCACTTTAGTGCAGGACCCATCCGTACAAACTCCTCCTAACACATCTTTAAACGCTGGCCAATCGGTTCCCAAAATCAGAGGATGGGTGAGGCGGGGACTAACCGCCGCCTCCACTCTATGCTTTTTTCCCCGGAATTTCACTAACAAGGTCATCATCGGGTACTTGTGAATATCCCCATGCACACACCTCACCCTCACCCGTCTAGCTGTGCCCAGAGCCCCGGGTTGAACCAAGCGTTGATGGATGGTGGTCTGATTGCAACCGGTATCCAGCAATGCTTGGTGTGCACCCCCCTGGATTCTTACCGGAATCCGGTACGCTCCAGCCCGATCGGGGGCAGCATGCGGTGGATCGGAGACCCGAACCACCGTCCCCACTTCCATCATCGGACACTGATCGCGGAAGTGGCCCGGGTCCCCGCACCTCCAACAGGCTGGCCCAGGCGCCACACCCCTACCTGCGTCGGCGGACGCCCCCACCTGAGGGGGAGAGCGGCTGAATGTGCCGGGGGGGGGTGTGCGATGCCACCGTGGGTCTCTGCCAGGCTCCTCGCCTGCGGGGGGCAGGAACGGACCCTGGATGGAAGACAGAGCGAGAGGGGGGAGGGGGATGGGGAAGAGCAGAGAAAAACACAGGGGGAGGGGAGAGAGAGAGAGAGGGCTCGTCCGCCCTCGAGATCGCCGCCATGTGGTCCTCCGCAAGCTGCACGGCTGCCTCCAGCGACGTCGGGCGGTGGCACTGGACCCACTCCGCCGTTCTCCGGGGTAACCGCTGGGTGAATTGCTCCAGCACCACCTGATCGATGAGGCCCTCGACGCCGCGGTCCCCCACTAGCAGCCACTTCCGGCAGGCATCACGGAGCCGCTGAGCAAACGCGAACGGGCGGTCGGCTTTGTCCAGCTTCATGGCCCGGAAGAGCTGACGATTCTCCTCGGGGCTCCGAGCAACCCGTTGCATAATGGCTCTCCTCAGATCGGGGTAGGCCAGGAGGTTCGCTGCCGGCAGTTGTTGAGCCGCGAGTTGGGCTTCCCCGGACAAAAGTGGTATGAGGCGGGCTGCCCATTGATTACGCGGCCAGGCCCAGATCTCCGCGGTCCGTTCAAACAGATCCAGAAAGGCCTCTGGGTCGTCCGTCGCCCCCATCTTCTGTAACATGGGAGGGGGCAACGGAGAATGATTGTCCGGGGTCGCGGCTGGGGCGGGAGCGACCTCCCGGCTGAGGAGGCTCCGGATGGCAAGTCAGTCCTCTGCTTGAGCCCGCATGATCTCAAAGAACCGATGATCCTGGTCTTCTCAGAGCTCAAGCAGGGAGTGCTGGTGGCTTTGATGGAGTGTAGCGAGGGACTGGAGGACTTCGGTCAGCTGGGAGGACTCTACGGGGCGACCTTCCATGACTATTATTTCCGGGTTTTGGCACCAGTGTAGCACTAGACTCGACAGGGGAAGAAGGGCACGATGACAGGAGGGAGAACTCAAAGGTATGGGTTTTAATTTCTTCAAAGTAAAGGTACAGAACTGAACATAAACTACTTATAATAAACACAGGGTTTCTCATAAACATAAACTTGTAGGCTTCAGCTGCCAACACTAGACTGGCCTCCTCACTGGCGTTGTTGTGGCTCTTATATGCCGCTCTCCCCATGCTCACTGAAATCAGAGACAGGTGTTAGACATATTTTCGCTCAGGTGCAAGCGCCCTTACCGCTCCCTCTCTCCGGACGGGCGCTTGACCACGCCCCCGCTGCCACAGTGTTCTGTCTATGGAGGATATGGTTGCAGCAGAGCTGGATATTATTCGTTTTTGTCAAAAAAATTATGTTTCCGGAAGAACTGGCAAACTTGAAGAAAGGAGAGTGTGTAAAGAGGGCAAGCCACCTCTATAAGCTTAAGCCGATCCTGGATGGTGATCTCATTAGGGTTGGAGGACGGCTTAGTAGAGCAGCTATGCCAATTGAAGCAAAACATCCGGTTATACTAGCTAAAGATAAACATAACTCCAAACTTCTTCTCTGTCATGTACACCAAGAAACAGGCCATGGTGGACGAAACCACATGCTTTCTCATCTGCGTCAGAAGTATTGGATTCCTGGTGCTTGTGCTGCTATCAGAAAGGTTTTGACTAAGTGTGTCATCTGTCGTAGATTGTCTGCTTCACCTGGACATCAGAAGATGGCTGACCTTCCTCACTGCAGAATAACTCCTGATGAACCTCCTTTCAGTCGAGTTGGTCTGGACTGTTTTGGACCGTTTGAGGTTAAACGCGGAAGAGCTGTGGTCAAGAGGTATGGGCTCATTTTTACATGCTTGGCGATGAGAGCCATACACCTTGAAGTTCTTTCATCTTTAGATACAGACTCCTTCATTAATGGCTTCAGGAGGTTTGTGGCGAGACGTGGTCAAGTCCTGGAAATCCATTCTGATAATGGTACTAATTTCGTGGGCGCTGAGCGTGAATTGAGGGAGGCCATTGAGAATCTGAATCACAACCTCATAAGTGATGTGCTGTTACGAAAGAGTGTGAAATGGGTTTTTAATTCCCCAACAGCATCACATCATGGAGGTGCGTGGGAAAGGTTGATTCGGTCAATCCGTAAGGTACTAAATTCCATTTTGAAGACTCAGACCATGGATGAAGAAAGTTTGGTGACTGTGTTCTGTGAGGCTGAGGCGATTCTTAATAGTCGTCCATTAACGAAGGCATCAACGGATCCTCAAGACTTAGAGGCGCTGACTCCCAACCATCTACTTCTACTCAAGTCGCAACCGTTGTTGCCACCAGGATTGTTCGAGAAGGAGGATGTCTACGCTCGTCATCGCTGGAAGCAAGTGCAGTATATGTCGGATTTGTTCTGGAAGCGCTGGGTGAAGGAATACCTTCCTGGACTTCAGGAGCGCCAGAAGTGGAATACTGCCAGAAGAAACTTTGTTCCAGGAGATCTCGTTGTGCTAGTGGATGATATGGCACCTCGCAATGCTTGGATTATCGGAAGAATTGTGGATACTGTTCCGGATAAAAATGGATTGGTGCGAAGTGTACGGATTAAAACTAAAACCAGCTGTCTGACAAGCCCAATAACAAAAGTCTGCCTTCTGCAGGAAGCCGAGGGGCAGTGAAGATCTTTTGGATATAGCAGACATGAACTTTGACATTATTGGACTTTTATAGGACTAACAGTTTACTTGGTATTTTTTGATTGGTGTTTGTCTCCCACAAGGTGATGATGGTCAATTATTACAATGAAATAATTTGGGGCCGGAAAGTAGGAGCCATACATTGGGTTTGACTTGGTTTTTATGATATTTTCTCTTATTCTGTCTACTGTGGTGTATGTGCGCACGCGTCATGACGTCATCGGTCACTGTGGGCGGGACCAGGGGTGTGGTGTCTGTATTAGTGTGTGTGTGTGCGTGCACCTGGGGACGATTCTGGGTGTTTGGATCATGGCTGCAGGGTGAGCATGGGGTGAAACTTTCTGTTGACCTTCACCATTGATCCCATCTTCCACTGTCTGAGGTATCTTTGCACGGCTCATGAAATGCATCACTCAAAGTAAGTGTTTAAGTTTTTGAAGTCTGCGAAATGGATTAATAAAGACATTCCATCAATTACCAAATGGTTCAGCGTGACGCGCCTTCAGTACAAATTCCCATGTTTCAGCCTGCTGCGGCGTTAGCTGGTTAGTTACAAAATACGCCGCTATACTCATTATATATGAAATATCTATGAATAAAATTGTTAACTTACAGATTTGCAGTGCAATAGTGTTTTAACTGGCCCAGAGATGCTGGACTTCACATCTCACATCTTCCGTGTTTATTTGCACACAGGTCTGCATGTGTTTCACCCATCCAGTGGCAGCAGCAGAATAAGACGTGTTTTTAAAAGTTGTGCTTGTTTGCTCCTAAAATGCAGCGTACATGGCTGATGTTGTGCAGAAAGGCCCCAGTACAATAAAAGACGTCTATGTTTACAAAAGGCCAACATCTAAAAATAGCACAGATGGGTGCAAAAATGGTCCAGGATGCCTTCAAAACAGCACAATAACATGACAACGCAGCTGAATGAAGCATAATGAGGGCCTCCAGTTATAACTTTACATTGCATCTATTAAAATTGGAGCAAGTATGATAATGGTCAAAGACATCTGTCTAGTTCACGTTTATTTAGAAAAACATTTAAATCCAGACTGGCACATGAAGGTGTCCCACGAATGTCCACTTTGGATGAATCTCCAATGACAGGTCCATTGCTCTCTCTCCCCTTCACATGTGTGACAGACTGTGCACCATTAGGCAGGGCCAACTGTATTTGGATCTTGGGACAACACAAATTCCAAATGAGCCATTTTTGCAGCTTGGTTTAAATACACTTTTTCTATTAAAGAGCCCATATTATGCTAATTTATAGGTTCATAATTTTATTTTGGGGGTCTACTAGAATGTTTACATACTTTAATGTTCAAAAAACACATTATTTTTGTCATAATATACATTTCCCCACTTCCAATTCTCTGGCTGAAATGCTCAGATTTACTGAAATGCTCAGAAAGCCCAGTCTGCTTTGTGCTGATTGAGCTGGCCTAGTCTGTTGTGATTGGTCAACCACGTAGAGTGTGTGTCGGAAATGTAATGCCCCTTACCATAACCGAGTTTCAGCTCCTAAGGTTTTGTGAGCAGCTCTGTAAACACTATTGTTACTATGGTAACAGTGGCATCAGTTTTTGCCACATCAGCTATAGCCCGAGTCCGATAATGAATGAAGTAATGAAAGTTTGGAAGAACAAGCTGATTGACCTGAACCACCTTTGCAAGCACGACTTGAGCAGGATGTTTCACAGTGGTAAGTTTTAATTTTGTAGCTTTCTTACAAGTACACTGTTGATTATTTTGAACCTAACAAAGCTTCAAGTAAAAGACACATAGTGTATCTAAGAAAGACATCTTTTGCTTGAATGGGTGCAGCCAAACTTTTTTCGCCTGAGATATGAACAGAGAACAGAGGCTTCTCCCAGTTGAACATTACGGGATGTATTAGAGAGTTTGTTAGCAAGTTAGCCGTGGGCTACCAATAGCGGCCATAACATTACAGCTTGTAATTATATAATTTTATAAGACACTTGAAACTGACCATTTTGTTACACAGATTTAGGGAAAAGCCAGCCCACAGCTGAATAGTAAACCCTTACCAAAACAATAACATTACATTGCAAGTTAGCTGAGCACTACTGTGGATTGATGACATAAAATAACCGTTTGTAAAAATACATCCATCTCCACAGTTGATCTCTATTTATGATAGGAAGAACGACAAACAATCTGCATAATTCTACACAATTGTAGGTAAAAGTGGGCCTGCAACTGATTAGCTGACATTAGCTAGTAGAGGGTTACAGCTGTGCACTGGGTGTACACCGTAGCTACAACACAAAACTCCGCCTTTGAACACTCAGTAGCAGATAAATCCACAAATAATCAAGCATACTTACAAGTTGTGATCCTAAAGCAAGGTTTTTCCAGCAAGGTGGGAACTTTACCATATTTCAGGAGTATCCGTCTTAAAAATCTGGCAATGTGTGTACTGGGGTCAGTGGTAGCTCAGTGGTTAAGGCTCTGGGTAACTAACCGAAAGGTTGGGGGTTCAAGCCCCAGCACTGTCGAGATACCACTGTTGGGCCCTTGAGCAAGGCCCTTGACCCCATCTGCTCCGGGGCGCTGTGTCATGGCTGACCCTGTGATCTGACCCCAGCTTAGTTGGGATATGTGAAAAAAATGCATTTCATTAAAGTTGAATTGTAATCTTACTGCTGACGAATAGTGGTAAAAATAAATTTTAACCACTGATACTTTAATTCATCTGCCTTTGGAAGTCCAAGATCTTGCTTTCACAGTGAAGAAAACAGCATATTCGCAACATGGTGAACACACTAACCCAAATCATCCTGGACTCAGCTATAACTACATTTGTTTGCGGGCTGGTCAAAGTAGCCCTTAGGCAGGCATTATGCAAATGTATTACATAGTGATGTAGATACTTGACAGAAGAAATGGCTGCACTACAAACAGCCTGTTCCCCATCTGTTGCTCACTTCGACGTTGGTCTCTCTTGAGTGCTGAATATGCCTCTGATCTATGAAAAAAGGCCAATGAGAAGTTGGCAGACAGTATTTGCATACCCCGCCCCCAGACATATGGGTGTAAAAGCAGGGAAATACGTCGAGTTCCTTAAGAAATAATGTGCGGCCACCGGCTATGCCCTCTTGGACCACCCGCCCCCCAGCACGCTTGTTGACTCCCAACCGTGCTCGAGGCAACAGCGGCTCGCCTCACAGCCAGCCTGCCTATCCTCTGGAGCTCGAGGTGGATGAGCTCGCCGCTGCATTGGAGAGCACGGCATCTGACTCTCGCTACCCTCGATGGCGGAGCGGCCCACGGGTACACGGCGATTCCCCAGGTGGACAGGGCTGTTGCACTCCACCTGTGCCCCGGAAACCCTACCACCTGGCGGGGTCGCCCTGTGCTCCCCTGTAGGACAACATCTTCACTGACCGCTAAAGCCTACAGTGCTTACTTCCACCCTGCATGCCCTGGCCCTCCTGCAAGTCCACGAGGCCAAGGCACTGAAAGATCTGCACGAGGGTAGCCCCTATCCCGACGTACTGCAGGAAATGCGCTCAGCAACCGACCTCGCCCTCAGAACCACGAAGGTCACACTCGTGTTCCAGGAACGTCATCTGTGGCTGAACTTGGTCGAGATGCATGAGGCCGACAAAGTACGCTTCTTCAAAGTACGCTTCCCCTGTCTCCCAGTTCGGCCTCTTCGGCGACACCATCAAGGACTTTGCCCAGCAGTTCTCTGCGGTGAAGAAGCAGACAGAGGCCATCTCACACATCCTGCCCCACCGCAAACCTGCCGCCATGGGCCATGCCCTGTCTGCTCGCCGAGGGCGTCCTCCTGCGGCACACTGCCGGGTGTGCGGAGCAAGGTAAGTGCTACGAGTCTTTTCTCAGCACCAGAGACTCGGGACGCGCCCTCGCCTCCCGACGCCGTGCTACCTGCTCCGCCCCGCTGCTCCGCCCTGACGGGTACATCAAAAATAATCGTCCCCTTTGTGCCCCTAGCACGGAGCTTGGATGCGTGGCTTTCACTTCCCAACCTGTCACGCTGGCGGGTCCAGAACCTCCGACTCGGTTATGCAATTCAGTTTGCCAGGCCCCCACCCCCTTTGCGTGTGTTCGCTTTACCGCAGTACACGGCGAGCATGCCAAATCCCTGTGCGCGGAAATTGCTACTCTCTTACTCAAAGACGCGATAGACCCTGTCCCTCCAACCGAGATGAAGAAGGGTTTCTACAGCCCGTACCTCTTCGTACCCAAGAAAGGCGGCGGCTTACGACCGATCTTGGACTTGCGAGTTTTCAACTGGGCTTTGCACAAACTCCCGTTCAAAATGCTCACACAAAAACACATCTTAACTTGCTTCCGGCATCTAGATTGTTTCGCAGCGGTAGACCTGAAGGATGCATACTTCCACATCTCAATTCTGCCTCAACACCGACCCTTCCTGCGGTTCGCGTTCGATGGCCAGGCATATCAGTACAAAGTCCTCCCCTTCGGCATGTCTCTGTCCCCTCGCATCTTCACGAAAGTCACAGAAGCAGCCCTTGCCCTGCTCCGAGAAGCCGGCATTTGCATACACAACTACGTCGATGACTGGCTCATTCTGGCCCACTCGTGAGAGTTACTATGCGCTCACAGAGACGAGATGCTCAAGCACTTCAGCCGTTTGGGGCTTCAGGTCAAATGGGAAAAGAGCAAGCTCACCCCGGTTCAGAGCATCTCTTTTCTCGGCATGGAGTTAGACTCAGTCTCAATGTCAGCACGTCTCACTCACCAACGAGCGCAGTCGGTGCTGAAATGCCTCTTTGCCTTCAGGCCAGGCACAGCGATCCCCTTATAGCTTTTCCAGAGGCTCCTGGGGCATATGGCGTCCTCCGCGGCGGTCGCGACACTGGCGTTGATGCATGTGAGACCGCTTCAGCACTGGCTTCTGACTCGAGTCCCGAGACGAGCATGGTGCCGCAGCACGCTCCATGTGATGGTCACACCCCGCCTGCCGCCAAACATTCAAACCCTGCACAGACCTCTGCTTTCTGCGGACAGAGGCTCCCCTCGGGGCAGACGCACGTGCACATAGCTGGCCCTTGGGGCTGCACAAGTACACATTTCCCCCAGTGAGCCTTCTTGCACAGGTGCTGTGCACGGTCAGGGAGGATGAGGAACAAGTCTTGCTGTGCACAAGTACGCATTTCCCCCAGTGAGTCTTCTTGCACAGGTGCTGTGCACGGTCAGGGAGGATGAGGAACAAGTCACCCTAGTGGCTCCCTACTGGCTCACCTGGGCCTGGTTCTCGGACCTCGTACTCCTCGCGACAGCCCCTCCCTGGCGAATTCCCCTGAGGAAAGACCTTCTTTCTCAGGGACGGGGCACGCTCTGGCATCCGCACCCAGACATCTGGAGCCTCCACGTCTGGCCCCTGGACGGGACGTGGAAGATCTAGTTGGTCTACCACCTGCCGTTGTTGACATGATCAACCAAGCCAGAGCCCCCTCTACCAGGCAACTTTACGCACTGAAGTGGTGCTTGTTCGCAAATTGGTGCTCTTCCCGGGCTGAAGACCCACAGAGGTGCGCAGTTAGGTCAGTGCTCTTATTTCTGCAGGAGAGGCTGGAAGGGAGGCTGTCCCCTTCCACCTTGAAGGTATATGTTGCTGCTATCGTGCCCCGCCACGACGCAGTAGACGGAAAGTCTTTGGGTAAGCACAACTTGATCATCAGGTTCCTAAGAGGCTCCCGGAGATTAAATCCTTCCTGGCTAGTCCTGTTCCCCTCCTGGGATCTCTCGGTGGTCCTCGCGGGCCTTCAGAGACCCCTCTTCGTGTCGCTAGAATCAGTTGGACTCAGGACCCTCTCTCTAAAGACGGCCTTGCTGATCGCGCTCACCTCCATCAAGAGGGTCGGGGACCTGCAAGTGTTCTCTGTTAGTGACACTTGCCTGGAGTTCTGTCCGGAAGACACATATGTAATCCTAAGACTGCGACTGGGCTACGTGCCCAAGGTTCCTACCACGCCCTTTAGAGACCAAGTAGTGAACCTACAAGCGCTGCCCCGGGAGGAGGCAGACCAGCCCCTTTGTTGCTGTGTCCGGTACGTGCTTTGTGTACCTACTTGTACTGCACGCAGAGCTTTAGACGTTCTGAGCAGCACTTTGTCTGCTTTGGCGGACAGCGGAAAGGGAACGCTGTCTCCAAACAGAGGCTTTCCCACTGGGAGGTGGACAAACAAACCTCGACCGAGGTAAAACTGTGCGCTTTCTCTCCCAGGAGATCACACTCATTCGGATCCCAGGAGGACTCCTCCATAGCCCTTTGGGAATGCAGTTCAGCGGAGGAACTCACCGACCCGATCCACGGCGGATACTTAATTTACCTGTACTGGAATAGGTGCTCCACAGGTCAGGACTCCTGCGTGGACTCCCCCTATGTGTATTTTCCGCAGTATGGTCCCTTTATGAGTGGACCCATGTCTCCCTTAGGCAGTACCAGCTGCCCTCCAGTCGCTGTATTGTAGCAACTCCCTCCTCCTTGAGGCTGGATCTACCACCGCGCCACCTTCCACATGTTGTAAATACCCATATGATGTATTCACCACTCTACCTCCCCCTTCCGGGCAGGTGTGGTCTCCGAAGGGTCTTTTCCCCTTGAATGAATAGGAAACTTGGTAAGACCCCCCTTGCCTTTATGCGTGTATGGGAGCCAGCCGTTTCTTGCTCTATGCGGAGAAACATAGAGAGAAAAGAGGCCCGACTAGTTTCGGCCTGTTCCCGGGTTGGCAAGAGTTGCCTTGTTCCCCTGTTTGGGGTAACCAGAAGGATTCCGACAACTTTTATGGGGCATTGGGGAATGGTACGTGCAGTCTGACACTGCTGGTCGCCTTTGCACGTAAAATACCTGCCCGCTCCTGTGTCAGCAGAACACGTACACGGCTCAGCGCATGGCATGATTTAAATTGGACCCCTAGTGTCGCTTCTTCAACACAACGCCGAAGTGAGCGATAGACGGGGAACGTCTAGGTTACATATGTAACCTCCATTCCCTGATGGAGGGAATGAGGCATTGTGTCCTCCCAGCCACATTGCTGAGCCGAGCCACTGTGGTGGCCAGACCATTTCCGGCTCCTCAGAAAAATCCTGAATGAACTCGACGTATTTCCCCACTTTTATACCCGTATGTCCGGGGGCGGGGTATGCAAATACTGTCTGCCAACTTCTCATTGGCCTTTTCTCATAGATCAGAGGCATATTCGGCGTGCAAGAGAGACCCCTAGAGTTGCTTCTTCGACACAACGTCTTGTTCCCTCCATCAGGGAATGGAGGTTTCATATGTAACCTAGATGTTTGTTGTAGTTCTTGAGCAGTGTTATCTGTAGGAGAGAATAACACCCTTTTGCACGGACTTTGTGCTTTGTAACTTTGCAGACCTTTACATGCACAAAGAGCTATGTTGAACACTAAAAGAAAGGTAAAATCCTAAATAAAGGGAAGCGGATGTGCTTCTGTCAGTCAGATTTTTCACAGAGGAGCCAAGAGTAAGGTTCGGTCATTTAAGGAACGTTGTGTCAAATGTACTGCATGCCAGAAGCAACTGTATCGGCCGCATGTAACCCTCCCCAAAGCCCCAGAAAAGTGTCATATACAGTTCTTATGTTCCCAGCACTCCTGAGGGGGGAACAAGCAACATGACTATCATGGGAGCAAGCCATCCGGCCAAGACCTTTTCTCTCTATGTTTCTCGTCATAGAGCATAAAGCGGCTTAACACTTAACACTATAAAACGCGTAGGGGAAGGCGTTCATTTCTGATCCTATTCTTTCAGGGGGAAAAGACTCTGCAGAGACCACATCCTGCTCATGCTGGGGGAGGTAACATGTGGCCAATACGTCACATGGGTTGTCAAGCCACACATGGAAGTGGCGCAGTGGTAGGTCCTACCTTGTAAGGGAGGAGCTCTACAAACACAGCGACCGGGGCAGAGAGACAGCCCAAGGGAGACGCGGGTCCGCTGACAGGGGGACCGTACTGCGGAAAATACATCACAGGGAATTGCCTAAAGAGGAGGCCTTCTGTGGAGCCCTACCCCAGTACAGAGCACTTGAAGCTCTTAGTGGGTCTGGTCGCAAATTCCTCTGCTGAATTCACAGGCCAGAGAGCTAGGGAGGAGTCATTCAAGGAGCCTAGTTAGTGGGATCTCCTGGGATAAAAGTGCACGTGTTCGCCTCAAGTGAGGGGAAAGGCGCTGCGTGCAAGCGGTACACCTGGTCAGTTGTTCTGTATTATCGAGCTCTACCGGCTCGAACCTGATCAAACACAGGAAGGTTTTTACTGAGTCAAGCGGTTCGAATGGGGTTCTCTGAAGGCCCGAGAGGACCACTGAGAGATCCCAGAAGGGGAACAGGCTTGGCCGGGGAGGATTCAGTCTCCGGGTGCCTCTAAGGAACCTGATAATCAGATCGTGATCACCCAAGGACTTACCCTCCACTGCGTCGTGGTGAGCCGAAATAGTGGCTACAGACACCTTCAAGATGGAGGGGGACAGCCTCCCCTCCAACCTCTCCTGCAGGAATGAAAGCACTGACCGAACTGCGCATCTCTGCGGGTCTTCAGACCGGGAAGAACACCAATTTGCGAACAAGCACCACTTTAGGGCATAAAGCTGCCTGGTAGAGGGAGATCTTTCTTGGTTGGTTGTGTCTACAACCGCAAGTGGTAGACGTTACTGTCGTGGTGCTGTCTGAACAGATCAAGACGTGCTTGCCCCAAATCAGCAGGAGAATCCTCCACCAGGCAAGGAATACAGCAGGCAAGTCTAGGCAATTGATGTGACAACGCAGCAGGGGCCCTCTCCAGGAGCCAGCAGCTGCGTGCCCATTGCACACGGTGCCCCAACCCAAATGAGAGGCTTCTGTGGTGACCACGACACAACTGGACACCTGCTTTAGGGGGACTGCTGTCCGCAGAAAACAGAGGTCTGTCCAAGGGTTGAAAGTCTGACGGCAGGAAGGGGTGATTATACACAGTATGTGCCATGGCACCATTTCCATCTCGGGACTAGGAGTCTGAAACCAGTGCTGAAGCGTTCTCATATGCATCAACCCGAGAGGCACGACTGCAGCTGAGGATGCCATATGCCCCAGGAGCCTCTGGAATTGTTTTAGAGGAACCGCTGTGCCAGGCTTGAAGAGAGCGAGGCACTTTAGCACTGACTGTGCACGCTCGTTCGTGAGTCTATGCCATCACTTCGAGCCCGGACGGTAGTAAGTCAGCGTGCCATGGGGCAGGTGGTTTGTGGGGACATTCCCGGCAAATCCGAGCCCACTGCCATCCCCTCAATCGCCTCAATCACCAGCTGGGTGGTCCTCAATCCTGTGGGATGAAGGAGTGACACGGGAAGTGGCTGAAGTGGCATTCACTTTAAGACATGAAAGCCGTGACCGCAATGTTGCCATTGTCATATTCTCGCAGTGAGTACATCTACAAACACTACCTCGGTGTGATCGCTACCCAGGCACACAAGGCAGCATCTATGACCATCAGATTTGGAGAGATATCGACCGCATCCGGAACTAAACAGAGGCGGAAGTGTCCTGAAATGCTTGCTGTGTATTGCTATTTTTTTGAGTGAAAATAAACTCTTTTTTTAAACTCTGCTGCTCAACCGCTCGGCTCCAAAGATAAAAATGTGACTGACAGACGAACGTCTGCTTCCCTATATACCCGTATGTGCAGGGGCGGAAAAAGCAAATTCTGTCTGCCAATTTCTCATTGGCCTTTTCTCAAATCCAGAGGTACGCGAGGCTCTCAAGAAAGACTTGACTTACTGCCCTCTGCTCCAGTGCTACACTTTCCTCCACAATGCCCTCCATCTGTTGGTGTCTGGTTCAGTCTTTCAACCCTCCAGCCTGCTCTCTCCTCAGCCTCTGTGGTTTGCCTTGGCTTGGGGCCACCTACCATCCTTCCAGCTTTGCCTTCTGGGAACCACCACTTCACCCCCAGCCCTTACCTACTGCATCCTCCATTTGGTGCTCTGGTCTGCTGTCCTTCCAGTCTGTTCTGCATTATTGCTCTCCTTCTTTTCTGCTCATAAAGTTTGTCAATAAATTGACTTTTGTGGTAACATTACAATCTGGCCAGTATGGACACTGCTGACCATCCAGATCTGGTTACCACTGTTACCCAGTAAGGAGCTCTTCTTGGCTGCCATTCTGAATATCTGAGTCACACCAATCAGGCTCTGGAAGCTATGGCAGCCTGCCTCACTGAAATTACCAAACAGCTTTTTCAGCTGTGGCACACCCCAGAGTCTTGCCCCACTACTGCACCCCTACTTCTTCTTCTGCAGGCCAACCTGCCCTGTCACTGTCTGAGCCTCGCCTCAACCCCCCAGCCCTCTACAATGGTGATCCTCTATCATACAGATCATTTCTCTCACAATGCTCCCTTGTGTTTTCTCTCCAGTCCTCTTAATTTCCTTCTGAGAACTATAAGGTTACATATGACATCACACTGCCAACTGGATCAGTTCATGAGTAGGGCAATTCTATGTGGGATGCACAGGCACAGCTCTCCCTCCGTATCACCCCTACGAATGTGCCATTGAGCTGTTGCCAGGAACTTCTCCACCTCGAGCCGACTTTATTTCCTGTCAGATTTGGTGGCTGAAAGACATTACCATCTAGAATATGTATCTCCTACCTCTTATGTCTTGTTGCAGGGGGCATCAATCTTTACAATGTTGGACCTGGGCAACGCCTACCACTTGGTTTGTATAAGGAGGGTGATGGAAGATGGCTTTCATTACACCCACTTGAGAACTTTGTTATGCCCTTTTGGCTTATGAATACCCCTTATGAAAAATTCTTGTATGTCTTGTCCCGGCTTGCCGCTTTATTATGGAGGTAGATGTACAAGAGGTGGGTGTCAGAACAGTTCTCTCACAAAAGTCCCCTCACCCCTGTGCCTACTTTTCCCATTGGCTTTCAAAGGCATAACAGAATTATGACATCAGCAACCGGGAGCTTTTGGCAGTCAAACTGACATTGGAGGAGTGGGGCAACTGGCTGAAGGGAGGTAAAGAATCATTTGTGGTCTGGACTGACCACAAAAGCCTAGAATACATTTGGTCCGCCAAGAGATTGAACTTGAGGCAGGTCCACTGGGCCCACTTCTTTAGGCAGTTTGATTTCACCATCTCATACCAACCTGGCTCGAAGAATGTTAAGCCTGACACACTCTCCCACTTGTACCTGGAACCGAGGTGCCCAGTTTCTCCCGACACTATCCTCCCTTCAGAGAGGGTGGTGGCAGCGGTCTCGTGGGTGGTAGAGGTTTGGGTCAGAAGGATGGCAACCACCCCTGAGGAGAGTTTTTCTGGCATCTAGGTGCTTCTGTTAATCTTTCTTCTGGGTTCCATCCCCAGACTAACGGCCAGACCTAGCAGGCCAACCAAGACCTCAAGTTGATGCTCCGTTGTCTTGCCTCCCAGGACCCAGCCTCCAGGAGCCGGAATCTTTCATGGGTTGAGTATGTACATAACTCTATTCTGGTGTCATCCATGGGGCTGTCCCCTTCCAGTCTAGTCTTGGTTACCAACTCATCTGTTTCCTTCCCAGGAGCTGGATGATTCTGTTCCCTCCACCCAGGCATTCATCATACGTTACTGCCAGATCTAAGCTTGGGCTCAGAGCACCTTTCTGCAGGCGTGGGAGCAGACTTAAGCCTGGGCTGACCTTCGCCGTTCTGTTCCCCCTGTCTATGTCTCTGGTCAGAAGGTTTGCTGTCCACTAATGACCTGCTCCTCAAGATTCCATCCCAAAAACTTGCTCTCCATTTCGTGGGACCATATATTATCACCATAGTCCTTATTCCAGTAGCTGTGTGATTCAAGCTACCTCCCTCCCTGGGTAGGGTTCACTCAGTCTTACATGTGTTCCATATCAAGACTGTGGTCCTTTTTTCCCTAAATCCTGCGCCCCACTTCTGGATATCCACTTCTGTCTCCTGCATATACAGTCCATTGGTTGTTGCATACCATGCAGAGGGGCCGAGGTTTCCAGTACATGGTAGACTGGAAGCGCTACAGAATGTAATAGAGGTGTTGGGTCCCAGCCCGGGATATCCTGGATCCTTCTCTCATTGACAATTTCCACTGTCGTCACAGGTCAGTCTGCCTAGGAGTCCCTAGATGCTGATAAATGGACAGGATTTCAATCAATGGAAAAACCTTTTAAATGTTCGCTCAACATGCATTTGTTAACTTGAGTGTTTAAGGCTGTCTTTGACTGAGGCTCATTTGAGACATGGATTACATTGACTGGCCCAGACACAAACACGATCGATCCATCCATCCTACAGTAAATTTGAGTGTGTTAAATGACCTAAGCACTTATATTTGTTAAACTGTACAAAACAGTGTATAGTTTATTTGTGTATTTTGTTAAGAGCAATTTTGAGAATATTTGACTGGTTAGTTGAAACTGAGTGACTTGCATCAGACCAACTGTCTTCCCTTGTGTTCCCTCCCCCTTCCTCCCTCACTCTTCTGCTGATCACGCCAACTTTGTTTGGTGTTTTTTGAAAATATGTTGAGAACACAACTGTGCTGAAACTGGGGGTGTCTTGACCCTTTAAGACAAAGATTCTTTCTGAATGAAGAGCCCATATAGCAATGCTTTAGTGACCCAGCTCCAGTCCACACAACAAATTTCACTTGGATCACATGCAGCAAAGAATGACAGACCTTGGATGCCCATATCCAGTTTACCAACAAGGACTACACATGTAGGTTGACCAACCAATCAAAAGCTAGTAACCAGCCCTGCACTGGCCAGGAAGTTTTGATACATATTATAGTTATATAATATATAAAGCCTCATTATTTTTTGTGTGTTATTTATTCTTGTGCTTCTCTGAGTAGTTAGCAACTTTGTATTACAGCACTTCTTACCTCCTTGTAATGAATCGCTTCTGTTGTATACCTCATTTGTAAGTCGCTATGGATAAAAAAAATATGTTTGCTAAATTAATAAATGTAAATGTAATATAACACGCCTTGAGGCTTTATATAGCTCCAGCTTTACAGGTAAAAACACCTACACTTAGAAGTGTTGAAACTACACTTTGTAGTGTAGAATGTTAAATTGGTACACTCTCTGAGTGATAATTGATAATTAGTGATGAAACCTGGTGTTAACAATCAGAGTCTACTGAAGGAAAGAGGGAGGGACAAAAATAACAGGAAAACAATGCTGAGTTTGGAATTGCATAGACAGATATAGCAGAAGTACTAAGAGTAGTATGCAATTTTGAACAAACCAGCAGACACCACAACAACTGAATCTATCTTACAGAAACACAGACTTAGACATCCACTGCAAATACTGTAAAGTTCTTGGACAACAAATTACATTTCATAGTATCTCACAGGAGGATGTTTTAAACAGCTCTAAAATCAATCTGGCCATGTTCGAATTATTTAAGCAATTTTTGGTTGTTTTTGTCATATATGTTCAAAGATTATGATTAAGAATTATTTGAGGTTTAGCTCTATTTAGTGTTGCTGATGATGATTTATTGATTTATTATGTTTCATTTGAAGACACCATTATCGAAATAGTATTCTCTTTGGTGAGACACTTGAACCTTGTTTTACACTTATCAATTCTCATCCAGTCAATGTAGAACAGTTACTTACACTATGGCATACAAGAGAAAACAGTAGACCACATATTGTGAGCAGAATGCTAAATGTTGTACATAATCCTGATTCCTTTGCACAGATTGTCTAATCCGTGTTTTACAGGAATGAAAAGAATTTGGTACTGCTAGTTAAATGAAGCTCTTTCAATTGAAGAGCTGCTGCAACAAATTTAGGGTTGCAATTTAAGTCAGATTCTGTTTCTGCTTATTGGATCATCTCATACATTCAAGGTTTTGAATAGTCAATTTAACATGCACAGACATCAACACTCAGCATACAAAACTCAACAATGGTGACAAACTAATTTTCAGATGAAAAAATTGCACCATGAAGTTTTGGTAACACTTTATAATAACTACACGGTATAAAGTATTTGTAAATCATTAGTTTATAGTCAATTGATCATTTATAAACTATTGTTTCTACATTAATAAGCTACATACAAATAGTTTGTTAATTATATTCACTGTAGCAAATTATGTATTATTGTTTAATAAGTAAATTTATAGGCAGTTTGATAATATTTATTAAAAGGCACGAATTCAGGGTAAATAAAGAAATTATATATAATTAATTGGATTTACATTTAAATGTAAATAATGTATTTGTTACTGTTTTAGTAAGAATTACTGTTAAAGCAATTATTACTTAACTAAGCATTTTGCTTGACTAGAGTGAGAACTGTATTTGCCTAATTATAAATGTATTAATCCATTACATTAAACTTGGCCCTGAATAACCATTTCCACAGCATCTCAATCTCAAAGGCTTAAAACAGACACTAAAGCTTAACAAACAAAACAGACATAACACAAAAGTACAGAAATAATAGTGAGAGAGGAAAATCCACAGTTTATTAAAAGAGATCATCTAATTGCTCAAAAGCCACTTTAGCATTTTCTATCCTATTAAGCTTTATAAGCAGACTTGTTCTCGTTATTGCTAATTCAAATAACTGTTTAATTCAGTTTCACCAGGGGACCATATATACATATTTAATTCAGTCTGATGCGATTCCAGAAGGAAAGTCCAAAAATCCTGCTTCAGACTCTCTGAAAAAAGCCAGCATGTCACCATGGTCACATGACAGTGATAAATGGGGGGATCAGAAATTGGAAAGGGCATGTAACATTGTTACGAAGAGGTGGCTGACGAGGAGTGGGGATCTAGATGCAGCTTTATTGAAGTAATCAAAGACAACAAAAACACTGGAACAAACAAAAGGTCCACGATGGGAAAATGAAAGCAAAGAAGAGGGAAACATAAACAGACAGGAACAGGCAGGAACTTGGGCTGGAACTCGGCTAACATCCAAACATATAATCAACGACCGACACTGGGTGGAGAAAACAACAGGGTTTAAATACACTAGGATAACGATAAACAGGTGAAGACAATGACAGACAGATGGCAGTGATGAGGGCAGTGAATTCTGGGAAATGTAGTGAGGGAGAGATGACAGGGGAAAAACACAAGGCAGACAACAGGGAATTGTAACAAACATTATATTGTTGACTTTACATAATATTTTGCCAATTCAGTGCCTATTAAGCTTAATTAGAAAATGTCCTTACTATGCTGCTGAAGTGTACAAGTGACGTTGTCATACCGTACATTTTACTTTTCTCAGTACTGCGCTGGATGGAACAATAACAGTAGTTTGTGGTTACTGAATAGGGCATTTTATATAATAATTTTACAGAGATTGCAGGGGTGGATTTATATCTCAGGTACCAATTAATGTAGTAAAAAGATACAAGCACAGTATTTAATGTACTAATGTCTGCAGTATGACAAAAACAGACTTGAATGCTGATCAACAAAGAATTCAGCTTTCAGGATTCAAGCCAAGAGGCACCCCCTTCGGGGTCTCTCATACATTTTTGTTAGCCAAATCACCACTTTGATGACAAATTTCAATGAGCAGAATTAGATATTCAATACATCAACAGCTTTTATTACTTAAAAGAAAATGCTAATTTGCAAGGCATAGAAAATATGAACATAAAATATTTTCTTTCCTAATTCTGCTTTGTTTCAAATTCTGAATTATATGTTTAAAATATTAATTATTTTTAATAGAAATATGACTAATAAAATGAATTCATAAAAATGTCAAATTAAATTATTTTAGCAAATTAATTGCGTCAATAGCATCTTCACAGCTGAATCTTAAAAAAGTTACACACAACAGAGAATCACTGTATAAATTAAAACAGCACAGTTGCTTGTGAAATTTGCTAAAATATAATTATTCTTGATATACAGTTGAAGTTAGAAGTTTAAATACACCTTAGCTAAATACATTTAAACTCAGTTTTCTACAGTTACTGACATTTAATCGTAGAAAACATTCCCTGTCCAAGATCAGTTAGGTATATTTATTTAAGCTTTTTTTAAAGGATTATTTATTTAAGCTTTTTTTACTTTCATCATATTTCCAGTGGGTCAGAAGTTTACATACAATTTGTTAGTATTTGGTAGCATTGCCTTTAAATTGTTTAACTTTCCACAAGCTTCTCACAATAAGTTGTTGGAATTTTGTCCCATTCCTCCAGACAGAACTGGTGTAACTGAGTCAGGTTTGTAGGCCTCCTTCCTCACACACACTTTTTCAGTTCTGCCCATGTGGCGATATAGATCTTAGGCCGCTACAAGAACAGAGTAACTATAGTATGGCACACAATTACGCCAAAGACTACGTCACCCTGGGAATTTCCCCCAGGGAACTAAAGTACCAAATCCCTTACTCAATGAAAAGTCAGAGACATGAGTAACTTTACAAAAATATTCATCTTTATTAGCAAGATTTAAGACACAAACTTTAACCCTCTGGGGTCTGAGGTGTTTTTGGGGCCCTTGAGATGTTTTGACATGCCCTGACATTTGTGCTTATTTCAGCAACTTACAACATAGCATTGGCCAACATGTAATTTTTTTGTATTCAGCACAAACTCTGCTACAATAATATGTAAGCAAAATAGATATACATGTTTGCATTTTATAGAAAAAAAATATTATGCGTGGTTAGTAAGTTTGGGAAAAAAAATTGTCACCACAATAAGGCCATATAACACATACTGAACAGTTGTCCACAAGACTTTTGAGTCACCATTCTTGTAGGCTAGAATTTTTACTACAAAATGATGTGAAAATCATTCTGACCACTCTTTCACAAACAACAATATAACAATTTAAAATTTGTAAGTCAGTTTTTGTGTCAGCACTGCTGTACGCATGGGAGTGTCGATGGACATGAATATTAATGAGATTCACACCCGGTTAGACAAAAGACAATCCCCCAAAGGCTAATGCCCCATCAAGGTGCTGTGAGGCAGCCTGAACTGAGAATGACATGAGATGCAAATGTTTTTCAATCTGTTTTATTGTAATTCCTCTATGTGAAGGAACTAAATGTTGTGCCTCACAAGACCACAGTGCTACATATACAAGTCAACTGACTTATACTTTACAAAAATACTTTGCATAAAACTATAGACATATACTTGAATTTACACAAGAAACAACATGTGGTGGTAAAGAAGCCTGTGTACATATGGACAGTCATACATCGTTATGCCACTCTTGAAAACAGTTCCTATTCAACTGAAGACACAAGTGAACATTGCATGCCTGGCATTTCCATGGTGTCAGTTGCCTTTTACCACGCACTGTTGTGCAATGCACACATTTGCGGCGACCAACTGTGGCAACATCCCTGCCTTCTGATGTCAGCTCAGCTCCTGGAACCGGTACATGGTCACTATTGGTCCGTTTTGGTGCCGTTTTCTGTGACACACCACAGAGCTCTTGGATAAGTTGCTCCATAAACTCTTTGTGGGACAAGTTACCATGTAGCTCTTTGTGCACAATGAAAGAGTTGGTGGAAGCAATGTCCAAGAAGTGTAGAAAGATCTTTCTGTACCACTTCATTGGTTTGTGTTGTGCAGTGTAGTACTGTAACAGCTGATCAGACAGGTCAACGCCCCCCATGTGTTTGTTGTATTCAGTCACAGGTGCAGGACATGGAAATGTCTTTGTCCCCCATGGATAAAAAAAAAAGAAGTTTTTTCATAATTTCACACAAGAATATGTACTTTTATATTATGACAATGTAAACACAATTAGGCTACATTTCATCTGTAAAATATTACATTTATGCACTTACTCAGTATCATTCTCGATCGCACTGAGAACTGAACGACACCTGCGTGCTCCTCTGCGAGGTGCTGGAGAAGGAGAGCGTGATGCAGACACATTCCTAAAAAAACAAAACAAAAAAAACGTGAGTATGCTGATAACACAATCAAAGAAACTGTATCATTATCATTATCAATCACTAATTGCCATGGATTAAAAAAAATCTGTTGATGGCCATGGGACTGAGAAATATCTATTGATGGGCCGTAGACCGCGTCACCGCGAGTATCTGTTGATGGGCCATATAGACCGCGCGCATTTAGTGATACACGAATGATCAGAAAAGGAATTATATAACACTAAACAACTTACTCCGAATTTGTATCCTCAGCGGGATCAATTCGTTCTTCAAAGTGCAGACGTTCGTCGTCCGAGATGCATTCTTCCTCGCTGTCCAGAATCATCTGAAGGGCCTCTTCACCGGAGTAGCGTGCCATCCTCAAAATGCGATGAACTATCAGTGAATCTCATGAAGAAACTTCGGGTTTTTATGGCATTGATCGGGGAGCGCGTGCGATGCATATCACCTATTTACATGTGAATAGCGCCCGGGGGCGTGGCGGTCTCAGCTCATTACAGATAATGAGGGGAGAACGAAAAAACTGTACTCTCCTTGGTTTCAAACACATTACATAAGCTGAAAATATTTGTTTTTTTTATAAATTACTTCATGTAAAAGAAGAGAATGCAAGCTTCATAAAGACATATGTCTCGTGCCTGGGTGACAAGTATTTGCTGAGTTACAGTTAATTTACGGACGCGTTTCAGAATGGACTTCACTGACAGAGAGAACGCAGAACTCGCATCATGTTTGTTTTTCTTTATTTGGCCAAAAGCACAACACTTTGTTTTTATTGTGAGTATCCACAAAAAAATAGACACTTAACAGGATCTAATGATGTACAACACTTATATGTAAGATCAAAATCAACCGAGTATTTTGAGTCTCTTTTGCACTGATAAGAAAAAAAGCAAGACTATCGCGCCAGCGCGATTGCCGACCCCAGAGGGTTAAAATGAAAAATGCCTTAGCCAAGGTGCCACTGGAGTTTATAAAGAAAATTATAAACTACAACAATTAAAGAACCTGGGGCTTTCCGGCAGGGGCGGGCTACCAAAGATTATATCACACCTTTAATAAAGAATCACGGCATTCACAAGTGCACACTCACACCTAAAGTCAGGATTTCAGTGAAGAGCGCTGCACACAGTCACCACCCCCACTGTGAAAGAATAAAGCCGGCCTTCCAGCCTTTGGCACCCAAGTCCTGTGAACACATGAAGTTAACACATTAGTGTTCAAAGTTTAAGACTCCTAAGTATTGGCACAACTTGGCTAAGCTCACATTAATGTATCAAAAAAACGCAAATTCATAAAAGAAAAAACTACATGCAAACAGTGTCACCACTCCTCATTAGAGGCTACATAAAGCTCAGATCACAAGGACACTTGAAATAAAGAAAAACACATTCAATAAGAATCACATGCCACAGCGCATGACTGGGAATGGTAGTCAAGCAACCAACACTTACTATCATACAACACAGCGTTGTATTACCAAACAGTTACCAAATTAAAATACCAATAAAATTGGGAAACAACCGACTGCTCATACCTTTCTCCTTATCCACATCTGATGCCGGAAGAAGCAGCAATGCCACGCTGGTGACGCAATAGTGACGTTGACCATGACACGTCCGAGAGACGGATCCTTCCCCTTTTATATCTCAAGGGCGACAGCTAATTGGCTTACGACCCAAATACATTCATTAGGGAAGATAGCGGACTTCCCCACTACACCCAATAGCTTGACTTATTTGTCCTTAAGCCATTTGCCACAATGTTGCAGGTGCTTGGGGTCATTGTCCATTTGGAAGACCCATTTGCGACCGAGCTTTAACTTCCTGGCTGATGTCTTGAGATGTTGCTTCAATATATCCACATAATTTTCCTTCCTCATGATGCCATCGATTTTGTGAAGTACACCAGTCCCTGCTGCAGCAAAGTACCCCCACAAAATGATGCTGCCTCCCCCATGCTTCACAGTTCGGATGGTGTTCTTTGGCATGCAAGCCTCACTCATTTCCTCCAAAAATAATGATGATCAAGATGGCCAAATAGCTTTTTTTTTCCTTTTCATTAGACCAGAGGACATTTCTTTGTCCCATGTGCACTTGCAAACTGTAGTCTGGCTTTTTTTATGACTGTTTTGGAGCAGTGGCTTCTTCTTTGCTGAGCTTAGATGTTCAAAACTATAGTTTGCTAATATTAAATCTATGGAGTGGTTAAAACGTGAGTTTTAATGACTTCAACCAGTTTATGTAAACTTCTGATTTCAACTGTAGTAGTGAAATTAATAATAATAATATTTATAATTATAATAATAGTAATAATAATAATAATAATGATTATTATTCAAATGAATATAATATTTTTACTATGAAGTAATATATTTTTGGTCATAATTTCTACCATTTCACGCATCCATTTAAACCAAACTTTTATTTTGATGGATGACTGTGTCAGTTTCTGCATCTGTTTGACGGAAGTTTGACACTTCTGTATAAGCAGTTCGCTATGTGGTCAATTTGATTGTTACACCATAAAAAGCTGCAATTTCATTAAATAAATTGTCTGGAATGTGCCGCACGTTTCGCATTAAATGAGTGTTTCGCTTTACGTAATCTAATACACAGGTTACAATGCAGTACTGGCCCGAAAGGGCAAAACTCTCACATTGGCCGAAAACTCTCCCTCCACGGGTCGCTGAGCAGGAACTCTGTGAGCTCGCTCAATTTCCAGCTTATGGCCTGCTATGTCCAGCAGATTTGGAAAGAGCCCATCCAGGAATTTCACCCTCAGGAACTCAGATGATACGGACGTTATTCCGCTGACTACGATTCTCCATGCCCTCCAACTTCTCCCACCTTGGTCGCTAGTGGATTAACAGATTATTCCCTCTCCGAGGACTCCAGGTAATCGATCCGTTTCTCGACATCACCCACTCTTGTAACCACATTAGTGAATTTCGCCTCCAAGGTAGTGATCGATCGATGTATCACAGCAAGATCCTCCAAATCAGCAACGTTCTTCGTCAACATTGCCGACATGTTCAGCATCTCTTGCTGCATTTCTCTCATCGACTAAGTCGACTCCCAGGCTTGCGGCCTGTTTGGAGGCATCAGCTTCAGAACGTAGGTCTCTTTTAATAGTTCCAAAGTAAGAGGATTTTGAATTCTTTGACATATTGTCCTCCTAGAAAAGTTATGGAACAGAGTGTATCGAATCTCACCAGTTTATGTCCTTAAAACTAAATTAAAACTAGCAAAGAGAGCAGAGCTCGTTGTTTACAGGTCCGATCCTCACATGGCATCACATGACTCCTCTGTACAATAATGTTTCAACAAAACATGTTCAGTTGTACAGTGATGGGAGAGAAAAAAAATAGCATAAAGCAGGTTATTCACATTGTGAAAAGTGCTTAAAAAAGTGTTATGCTTTGATCGCACTGGGTGTAAGTTAATTGTACAAATCAATGATACATTGATCATGGCAATACATGCAGTTCATATGGAAGAGTTACTGAAATGTTTATTTGACAAGTTGAATGAAAGATGGTTCAACAAGTTTCATCATATAAATAAGGTTTGTTTTTACAATTCTTCAGGAGATCAACCAATATGTTTCCACAATAAGACAGATCATCATACTTGACTCTACAATGTCCTTAAAAATGGGCAGTGCCAAAACAAATGAGAAATATAAAGACAGTTAACAGTTCAGAGAATTCCTCACAAAAGGTACAGCTTACATCAATATTATATTTAAATGTAACAAAATAGTGTTTCGCTGGTTAGATCCTGTGTATGAGTTTATACTTCCTTAAATTTATTTTACTGATTAGGCACAAGCCAAACCTTTTTGAAGAACACACATATGACAGAATAACAACAACTCTTTGGAACAAAGCTCTTAAGGAGAGTGAAAAGGAAACCCCGATTTTTCCTACATACTAATTTATTATATTTAACAGGGACCCTTGTTTGGTTACTAGCTATTGTCTGTTATTTAAAAAGCATACAAACTTCAGGAGATATTGCTACTAAAGCTTTTGCTTAGTCCCATGGTGTTACATGGATATTATTATAACGAGTCAAAAACTCATAATAAGTGAAAAGATAGCTATTTAATTTAAATAATTTATCCACCAATAACGACTTTTTATACCTGCACTGCGCGTTCGATTGAGGACTCTTATTTTGAAATAACTTTCTTTATCAGTTGCTGCCTTCATTTTGTTTAGTTCCAGCAGAAAGTATGCAGAGCATATAGCTGCCTCTGTGTATGAAATATTGCATGTTATGCCTTTCCTGAGATATTATTCGTTTGTAAGTAATATAAACTTGATAATTTTTACATTAAGCGCAGTTTTATTCAATAGAGTACAAACATTTGTATTTGTGTAAAAGTGTTATTTTACGAAGAAAAATGAAGAAAAGACTACTCTGCCTGCAAATTATGTCTTATTTGGATGCTGCATGTTCCTAATACATGTAGATTTATTAGTGTATTTTGCTTGTATATATACACACACATATATATATATATATATATATATATATAGCTATATTAGGGGTGTAACGGTTAAAAATTCTCAAAGTTCGGTTTGCATCACGGTTTCGGTACAGTTCGGTATTTGCTATGTTCAGTTAAAAATGTTTTAACTGAACATAGCAAGAGTACTCTGTTTGGTAAACATTTCAACAGGTTTATCATAATTTAAAAATCATGGTTTTACTATTAGAGTAACCATAGTTTAATCATGGTATTTGTAGTACTGTATAATCATAGTAATCACAAAATCAACATGGTTAGTGTCAGTTACAATAAGAAAATCATGGTTATTATATGGAAACTACAGTAACGTTTGCAAAACAAATTGTATCATGATTTCTGCTAAGAAAACCATGGTGACCGCATTCATTGTTATCTCAGTCTTGGTTACTGCAATATCAATAGTAAAACCGTGGTTTATTTTCATTAGGGTCCTTATCCAAAAATCCCCTTTCTCTTATTACTCAATTAACATTTTAACGTAATACCTGTACGATTACATATGCAACAAAGTGCATTTTAAAATCAACATATATTCAACATTCGGAAGCTGTAACCTACATCATTATTGAAGGAATACCTACTAAAATGGATATGAAAAGGGATGTTGTGACGCAGTTTGATCATGCCACCACACATTTTCATCAGTGGAGAAGGGCAACATATCGTTGGCAACGAACAACCCAAGGGCTTTAGTTATTGTTTCATATATGTCAGAATTAGCAGTGAGTGCTTGCTTAAAAACAGGATGGAGTTTGTGCAGTTTATCCTCACCTGCGTATCCAGCACGCACGCGCGCCTCGCGCTATCTTTCCTTATATTATTAATTATATTGATGTATTACCAGTATACATCACTCACCGTTGAGTGATGTCTGGAAACAGTGTCTGTAAATGTTTTTTTGACGATCGCTGTTGTAATTGACTGCAAAATCTAAATGTTCACAAACAGGAGACTTGAACGCAGGGGCATCTCTATCGCAGGCTTGTTTTCTCTGCTTGCCATTTTCGACTACACACAACGTGTGCAGAACTGTGATGTCATCAAGTTGACCTATGTGAAAACAGGTGGAGGGTATCCATTTACAGATCCATTCAGGGGTACTAGCGGAGGTTGGAACTTCGCTTTTTGACGCTTTGTTTTCTTTGCCACACCTTGTGCTTCAGTTGCTTAATTAAAATCGAGGTGAACCGCGGTGCCAATACATACCGAACATTGGGTGGCGAACAGTACGGTTCTTTCTTTTTTACAGATAACCATTACACCCCTATTATATTTACAGGATATTGTACATTTAAATCAAATTTGAAATCCAGAATGTGTAAACAATTCAGTGAAATAAGTTAAATGTAAAAACTGCTATTTGTTTCTTATGAGGGACAAAAAAGCAAATAAGTAGCAAAATGTAAAAATAAGCCTACAAGATTACCAATATTGTATGTATAGGTAATATTGCAATAACAATTCGAACTGTCAGTGAAGCCCCTACCACTGCAATTCACTTATAAATGTTGGAAATATTCCCATAATTTTACAGGTTAATAAAGATGAATACAGTTGCATTTTAAGAACAACTCCAAGTTTAACAGCTGAAGTCTAGAGACATACTATTGCAAAAATGATGTCGATTAAAGAGGAGAAAGAAGAATTGTGTTTCCCAGAGCCATGGATAGTAAAATATGAAGATACTGAGGAACAAAGAGGTTGGTGTCCATTCTTGATTGTTCATAATGACTGTTGAGTAACATTAAAGTAACAAAGTTTCAAACAGTTTTCTATATCTGGCAGCTGTAAAAAAAAAAAAAATCTACATTTATTTATACATTCAAATATATATTTGGCCTTTGCTGCTTACTGGGATTACATGTAGGTTCAATTGAATTTCTTGTTTTACATTTGTCACAATTTCCTTTGTTCATTTTAGATGTGTTGGACGTGAAAGAGGAAAGTCAAGAACTGAATGATGTGGAGGAGAAACATAAGTGTGATAAATCTGATAATTTCATAACTGGTGAAAAATCTTCTAGTTGCTCACAAACAGAAAAAAATTTCACACAGAAAAAAACTCTGAGAACAAAATACAGATTTTTTTTCACATGCCCTCAATGTGGAAAGAGTTTTGCACAAAAACGAGGTCTTGTGAGGCACCTGAGAATTCACACCGGAGAGAAGCCTTTCAGTTGCACTCAGTGTGGAAAGAATTTCTCTCAAGAAGGAAACCTTAAGAGTCACCTAAAACTTCACTTTGGAGAGAAGCCTTTCACATGCCCTCAGTGTGAAAAGAGTTTTTTACATAAAGGAAATCTAAAGAATCACATGATGCTTCACACTGGAGAAAAGACTTTCACATGCCCTCAATGTGGAAAGAGTTTTGCAATAAAACGAAATCTTGAGAGGCACCTAAAAATTCACACTGGAGAGAAGCCATTCACATGCCTTCAGTGTGGAAAGAGTTTCTTACATAAAGGAAACCTTAAGAGTCACATGTTAATTCACACCGGAGAGAAACCTTTTGCGTGCCCTCAATGTGGAAAGAGATTCACACAAGAAGGAAACCTGAAGACTCACCTACGACATCACTTTGGAGAGAAGACTTTCACGTGCCCTCAGTGTGGAAAGAGTTTTTTACATAAAGGAAATCTAAAGAATCACATGATGCTTCACACCGGAGAGAAGCCTTTCACATGCCTGCAGTGTGGAAAAAGTTTTTCAATAAAACGTAATCTTGTGAGGCACCAGAGAATTCACACTGAAGAGATGCCTTTCCCGTGCACTCAGTGTGGAAAGAGTTTCAAACAAGAAGAAGATCTACAGAGGCACCTAAAAATTCATTCGCTGTTATCCCTGATGTTGTTTTAACCCAAATAAATGAGGTGCAATAAGCATAAATCCTAACATATGTTTTGGGTTAGATGGATACTTTGAATGATGTCTTTCATTCAACTGGAATTTTTTTTAAACGGTAATTTAAAAGGTAATTCTCATTGAATCACTTTGTATACTTGTTGAATTAACAAGCGTATTTGCCAAATCAACTCAAAAACATGTTGAATCAACTAAAATCTGTAGCAGTTAACTGCATTATTTGTAAAAAAAAAAAAAAAAAAAATCTTTGATACTAAGAAATGTAAATTACAAACAGTATCGCCCTAGTCGTATTGTTACAGACTATCTGTGCAGTTGTTGTTTTTGTCATCACTGTTAGTTAATAGTTGTGTGATAATGTTCAGAGCTCATCATTTTACTTCATTATGTTTGTTGATAGTCACCATTAATTAGGTGTGTCAAGTGTTGAGGTCTATGTGCATCCATCAATATTATCACATACTGTGTTTGCTTTACAATTTGCTAAAGCCTTAAAAGCAAAGAGTGTATGGTGTTCTTTGCATAAATTATGCAAGTAAAGTGAAAGTTTTTAAAAAACATGTTGAATAAATTTTTTATGTTGTTTGAACAAAACCTTTTAAGGCTACATTTCTTAAGTCAAGCAGTTTTCATTTATTGTATCTGTTGTCTGAAGACTTCTCTAGTTAATTTATATATACATATATATAATATATATCGGTGCATCTTGAGTCAACCCAACTTTTTTACCACAGAAAATGTAACTTTTTTTTTTTAGGACATCGAGTTTCCATAAAATAGGAGTGTGAATCTTTGGGTTGACAGTGAATCGATCCAAATTTTACGATTTATTGGTTTTTGATTAGATTCATAAACGATTTTAGGAAAATTCAGAATGAGTCGATTCACCTAACAGCGATTTCATTCAGTGATTCAATTCAGTAACATTTTAGAATGTATTTATAGTATTTTATTTCTAATGTATCTAAGGCAAGAAAAAGAATGACAAACTACTTAAAACTGTTCATTGCACCAAGTTTTTATTGCAAGAATTGTAAACATTGCCTACATTTCCTGAACAGATAGCTAGCAGGAATACAAAGTGCAATTACAACAACTGTCAGAAATACCAATTCCAATAGTTCAATAAAACAACTTGTATGCTGCCTGGCCAAAAAAAAAAAAAAGTCACTATTTGGATTTAAATAAGCAGATACTTAAGAGTCTATGATTAGAGCATTATTGCATTGATTAAAATGTTTCAGCTGGCAACAATTCTTTTAACCCGAACTGATGCAGTGTGTAGATTCTCATATCTTAAACAGCCATGTTGGAATGTGTATCCCCTTGTAGTGGAAAAGATATTACTGTGTTTCAGACATCTCTTTGCATTTCTTTGCATCAAGCAAAGAAAACAACATGCCCATATCCTGGCCACAGGTTCAGAACTCATGGGCACCCAGATCCGTCCTTGTAAGGACGAGGCCTTCCATTCTGCCAGACATCTTCTGGAGACTGCCAAGAAGTTTGGTGTGATGGAGGTGTCGATGAGACAGTCACTCGCATTTCTCTCGCTACTCAGTACAGGCTGTGCTCCATGCTGGGGAAAGAACGGGAGATATTAAGGAAGATCCCGAACAGGCCCGGCTTAAACAGAGAGCTAAAGAGTTGCAGCAACAGGAACTTGCTCTGATGAGGCAACGGTACGCCAACCTCACAGACCTTGCTGCCATTGGACCCCACAAGAAACGTAATGTTGACTCCCCCGGGGCCTCATCGGGATCAGAGAACCCCTGCGAGCAAGCTGAAGGTGACTGTGGCACGAAACAAAACTCCATAAGTTGTTGGTAAATGTAAACTAAAAGTAGATTGCTGAAATCACTGGAATTGGGTTAAGAAATGTCCAACACATTATTAAAGCCTGGAAGGACAGTGCTGAACCATCAGCTTTGTAGAAGAAATGTGGTCGGGAAAAAAATCTAACCTTTCCACAGCTCTGCCTTCCACGGCTCTGCCTTCTACGGCTCTGCCCCAGAGGGCCTTCATGGTTCCACCCTCCACGGTTCTGCCTGCGCCTGCTCAGCCTTCCAAGCCTCCAGAGCCTTCCAATCCTCCAGAACCTTCCAAGCCTCCTTGGTCGCCGCCTACCATGGCACCGCCCCTGGAGTCCTCCTCGACTCCTCCCAGGCCTTCTGACCCTGTCTTGTGGCCTCCTCCCAGGCCTTCTGACCCTGTCTTGTGGCCTCCTCCCAGGCCTTCTGACCCTGTCTTGTGGCCTCCTCCCTGGCCTTCTGACCCTGTCCTGTGGCCTCCTCCCTGGTCTTCTGACCCTGTCTTGCGGCCTCCTCCCAGGCCTTCTGACCCTGTCCTGTGGCCTCCTCTTAGACCTCCTGACCCTGTCCTAGCCCTGTGGCCATCCCCTAGACCTCCTGACCCTGTCCTAGCCCTGTGGTCATCCCCTAGACCCCCTGACCCGGTCCTATGGCCGCCTCCCTGGCCACCTGACCCGGTCCCTGCCCTACGGCCATCTCCCTGGCCTCCTGACCCAGTCCCTGCCCTATGGATGCCTCCCTGGCCCCTTGACCTATTCTCGACCCCGCAGCTGCCTCCCAGTCTTCCCGACCCGGTCCCCTCCAAGTCGTCCCCTCGGGCCCCCTGGGCATCTGCCTGGCCTCCTTGGTCTCCTGGCCACCCACCTGTTCTGTCATGGTCTCTCTGTCCTAGTCTTGTCCCTCTGTGCCCCTCGTGTCCCCTTGATCTGCCTGTTCGTCCCTGTTTTCCGTTGTCGTTTTGCCCCTCCTTTGGTTAGGAGCATCTGGGATCCGCTCCTTAAAGGGGGGGGCTCTGTAACGATCCACACCGTCTTTGGTTTGTGTACCTTTTATTTTAAGTTCTGGCACCTTTTATGTTCCGTATTGCCTTTTGTTTTATGCACTCTTATTTTGAAGTCATTCTTATGTTCCTGTTTCCCAGTCTTGTCATGTCCTGTTTCCCCTCCATGTTCAAGTGTCTGGTTTTCATTGGTTCATTGTTTTTTACCTGATTATCAGTTCTAGTTTTGTCATTGGTTTTAGTTAATTGCCTTTTTACCTTGTTATGAGTTCTGTTTGTCCATTGGCTTTTGTTTCCCTTTGGTTTTGCATTTAAGCCCTCATGTTTACCTTGTCCTTTGTTGGTTATTGTTTGCTGTATGTTCTTGTCTGAAGTTAGTCGTTCAATGTAACTTCAAGATATTCCTGCCTTCGACCGTGTTCCTGCCACTGCCCTCATTGGAGGATTCCCTGTGTTAATCTTTGTGTTTGAACCTTGTTTTCCCCTCGTGGATGTTTATTTATTCCTGCTTTTACTGTTTGTTTCACTCCTTGCACCATCCAAATAAAGCTGTGCCTGGATCCTCATTCCTCGTCTGCCCCTTCGTTACACCCAGTTACTTTTAAATGTTTGTTAATAAAACCCCCAAAGATTCCCCAAAACCTACATAGACCTACCTCATTAATTCTGTATATACAATAGCCAAAAGCAAGCCCCCAAGCAGAAACATCAAGACGTCTGACTGGACCATCTTAGCGCTGATCTATAAATAATTTTTTTTTTTTTCAAATCACACAATGTCGAATGCAACATGCTACTTTAAAAATGGTATAAAACACAGGGCACACTGTACTTACGTAATGTTGTTGAATGCAGACACAAACAAAAGTCTGACCGAGACTGATTTAATAGATACTTAAAGAGAAGGAACCCATAAACAAGATCCCACAGTTGAACCAATTCAGTGTTCCAGTAGTATCATCATCCTTGGCTTAACATAGAGCATTTAATTTTGTTGAAAATATTTGAGCAAATGTTTATGTGAACAGAAAAAATGCCAAGAATATGGTCTCTCTCCATGTAAACAGATTCAATCTTTTTAGTTTGATTGCGTCAACATTTGAACTGTGAAAGGGGACAGTTTTTGACAAATATTTATGTAGATAAATAACTATAACCACCATGATTTTGACAATCTTTGAAGCTGGTCTAGTATAAATTGGGTGTACAACACACACTGCTTGCTGACTTCTTAATGTTCTTGTGATGAACTCACAACCAGCCTGTTTTGCTGGATTTGTGTTTTTGTTCCTGTTTTGCGGTCTCTCTAGAAATAGGCACATTGTATGTTTTCACAAAATGGGAACATTATTCATGCTGATTACAAGTGATCAGACATTCCAGGTGAATGATGTTCATCAGATAGACAAATAATGCAGCCTAATGAAGATCAAGTGTCCAGCAGCGGAAAATGCACTTTTACAAAGCAAGGACATCGACATCGGGCAGGATACAAGGATGTCTTCCTGCCCGCTGCCCCACCACTAGAAGATGATCCATTAATGCGGTGAAACATGTGTAATGGGTGGCTCCCAGCTAATGACCCCATAGCTGGATGACTGTGGGACTATTGAGTCCCACAGACTACATTAACCCCTAAAACTTACCCTAATCTTCCCTTACAATAATTTACCATGGTTTTACTACAATAACCATAGTATCTCCATGGTGTTTTGTAGTAAAATCAATGTAACCACAAATTTAAACATGGTTATTAGTGATGTCCAGTTTGTGAATGAATTGTTCCTTTGAACCGGTTCTTTTCAGTAAATGAGTTGAACCAGTTCACCAAATCGGACTGAATCGTTTGAAAAGGTTTTTGTCTCGAGTCCACACTGATCCACAAGTTACTTAACCTGATCTTAAATTGTCTCTCAGATGTGCCTGACACTCTGACTTGAAATGAGCAAATACCCGGGAGTAATAAGATCCTAGAACTGGTGATATCTGCTTTTCTTAATGGTCTTCATTTCCTGTTTACACTTCTGGTCTTTGGGGTCTATATGACCCCAACAATTGATAGAGTAATTGTACAAAAAATATACATTTTTAATCATACAAATAATATATAATTTTTTTTTGTTTACTTGTCATCTATTCATTAATGCTGTGTTTTGGGAGATATGAAGTACATTTGTACCCATTTACCACACAATTCCTCAACTACACCATTAGCTTGCATATGAAATATTACATTTTTATGAAAAAATCACTTAAATGATGATTTAAATTCAATTAAATTTGTTTCTGGATATTGATCTAGGTGTTAGGTGTAGAAGTATGCAATCTGCTGGTTAGAGATAAACCTAAAATTATTACAGTTTAAGAAATACATAGTTTTGACCAGTAGAGGCAATAGAGAGCCATTCATTTTACTGGATGTGGCCAACTGCTCTATCACAAAGTTTGATACATTTTGTGAATTTATATATATATAAAAATTAGAAAAGACATTTAAAATAAATATTCTTTCAAATAGTAGATTTCTTTTAAGTTTTTGATGCATTTTGAAATGCCTTTTTTTTACAAAATGCCACAGAAATTTGACAGAAAAATGCCACATAAGACACACCTAAAGGATAAGACTTGGAGTCAGATTGTAGTTGCATATTACTGATTTTAATGAACAAAGTGTAAAAAAATAATAATAATTAACTTTAGAATGCAAAAGAATTGAAATAAATATTATGTAAATAAAACCAACAGCAATATGCATATGTCTGTCTGTGTGTGTGTGTGACTGTGTGTGTGTGCGCGCGTGTGTGTGTGCGAGCGTGTGTGTGTCTGTGTCCGTGTGTATGCATTAGGTCTCACCCTTTTATATCTTTGTTCTGCATTTGTGCCAAATTCTATCAAAATGCTCTCTGGGGCAGTCATACATGTGTGTGTTTTTTTGTGTGTGTTTGTGTGTGTGTGAGTGAGCATGTCTTTTCTACATCTCATGTATGCTCTAGTACTAGGCCTTAATTTCTGTGTGAAAATTTTCAGATTTATGCTGGATTTATTGACTCTTTTTGACACATGAAGAAATTTCTTTCTTTATTTTTTTTCGCATTTCCCATTCATTTCAATGTGGGGTCATATTGACCCCGAAGACCAGAATTGTAAAATTTTTATTTACATACCTATAGAACAACCGAATCAAGCCCAGTTTTTTGTGTGTGTATAGATAGATAATGTAGGAAAAGTCACAAAATCTTATTCCACTGAGATGAAGGGAACCATTTTTTTTTATTAAGGAAAAGTCGATTGGGGTCATATAGACCCCGAGGACGATTGAGTTTAACGCTTCTTTGCAAATGTATGTTTCTGGTGTATTTCGGTGAACAGCAGAAAGTATAACAAATGAAACAAACTGGAAATAAGTTTATGACTGTATTACCATTTTATCAATGTATGTTGACGATCCAGTCGCAACAGTTCTGAAGTCACCAGTACATTGACACAGGGACAGAGTTAACAGTACACTTAATTAAAAATAGTCTCTTTCGGACATGTTTGAAATACTGTGAACTGATGAGTGAGTTGCATAATAGCATGAGTGAACTGAGGAGTTGAATGAGGGCGCAAAACATTTTAGTCAAGAGATGAAAATGTATATTTACCATTGAGTATTGTGCATGCAGATTATATTTGAAGTTGTTATGAGTTGAATCATGGTTTCTGTAAAAATGGGTGAGTTGATTATGACTAGTTTATTCACTTTATATGCTTTAGACACGTAGAACATCCACGTTTGAATATCAGTGTCAGTATTGGATGTTTTAGGTTCAAAACGTAAAAATTTTCCAAGATGTAAGATGAAACACTGATGACAATAAACACACTTATTGTTATAACTTAATTTAATAAAAATTTAACAATAAGCAATGCACTTACATATGGCTTTATTAAATTTGTTTTAGTGTGTATTCCACAATGTTGGGGTATTAGCATTATATACAGTGACATCATTACGTGATGATGTAAATTATCTGGTGAATCGTTTTGTTTTGTAATTTTTTAACCCTTTCATTGAAATGAACCATCCAAAAAAAAACAACAAAAAAAAAAAAACAGAGGAATTGTAGGGTGAAAAAAATTAGATTTCCTATCACAAATTGTTACTATGTTAGATAATATTAGATAATACTATGAAGATAAGATTTGGATAAAAGTATCTGCCAAATTAAAAAATGTAAATGTGTCAAAATGGAATGATACCTAGGTCTTAAAGGAATGTTCAGAGTTCAATACAAGTTAAGTGCAACTGAAAGCATTTGTGGCATAATGTTGATTACCACAAAAAAATCAACTCCAGTGGTTCTAGTGAGGCACTTATAATGGAAGTGAATGGGGGCTAATTTTTTTAATAGGCCTACTCACAGTTTCAAAGTATAGCCACAAGACATAAAGGATATGCATGTAAACATGATTTTAGTGTGTTAAAATCACTTGTTAACGTTTTCTGTGTAAAGTAATAGCCAATTTTACAACTTTGTTACCATGACAATGTAATGTCAACAAACCCTAAAACGACTGTAAAAAATGACTGTTTAAACAACTTTATAGCTCAAATAGAACACAAGTTAATAAAATTATATGCTTCACATTTCCGTGTTTAAACCCCCTAAAATTGGCCACGTTCACTTTTATTGTCCCAAATCACTTGCATTGTAAGGACATCCCTTTAACCTTGAATTTTTTTTATTTTTTTTTTAAGAAATAGAGGGAGTCGAAATAAATTTTTGTAGTAATCAACATAATGCAACAAATGCTGCAAATTTAGTTTAACTTGTACTGAACCCAGAACATTCCTTTAAGAAGTGAGCTCCTCTCTAATACAGGACTCTTATTTTGAAATGATTGTCTTGACTATTTTGCCATCAGCCATTTTGTTCAGATGCAGCAGGAAGTAGTATGATGAGTCCAGGGCTGTATTTATGTGCATAAAACATTTGCTTTTATGGCTTTCCTGAGATATTGTTTGTCTGTAAGTAATATAAATGTTGATCACTTTAACATTAAACACAATTTTGTTTACTAGGCCACGAAAATTAGTTATTCTGTAGAAGTAATGTGCCTGAAAACTATGCCCTATTTGAGTGCTGAATGAAGCTCCTAATGCATGTAGATTGAGAAGTGTATTTGGTTTTGTATTTGCAGTTTTATAAAAACAATAAAGATATGAATAATAACTTACAGTAGGAAGGAAAAAAGGAAAAGTCATCTCTTGAGAGATTATTGGAATCTCATTCAAAATGTTATTTTGCTGTCTAGCTCTGCAAAACAATGCAGGACAGTAAAATATCTAGTTTTAAATCTGAATATAAATACAGGTACATTGAAACAAAATGTGTAAACTATATTTAAACAGAATTCACCTAAATAACAAGTTAAATGTAGAAATTACTAGTATTGTGAGATTGTTTTAATGAAATAAATTGGAATTTGCTGCTTATTTGAAGCAAATATGAATACCATAAAACAAATTGCAACATAATTTCATATCCACACAGCAATCACAATTCACACCTTCAGTGAAGCCCCTCCTGCTTCAATTTACAGGTGAAGAAAGAGGAATAAAGTGGGATATAAAGAGTCAAGTGTAACAGCTGAAGTCCATTGACTAACTATTGCAAAAATGATGTCTATTAAAGAGGAGAAAGAAGACTTGAGTTATCCAGAGACACGGATAATAAAACACGAAGATACAGAGGAACAAAGAGGTTGGTGCACATATTTAATTCTTCATCATGACTGTTTGAGAAACATTAAGGTAATACAAATTTTCAAGCTGTTCTCTAGATCTGGCAGCTGTTGTTTGAAAATCATAGATGCAGTTTGGTAAGTATTTAGCCCACCAAAAGCTGTATTCAGAAATTTTCTATATTTCCATAGATTACATGGAAAAACATGAATACAATTTAAATAAGATAAATCTCTCATTTTAAGTTTTTTTTTTTATGTCAATTACAACCATTTCTAAAATAATAAATGAAAATATTTCATGAAATACTGTATGTGAAAAGTTTGGATGTACCGTTTAAGCCCATTGGTGTTCCAATTAAACCCACTTTTTGATTGAAAAATATTAATGTTTGTATTCTTTAAAATTGGTCAAACATATCCAACATGACTGGTAAAATGTATTTACTGCAACACAGAATGCATTCTATATTATGTGAAATATATCAGTAGGTGAACAATGAATGTAGTTAGTAAACAGACTATGTATGTATGTGTGTGTGTGTGTGTATATATATATATATATATATATATATATATATATACACACACACACACACTCACCTAAAGGATTATTAGGAACACCATACTAATACTGTGTTTGACCCCCTTTCGCCTTCAGAACTGCCTTAATTCTACGTGGCATTGATTCAACAAGGTGCTGAAAGCATTCTTTAGAAATGTTGGCCCATATTGATAGGATAGCATCTTGCAGTTGATGGAGATTTGTGGGATGCACATCCAGGGCACGAAGCTCCCGTTCCACCACATCCCAAAGATGCTCTATTGTGTTGAGATCTGGTGACTGTGGGGGCCATTTTAGTACAGTGAACTCATTGTCATGTTCAAGAAACCAATTTGAAATGATTCGAGCTTTGTGACATGGTGCATTATCCTGCTGGAAGTAGCCATCAGAGGATGGGTACATGGTGGCCATAAAGGGATGGACATGGTCAGAAACAATGCTCAGGTAGGCCGTGGCATTTAAACAATGCCCAATTGGCACTAAGGGGCCTAAAGTGTGCCAAGAAAACATCCCCCACACCATTACACCACCACCACCAGCCTGCACAGTGGTAACAAGTCATGATGGATCCATGTTCTCATTCTGTTTACGCCAAATTCTGACTCTACCATCTGAATGTCTCAACAGAAATCGAGACTCATCAGACCAGGCAACATTTTTCCAGTCTTCAACTGTCCAATTTTGGTGAGCTCTTGCAAATTGTAGCCTCTTTTTCCTATTTGTAGTGGAGATGAGTGGTACCCGGTGGGGTCTTCTGCTGTTGTAGCCCATCCGCCTCAAGGTTGTGCGTGTTGTGGCTTCACAAATGCTTTGCTGCATACCTCGGTTGTAACGAGTGGTTATTTCAGTCAAAGTTGCTCTTCTATCAGCTTGAATCAGTCGGCCCATTCTCCTCTGACCTCTAGCATCAACAAGGCATTTTCGCCCACAGGACTGCCGCATACTGGATATTTTTCCCTTTTCACACCATTCTTTGTAAACCCTAGAAATGGTTGTGCGTGAAAATCCCAGTAACTGAGCAGATTGTGAAATACTCAGACCGGCCCGTCTGGCACCAACAACCATGCCACGCTCAAAATTGCTTAAAATCACCTTTCTTTCCCATTCTGACATTCAGTTTGGAGTTCAGGAGATTGTCTTGACCAGGACCACACCCCTAAATGCATTGAAGCAACTGCCATGTGATTGGTTGATTAGATTATTGCATTAATGAGAAATTGAACAGGTGTTCCTAATAATCCTTTAGGTGAGTGTATGTATATGTATGTATGTATGTATGTATGTGTAGTATTTATATAGATATGTATATAGGTACTCTGTGTGTGTGTGTGTGTGTGTGTGTGTGTGTGTGTGTGTGTGTGTGTGTGTGTGTATGTATGTATATATATATATATATATATATAAAAATGTATGCATATGTATGTACTCTGTGTGTTCACCCAAAAATTTGCTGATAATTTATTCACCCTCAGGCCATCCAAGTGTTTCTTTCTTCATCAAAACAGAATTTAAGATTTTTAGGATTTAATTTCAAGCCGCCTCCTTTAAACAATGCAAGTGAATGTGCTCCATTTTTTTACAGTCCAAAATGCATATTTAGGGTGCATCAAAATAATCCACAGGACTCCAGTCGACAAATGAAGTTTTTCTGAACCCAAACGATTGATTATTTTTAGAAACAAAACAATACTTATATACTTTATAACTACAAATGATCGCTTCAGTACATCTCTGTGACGTGCGCTCATGAGAGGTATGATGTAAGCTCGTTGGTAAAGTCAAGCGTGGAGGAGGCATGAAGCACGTCATTGTTTAAAAGAGACCAAGCGCCGTTCAAAAACCAAAACAGTCCAAAGCTATTTCAAAACAATATAAAATAATAACAAAATAAATATAAATATCAAAGTCACCCCCGTGACCATGACGCTCGTCTACCCGAGTGACCAGATGTCTGGCGGTCGTCCTACCTACGTAACCCTCAGTTCTACTTCCTTTCATTCCGGACTGCCAGAGTGGTATCACAACTAATCTAGTGAAGGCTGCTTACCAAAGCAGTCACAAGGGTTCTACTACCCATCAGGCATATTTGAAACAATAGTTTAAAAGGGTCATGTGTTATTTATACTCTAATGTATCTGAGTAACATACAATAGAGACTTTGTCAATGCTGAATTAACCTTTATTCAAGTTGAGAATCCTTTGTAACCAATACAGAACACACTGGAGGCATTGTAGCCACATTAAGCATGTAAAATTTGGCAAAAGTAAATGGAGTCTTCCAGGTTATTTCTCAAGATGGCGCCGAGTATGGCTGCTGCGTCACGAGCTCCGTCGAAACACTGCAGTTTATTGTTTGTTTTGTTTACAGTTTTGTGTTTTTTTTGTCTTGGATGTTGTCTGCCTTATTGTGTACGACAGACAAACGCTTTTGGACATTGGTTCGGCAATCACACACCGAAAACCGGACTTCACATTCCTCAATGCCGACCCGCGGTTTACAAACACGCCAGCGGAGCCCTTTGTTTGGGCTGCCCGGCCGCGGAAACGCAGAAGAAAAAGAGGAAAAAGAGAAGGCGTTCTCATCAGATTAAGACGTCGCGCAAATCGCCCCCCGCTACCCAGTATACTACTGGCAAATGTTCAGTCTCTGGACAGCAAGCTCTGCGAGCTGAGAGCGCGGATCTCCTTCCAACGAGAGACGAGAGAATGCTGCGTTATCTGTCTTACGGAAACCTGGTTGTCCGCGGAGATTCCAGACTCGGCCATTGAACCCGCGGGGTTCTCCGTGCACCGAGCGGACAGAGCGAAAGACCTCCCAGGTAAAAGCAGAGGTGGAGGTGTATGTTTTATGATCAACAAATCATGGTGTGATCAGAGGAACGTACATTTTATCAAGTCTTTCTGCTCTCCTGATCTGGAATATCTCATGCTTCTGTGTCGACCATTCTGGCTACCGAGGGAATTCACAGCGGTCATTATCACAGCTGTGTACATCCCCCCCCACAAGCCGACACAGACCGGGCACTCAGAGAACTGTATGGGAGTATAAGTGAGCAGGAAACCGCGCACCCTGAGGCCGCGTTCATTGTTGCCGGGGACTTCAACAAAGCCAACTTTAAAACAATAGCACCAAAATACCACCAACATATCAGCTTCAACACACGAGGGGACCGGGTTTTGGATCATTGCTATTCTCCTTTCCGGGATGGCTACAAATCCCTCCCCCGCCCACCATTTGGCAAATCCGACCACTCCTCCGTTCTGCTTCTGCCCGCTTACAGGCAGAAACTGAAACGGGAAGCACCCGCCCTCAGAATGATCCAGTGTTGGTCAGACCAATCAGACTCTATGCTACAGGACTGTTTTGATCACGCGGACAGTGAGATGTTCCGGTCTGCCTCCGATGACGACATCGAGGTTTACGCTGATAGCGTAACGTGTTTCATCAGGAAGTGCGTAGAGGACGTTGTTCCAACAAAAATATACGGATCTACCCCAAACAGAAACCCTGGGTTAACGGCGATGTTCGCGCGGCACTTACTGCGCGGACCACCGCTTTTAATTCCGGGAACGCGGAGGAGCGTAAACAAGCCAGTTATGCCCTCCGTAACTCCATCAGTACAGCCAAACGCCAGTACAGGCACAAAATTGAAGGACAGTTCAACACCACTGACTCCAGAAGTATGTGGCAGGGAATTAACACCATCACGGACTATAAACGGAATAAAAACTCCGCCATGAACACTGTTGCCTCGCTCCCGGACGAGCTTAATACTTTTTATGCTCGTTTCGAGGACAACAACAACACCGCCCTCGCGGAGATAGCACTCGCGGCCGATATTACAGAGGTTGGTTCACTCTCCGTCTCTGTTGCGAATGTAACCCGATCCTTCCGACGGGTGAATATCCACAAAGCCGCGGGTCCAGACGGCATTCCGGGCCGCGTCATCAGAGCATGCGCGAACCAACTGGCTGGTGTTTTTACGGACATTTTCGACCTGTCCCTCTCCCTGTCTGTAGTCCCCACATGCTTCAAAACGTCAACCATTGTGCCTGTACCGAAGCAATCAAAAATCACTTGCTTAAATGACTGGCGTCCTGTTGCCCTCACCCCCATCATCAGCAAATGCTTTGAGAGGTTGATCAGAGATCACATCTGCTCTGTTCTGCCCACCTCTTTGGACCCATTGCAGTTTGCCTACCGTAAGAACCGCTCCACTGATGATGCAATTGCATCTACAATACACACTGCTCTATCCCATCTGGAAAAAAGGAACACGTATGTGAGAATGCTGTTTGTAGACTACAGCTCAGCATTTAACACCATAGTGCCCTCCAAGCTTGATGTGAAACTCTGGGCTTAAACAGCTCGCTGTGCAGCTGGATCCTGGATTTCCTGTCAGGCAGACGTCAGGTGTTTAGAATGGGCAGCAACATCTCCTCATCACTAACCCTCAACACTGGAGCCCCGCAGGGCTGTGTTCTCAGCCCACTCCTGTATTCCCTTTACACACATGACTGTGTGGCGACACATAGCTCCAATGCCATCATTAAGTTTGCTGACGATACGACGGTGGTAGGTCTGATCACTGACAATGATGAAACAGCCTACAGAGAGGAGGTGCACACTCTGACGCGCTGATGTCAGGAGCACAACCTCTCCCTCAACGTCAGTAAAACCAAAGAGCTTGTGGTGGACTTCAGGAAGAAAGACAGAGAACACAGCCCCATCACCATTAATGGAGCACCGGTGGAGAGAATCAGCAGCTTCAAGTTCCTCGGTGTCCACATTACTGAGGAACTCACATGGTCCGTCCACACTGAGGCCGTTGTGAAGAAGGCTCATCAGCGCCTCTTCTTCCTGAGACGGCTGAGGAAGTTTGGAATGAACCAACACATCCTCACACGGTTCTACACCAGCACTGTAGAGAGCATCCTGACTGGCTGCATCACCGCCTGGTACGGCAATAGCACCGCCCACAACCGCAAAGACCTGCAAAGGGTGGTGCGAACTGCCAGAAACATCATCGGAGGTGAGCTTCCCTCCCTCCAGGATATATATAACAGACGGTGTGTGAATAAAGCTCGGAGGATTATCAGAGACTCCAGCGGCGGTATCGCAGCATCAGGACCCGCACCACCCGACTACATGACAGCTTCTTCCCACAAGCAATAAGACTTTTGAACACATGATCTCTCACGATCAACAATCAGCACTGCACTTTATTAATCTTCATTCTGTCAAATATATTCTCCCAATTCAATTAGTGTATATATATATTTATACCCTTATCTAGTGTATGTGTATTCTACATTGTGTGTATTGTGTACATTTGATATGTAAATTGTTGTGTAAGTATGTGTACATTTGTTATGTAAATTGTGTTGTGTAAATATGCTATTGTAAAGTGGTTTATGTCTCGTCACTGTCATTACTGCAATGTTGCTCGGAACTGCACACAAGACTTTCACCTACTGTTGCACTCGTGTACACAGTAGTGTGACAATAAAGTGATTTGATTTGATTTTGATTTGAGGTTGCAGCATCTCGGATGTCAGATAGCTGCCCTGCGCATACATGATTGCCTTTGTCACCCAATGAGATAATCTATGCTTAGGCACAGCCTAACTGTGATCACCATAACACACAAATAGCAGATCAGTGACTCGCCAGGCTGCTGTCACTTTCACATACTGCCGAATAGCCCTGACTGGACACAGGACTGACCTGTATTCATCTGTAAAAGCAGATAAAATAATGGGCTTGTTCATGTATTGTGGTGACAATACCTTCAGAAGAAATGCGGGGTTCAGCCACAGCTTTACCTGTCTATGCTCCGGTCACCATGCAATTCACCATCACGCCGTGCAGTGGCTACAACCAGCAAAAATGCTGACTTGAAAGGAAATCTACTGAATACCTATCATTTAACGGCTCAAATGGTGAGCCTGAGAGGCTACTCAAAACCAAATTCAGATCCCATTGTGGAACACTTACCACTGGGTCGGAGTCGGTTAACACCTTTAATAAACATTTTAGTTAAATTATGCATGCCTGTTGACACACCCTCAACTGGTCCTCTGTGTGCGGACAATGCTGCCACATACACCTTAATCGTGGAGCAAGACAGACCATGCTCTAAGAGGCTCTGCAGAAAGTCCAAGATATTACTTATAGTGCAAGCATGAGGGTCAGTTTTCCTTTTTGCACAACACTGAGAAAAAGCTACATACGCCCAACATGTAGAAGGTGCACTTGCATTCAGTAGTGTGTGCTCGACCCCTTGTGAACATTCCAATATGATTGGGTTGCCCCCTAGGGGCCAAACCCATAACTTCAGTGTGTGGGGCATGTTGAGCCACAACGCACCATCCACCTGAGATAATAAATCTCATCTTAATGGCAGTGGGCCTGTCAGTAAGAGCAACAATAGATGAAACCATGGCCTGTTCGTCCAGAATGGGGCTATTGGCAGAACAGGGTTGCCTCGTCTCCTGTTTTCGTCACAATGTCATTCATAGTAATGGCAGGGATGGAAATGCATACAAGCGACCTTTTGGCCAGCTGTGTGCCAACACATCCTGGCCCATAGCCTCTGGCTCGTCCTTGTCTGAAAACCACATTGGACAGTGAGTTGTATGTGTCTTCGCAAATAGGCATGCGTCTTACGCACCTGTGTGTGGGCTCTCCGCTATCTGATTGTAATGACCGGGAAGACATATAGTTCTCAAACAGAGGAGATGGACATTCGCCCATTTCCAAAGCCTGTGTGCTAATTTTAGCAGGCCCTGAGATCTTATGCCCCCTTGGTGGTTGATGTAAAAAAACCACTGTGGTATTATCTGTTCTTACCAGGACATGTTTGGCCTTTAGCTGATGGTGAAAATGTTGTAGTGCTAGCCAAACTGCCTTCATCTCGAGGATGTTGATGTGGTGAGACGTGCTCTGCCACACACCCCTCACTTTCTGGTGCCTCCACACAGCTCCCCAGCCCCGCAGAGATGCATCTGTTGTTACAACCTCCCTCCTTACAGGAAGTACTCCCAAGGGCACACCCCTGAGGAGATAATCTTTGCGGGACCAGTGCTTTAGGTTGTGAGCACATGCTACAGTCACTGTCACCAAAACTTGTTTTGTGAATTTAGCCACCATTGACATGGTCTGAGATGCAGCATTCCCAGCCGCACCACTGGTGTTGCTGCAACCAACATCCCCGCTAGATGTTGGAAATCTGTTTGAAACGTTGCCACCATCTTTCAAATTGCCTGAGATCTGACTTCCGTCAAAGTAGTTTGCATGGCGCACGATTCAAGCCGCATGCCAATGAACTGAACTGTCTGTGCAGGAATTAGACCGCTCTTCTTGTAATTTATCTTCAGACCTAATGCCTCTATGTGCAATAGCAACAACTGTGTCTGCTCTCGCACCTGGTGCTGACTGGCCACACAGTAGCCAGTCATCGATATCAAATGATATCAAATCAAATCAAATCAAATCAAATCACTTTATTGTCACACTACTGTGTACACGAGTGCAACAGTAGGTGAAATTCTTGTGTGCAGTTCCGAGTAACATAGCAGTCATGACAGTGACGAGACATAAACCACTTTACAATAAACAACATATTTACACACAACAATTTACATAACAAATGTACACAATACACACAATGTAGAATACACATACACTAGATAAGGGTATAAATATATAAACACTAATTGGATTGGGAGAATATATTGACAGAGTGATGATTAATAAAGTGCAGTGCTGATTGTTGATCGTGAGAGATCATGTGTTCAAAAGTCTTATTGCTTGTGGGAAGAAGCTGTCATGTAGTCGGGTGGTGCGGGTCCTGATGCTGCGATACCGCCTGCCTGATGGAAGCAGTGAAAGCAGCCCATGACTCGGGTGGCTGGAGTCTCTGATGATCCTCCGAGCTTTATTCACACACCGTCTGTTATATATATCCTGGAGGGAGGGAAGCTCACCTCCGATGATGTTTCTGGCCGTTCGCACCACCCTTTGCAGGTCTTTGCGGTTGTGGGCGGTGCTATTGCCGTACCAGGCGGTGATGCAGCCAGTCAGGATGCTCTCTACGGTGCTGATGTAGAACCGTGTGAGGATATGGTGGTTCATTCCAAACTTCCTCAGCCGTCTCAGGAAGAAGAGGGGCTGGTGAGCCTTCTTCACAACGGCCTCAGTGTGGACGGACCATGTGAGTTCCTCAGTAATGTGGACACCGAGGAACTTGAAGCTGCTGACTCTCTCCACCGGTGCTCCATTAATGGTGATGGGGCTGTGTTCTCTGTCTTTCTTCCTGAAGTCCACCACAAGCTCCTTGGTTTTACTGACGTTGAGGGAGAGGTTGTGCTCCTGACACCAGCGTGTCAGAGTGTGCACCTCCTCTCTGTAGGCTGTTTCATCATTGTCAGTGATCAGACCTACAACCGTCGTATCGTCAGCAAACTTAATGATGGCATTGGAGCTATGTGTCGCCACACAGTCATGTGTGTAAAGGGAATACAGGAGTGGGCTGAGAACACAGCCCTGCGGGGCTCCAGTGTTGAGGGTCAGTGATGAGGAGATGTTGCTGCCCATTCTAACCACCTGACGTCTGCCTGACAGGAAATCCAGGATCCAGCTGCACAGCGAGCTGTTTAAGCCCAGAGCCCGGAGTTTCACATCAAGCTTGGAGGGCATTATGGTGTTGAATGCTGAGCTGTAGTCTACAAACAGCATTCTCACATATGTGTTCCTTTTTTCCAGGTGGGATAGAGCAGTGTGTATTGTAGATGCAATTGCATCATCAGTGGAGCGGTTGTTGCGGTAGGCAAACTGCAATGGGTCCAAAGAGGTGGGCAGAACAGAGCAGATGTGATCTCTGATCAACCTCTCAAAGCATTTGCTGATGATGGGGGTGAGGGCAACAGGATGCCAGTCATTTAAGCAAGTGATTTTTGATTGCTTCGGTACAGGCACAATGGTTGATGTTTTGAAGCATGTGGGGACTACAGACAGGGATAGGGACAAGTTGAAAATGTCCGTAAAAACACCAGCCAGTTGGTTCGCGCATGCTCTGATGACGCGGCCCGGAATGCCGTCTGGACCCGCGGCTTTACGAACGTTCACCCGTCGGAAGGATCGGGTTACATCCGCAACAGAGACAGAGAGTGAACCAGCCTCTGTAGTATCGGCCGCGAGTGCTCTCTCTGTGAGGGCGGTGTTGTTGTCCTCGAAACGAGCATAAAATGTATTAAGCTCGTCCGGGAGAGAGGCAGCGGTGTTCATGGCGGAGTTTTTATTCCATTTATAGTCCGTGATGGTGTTAATTCCCTGCCACATACTTCAGTGGTGTTGAACTGTTCTTCAATTTTGTGCCTGTACTGGCATTTGGCTGCACGGATGGAGTTACGGAGGGCATAACTGGCTTGTTTACGCTCCTCCGCGTTCCCGGAATTAAAAGCGGTGGTCCGCGCAGTAAGTGCCGCGCGAACATTGCCGTTAACCCATGGTTTCTGGTTGGGGTAGATCCTTATATTTTTTGTCGGAACAACGTCCTCTACGCACTTCCTGATGAAACACGTTACGCTATCAGCGTAAACCTCGATGTCGATATATATCGGATATATAAGGAATTATACGCATACCTTTGCACTGTAAAGGCTCTAACACAACTCGCACACATTTGATACATTTCTGGATGTCAAGGCTAACCCAAAAGGAAGAACTCTGAAATGGTATGTCACTTTGTTTACATGAAAATGAAGGAAACTCCTGTGATGTGCCACAATTGGAATGTGGTAGTATGCGTCCTTCAGGTCTATAGTAACGAACCAATAATTTCTGTTCACTGCATGTATAACGTCTTCTAATCTTAGCATGTGAAATGGTAGAAGCTTCAGAAAGAGGTTGAGGTCTCTTAAATCCAGAATATGACTAATCCCCCCATCCTTTTTTGGAACCAGGAAGTACCTGGAGAAAAATCTGTTTAAGATTCTGATCTCTTTAAGATGGTCTGGGCCATGGACAATTTCTATGGCCCATTTTTGTAGCAATGACTCTATTTCTGCTCCTAATGCAATCGGATGCTTTGGTGAGCACCATTGAAGGGCGAACCCCGGTATTTGGAGGTGGTCGACGGTGAAACTGCTATTTGTATCCTGTTGACAAGGTGTTTAACAGCCATGTGCCTAATGTTATTGCTTCCCAGCACTCCAAGTGCTGAGGAAGGAAACAGCCCGCCGTGTACCCTCAGGTACGACACTGAAGAGCCCCAGCACTAGTAGTAGGCTGTGCCCTGGATGTGAAATTGCACCTTGACGAAGCATTGAATCGTGAGGTTGCTCTGGACTGATGCGGTGGTGTCAACACCTCCTGCATTCTGCCCTGCACAAAGCCAGTACTACGTTGTTAATGATGAGGATAAGGGCCACTTTGGGAATACTGAAAATACTGCGCTGGGCACCTGAAGGTAGTTTGCTGAATCTCAGTTGCCTCCAGGTCTGAGACCATCAATCCACACATCTTATAACAAGGCTTGTTGAGCGCGTTACCGCGGAGACATAGTTCTATATATCAGGGTTTCTTTTTATTTTACTTCAAAGTTGAAAGTGGGTTTAAAGAGTACGTGGGCTTAATGTGTGCACTTACTAAAATTACAGTTGAGCAATCAAACAAAACCAGAGCATCTACCTGGATTTTATGATATTAAAATGAGAATGACAACTAAAACTAAGCATCAGAGAAAACAACATAAAAATTGTCAATTGTACAGTATTTCTTTTTTCTTGTATTTGTCACAATTCATTGTTTTCTTTTTAGATTTGATGGATGTGAAAGAGGAAATCCAAGAGCTGAATGAAAAGGAGAAACATAAGAATGATAAATCTGATTTTATTTTTGGTGAAAGATATTCTAGTTGCTCTCAGATTAAAAATAATTTCTCACAAAAAACTACTCGAACAAAAGCCAAAAATACATTCACATGCCCTCAGTGTGGAAAGACTTACACACACAAAGGACACTTTAAGATTCACATGATGATTCACACTGGAGAGAAACCATTTACGTGCTCTATATGTGGAAAGAGTTTTGCACTAAAAGCAGTTCTTAAGAAGCACCTGAGACTACATACCGGAGAGAGGCCTTTCACATGCCCTCAGTGTGAAAAGAGTTTCAGAGATAAAGGACACCTTAAGAGTCACATGATGATTCACACTGGAGAGAAGCCTTTTACATGTTCTCAATGTGGAAAGAGGTTTGCAACAAAAGGAGATCTTATAAAGCACCTGAGAATTCACACTGGAGAAAGGCCTTTCATTTGCCCTGAGTGTGGAAAGAGTTTCATACAAAATGTACACCTTAAGAGTCACCAACGAATTCACTTCGTGGAGAAGCCTTTTTCCATGTCTTTAGTGTGAAAAGAGTTTCAAACAAGCATCTCACAGTTTCATAAACTATTGCAATTCACCCGCAGGACAAGTTGACTGACAGTATTATCAAGTATACACCATCAGAGGGTTTAAAACAAATGTTATCAATTGGAAAATACTAATTGTAACTTATTTATATGTATATTTACTTGTTATACATTTTCTTAAAACCCTGCATGTGACGAAATAAAACATGATGACATCTAAATGCTCCAAGAGCCTGTATAATGCAAGCAATAAAACACAAATCCCAACCAACAAAACAAATCTTCAGTGCGATCAATTATTAGATACTTTACTGTTAATGACAGTACAGCTGTTAACAACAGTTAAAGGTGGAGTGTGTAATTTTCATCCAATACACTTTTTGTCATATTCTGTGAATATTTCTTTACGGTCCGCTAGCTGTCTGTTCTGTGTGCGCGCTAAAAAATAATCTGCTGTATGTACACAGCCCTGGCTCTGTAAATGGGAAAATAATCAATGTGGATCCACACAACACTGTTGCGATCACACAGCATTGGCAATGGGCATGCATGAATTTGGGGTGCAGAGCTTCTGAAGGAGCACTGAAGGGAGGGATGTGTTTGTTTGCCTTTGAGTTTAAATATCAAAAGTCTTTATCAGTAATCGCTTACTCCACATTTAACATGAAAACCAGTTGAAGCATAACACCGGCAATGTTATCAGACAAAGTGATTCCTCTGCAATGCTTTCTGTCCAGTGTATATATGTTATAGTGGTCTTGTTTATTACGATGTTAAATGTTTATATTCTTTTCTTTAGAATTACCTATTTGTTAATAGGGAATCAGAGAGAGAAAGGGCGTGATGAGACAAAGGCAAGGTTCTTCAACGGGGGGTCTGCAAATTATTGTTTGATCCACCATTGGCACTCACACGCGAGCAAAAGCTAGTGATAAGTGTATGTATTTTAATCCATCGACATGTTAAAGTTCCTCACACATGCATGCCAAAACGTCCTCTTTCTTTTTAGTCCTTACTCATATTTGCGCATCCTGTTGTATTTTGTTATGAACTGATTGGAACCCCAAACTATTAAAGTGTGACGAAACTGAGCTAGTCAGCAGTAAAGTGCAGTGCAGACAAACAATTCACGCACCCAAGCTCATCACGAACCGCTCAAAGTGCAACACACATCAGGTTCAGCTGCGCTGCAATAGAGGGTCATATGAGTAAATGCGTCTTCTTTGCGTTGATCACGCAGTGTAGTTGAGCTGATGACAGCCTACAGTTTCTTTTATTATTAGTTGCGTTTTCTTTAAAAACAATAGTCTACTTGGCTAGTGTAGCCTCAATAAATAGCTACTGCTTAGATTATCAAGCTGGCATACACGGTCCCTAACGTTCCACACACACAAGACGGTGATTCAAAACAACATAATAAAGGTCACTCAGTCATTGTTTTCCTCATTGCAATGTTTTACTCCTAATGAAATTGAGATGAAGACTCCATATTAGTAATCTTATAAAAAAAATATATTCTGCATGGACAGGATCTGTCTGTGTGTATCTGTCTATCTATCTATAGGAGGGGGTATGGAACAGTGATTAACAAAGAAAATGATAAATGTCACTTAGAAAAGATTTGCAGACCCCTGCTGTACATTATTTAATGATTATTTCAATAGCTTAGTAGTGCTGAACTAACATTACACACACCAACTTTAAAAATAGCACAGCAATAAATATTGCATAATTTTGTGGAGAAACCACCAAGTTTTTGGTATGGCACACAATGCAAGTCACAGCATATTAATATATTAATGTAACAAATATTTGGTGAAGAAAAAAACTGAAGATCTGTAAAATCGTTGTAAACCGTAAAAAAAGTGATACAAAGTCAAAGATGCTACAGTATATATTATGAGATATAAAATAATTAGCGAAATATTAAATGAAAAAACTTTAGCAATATGGAATACATTATGAAGACAATCCAAGTAAGATCAGAGTTTTTTTAAAGGGATGCAATGCAATAAAGCAGTGTTGGGCACTTCTTTCAGGAGCGGGTTTGGTTATTAGCAATAATCAATAACTATCACAGATAACTATCAATTATCAAAATTAATAGAATATTAGATATTATCAAAAACAACTATTAATTATTACAATCAATAGAACATTGATTAGAATCAACTTTAGTTTATTAATCCTTCAAATCAACAATTATCAAAGATAATTATTAAAATCAAAAGAATATTAAAAAGGATTAATATTGCCGGGGCACCACCCGGGAATCAGGGACTAATAACCAGACAGTTTAACATTCTCAATATAAGATTGTTCTCTTATGAACGTCAACGGCCGGAGAACATCGACATTCAAAAGGAATACAATGAAGTCTTGAATCCGAGCACTGACATCCCCTGTCAGCCCTTGACACAGGTGCATGCAGAACAATACCAAAATACTTCTCTTAAAAGTATAACTGTTTATTGATGCAGTAATATAAATTAATAATCAGTTCAATGCAGTCAATAAACTTCCGACTGTTTCCAACTAAGCAGTAACATGATAGATATGGTAACAAATAAGCCTATAATACATGAGAGGGTGTGTGTGTGTGTGTGTAAGGAGAGAAGGAGGGCACAAAATGGTGGTCACTCTCGTGGAGTGTGTCACGCCAGAGAATGTTTAATGGAGTATGCCCAATAAACACGTGTCTCAGCTGGTACCAATACCAATAACTTAGGAACTAAGCTGGGCTCTTAATTTTATCACTCAGAGACGCGGTGAACGGCTCGTAATCCGTCCACCATGGTTGTTGGTTCATTAATGGTTAAACTCTGTGATGGTGGAAATGCACAAAAAGCCCAACGTGGTTGAACTACAACACAGCAAATAGTAATAGTAAGTTACAATAATACCTTGAGTATTATTAGCGGCAATGAGCTGACTCGGTGGTCTGAAAACTGTAAAAGCAATTCCCTTGATACACAAGAATAACAAAGTACAATAATCTATCTCTGCCCAGACGTAAACCTATTACTTGCGTTGTGTGAGGATGCGGGTATGTGTGTTCGACCATTGTTTTACACCGACTCAGTTCCTCGAAGCTCGGGTGATGACGGGAGGCCGTGTCCTCACTCTGCCGGCAGGCATTACGGCGGCTGATTCTCGGTAGGTTGGCGGAGAAATCAGATAAATTGACTCGGTTGAAGAAGGAAGAGAAATATTCTTTCTTCACTTCTGCAGGCAAATGAGTAAGACACAGATTGTTCAGATCTGTTAGCATGCTCGGTGGAACATGGAGAAATCGAATGGGATTTCTTAATACTGTAATAGATGGATTTTTATCTTGGGATGCCTGATTATGAATAACATGGAATAATATATGGAATCAAGGATTTACAGTCAGAGTCAACTATTCCCCAGTGACCTCACTATTCTTGTCTTTTAACAAGTAGAAAAACAACTTCACTGAACTTGGAACAACTGTGCATACATTTACCAAGCTGTAACACAGTTAAGGTCGGGCAAGGACAAGGCAGGATCCGGACAAACCATCAAAATAGTGTTTACTGAAAACTTAAAAAGACACAAACAAATACACGCATGGCAGCTACATGTGGCTTACTCTTGAACTGCCACATCCGGTTCAGCCTTATCCCTCTCCTCAGCTGATTAGCCCGATTGGGGGCCAGCTGTGCCCTCCTGCTCGTCAAACTCCTCCCTCCATTGCCTCAGGTTGGGGAACCCCCACGTACACCCCCCCTTTCCAAGGTCCCTCCCCGGCGGACCGGTGCGAGTCCTGTGACCCCTAGTGGATGGAACGGCCCTCCAGCGGCTGGTAGTGAGCCCCTCCGCCGCTTGCTGTGGCTCCACTGCTCCAGGCAGATGGCAGCTACTCCTCCGTGCCCCTGCGGACAGCCGCAGCTGCTCATTTGGGTGGACGGCAGTGTCAAGGACTCCACGACAGCGCATCCCTCCTCCTTCCCTGGATTTGGCACCAATGTAACAGATAAAAGGTGGGCAAGGAGGACATGGGAACCAGCTGAACATTCAAAATAATGTTTAATGAAAACGTCAGATGCATGTGACTCTCTCTCTCCCGAACTGCCACATTTGTATCTACTTTATCCCTCTCCTCCTCTCAATGAAATAGGGGAATCATCGTCTTGCATATGTTCGTCCATTTTTCTTTCACCGCTTTCTGTCTCCATATTATGTTGGATCGTCGATGTAGCTTTTATTTTATGTCGAAAGTTACGTAGCTACAATTCTTTGAGAAAAATTATAAAGTTTTACATGGCTGACTAGCCTATTGAGCAATAAGCACTTATTTATTCAAGGAGCTCCCTTCTCTGCTTCTCACTCCATACAGGCAGAAGTGGAAGTCCCCAGCAGATTTTTTGCAAATCTTCTCTAAATTTGCACTTTCGTTTGGGCCTTTTTTTCACATTTTCGCAAATTTAGAAATCCATCTGGATGCTTTTTTAAGGTCCAAAAACGAGGATATGTCCGGGAAAAAGAGGACATATGGTCACCCTAAGTAATGGATTACTTGTAATGGTGTTAGGTAATCAGGATACAAAACATTAGGTGACCGTAATCCATTAGTTACATTAAAACCATTGTAATCAGATTACAGTTTTAAAAAAAAAAAAAAAAATAATTGGGATACTGTCAGGATTACAAGGTTTAATTTCTGACAAAAGAAATAGTGAATTTTCCTGACATAAAGTGATACATACACGGGCGGCACCATGGGGTAGCTTGGAATTGCTATGGCAACACCAAGATTTGGCCTAGCAACTGCTAAGCAACCCCAAGGATTGGGACATGATGAAGAACAGGTGCCTGCGCCATGTAACCCACAGCAGGACCAGCTAGCCCCTACCCCGAGCTGCAGTGGAACTAGTGCTGCCCCCCCCTCCTCCGCACTATATCCAACATCAGTCGGTCAACCAGTGATGGACCAAGGCACCCTATGTTGAGAAAATACCCGGCAAAGCAGTACGGTCAGCGGTCGTTCAATCACCGATGTTATGAACAGTACCCTTGGCTCGAGTACTCAATGACCATGGACTGTGCGTTTTGTTTTGCCTGCAGGCATTTTGCTCACCAGGGCCATGGGTTCCATAAAGAAACCGCATATACCCATGACGAGTTTAGCACATGGGTTAAAGCTACGCAGTCATTCCATACACATGATGTAAGTGCTGGAAATAAACACGCCATGGATGCATGGTCTGAGTTTAAAATACGGAAAGAGAGTGGCTCAAAAATCAGTAATGCACTCAGTGAGGGACATTCAAAGACGGTACGTGACAACAGGGTATATTTGCGGGCTGTTGTGGAGGCATTGCATTACACTTCATGTCAAACCATTGCCCAAAGAGGACATAGGGAGGAGGAGGGTATCAAACTGGGGCAACTTCATCAAACTTTTACACTTGGCAAGTTTGACAAAACTGTTGCAAACAAAATATCCAACAATCCCAGAAATGCCCAGTACACAAACCTTGACATTCAAGATGAGCTAATGGCAAATATGTTAAGGGACCAAATCAGTGGGGAAGTAGAGGAGGCTTGAGTTTTTGCACTGATAGTGGATGAGAGCAAAGACGTGAGTAAAAAGGAGCAGGTGTCTGTGGTGGTGCGTTACTTGCATAACAATGACATACGGGAGGAGTTCCTTCACTTCACTCCAGCTTATGGCCTAAATGCCGATTCACTTTTGACCACTATCAAACAAACACTCAGTAAATGCAACATCGAATACAACATGTGCATGGGCCAGTACTATGACGGTGCCGCCGTGATGTCAGGGTGTAATAACGGTGTGCAGGAGAGGTTTCAGAGAGAATTACCGCATACTCTGTGTGTACATTGCCATAACCATCGTTTAAATTTAGTTTTAGTAGAATGTGTCAATAATGTAGGACCAGCAGGAGACTTTTTTGAAGTTGTGCAGATGCTGCATTTTTCTGGCTCTCTCGTACACAACATTTTCCTCAAGAAGCAAAAGGAATTCAAACTAACAGAAAAGTCGGTTGAATTAATTAAGAATCAGTATGCAGCACTGTGGGCCATTCAGAAAACACTGCCAGCAATCTTGTGCTACACTTTTTTTTGAGTTTTGAGATTATATTTTATATAATCAAACAGTCGATGGCTAGAAGAAAAACAGAAGCTAGAGCAGTAAAGGCACTGATAGACGGACAGTTTGTTTTGCAGCTCACTCTATTTGAGAATCTGTTTCGCACCACCAAATTAATGTCTGACCATTTGCAGTCCCCAGATCTGAAACTAGCATCTGCTTTGGATCTTGTTGAGTCTGTAATTGCATCCCTGTCCGAAAAGCGAAACGAAAAATCATGGAATGACATTTGGGACAAAGCACAGGCCCTAAGCACCAAGACAGGGATCACCGTTCAGTTCAGACAAGAACGACGACAAGGTCAGCCTGCATGCCACCTGAAGGGATTTGTAGTTGACGCCCACAAAGGAAAACCTCCATAGATGACATCCGAAAGCACTGCTACTACCCTGTCATTGATAGACTTGTCAATGAAATGAAAAGGTGATTTTCGCCCGAATCTTGTGGTGTTCTATAGGGCACATCTGCCTTAAACCCCCAAAACAAGTAATTCCTTCAGATGAGCATTCGATCACCCATGGCCCAGCATTATGGGGTAACAACAGAAAACCTGTCTGCGGAACTTCAAGTTCGACGGCTTCTTGACCAAAAAACACAGCAGGGACAAACTGTGAACACCTCACATGAATTCCTCTCCCTTCTCTGTCCATACAAGGACGCATTTATTGATTTGCACAGACTTTTGTGTATCTCGTGTATACTCCTCATCACGTCTGCAACCTGTGAACGCAGCTTTTCATGTTTACGGCATGTTAAAAACTACTTGAGGAGCAACAGTGAGGACTCAAGGAATAGTAATTTGGCTTTGCTGTCCATCAACGCAGAACGTGCAAGAGCCCTTGATGTGGAGGACATCATAGACGCTTTCGTCATGAATCACAACAACAGACGCATTGTCCTGCTTTGACTGACATCTATTGGTGATTAGGCTCTGCCCGCGCGCGTGTGTTTGCGATAGGGTGGCGATCTTTTAAAGAACGATTACCACTGTGTACATGTTGTCTTCAACTAACTCTTCATCTGTTGAAAATTCTGAAATGGTTTAGATGCGTTCTCTTCGGGTTTGCTCTCATGACTCACTTGAGTCAGGAGTGCCTCCTACTGTCGCATGCACAAATAACACCTGTCTCACATCAGAATTCTGCTCTTGAGGCAAACAGCTGCTTCATCATGATGGCCACGGAAGAACATGCTTTAAAAGAGAAAAGAGAAACAACATTAAAGTTCAGTGGAATTTATGCCTTCCAGCTGTGAAGATGCTCTCATTATCCAAGGACCTGTGAATTTGAAGTTAATAAGAGTCACACAGAAATCACATTAGCTAGGTTAGCTAAAATAAGTTAATATTAAAATGTGTTAAAACTAGTTAACCTTAGTGCTCAAAGGAATCCGTGGCCCTCATCATTTGGTAGGCGCAGGAATAGCTGACAATACTGACACGATTTACGCATAATTTCTGGTACAGCATAGAGATCCCCTGCCTGGTTTGCATGGCTGCAAATGCAAACTGTACAATATTAACCAGGACGTCCTGTATTTTGTTTCATTATGTATTGAAGCTGAAAATTTACCCTACCCCAGGTGAATGGTATGTAAACCTTCATCAGTTAAGAAAAAAATATTCTGAAAACAACAACAATACAAAAATCAACTGAAAAAATTGAAAAATCTCTCACGATTTTACATCCCTGATCATTATTAATAAATCCAAATTGTACACATAAATACCAAAATAATTAGCAAAGAAAGTTCAATGAAGAATTTTTCTGATTTTGATCAATTATTGTTGAGAATGTCTGGGTGAGGGAGACATTCTGGCAAATGTAATATGTTCAACACTTAAAGTAATTAGGAAGAAGTAATTGAAAAAACATACTAAAAGTTTAAATCTGTTTTGATCTATTCTTTAAAACTAGATTTTGTTTTGTTTTTGGAATCAAAACTTTCTCCCCCTTTAAAATCCTCCTTAAACAGAAACATAGAATCAGCCATAAACTGTTATCTGTGATGTTTGACTTTGGATCATGAGCAAGCAGAGGAAAAACACTCCTCCAGCATTTAATTATGACAATAATAACGATGATGATGATGATGTTAACGTGCAATCTACCTATTAAATACAGTCTGAAGATAATGAATAGTGCAAATTACAATTGCCTGTACACACTAACTGCAATACATGTAGAATTACACTTTGCAGTGTTTTTGAATCTGAGGTATATCTTGTCAGATTTACTTCAAGGCATATTTCAGTGCATCTGTTCTGATTATATTTGCTTTATGAGAAATTGTCTTTTTCTGTAGCAGACAGAATAAAAATACTGAATTGTTGAACAGCTCATTTTCTGCTAATTTCTTGGTAGGATGGCAGTGTACATGTTTCTTTTCCTTACATGTAATAACTACAACAGTACTCATAATATTACTCAAACATGTTCTGTTTGCATTCAAGGCAGAATTGAAAGTTTTAGAGATCATCTTGATTTTATCTTTGCTATCCATTTGCATCTTTGCTTTGACGTTTTTATTGCTGTAATTGGATTACATTACCTGATGTATTGTATTGTATTGGATCGTATTTCAAAAAGTAACCCTCCCAACCCTGCAGAGGACCTGAACCCAAAGCGATACAACCCGTTTTACCCGTATTGGTTATAACATTAAAGATATGATAGGTACAGCAACATTTTTTACTTTAGTTGATTATGAATCATAAGATTACATTGTTAATATATTCAATGTTTTAAGTATTAGCTTTAATCTGCAACACATTGTGAACTTCACACATTCATTGGAGATAACGATTGTGAAATATATAATTTTGGATTGCATTAAATACAAATGACTACATGCATCATATCTACGATAAAACATCAGCGGGTCTCACACAAAAGACCTGCGATCTTCAACGCAGCATTGCTTCTCTCCAATACAATAGGAAGCATTGTGGGGTAGCATTAATTAAATAAAATAATGAAATGAGGAAAGTGAATGTAATGACAACTGTAACAGAAGCTGCCGTAGAATTGGGGAGAAGAGGGGCACATGTACCCCGTGCAGTCATGCATTTCCTTGTTTATATATTTTTATCACCACTGAAAATAATGTAGTATGAGATACCTTGCAATTGCACGGGTGTGAGTCTGTCATATTCAGACAAAAAAAATGTAAGATTTAATGTAAAAATTTAATTATATATATATATATATATATATATATATATATATATACAACATGTTTAATAAAATGTTTTCGATTTACCACGATTTACTATGGAACGCTTATTTAAGAAGTGAGCTCCTCTCTAATACAGGACTCTTATTTTGAAATGATTGTCTTGACTATTTTGCCATCAGCCATTTTGTTCAGTTGCAGCAGGAAGTAGTATGATGAGTCCAGGGCTGTATTTATGTGCATCAAACATTTGCTTTCCTGGCTTTTCTGAGATCATTTGTCTGTAAGTAATATAAATGTTGATCACTTTAACATTAAACACAATTTTGTTTACTAGGCCACGAAAATTAGTTATTCTGTAGAAGTAATGTGCCTGAAAACTATGCCCTATTTGAGTGCTGAATGAAGCTCCTAATGCATGTAGATTGAGAAGTGTATTTGGTTTTGTATTTGCAGTTTTATAAAAACCAATAAAGATATGAATAATAACTTACAGTAGGAAGGAAAAAAGGAAAAGTCATCTCTTGAGAGATTATTGGAATCTCATTCAAAATGTTATTTTGCTGTCTAGCTCTGCAAAACAATGCAGGACAGTAAAATATCTAGTTTTAAATCTGAATATAAATACAGGTACATTGAAACAAAATGTGTAAACTATATTTAAACAGAATTCACCTAAATAACAAGTTAAATGTAGAAATTACTAGTATTGTGAGATTGTTTTAATGAAATAAATTGGAATTTGCTGCTTATTTGAAGCAAATATGAATACCATAAAACAAATTGCAACATAATTTCATATCCACACAGCAATCACAATTCACACCTTCAGTGAAGCCCCTCCTGCTTCAATTTACAGGTGAAGAAAGAGGAATAAAGTGGGATATAAAGAGTCAAGTGTAACAGCTGAAGTCCATTGACTAACTATTGCAAAAATGATGTCAATTAAAGAGGAGAAAGAAGACTTGAGTTATCCAGAGACACGGATAATAAAACACGAAGATACAGAGGAACAAAGAGGTTGGTGCACATATTTAATTGCGTAAATCTCTCTCTCTGTCGCACTGCCATCTTCGGTCAGCCCTTATCACTCTTGAGGGCTAATTGGCCTGATTAGGGCCCGGGTGTGTAATATCATGACCCGCCCTCCGCACTGCCACAGCCTTATTCACTCTGTCATATGCAAAGTCCTAGAGGACAAGGAAACGGTTCTATTAGTTGCACCAAAATGTCTAAACCAGCCATGGTTTCTGGAAATGACCAAGATGCTGTACAGCTTGCTCATCACAGGAAATACCACTGAGGAGGGATCTCCTCTCAGGTGCGAGGCACAATCTGGCATCCCCAGCCCCAGCTGTGGAACCTGCATGTTTGGCCCCTGAACGGGGCGCACTACACACAAAATGACTGACACGTTCAGTCATGAACACCGTTTTACAAGCCAGAGCACTGTCCATGAGACGCCTCTACGCACTAAAATGGAAGGTGTTCACTGATTGGTGTCTCTTACATGGCAAGGACTCAGTAAACTTCCCCATACATTAAATTCTATTATTTCTTCAAGAGCAATTAGATGCAGGACTTGCCCGTCAGTGTTTAAAGTGTATATGGCAACTATATCTGCGTATCATGCGCATGAAGCCGGCGCCTCTATATTCAAGCATGATTTAATAAAAGTTCCTTAAAGGAACAAGACGATTAAACCCACCTCGGCCGGCTACAGTCCCAACATGGGACTTAAATTTTGTCCTAAAAGCTCTCGCAGGGCCCCACTTCAAGCATTTGGACTCTGTTGAACTGCGCATGCTCTCTGTTAAGACCGCACTACTGCTGGCTCTGGCCTCAGTAAAACGGGTCTGTGATCTGCATTCACTATCAGGGGACAATTCATGTCTGGAGTTTGGCCCTGGTCTTTCAAGATCCATTGTCAATCCCAGGAAAGGCTATGTACCCAAGGTCTTAACTATGCCCATCAAAGTACAGGTGGTTCAACTTCAGGCCTTCTTCCCCCCTCCTTTTAATTCAGATGAGGAACAATCATTGCATTGTTATGCCCTGTGTGGGTACTACATGCATATGTTGAGCATACTTGCCAGTTCAGACAGCCTGATCAGCTCTTTATATGCTATGGAGGATGCACTAAAGGAATGACACTGGATTGTCAATGCAATTACCCTGGCTTGTGAGTCGCAGGGTAAGACTTGCCCAATTGGTGTTAAAGCACACTAAACTAGAGGCATGGCCTCATGGGCATGAACGAATGGTGTGTCCTGACAAGACATATGTTTTACAGCAGGATGGTCCTCTCAAAAAACATTCGCAAGGTTTTACAACCTAGAAATAATGTCTCTTTTTTTTCTCAAGTCCTCTCTGTTTAGAGCACTTGCTATTTATTAGCCAAATATATATATATATATATACTTATACCCTTACCTTTAAGTACAGGCTCCCCATCATTTGCACAACTGCCTGCATTGTTACGGACGTAACCTCGGTTCCCTGAGACCGCACTACAAGACTCGTGTTGAGACGATTTTATGATAACATAGCCATTGCTGTCCATTAGGGTTCAATTTAATTTCTTTTTTTCTTGTATTTGTCACAATTCATTCTTCTCTTTTTAGATTTGATGGATGTGAAAGAGGAAATCCAAGAGCTGAATGACAAGGAGGAGATATATCAGAATGATAAATCAGATTTTATTTTTGGTGAAAAATATTTTAATTGTTCACAGATTAAAAATAATTTCTCACAAAAATCTACTCAAACAAAAGCCAAAAATACATTCACATGCCCTCAGTGTGGAAAGACTTACACACACAAAGGACACTTTAAGATTCACATGATGATTCACACTGGAGAGAAGCCTTTCAAATGCGTTCAGTGTGGGAAAAGTTTCAAACAAAAAGGACACTTTACTATTCACATGAAGATTCACACTGGAGAGAAGCCTTTTACATGCTCTCAATGTGGAAAGAGGTTTGCACTTAAAGCAGTTCTGAAAAAGCACCTGCGACTACACACTGGAGAGAGGCCTTTCACATGCCCTCAGTGTGGACAGTGTTTCACAGACAGAGGACACCTTAAGTATCACAAGATGATTCACACTGGAGAGAAGCCTTTTACATGTTCTCAATGTGGAAAGAGGTTTGCAATAAAAGGAGATCTTATAAAGCACCTGAGAATTCACACTGGAGAAAGGCCTTTCATTTGCCCTGAGTGTGGAAAGAGTTTCATACAAAATGTACACCTTAAGAGTCACCAACGACTTCACATCGAGGAGAAGCCTTTTTCATGTCTTCAGTGTGGAAAGAGTTTCAAACAAGCAGGCTATCTCTCAGTTCATCAGCGCTATCACTCTGTATTAAAGCCATTTTACTGTGATCGGTGTGGCAAAGAATTTATGTGGGAATCACATTACAAGGTACACTTGACAACTCATGCAAATGAGAAGCCTTAAGGCTTTTGCGCACCAAACCCTACGAGATTATGAGAAATTCACAGACAATTGGCCCTTTAATGTTAAAAGTGAGGCAAATGATCGGCATTAACACATTCACGCATTTACAATAGGTGGCTGTTATTGACAATCAATTATCCCGGTAGGTAGATTGCGCAAAGAGCTATTCAGCTAGTCTGCCCTTCGCATATGATGGATGAGAAGAAAAACTTGAAGTAAACAACCAGGTAATCACAATATGAAAGACAAGCGAGTTCTCTAGCGAGCTCATCGAAATGCATAAAACATATCTCTCTACAAGCTGCAGCAATGATGACAAGTGTGTTGATTTGATTAATGATAAGAAAACGTCTGAGACAATTCACAAACTATTTCAGTTCACATGCTGGACAAGTTGACTGAGTATTATTATGTGGACAGTTTGAGGGTGTAAAATCACTGCATAATGAACAGACACGATGACCCTGTTTCCACCTGGTTTCAGATGATCTGACCACATTTGGTCAGCACTAAATTAAGTCTAACAAAAAACATATGAAATGTGATCGAAAATGCATGTGACCACATTGTAGTTGAGGTGTAAATGCTCTAAAATGAAAATAAACATCCCATCAGATATTTTGAAAAGGATGATGCATACTCAAGCACAAGAACTTAATGGATCTTCTTCAGTGTGTCTGATATCAACATGCAGATACACAGATGAGAAGCACAAACACTTGAAGCTCCTTTTAATAAAGGTAATCCACTTAAATAATGGATAATTCTGCTCCAAATGTTACGTTCTCGCATAGATGAAATTTAAGCTGCTTCTGGTAGTTACAGTGGAACAGCATTTTTTTCTTTCTGCAGTTTCTTTGTCTTTTCTGACTTTTTTGCGTTAATATCATGCAGTAACTCAGTAACACAGTGATTGATGTATGTCTTCATGAAATCAGAGACCCTCCCCTCTAAATCCAAACACAAGTGGTTGCAGGAGACTCATTTAGCGACAAGGTGTATACGTGTCACGTGTCTCATCTGACCACATGTGATCAGATCATCCGAGATGCATCTTAATACCAGGTGTAAATGGGGTCATTTGTAGTTACGAGTTCCGAGCACATGAATGACCCAGCGAAGTCCTATTAATGAGTGGTAAACTCTGAATTTTAGATGATGCACAAGTTTCCAAGTCGGGATATTGGAAGGGGCGGATCAACATGAAAGATGATAGGAAGTAAAGATTTTGTTAAATTATTTAAATTTCTGTAATTTATTTCAATAATATTTGTTTGTTTTAGATGACGGTCAACTATTGACTCACCCTTCACGGATTGTTTTATGCAAATTCATTATTAATATGTTAGATACCATGCATTAATTATGTAATTTATTATTGGTGCAGGTTTATTCACCAATGTTTATTCACCGGTACAACAGAATACATTTTGCCGTTGTTTATTTCGTAATTTATGAAGTTTGACTTAATAGTTAAACTTTACAGTTACGGTTGACCGTATTTTGTTTCCCACTTGAAAGCGTGACATGTCCTTGTAACGAATGCCCAACTCGGAGGGACAAGCTTTCCAGGTGGACTTGAATGCAGCAATTGGCTGTTAAAACTATACTGATTGTATATTATTTACATGTATATCTTATCTACTTGTTATACATTTGCTTAAAACCCTGCTTCTTGTAACAAGTACGCTCACATAATATTAAATGCAAAAATGCAGCAATATGGAATACATTATGAAGACAATCCATGCAAGATCGGATTTTTTTAAAGGGGATGCAGTGCTGTAATGGAGCATAATCATTTACATGTTAAGAGAACCCATATGACAAAAAAACAGTGTTAGATGTTGGTGGGCAAAACACCTTTCTGTGCTTGAGTGCCAACAATTGCACTGATTTCAGTTACTACAGTGGCTCCTGATGTGTGAAATTTTTTCAGCTCAAATTTGATTGGTATGTTCGATCTTGGTGAAAATGTGCTTCATAGGAATCCATTGTTTCAAGTCAAAATTGAAAAATCACAGAGTTTGGTGTGCAAAGTACTTTAAATGTGTTCTTTTAGTTGAATGAGCAGCCTCAGGAACCCTGATAGAACACGAGAGAGTGCATACTGGTGTAAGGCTGTTGCCCCGATATCTGGACTCAGGAGTCACAACCCTCTGAGAAAAAAAAAGTATATCCGAGAAAATCTACCTAAGAATTCTCTTGAAAAATGACCATCTCTACCTCAAGCATCACATCTACTGAGAGTAAATTGTAACAGCAATCTTCCTTGTTCTCCCACATCTGTTCTCTTTCTGCCTTGCAGGCTCTCTTCCTTATCTCCCTTTTCAATCACCTCAAACTCACCTAATGCCTGTATGTACTAAATCTATTGTATGTACACAACAAATCTGACTATACATGTTTCATATTATATAAAAGGTCTCCGTGTGACTGGTACAGTGGTCTGCTGCCCATAACAGTAGATCACATCTACCGTTTTCATCCTGTGTGCTGATAAGGTGGCCAATTATGTTTGTGTCTGGATATTTAAGGGAAGCTTGCAAAGTAGTCAGCAGGATTCTGTAGCCAGATGCAACACCATGTTTTACTATAAAGTCAAATATTGAGCATTGCATGTTTTGTGTTGATTATTTTTTAATTTATTATGTAATTGGCATGATATATATTTTCTTGACTAATAAATTGTTAAACTTTCTATTCTGACTTATTCTGATTTTATTGACTTTAGTAGATTACGTTAAATCCATGTTAACGCAAATCTGCGAACAGAGTTAGTACACACTAATGGCCCAGTGTTGATGGAGCATTGAGCACGTCAACTGGGACCTTAGATTTCTGACTAACTATTTGTCATTAGCTAAGTGTACATAGACTGTAGGGATTAAACACATTCATTATTTAGAACAGTATAATGTTCTTGACCTGTCTAAATAGTGTTATTCATTACTTCTGATTACTGTTAATTTCATTCCAGTTAATGGTATAAACTAAAACAATTAGTTTTAATGACTCCAACCTAAGTGTATCTGATGTCAGAAGTTTACATACACTTAGGTTGAAGTCATTAAAACTAATTGTTTTAGTTTATACCATTAACTGGAATTACCATTTTTTTAACCACTCGCAGACTTAATATTAGCAAACTATAGTTTTGGCAAGTCGTTTAGGACAGCTACTTTGTGCATGACTTGAGTAATTTTTTTTCAACAATAATTTACAGACAGATTGTTTCACTTTTAATTGACTATCACAATTCTAATGCATCACAAGTTTACATACACTAAGGCTACGTCTACATTAATCCAGATATATTTCAAAACGGTGTTTTCATTTCAAAACGCACTGTCCACACTTTCGTTTTCCAAAAGTTGCTCATCCACACTGAAACTTATGAAAACACTTAAATCATGTTACTGCACATGCGGAAAATCCCCGTTGCATGTACGGTCTGAAACGCAATTGTCCTTGTGTTCCATCGCTGGACACCAATTCCGAGTAAACTTCCCTTCGCCTTTGAAGGAATGCAATGTGATGGTTGTACAAAATAACACGTAGTTTTCAAATTTATCCACTTTTGAGTGCGTTTTTAAAAAGCTCTGTTTTCGCTAACAAAAACACGGTCTCGGTGTGGACAGAAGGCCAAAACATAGAGAAAAAAATGCGTTTTCAAACAAAAACATATTAGTGTGGACAAAGCATGAGTTAACTGTGCCTTTAAGCAGCTTGGAAACTTCCAGAAAATGTTATCAAGCCTTTAGACAATTAGCTTCTGATATGCTAATTGGAGGCAAATGGAGGTGTACCTGTGGCTCTATTTTAAGGCCTACCTTCAAACTCCATGCCTCTTTGCTTGACATTATGGGAAAATCAAACGAAATCAGCCAAGATTTCAGAAAAAAAAAAATGTTAGCCCTCCACAAGTCTGGTTCATCCTTATGAGCAATTTCCACAAAGGTACCACGTTCATCTGTATAAACAATAATATGCAAGTATAAACACCATGGGACCATGCAACCATCATATCGCTCAGGAAGGAGACTAGTTCTATCTCCTAGAGATGAACATAGTTTGGTGTGAAAAGTGCAAATCAATCCAAATGGTGCTCACTGCAAAGCCAAATGGGTGGAAATTGACCTAGTCGAGCTCTGCTTCTAGATCCAGCCACACACCAACTCTCCTACATCTTGGTAAAGGGGTGGAGCTTGACCTAGTGAAGCGCCACCCCTCTTTGCTAATGCAAGTCTGGTCCTAGTCATGCGCCACCCACTGGCTGTTAAAGTTAATGCAAACTCTTCATCAGATTGAACTTTAACCTAATGGAACAAATTGTTTTATTGTTGATGCGCAAAGGTTAGCTCAAAGTGACCATAAGACTTTAGATGCATGCATAGCTATTATTGTCTTTCTCTAATATTTTTCATTATTTTCCAGCATGGTATTATTGTTTCTGTGACAAAAATCACACCTGTCTGCTGTTTTTGTCTTGTTTGTTCCTTTTAAATGCATACTTAGGGTCTCCACAGCAAGCAAGAAAAATTAATGCATGTTCTACAGCAGGCTAGTTGTGAATATCATTTAGATGGAATATGTGAATATAATTTGGATGGACTATGCATTACGCCATCTTATTCAAATGATAATGAATAACCCGACCAGTAGTCTGAAACTAGCCTCGTAACTTTACCTCACTAAAGAAAAAAGAAGACAATGTGCTCTAAGACCGGTAGCAAGGCAAACACTCCAGCAACATTTGGTAGTAGACTGGAAGTCACGTATTTAATAATTTGATACAACACTATCCTCCAATCCGTTGCTGGATTTATTTTATTTCTATTAACCTTGATTAGCAAAATGTGCAGCTAACACTAAAATAAATCATTTTAGGAAGATATTACAAGATATTAATAAGATAGTACATTTAATTTTAGTATTAAGTTTCACGAACACAACTTTTTCACAAAATTTTAATGGGTAAAAATAAAAAATATTTTTGCAAAATATAAAACTACAAAAATCAAATAATATTTACACAGATCTACCCCACTACTGCCTGCATGTTACAGGTAAGGGTTGTGCAGGCAAGACACATACATTTCTCTTCTATCACGGATTTCCAGCACGAAAAACTCTTGTCATCTAGCCTCTGAAGCATGGGGGTAGCAGCATCATGTTGTGGGGGTAAAAGTTATGGAAAATTATGTGGATATATTGAAGCGACATCTCAAGGCATCAGCAAGGAAGTTAAAGCTGGATCGCAAATGGGTCTTACAAATGGAAAATGTCCCCAAGCATACCTCCAAAGTTGTGCCAAAATTACTTAAGGACAAAAAAGTCAAGGTATTGGAGTGGCGATCAAAAAGTCCTGACCTCAGTCCGGTACAAAATATGTGGCCAAAACTGAAAAAGCATTTTTCGAGCAAGGAAGCCTACAAACCTGACTCGGTTCTGTCTGGAGGAATGGGCCAAAATTCCAGCAACTTATTGTGAGAAAATTGTGGAACGCTACCCAAAATGTTAAATTTCAACAAATTAAAGGCAATGCTAAATGCTAACAAAGTGTATGTAAACTTCTGAGCCACTGGGAATGTGATGAAAGAAATAAAAGCTGAAATAAATAATTCGCTCTACAATTATTCTGATATTTCACATTCTTAGTTTAGAGAAACACCATCTGTATGTAGATGATGCGGCTTGGACACATCATCAGTGATGAACCCAGGGTCGTCGGGTGTTTCATGTCTAATCATCAGGCAAGCAAGTTCCTGGTGGCTTTTCTTTCCTGCAACCCCCTGATCCCAAGAAGCCTGAGTGCCAGGTGCAGAGACTGCCCCCCCACATCGGGCCTTCCATCCATTCCCTCTACAGGCTTCTAGCAGCTCAAGGTATTTGGCCCTCTTCCGCTCATGGGCTTCCTCTATGCGGTCTTCCCAGGGGACTGTAAGTTCCATGATCACTACTTGCTTTGAGGAGTTAGATGTTAAGACCACATCTGACCTGAGTCTTGTTTTCTCAATGTGTTCTGGGAATTTCAGCTGTCTCCCGAGGTCCACTTTCAGCTGCCAGTCACGAGCCGTGGCTAGCAGCCCTACTGCGTTTTTCTCCCCTGCCCTGACAAAGGCGATGTTGTGCCTTGCTGGGAGCTGCTGTTTGCTCTGTCGTATTCCTGTGCAAATAGTATCCGCTACTGCCTTCAACACCTGGTCATGTCGCCATGTGTACCTCCCCTCTCCCAGGGCTTTCGGGCAGCAGCTCAGGATGTGCTCTAGAGAACTTCTTGCCAGGCACAGTGGGCATGCTGGAGTTTCCAAAAGACACCAAGTATGCAGATTAGATGGGCTTGGGAGGACATTGTATACCGACTGAATCAGAAATTTGAGTCTCGCTGGTTCTGACTTCCAAATTTCTGTCCAGGTGATCTTACTGGTAGATGCATGGTCCCAAGTCGTCCAAGCTCCCTGCTGATGCATGGCCACTGTCCTACTGTGGTGCTCCTCCTCTACGTCATCACGAATCTCCTCCTGGACCAGCCGCCATCTCTCACTCCCCTTCGCTTTGTCATAGTGGGGTCTTGTATGACTACCAAGCCCTGCTCGTCCGACTACCACAGAACCTACCAAGACACCATGTCTCAACCTTGCTTCTGCCTGCTCAACTGCCTCCTGAGCCCGCCACTTCCAGTTCTCACTGTGATGCCTGCAGAGGAGAATCTGCAGTCAGATGAGTCCCTTTAAAGTAGGACCTCCCTGGCTCTGGTGAATTTAAACCCCTCTGTCAGGCCAGTGAAGGGAAGCTGCAGATTGTTGGTGTGTCCATATAGAGTAATACTGCTAAGGCTCTTCGTCAGGCCCAGCCACCTGCAAAGGAACTGGCTGATATTTCGCTCAAAGCTCTCTATGGTGATTATCGGGACTTCATATATCAGCAGTGGCCAAAGGAGTCATGGCAGGATTCCGTGTTGATAGATACATGCTTTGAACTTCCCTGGGAGTCCTGACTTGTCCACTGCTGACAGCCATGATTTCAGTTCCCTGTTTGTTGACTGGACCGCCGCAGTGTCTCTCAAGCTGCGTTTACACTGCCAGCGACTTTGTCGCTGCAAGACGCCAGTGGCTGGCGGTGAAGTCGCTAGTGGGCGTTCCCACTACTGGTTGCCTAGTAATGTTTAGAAATGACATTCACGGATGTCATTAAATTGCTGTTGACAGCGAATTGCTTTTCTTGCCCCTAAAAACAATCATTTTGGATAGAAAAGACTAAATATAAATGGAATCAGTACATAAAATGATTTATATCAAAGATGAATGAGAAACAAGGCGTGATCTTTGCCATAGCGGCTGTTTATCTGCGGTGAAAACGCAAACGCCGGTCTGTCTGGGTCCACAAAACCATTCAATCTCGGAGTCAGCACGGCGAGTACCACTGGCTGGTGCAAGAGCTGCGGCTGGATGAATTCCGGTTCCAGCAGTACATCAGGCTTGACAGGACCCAATTTGATGAGCTGCATCAGAGGGTGGGTCCCCTGATTGCAAAAGATAACACGAGCTTCCGCCGAGCCATTTCCCCTGGTGAACAGCTGTCAATTTGCTTACGGTGAGTATCATAATGCGTTTACTGAACCTGGTTGATTTGAATATTTTGATCGATTTAGAGGGCATTGTATATCTCGTTTAATTCAGATAAAATGTTTGTTATGTAATATGTCGAATTACCTGCATGTATGTTTTTATGATTCAACATTTTATAATATACAGTTAATACAAATTGATACAGTTTGTCTTAAAACAAATAAAGGTGTGTGTGTATATATATACAGGGGATTCATAACGCAGTATTGCTTTCAGCTACCGTGTTGGGAACAGCACTGTAGCTGGTATTGTGGCAGAAGTGGCAAAGGCCATTTGGGACTCCCTGGTGGATGACTACATGCCTGTTCCCAAAGATTGGCGGGACATTGCAGCAGAGTTCCACCATCGCTGGAATTTTCTAAACTGTCTAGGGTCTATTGATGGGAAGCATGTACTGATCCAGGCTCCCAACAACTCTGGATCACTATTCTACAACTACAAGGGGACATTCTCTATTGTCCTCTTACCAGTTGTAGATGCCAAATACTGCTTCAGCATCATAGAGGTTGGCAGTTATGGGAAGAGTGATGGTGGGACTCTGGATAATAGTCCCCTTGGTAACGCTCTTCGCAGTGGAAACCTCGGCCTACCGGAGGACACGTTGCTGCCAGGAGCAGAGCCCCAGCCTCATGTCTTCATGGCAGATGAAGCCTTCCCTCTCCACAGAGACCTGATGAGACCCTTCCCAGGTACCATCCTTCCCAGTAGACACAGGGTGTTCAACTACAGGCTTTCAAGGGCAAGACTGACTGTTGAGAATGCGTTTGGTATACTCACAGCACAGTGGCGAATGTATCGTGTAATTGGTATCAGCCCTTCCAATGCGGAAGCCTGTGTGAAGGCCACCTGTGTTCTACACAACGTTCCGCAGAGGACAACAAGGACTAGGCTGGAGACACTAACCCCTGCTGCTGATGGAGAAGCCTCTGCACTGCAGAACATCAGATGAGTAGGGAGCAACAATGCAGCACGGTTGCATGTGTGGGAGACCCTTGTTGACTAATTTTGTGCTGAGGGTGCAGTTCCCTGGCAGCCACAGGTGTGACAGGCATTAAAGGTGATTCTCAGAACCAAACCAAAGGCTCTTTTAAGAGCCACCCACATTATAATAAAAGAGCAATGTTTCCATGTGTCATTTTTTGAAAATGATATCCTGGCCACACTAAATTAAACACATCTTCCCCAAATACATAACAGCAATATAAATGAATAAGTATGAATAATAAAGCATAGCACCAATAGTGACTGCAGTATGTTAATCACATTATAAAAGTCTTTGAACTTAAATATATACTAATAGTTTCATTTATCAAATCAATATTGGTCCCCACTGACTTTCACTGCATGGACAAAAACACATATACATTCTTCAAAATATAATTAGATTTATGCAGAATAACTATCCCTTTAACAATAATCACAAAAAGATACAGATTGAAAAGTCTGAAACAAATGTATGTATTGTTCAAAAAATGTACCTTAAAGTTAGTGTTTTTTTGTAACATACACAACAAAAACATTATGAACCTTGCCTGCAGGGTACAGCTGACAGGACCACAAGAGTAAATAAGCTTACGAACAGCCCTCAAGGCCTTGTCAGCTCTACCGCACTCTCTTCCTGTTCCTGACAGCACTGAGCCTTAAAGATTATTTTGTGTATTTCAAATTTAACCCTTTCCCTCCTTCTTGAATTAAGATTTTTGATTTGTGGCAACAGGCTCTGGAGGAAAAGATCATCTGTGTCTTCAGATGCTGGTAGGGGATGAGATGGTGCTGCCTTTGCCGTATTTAAGGCTGAAATTAGATTTTTCTCAAAAACAGTTATTGTCCCACCCCCCCGGTGCCTTTTTGAAATGCCCTGGGAGACTTTTCTCCCTCCTGTCTTGATTCCCTCTCTGCCTGGACCTAGCTGTTTGCTGATTGCATTCTGCTGGCTGCTGGTTGGATCTAGCTGGCTGCTTGCAGGATCTGGATGACTGGTGACAGTGGATGGTTGGCTGCTGAGTGGATCTGGCTGGCTGTCTTGTTCTCCCTGACCTGCTGGCTGTCTTACTCGCACTGCCTTCATTTGTTGGTTTTGGACTACAGTTGCCAACATGGGCTCCCCAACCCCTTGACGCATGTTTCCACTGGTGACTCTGAACTCCATAAAGGGGTTGAGGATGGTTTCATGTGATCAGCTGCTGCGCCACTTTTTCTGTCTTTCAATCTGTTTAATTCTCGTCTATATATGACACGGAGGTTTTTCCATTTCTTTTTGCATTCTTCCACTAACAATCCCCCCCAAAAAGGCAATTGCGCACACACACAGACACAGAGAAATAAATATTAATCTTATGACAATTTATTACAAATGATGACAATTTATGAACAGATGTAATGAGTAACCATAGTATATGTTTATTCTGTAATATAATGCAATATACTCTGTAAGATATATAATGTATTGTATATACAGTATATCTCTCACAGAATACATATGTTAAACTATATATATATATATTAGTTAATACAGAATTAATATTATAGTACTAATATACAGTATATACATAAGTATATTGTATACATTGTGTATGGAGAGTCTAAACAGCACTGTTTATTTACAATCAATATTAATACAATTAATATAATTATTATAATTGTAAAAATATTAGTAAGTTATTAATATGGTACGTTTATTCACAATATCTGATAATTCATATGGTACGGAAGTCGCTGTGTTTTCATTGAAAATGAATGGGATGATGTCGCTGGCAGTGTGTACGCAGCTTCAGGATTCCGTCGAAGATCTTCCCCAGGCTCTTCACAGGCTTCTCGGACACTGATGGAACTAGGACTCCCTCCAGGTGTAAGCGATACTTATCGACCACTATCCTCTTCCTCAGGACCAAGGACCTGGATTTGGCTGGCATGAAGGCCATCCTTGCCACGTGATGAACCTCTCCAGCCTGCAAAGGAGCCAGCAGCATCCTGTCACTGAAGTTGATGTGACCGTCAGATCATCCATGAATGCTCGTATCGGAGGTTGGTGTATACCAGATCTGGACAAGGGGCCCCTGCATTCCACTTCTGCTGACTTGATGAGCATATTCATTGCCAGGGCGAACAACACCACTGAAATGGTGCAACCAGTAATAATCCCTTTCTCTAGGCAATGCCATGCCAATGTTATTGTCCCAGAGGTGAATCTCAAACTGAAGCTGCTGTAGTAGTCCCGAATGAGTTCTTGAATCTTCTCTGGGACATGATATGCTGCCAAGGTTTTTGTCACCAGCTTATGCGGAATGGATCCGTAAGCATTCGCAAGGTCAAGCCAGAGGACTGACTGGTCGCCTCGGTTTTCCTTTGCTTCACAGATCAACTGTGTGACCACTCCTGTATGTTCTATACAGCCTGGCACGCCTGGAACGCCTCCCTTCTGCACTGCGGTGTCTATTTAGGAATTCCTGCGGAGGTACTCAGAAAGCCGGTTTGCAAGTATCTTGAAAAAGACTTTGCCTTCCACACTTAGCAGCAAAATGGTGCGGAACTGCATGATGTCACTCGCCTTCTCCTCCTTTGGTATCCAAACACCTTCTGCATGCCTCCACTGCTTGGCTGCCTTCCCCCTCCGCCATACTACCCTGATGAGTCTCCATAGCCTCTGCAGGAGTCTCAGGCAATGCTTGTATACTTTGTATGGCACTCCACTCGGCCCTGGAGCTGCACTTCTCTGCGCCGCTCTGACTACAGGTATATCCCGGACTTCTGCCAGGGTGGGCTCTTTGTTGTTAAACTGGATGGATGGGTCTGGTGGTGTAATTAGCTCTCCAAGGGGGGGGCAGGTCTTCCTCTCTCCTACTGTCACTGTAGGTGTTACTGAGGTGTCGGCATGGGCGTCAGTTTGGTTTGAAATGTGCTGGGGACAGAGACGCATTCGGAAGTGCATTTTCAGAAGTGCTAGGTACAATGACGCTTTCTTTTTTTTTTCTCTTTCGCGCAGGTCATGTTTTGCAGGATGATGTACTGTAGCTTACTAATGTAAATAAATAAAAATGTGATGTCTGACTCGTTTTATGTAGAAAGCCTTGGTTTTCAAAAAGCATTAGACATGAGTATGACCCACTATTCTGCTTCATAAGATAAGTACCATGTTGACAATATGACATGACGTGGTTTAATGTAAACAATGATTACCAAAATTCTCTCTCATATTGCTCCTCATAACCACTGAAAACTGTCAAAAAATCGGACCAAACGTCAAATTATTATGTACGTAATCTGACATTAGGCGTTTTTGCTTCGTTAGAGCCTAAGGAAAACGCTTAACCTGGTTTAATGTACCTAAACAACGATCAGTGATCACCAAAATTTCTGGTTAGATTTTTTGACAGTTTTAAGTGGTTATGGTGAGCAATTCATTTGAAAAATAATGAAAAATAAAGGTGTTTAAACAACAAAACACATCCACTTGCATATATTTGACAATCGGACAATCAGATATGTCATGCTATAGCAAACAAATTTGAATATTTTGAATAAAAAGGGAAAATGACAAAAGCAGATCATCATTCATTCAATGTTGTTGTGGCTGCGGTGTCTTGTACGTGACAAGCGATGACAGAATATTTTAAACTTGTGTGAAAGGGTTAAAAAAAGGAGCGCGATTGCCCCACACACTCTACACAGAGTATAGTTTGCTGTTGCTCGTCGGACAGCTTAAATCCGAACCAAGAAATAATGAATGTTGCACCAGTCTTTTTCCACAGTTCCTCCATTTCGCTTTCAGCCATGTTTATCCAAAATAACGAATACGAATACGATGATGCGTTGCAGCTCATTTCTATCGCCCATTATTGTACTTTGTTAAAAATACAACACATAGTTGTAGCATAGAGGATTCTTTTTGAACTCATGTGGTCTGAACTTCAAATAACGCTCCACAGAAGATGCTACAATGCTGCGAACTGAGTCAGCTAAGCTAACTACAGCTAGCTGCTCTGCCCCTCAAGTCAGCGCAGTCTCTTGCTGCGTCCCAATTCGCCTACTTATACTACGACCTAAAAGTATGTACTCTTTTTTTTGAAGAAAATGTACATACTTTTGAGTGTGTAGCAAAAGAGTATGCACGTTCTGGGACATACTACGAAGACGTCATACAATGGAAGAGAACGTGGTTGCCTAGTTACGCACACCGCGACAGATAAACAAACATTCTACATTCCATTCATTCATATATGTCCAATGCAATGCAGTGCAATGCGCCAGTTAATGAGGCGCTCAGTGTCTTCATCGGACCCTACAAGATAAACACGGTACTTTTTTTGCACAACACAAATCCATTAATATTATGAGACAATAAAATATAACTTTAATTAGCGCTAAACGTTTAAGTTCTTACACTTAAAATCTGAGGGCGCATCTCCGCTGCCGCATCCGGCCGCCATGTTTGCATCATCTCAAAGCTCCTCCCTCCCGCACGCAATGGGTTGTGGGCAATATTAGTCGTTAGAGTGTGCATCGATCTGCACTTCGGATTCTGACCGGAAATAGTAGACCATCCGGGTATCTTTGGAACACTCATTTCAACATACTACGATTTGGGACGTACTAATTCTATTTTCGAATACTATTTAGGACGGATAGTATGCGAATTGGGACGCAGCATCTAAGCTTACTGTTTACTGTTACTTAAGTGCTGGTCAAAACTACAAGAAATCAGTTTTTACTGATTGTCAAGAATAAATTAATACGTTACCTCCTCCACATGTTCATGCAGGCAGCCAGCAGCACTACGAACAAAATTGTCCGGTCAGGTGAAGAAGTGAAGTGAACAGGCACGTCAGCTGAGCTGCACCACCCAATCATGTGCGATTCCGACACGGGGATTTCAAATCAAAGTAACATTTACATTTATGCATTTGGCAGACACTTTTATCCAAAGCGACTTACAGCGCCCTTATTACAGGGACAATCCCCCCGGAGCAACCTGGAGTTAAGTGCCTTGCTCAAGGGCACAATGGTGGTGGCCGTGGGGTTTGAACCAGCAACCTTCTGATTAGCAGCCCTGTGCTTTAGCCACTACGCCACCACCACAGTAATAAGTTCCAAATGCCACCCCTCCCCCAACCTAGAACGTATCTCAGCTCAGCAGCAGAATGGCTAAATTAAGCTCGAGGTTTTCCAAAAAAAGTGGTGGGTACAAAATGACTCTTGACGAAATCTGGTGGGTACGCTTCCCCACCGTCCCCACCGAAATTGACGCCTATGGGTGTCGGTGTATATATATATATATATATATATATATATATATATATACAAGGAATGCGACAGCTGAAACCCATGTCTTGCATACATCTGTGCGTGGTGGTTCTTGAAGCACTGACTCCAGCTGCAGTCCACTCTTTGTGAATCTCCCCCACATTTTTGAATGGGTTTTGTTTCACAATCCTCTCCAGGGTGCGGTTATCCCTATTGCTTGTACACTTTTTTCTACCACATCTTTTTCTTCCCTTCGCCTCTCTATTAATGTGCTTGGACACAGAGCTCTGTGAACAGCCAGCCTCATTAGCAATGACCTTTTGTGTCTTGCCCTCCTTGTGTAAGATGTCAATGGTCGTCTTTTGGACAGCTGTCAAGTCAGCAGTCTTCCCCATGAGTGTGTAGCCTACAGAACTAGACTGAGAGACCATTTAAAGGCCTTTGCAGGTGTTTTGAGTTAATTAGCTGATTAGAGTGCGGCACCAGGTGTCTTCAATATTGAAACTTTTCACAATATTCTAATTTTCTGAGATACTGATTTTGGGGTTTTCATTAGTTGTCAGTTATAATCATCAATAATCATTAAAAGGAATGAACATTTGAAATATATCAGTCTGTGTGGAATGAATGAATACATTATACAAGTTTCACTTTTTGAATGGAATTACTGAAATAAATCAACTTTTTGATGATATTCTAATTATATGACCAGCACCTGTGTGTGTGTATATATATATATATATATATATATATATATATATATATATATATATATATATGTACATACATACAGGGTTGGGGAGTAACGGAATGCATGTAACAGGATTATGTATTTAAAATACAAAATATAATTAACTATTCAACTTCAGTTACTAATTAAATCATTGGTATTTAGAATACAGTTACATTCAAAATTTATTTTGATTACTGAAGAGATTACTTTGTATTTTATTGTCATTTTTTCATTTAATATTTAGTTCTTTCAGATGGAAAATATTTATACATATAAATGATGCGATATAAAGTGCATTTGAACAGCGGTGAAACACTTTCTTATGATGTGTTACATTCATACGAGCAGACGGAGAAGTACGTTTGAAGTAAGTTTGGAGCAGAAGAAATAGCGTAAAGCTGACAATTAACACAAGGTTTATTTCTAAGCTAAATTGCTATTTCTAGCCATTTTACATGCATGTTACCAGACACGATCATATTTATTTATCAAGAAAATTCACGTTAGATTATATATATATATATATTTTAAGACCTTTGATCTTAGGACAAAAATCGTATTCTTGATCATTTTTGTGTTGTTGTCTTGTAAAAAATATCTTAAATCATTAAAACAAGATCAATTAAGATTTATCTTGTTTTAGAAACAACACTGCCTATGATATTTAGGTTTTTCAGAGAATGTATTTTTTTAACGTGTATTTTGTCGCGTTTTTAGAGTCAACAAAAGTCTAACAAATTACAGCCCTACAAAGTATTTTGATTACATTACTGATTTTGAGTAATCTAATGGATTACAGTATATATTATGTAATCTGTAGTGGAATACATTTAAAAAAATTAATAAAATAACCCTCCCAAAAAAAAAAAAAAAATATATGTATATATATATATATATATATATATATATATATATATATATATATATATATATATATATATATATATATATGTTATTTATTTAACATAACCCCCACTGTAATATTGAGTACACTCTTTTAAGAAATAGGTAGAGGAAAAATGCTTTTATTCTCCGAAACGTTGCGTTGTTATGACGTCATAAGGCTGCGCCGCTAATCATTGCATTTAAGGTAAATAAAACGACGCAGAACATTGTGAATTGCTTGTAAAAAACTTTTGTTGCAATACATAGTTCAAATAATTTGCAGGAAGAAAGTAGAAGAGCTAGAGAGAAAACAAAATCTGAAAATATGGAGGCTTTGGGTAGGAAAAGTAATATAGAGGATGGGCAGAATATTCCTTTTAAAATAGGAGAGTTAAAAAGGGCACTAGACAAAGCAGGGCAGACGGCGCCAGGGAAAGATTAAATATGTTATTGTATGATGAAGCATCTAAGTGTAGAAGGTCTGGAAAAATTATTAATGTTGTACAACAGAGTATGGATAGAAGGAATGATACCGGGGAGTTGGAAGGAGGCTATAATAATTCCAATAAGGAAGCCAGGAAAAGATGCCAGTAGACCTGGAAGCTATAGACCAATTGCCTTGACATCCCATATCTGTAAGATAATGGAACGTATGGTGAATGAGTGGTTAACATACTACTTGGAGAAAAGAGAAATGGTGGCTTCATATCAAAGCGGTTTCAGGAAAGGAAGGAGTACTATAGATTCAGTGATTAGGCTAGAAGATGAAATAAGGAAAGCACAAATAAATAAAGAGACAATGGCTGCAGTATTTTTTGATGTGGAAAAGGCATATGATATGTTATGGAAGGAAGGATTGCTAATTAAACTGAATATAATGGGTGTTGGAGGGAGAATATTTAATTGGATTATGGACTTTTTAAATGAAAGAACTATTCAGGTGAAGATAGGAGCAGAATTATCAAGTCAATATTTAGTAGAAAACGGGACACCTCAGGGGAGTGTAATAAGTCCAACTTTATTTTCTATTATGATAAATGACGTATTTGTAAACATTCCAAATGATATAGGGAGATCATTGTTTGCAGATGACGGAGCATTGTGGAAGAGAGGGAGAAATGAATATGTAGTTAAGAAAATGCAAGATGGAATCAATCAAGTCGAAAAGTGGGGGACAAAATGGGGATTTAAGTTTTCAGTGGAAAAAACAAAAGTTATGTTCTTTACAAGGAAGAAAGTCAAAGAATGGTATTTGAAATTGTATGGGAATAAATTAGAGAGAGTTGAAAGTTTTCGTTTTTTGGGAGTATATTTTGATGTGAGATTAACTTTGAGGGAGCATATTAGATATGTAGTTGATAAGTGTAAAAAAGTTATTAATGTCATGAGGTGTCTTGCAGGATTGGGGTGGGGAGCGGATGTAGCATCGCTAAAATACATATATATAGCCTTAATAAGATCAAGGTTAGACTATGGAAGTATTGTATATGGGTCAGCAGCCAAATCTGTGTTGGCAGACTTGGATGTTATACAAGCTCGGGCTTTAAGAGTGTGTGTAGGAGCGGTTAGAACCTCCCCAGTATGTGCTTTCCAAGTTGAAGCAGGTGAAATGCCATTGTGGTTGAGGAGGAAGCAGCTGGGGGCTAATTATTGGGTTAATTTAAAAGGGCATGGAGATAGTCATCCAGCTAAAAAGGTGATGCAGGCATGATGGGAGAAGGAGACAACAAAGAAAACAAGTTTTGGGTGGACAGGGGATCAAATGGCAAAGGATACAGGGGTTTATGATAAAGAGTTTGGCGCAAATGTGGTGTGGCCCATCAGACCTGTCTGGGAATTAGAAACACCATGTGTAGATTTGGAGCTACTTAAGATTAAACGTAATAATAAGAATGCTGATTTAAATAGTGTATATTATAGTTATAAGGAATGTAAGTATAAAGAAAGTATTCCGATTTTCACAGATGGGTCAAAGAATATGCAAACAGAGGCAACAGGGTCTGCAGTTGTTATTCCTAAATATAAGGTAGAAATCAGTAAAAGAACATCGGACTGTTTGAGTGTGTTTGCAGTTGAAATGTTTGCCATATTGATGGCGTTGGAATGGACTGAACAAATTAGTGATAAGGAAATATTAATATGTAGTGACTCTGTGTCAGCTCTAGTTAAGCATGGAGAAAGGTACATCTAGAAGTCATCTGAACCTGCTGTATGAAGTCTTATTTATGAACTCAAGAATAAATAGGCAGGGGAAAAATGTCATATTTATGTGGGTCCCTGCACACTTGGGAATTCAGGGAAATGAGAAAGCAGATAAGGTGGCAAAAGAAGCAATTAAAAAAGAGGATGTAGAAGTCAATATTAAATTATCAAAATCAGAGGGGAAAGGCATAGTGTGGAGAAGTGTAAATCAACAATGGCAACAAAGCTGGGATAATGCAACAAAAGGAAGACATTTATATGAAATTCAAAGGAAAGTAGGTATATCAAGAAGTAGGGGGGCAAATAGAAAAGAGCAGGTAATAATAAGCAGGTTGAGAATTGGTCATAGTAATCTTAATAGTACACTTTTAATTATAGGAAAACATCCTACAGGAATGTGTGAACAGTGTCAGGAGGCTGAAACAGTAGAACATGTTCTTAAAACATGCAGGACATTTAATCAGGAAAGACAAGAAATGATAACACAGTTACAAAATATAGGAAGGGTAGATAATACAGTAAAAAGTTTATTGGAGTATGGAGAGAGTGTGGAGGGTAGGAAATGGTTATTTGTTTTTTTTGAAGAGGACTGGATTAGATAAGCGGATCTAGTATGAGTAAAGGGTAGATAAAGCCTGAAGATGGCGGTAATGCAACTCAAAGGATGCCAGCTGCCGTAAAAATCCAAAGAAGAAGAAGAAGAAGAATCGCTTGTATTTGGTCTCTCGTGAATAGTTTTTGAGTTTTTGCAAAGCGTCCCACAGACATGCAAATGAAATTTTGATTCACCGCAAATGTTTTCCAGAAGTTTGCAGATCTTCGCCGGTAGTGGTGAACCTTTGGTAGTAATGGACAATTTGCCGCAAAGCTTATTTGCATGGGGAAATGGTCTGTGGCAAGTTTGCGGCACATTTGCTGTGCACTCTCAATTTCTGTAAGGGTTTGTAACATATGGAGTGTCCTTTGTGACTTTTTATTCAATCAAACATACTGTGTTTGAGAGTAAAGCTAATTATTTTGTAACAAAAAAAAATAAAAGAGTGCAAAAAAGTCTTCTAAAGGCTCGAAAATAAATAAGTTGATAACAAAATTATTTGCAGTGCGTGTAATCTTTTGAACACTTTTTTTTTTATTGTTTTGTGCACTTCAAAAACTTTTCATCACAAACCCACACATTTTGCTCTCTTTTCTGCTGTCTTTTTTGCGGGTGTAAATATTTTGCTTGCGAGTTGAAAAGTTTTGCTTGCGCGTGAAGCTGTACCTCAGTGGGCGGTCTCTAACAACCAGATGAAAGGGCTTTTTCTATTGGTCACCCTCGATTGAAGTGACAGGTTGGCCACGCCCACTACAGTTTCGCGCCGCTGCTGGCTGCTGCCATCACCGTCGCCAGTCTGTCATTCTGTCTGAGAGAAAAGCGTCAGCGAGCGAACTTCTAGAATGGCGAGCAACAGGTCGTTTACTGCGCTAAGGCCGTCGCGTGTCTGTTGTGGTAGAGCTACCATAAATCGTCATAGAGACGTGGGTTCGAGTCCAGCTCTGGAGTATAAACCTATTTATGAAATTATCTTCATATAATTATATTGTATGTGATTTTAATCATGTGAATTCAATCTGGTGATGTTTCGTGCCTTATGGTACACAATTAAGAATTATCTGTACAGTTCGTATTGTTTGTGTTGCTATTAAAACGAGTATAAATGATAATAAATGATACATAATGATACATGGAATGATTTAAATGGTGTAACAATTCTTCTGTTGTGTCATAAATATTGTCAAATGTTTTTTTAAGTACTACTCTATTGATGTATGATATCAATGGTGTAGTTTGATATATCAATAATACTGGAAAATGCTTCCACCATTAAAATACTTGCTATACAACTGTAAGTGTATTGTAAATAAAAGGGCTTATTAAAAATAATAATAAGGTGAGCACACATAGTAACAAATCTGTTTATTTGAATTAAAATGTGTAATAGAAGATTTAAAATAAGAATAATAATATTAAAATGTACACCTCTAATTATTACAATAATAACAATAAAATGAGGACAAATGTATAACAGTAAATGCAATAATAATAATTTACAGTTTTTGCTGAGTCAAAAACACATTTTACAGGTTATCTATTTACAGTAATGTAATTTGTATACATAATAATATACTATTTGCAGAATTAGGTATTCTTTAGATAATCAACCAAATTACATATACTTATATAAAATAATACAAATTAAAATTGTGCAAATATGAGTAGTCACCACCATTACAATGCTTGCTTAATGAATAATGTATGAATAATAATAATTAGAAGAATCATATAAAAATATACAACTTTAAATAAAGTGCAAATACACGTAATCTTAACGAAAATGTGAGGGAAAATGTGTAGATTAATAATAACAATAATATATACTGTGTAAATACACCAATATTATGCAAGAAAATAATTAATCAAAAGAACTTTGATGCAGTTTAGTCAAGTGTTTCCCCTTCTAATCTTCAGTGTGTGCTCTCTTCTTGCCATAGCCCCGTGTCTGCAGAGCTGCCCTCCACTCTGCAAATGGTTCTGTAGCTGTCTCCTCACAGTGCCAGTTTCCAAAATACTGGAGATGAGTTGGTGGTTTCCTTTCGTTGTTGCACTTCTTGCAAAGGATGACTTCAGTCTTACGCACATATTTCCTTTTTAATGATTCCTTCTGCTCCCTTTCCTGCTTTTTCCTCCTATAGTACTGAGTGGTGTATGGCACAGAAGGCTGTGGCGCTGCTGGTGATGTTTCCATACTTTGTGCAGGTAACGCCACAAATAGCATCATTGGCTGGGATGCAGCAGTGGCTGGAAGGATAACTGGGAGAGCCCTAGACAATGGCCCTGGCTGAGGAGGTGTAGGTGGATATGGCAGCCCTGGTTGAGGACGTGCAGGTGCTGGTGCATGTTGCAGTACATTTTGTGGTATTTGTGGCCCAGATCTGGTTTTGGCCATACCAGCTGTATTTGGTGGCAAGCTGAAAATGTGAGGGTCATTATCACAACCACTCTGCAGTCACACTTTTTTTTGGAGGGCTGATGGAAGTCTGTCTGGTGCTGTCATTGGTGCATCTTGTGCAGGGATTCCATGAGTCAAAATATCCCTCTCCTGAGATTTGGCACGTCTGCTGTACCTAGAATTTATAGAAATTAACATGCATAATTAATAAATAATGTGAAAAGTATTGAACAGAAATTAATATGCATAGTTTGCATAACTAATAAATGGAATTAGCTGAATTAGCTTAGTGGCTGAATATATTGCAGATTCCATAACATGCTATTCCGCAATAAAACTTATTTTTTGGGTGAAAATACTAACGTGCCTATGACTGAAGGGCTGATGCACCGGAGGAATCTTATTATAACGTTAGTTCCTCGAACTACTAACGTTATAGGAACTAACGTAACCAGTGACTTTAGTGCACGCTGATTGGCCAAAGTCGTGTAAATACAGAATATATATTTACTCCAGAAACTAACTATACGAACATCGAAAATAGTGGCCTCTTAACCTTTAACGTTACGCTGAGAAAATCCAATGTGATTATGTATGTATGTATTATGTATGTCTGCTCAGATAGCAACATTGGACATCAATCGCACGGCAAACGGTACTATTTGGTGTTGGCTAATACAATCTAGTCAGCGGTAACACTAACTACAGACTGGTCTATCCGACGCAACGTATTTAAATGGGACAGCATAAGAAGAGAGAATCATCAGTTCACTTGTCACTGTTTATGATATTAAATTATCTTACTTACCCAGTAAACGAGCTGCTGGCGCGAAACTGTAGTGGGCGTGGCCAACCTGTCACTTCAATCGAGGGTGACCAATAGAAAAAGCCCTTTCATCTGGTTGTTAGAGACCGCCCACTGAGGTACAGCTTCACGCGCCTGCAAAACTTTTCAACTCGCAAGCAAAATATTTACACCCGCAAAAAAGACAGCAGAAAAGAGAGCAAAATGTGTGGGTTTGTGATGAAAAGTTTTTGAAGTGCACAAAACAATAAAAAAAAAAGTGTTCAAAAGATTACATGCACTGCAAATAATTTTGTTATCAACTTCTTTATTTTTGAGCCTTTAGAAGACTTTTTTTGCACTCTTTTATTTTTTTTGTTACAAAATAATTAGCTTTACTCTCAAACACAGTATGTTTGATTGAATAAAAAAGACACAAAGGAAACTCCATAGTAACATTGCTGCAGGCATTGCTCCAAAAAGATATAGGGAGCCCCAAATCTTAACTGTGAGTGGAAGTTGGTGCAACTCTCTTTTGGAGTAAGTCTATGGAGGTAGACTGGAGCTTGCATATTTTGATTTAAATTTGGAACTTTTATATTAAATATTTGTAGTTGAATGTTGCAATCTGCACTCACAGACAATAATTCAAAGCTTGTGTTTTGAATTCACAATTGCACACAAGTAGTCACAAATAAAACGACTTCACTGACCCCACCGAGCAACGGTCTTGCTGTCTGGCATCAGGGTTTTACAAGTGCACAAGTGACCTTTTTTGTGCAAAAGTTAAGGTGTAAAGATTTGAACTTTGTGTCTGTATTTTTATTTATGTGAATGTCATTTTACACATTTGTGACTACTTGTATGCAATTAAAACTATTTTAAATATAAAATGTAAAGCAGAAAATCTTAAAGTTTGAAAAATTTCTCATTATTCTCACACCCTGATGCCATTCCAGATGTGTATGACCGTCTTTCTTCAACAGAATAGAAATTAAGATTTTTAGAATATAGAGCTCTGTCAGGTCCTTATAATGGAAGTACACGGGTGCCAGCACTTTGACAGTCCTAAAGACATATTTATGCAGCATAAAATGTAATCCACAGGACTCCAGTCAATCAATGAATGTTTAGGTGTCAATGCCAATGACTAGTTTTATGTAAGAAAAGAGTCGATAACTAAAACGTTTTTTAACTTTAGATCAGCCCTTCCATCCAGTGCTCTGATGCTGTTTGAAATGGCTGAACTCTCGCATGTATTAAATAAGCGGCGCTTCCAAATTCTCGCGTGAACTTATCGACAAGCTTAAGTCATGCTTCGCATCAGCTGCTGGCAGGAAGCACTTCACTGATCGACTGGAGTCCTGTGGATTACTTTAATGCTGCCTAAATATGACTTTTGGACTGTCAAAGTGCTGGCACATGGGTACTTCCATTATAAGGACCTGACGGAGATCTATCTGTCTTCTAAAAATCTACATTTGTGTTCTGCTGAAGAAAGACAGTCATACACATCTGTGATAGCATCAGGGTAAGTGAATAATCAGAGAATTTTCATTTTTGGATGAACTATTCCTTAATACAGATCGTTATAAATTCTGACCTTTTATTTTTTCAGGTCTGGTCTTTCCTACCACACAGTGATTGTGAATCCACTCACAAAACAATTCCCAGTAAATACTGTGAATATTCCTGTCATCTCTGAATTGAAGAAGTGTTTCCAGAAGTGCAGGACAAACTTCAGGTGTGTCAATAATTTCTGACATACTATTGTAAAGATGGATTTTATTAAAGAGGAGAGAGAGGACATGGGTTATCCAGAACCATACAGAGTGAAAAATGAAGAAACTGAGGAGCAAAGAGGTTGGTGTCCATTCTTGATTCATTAATGAGGGCACACATAATGCTCATGTGGCCCAGGCTTAAATCCCTGTTTTAAGCTATTCTTTCACCAACACTTGTTAATATGGGTCCGACACTGCTGAAAAAAATCCTAGTGGAAACACTGAATGGTCATCCGTCCTGATGTGTACTGAATATTAGCTATGCACCACCCACTCGCCTGCCAATCCAGGATAATGTTTTTGCAAAAACTGCACAGAAGAATTAAATTATGGTAAATTTGGGAGTAGTATTTTTTTTAAGTACTATTTGTGTAGCATTAATGTAACTATGGGATACAAATGCTTTCACTAGTTCAGTTCTACAGTTGAGTTTACAATAAATTGACTTCCTACACTTTTTTTCATTATGAATCAAAATGTTTATCTGTGTGGTTAAAGGCAATGACAAATTCCATGTTTTTATACCTTGAAACAATGATTTGCCATGGCATCATTTTTAAACAATGGCAGACAGGGTATAACTGATAATTTTCTGACACAAAATGAAAATTTAACACAAACCATTATTTTTAAATCCAGTAATTGATAAACTGACATGGAGAAAAAGCTGTGTTCATATGAAATTGTCAGTGTTTAAGTACATCTAATGTTAAGGCTGGATGATGAAAACTTTACTTACTTCACCTCTGGGAAGATGAATGTGTATTTAAAATTGGTCATTTATATAGTATAAATGTGAAATTATTTTTGAATTTGAAGCATTCTAGACTGAGAAAAGGCAGAAAATGTATTTTTTACTCATGTGGCTGAAAGACAACAACTCCCAGAATGCACTTGCTTTGCTGCCCTTATGAGGCCATTCCCAAACCACGCCTACCGGTTACAGGCGGCAGTATCTGAAAATCTGATACAACTAGGCTTGCTTTGATACATCGTGACTCTATAAATCGTGAGTTAGTTGATAAATTGACTGACTACGTGGGAAGAACATTATGATAATTCCGGGTGTCCAAACTCTGTACATGACGTCTTAGTAACAAAAAGAAAAACAAACAAAATACTCACTTTACACTAAGCCGTCCGTTTGTCCCTGCGGGCTTTGGCTGGCCTTTCCAATTTATCTTCGGGATCCTAAAATAAGTTTCCAGGACTCCCCTGTCCATGTGTGGTACAAAACTTGGGTGCTCAGTTATACATGCTCAAGTTAGCGGTGCAGTTTCATCAGCGGATTCAGCAATCTCGTCCAGAAGAAAATGGCATCGCTGAAATTCGCGACAGCAATAGGACTCTCTATCTGTTTCCATAGGCGCACAGCGAGAGCACTGACACCACCAGTCCGCCCCAACTCGAGTCTGGCTGGGCTCTTCCTCCTGCCTGCCAAGCAGGTTTTGCTCCCCTGCTACAGCAGCTGCTCCGGCCGCCTCTTGTTCCTCCATCTCCCGCAACTGTTCATCGCTGTATTGCGGCTCGTACAGGTAGCCGCGAGCATCAGATTCTCGCAACAGATCTTCGAATTCCCCTTCTGCCATTTCAACTTCAAAACTACCGTCCGCCATCGTGATTAGCCTACTTGTATACAAACTTTCTACACAGAGCAAGAGCCTGTTAGCTTAGCTTCTACAGAAAGATGGCTGACACTATCTTCACATTCTGTGAGTGAGATCCCGCCCCATATGGGCGTGGTGAAAACATGCGGAATACTGGCTGTAGTTTTAATGACGATTTTTGTGTCATCGGAGGATTTTTTCCAGACTGAAAATACATAAATCTCTCGTCTCAGGGGGATATGAGGGAGGGGGATCTCGGTAATTAGAAATTACTACTGGTTTTCTACTGATACAAAGCTTAATGCTAAATCCTGAAGTAACCCTTTAAGTTTATGGAAGCACATGGTTGGAACCAATTTCAGCTAGTGCGAGCTTGCAAGAATTTCCCTTGTAGTTTACAGTTGAGGCAGTTTGACCTGACTACACTCTTAAGGTCTGCGCAATAAAGATTTTTAATAAAAACAATAGATATCCTATTTAGCCATTCACATAGGAAACATTCATGCTGGCAAGTGAGGCTTTTTTTTTTTTTTACTGTGAGTGTGTCACAAATCTCAAAGGTGCAATGCGCCACTTACTGTACCAGGGTCAAATTGTTTCTCTGTTCTAGAATATGTGTGTCAATTTCAATGGAAAAGGGGCATTCATAGGTGATTCGTTTTGCATTATTGCTTAACCTCTGATGTATAGAAAGTCAACTCCCCCTTTCAAAATATTCACCTTTTCTTGCTTTCCGGCCTAAAATGAAATTTTCGAAAATCTCAATAACTCTGAAAATGAACCTTTATTGGTTAATTGAACTTGAGCTAATACTTGGTCAAACAACTTTTTGCTTGAATTATAGCCATGAGTGTTTTTTTTAATATGTCTCTACTTTGCACACCTAGGCTATATTGCCCATTTTTCCTTGCAGAATTGTTCAAGCAGAGTCTGATTGCCATAATGAACATTTTTCTATTGCTATTTGCTATTTAAAATAGCTATTTGTTAACAGCATGGTTTTACAAAATGTTTCAGTTGCAAAAATTTAATTTAATTAAACATTAAGTTTTCAAAACAACCCCAAATTTATTGCAAATGCAGGAAAGCTGTAAGTTACAGCTTATGTGTAATGTAAGCACTTTACTGATATGAATTCATAAATACACACATACATACACTCCCATTACAGAATGGGAAAGAAGAGAAAACATTATGAACATAGTAACAACTGTACCTCACAAGGAGACATGAACAATTACATCGTCACATGCAAAAAGGAACTCTCGAGTTGACCTAGCACTCTGTCTGTAGGAGAGATCTCATATATAGAGGGGTGACAGGCCCTAAACCCTGTGCTTGCACACCAGCTCCTCAGATTGAGCTAGCAGTAGCCAATCGCCTAGGTTCTGCATCGACACATTTGTTAAATGTGCAAGGAGCTAGGGATAGGCCACTGCATCAGATAAGGTTAAAAAACATTGTTGCCAGCTGAAACTTATCACTTCAGTAATAATAAAATCATAGGCTCTTAAGTATCTGCTTATTCCAATCCAAACAGCAACATTTGTTTTGGCCAGGCAGTGTATTACTGGCCAATAACAGGGAAAATAAAAATATTATTGCGCCAATATTGTGATTAACACCAATATGTTCGGCTGAGAATCTCTTGACTGCCTGCGGTTTCTTTCCTTCAGGCAGGGACTCGGGCAGCCTCAAAGACAGTGTGCTTGCGCACACACAAAGAGTTTGTGTGAGTGAAAGCTCATATAGCTCTGAGAGGAATATTTTAACATTTCTGCACCTTGTTGCAATGTTTTGGGGTGGGTTTTAATCATCTGCTAGTAACGACATGCCATTCCCCATATTCTATTTGTTTCATTAGGCAATATCCAAAAACGTGTATGTAAATTTCTTGGGGGCAGTCATTTTTGCATATTCATGAAACATAAACAGAACATGGAAAATGGCACATTGTTACTTACAGAGCAGCATTGTCCAAACACAACCTAAAACTGTACATTTATTTTGAAATAATTGTCCAGAGTGTCTTGAGATGGCTAAAAACACTAAGTGAAATGAATGAACGAGACTTTTTTAGCGTTATGACTCATGACTATGCGATGTGTATGATGTTACATATTAGAATTATGATTGTTGTGTTCATGTTGCATAAGTTATAACAAGCATCTGTGAATGAGGAACAACACAAACCACCACTGTACTCGCAGTCTGGCTGCTAGCATTGAAATTACACCATGTATACAGAGAATAGGGTTTATATCGTGTTTTGTTGATTTATGCAATTTAATTTGTTTATAGCCTTATTTTTGGTTTAATGCATTATTACAGCTGTTTGAAATTCATTATTCTCTTTCTTTTAGAGTCATCAGGATTACCGTAAACACTCAAATAAATGGGCACCATACAATTAATGCAAGTCTGTTGTTAGTTATGTCATTCAAATCAGCATTCATCTGTAATATAGGCACATTTCTGGTTCATGTTACATCCACCAAACCTTAAATCAATGTCCAAACTTTTTTTTTTTTTTTTTTCAAACGAGCAGCTTATGATGAATTAGCTAGCAGTTTCAGGTGAACTTTTAAAAAAGATATTGGTTATCGTATCAGCCACAATGAGCCGTGAATTATGGGTTATTGGTATTGGCTCGTAAATTAAATATCGGTGCATCCATTTTTTCATATTTCGAATGGTTTTCTATCAAATAAATTATGCAATTATGCCCAATTATTGTTTTTTTTGAGTTATAATAATTTTTTGTTTGCCTTTTAGGAAGAAAATCTTGCCTTCACTGTGTAAGGAGTTAATTGATTTTTGACTATTATTTTTATTTCAGACCTGATGCAAGTGAAAGAGGAAAGTCAAGAACTTGGTGAAGTGGAGGAGAAACATCAGTATCAGATATATACAAATTCTGAAAATAATTCATCACAAAAAAGAAGCCAAAAGGCAAGAACCATAAAATGTATAACCTGCCCTATGTGTGAAAAAAAATTTACACAAAAAGGACGTCTTGAGACTCACATGAGAATTCACACGGGAGAGAAGCCATTCACATGCTTTCAGTGTGGAAGGAGTTTTACTCGTGCTGACAGCCTTAAGAAGCACACACTAACTCACTCTGGAGAGAAGCCATTCACATGCCTTCAGTGTGGAAGTAGTTTTACTCGTGCAGACAACCTTAAGAAGCACACAATAGCTCACTCTGGAAAGAAGCCTTTCCAGTGCCCTCTGTGTGAAAAGAGTTTTTATTGAAATCGAGAACTTAAGAGGCACACAACATCTCATGTCAGAAAGAAGCATTTTAAATGCCTTCAGTGTAGAAAGAGTTTTTCATGGCAGCACAATTTTAAAGAGCACCAGAGATTGCATACCGGTGAGAGAGTTCATGTGTGCTCTGAGTGTGGAAATGTCTTTACTAGGGCCAGCGACTTGAAAATGCACCAAAGAATCCACACTGGAGAAAAACCATACAAGTGTTCACAATGTGGAAAGAGTTTCAGTCGGCCACGACACCTGATAGTGCATGAGAGAGTGCACACTGGAGAGAAGCCATTCCACTGCCATTCATGTGGAAAGAGCTTTACCCAATCAGGTCATCGACTGGTTCATTTTAAAAGGCTTCATGGAAAGTTGTTACAGTGAGCAAAGCTCCTCTTCACTTGCAATGACTTGAATAAAATTCAGTAAAATCCAAAGATAGAATTCAGTGGTGTAACCAGGATCTTATGCCCTAGTTTAGTGTGCATTTTCATGTAGACATACAGTTGATTACCAAGCAACCAATGCATTTTATTGGATTATATGTGTATGTATATATATTTTATACCATGGGTCTGTTGAATGATTGATTCTGATTGGTTGACAGACGTTCTAAGGTGTGCAATTATTTTTCAAGTAAAATGCATTGCTAGGAAGTAATTCCAGGTCTTGACCGCATAGCGGTTCCATATCACTCCGCAAAGTTAACTGAAATAATTGAAAAGTCACAGGCTAGCCTACAGTCCACCACAGCATACAGATCAAACAACAAACAAAATGACAGACAATTTTGATTTTCCAGAAATAACTTTTAATATTTATGGAAAGCATGAGAATGTCAACAACTGGGCGGCAGCTGAATTGGACAGTCCTGATGAAAAACGTTACAAAGGAAAGAGAACATCAAAGGCAGCAAACGACATAAAACAATCAGCGATGAACAGCTAGACAGGCTTGAGGGTGAAAAACAAGGAAGTAAACACACATACACACAAAAAAACAACAGCTTGGGCAGTAAATGTATTTAACGATTGGCCTAAAGCCAAAAAATACTTGTGTGGAAAAGGTAGAGAGAGAGCGGACAAACTATTTAAATAACCAGCTGCGAGCTTTCTATGCCACAGTCAGAAGCGCATCGGCACAGAGCATTCAGTGTCAAGTTTCATCTCCCTAAGAGCTGGACAGAACCGTTAAATTTCTAAATATACATAAGAGGGCAAAGGGAATTCAAATAATCCAAAGATGTATTCAGGGCTATGCTCAAAAATTTCACAAGGCTGGGAAAGATGTCAGCTCTCATCATCAAGAAATGTTCTGTTTTTCGTCCCTATGAAACGTAAAAGACTGTGAACAAGTAGGCATAAATAAATAAACCCTAAAAGCCTACTTGTTCACAGTCTTTTACGTTTCATGCTGATAAAATACTAATTGAATGAATAAATATTGTCAGGCCTACTTGTTCACAGGCTTTTTTTTATTTATAACTGCAGATAATTGAAAAATACAACAAATAAGTAAATTTTGACACCTATTCACAGGCTTTTAAGTTGTTTATAAATGTAGATATCAGAAAAATAGAACAAATAAATACTGATACTTGTTCACAGGCTTTTCTTTGTAATTTATAATTGTAGATAACCGGAAAATAGACACACAAACAATCAAACACCGTAGCTTGTTTCTCCAATAAGTGTTTAAAAGCAGCACATCCCCCATTGTTAGTTCTAACATGACTTTTTTGAATTAGCAACAAAGGCTTGAGGTGTATCTGAGCTAGATGCACATGATAAATAAAACAGTTTTTGAAGCTGAATCTGTGGCGGAAGAAAGTTCCATTCACAAGAGCGCCATAGGGACGAAAAACAGAACATTTCTTGAAATAAAACCTTGAACGATTCACAATAGTATTTTATCAAACTACACAATGATGACTAAGACATTATTGATATTAAAGTTTTATCTTCTGTTAATGCCTGAATTGTGTTTAAAAATAAGTCATTCAATCATTAGGGCCCAAGCCTGAAAAGGCGAAGGCCCTATTGTTTTCCTTAGGATTATTATTATTATTAGGGCCCAAGCCTGAAAAGGCGAAGGCCCTATTGTTTTCCTTAGGATTATTATTATTATTATTATTATTATTATTATTATTATTATTATTATTATTATTATTAGGGCCCAAGCCTGAAAAGGCGAAGGCCCTATTGTTTTCCTTAGGATTATTATTATTATTATTATTATTAGGGCCCAAGCCTGAAAAGGCGAAGGCCCTATTGTTTTCCTTAGGATTATTATTATTATTATTATTATTATTATTATTATTATTATTATTATTTTATCGACTATTCGGGCACTTTTGGGGGCCTTAACATGCTCTAAAACTCTTGAAACTTTGCACACGGGTCAGAACCTGCGGCCATCAGGGCTGGGCTGAAGATGGTACCCGGGCGTGGCAGGGGGGCTCAGCAGCGCCCCCTGGAACGGGGTCCGAAACCTTGGTCCATAAATCAAACACACTTGCATGTAATAATATGAAAGTCGGTACACATATAGATCTCATCGTTTCATATATACTTCATGCTCTTACTTTTTACCTCAGCCCAACAGGAAGTCGGCTATTTAGGGTTGTTTGGAAAACGTATACAATGGAATTTGAAATACTCCTCCTAGAGAAATCATTTAATCGCCACGAATCTCAGTCAGCATGAAGTCAAGACATTGAGGATGAAAAATTGCCAGCGGATTTTTGATATCTCGAACGGTTTGGCCGTGGCGAGGAAACAAATTTATGGCGAGAAAAGTGAGACAGGAAGTGTGTTATAACTTCTGCATAAATTAACAGATCTTGATGAAACTTCAGCAGTGTGTTCGTTGTAAGAGGCCGATCACATGGATGTGACTATTGTGAGTCAAAGTTATAGCGCCACCAACTGGCAGCAGGAAGTGTGTCACTTTCAAAATGCTTTGAAATCACCCTCTTGTTTTTACCCGATTTGCTTCAAACTTTACGTGTATAATGTAAACACACGGCAGATTTAGACCTGTGAAAGGATTATTGATATCTTAGATACTGTTGCCGTGGCAACACTTCAAACTTTACTTTTCTTTATTGATGCTTTTGAGACTCTTAACATACTTGAAATTGCATGAAACTCGACAGAGACGTCACATTTATTAGCCAGTAGACATGTGCAAAGTTTCAGAAATGGGTGTGGTGAGGGGCTCAGTAGCGCCACCTTTTGACAAAAAAGTGGGGGGTTAGTTTCATCTACAGGTACAAAAATTGGTATTGATATAGTTCTCCTCAAGCCGGACAACTTTCTAATTTACAGTCATTAGCTCCGACCAACAGAAAGTCAGATATTTTGGTTTGAATGTGGAGAAAATGTCAGAATTTTGCAAGTCACTCTCTAAGACTTTGTGTGTGAGGAGTAGGAAGGGAGGGGGGCTTGTGAAGTAATACATAGGGCTATACTGCCCTCTTGTGTTCAACATAGTATGGGTTACATTAACTTTTGCACGATATTCTAATTTTTCGAGTTTCACCTGTATGCAGAGTTGACAGAAAAATGTTACACACGCCGTAGCAGGTGAATACAACAAAGAACTAAAGCCTAAAAAACTAAAGTTTAATCCACTGTCTGTTCATTCTCTGAGTGGCAATTACAAGAAATGTCCAATAGATGGCATCCAAGCCTCATTGTTCAATGATTTACAACAGGTCTGAGTCCAGAATGGGCAGGGACTGAGTTCAACAGTTGCTTGAGCTCTTTTGCAGTCGAATCCCAGAAAAAAGGCAAACAATGTGTCCCCACTCAATATATACATCAACTGAGTGGAGGATACAATTTTTAACAACCTTTAACCATTTACAGCCAGAGCGTTCAAATTTGGGAACAATTATTCCCATGGTTCCTGTCTCAGTGTCATCGTCGTCCGATCACCGATTTTATTTCTGAAGTCTGCCCAGATACTCATGACAATACAAGCTAAAGGCACATGTGATTGGTTAAGGGGTTACTGGGCAAGAATAATAACTGTATCGTCATCACCGTCTTCCTTCATTTCAATGGAAAGGTGATATCACGAGAGATTTACTCCAGTGTTGGATTTACTGCTTCAAATTAAATACTGAGGCGATTTTTGCAAGGTAAGAACGTGTGTTGTCTATATTTTCTATAGAAAGTCAAAACGTTTTAGTTACGAAGCATTTATTTGTAGGAGTATTGCTAGTTATTTCTGGAAAAAAATGACAAAATAACTCGAATAAATGTTTGTGAGCAGTTTTGTGTGAAACCGCGAGATGCGTCGCGTCTAACGCACGAGCCCCGATGAGAGATCGCATTCGCTTCTTCTTGCGTTTGAACGGACAATTTCATACTACAAAATGTCAAATTACATGATATATTGTCTGTTTTGTCCCAAGTGAACATAAACAGTTGATGAAGAAATCGCGAATCGAAATCTAGTATCAACACTTCCGAGAATGATTATCAGCGTTGTGCCTGACAGCGCATCTCATTTTTACTCGCATCTTCATGGAGGTTTGTCGGTTGTATGTAGTTTCACAATCTCAATCAAGTAATCTCTGAAATGAATACAGATGTAACAGCACGAAAATAATGAGACTTCACAGTTCTCAAAAGATTAAACTCACTAAAACAAGCCGCACAGAGTGTGCCTTGAATGAAATGCGTTTAAAATCCTCTTAAAGAGACAGTAACAATTTTCCAAGTAAATAAAAAGTAGGCCTACAAATGGTTTTCACCCCAAAAATAAATTTCTCTCATCGTATACTCACCCTCATTGCATCCCAGATGTGTATTGTTTTCTTTCTTCTAGTGAACACAAATTAAGCTTTTTAGAAGATTATCTCAACCCTGTTGGACCTTTCAATGACTTGAATGGTGATCAGAACTCAGAAGCTACAAAAATCAAATAAATGCAGCATAAAAGTAATCCATACCACTCCAGTGGTTAAATCCATGCCTTCAGAAGTGATATTATAGGTGTGGGTTAGAAATAGACCTATATATATATACTTCAAGATGACATCACTCTGAAGTACTGCGTAAAGAATATCCCACATTCGCCCTTAGGGGGCGCTACAGGCCATGCCCAAAATTCCCATTTTCTGGTCAAAAATGTTCTAATGTTGTATATTGATACTACAGGCCAACAGGAATTCACAAACCAAGAGTGGCCCACATTCGCCCTTATGGGGCGCTACAGGCCACACCCTAAATTCCCATTTGCTGGTCAAAAATGTTCTAATTTGGTACATTGATACTACAGGCCAACAGGAACCCACAAACAAAGAATTGCCCATATTCGCCATTAGGGGGCGCTACAGGCTATGCCCAAAATTCCCATTTTATGGTCAAAAATTTTCTAATTTGGTATATTGACACTACAGGCCAACAGAAATCCACAAACCAAGAATGTCTCACATTCGCCCTTAGGGGGCGCTAAAGGCCATTCCCAAATTGCACATTTTTTTGTCAAATACTTTCTAATTTGGTACATTAATACTACAGGCCAACAGGAACCTACAAACCAAGAATGGCTCACATTCGCCCTTAGGGGGCGCTACATGCCATGCCCAAATGTCATTTTTTTAAAGTGATTGTATTTCCACCCCATTTATTTAGTTTTCTGAAACCTGGTGAACATACCTCATTTCTCATTGTAAACAAAAAACCCTACAGGATCCATAAGGTCCGGCATGATGGATTTTCCTGTACACTGAAAATGTTTAGTTTAGGATTCAGACAGAAAGACATGTTTTTTGGATTTTTTCATTGGGAGGGTTTAACCCCAACCCTCTATTGATCAATTTTAAATGATTTGCCATTTTGAGGAGGAATCGCATTGCTGCTTGCAGCTATATTTTTGAGTTGTTGCTGTGTCCATCATCATTTGTTTTCCGAAAGCCACCAAGTGGAAATGAGCCCGGTAACTAAAGGCACCAGGGTTGCGGTGCCACCGGCTTGGGCCCGTCATCGCTGCTTGCAGCTTTAATTATTATTATTATTAGGGCCCAAGCCTGAAAAGGCGAAGGCCCTATTGTTTTCCTTAGGATTATTATTATTATTATTAGGGCCCAAGCCTTGAAAAGGCGAAGGCCCTATTGTTTTCCTTAGGATTATAATTATTAGGGCCCAAGCCTGAAAAGGCGAAGGCCCTATTGTTTTCCTTAGGATTATTATTATTATTATTATTATTAGGGCCCAAGCCTGAAAAGGCGAAGGCCCTATTGTTTTCCTTAGGATTATTATTATTATTATTATTATTATTATTATTATTATTATTATTATTATTATTATTATTTTATCGACTATTCGGGCACTTTTGGGGGCCTTAACATGCTCTAAAACTCTTGAAACTTTGCACACGGGTCAGAACCTGCGGCCATCAGGGCTGGGCTGAAGATGGTACCCGGGCGTGGCAGGGGGGCTCAGCAGCGCCCCCTGGAACGGGGTCCGAAACCTTGGTCCATAAATCAAACACACTTGCATGTAATAATATGAAAGTCGGTACACATATAGATCTCATCGTTTCATATATACTTCATGCTCTTACTTTTTACCTCAGCCCAACAGGAAGTCGGCTATTTAGGGTTGTTTGGAAAACGTATACAATGGAATTTGAAATACTCCTCCTAGAGAAATCATTTAATCGGCACGAATCTCAGTCAGCATGAAGTCAAGACATTGAGGATGAAAAATTGCCAGCGGATTTTTGATATCTCGAACGGTTTGGCCGTGGCGAGGAAACAAATTTATGGCGAGAAAAGTGAGACAGGAAGTGTGTTATAACTTCTGCATAAATTAACAGATCTTGATGAAACTTCAGCAGTGTGTTCGTTGTAAGAGGCCGATCACATGGATGTGACTATTGTGAGTCAAAGTTATAGCGCCACCAACTGGCAGCAGGAAGTGTGTCACTTTCAAAATGCTTTGAAATCACCCTCTTGTTTTTACCCGATTTGCTTCAAACTTTACGTGTATAATGTAAACACACGGCAGATTTAGACCTGTGAAAGGATTATTGATATCTTAGATACTGTTGCCGTGGCAACGCTTCAAACTTTACTTTTCTTTATTGATGCTTTTGAGACTCTTAACCTACTTGAAATTGCATGAAACTCGACAGAGACGTCACATTTATTAGCCAGTAGACATGTGCAAAGTTTCAGAAATGGGTGTGGTGAGGGGCTCAGTAGCGCCACCTTTTGACAAAAAAGTGGGGGGTTAGTTTCATCTACAGGTACAAAAATTGGTATTGATATAGTTCTCCTCAAGCCGGACAACTTTCTAATTTACAGTCATTAGCTCCGACCAACAGAAAGTCAGATATTTTGGTTTGAATGTGGAGAAAATGTCAGAATTTTGCAAGTCACTCTGTGAGCCTCTGTGTGTGAGGAGTAGGAAGGGAGGGGGTCTTGTGAAGTAATACATAGGGCTATACTGCCCTCTTGTGTTCAACATAGTATGGGTTACATTAACTTTTGCACGATATTCTAATTTTTCGAGTTTCACCTGTATGCAGAGTTGACAGAAAAATGTTACACACGCCGTAGCAGGTGAATACAACAAAGAACTAAAGCCTAAAAAACTAAAGTTTAATCCACTGTCTGTTCATTCTCTGAGTGGCAATTACAAGAAATGTCCAATAGAGGGCATCCAAGCCTCATTGTTCAATGATTTACAACATGTCTGAGTCCAGAATGGGCAGGGACTGAGTTCAACAGTTGCTTGAGCTCTTTTGCAGTCGAATCCCAGAAAAAAGGCAAACAATGTGTCCCCACTCAATATATACATCAACTGAGTGGAGGATACAATTTTTAACAACCTTTAACCATTTACAGCCAGAGCGTTCAAATTTGGGAACAATTATTCCCATGGTTCCTGTCTCAGTGTCATCGTCGTCCGATCACCGATTTTATTTCTGAAATCTGCCCAGATACTCATGACAATACAAGCTAAAGGCACATGTGATTGGTTAAGGGGTTACTGGGCAAGAATAATAACTGTATCGTCATCACCGTCTTCCTTCATTTCAATGGGACGGTGATATCACGAGAGATTTACTCCAGTGTTGGATTTACTGCTTCAAATTAAATACTGAGGCGATTTTTGCAAGGTAAGAACGTGTTGTCTATATTTTCTATAGAAAGTCAAAACGTTTTAGTTACGAAGCATTTATTTGTAGGAGTATTGCTAGTTATTTCTGGAAAAAAATGACAAAACAACTCAAATAAATGTTTGTGAGCAGTTTTGTGTGAAACCGCGAGATGCGTCGCGTCTAACGCACGAGCCCCGATGAGAGATCGCATTCGCTTCATCTTGCGTTTGAACGGACAATTTCATAAACAAAATGTCAAATTACATGATATATTGTCTGTTTTGTCCCAAGTGAACATAAACAGTTGATGAAGAAATCGCGAATCTAAATCTAGTATCAACACTTCCGAGAATGATTATCAGCGTTGTGTCTGACAGCGCGAGGCATCTCATTTTTACTCGCATCTTCATGGAGGTTTGTCGGTTGTATGTAGTTTCACAATCTCAATCAAGTAATCTCTGAAATGAATACAGATGTAACAGCACGAAAATAATGAGACTTCACAGTTCTCAAAAGATTAAACTCAATAAAACAAGCCGCACAGACTGTGCCTTGAATGAAATGCGTTTAAAATCCTCTTAAAGAGACAGTAACAATTTTCCAAGTAAATAAAAAGTAGGCCTACAAATGGTTTTCACCCCCAAAATAAATTTCTCTCATCGTATACTCACCCTCATTCCATCCCAGATGTGTATTATTTTCTTTCTTCTAGTGAACACAAATTAAGCTTTTTAGAAGATTATCTCAACCCTGTTGGACCTTTCAATGACTTGAATGGTGATCAGAACTCAGAAGCTACAAAAATCACATAAATGCAGCATAAAAGTAATCCATACCACTCCATTGGTTTAATCCATGCCTTCAGAAGTGATATTATAGGTGTGGGTTAGAAACAGACCTATATATATATACTTCAAGATGACATCACTCTGAAGTACTGCGTAAAGAATATCCCACATTCGCCCTTAGGGGGCGCTACAGGCCATGCCCAAAATTCCCATTTTCTGGGCAAAAATGTTCTAATTTTGTATATTGATCCTACAGGCCAACAGTAATCCACAAACCAAGAATGGCCCACATTCGCCCTTAGGGGGCGCTACAGGCCACGCCCTAAATTCCCATTTGCTGGTCAAAAATGTTCTAATTTGGTACATTGATACTACAGGCCAACAGGAACCCACAAACAAAGAATTGCCCATATTCGCCATTAGGGGGCGCTACAGGCTATGCCCAAAATTCCCATTTTATGGTCAAAAATTTTCTAATTTGGTCTATTGACACTACAGGCCAACAGAAATCCACAAACCAAGAATGTCTCACATTTGCCCTTAGGGGGCGCTAAAGGACATTCCCAAATTGCACATTTTTTTGTCAAATACTTTCTAATTTGGTACATTAATACTACAGGCCAACAGGAACCTACAAACCAAGAATGGCTCACATTCGCCCTTAGGGGGCGCTACAGGCCATGCCCAAATGTCAATTTTTCAAAGTGATTGTATTTCCACCCCATTTATTTAGTTTTTCTGAAACCTGGTGAACATACCTCATTTCTCATTGTAAACAAAAAACCCTCCAGGATCCATAAGGTCTGGCATGATGGATTTTCCTGTACACTGAAAATGTTTAGTTTAGGATTCAGACAGAAAGACATGTTTTTTGGATTTTTTCATTGGGAGGGTTTAACCCCAACCCTCTATTGATCAATTTTAAATGATTTGCCATTTTGAGGAGGAATCGCATTGCTGCTTGCAGCTATATTTTTGAGTTGTTGCTGTGTCCACCATCCTTTGTTTTCCGAAAGCCACCAAGTGGAAATGAGCCCGGTAACTAAAGGCACCAGGGTTGCGGTGCCACCGGCTTGGGCCCGTCATCGCTGCTTGCAGCTTTAATTATTATTATTATTATTATTATTATTATTTTATCGACTATTCGGGCACTTTTGGGGGCCTTAACATGCTCTAAAACTCTTGAAACTTTGCACACGGGTCAGAACCTGCGGCCATCAGGGCTGGGCTGAAGATGGTACCCGGGCGTGGCAGGGGGTTTCAGCAGCGCCCCCTGGAACGGGGTCCGAAACCATGGTCCATAAATCAAACACACTTGCATGTAATAATATGAAAGTCGGTACACATATAGATCTCATCGTTTCATATATACTTCATGCTCTTACTTTTTACCTCAGCCCAACAGGAAGTCGGCTATTTAGGGTTGTTTGGAAAACGTATACAATGGAATTTGAAATACTCCTCCTAGAGAAATCATTTAATCGCCACGAATCTCAGTCAGCATGAAGTCAAGACATTGAGGATGAAAAATTGCCAGCGGATTTTTGATATCTCGAACGGTTTGGCCGTGGCGAGGAAACAAATTTATGGCGAGAAAAGTGAGACAGGAAGTGTGTTATAACTTCTGCATAAATTAACAGATCTTGATGAAACTTCAGCAGTGTGTTCGTTGTAAGAGGCCGATCACATGGATGTGACTATTGTGAGTCAAAGTTATAGCGCCACCAACTGGCAGCAGGAAGTGTGTCACTTTCAAAATGCTTTGAAATCACCCTCTTGTTTTTACCCGATTTGCTTCAAACTTTACGTGTATAATGTAAACACACGGCAGATTTAGACCTGTGAAAGGATTATTGATATCTTAGATACTGTTGCCGTGGCAACACTTCAAACTTTACTTTTCTTTATTGATGCTTTTGAGACTCTTAACATACTTGAAATTGCATGAAACTCGACAGAGACGTCACATTTATTAGCCAGTAGACATGTGCAAAGTTTCAGAAATGGGTGTGGTGAGGGGCTCAGTAGCGCCACCTTTTGACAAAAAAGTGGGGGGTTAGTTTCATCTACAGGTACAAAAATTGGTATTGATATAGTTCTCCTCAAGCCGGACAACTTTCTAATTTACAGTCATTAGCTCCGACCAACAGAAAGTCAGATATTTTGGTTTGAATGTGGAGAAAATGTCAGAATTTTGCAAGTCACTCTCTAAGACTTTGTGTGTGAGGAGTAGGAAGGGAGGGGGTCTTGTGAAGTAATACATAGGGCTATACTGCCCTCTTGTGTTCAACATAGTATGGGTTACATTAACTTTTGCACGATATTCTAATTTTTCGAGTTTCACCTGTATGCAGAGTTGACAGAAAAATGTTACACACGCCGTAGCAGGTGAATACAACAAAGAACTAAAGCCTAAAAAACTAAAGTTTAATCCACTGTCTGTTCATTCTCTGAGTGGCAATTACAAGAAATGTCCAATAGATGGCATCCAAGCCTCATTGTTCAATGATTTACAACAGGTCTGAGTCCAGAATGGGCAGGGACTGAGTTCAACAGTTGCTTGAGCTCTTTTGCAGTCGAATCCCAGAAAAAAGGCAAACAATGTGTCCCCACTCAATATATACATCAACTGAGTGGAGGATACAATTTTTAACAACCTTTAACCATTTACAGCCAGAGCGTTCAAATTTGGGAACAATTATTCCCATGGTTCCTGTCTCAGTGTCATCGTCGTCCGATCACCGATTTTATTTCTGAAGTCTGCCCAGATACTCATGACAATACAAGCTAAAGGCACATGTGATTGGTTAAGGGGTTACTGGGCAAGAATAATAACTGTATCGTCATCACCGTCTTCCTTCATTTCAATGGAAAGGTGATATCACGAGAGATTTACTCCAGTGTTGGATTTACTGCTTCAAATTAAATACTGAGGCGATTTTTGCAAGGTAAGAACGTGTGTTGTCTATATTTTCTATAGAAAGTCAAAACGTTTTAGTGACGAAGCATTTATTTGTAGGAGTATTGCTAGTTATTTCTGGAAAAAAATGACAAAACAACTCAAATAAATGTTTGTGAGCAGTTTTGTGTGAAACCGCGAGATGCGTCGCGTCTAACGCACGAGCCCCGATGAGAGATCGCATTCGCTTCTTCTTGCGTTTGAACGGACAATTTCATACTACAAAATGTCAAATTACATGATATATTGTCTGTTTTGTCCCAAGTGAACATAAACAGTTGATGAAGAAATCGCGAATCGAAATCTAGTATCAACACTTCCGAGAATGATTATCAGCGTTGTGTCTGACAGCGCGAGGCATCTCATTTTTACTCGCATCTTCATGGAGGTTTGTCGGTTGTATGTAGTTTCACAATCTCAATCAAGTAATCTCTGAAATGAATACAGATGTAACAGCACGAAAATAATGAGACTTCACAGTTCTCAAAAGATTAAACTCACTAAAACAAGCCGCACAGACTGTGCCTTGAATGAAATGCGTTTAAAATCCTCTTAAAGAGACAGTAACAATTTTCCAAGTAAATAAAAAGTAGGCCTACAAATGGTTTTCACCCTAAAAATAAATTTCTCTCATCGTATACTCACCCTCATTGCATCCCAGATGTGTATTGTTTTCTTTCTTCTGGTGAACACAAATTAAGCTTTTTAGAAGATTATCTCAACCCTGTTGGACCTTTCAATGACTTGAATGGTGATCAGAACTCAGAAGCTGCAAAAATCAAATAAATGCAGCATAAAAGTAATCCATACCACTCCAGTGGTTAAATCCATGCCTTCAGAAGTGATATTATAGGTGTGGGTTAGAAATAGACCTATATATATATACTTCAAGATGACATCACTCTGAAGTACTGCGTAAAGAATATCCCACATTCGCCCTTAGGGGGCGCTACAGGCCATGCCCAAAATTCCCATTTTCTGGTCAAAAATGTTCTAATGTTGTATATTGATACTACAGGCCAACAGGAATTCACAAACCAAGAGTGGCCCACATTCGCCCTTATGGGGCGCTACAGGCCACGCCCTAAATTCCCATTTGCTGGTCAAAAATGTTCTAATTTGGTACATTGATACTACAGGCCAACAAGAACCCACAAACAAAGAATTGCCCATATTCGCCATTAGGGGGCGCTACAGGCTATGCCCAAAATTCCCATTTTATGGTCCAAAATTTTCTAATTTGGTATATTGACACTACAGGCCAACAGAAATCCACAAACCAAGAATGTCTCACATTTGCCCTTAGGGGGTGCTAAAGGACATTCCCAAATTGCACATTTTTTTGTCAAATACTTTCTAATTTGGTACATTAATACTACAGGCCAACAGGAACCTACAAACCAAGAATGGCTCACATTCGCCCTTAGGGGGCGGTACAGGCCATGCCCAAATGTCAATTTTTCAAAGTGATTGTATTTCCACCCCATTTATTTAGTTTTTCTGAAACCTGGTGAACATACCTCATTTCTCATTGTAAACAAAAAACCCTACAGGATCCATAAGGTCCGGCATGATGGATTTTCCTGTACACTGAAAATGTTTAGTTTAGGATTCAGACAGAAAGACATGTTTTTTGGATTTTTTCATTGGGAGGGTTTAACCCCAACCCTCTATTGATCAATTTTAAATGATTTGCCATTTTGAGGAGGAATCGCATTGCTGCTTGCAGCTATATTTTTGAGTTGTTGCTGTGTCCATCATCCTTTGTTTTCCGAAAGCCACCAAGTGGAAATGAGCCCGGTAACTAAAGGCACCAGGGTTGCGGTGCCACCGGCTTGGGCCCGTCATCGCTGCTTGCAGCTTTAATTATTATTATTATTATTATTATAATTATTATTATTATTATTATTTTATCGACTATTCGGGCACTTTTGGGGGCCTTAACGTGCTCTAAAACTCTTGAAACTTTGCACACGGGTCAGAACCCGCGGCCATCAGGGCTGGGCTGAAGATGGTACCCGGGCGTGGCAGGGGGGCTTAACAGCGCCCCCTGGAACGGGGTCCGAAACCTTGGTCCATAAATCAAACACACTTGCATGTAATAATATGAAAGTCGGTACACATATAGATCTCATCGTTTCATATATACTTCATGCTCTTACTTTTTACCTCAGCCCAACAGGAAGTCGGCTATTTAGGGTTGTTTGGAAAACGTATACAATGGAATTTGAAATACTCCTCCTAGAGAAATCATTTAATCGCCACGAATCTCAGTCAGCATGAAGTCAAGACATTGAGGATGAAAAATTGCCAGCGGATTTTTGATATCTCGAACGGTTTGGCCGTGGCGAGGAAACAAATTTATGGCGAGAAAAGTGAGACAGGAAGTGTGTTATAACGTCTGCATAAATTAACAGATCTTGATGAAACTTCAGCAGTGTGTTCGTTGTAAGAGGCCGATCACATGGATGTGACTATTGTGAGTCAAAGTTATAGCGCCACCAACTGGCAGCAGGAAGTGTGTCACTTTCAAAATGCTTTGAAATCACCCTCTTGTTTATACCCGATTTGCTTCAAACTTTACGTGTATAATGTAAACACACGGCAGATTTAGACCTGTGAAAGGTTTATTGATATCTTAGATACTGTTGCCGTGGCAACGCTTCAAACTTTACTTTTCTTTATTGATGCTTTTGAGACTCTTAACATACTTGAAATTGCATGAAACTCGACAGACACGTCACATTTATTAGCCAGTAGACATGTGCAAAGTTTCAGAAATGGGTGTGGTGAGGGGCTCAGTAGCGCCACCTTTTGACAAAAAAGTGGGGGGTTAGTTTCATCTACAGGTACAAAAATTGGTATTGATATAGTTCTCCTCAAGCCGGACAACTTTCTAATTTACAGTCATGAGCTCCGACCAACAGAAAGTCAGATATTTTGGTTTGAATGTGGAGAAAATGTCAGAATTTTGCAAGTCACTCTCTCAGACTCTGTGTGTGAGGAGTAGGAAGGGAGGGGGTCTTGTGATGTAATACATAGGGCTATACTGCCCTCTTGTGTTCAACATAGTATGGGTTACATTAACTTTTGCACGATATTCTAATTTTTCGAGTTTCACCTGTATGCAGAGTTGACAGAAAAATGTTACACACGCCGTAGCAGGTGAATACAACAAAGAACTAAAGCCTAAAAAACTAAAGCTTAATCCACTGTCTGTTCATTCTCTGAGTGGCAATTACAAGAAATGTCCAATAGATGGCATCCAAGCCTCATTGTTCAATGATTTACAACAGGTCTGAGTCCAGAATGGGCAGGGACTGAGTTCAACAGTTGCTTGAGCTCTTTTGCAGTCGAATCCCAGAAAAAAGGCAAACAATGTGTCCCCACTCAATATATACATCAACTGAGTGGCGGATACAATTTTTAACAACCTTTAACCATTTACAGCCAGAGCGTTCAAATTTGGGAACAATTATTCCCATGGTTCCTGTCTCAGTGTCATCGTCGTCCGATCACCGATTTTATTTCTGAAGTCTGCCCAGATACTCATGACAATACAAGCTAAAGGCACATGTGATTGGTTAAGGGGTTACTGGGCAAGAATAATAACTGTATCGTCATCACCGTCTTCCTTCATTTCAATGGAAAGGTGATATCACGAGAGATTTACTCCAGTGTTGGATTTACTGCTTCAAATTAAATACTGAGGCGATTTTTGCAAGGTAAGAACGTGTGTTGTCTATATTTTCTATAGAAAGTCAAAACGTTTTAGTGACGAAGCATTTATTTGTAGGAGTATTGCTAGTTATTTCTGGAAAAAAATGACAAAACAACTCAAATAAATGTTTGTGAGCAGTTTTGTGTGAAACCGCGAGATGCGTCGCGTCTAACGCACGAGCCCCGATGAGAGATCGCATTCGCTTCTTCTTGCGTTTGAACGGACAATTTCATACTACAAAATGTCAAATTACATGATATATTGTCTGTTTTGTCCCAAGTGAACATAAACAGTTGATGAAGAAATCGCGAATCGAAATCTAGTATCAACACTTCCGAGAATGATTATCAGCGTTGTGTCTGACAGCGCGAGGCATCTCATTTTTACTCGCATCTTCATGGAGGTTTGTCGGTTGTATGTAGTTTCACAATCTCAATCAAGTAATCTCTGAAATGAATACAGATGTAACAGCACGAAAATAATGAGACTTCACAGTTCTCAAAAGATTAAACTCACTAAAACAAGCCGCACAGACTGTGCCTTGAATGAAATGCGTTTAAAATCCTCTTAAAGAGACAGTAACAATTTTCCAAGTAAATAAAAAGTAGGCCTACAAATGGTTTTCACCCCAAAAATAAATTTCTCTCATCGTATACTCACCCTCATTGCATCCCAGATGTGTATTGTTTTCTTTCTTCTGGTGAACACAAATTAAGCTTTTTAGAAGATTATCTCAACCCTGTTGGACCTTTCAATGACTTGAATGGTGATCAGAACTCAGAAGCTGCAAAAATCAAATAAATGCAGCATAAAAGTAATCCATACCACTCCAGTGGTTAAATCCATGCCTTCAGAAGTGATATTATAGGTGTGGGTTAGAAATAGACCTATATATATATACTTCAAGATGACATCACTCTGAAGTACTGCGTAAAGAATATCCCACATTCGCCCTTAGGGGGCGCTACAGGCCATGCCCAAAATTCCCATTTTCTGGTCAAAAATGTTCTAATGTTGTATATTGATACTACAGGCCAACAGGAATTCACAAACCAAGAGTGGCCCACATTCGCCCTTATGGGGCGCTACAGGCCACGCCCTAAATTCCCATTTGCTGGTCAAAAATGTTCTAATTTGGTACATTGATACTACAGGCCAACAAGAACCCACAAACAAAGAATTGCCCATATTCGCCATTAGGGGGCGCTACAGGCTATGCCCAAAATTCCCATTTTATGGTCCAAAATTTTCTAATTTGGTATATTGACACTACAGGCCAACAGAAATCAACAAACCAAGAATGTCTCACATTTGCCCTTAGGGGGTGCTAAAGGACATTCCCAAATTGCACATTTTTTTGTCAAATACTTTCTAATTTGGTACATTAATACTACAGGCCAACAGGAACCTACAAACCAAGAATGGCTCACATTCGCCCTTAGGGGGCGGTACAGGCCATGCCCAAATGTCAATTTTTCAAAGTGATTGTATTTCCACCCCATTTATTTAGTTTTTCTGAAACCTGGTGAACATACCTCATTTCTCATTGTAAACAAAAAACCCTACAGGATCCATAAGGTCCGGCATGATGGATTTTCCTGTACACTGAAAATGTTTAGTTTAGGATTCAGACAGAAAGACATGTTTTTTGGATTTTTTCATTGGGAGGGTTTAACCCCAACCCTCTATTGATCAATTTTAAATGATTTGCCATTTTGAGGAGGAATCGCATTGCTGCTTGCAGCTATATTTTTGAGTTGTTGCTGTGTCCATCATCCTTTGTTTTCCGAAAGCCACCAAGTGGAAATGAGCCCGGTAACTAAAGGCACCAGGGTTGCGGTGCCACCGGCTTGGGCCCGTCATCGCTGCTTGCAGCTTTAATTATTATTATTATTATTATTATTATTATTATTATTATTATTATTATTTTATCGACTATTCGGGCACTTTTGGGGGCCTTAACATGCTCTAAAACTCTTGAAACTTTGCACACGGGTCAGAACCCGCGGCCATCAGGGCTGGGCTGAAGATGGTACCCGGGCGTGGCAGGGGGGCTTAACAGCGCCCCCTGGAACGGGGTCCGAAACCTTGGTCCATAAATCAAACACACTTGCATGTAATAATATGAAAGTCGGTACACATATAGATCTCATCGTTTCATATATACTTCATGCTCTTACTTTTTACCTCAGCCCAACAGGAAGTCGGCTATTTAGGGTTGTTTGGAAAACGTATACAATGGAATTTGAAATACTCCTCCTAGAGAAATCATTTAATCGCCACGAATCTCAGTCAGCATGAAGTCAAGACATTGAGGATGAAAAATTGCCAGCGGATTTTTGATATCTCGAACGGTTTGGCCGTGGCGAGGAAACAAATTTATGGCGAGAAAAGTGAGACAGGAAGTGTGTTATAACGTCTGCATAAATTAACAGATCTTGATGAAACTTCAGCAGTGTGTTCGTTGTAAGAGGCCGATCACATGGATGTGACTATTGTGAGTCAAAGTTATAGCGCCACCAACTGGCAGCAGGAAGTGTGTCACTTTCAAAATGCTTTGAAATCACCCTCTTGTTTATACCCGATTTGCTTCAAACTTTACGTGTATAATGTAAACACACGGCAGATTTAGACCTGTGAAAGGTTTATTGATATCTTAGATACTGTTGCCGTGGCAACGCTTCAAACTTTACTTTTCTTTATTGATGCTTTTGAGACTCTTAACATACTTGAAATTGCATGAAACTCGACAGACACGTCACATTTATTAGCCAGTAGACATGTGCAAAGTTTCAGAAATGGGTGTGGTGAGGGGCTCAGTAGCGCCACCTTTTGACAAAAAAGTGGGGGGTTAGTTTCATCTACAGGTACAAAAATTGGTATTGATATAGTTCTCCTCAAGCCGGACAACTTTCTAATTTACAGTCATGAGCTCCGACCAACAGAAAGTCAGATATTTTGGTTTGAATGTGGAGAAAATGTCAGAATTTTGCAAGTCACTCTCTCAGACTCTGTGTGTGAGGAGTAGGAAGGGAGGGGGTCTTGTGATGTAATACATAGGGCTATACTGCCCTCTTGTGTTCAACATAGTATGGGTTACATTAACTTTTGCACGATATTCTAATTTTTCGAGTTTCACCTGTATGCAGAGTTGACAGAAAAATGTTACACACGCCGTAGCAGGTGAATACAACAAAGAACTAAAGCCTAAAAAACTAAAGCTTAATCCACTGTCTGTTCATTCTCTGAGTGGCAATTACAAGAAATGTCCAATAGATGGCATCCAAGCCTCATTGTTCAATGATTTACAACAGGTCTGAGTCCAGAATGGGCAGGGACTGAGTTCAACAGTTGCTTGAGCTCTTTTGCAGTCGAATCCCAGAAAAAAGGCAAACAATGTGTCCCCACTCAATATATACATCAACTGAGTGGCGGATACAATTTTTAACAACCTTTAACCATTTACAGCCAGAGCGTTCAAATTTGGGAACAATTATTCCCATGGTTCCTGTCTCAGTGTCATCGTCGTCCGATCACCGATTTTATTTCTGAAGTCTGCCCAGATACTCATGACAATACAAGCTAAAGGCACATGTGATTGGTTAAGGGGTTACTGGGCAAGAATAATAACTGTATCGTCATCACCGTCTTCCTTCATTTCAATGGAAAGGTGATATCACGAGAGATTTACTCCAGTGTTGGATTTACTGCTTCAAATTAAATACTGAGGCGATTTTTGCAAGGTAAGAACGTGTGTTGTCTATATTTTCTATAGAAAGTCAAAACGTTTTAGTGACGAAGCATTTATTTGTAGGAGTATTGCTAGTTATTTCTGGAAAAAAATGACAAAACAACTCAAATAAATGTTTGTGAGCAGTTTTGTGTGAAACCGCGAGATGCGTCGCGTCTAACGCACGAGCCCCGATGAGAGATCGCATTCGCTTCTTCTTGCGTTTGAACGGACAATTTCATACTACAAAATGTCAAATTACATGATATATTGTCTGTTTTGTCCCAAGTGAACATAAACAGTTGATGAAGAAATCGCGAATCGAAATCTAGTATCAACACTTCCGAGAATGATTATCAGCGTTGTGTCTGACAGCGCGAGGCATCTCATTTTTACTCGCATCTTCATGGAGGTTTGTCGGTTGTATGTAGTTTCACAATCTCAATCAAGTAATCTCTGAAATGAATACAGATGTAACAGCACGAAAATAATGAGACTTCACAGTTCTCAAAAGATTAAACTCACTAAAACAAGCCGCACAGACTGTGCCTTGAATGAAATGCGTTTAAAATCCTCTTAAAGAGACAGTAACAATTTTCCAAGTAAATAAAAAGTAGGCCTACAAATGGTTTTCACCCCAAAAATAAATTTCTCTCATCGTATACTCACCCTCATTGCATCCCAGATGTGTATTGTTTTCTTTCTTCTGGTGAACACAAATTAAGCTTTTTAGAAGATTATCTCAACCCTGTTGGACCTTTCAATGACTTGAATGGTGATCAGAACTCAGAAGCTGCAAAAATCAAATAAATGCAGCATAAAAGTAATCCATACCATTCCAGTGGTTAAATCCATGCCTTCAGAAGTGATATTATAGGTGTGGGTTAGAAATAGACCTATATATATATACTTCAAGATGACATCACTCTGAAGTACTGCGTAAAGAATATCCCACATTCGCCCTTAGGGGGCGCTACAGGCCATGCCCAAAATTCCCATTTTCTGGTCAAAAATGTTCTAATGTTGTATATTGATACTACAGGCCAACAGGAATTCACAAACCAAGAGTGGCCCACATTCGCCCTTATGGGGCGCTACAGGCCACGCCCTAAATTCCCATTTGCTGGTCAAAAATGTTCTAATTTGGTACATTGATACTACAGGCCAACAAGAACCCACAAACAAAGAATTGCCCATATTCGCCATTAGGGGGCGCTACAGGCTATGCCCAAAATTCCCATTTTATGGTCCAAAATTTTCTAATTTGGTATATTGACACTACAGGCCAACAGAAATCCACAAACCAAGAATGTCTCACATTTGCCCTTAGGGGGTGCTAAAGGACATTCCCAAATTGCACATTTTTTTGTCAAATACTTTCTAATTTGGTACATTAATACTACAGGCCAACAGGAACCTACAAACCAAGAATGGCTCACATTCGCCCTTAGGGGGCGGTACAGGCCATGCCCAAATGTCAATTTTTCAAAGTGATTGTATTTCCACCCCATTTATTTAGTTTTTCTGAAACCTGGTGAACATACCTCATTTCTCATTGTAAACAAAAAACCCTACAGGATCCATAAGGTCCGGCATGATGGATTTTCCTGTACACTGAAAATGTTTAGTTTAGGATTCAGACAGAAAGACATGTTTTTTGGATTTTTTCATTGGGAGGGTTTAACCCCAACCCTCTATTGATCAATTTTAAATGATTTGCCATTTTGAGGAGGAATCGCATTGCTGCTTGCAGCTATATTTTTGAGTTGTTGCTGTGTCCATCATCCTTTGTTTTCCGAAAGCCACCAAGTGGAAATGAGCCCGGTAACTAAAGGCACCAGGGTTGCGGTGCCACCGGCTTGGGCCCGTCATCGCTGCTTGCAGCTTTAATTTTATTTATAACCCCAATAAGCAAGCCAAAGGTGACTGTAGCAAGGAAAACAAAACTCCAGAAGATGTTGGTTGATGGAAAGAAATAACATTGGGAGAAACCAGACTCACTGTGGGGGCCAGTTCCCCTTTGGCTAACATCATGTATATGATGCCAATTTTACCTATGTATAGTGCAAGTCACGGTTTAAAATTATTAAACTAAGTAAGTGTTAAGGGTCAGTGTTTAAACAAAGATTTTGTTTGAACTGTAAGATTAATGACTACTGTCTTTGAAGTTCGTCCTGTATTAACTGCTGAAGTTCACATAGATGCAATTGTCCTTGTTATTTGGCTGATGAAGGGATTTGTTGGAAATTAATTGGTAGTCTATGTATTCCATTTCAAGAGTGTAGTCCATCATTAGACCGAGGTGATGCAGGCAGAGACCAGTGAGGTGCATCACAGTTCAACCTGGCTGGTAATTTCTGTGAGGTCTATCCTAAGTCCAAGGTTCGGGCAATGGCATATGAAGTATCCCATGCCTTATGGTTGGAGTTGGCATCAGCTAATCCTCTGAAGTCCATCGTAATAGACTGAAGGGATGTTTGGCTGCTATTAGTTACATAGCAGTGGAAACCAACAGGAAGCAGGAATGGAGCTGAATCCAGGAGTCCCGAGGTTGATACAATTTTGGGCCTGAGCCCAAAATTCAGAAAATTCCATTCTCTGCCAGAATATGGTATTCATATAATTCATATTATATTCATATCCATCTAACATCATGCACCTGAACTCTATATCACACTTTTAAGAGAAGAACTAGGGCTTTCAAATGATATAAATATATGTATGATTATTTAAGTATAATCATCCTTTATCAATAAGATTTCACACAGCAATTTTTACAAAAATCTTCTCCGGCCACCATAATTCATCAGACAACTGCTTTTTAACCATTTTAATTACAAGCTAGAGGGAAACTTAGTGTGTATGAAAATTTTGTGGGCAATTTAGAATAGTAGACAGATTAGAAATATAATCTATTGTTTAAAAGTTATGACCATTCTAATGATTAGTGGGAAAACGGAATAAGACAAACATTTAGAATGTTAAGATACGTTAAGATTTCACATGACCACTCCTCAAATACTCCTTTTGAGCACCTGTAATAATTTTAATAATAATAATAAATTGAGAATGCATTTGAAATTGAAGGACACAAACACTTAAATGTGCATTTTGTGTGTTCAATAAAACACACACTTTATTTAATTTGAAGATTAGAATTACACGTGAATTACACAGCAAAACATACAAAATAAATCTTTCAAACTTTCTACAGTAAATCCATTTAAAATAAAAAGTGCAGGAACAGAATATGTAAATTCATAAATACTAACAACTGCAATACCTGTGGAGAGAAGAGAGGAAAGAGGGGAGGGGGAGAACAACACCAGTAAACACAGCCCAACCTAGGCCTCTTTGCGAAACTGGTCACACTCAGCTGAGTGCCAAGACTGAAAACAGTTCCTATCGCGAACCAAGCAAAGTCTTTTACCATTACATTCTGGTGTGCAACAAGCTACTTTAATTTTATTTTCAGTCCTACTTTTCCGATAGCATAGCCAAAATCTCTTAGAGGACTCTTCAAATGTAGGGACATGGGCTGTGTGGAGTGATGACGAAGGAGGTACTACAGGCTTAAGTGTTTGCAAAGGGAAACTTGCATGAATATCGATACCTCCCAGTGTTTTTCTCTGTAATCTATCTGGGTTAAGTTAAACGGTCTACACTCATCCCCTGGTGCTGCATGAATGTGTTGCCATTCCTTAAACAATATGAAACTATTGATGACGGCAATGTCTATGAAGTGGGAAAAAAAAGAGTCTTCTACCACATTTTGAGTTATTTTGAAGGACGTTGTAAGATTATATAATTTTGTCTGACCTAGCAACACTGCCCATGTTTTTGTTATAATCACTGATGACAGTGGGCTGGAGGGTTACTTCTTTTATCCAGTCACCATAATTTTTTACAAACCTAGTACTTTTGGTTGAGCCATTCGCATTGTGGAAATTGGAGAGGCATGTAACTGCACGCATGTCCTTCCACTAAATTAAGTAAATTCCCCTCAATCCTACACCACCTCATATCCCCACAAGCTGTCTTGCGTTCCCATTTTTGATGTCTTTAAATTCTGCAGGAAACAGCTTACGATTCACCCTGCATGTCCCACAGGCACTAGTTCCCATTTCTAACAACTTAACCATAAGAGCCGGGGATGTGTAAAAGTTGTCAAACCAAACATTGTGGCCCTGGTCTTTGAATGGCTGCAGTAACGATTCAACTACTTTGGTGGCCAAGTCAGTGACATGCCCATCATGATTACCTGTATTAACATTAAAGTCGAGAGTATACATAAGTCTGATGTTGCAATTACCCAGAATTTAAAACCCCACAGAGTAGGCTTGCCCTTCATGTATTGTTTAAATCCTGACCAAGCTTTATACTTGACCATACGTTCATCTATTGCGAGATTTTGGTGAGGATGAAATAGCTGCTGGCATTTTTGTTTGAGGTGGTCCATAAGATAATGCAACTTCGTAAGGCGATCCTGATTATCCTCTGTGGTAGGGTCTACAACATGTAGAGCTGCTAAAAGAGCCTTGTCACGCGACATAAATCCCCTTGCCCACAAGCCCTGAAGTGACTTGGTTCCCCAATGACGATGGGAATCAGGGATAATTGAAAACTCCATGTAAATGAGCAACCCAAGAAATTTGTAAAATTCATCGGGGGTCACCTCCATCCAAGCTCCTTGGTAGCTAGAATATGATGGACAGTTAAGTACGAGCTCCCACCCCTGACGGTTTGTAAAGCTGCATATCTCAGCAACTACAGCCGGAGTAAAAAACAGCATGAAAAATTCTATTTCTTTTTCATATTGGAGGTTGACCACACAGCCTGACACACGCTACCTAATTCAATACCAAAATGGACGGCTAGGCTTAAATGGGATAGGTTTTGGTGCCTGTGAATCGATTTCAGAGTACAAGGGATAAGAAACAGTGTCAGGGAACCGTTTACGTTTTCTAGCTGACTTGGGACATGTGCGAGAATGGCTAGCCATACCCAAAATAATAAGAGTAACAGTGATAGTGTTACTGTGAGTATCAGTCATATGAGAAATAGAAACAAACAATACATACACATTCATGCATTCCCAGTTAATGGTCTTGGCTGGGGATCAGGTCCATCTCGTCCTCCATATCCTCGTGGTCCAGGTGTTCCTGCAGTAGTTCCTGGTCCAGCAGATCTTCCTCCTGTGTGCTCATGCCCTCATGAGCCTTGTCCTCCTCTGCTATGAGCCTAGGCTCATCAGCAGTCAGCTGCCTCCTCCTCTTGAGGTTGCTGAGCAGGGAGCTATAGTCTTTATCCATCTCTATAACAGAAAAAAGTACAACAATTGGTTGCCAGCAGTGTGTTCTTCATAAATCCATACACTGAATAGTCACCAAAGGCTTGCAGACTAACCAGAATGTCCAACTGCAGACAGCCCTCTCACACTTTCCTTGTGAACAGGAAGCTACACACAATCTAAATGCAGTTGCTGCAGTGTGTGGAGTTCTTGCTCCGGACATGTCGAAAACAGAGAGTGGAAGGTTATTGCAGGCAAATGCAAATAAATCAAAGTCAAATAAATCTACTAAACAAAATGTAATTTTATATAGAATGGGGGATTCTCACTAAACCTGTTAAAGAAATTTCATATTTAACCTCAAATAAATCCAGATTCTCAGTAGCATAACTTGGCAGCTGAAGGTTCATTTATTTGTATTTCTTTTTTTAACTGTGTAATGGATGGGCAAGGCTATCTGCTACATTATAGAGAGATATCTACCATTTTTTATTACATGGGAAAATCAAAAAGCTAGATAATTTAACTAGCAGGCCATTCAAAAAATAAAAATAAAAGCCTAAACAGCGTCTGCTCTCTGCCTTACATTACTTCAGGTGGATTTTTAACAAGCGACAAAATTGGCAAAAAAAGTTATTAATATTTTGTTACAAATTTACACAGTATTGCTAGCTAATGTTTATTTAGCAAGTTTCACAGAAAATGTCCAAAAAAAACTTTAGATAAAAAGAGGCTCGCCGCTGACTGTCACGTTTTTTTCCAGAAAAAAAACTAGCTAGAAGCGCTACTACAAATAAATTCTTTGTAAATAAAAAGGTTTGACTATCTTCCACAAGTGACAAAATTGTTAAAAAAGTTATTGATATTTAGCAAAACATTTACATATTATTACTAGCTAATGTTTATTTAGCAAGTTTCTAAGAAATGTGCTTAAAAATAGAGGCTAACTGCCTGTCCGATGAACGCCGTAATTTTTTCCAGAAAGAAACTAGCGTTACACCTACAAATAAATGCTTCGTAATTAAAACGTTTTGACTTTCAATAGACAATATTGACAACACATGTTAAATAACTTGTCTTACCTTGAAATATCGCCTCAGTTTTCAATTTGAAGCAGTAAATCCAACACTGGAGATAATCTCCCGTGACGTCCTCTCTGCCTCCGCTCAGGCAAATGGAGGATGACGCAGATGACAATACATTTATTATTCACGCCCAGTAACCCCTTAACCAATCATATCTGCCTTTAGCTTATATTGTCACGAGTATCTGGCAGTTTCCAGAAATAAAATCAGCAATTGGATGGCGAAGATTTTGAGACAGGAACCATGGGAAAAATTGTTCCCAAATTTGAATGCTTCAGCTGGAAAGGGTTAATTTAAGAGTTATAGATCATGAACACATTTTCTGTTTCTGGCAGACCTAATTAAAGCAGCCTAATTGTGAGGATAAATTAGATGTATGTCTGGCTAAATAGATGAGTCTTTGGTCTTGACTTAAACTGAGTGAGTGTGTCTGCATCTCGAACAGTGTTAGGGAGACTATTCCATAGTTTAGGACCCAAATATGAAAAGGATCTACCTCCTGTTTTGGATTTTGATATTCTAGGAACTATTAACAGGCCAGAATTTTGCAATTGTAATGAACATGATGGAATATGACATGGTAGAAGGTCACTTAAGTACTGCGGAGATAGACTATTCATAGCTTTGTATGTACTTAACAGAATTTTAAAATGAATACAAAATTTAACAGGTAGCCAATGTAACAATGATAAAATGGAGCTAATATTATCATATTTCTTGGTTCTCGTCAGCACTCTTGCTGCTGCATTTTTAACCAATTGAAGTTTATTTATTGATCTTGCTGAACATCCTCCCAGTAATGCAATAATCTTGTCTTGAGCTCATGAACGCATGAATTAGTTTTTCAGCATCAGCAACAGAGCGCATGAGTTGTAATTTAGCGAAATTTCTTAGGTGGAAGAATGCTGTTCTACAAACATTGGTAATTTGATTTTCAAATGACAGATTGGTATCAAATATAACACCTAAGGTCTTCGCTGTTGAATATGATGTAACAGTACATCCATCGAGAGTCAAATAATATTTTAGCTGCTTATTTCTAGACGCTAGGTCCAGTCAAAAGCAAAGTCTAGGCAAAAGTTGGGTATCGTCAGCATAACAGTGGAAAATTATTCCATGATTCTCCCAGGGGAAGCATATACGAGGAGAAAAGCAGAGGCCCTAAAACTGATTCCTGTGGCACTCCATACTTTACTTTTTGTTTGGCTTGACAATTCCTCATTTACATAGACAAAGTGGTAGCAGTCTGCTAAATAGGACCTAAACCATGCTAATTCAACTCCACAAATGCCAACATAATTCTCTAGCCTATTTAAGAGAATGTTGTGATCTATCGTGTTGAATGTAGCACTAAGGTCTAAAAGCACTAGAAGTTAAATGTAGCCACGATCTGATGATAAGATCAAGTAATTTGTATCTCTGATAAGTGCAGTCTCTGTACTGTTTTGAGGCCTAAATCCTGACTTAAATTGTTCATATACTTTTTCTTTGTAGAAATGAACATATTTGGGAGGATACTACCTTTTCTAGTATTTTTGACATAAGCGGGAGATTTGAAATCGGTCTATAATTAGCCAGTTCTCCAGAATCAAGTTGTGGCTTCTTAATAAGCAGTTTGATGACTGCAATTTGAAAGTTTCTTGGGACATGTCCTATTGATAGTGAGGAGTTAATAATATTAAGAAGAGGTTCTGAGATTACAGGGAATAACTCTTTTTAAGAGCTTGGTTGGTATTGGATCTAACTAACATGTTGTGGCTTTTGATGTTTCGATAAGTTTTCTTAACTCTTCATGACCTACAGTATGGCAGCGAAGGATTGAAGTTGGACGTGAGGAAAATTATGAGACTCTGTTTTCTGAGGTGCTATGACAGATGATTGCGTAATTAATTTTTTTTTCTGATTATTTCAATTTTATCAGTAAAGAAATTCATGAAGTCATTACTCTTGTGCGACGTAATATCTGGTTCTGTTGAGGCTTTATTCCTAACCAATTTAGCCACAGTACTAAAACACCTAGGAAAGTTGTGGTTATTTTCTATGAGTTTACTAAAATATACTAACCTGGCAGCTTTTAATGCCTGTCTGTAGCTACAGACACTATCCTTCCATGCACCACGAAATGCCTCTAATTTTGTATTCTTCCATATGCGCTCAATTTTCCAAGCTGCTCTCTTGAGAGCATGAGTGTGAACATTGTACCATGGTGCAGGGCATTTTTCTTTCATTTTCTTTAATCAAAGGGGGCAACACTATCAAGAGTGTTAGAGATGACTGTATTTATATTTTCTGTTATTTCATCAAGTTCTTCTAGGCTTTGGAGTTTAATGAGCGTATGAGATAGATCTGGAAGATTATTAATGAAGCCATCTTAAGTGGTTGAAAGAATAGTCCTACATGAATGATAGCGTGGTGTAGATTGCGGAACATTAGCTGATCGCATCATACAAGAGACGAGGTAATGATCCGAGATGTCATTGCTCTGCGGCAGAATTTCTATATTATCAACATCAACTCCACATGACGGAATTAAATCTAGCATATGATTATGGCAATGTTACATTCCTGTTACATTTTGTCTGACTCCAAGAGAGACGAGAATATCGAAAAATACTAATCCCAATGTGTCATTTTCATGATTTATGTGAATGTTGAAGTTACCAACAATTAAAACTCTATCTTCAGTAACTACAGGATTTGATAAACATTTGCAAATTCACCAAGGAAATCAGAATAAGGCCCAGGTGGTCTATATACTGTAGCAAGGGTAAAAGATTAGTTTTTTTTATTTATAGCTGACGGTAAATGTATACCTGTCCTTTGAGTAACACCAAAAACTTCACTGTAAATTGTAGCAACACCTCCTCATTGACCCTTCAGACAAGGCTCATGTTTATAACAATAACCTGGTGGAGTAGATTCATTTAAACTAATATATTCATCTGGTTTAAACCAGATTTCAGTCAAACAGAGCGAATCCAAATTATGATCTGTAATAATTTAATTTACAATTAGTGCTTTGGTAGAAAGAGATCTAATGTTAAGTAGCCCTATCTTTAAATTATGTTTATCTTTAATTTATTTTGTTCAAGTTTGACCTTAATCAAATTTTTTCTAAATGATTTAGTGAGGGTTTTGTGTTTGGTAGTTTGGGGAACAGACACAGTCTCTATGAGATATCTAGGTGATACAGTCTCTATGTGTTGTAGTTTATGTGATCTGTGTGACATCTCAAGGCAGCTAGCAGACATTTGGATTATCCAGTTTGTCTGCTTTCTGACCTGGGACCCAGTTAGACAAATACTGTCATTATTAATACTAATGTGTGTTGTTCTCTGTACTGCCCACATCCGAAACAGTATCTACTGGCTTCTCTTTCTCACTGACCTCAGAAAAATGGCAGATGATAAGGATTAAAGGCTGAAAACAGATATATAAGCGATGCTAAAAAAGCTAGCAGGCTACAAACACAAACTCGAGCTAGGCGCCAGCAGCAACAGGTAAAACACAGATGAAAAAAACCCAAAGCACGGTAAAATGACATAGGATAAAAAGACGAACGTATGAGAATAAGAATAAGCAATGCTAAGTAGGCTACAAACACTGGTGGAGCATGCTGTCAGCAACAGGAACAGGAAGCACACTTCACTTAAAGGGGCAGTACCAAATTCAACCAGTTACACTTTATTGTAGGTGACCGGTGTTATGGTCTAAAAACGTCTCTGGTTACTTATGTAAACTTGGTTCCCTTAGACAAAGGGAACGAGACATCACATTGATTAACACATATGGGGAGTGCCTTCTTACACAACCTTGTTGAAACCTCTCTACAATAACGGCAATATTCTAATATTGGCTATGGTGTTTGAGCCCCTGTTTTGGTGCGAATCTGTCCGCTATAAAACAGGTGGGGAGTGTAAGTATATATATATATATTTGGCCAATGAATAGAAAGGCTCTAAACAGAGAGGACTTGTTTACATCTAGGTTGTAAAACCTTGCAAATATTTTTTGTGAGCATCATCCTTCTGCAAAACATATGTCTTGTAAGGACACCATTCTTCGATGCCTATGAGGAAGCGATGCCTCTATTTGAGTGTTCTTTAACACCAATTGGCCAAGTCTTCTCTGCGACTCATAAGCCAGGGTAATTGCATCCACAATCCAGTGAGAAAGTCTTTGCTTGGAGACAGACATTCCTTTCGTGCATCTTCTAAAGCATACAAAAAGCTGATCAGACAGTCTGAACGGGCAGGTACGCTCATCACATGCGTGTAGCGCCCACACAGGGCATAACAAGTGCAATGATTGTTCCTCATGCAAATTAAATGTAGGAGGGAAGAAGGCCTGAAGGTGAACCACCTGCACTCTGAAGGGCATGGTTAGGACCTTATGCACATAGCCTTTTCTGGGTTTGACAGTGGCTTTTCAAAGACCTGGGCCAAACTCCAGACATGATTTGTCGATTGACAGTGCATGTAAATCACCGACCCGTTAAACTGAGGCTAGAGCCAGCAGTAGTGCAGTCTTAATGGAGAGCATGCACAAATCAACAGAGTCCGTGCGAGAGCTTTTAAGACTAAAGTTATGTCCGAAGTCGTGAATGTAGCCAGCCGAGGTGGGTTGAATAGTCTTGCTCCTTTAAGGAACTTTATGATTAAATCATGCTTGCCTATAGAGGCGTCGGCTTCATGCGCATGATACACAGATATATTTGCCACATACACTTACACGTGCAAAGGTTTTGAAACACTTACTCATTCTTTATTATAATTTTTTTTTTCACATTTTAGAATAATAGTAAAGACATCAAAACTGTGGAATTACATAAATGCAACTATGGGAATTATGTTGTGACTTAACAAAATCCAGAATAAATAAATTTCAGCATCTTCAAAGCAGTCACACTTTACCTAGAATTTGCAGAAATGTACTCAACATTTTATCAACCAACTTTTTGAGATATCACCCTGGGATGCTTTTAAACAGTATTGAATTTTATAATGAAATAAATTAATATGGTGGCACAATTATATATACCGGTATATTATATATATATATATATATATATATGTAAACTCTAAAAAAAGAAACGTCCCTTTTTCAGCACTGTATTTTAAAGATAATTTTAGAGTCAAAATAATCTTTATTGTAAAGGGTTTAAATAATGTTTTCTGTGCTTGTTCAATGAACCATAAACAATTAATGAACATGCAGCTGTGGAGCGGTCATTAAGACATTAACAGCTTACAGATGGTAGGCAATTAAGGTCACAGTTACAAAAACTTTCACTCTGAAAAACACCAAAATAAAGATGCCCTGTGCCCCTGTTCCTTAGGCATGCTGCATGGAGGCATGAGGACTGCAGATGTGGTCAGGGCAATAAATTGCAATGTCCATACTGTGAGACTCCTAAGACAACGCTACAGGGAGACAGAAAGGACAGCTGATCATCCTTGCAGTGGCAAACCACGTGTAACAACACCTGCACAGGATCAGTACATCCGAATATCACACCTGTGGGACAGATACAGGATGGCAACAACAACTGCCCAAGTTACACCAGGAACACATAATCCCTCCATCAGTACTCAGACTGCCCGCAATAGGCTGAGAGAGGCTGGACTGAGGGCTTATATCACACCTGTGTGTTTATATATATATATATATATATATATATATATATATATATATATATATATATATATATATATATTTAGATATTTGCAACACAATAAACAATTGCTTGTAAGGATACACAACTCCTGCCAATGCGCAGCAGGTAATCAGGATGCTGAGGCCCGTTCACCAGCCAAGTGGCAAGCACCAAGGCAGATTGATGTTCGGCGGAGCACTGCAGGGGAGCGGAGAGTCTTCTTGTTGCCATGAAGACTCCACCCGCTGACTCGTGTAGTCAATGGCGAAGGGTAGAGGGCTTCCAGACAAGAAATGAACTGCTGTCTTGAAGGATGAAATTCTGAGGAAATGGTGTTTGCGCACCTGCTTTTATAGCAGACAGCTTTGCGTAAAAACAGACAGGGCTCAAACACCATAGCCAATATTAGAATATTGGTGTTATTGTAGAGAGGTTTCAACTAGTTTGTGTAAGAAGGCACTCCCCATATGAGTTAACCAACGTAATGTCAAGTGTACTGAGTCATAAGGAACATGGGTTTAGCCAACCCAACAACCTCTCAGGATCCGCTCTACAACCTGAAACATGTCTGTGCGCGATCTGTGATGGCACACAAACGGGTTACTCAAATCCTATCAGATGTTCTCGGATGCAGCTAGTGGAATGCTCTTATACAGACCGGTAAATGTTTCTCTGATGGATTTAGCATGTTGTGTACTGCACAACATCGCAATGGCACATGGCGTTCCTTTTCCTCTTGGACCACACGCCCACCCTGAACCTGTGGATTATAACGTTTTTGCAATTCGCTGTAGTCTATTAAAAATGGTGATTCATGAGGGACGCAACTTTTTATAAGAGCGCCAGGTAATGATTGCAAAAATATTTAGGGAATATTTACATTTATGCATTTGGCAGATGCTTTTACCAAAGCGACATACAGTGCACTTATTACAGGGACAATCCCCCTGGAGCAACCTGGAGTTAAGTGCCTTACTCAAGGACACAATGGTGGTGACTGTGGGGATTGTATCAGCGACCTTCTGATTAACAGTTATCTGCTTTAGCCCACTACACCACCACCACTCCAATATTCAAATACTTGTTCAAAGTAATCCAAACTTTAAGTATATTTATTCAAATACAAATGCAATTATTTGAAGACTGTTAAACACTGCTAGCAATTTATTCAGAGTCATTTATTTCCTGAAGGCCAGCTGCCACGTCCTTATTGGCACTGATGAGGGCATCTTGACTAGCAAGCACCTCGTCGGTCACAACTCGTGCACCGGTGCGGCTCTTTGCATTGGAACAGGGGAAGTTCGATGCTCGGGAAGTAGATGGCTAGATCTCAGCTTCTTCATTACCATCTTCTGTGTGTGTGGATGCACTAGAAGGGACAGTTGAAGTTCTCAGTTATGATTTGCATTACTAAAATAATCTAAATTAAACAAATTACTGTGTTGTGATAGCTCCTGTATAAGGTCACTCTCACCTTCAGTCCTTTCTAACACACCACTTACACACCGTAACTTACCTACACACCGTAACAGCGATTGTGCCAAATTAACAAAACATTTTAAATAAGAGAGGGAGAGGCCAACACGGAGCGGCAGAGGAAGAGAGAGAGGAGAGAGAGAGACAAAAAAATACTTACACGCCGGTTCTCCGATACACCGTAGCTTGGTCCTCAGCCACTCCTCCACCCTCTAATGGATGACAGTCACGCCTCCCTGGATGAATCAGAGGCAGACCTCCGGCCCCTGGTGGACAGAACGCCCCGATGCGTATTTGGTGGACGGTATGGGTCTCCCCCGCCCCTGGCAGCGGTAACCGTTCTAGGCGGTTGGATAGGAGCTCTTCCTTCGAGGCGGCCGGGCTCCTCCGTCCTCCGGCATATGACGGTGGCTTCTACACTGGGGTGGATGGTAGTGTGAGGACTACATGCCTACTACTACGGCGCATCCCTCCTCCTTCCCAGATTTCAGCACCAGTGTATAGGGATTAATGGAAAGGAGGATGCGAGAACCGGCTTGACAATATTAAATAATAGTTTAATATAAAACTGAAACAAAAAATCTTCAAAGCTCATTTATTTTTGTACTAAGCGTGTTTATATGTGTTAGTGTGTGAGTGTTTAGTTTTGTAGTTGTAGGTTAATACAATAAAGCCTTGTCTTAGTTCAAAGAGAAGTTGACTGTGGTTCCTGATCATAAATATTAGTCACAAAAACTACCTGAACCTGGCTACTGTGCTAATAAATAGTGTTTTCACTATATTTGAGGTATTATTTTCGATGGCTAATGAGAGTAATATCCCTCTCTACCTACCCCTAAACCTAGCCCTAACTGTTTGTTAATGATATAAAAAACATAAGAGGCAGATCAATTTAATCACAATAATTTATTCAGAAAAATGGTAAAAGCCAGTACAAAAGTAGTCCAAATGACAATGACATGTAAGAGCTGATGAGAATTTGACATCATTGATGTAAAACCTGTGTTGTAATGCTTCTTGAGGTGGCAATTTTAAAATCAGTTTGGGAGTTGACCGTTAAGACAGCTGTGGCTGATGGAGATGAATAAAAGGCTTGAATTCCTCACACAGAACTATCTGAAGACTTGAATTATCATGCATGAATAAAATCTCATTGATTATAAATGTAATAAAACTAACCAATGCAATCCATGAATTCTATATTCATGGCTGCAATAAAGATAAAATAATAATTAATATTAAATAATAATGTTGTATTTATTTAATAATTTTTGTATTTATTGTATATTGTAGTCTTATTGTTTCATTGATATTTTTTGGTGTCAACAAACAGGATCACACAGGAAATCATTCTGTAACTTCAAAATGTTTTTAATCAAAAGGACACAAAGATTTGGTGCTTGTCTGCCAAATCCCAGACATGTACACCATGCAGTAAATTTTGTCACATCCTTTTTGATCTTCAGCTGGTGAGAAATTTGTTAAGAAGTAAAATATTGCTGTTTTTGGGTCTCAGTACTGTCAATGGGGTCGCACACAGGACGCAGATGGCGTGGCGCGTTCTAAAAATCGAAACAGTTATTTTCTGTTAATGCACGCACACCGCTGCCGACAGACGCCGAGTGGCCCACCTACAACTCAGGAGGCTGCTCAAATGTCTGCCAAACCATGGAGAGCAACTCCAATATTTTCCATTAAATTAGACCCAAATCTTTATCAACAGACATATATTATATATAGCCTTGTTCAATCTTTAAAAAGGGAAAAACTATGCTAACTTTTGTGTGTATTGTCTGACTTGTGAGCCGAATCGACGCACCCCGTATTTGATACCTGTGCCGTGTCCTAGCTGCAGTTTGGCGCCTCTCGTCCGGTGTGTGACCACCTTTAGGTTTTGGGTTAGGAGTATATGAATGGGCTGGGGGCAAGGTTATTATCATTAACTAAAACTAAAAAGAAAAAAATAGGAAACTGAACTAAAATACAATTTCATGACTACAAAAAAAGTACATTAATTCAGTTAGGTAGACAAACCAGTAATCATCTAATTTCCCCATATTCTTTTTATTCTTCAATAATAATTGTAAAACATAAATAAATAGGATTGTTGATAGACAACATTGGGAATTCATAAAGTAAATCAATTCATAAAGTAATTTTTCTTTTATTCTAAAAATGAAAAAAATAAATAATACTTACTTTAGAGGTAGGATTAGGTTTTAGGTTAATCTGTAGCCAATATAATTAACTTGAAAAAAGTCTATGTTATTTAAGACCATGTAAACTTGAGGATTCCATTGTTTTGACCAATTAGGCCTACACAGAACAAAAGGAAACAATTATAATCTAAAAATAGCTAAACGCATTAATTGTGTTAAAACGAATTATACAAACTAACTATGAACAAAACCGAAAAACTAAAAAGCCTTTCAACACAAGTTATTTGCAGCTCTCTATTGAGGACTCTTATTTTGAAATAATTTATCTTGACCAGTTGTTCTGCCATCTAGTGGTTCTTTCATTTTGTTTAGTTCCAGCAGGAAGTAAGATGCAGAGCACTCAGCTTAATTTCTGCGCATCAAAAATGATCTTTCACACCTTTCCAGAGATACTCCGTCTGTAAGTAATATATAGTTCATATTTTTGACATAAGGCACAATTTTATTCACAAGAACATGAATATTAGTATTTTAAAAGTTGTTTTGTTATGAAAAATGCATGGGTAATCTTCCTGCAAATTATGTCTTATTTGAGCATAAAGCTGCTAATGCATGTAGATTGATAAGTATATTTAGTTTTTTTCTGTATTCAAATGGGTATTCGTTGCTGACAGGCAACAAAAAAGCTAATAATGAAAAAATAAAAATAAAAATAAGCCTGCAACATCACCTATTCACATCCACACAGCAATCACAATTAACACCTTCAGTGAAGCCCCTCCCACTGCAATTCACTTATTAAATATTTCCATCATCCTACAGGTAAAGAAAGAGGAATAAGGTGGGATATAAAGAGGAACAATTCCAAGTTTAACAGCTGAAGTCTAGAGACAAAATATTGCAGAAATGAAGTGTATTAAAGAGGAGAAAGAAGACTTGAGTTATCCAGAGACTTGGATACTAAAACATGAAGATACAGAGGAACAAAGAGGTTGGTGCCCTTTCTTGATTCTTCATAATGACTGTGTAGGAACATTAAGCTAACACATTTTCAATCAGTTCTCTATATCTAGCAGCTATATTTATAGAATCATAGAAACAGTCAAATAACAGTTGATCGAACAAACAAAACCAGAATCTACCAGATTTTATGATTTTAACAAGAGCATGACAGAACCAACCTTAGCCTGAATTAAAATTATCAAATTAATTAGAGGTTAAATCATATATGTTGTTTCACTTTTATCACTGTTTATTTTAGACTTGTTGGAAGTGAAAGAGGAAAGTCAAGAACTGAATGACGTGGAGGAGAAACATCAATATGATGAATCTGATCATTTAATAACTGGTGAAGAATCTAATAGTTGCCCACAGACCGAAAACAATTTAACACAGAAAAGAACTCGAAGAACAAGAGCCAAAACAATATTAATTTGTCCTCAATGTGGAAAGAGTTTCACACAAAAAGGAGACCTTGAGAGGCACCTGAGAATTCACACTGGAGAGAAGACTTTCACATGCACTCCGTGTGGAAAGAGTTTCACACAGAAAATACATCTCAAGAGGCACCTGAGTCTTCACTCCGGAGAGAAGCCTTTCACATGCATTCAGTGTGGAAAGAATTACACAGAGAGAGGACAGCTTGAGGTTCACATGAGAATTCACACTGGAGAGAAACCATTTACCTGCTATCAGTGTGGAAAGAGTTTTGCCAAAAAAGGAAGCCTGAAGTGTCACATTAGAATTCACACAGGAGAGAAGCCTTTCACATGCCTTCAATGCGGAAAGAGTTTCACACAAGCAAGCCATCTCACTGTTCATCAACAATATCATTCTGGATTAAAACCATTTAACTGTGATCAGTGTGGTAAAAACTTTATGTGGGAATCACATCTAAAGGTACACCTGACAGCTCATGCAAATGAGAAGCCTTATGTGTGTTCCTTTTGTGGAAAGAGTTTTATTACATCGGGACACCTGAAAACACACGAGAGAGTGCATACCGGAGAGAAGCCATACCACTGCACTTCATGTGGGAAGAGTTTTGCTCAGTCAGGTGGTCTACAGAAGCATTTAAAAAGGCATTGTTCAAAGTTGTTCTTGTGAGCAAAGTTCATCTTCAGGGTCAACACTTACACTTAATTTTGCTCCTATGGAAAGAAATTGGTACTTTTATTCACCAAAATGGCATTCAACTGATCACAATGTATAGTCAGGACATTAATGACTTGAAAAAATTACAATTTGAAAATTGTTTAAAACTTGTTTAAACTACTTAAAAGAGTATTTTACCACGTGCAGCAATGACAGCTGTGCAGATCTTTGGCATTCTAGCTGTGAATTTGTCCAGATGCTCAGGTGACATTTCCCACTATAACCTTTTCTTTTTGCTTTTCTGTCTCAAAAGTGGCTTTTTCTTTGCAGTTCTTCCAATAAGGCCTGCACCCCTGAGTCTTCTCTTTACTGTTGCACATGAAACTGCTGTTGAGCGGGTAGAATTCAATGAAGCTGTCAGCTGAGGACATGTGAGGCGTCTATTTCTCAAACTAGAGACGGAGTATTTCTCAAATTGATGTACTTATCCTCTTGTTTAGTTTTACATCTAGCTTTCCACGTCTCTTTCTGTCTTTTTTATGGCGCCTCGCATTGCTCGCGCGAGTTTGACGGCTGGATTATAAATGTGAATATTCCCCCTTCTCTTCCGGATAAGGAAAGGAGGAGGGCTTCTACGACTTGGTTCATTGTAAACTACAACCAATAACTGGAATCAAGTAGACGTGCATATTTTCAGAACTTCAGTGCATATCTCAATGCTGATAGGCTTTCGCGACAGTGCGTCATGTGGATTTAAAGCGATTTCACTTGTTCGAGTCACGCCATTCACTTCATTCATGCCGTTCAATACGCTCGCTTTGCGTTGTATGTGAACGCACCATTAGAGCCAGTTGTCCTTTGTCTTTGAAGACTGCAGTGTACACCTTTGTATGAAATCTTCAGTTTTTTAAAGAAAGCTGTTTCTTTTTTTGCCAATTTTGACCTAATTTTGACAGTAAGACTATTGTAAGTCTGTAATGTATTGTAAGTCTATTGCATACTGTGGAAAATCAAAAACGAATACAAAGCTTCTTGTAACGAACCAAATAGCTTTCATCTGTGTTTGATATAATGGCAAGTGATTTTCTAGTACAAAATGATCAATTTAGCATGATTACTCAAGGGTAAGGTGTTGAAGTGATGGCTGCTGGAAACGGGGCCTGTCTGGATTTGATCAAAAATAACTTATAGTGATGGTCATCAAATAGTGATGGTGCTATTTTTTTAAATCAGTAATGTCCTGACTACACATTGTGATCAGTTGAATGCCACTTTGGTGAATTAAAGTACCTTATTTCCTTCTGAAATAGCAAATCTGTACATTTATTCCAAACATTTGGCTGCCAGTGTAATTAAAGCAACATTACACTATTGTAATGTAACACAACTTCAGTCAGATCACTAGATCTGCTTGCTGTAGTTAAAATTTTATTGTAGATAAAACCAATAATAAAAAAAAGACACATTAGATATGGACAGAAAAATGTCATTAAATGCATATAAATGATAAGGCTGGAAAAAAAATCTATTCTGTTACAAATCCTGATTCTTGAGCCAAATGATTTTAAAATCGTCTCCCTGATGAAAAATATATATATTTTTTTTATAAAAAAAAAAAAAAGTTTAATGCTACAATGATTAATAGATAAATATATGAAGCAATATTTGGCGGCAGTGTGCGCAGCTCGATTGTGTCTCATGGAACACGTGGAGATTGTGAGTTCTCTCTGTCAGTCATCTGGGAGCACTTTGTAAGAATGATATTGTCTATGAAAACACACATAGTGTGTGTATGCAAATAAAATGCAATGACATTGGGAATACAGGTTAATTGTCATGTGTGTAATAATTCAGTACAGCCCCAGAATTGGTTCTTTTTAGTCTTCATTTGTATGTTTCAAAATTATCATTATGATAATAGTAATAGCCTCTGGTAATATATATTTTCTATTCTAAAATAACAATTAGTTTGATAAATTAAATTATATATTTTTTTTAATACAAATGGTCTTAATACAGCCTTATGGGTTCCTTTGCGCTAACTAGTCACCTAGCTCAGACAAGGCACTGACTGGTCGATTAGTAGTTTTAAATTGGTGGTTTTGCACATTCCTACCTTTTTACCTAAAAATTATATATTACAGAGTGTAAACAGTTGTCATTTCAGACACAACGGTTCTTCAAAAGACATTTCTTTTGTGAAAAAGGATTTTTTTTTTTTTTACTTTTTAGTAAGTTTTGATATAAAATCATCAACAATAAATATCGAATCGGCTTGGACATATCATCGTAATATCGAATGGGGGGGGTCTGTGGTAATTCCCAGCCTTAAAAAATTTCCTTGTATAAAATTATCTATAGGCATTTCATTATATATCGAGAATTTGATTATTGATCGACATGATAATTTATCAATCCATTTTTTAACCATCGATATATTAACAGCCAACGTTTTAATTAGAAGCCTAATTTGTGTGCTTTCAATTCACTGCCAGTTTCATTCTATTCCATATAGTCTAACATAATAGCTTTGAGAAGCCACAAGGGGTGACATAACATTTACTGACAACGGTCGCAACATGGAAAAGGCATCTCACACACACACATATTACGAGCTGATGGCAGTCCAAAGTTCCGAAGGTTTTTGAACTTTAGAATTAACAGATTGTTATTGATGAGTTTGCAGGTAATTGTATGAAACTAGTGTAACTGCACAAACTGAACGATTATAAATGTTGACATTTATTATGCATTTTTCCTGTATGTAGCATTGAATAGGTCTTTCATTCAAGTTGTCAAACCACAAAAAGTCATACTTGCTACTGAAATAGAATGTGTAGGCTATATGAAAGATACTTACAGGTGCTGGTCATATAATTAGAATATCATCAAAAAGTTGATTTATTTCAGTAATTCCATTCAAAAAGTGAAACTTGTATAATGTATACATTCATTCCACACAGACTGATATATTTCAAGTGTTCATTCCTTTTAATTTTGATGATTATAACTGACAACTAATGAAAACCCCAAAATCAGTATCTCAGAAAATTAGAATATTGTGAAAAGGTTCAATATTGAAGACACCTGGTGCCACACTCTAATCCGCTAATTAACTCAAAACACCTGCAAAGGCCTTTAAATGGTCTCTCAGTCTAGTTATGTAGGCTACACAATCATGGGGAAGACTGCTGACTTGACAGCTGTCCAAAAGATGACCATTGACATCTTGCACAAGGAGGGCAAGACACAAAAGGTCATTGCTAATGAGGCTGGCTGTTCACAGAGCTCTGTGTCCAAGCACATTAATAGAGAGGCGAAGGGAAGAAAAGGATGTGGTAGAAAAAGTGTACAAGCAATAGGGATAACCGCACCCTGGAGAGGATTGTGAAACAAAACCCATTCAAAAATGTGGGGGAGATTCACAAAGAGTGGACTGCAGCTGGAGTCAGTGCTTCAAGAACCACCACGCACAGACGTATGCAAGACATGGGTTTCAGCTGTCGCATTCCTTGTGTCAAGCCACTCTTGAACAAGACACAGCGTCAGAAGCGTCTCGCCTGGGCTAAAGACAAAAAGGACTGGACTGCTGCTGAGTGGTCCAAAGTTATGTTCGCTGATGAAAGTACATTTTGCATTTCCTTTGGAAATCAAGGTCCCAGAGTCTGGAGGAAGAGAGGAGAGGCACAGAATCCACGTTGCTTGAAGTCCAGTGTGTTTCCACAGTCAGTGATGGTTTGGGGTGCCATGTCATCTGCTGGTGTTGGTCCACTGTGTTTTCTGAGGTCCAAGGTCAACACAGCCGTCTATCAGGAAGTTTTAGAGCACTTCATGCTTCCTGCTGCTGACCAATTTTATGGAGATGCAGATTTCATTTTCCAACAGGACTTGGCACCTGCACACAGTGCCAAAGCTACCAATACCTGGTTTAAGGACCATGGTATCCCTGTTCTTAATTGGCCAGCAAACTCGCCTGACCTTAACCCTATAGAAAATCTATGGTGTATTGTGAAGAGGAAGATGCGATACACCAGACCCAACAATGCAGAAGAGCTGAAGGCCACTATCAGAGCAACCTGGACTCTCATAACACCTGAGCAGTGCCACAGACTGATCGACTCCATGCCACGCCGCATTGCTGCAGTAATTCAGGCAAAAGGAGCCCCAACTAAGTATTGAGTGCTGTACATGCTCATACTTTTCATGTTCATACTTTTCAGTTGGCCAACATTTCTAAAAATCCTTTTTTTGTATTGGTCTTAAGTAATATTAATATTAAGCAATAATTAATCATTATCAAATATAATTATTAATTAGTAAAATCAATAGAACATTGATTAGAATCAGCAATAGCTTATTACTCCCTCAAATCAACAACCATTAAAGACAATTATTAATTATTAAAATCAATAGAACATTAATAAGGACTAATAGTGCACCACCCTGGAATCAGGGACTAATAACCAGACAGTATAGCAGTTTCAATATAGGATTGTTCTCTTAGGAAAGTCAACGTCCGGATAACATCGACATTCAAAAAGTTAAACAATGAAGGCTTGAATCTGAGCACTGACATCCCCTGCCAGCCCTTGGCACAGGTGGATGCAGAACAATACCAAAACACTTTTCTGTAAAGTATAACAAAATATATTGATGCAGTAATATCAATTAATAATCAATACAATGCAGTCAGGGGGCCTGTATAGCTCAGTGAGCAAAGACACTGACTACCACCCCTGCAGTTCATGAGTTTGAACCCAGGGTATGCTGTGACTCCAGCAAGGTCTCCTAAGCAACCAAACACGGTTGCTAGGGATGGTAGAAGCGCATGGGGTTACCTCCTCATGGTCGCTATAATGTTGTTCGATCTCAGTGGGGTGCATGGTGATTTGTGTGTGGATGGTGTGAAGCCTCCACACATGCTATGTCGTATCTACCAGATTTAATGCCATTAAAGGGGTCATGAAATGCTTTAAAAAAATATTTTGTTCCTTGAGATTAGCTTATGTTATCAAAGTTTTTTTGTGTAGGGCCTTGACCAATCAAAATGGCAGCGGAGACCACATGGCCCTTTGATCTATGATCAAAGGTGAGACATTGAACTCAGTTTCCCAGGGTCCTTCACAGTTTCACAGCTGGATGTGATGTCGCGCCCATGGACCCAATCTCAAACGCCATTGATCAAAAAGCGCCTATGACCGATGACGTCATCTTGTCAACAAAAACAGTAGACAGAGGTGAGTTTGGAATCTCTGCACCCAGCTTCTAAGCCAGCGGTTTAAAGAGATGCGTATTTACACATACAAAGGTGTTTTCCCTCCTTCTAGACAAAGGACAAAGAAAGACCACGTTGTTCTAACCTCACCATTTGGCCACAGTAGAGTAAGATTAACTTTGCTTTGTTCCAGTCTAATAGTATACTCATTACAACCGGATCATTCATTTTCACTGCAAGACATCAGTGAATTTATTTAGAAAATGGAAAGGCGACTAGCTTTCCTTCTCCCTCATTTTCTACCAACGTTGACTATCTCCTGCATTTCTCTCCATCACCGGACCCGAGAAATAAAGCAGAGACTCGTCTTTTGGCTGACGAGTGTAAGACAAAGGATGAATTCCAGATAGTTTTCTCCTGACTGCTCAATGCAACAGGAATTCGAACAGACAACCCTACTTAAATCACACAGGATTTCTCAAGTAAGGCTTGATATCTGGGCAGATTTAGTTTAGAAACACAACTAAATTGTATATTTGATGCTAAATGTTTGATGTTTTGAGTATAATCTTGTATGTTTAACTCTGATCGCTGTTTTTTGGGTGAAATGTTGTTTATTGAGTGATCTGAATTAACGATTCAGTCCCACTGTTACCAGTTGTTATCCTCCGTTAGATTGTATGCACCCCTGTGTTTTCGTGCTTTCTCTCTCTCTCTTTCTCTCACTGAAATTCACAGAGTGAGCGGCACAGCTGTTTATGTTTGACTCAGGCTGGTGTTTCAAATTCTCCTGCCTGTTTCGTTAGTTCCTTTGTGTGTCTGATCATTTCAACCTGAACGTGGTATGAGCTCCGTTGCTCTGGATCTGATCCAGCCATCTTTCTTTCCATCCACATTCAAATAATCATTGGCTCTGCCCTTTTTGATCTAATCCTCCATTTTGAATTTAGTTTCCATTTTTAATCTTGTTCGCCATTTTGAATATAGTTGTCCATGGTGGACCTGGTCCTCCATTTTGAAACTAGTTCTCCATGTGGAGTTTAATACGCAATTTTGTTTTCTTTGTCTAGACACACCCACACATACATACACTAGCACATAGCTCCACTATTTAGTTAGGATTTCCCTGATATGTTTTTGTGTTATATTCATATAGTATTGGCGGTGTTCAGTGCTGTTTGATTATAATAAATCTTGTTATATTAGAATAAGAAGTACTCCTAGTTGTTTGTTTGAATATTGTGTTGAAGCCAGCCTCTCCCATGTCAACAACTCCCCTATTACTTCAGTGTATTGTTATTTTGTTGTTGTTAGAAACCAACTGTAACCAGATTACTGTTGGATTCGTATGGCAATAAATTGACTAGTTCTTCCCCTTCTTGATTACTTTGATTAATAATCAAAATACTCAACCTTCAGGGTAGATTTTTATGAGACTCGATCAGTAACTTACTATAATTTTTCTCTTGTCAAAGAGTGGTGTCCCGGGAATAGAATTTAATGAGTTAATTTCTTTTCATTTAATTATTAATTCATAAATATGAATTATTAGTTATTTCTGATAGTTAAACTGATCTAAACAACCAGTAGCACCCTACATTTGCAACAAATAAAAGAGTCATATATATTTGGCACGGACTGAAGCAAAGGCAGGACCCAAATGCAGAGTAAAAACAAAAAGGCTTCATTAATACCAAATATTAGGGGGGAAAACTAGGTAAAAGATGGAGGAAAAAGGGAAAAACACACAAGACCGACTGTACAGAGAACGGGACCGACTGGAACAAGCCCAACAAACAAGACAAACTGGTACTGGACAGTTCACGCGAGGAGAATAAAATAGGGAGAGAAATAAATCTTTGTAACTGTATTTAGGGGCTGAATGGGGGGATGCCCTTTTTATCTGTTTGAGCCACTGCCCCACAAAATGGCTGTGCATGGCCCAGCCACCGCCTTGTATATTAATACACCGTAATATATTTAATTTCATTCTTCTTTCTTCTCACATAATAGAATTAAACAACTCAAACAAATATTCTTTATCCGTTTATGTATTGATTTGATAAGCAGCAGGGTAATAATGATATGTTTGGTGTTGGTGTCCTAATCAGAGGCTGCTTAGCAATAAATTATGGCTTACTGTTTATTACAAACACATTGATAAATGAAAGATTAGAAAAATGGTTTATATACCGGCATGAATGTAGGGTGCACTGCCGCATCTTTCAATAAAAGAAACATTGACAAGCCTGGAGCATATTGTGAGGGATTCACAAAAGATTCCACTGTAAAATGTGTTGAACGAACAAGTAATCGTGCATTGTAGTGATCAGGCACGTCGATAAAATAAACTGAAGTCATATATTCCTAACTCTGGGATCCCTTGTTGCAGTTTATCCATATTCAAACACACAACAATGTCTGATCCTAACATGTTCACTTCACAGCAGTAACTTTTCTTGCTGTATACACACAGTTCTGGTACTTGAAGAGAAACAGATTCAGCTCATTGAACTTGTGAGAAGACGGAGATGTTGTGCAGGTCATTCAAATGGAATCTGCTCTACACAGTTCTACCTTTAAGACCATGATTCTTTCTTAATAAATTTGGTGAAAGACAGTCAACAGAAATTCCACAAACCCTGTGTGAGCAGAGAGTGTGATGAGTGATTTTTGTGTATGTAATTAATTATTTTATTCTCACTTATATGCATAAAGAAGCAAACACACTGTTACTATAAAGTGCAAGAAGAGAAAAATGGTCAACAGAAAGACAATAATGTAAAAACGAGCAATGATTTTTGATGTTTCATTGTGTCAGATTAAAAGAAATAATGGAGTAATCCTTCAATAGCCAGTGGAAAGGCTACTAAAATGTAGTTTCTTCTCTTGTTTTCTAACCGCTTATGATCACTAAATTTACTCATAATAAAGTCAAACCTCATCTTGTTATCCTTAAGGAGTTGTTTCCTTAATGCCAATAGCCTGACAGAAAAAAACAGGACCATCACTGTTTTAGTTTTAATTTTTATTTGAGCTGCTGTAAAGCCTCTTTCACCACTTTTGATACCTATGTAAACCAAACCAGCTAACAAAACAAAAAAAAAACAAGATGTGTATAAAAATGGCTATTGAGAGAATTTAATAATTTGGCCATTTGTTGCTCATGGTGAACAAATAGCAAATAAAACCCATGCATGCATTTATGGTGCTAAAGTAGCATTGTAGGGATAAACATTTAGCACATGTTTTATTCTCTGTCTATCGGACTCTTATTTTGAAAGGATTGTCTTGACCAGTTTGCCATCAACCATTTTGTTCAGTTGCAGCAGGAAGTAGTATGCTAAGTACAGGGCTGCATTTATGTGCATCAAACATTTGCTTTTATGGCTTTCTTGAGATACTGGCTGTTAGTAATAAAAGGTTGATTTTAGTGAGATAAATGTGCATTTGTAACCTCTAAAGTCTACAGGCATACTTTTTCAAAAATGATGTCTATTAAAGAGGAGAAAGAAGATTTGAGTGATCCAGAGACACAGCTAATTGAAAATGAAGATAATGAGGAAAAAAGAGGTTAGTGTCAATTCTTGGTTCTCCATTATGATTGTTGAGGAAAGGGTAGTTCACCCAAAAATGAAAATTATTTTATCATGTACTCCCCCTTTTTCTTTCTTCTGCTGAACTCAAACTAAGAGTTTTAAAAGAATATCTCAGCTCTGTTGTTCTTTACAATGCAAGTGAATGGTGACCAGACCTTTGTAGAAACATAAAAGTACTCCATAAGACTATATTTTCAGAAGCGATATGATAGGTGTGGGTGAGAAATTGAGACATTTTTAAGTTGTTTTTTTACTCTAAATCTCCACTTTCACTTTTACATGTGAAAGTGGAGATTTCAAGGATAAAAAAAGGGCTTAAAGGTGCACTCAGTAATTTTTTCCACATTAAAAAGTTTAACTCCTAAAGAAATGGATTGTTATTTTGCAATAGATTTGTTAAATTTATATAGTGCTTTAGTATAGGGGGAATATCCTCACCCACCACCAGTGTGTAACATCCACTTTGATGATGTGACGGTATTTTTATTGACCACAGAGACACTTGGTTTAATGTCTCATCCGAAGGATGGTGCCTTTCTACAGTATAGTGTCCCTGTCACTATAATGGAGCATTAAGCCTAACTAATATCGCTTCCATATGTTGGAAATCATGACCACTTATATTAAAATGAAGATTCTAGTCCAGGGCGGATCTAGAATTTTTTTTTTATGGTCTGGCATGCAGACTACGAGGGGTTGCAACACCCAAGCAAGCGCCCATGTGCAGTTCTTATGGATTAAGGCACCAAGCTTCATTGGAGTCACTATCAAATGACAGTTGTCCATGAATTAGTGATACAACTGTATTTCCACATAAACCACATAATAACCATATTGGTGCTAATTTGCCTACTTAAAAAAATGTTGTGCTTTGCATAATACAACTCGTAACACTAAAACATCTGAAATTTTACAACAAACTCACCTAAATCTCAATTCCTGTGTAGGTTAGATGGAACCTGCAGAAATAAACTTAGAAATATTTTATATCCAGGGGCATTTTTTTTTTACCTTTACAGGGGAAATTGTTTCTATTCTGTACCTAAAAAAAAACCCTTTTCTAATAGACCCCCAAAATAAAATTCTGAACCTGTAAATGAGCATGGTTCTTTAAATAAAATATACAGGGAGACAAGAGTAGGGGAAACAGACAAACATTTATTGACAGTTCTGTATATGAAAAAAACTGCGAACTCAGTGATCAAAGTTCAGACAGTGACAACCACAAACTCTACGCACCAGAAGCGGGAACCCTGTAAAAAAAGTCAATGTGCGCCTGAATGCCCGTGAACCAGATGGAACAGTTCACGAACACCTGTCTCCCAGCTCACCTAGTTACCGCACAACTGAGGGCAATTAAGAGAGAGTCAAATACACTGATGACAGCCACAACAAACACTTATAATATTCAATATAGCACATTCCAGTGCCGGATTGCAGTCAAAACACACACAGAGGAAATGGAGACTCCTATTGAAGAACTGGAGATGTTACATTTTGGATTACACATACCTGATAAAAACCCTTTCAAAATGTAGTGAGGACATGTCTCACCCATCCCAACCCATAACTGACAGCATTGTATCTAATAATTAGGGCTGTCAATCGATTACGATTTTTAATCAAATTAATTACATGGTGTCCCAATTAATTAATCACGATTAATCTCATATACAAATATTTGCTGAGAAAGCCCCTTTTATAACAATAATTCAATATATAATGATCATACATATTTATATCAATATATAATTATACATAGTTATCTTTAAATATTTTAAATTTTTATATATATATATATATATATATATATATATATATATATATATATATGTGTGTGTGTGTGTGTGTGTGTGTGTATATATATATATATATATATATGTGTGTATATATATAAATAAAAAATATTCAGATAATTAAAATGCATTAAATTCTTGTGGCAGAAGAGTTAATCACTGATAAGCCAATACAAAAAGTGGCTTTATAATACAATGTATTGTTTACTACCATATTATTGATCATAAGTCAATCATTGACACACAGTTCACAGCAATCCATTTCACAAGTGAATTTGTCAATCAGTTCGAGATTTATTATGAGGGCTTGTTTAAGGACCCGTCAATTTACACCTGCGTCAGACATTTTATTTTTATTTTTTATTAATGCTTACAAAACTTTTACATCTAGAGCCAAGAGGTATATTAAAACAAACAACAACAAAAAGGAAAATATCAAATTGTTTACATATTTCAATACGCTTTACAGCTTTCTTGTTACTCAAATTGGAAATTGTTCTTAGGTATTGCTGAACCTCTGAATTAAAAATTAAAAATAATGGTTTATAACCACCATACTTACATTTATGAATATTAAACTTTGCCAACAAAATCAAACAATATTCTTTATAAAGAGACATGTCATAGCTAAAAAAAAAAAAAAAATAGAATAAAACATTTTCAAAACAAAGTTTTGATCTGGGAATGATATGATCTCTAACAATCTTCCAGAAATCAGACCAAATACAAGTCGAGTCGGGACAACTCCAAAATAAATGAAAAAATGTTTCCGCCTGCAGACCACAAAATGTACAGAATATATCGACATCACAATTAAATCTCTCTACAAGAAAATAATTAGTGAGTTAGTACTTATAAATATGTTTGAAGGAAATTTCATTGATTTTATTCGTGATTAAATATTTATGGGTAATTTCCAAATTTTGGAAGTCCAGCAACACCCTGCGTCAGACATGCTTGTGTAGTGTCTCGGGTGTGTTGCATCATAAACATAAAATGTTTAGGTCAAGTTAAATATAGTTTAATACTCATTCTTTAAACACATCTTGAGATCACTTAGTTCGCATTTGCGCTCCTTCAAGTGTTTTGAAGGCAAGAACGTAACGCATGTTTGTGTTGTTCTGCCTACTGAAGTGTTTTCTTCACTGTATAAACTGTGTGTTGCTCATACAGCTGAAGTTTCACTTACTGCCCTCTGGACTAAACAGGTGGTACTACAAGCTTGCATTTCTCAGGACTCTTTCTTATTATGGTCCGGGGGCAGTGTCATTAATTGCGTAATTGTTTTTTAACGTGTTATTTTTTGTAAAATTAATCACTCTGAATTAACGTATTAAATCGACAGCCCTACTAATAATCATTCAGTGAATACTTGGAAACAACGGAGAAATTAATCTTTTAACTATTTTTGTCCACATATTTGACCGTGTGGTCATTGTAGTCGAGAAAATAAGTTCATCAACCAAGAAAACTAACCGCAAATTTGCCACTCATTATTTTCATATGCAAATGAGCTTTTGATTTGCTGCAAATGTTTGCCTGAAGTTTGCTGCTCTTCGCCGGTACTGGCGAACCTCGAATTTGCGGCAAGTTTGTGGCAAATTTGGCATGAATTCTCTATTTTTATTAGGTGAGAGTCCAAACACTGACATGCATTGCAACAGTAGGTATGCAATTCATTGATGTTGTGATTGGCCGCTGCTGTACACAATCACGGGATTGGTCACTGCTGTAATCAATCATGCTATGGGTCTGTACTCATTTCTGTTTGGTGAGAGTTAAGGCAGTTTGACATGAATAAACCCCTACACAATGTTATCATCAACTATAATACTGCATACTTGGTGTATTCAGACCCCTTAATTTTTTTCACATTTTGTTATGTTGCAGCCTTATGCTAAAATGCTTTAACCCTCTGGGGTCGACGGACGCCGGCACGTCCTGCTGGATATTTTCGGCATTACAGCAGAAACAACTTAAAATACTCGTCATTTTTGGGTATACTGATAAGTGTAAGACATCATTAGAGACTATAAAGGGTCTACTTTTAATGTACACTCATAATAACAATGAAACATTGTGCTTTTGTAAAATAAAGAAAATAAAAAGGGTGAGCTTTCAGCAGTCTCTGTGTTCACGAGCATATTTCAGAAACACGTCACAAAAATGAACTGAAACTCTGCAAATACTTATCACACAAACATGAAACATATGTCTAAAGAAAGCTTAAAATGTCTACTTTTAAATAAAACAATTCAAATTTAAAACAAATCTTCTCCTGCAATGCAATCTGTTTGAAACAAAGCAATATTCAGTTTTTACCAGTTAATCTAATTATCTGTAATGTGATCCCACCCACCAGCAGAGCGCGCCATTCATACGCTAATGTGCTGAGACAATCAATGCAAATGTACACGCCTCCCCGACTGTGAGGTTGTAAACACATTTCATTAATTTTTCTGCGCGTTTGCAACGATACACAGGCGAGAAAGCTCCAGGATTGTAAGGAAGAGTTAACGTTTTCCTCAGAAGAGCGGGACTCCGATGAACATTTGTATTTTGAAGAGAGACTTGATCCAGCCGAGGATACAATTTTGGACGAGTAAGTCAATTAGTTTTCATTAGTTGACATGCTATTTTATATAAACTTGAACATATTTTACTAGTGGGAATGTTTCTAGACTTGCCAGACAGGATTTAGAGTATTGAAATTTGAAATATGTCCTAATAAGCAAGTTTTACTTACATTTAAATGCTGTTTCGGCTAAAGCAGGAATTTACATTGTATGCTGTATAATATAAATATGATATGTAATATGATATAAAAATAATATGAATGTTTAGATGATATTTTATCTAGTGTTTATAATGCCTCATTATCATAAACAAAGCTTGTGCTTGCAAATATGCGTTCAGGTTAAATGAGTAAAATGCACTTTAAATATACCCAAATTAGAAAATCAGCATATTATAATAGTTTCTGAAGGATCATGTGACACTGAAGACTGCAGTAATGATGATGAAAATTCAGCTTTGATCACAAATTGCATTTTACAATATATTTCAATAGAAAACTGTTCTTTTAGATTGTAAAAAATAGTTCAGAATATCAATATTGTTTCTGTATTTTGGATCAAATAAATCCAGTTTTGGTGAGTAGAAGAAACTTCTTTTAACGGTAGTGTAGGTCTAAAATTAAGTAAAGTCTTTATGTAAAGAAAATATATAGTCAGATTACTTCTTTTAACTTAAAACTTGATTTGAATCATTAAGTCTCCTCATATTCATTCTCTTTATGTCACATTCCTCATTGATAGGCCCAGGGGTGGGGTCATTGTCTCTCAGGTGTGAATTACAATCAATATTCATGATCGTTCACGCCGCCTCGCATATTACCTTTCAACACTAAAATTGTCTTACAAAAGTTACATTACATTTTACATTTTATGCATTTAGCAGACGCTTTAATCCAAAGTGACTTAGTGCACTTATTACAGGAACAATCCCCCCCGGAGCAACCTGGAGTTAAGTGTCTTGCTCAAGGACAAAATGGTGGTGGCTTTGGGGATCGAACCAGCGACCTTCTGATTACCAGATTACCAGTTATGTGCTTTAGACCACTACACCACCACTCCAGTTACAAAAAATACTATATGAATGAGTGATCAGGATGATTTTCACATCATTTTGTAGCAAAAACTCTAGGCTACAAGATCCTTTTCAAAAGGCTTGTGGACAAATGTTTAGTATGTGTTATATGACTTTATTTCAATGACTTTCAAAAACCACGCATAAACGTTATTTTCTCAAAAATACAAACATGTACACACATGTTGCTCACATATTATTGTAGCCCTGTTTGTGCTGAATATAGTGTTATCAGACTTTAGCCATTAATATGTTTTTAAGCAACTGAAAAAAAGCACAAATATCAAGGCATGTCAAAACTTCTCCAGGGCCCAAAATCTACATTCCATAAAAATCTACATTCCATACCCCATTTTGACAAAGCATAAACCAGAGTTTTGATAACTTTTTGCAAATGTATTAAAAAGAATAAAATTAAAATACCACACTGACAAAAGTATTCAGACCTTAACACAGTACTTAGCTGAACCACCTTTGTCAGCGATTACAGCCTCATGTCTTTTGGGGTATGATGCGACAAAATTTGCACACCTGGATTTAGGGATTTTCTGCTATTCTTCTCTGCAGATCCTCTTAAGCTCTGTCAGGTTGGATGGGGACCATCTGTGGACTGCTATTTTCAGTTCTCTCTCAGAGATGGGCCACACAATGACATTCACAGAGTTATCCCAAAGCCACTCTTGCATTGTCTTTGCTGTGTGCTTAGGGTCATTATTCTGTTGGAAGGTGACCCTTCGGCCCAGTCAGGTCCTGAGAGCTCTGGACCAGGTTTTCATTTAGGAAATCTTTGTATTTTGCTGCAGTCAGCTTTCCTTAAACCCTAACCATTTCCACAGTCCCTGCCACTGAAAAACACCCCCACAGCATGATCCTACCACCACGATACTTCACCATTGGGATGGCATTGTGCAGGTGATGAGAGGTGTCTGGCTTTCTCCAGACATGATGCTTGGAATTGAGGCCAAACTGTTCAACCTTCGTTTCATCAAACTGGAGAATCTTGTTTCTCACCGTATGAGGGTCCTTAAGGTGATTTTTTTTTTTATGTGTCTTGCACTGAGGAGAGGCTTTCCATTTGGTCACTCTGCCATAAGCCCAGATCGGTGGAGTGTTGCAGTGATGATTGTCCTTATGCAAGTTTCTCCCATGTCCACACGTGATCTCTGGAGCTCAACCAGTGTGACCATCGAGTTCTTGGTCACCTGTCTTACCAATGCCCTTCTCCTCCGATTGCTCAGTTTTGCCAGGTGGACAGCTCCTGGTTGTTCTAAAATTCCATTTAATAATTATGGTGGACACTGTGCTCTTGGAATCCCTCAGTGCAGCCGATTTTTTTTTTTTTTTTTTTTTTTTTTTTTTTTTTTTTTTTTTTTAGCTTTAGAGCTTTACCCAAATCTGTGCCTCAACACAATCCTGTCTCTGAGCTCCACAGGCAGTTCCTTGGACCTCATGGCTTGGTTTGTGCTCTGATATGCATTTTCAGCTGTGAGACCTTATATAGACAGGTGTGCCTTTCCAAATTGTGTCCAATCAAATGAATTTTCCACAGGTGGACAAAAAAAAAAAGAAGAAAATCTGTTTTATTCTACATGGAGAGGTTCCGCACATGGGGTCTGCAATGTTAGAATCACATGATCAGATGAATACTACTTGCTTAATCTCAGTAAACGTCTTGTTATTTGACACTTTCACTCATTGATTAAAGTAATCATGGCTGACTGTGAATACTACATTTCTACAATGGCATCTGAAACGGTAAACTATTGCATTTAAATGATGCTGCATCCTAGCTGCTAAGTGTCAGTGGTAAGTCCAAGGTAACACAGACAAATGTTACTGAGTGTACCTTTTAAATTTTGATCTCTTCACCCACATCTATTATATTGCTTTTAAAGTCATCGATTTAACCACTGGTGTCATATGAATTAGTTTTATGTTTCCTTTATGTGATTTTAGGAGCTACAAAGGCCTGATCACCATTCACTTGTACTGTATGCACCTGCAGAGCTGAAATATTCTTCTAAAAATCTTTAAATGTGTTCTGGTAAAGAAAGAAAGTCATACAGATTGGGGATGACATGAGGGCGAGTAAATTATGAGAAAATTTTCAGTTTTGGAACTAGTCAAGTCAACTACTTCAAGTTTCAACAGTTCTCTAGTTCTGGAAGCTTCAGAAAAAAATTATAGAAACAGTCAAATTACAGTTTTCTAAATGTTCTGATTCTAATTTTGAGCAAAATTCTCAGATTTCGTGATATTAACTAGAGAATGACTGAACTAACCTTAAGTATATCAGAGAAAACATAAAAACAGACACTTGGCCTAAAATTAAATTGAATAAATGAATTCAGGTTGAGGTTCAGATGCATTTCTTGTTTCATAATTTACTGTTCTTTTTAGACTTGATGGAGGTGGAAGTGGAAGTGGAAAGTCAAGAGCTGAATGACATGGAGGAGAAACAGCATTATGATAAATCTGTGAATTTCAAAACTAGTGAAAATTCTCCCAGCTCACAGTCCAAAAAAACTTTCTCACAGAAAAAAAACCATAGAACAAGAACAAAAAATTCAATCACATGCCCACAGTGTGGAAAGAGTTTCACTAAAAAAGGAAACCTTAACACTCACTTAAAACTTCACACTGGAGAGAAGCCTTTCACATGCCCTCAGTGTGGAAAGAGTTTCTCACTTAAAGGAAATCTAAAGAGTCACATGATGATTCACACTGGAGAGAAACCTTTCGCATGCCCTCAATGTGAAAAGTGTTTTGCAATAAAGCCAGATCTTGAGAGACACCTGAGAATTCACACTGGAGAGAAGCCTTTCACATGCCCTCAGTGTATAAAGAGATTCACACAAAAAGAAAGTCTTAAAAGGCACCTAAGTCTTCATTCTGGAGAGAAGCCTTTCACATGCCCTCAGTGTGAAAAGAGTTTCACACAGAGAAAACAGCTTGAAGTTCACATGATAATCCACACTGGAGAAAACCCTTTCACTTGTCATCAGTGTGGAAAGTGTTTCACACAAAAGGGAAACCTTAACACTCACTTAAAACTTCACTCTGGAGAGAAGCCTTTCACATGTCCTCAGTGTGGAAAGAGTTTCTCACTTAAAGGAAATCTAAAGAATCACATGATGCTTCACACTGGAGAAAAGACTTTCACATGCCCTCAATGTGGAAAGAGTTTTGCAATAAAACAAGACCTTGAGAGACACCTGAGAACTCACTTCGGAGAGAAGCCTTTCACATGTCTTCAGTGTGGAAAGTGTTTCACACAAAAAGGAAACCTGAACACTCACTTAAAACTTCATTCTGGAGAGAAGCCTTTTACATGCCAATGTGGAAAGAGTTTCTCACTTAAAGGAAACCTAAAGAGTCACATGATGCTTCACACTGGAGAAAAGCCTTTCACATGCATTCAGTGTGAAAAAAGTTTCACAGTGAGAAAACAGCTTGAGGTTCACATGAAAATCCACACTGGAGATAACCCTTTCAACTGCCATCAGTGTGGAAAGAATTTCACACAAAAAGGAGACCTTGAGAGGCATCTGAGAACTCACACTGGAGAGAAGCCTTTCACATGCACTCAGTGTGGAAAGAGTTTCACACAGAAAATACATCTCAAGAGGCACCTGAGTCTTCACTCCGGAGAGAAGCCTTTCACATGCATTCAGTGTGGAAAGAATTACACAGAGAGAGGACAGCTTGAGGTTCACATGAGAATTCACACTGGAGAGAACCCTTTCCTCTGCCATCAGTGTGGAAAGAGCTTTACACAAAAAGGAGATCTTGAGAAGCACCTAAGAATTCACACAGGAGAGAAGCCTTTCACATGCCTTCAGTGCGGAAAGATTTTCACTCAAAAAATACACCTTAAGAGGCACCTAAGTTTTCACTGTGGAGAGAAGCCTCTGTCTCTTTTCTCTAATGACCCTCAGAGGGAGATAGCTGTGCCCCTTATCGGTGTCCCTCCAACGGAGATTGTTCTACCCTTTTGCTGTGGTGCCACTACGATGGAGAGGTGTGCGAGCCCACCCCCAACTGACGTAGCAGCCTCTGTGGATACCAAACATAAAACATTCCCTTAAAGCAATGATGTTTGAAATGTAAAGATGTACAAATCACATCCTGTAGCATTGATTTCAGCAGAAATTGCAGTGTTGTTACAAAACCCAAAGAATGTGTGAACAGAGAGCATGATGAGAGATTTTTTTTTAGGATGATTCTTAGGCTTTATGCACAGAAGCAAACATATTAAACTATCAAGTGCCAGATCTCAATTCAAGTGCAAAAATGAGTAAGTTATTTGTATTTGTATTGTTGTATTATTGATGATTTATTGGTGTCAGATTGAGATTAGTGGTCGACCAATATAGGTTTTTTAATGGTCGATGCTATCTAGAGTGCAGGTGGCCGATAGGAGCATGAAGAAGATTTGAACATGAAGAAATTGTTAATATATTCGGAAAAAGGAAATAACAGGACACACGTTAGTCCAGCAACCATGGATTGCATGTCCATGTTAGCAATTGTATTTTCTCAAAGCATATTACATCAGACCAGTTTAAACGGCCTGGATCGCATGCTTGAATTGTTATGGGCTGCATCTGAAGCCAGGAAAATGCTGCCTTCGAAGGCTGTATATGGAGACAGGATGAAAATTAAGCAGCAAGTCAGATGCCTAAGTTTCGGATACAGCCGTGGCGTGACTATCATGATTTGTGAATCAGAGGAACTTTTGATCCTGAACTTTTTGATTCTGGCTGATAGAATACACATTTCAGAGGACAATATTAGATGAGAAGAAAACGCTGGATTTTCAAGAGGCTCGTGAATTACATCTTTTTAAATGAGATATTTGCAGTATACAGTATAATAGAAGTTTTATTGATCTTTGCCTTTTATCATTAGAAAAGTTACAGGGAACGGTTGAGGAGAGACTGTTAGAATACATGCTTCAGAGGAAGATTTATGAGCGTTCCACGGGATGCTTGATCTGCTCAAGTTGTGTGAAGTTGGTTTATTACATCTGTTTAAATGAGATATGTGCATATTTGCAGATGGTATTTGATATTATTTTTATTGATATTTTCCTTTTATCATTAGACAAGACAGTTAAAATTTATAGGGAACTGTTGAGGACAGAGAGGGAGAATGAAACAGGGGAGCATTTTAACACCAGTCTATTTTTGTATAAACAAGATGGCGTGTAATAACAAAGCAAACCATGACTGGTCGTTTACATGTCTCAGATGCTTCACATGCAAGCAAGTGATTCTCCGCAACCTCAAGAAACAAATCAGCCAAAGGGGAAAAAAAATTCAGAATATAGGGCGATATATCGTCCAACAACTAATTAAGATTAGGATAAGTAGTCCACTTTGAATAGAGCAATTTTAAAACTATTATGTAGGTACTAATGTGGGTTTCTTCTCTGTGTTCCTTACAGCAAACACCTTTGTACACTTAATTTACTCATAATAAAGTTCAACATCTGCTGATTATCCTTAAGAGGTTATTTCATTAATATCAATAGCCTTACATAAATAACAGGACTATCACTGTTAATAGAGCTGTTGAAAAGCTGCTTACCTCACTGCCGTGAACACCAACTTATCCACTGCAGTCTGTATGGCCCTCTGCTTGGCTCAAAACTTTTGACTAATCCTCCAAAACTACTCTATCGCAGTTACTTGTGTTTTCTGTTGCAGCTCACAATATTTAAATTCTGTATACCGTTATAGTGACTGTCACTCTATTTATAGCCATGTCGACAATTTTTTTCTAACTGTTACGCAAGGCCGCTGCTCACAAGTATTCAACTGTCCCTGCCTGTTTACCTCAATAGGTCTCTTTGGCTGAATACAGCTTCAGTCCTCTTGGCTTTCATTGCAAAGCAGACCCTAGCACGAGGTTGCCTCCTTAAGCGGCATATACTTAATGTCGCTTAACCTCGAAAAACACACTGCCTGGCCAAAAAAAAGACAAAAAAATATTGCATAAGCAATATTTTGTTGAACCGCCTTTTAGCTTTGAATAAGGCGCGCAATCTTCGTGGCATTGTTTCAACAGCCTTATGCTGTCATTTAATGCACAACAGTTATTTCCATCCAGAGTTGCATACATTTTTGGCAGAGATCTTGTATTGATGACGGGAGAATCGAACAACTCTGTAAAGTCTTCTCTAGCACATCCCAAACACTTTCAATTGGGTTAAGGTCAGGACTCTGTGGAGTGGTCTGCAGAGACAAAGACAATTGTGCAATGAGCAGCCTTATTTATATCTGAAAAATAACGATACATATCATCGGGAAAATCTTCAGATTGTCGATGTGTGAAAATGGCATAGATCCCAATCTTACCAACTAGTAATTCCATTGTCATCTAGCAGCTTCAGAACAGTTTAGTCTACTAGTCTTGTAGATCCCTTCTTGTAACCTCAGGATATGTACAGTATCCCAAGGTTGAGATAGGGACACAAGGACAGTCCACCTCTACCTACATATTAACCTTTTCTGACCAAGCTATCCCAAATTAACCAAAGTGTTGGGCCAAGATGATCCTCTTATGGTGTGTCACAGGGCCCTAGCAATCAGCTTACTTTATTCACCAAAAAGGCTTGAGGACTCTAGTTAAGGGGACTTTGGCATTAACCAAAAGCCTCTGAGTCCATAGTGATGAGCTCACACTGTACTTGCCAGGGGTCCGGCAGGCCAAGTGTATGACTTGCACAGTAGCCAAGGGTCCTGGTGTTCACCTTCCTTTGCCATTCCTGAGGCTTTGGATGCCTTTGGTAGTCTGAGGCCCTGGAAAACTGTCTGCACTCTTGATCTTGATCATTACCACGGTATAGTAAAGTTATCAGCCGGTATTAACAATCATCATCATCATATACCACAGTATTTACAAGTTACTTCAAAGAATATTATGTAGTATCATATACAGTACATACATGGTATTACCATTATGCATGTCCAAACAACATGGTATTACCATGGCACCATGTCCAAAAAATATGGTTTTACCATGGCACCATGTCTGAAACAACAGTAAAACCATGGTACAATTTCCAAGAAACATGGTAGTACCATGATACTTTTTTGTATCCATTATTAAAGGCTCTGACACCAAACTAATGTTCTAAAAATAGTTTTGAATTGGTTTAAATCTGGTACAAAGCACAGCCAAACGTGAACTTTTTTTTAAATATATATATACCCTAAAGGGGCAGTGTATCCTGGGAGATACAAACAGCTAAATTTAAAATTAAACCAATATTTTAAAGAAAAACATGAAAATGCATTATTTGGGCCCTAATGTGTCAGAAAACATTAACAAAATAATTTTCTGAGGTTTTTTTGTGGTCTTGCCCTTTTTAGGTTTAATTCAGGTTTTTGACATCTGCTTATGCTTGTTGTGCCACAGTTACATTACATTTTCTTTTTCTTTTTTTTCAGTTTAAATGTGCCCCTAAATTTTTTTTTAACTTGGGGCACAAAGCATAGAGCCCTGTTCCATCATAAGCCAACATGTCATCCTTTTTTTTTTTACATTCGTGAAAAGATTTGGTAATCATCTGACAATCGTGTTAGACAATGCATGCCAGTTCACAGAGTTCTCTGCATTCCTGAAAGTCCAATACATTCAACACTTAACTTTTGAAATTTTTAGGATTTTATTATTATTATTATTATTTGGGGCAAAGCACCAAAGGTGCTGGAATCATATTATATTTGTTAAGATTTTCTTTTTATTGGGGGGCTAAGCACCGAAGGTTCTGGTTGTTAAGAATTTATTTTTATTTTCTGCCCTAAAAGCATATGGGCAGAAAAAAGTAAGCCCAATGGACACATCCCCCCCCCCCCCCCACTACTCAGGCAAACACACACCCACAGACCCTAGATGGCGCTATAATAAGCACTGTTGCATTTTTGCTAATATTTCAGCGACTGTAAGGGCTAGAATCAAAATGTTCTCCGGATTCCTTGAGTCAAGCCCAAAAAAATGCATATCTCCGATATTTAATTTCCGTCTATAACATTTTTCCAGCATTTTAAATTTTCTAAAAAACTTTCTAACTCCTCCTAGGCTGTTTGTCCGATTCGCATGGAAATTAGCATACATCATCTTACATACATCAAACTTATACAGAAGAAGGGTCTGTACATGAAGCTGAAATTTTGTGAGAATCATGTGAAAATTCACATTTTTGCTAATAACTCCAGAGTTTTCCCCTAAAGATATGGTCACATGGATTTTCATTTCCACAAGAAAACTTTTTTTCAATTATATTTAAAAAACAAAAACTGCTTTTTTTTACTTGTCCTAGGCCATTTCCCCAATTCGCATGATATGTTTATACATCATCTAAAGACCCTCCTGTCAAAAATGTATCCAAAATATTGTGCTATGTTAAATTGTTTGGAAGATATATGCAAATATGTTTGTGGGTGTGGCCTGGAATGACTACTAGGCTTGTATCTTTTGACCGAAATTCTCAAACATAATAAAATTTTACAAAAATCATGTACAAAATTTCATTAATTTGTGATGCTAGGTGGCACTATAACTTAAGAAGAACAAATGTGTCCACAGCTATTTGTTCTATTGTTAAGGCAGTTGGGGTTAGGGTTTGAGTTAAGGCCAGGATATATTTTCGTTTTTCTGTGTTCTGGGTTGGATCAGCCCTTCATGTACAATATTTGGTCAATTTATGATGTTAGGAGTTGCTATAACTTGAAAAAACACTTTCTGAACAGCGATAAAAGCAGTTGAAATTTGACACTAAAACAAATGTGTCCACAGCATTCACAAGATCTTTTCTTTCAAATTTGGTCATTTTTGTCTTGCTCACCCAGGAAAATCTGATGACATTTGACAAATTTCACCCATTTCTGTTTTCAGCAACACATTAAAATGATCAACACTGGCAGACATTTCAGGATGTAGTACCAGTTTTGTCCACTAGAGAGAGACACAAGATAGGTAATTCTTGAGAGTCTTTAAACCCATCAAAGAATTCCCTTAAATCTGCTGTGTGTAATGTGTCACTAATTATGTTTCCAACCAAGGATTTTTTGCAAAAAAAGTTTTAGCGCATCAAAATAAAGCTGAAATTATCGCTAAAATTTCACAAACGTCAACATAATATTTTTCTGTTTAACTCTAGCACATAAACTCTATGTTGATACATTAGTTGTCATGAAAAACTGGTTTGTAAACACTATGTCAAGAAAATTGTCACTAACACAAAAATGTAATGTCACGTGACAGAGTTAGCCTGTGTTAATCATGACGACAGTTTACTGTACATCCCTGAAAGCCAATTTGTTCTACGTGATTATGGATTGATCTTAATGGCATAAATTAGCCTTACCCTGTTCTGAAGATGGAAAAAAGTTGGCTAAATGACATTCTCAGAATGTTCTAAACTTTTTTCAAGACTATAAACTATCAGAACTTTTTGTCCAATGCGGAGTTCACTTTCAGAAAATTAGCTTTTTGGAGGACCCCCCTATTGGGCAGCGAAGTATCGGATACCGGGGAATTTAAAAGGGGATACATATCAAGCTTTGGGTTGTACCCAAACCTCTATCCACCAACACTTGATACAAGGCAGGGCATTGGTATGAATAAATGGGTGAGTGTGCGGTGTGTGCACAGGGATATTCACAGGTATTATTTTAGTGGAACTAATCAGTATTATCACATATATCCTTTTGAGCTAATTATTTATTATTCTAAGTATATTAATAAATGTAAACAGTTTGAGACCATTCAAAATCTGTCTTCATGATTTAGGAGACAGCGTGTCTCCTGACTAAGAGGCCTAGATCACGTAGGCTGCTTCTATAGTGTCTTCATGACCCAACAACATACATTTGATTATTAATGATTCTGCCATGTTAACAAGAATACAACTTCAGCTCTCCTGGGAGAAATTACAATTATCTCTGTTTTAAGTTCCAATATGTTATGATCAGTCTCCAACAGAAGCTTTGTAATATAACACCTTGAATAGGAGAAACTGTGTGTGTGTGTGTGTGTGTGTGTGTGTTTTTCCAAAGGTATTTCTGTTTCAGGAATTCAGTTATGTGAGAATAGCAGTCGAGAAGTGGTCAGCTGGACCTCAGAGACCTACTACTGCCTATTAAGGGAAGTCTGTCCATGGTCTAGGGCATAACTCAGACCATTGGATCCTATATACGGAACTAAAATGTAATGCCAATAAGCTCTTTTATTTTAATCTGAACTATTAATTGAAAAACAGCTATTGTGACCATTTCCTTTGGGTTGAAATTGTGAACCAGAAATGTCTTCAAACAGAAGAATCACACAGTGATTGGGCAAGTCTGGTGGTTCTGGTACCTAAATGCGATGGGACGGTTCTGAGTAGACTCACAAAGTGAATGCGTAATTTGACGCTTACCCAATGCCTCGGATTGACGAGTTGCTTTATCGGTTGGGTGTGGCTCATTCGACACTGGATTTAACAAAGGGTTATTGGCAGATCCCTTTAACTCCAATCTCCCGAGAATAATTTTTTTTTTTCACACTGTTCATTAATTTGTGACTCTTCTGTTCGGTTTGTTCGGGGCCCAGGCCACGTTTCAGCGTTTCATGGACAAAATTCTCAGACCGCATACAGCATAAGCTGCCGCATATTAAGATGATATTATTATTCATTGTAATGACTGACGGCAGCACATGCAATATCTGAGAGCTGTCCTGAGGTTGCTGCGATGGGTGGAACTCATGGCCAACACAAAGAAGTGCGTGATTGGGCGGGTGGAAGTATCTGGGTTTCCACTTGGATCACAGGCAGGTACGACCCCAGGTTAACAAAGACAATGTACAGTACCATCAAGAAGGAGTGTCTTGCGATCAAGTGGGCTGCCCTCACCCTCCGCTACTACCTGCTGGGGTGGGCCTTCAACCTCTGCTCAGAACACGCCCCACTCCAATGGCTCCACCACATGAAAGATACCAGCACGCGGATCACCAGTTGGTACCTGGCTCTTCAGCCGTTTAAATTTGTGGTGATCTGGGGGCGCAGATGGCTGTGACTGACCTCTCCAGAAATGGGGGGTGGGGTTGTTTGGTAGGCCGGATGTTGCCATGGCCTGAGTCAGGCGTTGGGAGGTATGTGGGGATGGGGGATTGGTTGTGTGTCTATCTGCAGGAGAGGGAGAGTGGTAAGGCTCGTCAGCTGGGCTGTCATACTTGTCTCTTGTTATAGTGATAGTGGGGGGAGATCTGAAAAGGCAGACAAAGAGCATCAGTTGGCAGAAAAAGAGGGACCAGAGAGAAACTCTTCCAGTGTGTTGTTGTGTGTTACAGTCTTAAACAGTATTTTTGTGTGTGACAATCTTAAACAATGTATGCCTCCAAACAAATGACGATTGATGTGTTACTAACTAGAAAATATGCACTAAAAATGAAACATTAAAATGATCATTGAATGTGAAGACATGATAAACTGCAGCTGCATTTCTGACACAAGATGTGGGCGGAACCTAGATAGAGATGCCCCTGCTTCAAATATAAACCAATCAAAATTTGTAAAAACAAGAACAAAGGAATACACCCTGGGTCAGAAATGTAGAAAAGAAGGGACCACAGGAGAAACGGGGTCTTTCAAGCGGAGCTTACGGACGAAGCAGACAAGATCCCCAGCTGGGCAAATTATTTTTGTACTTATTCTTTCTTGTAAATAAATAACATTTTTACCCTGAAAACTCGACTTCGTCTCCTCAAAAACAAACACGACAGTGTGCAACAAGACTGATTGACTCATTTGTGTTTATTTGCCCTTTTTGTTTGTGTTTTGTGAACAAAGCTGAAGAGTAATAAAATAAACGTTGATCATTTCCAAGGCCTCCTGACTCATTCATTTGCCCTGAGAATACAATCTCAGTTACATTTAAAGTATGAACATAGAGATAATGCACTAGAGTTAAACACATAAGACTACACAGACTAAATAACATTTCTACATAAAGTGCATGTGCAAACGTGTGCAAAAAATTATGGGACAGTACAATAAATTACTAAAAGGAACAGGACAATAGGCACAGTGAGAGAGAGTGCAGCGCCGACCAGTACACGTTTGTAATCGAGTAGTGAAAAAGATAACACTTTCTAAAATCCTAAATGTAAACATAACATACTATGAGATAGTGTTCTATGCACATAGCAGTTATTGAGGTAGCAGCCAGTTATATAAAGTGACAATAATTAAAGTGCAACTCAGGACACGTGTGAGTGTGTCAAACCAGTCTCTGAGTATTGAGGAGTCTGATGGCTTGGGGGAAGAAGCTGTTACACAGTCTGGCCGTGAGGGCCCGAATGCTTCGGTACCTCTTGCCAGATGGCAGGAGGGTGAAGAGTTTGTGTGAGGGGTGTGTGGGGTGATCCACAATGCTGGTGGCTTTGTGGATGCAGCATTTTGTGTAAATGTATTTGATGGAGGGAAGAGAGAGCCTGATTATCTTCTCAGCTGTCCTCACTATCCTCTGCAGAGCTTTGTGGTCCGAAACAGTGCAAGTCCCAAACCAGGCAGTGATGCAGCTTCTCAGGATGCTCTCAATAGTCCCTCTATAGAATGTGGTGAAGATGAGGGGTGGAAGATGTGCTTTTCTCAGCCTTCAAAGAAAGTAGAGACGCTGCTGGGCTTTCTTGGTAATAGAGCTGGTGTTGAGGGACCAGGTGAGGTTCTCCGCCAGGTGAACACCAAGGAATATGGTGCTCTTGACGATCTCCACAGAGTTGACATCGATGTTCAGTGGAGAGTGGTCACTGTGCTCTCCTAAAGTCAACAACCATCTCTTTTGTCCATATTCAGAGACAGGTTGTTTGCTCTACACCAGTCCATTAGTCGTTGCACCTCCTCTCTGTATGCTGACTTGTCGTTCTTGCTGATGAGACCCACCACGGTCGTTTCATCGGCGAACTTGACGATGTGGTTTGAGCTGCGCATTGCTGCACAGTCGTGAGTCAGCAGAGTGAACAGCAGTGGACTGAGCATACAGCCCTGGGAGGCCCCAGTGCTCAGTGTGGTGGTGGAGATGCTGTTCCCGAACCGGACTGACTGAGGTCTCCCATTCAGTATGTCCAGGATCCAGTTGCAGAGGGAGGTGTCCAGGCCCAGCAGGTTCAGCTTTCCAATCAGGTGCTGAGGAATGATTATGTTGAATGCTGAGCTGAAGTCTATGAACAGCATTCGAATGTATGAGTCCTTTTTATCTAGGTGGGTGAGGGCCAGATGGAGGGTGGTGGCGATGGCATCGTCTGTTGAACGGTTGGGACGATACGTGAACTGCAGTGGGTCTTGTGAGGGGGGAAGCTGGGTCTTAATGTGCCTCATGACGAGCCTCTCGAAGCACTTCATGATGATGGGTGTGAGAAGTGACGGGACGGTAGTTGTTGAGGCAGGACACTGAAGATTTCTTTGGCATGGGGACGATGGTGGTGGCCTTGAAGCACGTTGGAACGACGGCGCTGCTCAGAGAGATGTTGAAGATGTCGGTAAGAACATCCGTCAGCTGGTCTGCACATCCCCTGATTACTCTGTCAGGAATATTGTCTGGTCCAGCAGCCTTCCGTGTGTTGACTGTACATAGAGATTTCCTCACATCAGCCATGGTAAGACAGAGCACCTGGTCATTGGGAGGAGGGGTGGTCTTCCTCGCCACCACGTCATTCTGTGCCTCAAACTGAGCGTAGAAGTTGTTCAGCGCATCTGGAAGGGAGGCATCTTTGTCACAGGCAACTGATGGTGTCCTGTAGTTGGTGATGGCCTGCGTGTGTGCTTTGCTTCTCTGATGGTAAACTTTAGTTTTACTTTAGGTAAAACAACAAGACACCAACTGTTTGCCAGCACAATTTATAGGTACAGCAGATGAAAATGTATTTAATGTATGTTATATTGTTGTGAGACATACGATTGTAATAATATAAAGATAACTTGAGACTTTGACATGCTCAGTTGGACCTCTATGAACATTTATTAACCATGTGTATTATTGACTCAGTATGGCGCACATGGCACCACTGTATGCTTGCGCGAGTCATTGTACATTCGTGAGCAGAAATCAAATAAATGAATAAACTCACTGAGAGCGAGCACCACATTATAGCGACCACGTACGAGACCACAACACCCCCCCCCCCCCCCCCCCCCCTCGCGCTCAACAACTTTTGGGCCAGACATACATACTTTTCTTCACCAAAATGGCATTCAACTTATCACAATGTATAGTCAAGACATTAATAGCGTGAAAAATTAAAATTAAAATTTTTAAATAAATAAATAAAATGGTCAGAGCTTCTTAAACTACTTCAAAGAGGTAATGACAGCTTTGCAGATCCTTGGCATTTTAGCTGTCAGTTTGTCCAGATACTCGGGTGACATTTAACCCCACGCTTCCTGTAGTACTTGCCATAGATGTGACTGTCTTGTCAGCAACGTCAAGCATTGTATAGCCTTCGTTCCTCAAAACAATGATTGACTGACGAGTTTCTAGAGAAAGCAGATTTTCTTTTTTGCCATTTTTTTTTAACCTGATATTGACCTTAAGACAGCATACTGTAGCCACTCAAAAACAAACACAAAGACAATGTTAAGCTTCATTTAACGAACCAAATAGCTTTCAACTGTGTTTGAGATAACAGCAAGTGATTTTCTATTACCAAATTAGCAATTTAGCACGATTACTCAAGAGTAAGGTGTTGAAGTGATGGCTGCTGGAAATGTGGCATGTATAGATTTGATCAAAAATGACTTTTTTCAAATAGTTATGGTGTTTTATTTTACATCAGTAATGTCCCGACTACTTTGTGATAATTTGAATGGCACTTTGGTGAATTAAAGTACCAATTTCCTTCCGAAACAGCAAAATCTGTATATTATTCCAGAATTTTGGCCACCAGTATATGTATTTCATTTTAATGTTGTACCCGTCAAACACTCTAATATTTTGTACATTGTTTTATTGTTTAATTGGCATTTTCTGATTTAAGAAATAGATAGTGTAGAAGGACTTTTATTTTGATTCTCCGAACCGTTGTGTGTTGTTGTGACGTCAGAAGGCTGCGGTTCATCGGCATCTATGGAACTGTTGTTTCTATTGCAGGTTTGTGTTCAGCATTTAGGTTGAATACAACTTTAAGAAACGCTTAGAAACTGCTTCAAAGCTTTAGAAATGTGTTTCAAACAACAAATTGTTATTGAAATCACTTTGCTGTCGTGTGTGAAGTGCTTATTTTTGGTCTCTCGTAAATGTGTTTTTGTTAATCTACACATTTTGCATTGTTTAATGTATTTTAAACATTGCAAGATGTTAACAGTAATACAGTCAGCACTATACGTTTACAAATTTGTCAGCTAGAACTCATTCACAAACCATGTAGGCTAGTGGCCACCTTATTGGATGCACATGCGATTTGTATTTATTTATTGTTTTTTATTTAGTAACAGCATCCATACAAGCATACAATTGTCCATACAATATTTTTTATTTCATTTTGATCAGTTGTGCAGCCCTAGAAAGAACTGTATGTTCCAGAAAGCTCCAACGCACTAAATGTGTGAGTTTCAATATTACCGAAGGTGTTTTTCTCAGTATATGACATAGAGTCAATGATTCAGATGATTTAATGGCATAAAATACCTTTTTTTTTTAAGACAACAGTTGATAAAGGATAGATTGAAAATCTGGAATTTAAGATAAAGATTGACTAACTATAGACCCGTGCTAATTATTTTCTGATGTTCCTTTTATATATCTAGGTTCATTTCTTTATTTGACTGTATATGGTTAAATTTATTTGCTATGTAATTTATTTAATGTTACAATGAGAGAGTTTATTATTTTTATTATATTATTGTAAAATGTAAAGCAGAGAGTTTAAACCTTTAAGCATACCATTTTTTTAAAGTGACATTTTATTTTATTTTTTTCAGGGCTGGTCTTTGTTACTACCCAATGACCGTAAATACTGTGAATATTCCTGTCATCTCTGAATTGAAGAAGTGTTTCCAGAAGTGCAGGACAAACTTCAAGTGTGTCAATAATTTCTGACATACTATTGTAAAGATGGATTTTATTAAAGAGGAGAGAGAGGACATGGGTTATCCAGAACCATACAGGGTGAAAAATGAAGAAACTGAGGAACAAAGAGGTTGGTGTCCATTCTTGATCCTTCATTAATTATAACACTACTGATGTGTGATTTGAGTGTCTCAGACCATGTTTACACCGATTTATACCGTGCTTGCCATTGAAGAGATGAGATGGTGAGTCTATCCCTCACATCCTTGTTTCCATTCCCTTTAAAAATCAAACATGGCACTACTGTAAATAAGGTCTGCATCACGTCTTGCTGGAAAATAAGTGAAGGGTTACAATATAGGCTACATACTTTAGGCTGCTTGCATTCATAATGAATTCATTTAGAGTTTTAATATTGTATTATATTATTGAAAAAAAAGAAAAAGTGGTCTTACGTTTTTCTTCTATTTGGCCTTAAAAAGACTTAAAGTCTTAAATGTCATTTCTTTGAACCTGCAGATACCCTGAAAGTCATTTTTCTGGAATCAGAAGAACAAACCAGGCAATGAATGATAATAAAAATAAGACTATGTTACAGACTGTTAGATCCGGTGTACTGAGTATTTGATTTGATCCTATTGATTTTAGACGCTTGTGTATTAGTTTTAATGAACAGGGATCTCTAAGCAGCATATATTTTCGTGTTCTGTTGGCATGATGGCACAATTGCCATAGATGCACCTAAAGAGTGTTAATATCAATATATTTTGACAATCTCTTTCCTTTTTAATGAAAATATGACTCATTGTAATGAACACCATATGTGTTTGTCACTACACTGAATATATGATGAAAGATGATTATATGACGAATGTCTGCGACAAACACCGGTGAATGTATCCTGTATATGTTTACATATTGCACAGTAAGTGTATCCTTTGACAGTTATAAATGTGATAGCACCATGTATTTACAATTTTTGTACTGCCATGCATTACTCAGCATTTGTAAAACACAGAAATGTTTCAACTATGTAACAAGTTACACACCGTTGTGTTGCGTCTTGGTTTAAACAAGATTAAAAGTAATACCTATTACACAAATAGAAAAGTAAATTACAGTGATTACTTACCACGCTGTCAGTATCTGTGGTGTTTGTGGAGGGGTAAATTTTCTAGTTAAAGTTTTCAAAACAACTCCACACACGCATAATGGCGGATGTTACCCAATAACAGCAGTGGGCATTTACACTGAAGTCTTCGAGAACACACGGCCCCAAAAAACAGAGCATTTCAATCAGAGGCACAAAAACTGGATAGAAAATGACCAATTATGGCTACTTTTAATGAAAGAATATCACACTAACATTATAAGTGGACCTCAAATCAACATAAACGTGCAACGTGGCCACATGTGTCTCTCTCTCTTGACCCGGCGTCTCCGGCCGCCCCTTAATCTGGCTCTACTGCTGATCAGCTGATTCAGTGCTGGCCATGCTCCATCATGGCCCAGCCACGCCCTCCTCCTCGTCACACTCTGGATGTAATTTTTAAGTCTGGTTTATAAAATGGGAGCAATTGGAAGCAATTTCCAAATGCCTGAATGTACCACGGTCATCTGTACAAACAATAATACGGAAGTATAAACACCATGGGACCACGTGGCCATCATACCTCTCAGGAAGGAGACGCATTCTGTCTGATATGAACGTAGTTTGGAGCGAAAGTGCAAATCAATCCTAGAACAATAGCAAAGGACCTTGTGAAGATGCTGTAGAAAACAGGTAGACAAGAATCTATATCCACAGTAAAACAAGTCCTATAACGACATAACATGAATTGCTGCTCAGCAAGGAAGAATCCACTGCTCCAAAACCGCCATAAAAAAGCCATACTACAGTTTGCATGTGCATATAGGGACAAATACCTTTTTGGAAAAATGTCCTCTGGTCTAATTAAATTTTTTTTACTGTTTGGCCATTATGACCATTGTTATGTTTTTAGGGGGGTGGGGATTGTTTCAGCAATGCATCTCGATTCGTACACAAACGATTCTGAATCAATTCTCAAAAGAATCAGAATCGATTCTTAGTTCACTTTAAATCACAGCAGAGCAGTGGTGTGTGCCAAAGACAGATGTAGAAACAAAGACGTGAGTTAAGTGCATACACTAAATTCAAGTGCACAAACACGACTGTTTGCAGACCAGCTGTATCAAACACATGACCATTTGTGCATGAATGATACTACGATCCCGTAATTCTTTCACAAACCCACGCAAATAGTAACGGGAGAGTTTGTTTGTGATAAGCCAACAAACAACACTAAAGACTAGCTCGCACCCATCATTGCACTGATTTGCACACAATTTGGGAAAACACAGATGAAAATAATGATGAGGCAGCGGTTCGGGAGATGTTGATGTCCATCGTGATGCATCGAGTATTTTTTATAATCAAATCGTTACCCTTTGAATGTAATCTAATCGAATCGTGAGGCCAGTGATGATTCACTCCTCTTATTATGTTTGGAGGAAATAGTGTGAGTCTTGCAAGCTGAAGAACACCATCCCAACCATGACGCATGGGGGAGGCAGCATCATGTTGTGGGGATACTTTGCTGCAGGAGGGATTGGTGCTCTTCACAAAATAAATGGCATCATGAGGAAGGAAAATTATGTTGATATATTGATGCAAAATCTCAAGACATCAGCCAGGAAGTTAAAGCTTGTTCACAAATGGGTCTTCCAAATGGACAATGACCCCAAGTATACCTCCAAAGTTGTGGCAAAATTGCTTAAGGACAACAAAGTCAAGGTATTGATGTGGCCATCACAAAGCCCTAACCTCAATCTGATAGAAAATTTGTGACCAGAACCTGACCCACTGGGAATGTGATGAAAGAAATAAAAGTTGAAATAAATCCTTCTCTCTACTATTATTCTGATATTTCACATTCTTAAAATAACGTATTGATCCTAACTCACCTAAGACACGGAATTAAATGTCATGAATTGTGAAAAACTGAGTTTAAATGTATTTGGCTAAGGACTATGTAAACTTCTGACTTCAACTGTATAAAAAATAGGCAGTAGTTATTTAATTTTCATTGATTTTCCAAAAATAGTTACTATATTGTGATATACAGTATATCGTTATCGTGATATAAAATAACTTGTATTATGATATAAGATTTTTGGTAATTTCACCCAGCTCTATTTTCCACTGAAGCCTGCTAGAGACTAATCAAAGGAAGATTGCACAATTGAATAGATATACTGTCAAGAAAAAGTATGTGAACGCTTTGGAATAAGCTGGTTTTCTGAAATAACTGGTTACCAAATGTGATCTCATCTTCATCAAAGTCACAAGTATACTGTAGACAAACAACAATGTACTTAAGCTAACAACACACAGACAATTATAATCTTTCATGTCTTTATTGAACACATCCCAATAAATATTCACAGTACTGTGGAAAATGTTAGTGAACCCTTGGATATAATAACTGATTGATCCTCATTTGGTAGCAATAACCTAGTAGCTGCGGATTAGACCAGCACAACGTTCAGAAGGAATTTTGGACCATTCTTCCTTACAGAACTGCATCAGCTCAGTCATAATCTTAGGCTGTCTGGTGTGAACGGCTCTTTTGAGGTCATTCCACGGCATCTCTATTGGGTTAAGGTCTGGACTCTAACTGGGCCACTCCAAAATGTGGATTTTATTTTTTTTGAAGCCATTCTTTAGTGAATTTACTTTGATGTTTAGGGTCATTGTCCAGCTTCATCACCCAGCTTCTACTGAGCTTCAGCTGGTGCGCAGCCACCCTGACATTATCCAGTTGGATATCTTGATAAACTTGGGAATTAATTTTTCCCTCAATGATGGCAAGCGGTCCAGGCCCTAAAGCAGCAAAGCAGCCCCAAATCATGATGCTAATTCCACCATACTTCACCCTTGGGATAATGTTTTCATGTTGGTATGCAGTAGGGATGGGCATTTTTGAAAATGTCTTATTTCGATCATTGATAGGTCTCAGAAAATTAGTACTCGAGTACTCGGGGGGCCAGGGCGTGTCCGTCATGGAGATAATTAATTTTTTTTTAAGATTGTTACAAAAATGAATGTTGACAAATAATTACATGAAAACATGTCTTTGAAAACATGAACATATGACTATAAAAAAATAACACTGCTTATGCTGCATCATTGTTATTGAAAAAGAAATATCTGAAATAGAATAGCTGCATGAGGTGAAGCTGAAGAGTAAATGAACACCAGTAAAATGAAGCCCCTTCTATGACACATCCTATGAGATTAATCAGACATACTAGATACACAACATAAACGTAACATTACAACTTGTATCTGCACAAAAGGATGCAGTTACGTGCTATAGCCAGAGAGTGTAAATCCCGTTGTGGATGTGCTCTTCTAACAGCGCGCTGAAACACGGGCAAGCAAAGCAAAAATAATTCACAACATTCTATGGTGTTCTCATAATGTTATGTATATTGCTGATTACATTACAGTACTTTAATCGCCTATATATTGGCTAAAATTACGAAATTTTAGTTAGAGTAAAACTGACTTAAATTATTGAACAACACACGATGATTATTGATAAATTATGAATAAAATGTAAAGGGTATTTTCATCACAAGATAAAAACTATGACGTGAAAAGTGTTGATTTTCATTGTCTCTCAGAATATAGGCTATTTCTGTAATAGTAAACCATAATTCTGCTTCCGTTATTGTAAATTAAAGTAGAGCCGATACATTTGTTTTAATATATATTATTTTATATAGGCTTCTAATTTATTTAATATTACTTGTCTCTTTGTTTTTATTATCAAATGTGATTTAAAAAATGAACACACAGGATTGCTTTTAGGCTAATTTATTCAACTGTAATTTTTAAATAAAACGTTGTCTTCAATATTACTATTGCAGCATATTTCAACTGTAAACAACAACAACAAAAACGAACAGCTTTTTTTTTATTTTCAAAGCTAAAGAAAAAAGATGTAACAATTTAACCAAACGACTGCTAATGGTAAATAAAACAGAGACGGAATGATTTATAAAACTCAAAAACATCCTGTATATTTACCACCACTGATCAAACTTAAACATTTTTATTATTTTTGTTCAAAAAGAGAAGTCAGTCTACGTGCACAGTTGAGAGGCGTGTGCGGAGTGTATTCACAATTAGGCCGGCGGTGGACAAAATGTGCTCCGCTGGAACCGATGTCGCATGAACAGCTAAGTACCACTTGGCAAGGATGCTTAGCTTTGTAAACCAATTCTCATTTACCTTCTGCCACTGTAAAGGATCCTGGTTTACGGAGATGCATGGCTCACTGAAGTAGCTTTCGATTTCGTGTCACGCGAACAAAAATCACTCGCGCCATAATCCTCACCAAAAAGAGTGTCGAGCACCGTAATTGCTGCTCGATCAGGCTGAGAGTCACTTTGTATGGGTGTGATAGAATTTGTAACTGTGTCGTAAAGCTGTTTCAGATTCTCCTTTACTCTCTCTCGATGATTTGTCTCAAGAAACCTCAGATGTTTGTGTCTTGGATCCAATGTTGCTGCAATCAGAGGTAGAGCCACTTTCTCAGCATCATCGGCAACAGTGACTATGCGCCGTTTCTGCCACGGCTATCTTGAACTGCGACACTCTTGGAGACTCACTCTTGAAGACTCACCGGTCTGTGTGTTTAGTTGTTTAGTGATGAGGCTATGTGTGATCGGATAGACCATCGAAACGCAAACATGCGTTTCACTGCACATTGTTGTTGTGGTGCACTTCAGAGACTGAAGAACAGGTATCAGTTCTTCTACAATCTGCCAGTGCTCATCTTTCAAGTCAAGTGTCTTCGCATCTGCAAGTTTTGTAATATTGCCATCTGACAGAACAGTGCACACAGTCCATCTCTGTTCCAAAACACGTTCGAACATATGGCAAACTGTCTTTTCATATAGAGCATCTATTCTTCCCGTGACTGTTTTGCGCGATGGGACGTTATTAGAGATGCACCGATTGCAATTTTCTTGGCCGATTCCGATTTCCGTTATTTTTTGCAAGTGTGACCTGCTGATACAGATTTTTTTAAGATTTTCTTTCTAAGAACTATTATTGACCGCATACACAAACAAAATCTACCTTTCTTCAATGCAAAATTTTATTGTCATAATAAAAGAAATGATTAAACATTACAATTTCCCCCAAACTGCAAGTTACAGGATCTTCTCTCATTTAAACAACTCTCAAAATAAAGTGCTCTGTGACTGGAAAGAGGTAGAAATAAAAATTAACTGCAAATGCTTTATATAACAAAACAGATGTCATTTTCCACTAATTTTATAAATGGATCTTTTTCTATTTTTTACTCGTCTAACAAAACAATTCCAAAGATTACAAGCCTATGAACAAAACTGAAGTGTCCAATACGCTCAACATTGACATTAAGCTTATGTCAGATACCAAATATCAGAGGTAAAACTGATTGCTGCTTCGGGATCGGCTTGTATACATACCTGTCAACACTCACGGTTTTCCCAGGAGTATTTTTTGTTGGAAATCAGTGGCTTCCTTTATGGTGTCCTTCCATAGACACCATGCCTACTTTATGTTTTCCATAGAGTAGACTCATGAACAGAGATGTTAACTAGTTCCAATGATTCTTTCAATTCTGCGGCTGTCACTCTCGGGTTCTTATTTACCTAATGGGGCATTCTGTGGAGTGCCCTTTGCGACATCTTGGCTGGACTGCCACTTTTAGGGAGAGTAGCCATAGTATTAAATCATCTAGACAATTTTTCTAACTGTGGACAGATGAATATCTAAGCTCTTCGAGATTACTTTGTAACCCTTTCCAGCTTCATTCAAAGCAACAATTCTTGATCATGGGTCTTCTGATATCTCTTTTTTGTGAGGCATGGTCCATGCCAGTAGATGCTTCTTGTGTTTGACTGCTTTTATTCAATTAAAAAAAATCTCTAACCCACACCTCCAATCTCATTTCATTAATTGGATGTCAGGTTTGCCAACTCATGTCATGGCTTTTGTTGACATCCTGTTGACATCCTTAGCCTAGGGTTCACATACATTTTCCAACCTACACTGTGAATGTTTGTATGTTGAAGAACAATTAAATAAAATGTAAAAGAACAATACAATCATTAGTGTGTTATTTGTTCAAACAGATTGTGTTTTTTCATTGCTGTAACTTAAATGAATAAAAGACAAATTTATACTCAAAAGCAGGTAATTCCAAAGGGTTGCCACTGTATGTGTATCTTTATAACGGTTGAATTTTAATAACGCTCATTCTGATGTTTTGATATGTTGACATAAATTAAGAAATCACTCTCACAGTTACATTTCTGTCATGAAACAGTAGCAAAATATCGAAGCTGGAGTATTACACCTTTCTAGTGATGTACTAAATTTAGTTTTTGTGCATCGGTCATTACTATTTGAAACTAATGAACATTTGAGCAGAGAAAAATACCATAACTACTGCATTCTTTACGATACTACCATAATGACAGAACTACTGTAAAAAAAATTTATGGCACTGCTGGTATTTTGAAACTTTAGTGTTGTAATAATACTGTAGCACTTATATCCCATGCAACTGTATTTTTGTGAGTTTTCTTAGCAGTGTCTAAATCTGAAAATTTTATATTGTGTGTGTATGTATACATATATAGAAGGTTATCTTTCAAATAAATCTATGCAATTAACACAACTTATTATTTTCTTAGTTACAATTTTTTTCTGTTTGCCCTTTAGTGTGGCACGGTGGAAGGCGGGACCGGCACGTGATTGCGCACGCCCGGTCCCGTATCAGGCTAATTGAGCCGTCAAGAGGGATAAAGGCCACTCGCAGACGGTGATCGGGAGAGAGCGCTTAATCAGCAGACATGTCTGCTGTCCTATATGTTTGTTTTAAGTTCGTCATTAAATGATTATTTATGTTGACGAGCCGGTTTCTCGCCTCTTCCTTGCCCATGAACTTGAACTGTGTTACATTGGTGCCGAAACCCGGGAAGGAAGAGGGATACGCCGTAGCGGAGTTCTCGCCACTTCTCAATGGAGCAGCCGCGGCCATCTGCCGGGGGACGGAGGAGCCCAGCCGCCTGGACGCGGAGGAACGGCCGCCGACCGCGAGGGGAGGAGGGGCTCCTGGCCGACCGCCTGGAGCGGTTAGGGCCGCTGCCAGGGGCGGGGGAGTTCCCTATTGGCCGCTGGAACGCGGCGGGGTTGGAGACTGCCGACCGCGTGCGGGGAGGGGCTTGCCGCCGACCGCCTGGAGCGGGAGAACCGCTGCCAGGGGCGGGGGGAGGCCCCTTCGACACCCCGGGAACGCGGCAGGGCGTTCCGTCCGCCAGGGGCTGAGGACTGCCTCCGATCTGCCCGGAGAGGCGCGGCTGTTGTCCTGTAGAGGGTGGAGAAGTGGCTGAGGAACGAGCTACGGCGTATCAGAGAACCGGCGAGTACGTTTTTTTTTCTTTCTTTCCTTTAATCTCTCTCTCCTCTCTCTCTCGATACCGCTCTGCGTTGGCCTTTTCCCTCTTTTTTTTAAATTATGGTGTTTGTGGGAGGGGAGGTACTGCCCAGTGCAGGAACCTTCCCCCCCCCCCCCTATTTTTAATTGTTGTTTCCCTCCCCTTGCCCCCTCCCTCGTCCAGGCTGATGGGGATGACCCGCCGGCAGACCGCGCGGGAGGCGCCCCCCCCCCCCCAGGGGATGTACGTCAGGCCGGGGGTCCCCAGCCTGAGAGAACGGGGGAGGAATGTGGCACGGTGGAGGGCGGGACCGGCGCGTGATTGCGCACGCCCGGTCCCGTATCAGGCTAATTGAGCCGTCAAGAGGGATAAAGGCCACTCGCAGACGGTGATCGGGAGAGAGCGCTTAATCAGCAGACATGTCTGCTGTCCTATATGTTTGTTTAAGTTCTTCATTAAATTATTATTTATATTGACAAGCCGGTTTCTCGCCTCTTCCTTGCCCATAACCTTGAACGTCTTTACAGAAAGTAATTGTCTTGGTTATGTACCTGTTCCCTGAATCAAGACATTGCATTTATTAACACATATGGGGAGTGCCTTCTTGAACAACCTTGTTGAAACCTCTCTACAATAATGCCAGTTTTCTAAAATTGGCGATGGTGTTTAAGCCCCGCCTGTTTTGGTGTGAAGCTGTCTGCTGTAAAAACAGTTGCATAAACACAATTTCCTCCGAATTTCTGACTGAAAATAAGAGGCGCATCGCTCGTGCCATAAGAACTCTTGAGTCTTGAAGTGTGCTAGCGTTTGCAATGTCTCATTCCCTTCGTCTCAGGGAACCAAGGTTACGTATGTAACCGAGACATTCCCTTAAGACTCAGTACACTTGACATTGCGTTTATTAATGCAAATGGGGAACAGAATCCCATCACACCACACTACACAACATGACCTCCCAGAATGGAAGCATGATGCCGCGTTCTCATGGGATGGCGACTGACATGAGTATGCTGCAGTGAGTGACCCTTGTGTTGGACCAGGAGGGGAACACTCAGAATGAATATATGAACTATAGTCATATAGTATTTATTGACTCCTTCACGTACCCAGTCAGGTCAGTTCTGGTGCATTTAACACACTCCTTTCAGGTGCCACACATGCAGGTTCCACAGCTTGAGCTGGGAATGCCAGATTGTGCCTTGAGAGAGGAGATCCCTCCTTAGCAGTATTTTCCATGGTGAGCTGTATAGCATCTCTATAATTTCTGGAATCCATGGCTGGTTTGGCCATTTTGGCACAACCAGCAGAATTATTTCCTTGTCCTCTCGGACTGCATATGATGGAGTGAATCAGGCACACTAGGGGAAACGCATATTTGCATTTCGCCGGTCATTTATGGGCCATTGAGTCCGCTCCCAGTGGGGCATGGGACTTCGAGTACCAGAGGGGACAGTGGGTATTCCTCACTGAGGCAAATAGATTGATTTCTGCTTTGCCAAATATTTCCCAAATCCTCTATACAGTTTGAGGATGAAGTCTTCAGTTGCTCTGTATCACCCCTTGGGGTGACAATAGGTCCACACTAAAATTGAGGTGGCCTGGGACATACATCATTCTCAGGGAGAGATAACGCTCACTCCATAGGAGGTGACGCATCAGTCTCAACAATGTTGGTGAATGAATTCCGCCTTGGCAGTTTATTTTTGCCACAACTGTCATGTTGTCTGTGCAAAGTAGGACATGACAGTTTGCTATTTCTGACTTAAAAGCCTCTAAGAATACAGCTGATAGCTCTAGACAGTTGATGTGCCATGCTTTCTTCGCACCTGTCCAGGTGCCGAAAGTCGGGCGTCCATCGCACACCGCCCCCAACCTTTGTTGGAAGCATCCGTAGTCATCACTTTCCATCTTACAACCTGCCCCAGTGCAGCACCTCGCTGGTAAAACACAGGAGCTATCCAGGGTGCTAAAGCAGCTATACAGTGGTGGGATATAGTGATGCACATGTGCCCTTTGCGCCAAGCATGTCATGACACACAGCGCTCGAGCCAGCACTGAAAAGGTCTCATGTGTAAGAGACCTAATGGAATGATGGCACAACCATAAATCCTAGTGCTTTTTGAAACTGCTTCAGTGGAAGTGTTCTCCCCAGTTTTAACTGAGACGGATACTGTAGAATGGCCTGAATACGCTTGCTTGTGAGGTGCACGCGCCCACTTGTGGAGTTGAGGGTACTCACAAAAAGGAGATTTGTTGATTTGGGAAGAGCGTGTTCTTCACCCAGTTCAAATTGAGGCCCAAGCTGTTTAGATGTTGAAGCAGTAAGTCTCTGTGCTGGCATAACAGAGACTCTGATTGTGCCAGTAACAGCCAATCGTTGAGATAGTTCAAGATGCGCACGCCGCTCAGTTTCAGAGAGGCGAAAACTGCATCAATTCACTTTGGAAACGTGTGAGGAGACCGAAGTCCGAAGGGATTTTAATTGAAACGCTGTTCAAACGAAAATCAAAAACATCCTGTAATGTTGTACAATTTGAAAGTACGCATCCTTCAGATCTATCGACGCAAACCAATCGTGTGGGCATACATGCGATAAGATCAGTTTCTGAGTAATCATTTTGATTGGCCGCTTTGAGAGTGCGCGATTCAAATGACTCAGATCCAGGATTGGCTGAAGCCCACCATCTTCCTTTGGGACAAGAAAATAACGTCTGTAAAACCCTTTTTGGGCATGACAATTTGGTACAACTTCTATTGCACTTTTCACAAGGAGATTGTGTATTTCCGGTCGTAACAATGGCGCATCTTAGGATGAAACCATGGAAGACAGAACGCTGTTGAAAAAGGGTGGCTGATGGGCAAATTGATCATACAGCCATGTTTGATAATTTTTTGTACCCATTCTGAAATACCCGTTAGGGCTTGCCACGTGTCTGCGTAATGGGGCAGGGCAATTTGGTTTACTCACCATATAATAAAATGCATCGCTCCCCATAGGGAAGCAGTTGCACATAATGTGTGTGCTTTGAAGAGGAAAAGAGCTCTTTATAGAGAATCTCTTTTGCATTTGCGAGTGCAAGACACACAAACACCATTTTGAACAATTTTGTGAACAACAATATTCCTTTCCCGACAAACAGCAGACTCGAAGGGAACCGTGGGCTCTGCTTTCCACTTCAAAGGAATGTTCCCGTTGGGCGCTGAGACGCAGGTGCCCAGGAGGCAGCAGGTATGGGGCTTTTAGTTGGGCGCTGGCTCAAAACAGAACGAGGGCAAACCAGCTATGATGTATGTTTGGGCATAAAGTGTCTCATACCCTGTGACTGCTGCTGAGTCACGACGTCACGCTCAGCAAACTTATTCACAAACCGCCAAAGAGGCTGGCTGGAGACATCCAACTGAGTGGCTTTTTCCTTATCACTCATTTCTGTGAGGGTCAGCCATATATATCGATCCAGAACTGCCAAGTTGCCCATGGACTTGCCGATGTTCCTGCGCAGTGACTTTCATGGCACACAGCTCTAAGTCTGTGGTGGTGCTTAGATCTTTGAATATCTCTGGATCGAAGTCTTTCTCGTCCATTTGCTTGAGAAGCTTGCCTTGAAATACCTGGAGCACTGCCATTGCATGGAGGGCTGATCCAGTTTGTCCTGCCACTGAGTAAGCTTTTCCAGCCAGTGCGGACATTTGTCGACACAGCTTGTATGGGGCGTGATTTCCCTACCCTGTTTCTCGCTGGGCAGAGGTGTGCTGCTACCACAGGAGGTAATTGGGCATTACCATTTTCTTCCCTGTAATACACATTAAAGAGGATGGCGTCACTGTGCAAGTGTGCCAAGAAGGGCACGCATCAGGACTTTGAAAGTTCGGGATGTGGCTGTTTGACAGCGTCCATACGGCAGGAACAATTCATCAAGGTGAGACTGTTCAGGTTTCACTGGGGGAGACCACTCAAGGTGAAGCTCTTCGACTGCCCTTGCAAAGGCATGGACCATCTCCCTGTCAGTGGCGCATGCACGATCCTCACCCTCGCTGGGGGGAGGTGCGGCAGCATCATCAATTGACCACATGCCTGATGCAGTGAGAGACGTGACATTGTCTTTATCATCCCCAGCATCAGAACCGCGACTATGACGCACTCGCAGAGCTCGTTTCGCACATAGCGGTTAGAAAAGCATGTGCTTCGTTGAGACTGAGGAGCTTGCAAGGACCCCTTAAAAGTGATCCTGCTCAACCTCGCGGCCCCATCTTGTCTCATGTAAATCCTTGGGTATCACAGAAGAGGCGGTTGGGAGGTCACATGAGGCTGAATCGTCTCTCAGAACGAGGGCGATTCATGAGTGAAGTGTCTTTAGACTCATGCCCTTACAGTGAGGACAGTCTGTCTCCATGAAAGCAGTTTCTGTATGGCCGTGGCCCAGACAGTAAACGCAGCTCTCATGCTAATGTGACGGTGGGATGTACCTCTCGCACAAGGAACATTTACAGAACAACATCTTTAAAAAGACCCAAAAATGTAAGTGACTCTTTTAGATATATAAATATATATTTATATCACACAGTATACAATATATATGCTGTAGTGTTGTGAGGAATTAGGTTGCTGAGGCTTGTTCTGTGGCAAAGTGGTGAGGCAGAGTGATGTTCGCTTGAGCAATGCAGTGGAGTTGAGAGTCTTCTCGTAGCCGCAAAGTTTCCGCCCACTAACTCGTGTATATTGACGGCGAAGGTAGAGGGCTTCTAGACAAGAGATGATCACAGTCTTTAAAAACAGGTGCACAAACACCATTTTCTCAGAATCTCTTATAGCAGACAGCTTCGCACCAAAACAGGTGAGGCTTAAACACCATAGCAATATTAGAACACCATCACAATATTATAATATTGGCATTATTGTAGAGAGGTTTCAACTAGGTCGTGTAAGAAGGCACTCCCCATATGCGTTAATAAACACAATGTCAAGTGTACTGGGTCGTAAGGGTTTAATTGATTTTGACAATTTAATATTTTTATTTCAGACCTGATGCAAGTGAAAGAGGAAAGTCAAGAACTTGGTGAAGTGGAGGAGAAACATCAGTATCAGATATATACAAATTCTGAAAATAATTCATCACAAAAAAGAAGCCAAAAGGCAAGAACCAAAAAATGTATAACCTGCCCTCTGTTTGAGAAAAATTTCACACAAAAAGGAAGCCTTAAGACTCACATGAGAATTCACACGGGAGAGAAGCCATTCACATGCTTTCAGTGTGGAAGTAGTTTTACTCGTGCTGACAGCCTTAAGAAGCACACACTAACTCACTCTGGAGAGAAGCCATTCACATGCCTTCAGTGTGGAAGTAGTTTTACTCGTGCAGACAACCTTAAGAAGCACACAATAGCTCACTCTGGAAAGAAGTCTTTCGTGTGCCCTCTGTGTGAAAAGAGTTTCTACTGTAATCAAGACCTTAAAAGGCACATAACAGTTCACTCTGGAGACAGGCCTTTCACATGCCTTCAGTGTGGAAAGGGTTTCACCCGTAGAGGTGAGCTTAATGTTCACATGAGAATTCACACTGATGAGAAACCTTTTTCTTGCTTTCTTTGTGGAAAGAATTTCATCTGTAAAGGTTACCTTAATGCTCACATGAGAGTTCATACTGGTGAGAAGCCTTTTACATGCCTTCAGTGTGGAAAGAGTTTCATCCGTAAACGTAGCCTTAATGCTCACATGAGAATTCACTCTGGTGAGAAGCCTTTTACATGCCTTCAGTGTGGAAAGAGTTTCATCTGTAAACGTAAACTTAATGCTCACATGAAAATTCACAATAGTGAGAAACCTTGTTCATGCCTTCTGTGTGGAAAGAGTTTCATCCATAAGCGTAACCTTAATGCTCACATGAAAATTCAGAATTGTAAGAAACCTTTTTCATGCCTTCAGTGTCGAAAGAGTTTCATCCATAAATGTAAACTTAATGCTCACATGAGAATTCACTCTGGTGAGAAACCTTTTAATGACTTTAGTGTGGAAAGAGTTTTACCTATAGAAGTGACCTTAATGCTCACATGAAAATTCACAATAGTGAGAAACCTTTTTCATGCCTTCAGTGTGGAAAGAGTTTCACCTGTAAAGGTTACCTTAATACTCACATGAGAATTCACACTGGTGAGAAACCTTTTAATGACTTTAGTGTGGAAAAAGTTTTACCTATAGAAGTGACTTTAATGCTCACATGAGAATTCACACTGGTGAGAAACCTTTTACATGCCTTCAGTGTGGAAAGTGTTTCACGTGTTAACGTTACCTTAAAATTCACATGATAATTGGAGAGAAACTGGAGAGAAGACTTCTGTAAAGTCTTCACATAAAGACACATAAAGCTTATTTTAAGACTCATGCAAGGATTAACGCTGAAGAAGAGCCTTTAACATGACTCCAGTGAGGAATAATTTTCAAACATGATGCAAAGCTTCATAGGCACATGATAATTCACACTGGTGTGAAGCCTTATACTGTACATGCCTTCAATGCAGAAAGTGTTTCACACGTAATGGTCATTTTAAGCACCATGCAAGAATTCACACTAAAGAGAAGCCTTTCACGAGCCTCCAGTGTGGAAATTGTTTCTCATGTTAAAAAAGTTTCAAATATCATCTGCACTTTCAGCACATTTGAGTGAAGTCATTAAACTGATCTGTGTGGTAAAAAAAAGTTTGACATCACACATGATAATTAGAAAAAGAGAAGTTCATTGCAGCACAGTTTTAAAGAGCACCAGAGATTACATACTGGTGAGACAGTTCATGTGTGCTCTTAGTGTGGGAAAACATTTACTAGGGCCAGTGACTTCATGATGCACCGAAGAATCCACGCAGTAGAATAACCTCAACATTTGTTGACATTGTGGAAAGTTTCAGTTGATCAAGTGTCCTGAAAGTACATGAAAGGATGCACACTGCAGAGAAGCCATACCACTGCCATTGATTAACTTTACCCAATCAGATTATGTAGTTTACCTGTAACACTTGAATAGGACAAGACAAATTACAGATGTGAGTTTAAATTTGGGGTCCACATCTTATGAAAGCAATATAAATAATTAAGTAAAAAATCTGTAAATATAGAAACATTCCCTTTAGTAATATTTGGCATATAATGGTTAGGAATAAACCATTATAATTGAAGTTGCCTCTCAGGTCTCTTTATTGAATGATGAAAGATGTTCTGACTGCCTAAATAAAGTAATTCAACTTCAGTCTTTCTGATTGGTTGAATTGTGTCATGAGACTGAGGTTAGAGGTCATGGCAGCCAACTTAGGTTTGCCACAGAGTTGTATTACAAAAGCAAATGTCATCTTGCTCTTCAGATCAATATCCATAATTGTCTTTTGTCTCTTTCCAAGGAGGCCATTGTCTCTAAATTGACCTGTTTATTTTGCCTCTATGTACCTGTTGAGAGTATTATTTATTTAGATTATATTTCTAAATATTTTCAATGGTATTATTACAATGTGGCATAGTGGGATAAAGCACAGAACTGGTAAGCAGAAGGTTGCCGGTTTGATGCTTGCAGTCATCACCATTGTGCCCTTGAGCAAGGCTCTTAACTCCAGGTTGTTTCAGGGGGTTATCCCTGCAATAAGTTGGATAAAGTGTCTGGAAAATGCATAAATGTAAATGTAAATGATTAACATTGGACTTGAATTTGTGCTGCTAATGGATATCTGAGTTTCTTACATGTTTTTGTGTACTTACCTGAAGATGTCTTAGTTACCTTTATCTTACTCTAGTGTTGTAAGTAGTGTACTCTAGTTGCATATCATGTACTCAATGTAGTCTTTTGTGTTGTATTGTAGTTTCAAAATAAACAGCAAAAAGGAATTCTTTGCCTTTCGACTTTCCTTCAAACCACATGTTTAACTATCTGTTGAGGTGCAATTTTCTTGCATCAAGGGCAGAGTAAATGCTCTTAACACAAAAAAAGCAATTGCATTAGATTTCAGATACAAACAGGAAATAAACGTGCTGCACTTGCTAAACCATCATCAATTAAAAGTGCACTCCAAAACATTTTTGCTAATCAAATACATTTTACATGAAGATATAAATAGCACTTTTTAGAAATATGTTGATATCATGTACACTCACATTATATGAAGAAGCTGTATATTTTTTAAATTGTACGAGTTGCCCCTCATGGGTGCTGCCATCTTTACAAAACATGACAACCTGTGTCATGCAATTGATCGAGTTCTACCACTAATAATGACAATAATATTAAGGGGGCCTCAGGTAACGGTGATGCTGTGAATTATGTCAATTTGTCCTGGGCTTAATTAAAGGCTAAAGCAACCCTGATGTTCATGTCATATGAATAGCTTACAGTTGAAATCAGAAGTTTACATACACTTAGGTTGAAGTTATTAAAACAAATTATTTAACCACTCCACAGATTTAAAGTAGCAAATTATACCTTTGGTAAGATTAGGACATCATCTATGTGTATGACTCGAGTCATTTTTCCAACAATTGTTTACTGACAGATTGTTTCTCTTTTAATTGACTATATCACAATTCCAATGGGTCACAAGTGTACATACACTAAGTTAACTGTGCCTTTAAACAACTTTGGGAAATTCCAGAAAATTATGTCAAGCCTTTAGACAATTAGCTTCTGATAGGAGGTGTACTGAATTTGAGGTGTACCTGTGGATGAATTTTAAGGCCTACCTTCAAACTCAGTGCCCCTTTGTTTGACATCATATGAAAATAATAAGAAATCAGCTAAGACCTCAGAAAAAAATTGTGGACCTCCACATGTCTGGTTCATAATTTGGGAGCATTCCACATTCATTCCACAAAAACAGTACGCAAGTATAAACACCATAGGACCATGTAGCCATCATACCGCTCAGGAAGGAGAAACGTTCTGTCTCCTAGAGATGAACATAGTTTGGTCCAAAAAGTGCAAATCAATCCCAGAACAACAGCAAAGTTTCTTGTGAAGATGCTGGAGGAAACAGGTAGCCTAGTATCTATTTCCACAGAAAACGAGTCCTATATTGACATAAACTGATAGGCTGCTCAGCAAGGAAGAAGACACTGCTCCAAAACTGCCATAAAAAGCCAGACTACAGTTTGTAAGTGCACATGGGGACAAAGGTCTGATGAGACAATAATGTAACTGTTTTGGCCATAAAACTGCAACCTATCCAATTTTTTTTTTTTTAAATACCTTTATTTTTTTACCAAGTCTGCATTTCTAGCAGAGAATGTAATAACACAATTGGCCTTCTTGTCATGCACTTCTTGCTGCACATAATGAGTGCCTGTTTTTGCTCTGCATGCCGACTGAGCGTGTTCCATACATGTGATTTTCTCATTAAAATTGGTTATATCACATGTACATGTTTTTTACTGATATAATGTTTGTTAACATTTTTGAAAATATACAATTTATTCCTTCCTTTGAGTCTTTTTCACAGTCTCACCCTATGACCTTCACCCAGAGTACAGTCTCACAAGACAGTCCCCTTTTATTCCATTCAATGACCAATATAGGTCATACATTCTTCTCATACTACTACCTGCTCTTATAGAACTGTACTCTGGACTCATTTGACTAGGAAAGAGTAAAAGTTCTTATTCCCCTAGCTAAATTCTTTCTCAGGAGGACAAACAAAAAGACAAAACAAACTTTTTATGCAAAGCATGTGCGTGCAGTCTTAGTCTTGCATGATATAAAACATATTCATGATTACGCTTATTTTAGTAGGTTAACACACCTCAGTAAAATATAAGAAAACCGCTTAATATGAGAATATGTACCACGATGCCAGAGGAACTCACAGACATTTCCAGTAGCCTGAAGCGCTATCTGGTGGTGTTGGAGCAGACAGCAGGTTTTTAAACCACCAGTAGAGTCTTTGCTCTTGCAGCTAAGCACAGAGGTGCACGTCAATCCTTTCTTCACATAATTTCCTCTTGTTTTTTTTTCTTTTCAGTGCTTTTTCAAAACGTATACATTTATATTTCAGTGCATATTAGTTTATTTTTAATCATAAATGCATACACAAATTATTCTAACTCTTGATTAAACATAGGCTTCAGTATTTAAAAGAAGAGATAACTGAACTTAGTAAGTATAAACTTAAACATAACTTCAGTAAGGGATATATGCCAAAATAACAAACATAAACTCTTTAGCATCCTACCTACTCTATCCAGTCTAAAGTACTATCTAATTTGATTATAAAAGAAAATACAATAAGTATACTATATCCCTTGCTATCCAAAACCAGGAGAAAATTAAGAGTCAAAAATAATAGAGGCTCCCCTTCCCTACCACTCTTGTGTAGCTGTAGGTAATCAGTAGAATTCATCCAACTCATCCATGGTTGTACATAGTGGCCCAATGTGTATTCCAGATGATTTTATAGATACATTAACCATCTGATTAGCTGCAACATTGGCCATCATTGATCTTAGAAAATGTATAACACAACAGAGCAGTAACACACAAACACACCTGTAGCTATCATTATTCCCATTTTTATAAGCCATTCTTCCAGGATACAAAAAGTTTATCAAACCAATTTCCAAAACTTTGATCTTTTCCTGCGATGGCCATTACTTCTCTTAAGTTTTTCCATTTCCTCATTGCTATTGTAAAAAAAGCCATCTGGTAATGTTTTATTGGGAATATACATGCAACAATCAGCACCAACCATTACACAGACACCTCCATTTTCTTCTAATAACCAATTCAGTGCCAGTCTGTTTTGCCACGCCATTTTGCTTGTGGCAGCCAGTTGGTCTCCTAAGGCTTTGATCACTTCATAAGTATAATTAATAAATCTCTGTTGATTGTTATAGATATAATTTATTCACTCTGTATTTTTATTGGGTGATATACATACAAATATATACTCAAAACCTGATTTTATTTCATCCCTAGCCTTGAATTTCTAAGCGATCCCTCTGGGTTGCCCAGTTGCATCTAGATAAACATTAGGGTCTGGCGTATATGCTCTTTTTTCTCTATGTTTGCTATGGTCAATTGTTCTTGGTTCAGTCTGAAATTCAGGTTCTTTGGGGTCCCATGTTAACCCTCTGGGGTCTGAAGATGTTTTGTTGCCCTGGAGAAGTTTTGACATGCCTTGACATTTGCACATTAATGGCTAAAGTCTGATAACGCTGTATTCAGCTTAACCCTGTGGGGTCGACGGACGCGTCCTGCTGGATATTTTCGTCATGACAGCAGAAACAATTTAAAATACTCTGTCATTTTTGGGTATACAGATACGTGTAAGACATCATTAGAGACTATAAAGGGTCTACTTTTATTTGTTTTATTGTTATTATGAGTGTACACATTGTGCTTTTGTAAAATAAAGAAAATAAAAAGGGTGAGCTTTCAGCAGTCTCTGTGTTCACGAGTATATTTCAGAAACACGTCACAAAAATGAACTGAAACTCTGCGAATACTTATCACACAAACATGACACATTGTGATGAAGATGAGCCCACCAGCTCGCCTTCGGGGAGAAATTTGAGTTCGTGTAAGGATGTAAAGGGATGGCGCACTCGCAGAAGCACTTTGTGCAAGGTGGAATTTATTTACAAGTGCCAATAAGAAGACCGTCCACAGTGAAGTAAATATACAGGTGCACACAAAAAGAAAAGAAATCCCTAAAAGTACTACAATAACAAAATAAAGACAAAAACTCTTTAAAATAAAACGTATCTACAGTACACGAAGGTTTTGGTTTGCTTTGAGGCACCACAGTTGCACTCTGGCTTCCGACTTGGTTAACAAGTCCTGACGTCAGGTTTGGCTTTGTTTAAATAGGTCAAACCCCGCCCCTTCTTGGGCCACACCACTTCCAGGAACATATAACAGTTAATACACATACAAATACTTCATCTATTTGATTATCCATAATTAATTCCCAATATATATATATACAGTGAGGAAAATAAGTATTTGAACACCCTGCTATTTTGCAAGTTCTCCCACTTAGAAATCATGGAGGGGTCTGAAATTGTCATCGTAGGTGCATGTCCACTGGGAGAGACATAATCTAAAAAAAAAAAATCCAGAAATCACAATGTATGATTTTTTTAACTATTTATTTGTATGATACAGCTGCAAATAAGTATTTGAACACCTGAGAAAATCAATGTTAATATTTGGTACAGTAGCCTTTGTTTGCAATTACAGAGGTCAAACGTTTCCTGTAGTTTTTCACCAGGTTTGCACACACTGCAGGAGGGATTTTGGCCCACTCCTCCACACAGATCTTCTCTAGATCAGTCAAGTTTCTGGGCTGTCGCTGAGAAACACAGAGTTTGAGCTCCCTCCAAAGATTCTCTATTGGGTTTAGGTCTGGAGACTGGCTAGGCCACGCCAGAACCTTGATATGCTTCCTACAGAGCCACTCCTTGGTTATCCTGGCTGTGTGCTTCGGGTCATTGTCATGTTGGAAGACCCAGCCTCGACCCATCTTCAATGCTCTAACTGAGGGAAGGAGGTTGTTCCCCAAAATCTCGCAATACATGGCCCCGGTATTCCTCTCCTTAATACAGTGCAGTCGCCCTGTCCCATGTGCAGAAAAACACCCCCAAAGCATGATGCTACCACCCCCATGCTTCACAGTAGGGATGGTGTTCTTGGGATGGTACTCATCATTCTTCTTCTTCCAAACACGGTTAGTGGAATTATGACCAAAAAGTTCTATTTTGGTCTCATCTGACCACATGACTTTCTCCCATGACTCCTCTGGATCATCCAAATGGTCATTGGCAAACTTAAGACGGGCCTTGACATGTGCTGGTTTAAGCAGGGGAACCTTCCGTGCCATGCATGATTTCAAACCATGACGTCTTAGTGTATTACCAACAGTAACCTTGGAAACGGTGGTCCCAGCTCTTTTCAGGTCATTGACCAGCTCCTTCCGTGTAGTTCTGGGCTGATTTCTCACCTTTCTTAGGATCATTGAGACCCCACGAGGTGAGATCTTGCATGGAGCCCCAGTCCGAGGGAGATTGACAGTCATGTTTAGCTTCTTTCATTTTCTAATGATTGCTCCAACAGTGGACCTTTTTTCACCAAGCTGCTTGGCAATTTCCCCGTAGCCCTTTCCAGCCTTGTGGAGGTGTACAATTTTGTCTCTAGTGTCTTTGGACAGCTCTTTGGTCTTGGCCATGTTAGTAGTTGGATTCTTACTGATTGTATGGGGTGGACACGTGTCTTTATGCAGCTAAGGACCTCAAACAGGTGCATCTAATTTAGGATAATAAATGGAGTGGAGGTGCACATTTTAAAGGCAGACTAACAGGTCTTTGAGGGTCAGAATTCTAGCTGATAGACAGGTGTTCAAATACTTATTTGCAGCTATATCATACAAATAAATAGTTAAAAAATCATACATTGTGATTTCTGGATTTTTTTTTTTAGATTATGTCTCTCACAGTGGACATGCACCTACGATGACAATTTCAGACCCCTCCATGATTTCTAAGTGGGAGAACTTGCAAAATAGCAGGGTGTTCAAATACTTATTTTCCTCACTGTATATATATATATATATATATATATATATATATATATATATATAATAAACACATAACACATTCACACATAATACACAACACATATTTTCCCATTTGAATACACACATGAACACTTATTCACAAAAGACAATGGCTGCGTCCCAATTCGCCTACTTATACTACGACCTAAAAGTATGTACTCTTTTTTTGAAGAAAAGGTACATACTTTTGAGTGTGTAGCAAAAGAGTATGCACGTTCTGGGACATACTACGAAGACGTCATGCAATGGAAGAGAACGTGGTTGCCTAGTTACGCACACTGCAACAGTTAAACAAACATTCTACATTCCATTCATTCTTATATGTCCAATATAATTCGTGGTGCATCACAAAGGCAAGGCATCACTATTGTTATTGCACATGCGTATTTTCTTTACTATTCCCACCTTTTTTTCTTCATCTATTTTTCCACAATTTGTTTGCAATGTGTTCTACCAAATTGAGGAGTGAAGCAGGGCGTCGTCGTAGATCTACCAGACGCAGGTCTTTAGTGAGGCGGCTGGTGCTGACGTTCATGTGCAGTAATGTGTGTAACAATGAAAGCTACTTATTTTCTGAGTTAAGATATGTAAAGTATATAGTATAAAAATTGTTTAACGTATTTTATACTTAATTTTATACTTATGTATATTACACACATATACCCCTATAAAAATGAACCATGTTTTTACTATAGTAAAAGTGTAGCCACCATGTTTTTTTGTTGGACTGATTATCATTTGTACAGCCCCAGTATTACTAAAATAAACAAGTTACCATGGTTAAACTATGGTTAGTGTAGCAAAAGGTGTTTATTTTCATAAGTGTATCAAGTAAAGTATAAATCTAGGACAGAAACATCAAAAGAATAAATACATAAAAAAGACAGTACACTTGCATGATACTGTACTAGAGCCTTTTTATTTATTTATTATTTATTTATTTATACAAATGTCAATGACCGCTACTTACTCAAAACCTTTGATAGCCGCGTTTCTCTTCCCTGTGAAAAGGGCGTCGTAGGCAATGCGCCAGTTAATGAGGCGCTCAGTGTCTTCATCGGACCCTACAAGATAAACACGGTACTTTTTTTGCACAACACAAATCCATTAATATTATGAGACAATAAAATATAACTTTAAATAGCGATAAACATTTAAGTTCTTACACTTAAAAACTGAGGGCGCATCTCCGCTGCCGCATCCGGCCGCCATGTTTGCATCATCTCAAAGCTCCTCCCTCCCGCACGCAATGGGTTGTGGGCAATATTAGTCGTTAGAGTGTGCATCGATCTGCACTTCGGATTCTGACCGGAAATAGTAGACCATCCGGGTATCATTGGAACACTCATTTCAACATACTACGATTTGGGACGTACTAATTCTATTTTCGAATACTATTTAGGACGGATAGTATGCGAATTGGGACGCAGCGAATGGTTTCGTCAGCTTCCGGTTTCGATGCGCCGTGACGTCATAAGCGGCCGCCGCTCGCTCGTTCGGTTTGGCCAAGCGTGCCGCACAAGCCCTCAAAAGTGAAGCCAAAACGTCTCGATCGCCCCCCAGAGGCCGGTCCTAGTATAGGTCATAAACCCCGCCTCCCCATGTTATTCAACGGGACGTGAGACCAACTAAACAATTAAATTACACTTCACATATCTTTTTTCCAAAGACAGTTTCTGTCATTTACTGTAGTTTTTATCACGCTGATGTAATTTCAAGTGTTTGTTTTTAAAATAAGTTTGTTTTTAGTTAGTTATTTGATGCTATAAAAACGGTGCTGTTACGTCATGATTGACAGCTGTGATTGACAGGTTCTCTGAGCGAAGTAGTCACTGAAGCACCAACGGACTTTTTTTCGGGATATTCGGAGGATTGAGGAGATTGGAGCTTTAAATTACATATCTAAATTTCTATAATTAATTATTTCACACCGACATAATGGGTTGTTCTGCAGTAGAATGTGCTAACCGATCTGGCAGGGGCGTGTGCTTGCGATTGATTCTGCGAGAGTGAGGGCGGGGCCTTGTTTTCGCAGCTTTACTTCCTGCTCACTACTGCGCATGACTGGTCCCGAAAACGCAAGTGCGCAGACTCAAGTTCCAAGATGTCAGCGCCATATCGGGACACTGGCGGCTTCAGTTCTCTCCAATGGAAAAGAGCGAAGGGGCGTCGTCCATCTTTTTTTACAGTCTATGGGTTTGGCCGGCGTAACTTCCCCGCCGAAAGACTGACTACGCCCACACAGACAAACAACACGGTTGAAACAACAAGACAGTGCAGTGTAAGTGTTATGAAATGACCGGGAAATTTATATGGAAGGGAGTGTGGAGAAATGGAGAAATGTCCATGTGCTATCAGCATCGCGTGTGCACCCGCTCCGATGATAGCGGCAAAGGCAGGGGGAATCGACGTGGATGAATGAGGTCAGTATGTATGTATGCCAGTGCTGCTTCCCCAGCGGTGGCAGCTAATGTGACTTTATCACACACATATGTCTAAAGAAAGCTTTAAATGTCTAATTTTTAATAAACCAATTCAAATTTAAAACAAATATTCTCCTGCAATGCAATCTGTTTGAAACAAAGCAATATTCAGTTTTTACCGGTTAATCTAATTATCTGTAATGTGATCCCACCCACCAGCAGAGCGCGCCATTCATACGCTAATGTGCTGAGACAATCAATGCAAATGTACACGCCTCCCCGACTGTGTTCAGAAGTTTGATATAAACAATTCATTCATTTTACTGCGCGTTTGTAATGATACACAATGAATCTTCTGGATATTAAGGAAGAGTTAACTTTTTCCTCAGAAGAAGAGCGGGTCTCCGATGAACGTTTGTATTTTGAAGAGAGACTTCATCCGAGGATACAATTTCGGACGAGTAAGTTTAGTTTTAATTAGCTGACATGTTATTTTATATAAACTTGAACATATTTTACTATCTGTTTCCAGATTTGCCATCAGAGTATTGACATTTGAAATATGTCCTAATAAGCAAGTTTTAGTTACATTTAAATGCTGTTTCGGCTAAAGCAGGAATTTCAATTGTATGCTTTATGATATAAATATGATATGTAATATGATATAAAAATAATATGAATGTTTAGATTATATTTTAACTAGTGTTTATGCTGCCTCATTATCATCTGATCTAATGATCCTTCAGAAATCATTATAAGATGTGATTTTCTAATATGGGCATATTTAAAGTGCATTTTACTCATTTAACCTGAACACATATTTGCAAGCACAAACTTTGTTGATGATAATGAGGCAGCATAAACACTTATTAAAATAATATGAATGTTTAAAATATATTTTATCATCATATTACATATCATATTTATATCATACAGCGTACAATTTAAATACCTGCTTTAGCCTAAACAGCATTTAAATTTAACTAAAACTTGCTTATTAGGACATATTTCAAATGTCAATACTCTGAATCCTGGCTGGCAAGTCTGGAAACAGTCCCACTAGTAAAATATGTTCAAGTTTATATAAAATATATCAACTAATGAAAACTAAATGACTTACTCATCTGAAATTGTATCCTCGGCTGGATCAAGTCTCTCTTCAAAATACGAACGTTCATCGGAGTCCCGCTATTCTTCTGAGGAAAATTTGAACTCTTCTTCACTATTCAGGAGTTTTCTCACTTGTGTATCGTGCTGTCTTTCAAACACGCAGGAAATTTAATGAACTTTGTTTTTACGGCACAGTCGGTGGCGTTTACCCTTTGCATTGATCACTCAGCACATTTCCGTATACTGTAATAGCGCCCTCTGCCCATGGGTGTGATCACATTAGGGATAATTAGTTGAGCCTGGAGAAATTGAACATCGCTTATTTTCATTCCAATTACATTGCAGGAGAATATTTGTTTAAAATTTGAATTGTTTTATTTAAAAGTAGACATTTTAAGCTTTCTTTAGACATATGGTTCGTGTTTATGTGATAAGTATTCGCAGATTTTCAGTTCATTTTTGTGACGTGTTTCTGAAATATACTCGTGAACACAGAGACTTCTGAAAGCTCACCCTTTTTATTTTCTTTATTTTACAAAAGCACAAGGTTTTGTTGTTATTGTGAGTGTACATAAATAAAAGTAGACCCTTTATAGTCTCTAATGATGTCTTACACTTATTTGTATGCCCCAAACTTATGGAGAATTTTCTGTTCTTTCCGCTGTAATGACGAAAAAAATCCAGCAGGACGCATGGACGCGTCCGTGGACCCCAGAGGGTTAACATGGTTACTTCTTGGACTAACCTTACCCTAGTACATATTCCTTTCCACTTTTTTGGTAATATGGCTCTCAATTGTTTTCCACCGCAAAGCCAAAAGTAATCTGCTGTGGCTTCTGTTTGTTCATCATATATTCTTTTCACAGGGGAAGATAAAATCTGTTAGTCGCGATTCGTATGGCAGTTCCCCGTAAGTCTGCCCACTCGTCTTGGAGTTTTAATTACGGTGACATTTTTCTTTATTGTTGCTGTCGCATATACCGGCCCATTAAACACAATCGTATCCTCCTGATAATGCATATTTTCATCCAGTTGCCACATTACCGCACAATTTCCTCTAAACTTTCCCATATATATCTCTCCTTTGGCTCTGTTGAAGCATTCATATTCCAGATCTCGATTTATTATATATGTTAGGGGTCTTTCTTTTTTTGTGGTGTCTATGTGAATATCTAGTCGTCTACATTCATCCCCCCTCCCTTCTATACTGTAGTACCTATAGAATCCTGGATTTCCTAGAAATGCCAGCCATTCAGCTGGGCAAAAATATGTTTTTTCTCCTTCAACAAAACTGTATTATCACGCACAATACTTATAATCATATCGGCTTGGAACTACAGCAAGCTTCTTCAGAGGCGATGGTGAATATAATACACAACTAGACATTCTCGATTTTTTTTACTGTGTATTCGGCCCATTTGTACCAATTGTTCTGGTATGCATGTTCTAGAAACCATTCCTTCTCTACTGATGAGTCGGTTTCATAATCTATGTCTAACGGTGTTTCTGTAGTTTGGTAGTCTGGTAGTCTGGCCCACCATAAGGATCCTGATAATCTTCATAGTCATATAATGGGTCCAGATACTTATTTGCATACATATTTTTATTGAATTTTACAACACATTTAACACAAAAGCAAACATACACTTAATACAAACATAACATACTCCCTCCCCTTCCCCATTAACCTTGGCAGTCGTAAAAAATAAATAAAATTAAGGATTAAAAATACAAATTCTTTAAACATACAGTATTTTCTTACAGTATATTATCACACACTCCTGTTCAGCATTAAAATATACTACAACTTCACACATCTATAGCCTCTTCAATATTTCCTTCTTTAACAAATCTCAAGAACATCTCCCAGATTTCGTAAAATTCAGAAGACTTCCCCTTAATCATATATGTAACCTTCTCAAGGGCCAAACTCGATATCAAGTTTTTCAGCCAAAGTCCAAGGGAAGGACAGCTTGTATTCTTCCAGCAAAGGGCAATTGAACGCCTGGCTTGTAGTAGGCACAAATCCACCAGTTTTTTTCTCTTTGACGGGCAGTAAGCAATTGTCCACATAGACACCCAATACACATATTACTGGGTTTAGGGAGATAGGAGTAGTAGTAAATTGAGATACATACTGAGTCACTTTCTTCCAAAACTTTTATATCTTTTGTATCTAACATTGTGGAACCCTTGACGATTCTTAATAAAGCCAGTCTGGTCTGAATGTACCAGCAGAGGCAGGACCTTCTCAAGTCTCATCCCCAAGGCTTTAGCAATAATTTTTGCATCCGTATTCAAAAGTGAAATTGGTCTATATGATCCACATTCTACAGGTGGCTTACCTGGCTTCAAAATAAGAGTGATCAGGGCACTTCTCATCGAGGGAGGAAGAGATCCTCGCTGAAAAGCTTCTACATACATATCCAGTAAAGGGCCTATTAATTTATCTTTGAATTCCTTATAAATGTCAATTGGAAGCCCGTCCGGACCCGCCGCCTTACCGCCCCTCATTTTAAGAATAGCATTAGAAACCTCTTCTAATTCCAATTCCCTCTCTAGCTCAAGTTTTTTCTCTTTGGATATAGAGGGAATATCCAACCCATCCAAAAATGTGTTTTGAGTAAAGGCGCTTATAGGAAATTCGGTTTGGTACAGAGATTTGTAAAACGATACAAATGTACAGTTAATCTCAGCCGGATCCATTGTAATTTCTCCTCTCCCATTAATAATTTCATTAATAGCTCTTTCTGATGTTAATTTCTTAAATTGCCAGGCCAATAGTTTACTGGATTTCTCACCCTGATCATAAAAAGTTTGCTTCAGTCTTAATATACTATTTTCAGCTTTTAGTGTTGAAAGTTCCTCGTATTCAGCTTTTAATGCTAATAATTTTTGCTTAACTCGCACAGATTTGTCTAGGTTTATTATTTTCTCTAAATCTGATTTCAATGTCTAACTCAAGTAGCTTTTGTCTGTCTTTATTAGATTTGGATCTTTAATATACATTACTGCTTTATATTGCCATGTACACTTCTTTTCTTTCTTTTTTGTCTTCCTTGGAAGATTTTGAATCTAATCATTTGGCCTCTAATAAATGCCTTAAAGGCTTCCCATCTAATGGCCGCCGAGGTCTGACCTGTATTTATTATAAAATACAGGTCAATATGTTCACCAATAAATGTAATGAATTCAGGGTTTTGCAACCATCTAGTCTGCAAGCGCCATCTAGGGGAACTTTTAATTGTTTGAGTATCTAAATAAAATAATGAGGTGGGGGAATGGTCCGACAAAACTGCACTATCGTATGTACAGCTTTCTATACTAGGCAATAAAGAAACAGAAATTAAGAAATAATCTATACGAGAGGAGGTTTTAGATAAAGAAGAGAAACATGAGTATTCCCTTTTTAAAGGATTTAGTGTTCTCCAAGGGTCGCATAGATTTAAATCTTTCATAGCTTGTCTTATTTTCTTTCTACCTTGAGAGTGAGAGCTATCCAGTCCTGAAAAGCAGTCAAGCACCGGGTCGAGAGTGCAATTGAAATCACCTGCTACTATCACTGTTCCAGGTATCGAGGCAATCAATAAGAAAAGGTTTTTAAAAAATGCAGGATTATCCTAATTTGGGGCATAAATATTAACCAAATTAATAATTTTACTCATATACATTCCCTGCACTATCAGATATCTACCAGCCTTGTCTGTAATTATCTTATTTACTTGGAAGGGTACGGCCTTATGAATCAACACCATAACTCCCCTCGAGTGAAAAGAGAAACATGAAGCCAAGACCTGACCTGGCCATCTTCTTTGTACCTTTTGAAGCTCCTCTTAAAGTAAATGAGTTTCCTGAAGGAATATTATAGAGGATTCAAGTTGCTTAATCCTCGTCATCACTTGCTTAAGTTTAACTGTTTTAATCATCTCCCTTACATTCCAAGAGGTAAATTTAAGCTTCTTGAACTGTGAGATTTTGTTTCAGTTTAAGACCGATTGTACAGCATAGCAATAGCCATATATAGTAGCCTAAGTAATCCTTCAATGTGGAAGTTTACCAAAAAATCTGCCAAAATAAGGAGTTAGTATAAAAAATATAAAAACAAATGAATAACTCACAAATCTGCCATGGACCCCCCGTTGGGATTAGGTGTTATCCCGAACTGAACAGCCTGGCCCCTCCCCCTTATATCACCTTGGGATATAGTTATATCTCCCCACCAATCCAATATTAACAATGGAACAGCTAAGCCAAACCAGGTGCTTATAGAGACCAGAAAAAAGAAACCATAAACCAAACAGAAAATGTTTGAATCCCCTGGCTTTTGAATTACAAAAAAAAAAAAAAAAAAAAAAGGGATAAGAATAGATAATTACTCTACATTAAATGAGCCTCTCCCCCAAAAAGCACAAGTGTCTTACTGCCTAACATTGAAGGTTACTGGCCTTAGATACAATGGCGGGGAAACTATTTAAATAATAGAGATAACATATGGTACACATATAAAATAAAATAATTAAGTAAAATAATAATCGAGCCATCTGTGTCTAGAAATACACTAGCAATATTACATATAAAAGTTAAGGTAAGAACCTACGAGCTGAGAATAGTGAACCTGCACAAAAATATACAACTCCGAGTTACTTCTCACTAGGCCTGAAATTGACAGGCGTCCTTTTAGGTTCTTTCTGATTCACCTGCACTTTGCATTCCCTTCAAAAACTTTTCCGCATCAACCGGGTCCTCAAACTCACGGGTCTGTCCATTAATTGTCAGGCGCAGCTTGGCTGGGTAAACTATTCCATAATTGATGTTCAGGGATCTCAACCATTGCTTAACCCCGTCAAAACACCTCCTCTGACGGTGAAGATCTGCGGATAAATCGGGGAAAAATCTGACCTCATGTTCTCCATACCTGATCTTGCCTTTAATCCTGGCAGCTCTCATTACTCTGGCTTTATCTTGGAAGTTCAAAAACTTCATGATCAGCAACCTTGGAGGAGATGATCGACTGGATTGTGAACGACCAGGTAGTCTGTGCGCTCTCTCAATGATGGGTGGCGCGGGGAAGGTTGCGGGCCCAACACTTCAGGTAACCATTTTTCTAAGAAGGCGACCACGTCGGGATTTTCAAGGTCGTCTAGTTTATGTGAAAGGAAGGCTAGGCGTTTAACTACTACTTCCATCTTGCCCTTCTCCGTATTAACTGCGTCTTCTATGTTGCTAATTCGCTCTTCGGCCATATCCATGCATCCCGAGAAGTCTCTCACGTCTTTTTTTACCTCATGTATCGCGTTAAGAACGCCATCTATCTTTGTCGCAAAGTCACTTCTCATCATGTCCAACTTTTGGATCACATCCAAATTCTGACCAGTGTTGATACAGCTTTCTTCAGTTTGGGAAGCATTGCATACGTTGCCTGATGAGCTAGCTACACTGCTAACATCCCATTCGTCATCCTGGTCTTTGAGTGCGAGGAGTCCGTTTTATGCTTTATTTTGGATTTTTTTCAACGGCATTTTGATTCTTACTTCACCTCAAACAGTTAGTGAAAAAAATTTACATTTGTATAAACAAAAAGACGAATAATATACAGGATTTTCAACAAATTACGCCAGGAGCTCACAAAAAGACGTGCACTCAGCTCGGAGTTATAACCACGCCCCCAGATACTTATTTTCAAGGGATTTTTTGCTTGAGTACCTTGTGTTGATCTAGTTTCATTACGGAGACCACTGGATTTGTGAAGGGGACCACTTGAGATCAGCGAAGTTGAGCGTGGGAAACTCAGCGCTCCATGGGTTTTCTGGAGATTGTTCTGCTGTACCAGGTATATCACTATTACTCTCATCGCCAGAACTTTCACCTTGCTGTCCTGATTGTGCAACCTGTGGCATATCTTCCCACATCTGTCCTTCATCTCCTGTTTCAGCATCCTCAGTTTCTCTAGAATGAGGTGTGACAGAGTTAATACTTTCTCCTTCTTGCTCTTCACTTCCTTCTTCTTGTTCCTCCTCTTCTTGAGCATAAGCATATAAGCTTTTGTTCCACTTTTGTTTTCAGGGGAAGCTATATTTATATCTTCTTCTTGTTCTCCTTAAATGTAAGGGGACGTTGCATTTATGTCTTCCTGTTCCCCTTCTGCTCTAGATGCCTAGGTTCAGCATATGTGGTCTAGTGCAGTGATTCAAATGGTACCACGTTGTGCTACATGCTACATTCTACCTGCACTGCTGTTGGGGTTGCCCTTGCTACCTTGTAAGGTCCTGACCTTCTGGGTTCATTCCACCTCCTTCTGAACACTCTCAGGTACACTAAATCTCCAGTAACTACTGGGTAAGGTGCTTTCTCCTCTTGCCTGGGTCCCCTGTTCTGTTCCTGTGAATATATTTTTTTATGTATAGCAGTCAATTGTCTCATGTAGGCTTTTAGTTCCATCTCTAACTGTTCTAGAGGTGGGCCTTCATAGGGACCCCTTAGATATGATACTTACATGGGTCTTCCTGTTAGCATCTCGTGTGATGTTAGATTGGTATTAGATTGTTCGATTCTGTTTGTCTGCATACAATATTTCAATAATGCAAGGGGTAGGGCATAAATCCAATTGAGTTTAGTTTCAGTACAGATCTTTACAATCTTGGCTTTCAAAGTTCCATTTAACCTTTCTAACAGCTGTATCACTGTTTTCACATTTTTTTTTAATGAATGCTGAGCATTGTCTGAGCTAATTTGAGATGGTATGTCAAATCTTGGAATAACTTTAGAAATCTGATCACAGATTGAGCTCCCTGATCTGCTGACAGTACTGCTTCTATGCATCTAATACACCTATCTATTATCACCAACATGTATCTTTTGCCTCAAATTGATTTTATCATATCCACATAATACATTACTAGATGTTTAAATGGTCCCTCTGGAAATGGTATGTAACCTATTGGTGCGGATGTGCCCTTCCTGACATTATGTTTAGCACAGATTTCACATTCAGCTAAAAATGTATCTACCATTGACTGTAGGTACGGGACAAATGTCCATGTTGTTTTATTTTTCTAATCACCTCACCCCTTGCACAATGGTCAAAAAAAAATGCGCATCAGAGATTAGAATATTCAGAAGTGCTGTTGGAGCAATCATGTGTCCTTCATGGGACTGCCATATACGATTTATATCCCTACTTGCACCCCTTTGTTGCCAAATCGGCCAGCTTGGTGCTGCATTCGTGCAAAATCATCCAATTGGGGTTGGGGCTGCCATTATTGCTACTTGACATCCTGAAGCCTTTTTGCATATAAGTCAGCAGCATTATTTCCTTGGAAGACAAATCATTGCCTTTTTTATGGGCTTGACGTTTAATTATGGCCAATCTTTTTGGATGCATCATTGCTGAAATCAGTTTAATTATGTGATCATTGTGCTGAATTGCATGAGTTCCATCACTCTTTTTAAACCCCCTTTGCTTCCAGTATGCTCCAAATAAATGACACACTCCGTGTGCGTATGCAGAATCTGTATAGATGTTTACAGTTTGATTTTTGGCTAGCAAACAGGCCTAAGTTAATGCTTTTAGTTCTGCCAATTGTGCTGAGCATGGTTGTTCACAATGCTGAACCACAATTGGGACAACATTTTTGTCTTCCTTCCTGACAATGGCATACCCAGCGTGACTCACAGATGATCTCTGAAACATGACCCATCGACAAAATAATCTACCTCTGCAACATTGATTGGTGTTGATTCCAAGTCTGGTCTTAGACTTGTAAAAGCTAAGGAATCCACTACATATTCATGAGGTGTCCCTTCTTCTTCTAGGGGGATGTAATTAGCTGGATTTACTGTCGTACATATCCTTATGGTAACATCTAGATAAGTTAACAGTGTTGAGTATGTCAAAAAACCTTGCATGAGTTAAAACAAATCGTCCCTGTTCTAGTAATTCTGTAACTTTGTGATGGGTGTAAATCACTACTGGGTAGCACATGGTCACAGAAGACGCTTTGTCATAAGCATAATACACTGCTGCAAGCCCTTGATAGCATGGTGGATAGCCTTGCATCAATTTAGCACTATAGTTGGCTGTTGGTTGTTTCTTTCTTCCACAGAAAGTCTCCTGCATTAAAACTGCTGATGCGTATCCATCTTTCCTATCTGCTACATACAAATCAAACATTTTCGTATAGTCTGGGGTCGCCAAAGTGGGTGTTGTCTGAAGATCTTTTTTCAAGGACTTAAAGGCTATCGCAGCATAAGTATCCCATGTTAATCGAGCACGTAGATTCTGATGTACTGTCTGTTTCATCAATGTTCACAAAGGAGCCGTTTTAATTGCACAGTCTTCGATCCAATCTGCACTGAAACCTGCCATTACTAAAAAGGTCATGATCTGCCACATGGTTTGTGGTTGAGGTGCCCTGCTTATTCCCTCCAATTGGCTAGATGATATAGCCTTAGTGTTATATGCAATGATTCGTCCTAAGTATTCTACTTGTGGTAAAAAGTACCGCAACTTTTCTTTTGATACTTTATGCCCTCTCTCAGCCAATTTCACAAAAATATAATCTTGATGACACTTTTCTAATTTTGTTGAACAAATTAATAGGTCATCTACATACTGCATATATGTACTATAGATTCTGAGATCTTCCAAGTCGGTTTTCAGCATTTGGTTGAAAACGTGGTGAATGCTTGAATCCTTGGGGCATTCTAGTGTATTGTAACGGTGGTGGCCACCCTAATATAAATAAATTATTTTAAAGAGCTCTTCGGGCGCCAGACAGGATTATTCCCGTCAAAAATTAGATTGACCTAGGATAGCAAAAAAAACAAAACACCTGTTACTCAAAAAAAATCACAATAATAGTCTCAGAATATTTCAGTTCACAGGGGGAATTTATTCTATAATGTCCAAAACAATAGTAAAAAGAACTGGTTTATAATCCAAGCAGAAAACGTGTCACATTAAGCCAAGCTTGCAGATTTGTGTCCACTTTCATTGATAAATTGCTCAAAACAAAGAAAAAGGGAAAAGAGAAACAAAATCAAACATTGGATAAACATTTCGTTGGAAAAAATAATAATAATAAAAAAGAACACCATCAAACAATCTTAAAGAGCAGCAATAACCACGAAAATACCCCAAGTGCATGGAATGTGCGAAAGTGAGTGGGTGCGAGTGTAATGGTGGCGTAGAGGAACTGACCAATTTGCTGTCATGAAGGCAGCTAAAGAGAGTGTAGCGGGGTCGTCGTCAGACATCAAGATATGTGGATAATCAGCCTTGACTTGTCTTCAGGACAGCTCTCCTTAAAAACAGTCAATCTGGATGCTTGAGTCGAACCTCACGCTGCACCAGACATCACACACAGGAAGCATCCGATTGACAAGCGACCATCTTTCCCGACCTCTCTCTACTGGCAAACCTTGCATACAAACCAACCGATGACCCCCTCTTCCAGGTGCGTCACACTTCCTTATACATTTTTCCCTCTGCCCTTAATTGAACCACTCCACCCATTCACGGCAATTGAAAGTGAAAGTGAAACGGACCGCTGATTGTGGCACAGATTTTCTGCACTGCCACACTATGTATACTGTTTACCTTGGTAGGTGAATGAGAAAAGGTGTCTGCTTTCTTCTGCTAGAGGGATGAACACAGATCCATCACAGTGAAATAATTGGCAGCAGGAGGATCATTAGTCTGCAGCATATGTGGGTTTGGTACTTCTGCAAGCCAGTCTTCCACTACTTCATTAACTGCTCTTAAATCATGCACTAAAATCCATTTCGACCAATCTGCTTTTGCTACTGGCAATATCGGAGTGTTGCAATAGCTCACTGTTTCAATTAATACCCCAGCCTTATGCAATCACTCAATAGTTTTTTTAATTCCTTCTACAGCTTCTTGTTTTAGTGGGTATTATGGTTTTCCTTGTAGCTGTGCTACTTTTCAAATTTTGATCTTAACTGGATTAGCAGATTTCACTAACCCTACATCTGTATCATGTCGGGACCACAATTCAGTCTGGACCTGTTTTTCCATTTCGAGCATTAATTCTGCTGTTCTTGAGACAAGTCTATCTTTTTCTTTGGTAGTTACTATGACGCTTGGAATGCCCGTCATGTCTGTGGTGCACAGTATTTTCTGGTATGTTTTGTCTGATGACTCAAATATCAGAGGATTATCTGTTTCTTTCCATTTTTTCAATTAAGTTGTTCATCTTAACTTGCATTGCTGCTCCATCTGGTCCTATAATTATGTATTGTGAATCTAATGGAAGTTTCTGTCCTTTTGTGTCAATAAGCCATTTCTTTTCGAGCTCTGAATCCCTGCACTGATCATATATTAGGGTACAATGAAATTAAGTTTTTGGCATGCTTGGTTCACGTCACATCTTTCCCCAAGTCTGCTAACCAATGTATGTTTGCTTGGAGTTCTTGAGGTTGTGTAACCATCATTTGGAGAGCACCATATTTGTAAGTTCATTTTACATATAGCATCACTTCCTGGTAAGTTTACAGGTGGCTGTTCTGATATTAGAATTGGAATTCTTACTTCTGTGTCTTTTATCTTTATGCTTACTGGAGCCGTCATTGGAATTAGCTGCATTAGTCCCGAGAATCCTACTGTCATTACATATTTTCCAGACTTGGGGAGGTGAGAGGCATCATTCGGATTTATACACGTGAACGTAGCTCCAGTATCTAGCATTACTGGTGTTATTTTGCCATCTATTTTAAACTGCAGCATAGGTTCTTGATCAGCATCAGTTGAGATCATTGGAAGCTGACCCCTCCCTGTAGGATTCTCTGCGCAGCCCTAGTAGCCCTGTTGTGGTCCATGCCATGGGTTAATTGGACCTTGTGCTTGGCCTGGTATCTTTGTTGCCATTGATCATTGTTTGGGTTTATTGATAAGACATTCAGCCATGGATTTATAGGGTAATCTTTCTTGTTGTGTCCTGGTTGATTGCACCCCTGCATATTCCTGGGGGCCATAGTTTCTTGGGCCATTATTCTGTCGTCCTCTTCCTCTTTGAGGTGGTTGGTTCCAATTGAAATTATTTGGTTGCTCTGGTTTCATATAGATTATCATTGGTGCATTACACTTCCAGGTGTTGGCACCAGATTCTGATTGACAGGTGCAGGTGACATTGGTACGGCTTGGGCATCTGGCATTGGCACATTTTGCAAAGTGTGTCGCACTGATTTTAATATCGGACACAGTGTGAAAAATGACATTACTCAGCACATTAAATCACAACGGCACAATTTGTATATATTTAGCCTAAAACGGGTAAAGCTGAAATATTGTATTCATTCATTTTAAATGTTGAAATAAATTTTTTGTGTGGTCAAATGTGTATGTTATGCAATAAAGGCATGTAGTTTGTCTACTGGTTGCATTTCATTTTTCCACATATATGTAAACAGACAAACAAACAAAATAGATAAGTTACTGCAAGTTTTGGACCTCAGATCTGCTGCACCAGATCCAGGCACACAGCCCCTAGAGGCTATTAGCCCACATGTATCAACAAAGAACTGTTATTAGAACTATTGTCTACTCCAGTGGTTTTCAAACTTTTCAATACTGTGTGTGAAAATAAAGATGAAGGTGTTAGCGGAATTAAATAATTGGCAATTATATTGCCACTGTAATAAGGCTAAAATATATTATTAAAATGTTATCTGTGCCTCCGAAAATATTTATTTTGTATTTACAAGTGTTTTTATTATATTCTTATTTTCTTTTATTAATGTTTGTATGTAAACCCGACAAGAACATTTTTCAATTAAATTAAAATGTATTTGTATAGCGCTTTCACAATAAATATTTGAGAATATGGCCTTACAAGTGAGCAAGCAAAGTTTCAATAATTGTTTTGTATTTATATAATCACAAACCTATCTAAAAGCCTATAAAACTTATAGCTGTCAATAAAATAAACATGTTAAATCTCATGATTTCCAACCAGTCTTTATAAAGCAGAATGAAATGTTAATGATGTCAAATTCCTTAATACCCGCTGTAACTTTAAAAGCAAATCACAAATAATACCAACAAAATAAACACATTTACATTTAGTTAAGCTTATGAGCAGGGATTTAGTTAAACCACTAGCGAGTAGATGGGTCAGTTATAATAAGGTTTAATGCAGTTAATGAAATGTATTGTTATTTTTTTCAGTAGGGCTAATAAAATAATGGATGTTCACAATATATTTTTTTTATTTTCTGTAAGATGACTAAATAACCAACATCTATAAAGCAACAGTTTCCATTGAAAAACGCTGCCATTCTGAGCATTCGGTTAAAACTTATGCTGCCATTCATTTTGCACTATTAGATCTCCTTCTACACATCACAATGTAAAAAATACAATACAAATAACAATATTAACTATTTTAATCATTATGACTCTCACTTTCTTCACACTGAACTATTGTGCAAAAAGTATCCCTTTGCGCCTCCTGTCGGTGATTTTGTGTATAAGTTTCACATGTGAATTGTGTGTTTTACTGCCGCCTTAATCCCTGTGTGAGTGAGGGTCATTCTGGTTGACTACCTACTGCATCCAATGTTACCTCCAGCACCCTCCAACTCAAGGAATTAACTCAAGGAGTATAAGCTGAGAAAATAGATGCTGCTCATCAGGGGTATAAAATAATGAATTACAAATATTCACGTTACTGTAATTAAGTAGTTTTGTATCTCAAAAGGAGGGCAATGTGGCCCCCCATGTGCTAGAAATAATTCACACAAAAATGAAAATTCTCTCATCATTTACTCAACCTCATGCCATCTGTCTATGACTTTCTTTCTTCAGAACACAAATTAAGATTTTTAGAAGAATATTTTAGCTTTGTAGGTCCTTACAATGCAAGTGAATAATGACAAAAACTTTGAAGCTCCAAAAAGCACATAAAGGCAGCATAAAAGTCATTCATAAACCTCCAGTGGATAAATCCACGTCTTCTGAAGCGATTTGATAGGTGTGGGCGAGAAACAAATCAATATTAAGTCCTTTTTTGTTTAACAATAAAGCTACACTTTCAACAGCCCTTCCTATGTGCGTTCAAGAGAGGACCAAGTTATTTTTCTCTTTTTTGCCGATTCGCAATCTTTGTACATAGCGCCACCTACTGGGAGGGAGGAGAAAGAAAAAAGGGAGGGATAAAGCAGAGCAAAATAATAAATTAAATTAATTTCACAACAGCCCAGTATATGCATGAATATGGCAAATCGGCAAAAAACAGAAGAACCTTATGAACATGCATAGGAGGGCTCTGTGAAAGTAGATTTATAGTAAAAAGGGACTAAAATATTGATCTGTTTCTCATCCACACCTATTATCCCACTTCGGTTGGTTGTGATTGCACCATGTTGTGCAGCAGTTTCACATTCAAAGTGAAAGGACAAATTGCTTGCTGGAATCTTTGTGACATGTCTGGTTAGGGCACAGTGTTATACAACTTGTTACAACGGTTTTGGGTCACTGAGACATAAATGTAAGCACAGCATAGTTTTTGCGGGAAGTCTAGCAGCTGTACATCATCGCACCATTAGCTGTGTAATTCCCAGCCAATCACATGTAAGTCATTGCTTTATAAGTCTGCTCACAATCTATCACATTGCTGTTTCAGTGTGCTAACACGGCAACCTCCACCACCCCCACAACCACCTGTTGAGTCCCGTCCTGCAAGGGGGTAGGCTCCTCGCCCCTGCCTCCTATCTCCGGCAGTATATGACGGTTCCGAGTACAACTCCTTCGGACTGCCAGACACGGCCTACGCCAAAGAGAGACATTCATTTTCTGTGTTACATTCAGCAAATAAATGTAATCTTAAATCTCACTCAAATCTGTGAGTCTTCCTGATAGAACTTTAATACTTTTATATGGAAATGGTTTCTGGTTTCAGATCTTTGTGAATAACTCTGTTCTCTGTGAGATAAACCATTCCCTCCAAGATCTCCACAATGATCCTTCCTTTCACTGAAACTGGAACAGTCACCTAGAACAAAGAAATATGTGCAATTATTTTCAAATATGAAAAAAGTGCCACATTTCACAACAGTGATAACTCATAAATAAGGATGAACAATGCACATTATGCATTATCTGATTCTTCCTGCACATCACCAACCACATTCCACACTGAAAAAATGCTTTACTGGCTCAACAACCATAACATAAGAAAATGAATAGCTTCTACAGAAGTGTACATATTTATACAATTTTTAGCTTTACTTAATTTGAATTAATGTGTTCAACAAACAAATAATAATTATGAGGTGAACTTGTGTAGAGTGATACACTAAGTAAAATAATAATTGTGAGTTCCTTTAACTTATTTGGCTTAAAGAAAAGTTTTTATTAAGATTTGAAGTACTATTAACTTGTGGGTAATACCCATAATATTTGTTTGGTCAAAAGGAAGTTATTGGATAATTGAGATATCTATTAAGATAGATAGATAAAATATCTCATAGATATTTTAGCTCTTTTTAGTATTATTGATGTTGTTTTACTGTAATTAGTTGTTTTGTGTAGTCACAATTAGTGTGATTAGTGTTCAATTCACGTAATGTATTTATCTGCACTTCTTTTGGGTAATCAAATGTTTAATGACTGACCTCATTATTTTCTTTTGAGCCAATTCAATTAGATAGAAACAATAGTATTAAAGTTCATTGGAAACAACGTGCAATTAGTTCTTTTTAAGTAAATTAATTTAAATTGAACTGATACATTTGTGTATATCTTACAAAGGCTTTTTAGTTGCGCTGACATAAAATGACCATAAGTTGAATTTACTTATAAAGTGTGATGCAAAAATGCTACATACATCAGTGTACCCCTGTGTCAGATGGATGCTTTTGGACTATCTCGGTTGCATTGCGTCATAAACACACCGTTTTTAGTTCACTGTGTCAAGTTAAACAAAGTTTGAAATGTAGAAAACATCTTGAGATCACTGCGTTCAGATTTGCACTCCATTAGGCTGTGTTGAAATGCAAGAACATGTTCTCATCTTGCGTTGTCTGTGTCGGTAAGTGTGGTGTGTTCCTTGTCTGTAAATGCTGTACATTGTCTATACAGTGAGTTTCTGCAAATAGCATTTATTCCAATCTAGGACTGTCAAATTGTTGTGTTAATTAGAGTGATAATAAAGAAAAAAGTAAAATGTGACTTTTTCCTCTCAGCCGCCATATTTATGACCATCAGCTGGGGAAAATAATGCCGGTTATTTGAAAAACATCTGTGAAATGATATCAAGAAAAATATCAGTAATTGCTTTTAATTCATTCTGAGTCTCAGGAAGAATACATATACTGGTTTAAAGTCAGCACAAATATTGTCGAACTTGACTTTTGCTGACATTTACATAATTCTATAGCACTGAAACACGCTTCTCTGATGCCCTGTCCCGGGCCGCACCTGCATCCTCTTTTCCCCCACATGTGAGTAAACTTGAGGTGCGTGTTTCCAGAGCGCCTTTAGACCATAAAGTTTTTTCTTTCTAAATGTAGTTTTATTAATCAGCATGTTCCAAGCCTTTAATAATAAACAAATACATTTCAGTTCTAATTTTGTGAAATTATTCAGATTTCATCCTCTCTGACAAGGATGAAAGACAAAACAATTACTAGTCTTTCTCACTTTAATGAAAATAGTCTATTCAGACTTATACATTTTCAAAAGTTTCTCTCTGGAGATACCCCTGAACACCCATACAGTATGATTCCTCAGTCACAAGGGCTTCTGTGCCACCATATTTGGATATCTGTATGTAAAGAAATATGAAAAAAAATATATATATATATTCTGTCATTATGATTCAAAATGAACAGAGCATCTTATAACATTCATATCCCACTGCACTCAATTGATAAACTCTATAAAATATTGTAATATTTTCATAGAAGATCCCTCAGACACCACTGCATTGGCAGTGTCTGGGCCCCCAGTGCAGTTTTGTAAAGACTATTTAGACTTTTTAGGATTTTGTTTTCTTTTTTTGTAAATTCAAAAAAATGTGCAATGTGCAAATGTGATTTAATATCGTGATAAATATCGATATCGAATGATATGAAAAAGAATATCATGATAATATTTTTTGCCATATCGCCCAGCCCTAACAGAAATATTTACAAATAATCTGAAAAATTATTTGTAAAAATACCAAAAATCTAAAAGGTGTGCATTATTGCTGACACCTAGATACACATTTTACAGTTGGTTGTATGACTAAGTCATTCTCTTCAAATTCTACTGAAGTTTGTACACCAATGACGTATAACTTTAGAGACAGTCCCTAAATTTGCGACTATTTCAGAATACCGAATGACCAACGTCAAGCCAACTTTATGGCACTGTAAAGAACATTGTCTGACAACTGAACGCCCCGTTCAAAAATAAAAGTTACTATTAAGATTAGATGAGATACATGACAACAAATACAAAAACAAGTTGTTTGTACACGAAACGCTGTATTTGGAATGCAGTTATAGTGATACTTTTACATTCCTTAGTCAACGATTTTCTAATCAAGATTTCAAGATTTACCAGTGTAAAATAACTACAATAATATGTGTGCAGGGTTGGGGAGTACATGTAACGGGATTGCGTATTTAAAATACAAAATATAAGTAACTGTATTCCACTTTAGTTACAATTTAAATCATTGGTAATTAGAATACAGTTACATTCAAAAAGTATTTTGATTACTGATGAGATTACTTTGTATTTTATTGTCATTTGTTTCATTTAATATTTAGTTCTTTCAGATGGAAAATATTTATACATATAAATGATGTGATATAAAGCATCGAAACACTTTCTTATGATGTGTGACATTCATACGAGCAGACGGAGAAGTACGTTTGAAGTAAGTTTGGAGCAGAAGAAATAGAAATAAACCTTGTGTAAATTGTTAGCTTTAAGCTAAGCTAAGATGCTATTTCTAACATGCACATGTTACCAGATACGATCATATTTTTTTTATCAAGATAATTCACGTTGGATCATGATTTCTTTTGTTCTAGTAAGACCTTTGATATTAGGACAAAAATCATATTCTTGATAATATTTTTTGTATTGTTTTCCAGTAAAAATCCTTAAAACAAGATCAATTAGACTGATCTTGTTTTAGAAACAACACTGCGTAAGATATTTTGGTTATTCAGAGAATGTATTTTTAACGTGTATTTTGTCTCACTGTACTGACAGAGTTTTTATAGTCACAACAAGTGAATAAAATCTACCAGTACTGAAGAGGTAATCCAAAGTATTTAGAATATATTACTGATCTTGAGTAATCTAATGGACTACGTAACAAATTACATTTCACAGCATGTATTCTGTAATCTGTAGTGGAATACATTTCAAAAGTAACCCTCCCAACCCTGGTAACTTTATATATATGGCAAATTATATTAACATTTACATTATATTTAAATAATTTAAAGTGCACAATTAAACTATTGAGTCAATAAATAAAGAAAATGGCAGAATACTTACAGGTTACTACTTGTGCTCTTACACTAAATGTAACCTTCCCCTCTTTGTTATCACTGATGCAAACTCATCAATGACTTTGTCATATCTGCCCAGCAATCACATGGTTGATACTTCTCAAGACCACTGAGGCGATCCTGTGTCATAGTGTACCTATACTGTTTATCAGTGTTATCTTATGTTTCTTCAGAATGTTAGAATGCATTATGAACATCCATAATCCTAACCATATAGAGCCTTTGAGGCTGAGTAGCCTGTAAGGAACAACTCAGGGCACCTGATAGGTTTTCACGATAACAAATCATGCAAAATTCTCGCTAGAGTTGAAAAATTTCAGCTAATGAAGCAATTTCACGAGTTACGTTATGCACTTCATTTGCATTGCCGGTGCAAATTTGCGTCTGTTAGCATCTCTGCGTTGACTTTGTATGTAATCACGCCACGTGACACGCTCACTTCGCCTTGTATGTGAACGCTCCTTGAGAGAAAAAATAAGACATTCTGTCGCTTATAACTTTCTCTCTGAGTGATAATTTTACATGTAAATATAGCCGAAATCATAGCACAGCCGTTGTCTATAACTTATGTTATAAAATCAGGATTTTAGCAGAGCAGCAGCTTGGAAGTGACTACTGGTTAACATGTAGTCTTAATGGGCGGCGTTTCAGTCACTATTTCATACTCATTCCATTGTCTGACAACAGAAACAGAACAAATATGTACACGAGAACCGCTTTATTGGGAATTCGGCTGTATTAAAATACAGTATTTGAGCATAGCAAGTAGGAGAGAGGGAAGCAGATGTAAATGGCTGACACAAGGCAGAATGCAAATATGACGTGATGACATAATGAATATGCTTATTAATGCATGACATCATCTAGCAACATTTGGCAACTTTTTTAGCAGGCTTTAGCTTCTTTTCATTGAAAGCAGTTGGCAATACTATTGAGAGCTCGACATTTGGATCAGAAGTGTTGACATTCACTGAGCGGATTCCTGCATCACTAGCCATTGCAAATATTCTACCATGGGAAATGGAATAAATAAGGTAGATGGGCATGACTTCCCAGTTCTCTTGCTGCAATTGTTTTTTAGGTCTGTAACTTTGAGAGGTAAATGTGATATATCGATGTTAGAAATTATATGACGATCGATGCCCCCTAATGTACAGTAATATGCATAATATTCCCCCTAACAATATTTAATGCTTGCTTTCAGTTGTGCATATGGGACGTTTGCCAAGGAAAGCATCATTCAAACGGAAGGGTAATATTTTGATAAACTCTGAGCATTCAACTCCAGCATTTAACTCATGCTACAGACGCAAATTATACCTCAAATCATGCTTATAATTTCCCCATAGACTTGCATTGCAGAAGGGACTCCAGTCATATATATAGAGACCAATAATATAGAAAGAGTTTGGGGTGGACTCTTTTGACTTGTGCCAGTAAACAACCACTCAAAACACCTTAGCAAAAACAATATTTGTGAAAACAACGCATATATGCATTTGGACTTTTGTAGTTATGGAGATACATAACTTGTGACAACTAGCACAGGTGTGTATTCCAGAAAGAAAGGTTAACTTACTGCAACATAAACCTTGCTTACTCGCGGTACGTGGGTTCCAGAACACCTGTGCAGGGTTAGTTCACTCAACCATGAGTTTGAAACTCAGAGTTTGTGCGCGTTCTCGGTGAACTCAAAGGAATTCTCAGCAGATCACTGAATCCAGGACTTACCATAGAAACAGATGCTAAGTAGAAATGCGTGCCATATTTCAGTGAAGCAGAACATGTCGTTTTAATGACTGCAAACGAGCATTATTACATTGGTTTAGGACTGAGAGTTTGCTTGACAGAAACAGTTACATGTCCATTGTGTTCTTTTCTCATTTGATGTGGCATTAAAACTTGTCATGTCATGTTGTCATGTACAGTAGGATTCATCTGCCTCCAGCAACTTGGTACGGAAAGAAATGATGTTGTTTTAATTGAAGATCATGTGTCTGACTACACATTATAGGTGTTCATGATCTAAGCATAAGGGAAAAGTAACTCATCTATTCCTTGTTAATAGGAAGCTGTAAAAGGTCCCTATTGAAATAAATGCAGAACAAAAATGTTATTTAGAGATGGACCATGTACAGCTTCAGATGGAGTAGAGGAGGCTGAGCATCAGAAAGATACATCTATTCATTGAATCACCTGACCACCAGCTAAATGAGGGCACTGTGGTTGACTCTAAATGACAGCATGTCTCATTTATATTTTCAGATAATAGAGTAATGTACAAGTCTGGAAATGTGTGCATTTATATGTACAGTAGCCTACATGAAATAGAGTGATAAGAAATAAAAACTCTAGCTTCTAAACCTATGGTCTGTGAAATGATCACATATTATCTAGTTGGTGAAGAATAATAATGAGTGATTAATTGCTTAAGTTTTTAATTGGCAGACATTACCTGTATATTGATACTATGGAATGTCATTTTATAAATAACATTAATATTCATTGACTGAAGGAACTGCAAATGGAATGTGGGTGCTATAATAATTTTATTCTATAAAATGTATAGAATAAATAATATTTATTTGAAGTAGTGTTAATTTTGTCACCTATTTTTAATTTAGTCTTAGTCTTGTACGAAATGTCCTTGTTAGTTTTAGTCATATTTAGTCATTCACATATCTTTTTTTGTTAGTCAAGTTTTAGTCGACTAAAAGTCTCGTCATTTTAGTCTAGTTTTAGTCAAAAGAAAACTCAATATCTCTTAGTCAAGTTTCAAAACATTTTAGTCTTTTTTTAAATAAATTATTTCTGAGATTAATTCTAAGATAACCATTTCAGTCAAATAATGTTTCACACATCTCAAATATTGGTTAAATGTCATAATTACCTGACAAAATACACTTGTTGAATGATTTGTTGAATTCACTTTGTTAAACGTGTCTGGTTTTCTGATTTAAGAGACACATTCACAAATGATGAACTTGTTCTGAAGAGTATTTTATTAAGCAAATAAGTTACATAAAATATATATAACCTGCATAATGTATGTGCCACAACACCATAGCTAACTGGTTAATTTACAGCGTAGATGCCTAAAATCAGCATTAGCTTATGAGACGTATATTTAAGTTAACTTCCCTGAATGTGTGGGTGGTTAGCCTTTAGATGTCGCTTAAGGTTGGTGGTGTTTTTCCCGGTAGTGTTTATCCGCAGTGCTTCCCGTCAGTTATAATGACACATTCTGACTTTTTGTCAATATCATTGTACCTAAAATGCGACCAAATATCGAGCCTCTTCCTTCTACCTAGCATGTCGTCGGCGCTCGTTGCGTGTTCGCCACTGTCTATGATTGTTGTGTTCTTGCTCCATGTAGTTTCGTGTTGCAGCCACAGGAGTATGAGACCTGTAACCGTTACTAGAGCAACAGCGCGAACTCATTCGGAATATTTTGAAGGCATAACAGCTGAATATTCAATCTCATGATGAAAAAGTAGAGACGATTGTATACGAAAATGAAGAGAGATTTTATCTTAGTTTTTATTTTATGCAAAACATTTTAGTCTCGTCTTTTTTCGTCAACAATAATGCATGTTAATTTAGTCTTAGTCAGCGTTTTTGGACATTGGTGCAGTCTCGTCATCGTCTCGTCTTAGTCATGGAAAAAAAGGTCGTTGACGAACATATTTAGTCTCGTCTCGTCTGACGAAATTAACACTGATTTGAAGGGCTAAATATAAATAAATAAAGCCCTGTCACAGTGAAGGGTGTGGTTGACTTTCCAATGTGTTCTGCGTTAAAAAATATTACAGTATTAAAAACTTTGCATTAAAAGTTACAGCACAATGAACAAAGATTTGTGAGGTAAAGATTGCAGTTTACCATAATATTGCATTAAAAGTATAATATTGTGCGTAATCTGACATTTCTCGCCCACTGTGCCACTATTAAAATGTCACGCATGCACTGACAGCATACTAACATCTATCTGAAATAAACTAACACCCTACTCCGGAGCAGGTTATGTTCAGAGAGTAAGTTGCTATGGCTACTAACATAGCCTGAAAGTTACCTCCACTTTTGGAACCGAAAGCTGAGGGTATCCGTGAACTTATCCATAAACTTACCTAGGTATGTCGCATAACCTACTTTCTGGAATACACCCCTGGTCTCCGTTTATCTAAAATTATCACCACAAAAAAAAAAAAAAAAACTCATGTTGCATTCAGGTGATGTAAACCAGCCTAACATACATAATATTCATTCTAAATAAGCTAATTAACATGCACATTTTTTATATCTGTACATTTATGTTTGGGATTTCATATATAAATAAATGGAAAAGTAATTCAAGATATCTTCAAAGGCTTTCTTACTAGTTTCAATTACATATCTGAAATCAACATTGAGCATGTTTACATGGAATGAACACCAATACGCTCCATAACAACTCTAGATTAAATAAAAAATCTGACTAAGTACGACATTCGTGTTTACATGAGAGTTGAAATAATCAAATGATTCTCTGCTTTTGACTTTAAACCGCGAAGATGCATGTGCTCAACAACTGTATACATTGGATAAGCTGATAAGAATGCCGGTTAAAGTATTTGCACGCAATCTGAAATCTGTGTAATCTGCAAAAATGTACCCATGTCGACCGGCTTATTCTTAAATGATTATGAGCCATTGCATTGTTTGACTTCCACCACAGCACTTAAAGGTAAAAAAAAAACCTCAGAGATATCACACGTGACACTCAAGTGAAACACAGATGTGCGTGTCAGATGAGAAGCAAGCATATTTAGCATTTATGAAGCACTGAACACAAGTTGAATGCCAAAAAACAATGCTTGCAGAAAGTTGCTTCAATGATGCATAACTAACTTTCCCCTTCTGTCACTCTCTCGACGTAGTGTCGAAGGAAATGACACAAGGGGTCTTCTCGGATGCCGAATCGTACCTCTGAACCTGAGAAAAGTCCAATGTCAAGTTGGCAGACAGAATTTGCATGCCTCGCCCCGGACATACGGGTATAAAGGGAAGCGGGGCAGCGAATGCCAGTCAGAATTTTTCTTCGGAGCCGAATGGTTGTACCGCAAGCAGCTGAAACACACTCCTGTTTCATTCACCTCTACCTGCGAGAAGCATTGCTGTTGGATCCGCACGGCACATTTCCAGCTGGCGTCTCTCTCTCTCTGCATGCTGTGCAGTTCACGCCCCTGGGCGCTTCTACAGCGCTTCTTTCTGTTTGAAAGAGTGTTCTCCTCCTAAAAGAGTATATTTTCTCTAAAAGAGTTCGAGTTCCCACTCATAAAAGAGCAATACACAGCAAGCGTTGAATATCCTTTTCAGGACGCGTCTTTTTAAAGATGTCTTTCCGCCTCTGTGTAGTTCCTGGATGCGGTTGATTTCTCTCCACTTCTGAAGGTCATAAAAGCAGCCTCGCATGCCTGGGCTGCGATCACACGCAGGCAGCGTTTTATGAGTTCATGTTCTCAGTGCGAGAGGCCTAAGCTTCACAACCCTCGTGGTGTATTTGCCATACATTACCCCCCCCCCCCCCCCCCGGTCTGGGCAGGGTATGGCCTCTGCAGGGTCTTCCCCTCCTGAAAGAATAGGAAATCTGCAGGCCGGACAGCTACCTTACCTCCGGTCCTGCCTCAGCGCCCGGCACACCGGCGCCGACGAGTTTTGAAGACGCCTACTTAGACCTCTTCCTCAGACTCTAAGCCGCCCCCTGCCGGGTGCGTGGAGCAGGGTTAATGCTTCGAGTCTTCTCTCAGCACCGCCCAGGCTCTCCTGCTCCCCCCCGGGGAATGACCGCCTTCCCCGACATAGGTTGGGCCCCAGCCGCTCTACATCCTATGTGAGAGACATAGTGAGAGAGAAGGCCGCGGCTGTTGGGCTTGCTCCCATGCTAGCATGTAATACCTTTTTCCCCCACGGGTGCAGGAAAACCTAAGGTGGATATGCTAAAACTCTTTGAGGGGACGTTGGGGAGGGCAATGTGCATTCGGTTCAGGTGCCTCTAACACTCAATAACCTGATTTGCCCCTGCTCCGACAGTCACGTCACATAGTCAGTGCGTGCCGTTTTTATATGGACCCCTTGTGTCACTTCCTTTGACACTACGTCGAGAGAGTAACAGAAGGGGAACGTCTCGGTTACTATTGTAACCTCCGTTCCCCGAGGGAGGGAACGAGACGTAGTAATTATATTTGAACTATGGCGTTTGTAGTAAAATGAGAACAACCACAAATTGACCATGGTTTTACCACAGTAATTATATTTGAACAATGGTGTTAGTAAAATGATTACAACCAAAAAATTTATCATGATTTCACTACAGTAACCATGTTTGAACTATGGTGTTTTTTGTAAAACGATTGCATCCATAAAAAATTGACCATGGTTTTACTGCAGTAATTATATTTGAACTATAGTCTTAGTAGTAAAATGATTGCCACCACAAAATTGACCATTGTTTTACTACAGTAATTAAATTTGATCTATGGTTTTTGTATTTAAACAATAGCAACCACAAGAATGACTATGATTTCACTACAGTAACTATTTGACCTGGTGTTTGCCGTAAGATGATAGCAACCACAAATTGCCCATGGTTTTACTACAGTAATTATATTTGAACTATGGTGTTTGTAGTAAAATGATTGAGGCAAGTTTATTTATATAGCACATTTCATACACAATGGTAATTCAAAGTGCTTTACATAGTAGAAATTAAAAAGAAAAAAAAAAGAATTAAAAAAAAAATAAGAATAATAAAATAAAATAAGAATAATTAAAACAGTTTAGAATAAAAAAAAAAAAAATCTAATAAAACACAGTACAAACAGTCGGACACACAGTGGCACAGTGCTCATTCAGTAAATGCACAGCTAAACAGATGTGTTTTGAGTCTGGATTTGAATGTGACTACTGTAGGAGCACATCTGATCTCTTCTGGAACCTGGTTCCAGCTGCGGCTGGCATAATAGCTAAAAGCAGACTCTCCTTGCTTAGAGTGAACCCTTGGTATTTCTAGCTGATGTGATTCTAATGATCTGAGTGATCTGTTGGGTTTATATTCAGTGAGCATGTCTGCAATATATTGAGGTCCTAGCCCATTGAGTGATTTATATACCAGTAATAATACTTTAAAATCAATCCTAAATGTAACTGGGAGCCAGTGTAAAGACCTGAGGACTGGTGTGATATGTTCATATTTTCTGGTTTTGCTCAGAATTCTGGCAGCAGCGTTCTGTATGAGCTGCAACTGTCTTATGGTCTTCTTGGGAAGGCCCGTGAGGAGTCCATTACAATAATCCACCCTGCTGGTGATGAAAGCATGCACAAGTTTCTCTAGGTCTTGACTGGAAACAAAGCATCTAATTCTTGCAATATTTTTCAGATGATAGTATGCTGATTTAGTTATTGCTTTGACATGACTACTGAAACTAAGGTCTGACTCTAGAGACACACCAAGATTCCTGACTTGATTTTTAGTTGTTTGACCCCTAGCGTCAAGGTATGCATTCACCTTGAGAACTTCCATCTTTGTTTCCAAACGCAATGACTTTAGTTTTGTCTTTGTTTAACTGAAGAAAGTTTTGCCACATCCAACTGTTTACTTCATCAATACATTGGCACAGGGAGTCAATGGGGCTGTAATCGTTAGGTGATAGGGCTAAGTAGATCTGTGTGTCATCTGCATAGCTGTGGTAAGCCATTTGGTTCTTTCTCATTATTTGGCTAATTGGGAGCATATAAAGGTTGAACAGGAGTGGAGCAAGAATTGAGCCTTGAGGGACTCCGCATGTCATGGGCGTCCACTCAGACTTATGGTCTCCTATACTCACATAATAACCTCTCCCTTCTAAGTATGACCTGAACCATTTTAGGACCATCCCAGAGAGCCCCACCCAGTTTTCCAGCCTTTCCAGAAGTATGTTGTGATCGACAGTGTCAAATGCAGCACTGAGGTCGAGTAGTACCAGTACTGATAATTTGCCTGTATCAGTATTTAAGCGAATATCGTTTATTATCTTTATGAGTGCTGTCTCTGTGCTGTGATGCGATCGGAAACCAGATTGAAAATTGTCAAAGTATCCATTCGAGAATTCAAGACAAAGTATCAAGAATTTGTTCAGTTGATTGAAGACAACTTTTTCAATGATCTTGCCTATGAAAGGAAGATTTGAGATCGGTCTATAGTTGCTTAATATGGTCTTATCCAGATTGCTCTTTTTCAAGAGGGGCTTGACAACTGCAGTTTTCAGGGAGTTTGGAAAACTCCCAGAGAGAAGTAGCAACCACAAACTTGACCATGGTTTTAATACAGTAACTATGTTTGAACTATGGTGTTTGTAGTAAAAATGAGAGCAACCACAAATTGCCCATGTGTAGCACCGGTATCACACCACTTACTGCGCCACTGGACCAGTTCTAGGTTCTAAGGAGTGGGGAGCAAAAATAATTACACCAGAGACCGTTGCTTTAAATATAAAAGGCCGGCAATTTACTGAATGCAAAACACACATAGAATATACAGTACGCAAAACAAAACAACAAAAAAGAAGTACCCTGCGGGTTCTTAATATAGAGGTAAATATAATAAATGAAAAGGTATTTCACTCTCTTTTTGTTCTTTAGTTCACCTAAGTTATTTTAGTCAGGCTAATCTAAGTTAGACCAGTCTTTTCCTAGGTTGCCCCTATTTTAGAATTTCTATTTTTCTTCTTGAGTTAACTCTTTTCCTTTCTTTTACAGGTAAGAAAATACCTTCAACTTACACAATCAAATCAAAGTGGACCACAAGCATTTCAAATCACATTCAACATATGAACTCAATATGAAAATTAAAGTACAACATCTTAAATTCAAGTTCAAGTCCAAATGTGAGCTCAATTATTCAGTTCAATGAAGAGTTTCAGTTCAATGAAGAGTTTGTTCAATTCAGTCCAAAAATAATAATTCAATCAGTTTCCAGTTCAGTTCAAAACCAATTCCTGATACTCCTACCACTCTGGCACCCTTCACCATACGCCGGAGATTTCCTCACTGATGCGATGGAGAAGATGAGTTGAAAGTCTGGGTCTGGCTCGCCATCTTGAATCCCGTCTGTGCATGTGCACGTGCAGACCAATCTTCGCTCCGACCAAGCTTCAAACCAAGCAAAAAAACCTGACCTGCGTAACAGGTCATAAGCACAATAAATCTCTTTTTAAATCCTCAAATTACACAAATGCATGTTTCACAGTCTCTGAGTTGTAACGTTACTGCTACGGTGCTTTTTCACCTCAAAAATGGTGGCGGAGCGGTCTCTTTTAACGCACGCTCCGTTTCCCATACAACTACCGCACACATTTACAAAGCATACATTCACTTTTATAACATTCACAGTTTCCATAAACCCAAAATATTAACCGGTAAACAGTTTATGGCGAAGTATTTCCTTGTAAACAGCTACGTTTTTAGTGTTAGCTCTCCGCCAGAGAAGGGAAAAGAAAAAAAATGTACAACATGGCAAAATGAGAGAAAACAACACAACTCACCAAAACCGGTGTGGCTTAGTTCTCATAAAAAACCCTGTCAGTTCCCGACCAGGTAAGTTATATTTTTCAACTGCAAAATTAACCTTTCACACTTTTCTCTGCTTATTAAAACAGCTCGTTCTCTCCGATTTCTCCTCTGCTCTCTCCCTCATGTCTCTACTGCAGCGTAATTGAGGTGCTGCGTCTAGCGTCACTGGTCCCTTAAAGGGGCAGTGACATGAATTTTCTGTCGGCATACTTTTTAATCTTAAACATTAAATTGTTGTATTAACATTTTTAATTAACTCTGATGAATTAACTTACATTAAATGAATCATTTTCAAACTTATTTATGCAGCTTTTTAAACTATTTATTCCTATTTATGTCATATTTTAACATGGGTTACATCCTCCCCTCTTTACCTAATGCACGTCCCTGTGCATTCTGAATCTATACTGTCATAACTCTAGGGGTTTCTGGAAAGCTAGGCTCTTTAAGGGAATCTGTAAACACATCACTCAAGGTTTGAAATAAAGACTGAACTATTGTAACCAACGGGTTCCCTAGCTCAGGTTAGGTCAGTATTTTAGTCGCTTTTCTGTCTCTGATAGGTCTTCTAGAACAGTCACCTTCTGTCTGGATGTCAGTTTGATCTATAACACTTGTTTTCTTTGCCCTCCTGAGTAGGTTGAGTAGAAGGATGGACATTATCCAGGTGTTCCTCAGGTAGGTTTCCAGTTTCCTGTCCAGCGGTTGAGCTGCTCTCTTCAGGATCAGGTAAGTCATTGTCTGTAGGATCGGGTAGGTTCAGGTCACAAGTCTCTACTGGAACATCTTCAGGGAAAGCTTTGGCTACGTCTGAAGGATCTTGCTTAACAGCAGCCAACTCTTTGGAGGGTTCCGGTTCAATCCTTTCTGGTAAGTGTTCTATGGGTTCGGGGGTCGGGTCAAAACCTAGTATTTTTACTCTTAGGTTTCTGTGTCCATCATAGTGATATTCCTCAGAGTCAGATTGGGATTCATCCCCATCAGCTCCATCTGAACTGTCATTTTTAGGATGTTGTCGAGTTCTTGGTCGTCTCACTGCCTTTGACGGGTTAGTTTCACTCTCGATTGAGGTCACAGGAAGGAAACCACATGGCAGCAGGAGGTCACGATGAAGAGTTCTTTGAGGACCATCTCTTGTCTCAGGCCTCACAACATACACCGGGACGTCTCCAGACTGTCTCTGGACAACATACACATCGGACTCCCACCTATCTGCCAACTTGTGCTTGCCTCTAAGGCGGACGTTTCGAACCAAGACTCTGTCGCCTTCCTTCAAGGTGGAGTCAACAACATGCTTGTCAAACCTCGCTTTGTTGCGACTGGCTCTTTTTAGCATTCTCAGTTGCTACTTTGTAACTGTCTTCAAGTTGGGATTTCAGGTTGCGAACATATTGCGAGTGTGAGCCTGGCTGGTGATTGACTGGTAGGCCAAAGGCTAGGTCAACTGGCAGTCTTGGCTGACGCCCGAACATTAACTCGTAAGGGGTAAAACCAGTTGTCTCATTTTTAGTACAATTATAAGCGTGTACTAATGGTTTGACGAAATCCCGCCAGTGACTCTTTTTCTGATTCTCGAGGGTTCCCAACATGTTGAGCAGGGTCCTGTTGAAGCATTCTACAGGGTTCCCTCTCGGATGGTAAGGGGTGGTTCTTATCTTTTGAGTGCCAATGAGCTCTCACAGTTCTTTTATTGTTTGGGACTCAAAGTCGGGACCTTGGTCACTGTGGAGTTTTTCAGGGATGCCATAATGGACGAAAAAGTGGTCCCACAGACTCTTGGCCACTGTCCTGCCTTTCTGATTCGGGGTGGGGACAGCCACTGCATATTTTGTAAAATGGTCGATAATGACCAGAATGTCTTTGGTGTTACTGGAGTCCGGCTCCACACTAAGAAAATCCATGCACACAAGTTCGAGTGGTCTTGTTGCGATGATGTTGACGAGTGGAGCGGCTTTCTCGGGCACAGTCTTACGTCGTATACAGCGGTTGCAGGTTTTGACCTTAGTTTCCACCTCGGCTGACATTTTGGCCAACAGAAACGCTTCCGGACGAGATCTAGGGTGCGCTCTGTGCGCAAGCTGGTAGTGAGTCTGAGCACCCTCTTGCAGCTTGCGATACAAGACACCATTTAAAACCGTAAGTTTGTTCCACTCTCTTAATAAGAGACCAAGCTCAGGAAGTTCCTTCCTCAAGGATGGTGGGGGTTTGTCTTCTAACTCCACTTGCCTGAGTACTTCACGGATGCAAGGATCAGCATTTTGCTTGTCTCTTAATTCAGCTGGTGCTAATGAGGGGATCACAGGTAAGCCACCAAGCTGATCCTCTTCAAAGCTTTGTGGGAGAGCCTTTGGATGATGGGCAAGTGACACAACCAAGGTGTTGCTGGGTGATGTTTCTTCAGAGTGGTTGTCAATCACTTGGCGAACGAAGTGCTTCTCACAGATAGCTTTGATGGTGTTTTCATCCAGGTGGGCATAATCAGCCTCTGACAAGTGTCTTTTTGTCAATTGTTGTATCCTCTCCAACTCTTTTTGTGATGATGTATCATCAGGTAATCTGCCGTGGGGATGCCTGGACAGCCCGTCCGCATCTTGATTTTGCTGACCGGCTCTGTATTGTAGCTGGAAATCAAATGTCGACAGAGCGGCTAACCATCTGTAGCTCGTGGCGTCGTGCTTAGCAGAGGTAAGAATATATATTAATGGATTGCTATCGGTGACAGCAAGAAACATGTTCCTGTATAGGTAGTCCTGGAATTTCTCTGTCACTGCCCATTTAAGGGCAAGGAATTCTAATTTGTGCGCAGGATACCTGGACTCGCATTTCGACAGACCTCGACTTGCATAACCAACAACTCGCTTCCGTCCCTGTTGCTCCTGGTAAAGGGCAGCACCGAGTCCCGAGGTGCTCGCATCTGTATGTAAAATGTAGGGGAGCTTGGGGTCAGCAAACCCGAGGATGGGTGCTGTTGTAAGTTTTTCGTTTATGGTGTCGAACGCTGCTTGGCAAGCAGGCGTCCATCTGTCACCAAAGAGGTCCTTTGGGTTGTAGTATTTCTCAGGGTTCACTGTGGTTTTAGTGTGCTTTCTCAGCGGTGGATAGCCAGCAGTGAGCTCGTTGAGTGGCTTCACAATCTTTGAGTAGTCTATTACGAACCAGCGGTAATAACCGCAGAAACCCAGGAAGGTTCTTAGCTCTTTCAGGTTGTTTGGTTTTGGCCAGGTTTTTAATGCTGCTACTTTGTCTGGATCAGTTTCAATGCCCTTTTCGGACACGATGTGACCGAGGTATTTTACAGAGGTTTGGAAGAACTTGCACTTCCCTGGCAACAGTTTCAAGCCAAACTCTTTCAATTGGTTGAGCACGTGCATCAACCTTTCCTCGTGTTCCTCTAGTGTCGAGGAGAAGATGATGATGTCATCAAGAAAAACCAGGGCTTGCTTCAAGTTCAACTCTCCCATACAGCGCTCCATAAGCCTCTGGAACGTGCTAGGGGCGTTAGTTATCCCCTGCGGCATCCTGTTGAACTCGAAGTATCCTAGTGGGCAGACGAACGCGGTTTTGTGTTTGTCTGCTTCCTCCATCTCTATTTGATAGAAACCTGATTTGAGATTGAGCACTGAGAACCACCTGGACCCGGTCAACGCCGAGAATGACTCCTCAAGATTAGGTAAGGCATATGAATCTTTTACTGTTTGGGTGTTCAATTTTCTGTAGTCTATGCAGAGTCTGACATCGCCATTCTTTTTCCTGACGACGACAATCGGCGAAGAGAAGGGCGACTCCGATTCACGGATGAATTCTGCATCAAGGAGTTGCTGGAGATGGTTACGCACAGCCTCTATATCTTGGGGGTGTATAGGTCTTGGTCTATGTTTGAATGTTGTCTCGTCACTGAGGGTTATGTGGTGTTTTATTTTGTCAGTGCGACCAAAATCAAGCTTGTGCAGTGCAAACACCTCCGGCATGGAACTTAATTTCTCAGTTATCCTCTCTTTCCACTCATTGGGTACAGGAGAGTCAGTGAAGTCAAAGTTGAGATTTAATTTTCGGTCAGGTTTTGTGGGAAGGTCTGAATCAGGGGTCTTAACTGATTGAACACTCTTGACAGCGTGTATCTCTGCTATTACAGCCTTTGGAGATAGGGTGATGTCATGATGTGACTCATTCTTGAGCATGACTGGTATGCAGCGTGGTAGTTTCGGTGGTAGGCTTACCAAGCTATCTGTCACTAGGATGCCACCTGGCAGGGAAGATGACTTTGGTGGCTCTACCATCACCCACTTTCCAACATCAGTTGTCCTGCAGCTCACTGATCCTTCAAGGACTTTGGTCTGTCCAGCTGCAATAGTCTCAAAGTCCCTACTATGAAGCCTCACCTCTCCCAGACTGGAATCAACAGACTGTCTTTTCCTGATTTCAAGGGTCTTTAAGACAACTTTGTAGCCGTAAGGAAGAGACTCATAGTTCTGAGGTGCGATATCTGCATACTTTTCATAGAAAACATCCAAAGTATTTGTGCCTATAAGCACTGATGACAAGGTGGAGCGCATGTCAGGTACCACCAAAACCAGCGTGGGCACCTCAATGTCCGCTCCAAGCAAGCTCTTTGGGAATCTGATGGTGGCCTCAACATAGCCAAGGTAAGGGACGCTTTGGCCGTTGGCTCCTTCCACTTCAAGCAGGTCATTCAAGGAATTCATAGGTAAATGAGACAGGTTCTCTAAATAGAAAGAGTTGGGGATCGTTGTTACTTGAGAGCCTGAATCCAACAAGCACCTGCAGTCTTTGTTACCTATGGTCACTTGCGCAGTGCACTTGGCTCCAATCAGCCCTTTTGGCAGGGTCGCTGTCTGTTTTTGTGTGTGAGAGTACACACGGGCTCTGTGCAGCTTCTTTTTGGGACACTTTGTCTGTGTTCCAGTCCCTGTTTGTCCCACAACCGGAACTGGGTCTAGTTTAAATGATCGGGCTTTGAAGCACCATTTTCAATGTCCCATGTTGACTGCTTTTCTCTTAGCTGCTTCCTCTTCTCTGCTACAAGAGATGGGTTTGGCTCACTTTCACACTGAGGCTTAATGTGTCCGTCCTCTCCACATCTAAAGCAATACCAGGGCTTTGGTCTATTGCTTGTGTTGTTGTTTACATCTCGGCTGTGGTGCAGCCTTTGAGATGTTGGAGTGATAGCTGTTTGGGGAGCTATTGGTCTGGCAGCTGATTTAGCCTTTCTACTGTCTTTCTGTGTGATACGTGTGAGCTGGGACTGTAAATCAGCTATTTGTTTCTTTAGGTCTTGGATTTCGGACCTGTGATCAAGAGCTGGCTGAGATGGGTTGCAGTCTTCTTCACTCTGCACATAAATACCTTGATAATAAGAAGACACTCTTGGCTTTGAAATATTGAAGTGCCATTTCATGCGGGATGCTTTGGAAGTACACTTATCTTCTGCTATGCGGAGTAACAGGAGAAGTTCAGCAAAGGTAGGTGGGTTCTGTTTCTTTTGTTCTAGCTGGAGTTCAGCTATCAAGATGTTGTCCCAGCAGCCTCTGACAAACTTGCCTGAGAAGATGCCGGTCAAGGTCACTTGCGGTTACGCCTCCCCTCCTGAGGGTGGTGTTCAGCATCACCTGCAGCCGTTGCAGATAAGCTGAGGATTTCTCACCGTTATCTTGCATTGTGTTAAGATACTTTGCGAAAAGATCATCTCCGTCCTCGACAGTGCCGAAAGCGGAGTCCAAGATCTCTAAGTACACATTAAGGGGAGATTCAGGTGTCAGGTGCTTCACAATATCGATAGCAGGCGATAAGAGACTTTCAAGAAGCTTTCGTGACTTGTACTTCAAGAAGATCAGACTGTGTTGTGTCTTTAAGGAGAAGTTCCACATTGGAAAGCCATGTCTCATAATCCACTTCATTGTTGGATCTGGGGAAACGCCCAGAGAAGGGTCTGAGTCTCAAAGAAGTGTGCACCTGCAGAGCAGAATCTTCATTTCTCACTATGTGCTCGACTATTACTTTTTGAATGTCAGGTGGGTTGACGTCAGAAAATTTCAGAGCAGGCTGTGTCCTTTCTTTAGATGGTGGTGGAGACCAATGATGTTGAACATGCTGCTCCGGGGCCGTACTGGGCAGGGGGCTTACCTGTGCAGCATTTTCAGAGCCATGTTGCTCTGGGGTATCAGGTGAGTTCTGTTCCACATCTTCATCTTGAGTTTCTGATTGATCTAGATCGACATTCTCACTGATGACAGAGAGCTCTTCTCTGAGCACAGCTGCAAAGTCTTTGCCAGTCAGTCTTGCAATGTCCTTTAACTCTGAAAGGTAAGTCTGTGTAGCTGTTTTAATAGCTACAGGTGTGTAGATACTGGCTAAGGTTCTATTGTGATAAGTGACATCAGTCTGAGTCTTACTGTTGAGTCTGTATGGTAATGAAGGTAAGAGAGACTGCATAGCTGTACCATACACATACTCTACTACGACCTGTTTGTCTGACGTTGGCTCAGCGAAATCTACTGGGATTACCCTTTGAATGGAACCATATTGTTTCAGGAAGTCATATAGCTCTTCATCAGTTTCTGTATCGGCTATAACACTAACTATGACCGAGTTAGGGATTTTCACACTACTCGCTTGAATAACGTCCATAATGAATCACTGATAATACTATACGGTCTCTGGTTTCTAGTTTAAATGCTTTAAGCCACTCCTGGCTGGCTCGCCAAATTTGTAGCACCGGTATTACACCACTTACTGCGCCACTGGACCAGTTCTAGGCAGTTCTAAGGAGTGGGGAGCAAAAATAATTACACCAGAGACCGTTGCTTTAAATATAAAAGGCCGGCAATTTACTGAATGCAAAACACACATAGAATATACAGTACGCAAAACAAAACAACAAAAAAGAAGTACCCTGCGGGTTCTTAATATAGAGGTAAATATAATAAATGAAAAGGTATTTCACTCTCTTTTTGTTCTTTAGTTCACCTAAGTTATTTTAGTCAGGCTAATCTAAGTTAGACCAGTCTTTTCCTAGGTTGCCCCTATTTTAGAATTTCTATTTTTCTTCTTGAGTTAACTCTTTTCCTTTCTTTTACAGGTAAGAAAATACCTTCAACTTACACAATCAAATCAAAGTGGACCACAAGCATTTCAAATCACATTCAACATATGAACTCAATATGAAAATTAAAGTACAACATCTTAAATTCAAGTTCAAGTCCAAATGTGAGCTCAATTATTCAGTTCAATGAAGAGTTTCAGTTCAATGAAGAGTTTGTTCAATTCAGTCCAAAAATAATAATTCAATCAGTTTCCAGTTCAGTTCAAAACCAATTCCTGATACTCCTACCACTCTGGCACCCTTCACCATACGCCGGAGATTTCCTCACTGATGCGATGGAGAAGATGAGTTGAAAGTCTGGGTCTGGCTCGCCATCTTGAATCCCGTCTGTGCATGTGCACGTGCAGACCAATCTTCGCTCCGACCAAGCTTCAAACCAAGCAAAAAAACCTGACCTGCGTAACAGGTCATAAGCACAATAAATCTCTTTTTAAATCCTCAAATTACACAAATGCATGTTTCACAGTCTCGGAGTTGTAACGTTACTGCTACGGTGCTTTTTCACCTCAAAAATGGTGGCGGAGCGGTCTCTTTTAACGCACGCTCCGTTTCCCATACAACTACCGCACACATTTACAAAGCATACATTCACTTTTATAACATTCACAGTTTCCATAAACCCAAAATATTAACTGGTAAACAGTTTATGGCGAAGTATTTCCTTGTAAACAGCTACGTTTTTAGTGTTAGCTCTCCGCCAGAGAAGGGAAAAGAAAAAAATATACAACATGGCAAAATGAGAGAAAACAACACAACTCACCAAAACCGGTGTGGCTTAGTTCTCATAAAAAACCCTGTCAGTTCCCGACCAGGTAAGTTATATTTTTCAACTGCAAAATTAACCTTTCACACTTTTCTCTGCTTATTAAACAGCTCGTTCTCTCCGATTTCTCCTCTGCTCTCTCCCTCATGTCTCTACTGCAGCGTAACTGAGGTGCTGCATCTAGCGTCACTAGTCCCTTAAAGGGGCAGTGACATGAATTTTCTGTCGGCATACTTTTTAATCTTAAACATTAAATTGTTGTATTAACATTTTTAATTAACTCTGATGAATTAACTTACATTAAATGAATCATTTTCAAACTTATTTATGCAGCTTTTTAAACTGTTTATTCCTATTTATGTCATATTTTAACATGGGTTACACATGGTTTTATTACAGTTAATAAAATTGATCTATGGTGTTTATATTAAAACAATAGCAACCACAAGAATGACTATGATTTCACTACAGTAATTTTATTTGAATTATGGTGTTTGTTGTCAAATGATTGCAACCACAAAATTGACCATGGTTTTACTGCAGTAATTTTATTTGAACTATGGTGTTTGTAGTAAAATGATAGCAACCAGAAATTGACCATGGTTTTACTGCAGTATTTATATTTGAACTATGATGTTTGCAGTAAAATGATAGCAACCAGAAATTGACCATGGTTTTACTGCAGTATTTATATTTGAACTATGATGTTTGCAGTAAAATGATAGCAACCAGAAATTGACCATGGTTTTACTGCAGTATTTATATTTGAACTATGGTGTTTGTAGTAAAATGATTGCAACCACAAAATTGACCATGGTTTTAGTACAGCAATTATATTTGAACTATGGTGTTTGTAGTAAAATGATAGCAACCAGAAATTGACCATGGTTTTACTGCAGTATTTATATTTGAACTATGGTGTTTGTAGTAAAATGATTGCAACCACAAAATTGACCACAGTTGTACTACAGCAATTATATTTGAACTATGATGTTTGTAGTAAAATGATTGCAACCACAAAATTGACAATGGTTTTAATACTGTAATTATATTTGATCTATGGTATTTGTAGTAAAATGATAGAAACCACAAGATTGATCATGATTTCCCTACAGTAACTATGTTTGAACTATGGCTTTTGTAGTAAAACAATAACAATAACCAGATTGATCATGGTTTCACTACAGTAATTGTGTTTCTACAATGTTGTTTGTAGTAAAGGGATAGCAACCACAAGACAGATCATGGTTTCACTTCTGTAATTGTGTTTGAACTATGGTGTTTGTAGTAAAATGATTGCAACCACAAAATTGACCATGGTTTTACTGCAGTAATTATATTTGAACTATGGTGTTTGTAGTAAAATGATTGCCACCACAAAATTGACCATGGTTTTACTACAGTAATTAAATTTGATCTGTGGTTTTTGTATTTAAACAATAGCAAACACAAGAATGACTATGATTTCACTACAGCAATTATATTTGAACTATGGTGTTTGTAGTAAAATGATGGCAACCACAAAATTGACCATGGTTTTACTACAGTAATTATATTTGAACTATGGTGTTTGTTGTAAAATGATTGCAATCACAAAATTAACGTCTCGGTTACGTATGTAACCTCTGTTCCCTGATGGAGGGAACGAGACGTCGTGTCGAAGAAGCGACACTAGGGGTCTCTCTTGAGCGCCGAAAGATGCCTCTGATCTATGAAAAAAGGCCAATGAGAGTTGGCGAACAGTATTTGCATACCCCGCCTCCGGATACGTTTATAAAGGCGAGGGAAATACGCTCGTTCATTCAGGATTTTTCTGAGGAGCCGGGAGTGTACGCGGGTCAGCTCGTAAGGTGACCGTACCGCGGAAGTACACACAGGAGGAGTCCCGTAGGAGGCCTGATCTGTGGAGCACCTATTCCAGTAGGGGTAGCCTGGGGTACCCGTAGTGGACTGGACCAGCAAGTTCCTCTGCTGAACTGCTGCAGGCCCGAAGGGCTAGGGAGGAATCAACCAGTGACCTAGGTCCTGTGGGAAAGAAGGCGCACTGTTTTACCTCAACAGAGGGAAACGGCGCTGGAACAAGCGATTCACCCGGTCAGATCCTCGATGTGTACCGAGTTCTACGGGCTCGGACCTGAGAAAACACGGGACGGGACTGACTCAACCCTGAGATTGTAAGATCTCCAAGGGTGTTAGGTGTTGCCCAGCCCGCAGCTCTGCAAATGTCTGCTAGGGAGGTGCCCCTAGCCAGTGCCCAGATGACGCCACACTCTTAGTGGAGTGGGCTCGGACCCGCTTTTCGGGGGGGTTCCCTTTCTGCTGTCACTCAAAGCAGGCAAAGAGCTGCTAAGAGCGTCTGAAGCTCTGGGTACGTTCCAGGTAGGCACGCAAAGCACGTACCGGACACAGCAGTGAGGGGGCTGGGTCTGCCTCCTCCCGGGGCAGCGCTTGCAGGTTCACTACCTGATCTTCTGGAGGTCATGGTAGGAACCTTGGGCACATAGCCCGGTCGAGGTCTTAGGATCACATGTGTGTCTGCCGGACCGAACTCCAGGCAAGTGTCGTTAGTAGAGAATGCTTGCAGGTCCCCGACCCTCTTGATGGAAGCGAGCGCAATCAGCAGGGCCGTCTTTTGAAGAGAGGGCCCTGAGCCAACTGATTCTAACGGCTCGGAGGGATTTAGCCTCCGGGCACCTCTTAGGATTAAGTCGTGCTTACCCAGGGACGTGCCGTCTACTGGGTCATGGTGAGCTGCGCCAGCGGCGACATACACCTTCAAGGTGGACGGGGACAGCCTCCCCTCCAACCCCTCCTGTAGGAACAGGAGCACTGACCTAACTGCACACCTCTGTGGGTCTTCAGCCCAGGAACACCAATTCACGAACAGACGCCATTTCAGGGCGTAGAGTTGCCTGGTAGAAGGGGCTTTGGCTTGTTTGATCGTGGCTACGACCGTGGGTGGTAGACCAGCTAGATCTTCCACGTCCCGTTCAGGGGCCAGACGTGGAGGTTCCAAAGGTCTGGGTGCGGATGCCAGAGCGTGCCCCATCCCTGAGAAAGAAGGTCCTTCCTCAAGGGAATTCGCCAGGGAGGGGCTGTCGCGAGGAGTACAAGGTCCGAGAACCAGGCCCGGGTGGGCCAGTAAGGAGCCACGAGAGTGACTTGCTCCTCGTCCTCCCTGACCTTGCACAGCACCTGTGCAAGAAGGCTCACTGGGGGAATGCGTACTTGCGCAGCCCCACCGGCCAGCTGTGTGCCAGTGCATCTGCCCCGAGGGGAGCCTCTGAGCGGGCGTACCAGAGCGGGCAGTGGGAGGTCTCTCGGGAGGCAGAGGGGTCTACCTGGGCCTTGCCGAACCATTCCCAAATCAGCTGAATCGAGTGGGGGTGAAGCCTCCACTCTCCACCAGGCAAGCGTTGTCGTGACAGCGCGTCCGCTATCACATTGAGGTTGCCAGGGATGTGAGTGGCACGCAGTGACTTGAGTCAGTGCTGGCTCCAAAGGAGGAGATGACGGGCGAGTTGTGACATGTGGCGGGATTGGCGATTTATGTACGTGACCGCAGTGGTGCTGTCCGACCTGACTAGGATATATGTTCGTCCCGAATTAACGGGAGACACTTCTGCAGGGCCAAAAAGACGGTCAACAACTCGAGGCAGTTGATGTGCCAACGCAGCTGGGCCCCTTTCCAACGGCCTGAGGCTGCGTGCCCGTTGCAAATGGCGCCCCAACCCAATCTGGAGGTGTCGGTCGTGACCAGGACGCATCTGGACACCTGCTGTAGGGGTACTCCAGCCCGTAAGAAACAGAGGTCTGTCCAGGGGTTGAATGTTTGACGGCAGGCGGGGTGATTGTTACCCAGTGCGTGCCGTGGCGCCATGCTTGTCTCGGGACTTGGGTCTGAAGCCAGTGTTGGAGCGGTCTCATATGCATCCACCCCAGCGGCGCGACTGCCGCGGAGGACACCATATGCCCCAGGAGCCTCTGGAAAAGTTTTAAGGGGACTGCTGTGCCTGGCCTGAAGGCGGCGAGGCAGTTCAACACTGACTGGGCACGCTCGTTGGTGAGACGTGTCATCCTTGAGACCGAGTCTAACTCCATCCTGAGAAAGAGATGCTCTGAACTGGAGTAAGCTTGCTCTTTTCCCAGTTGACCTGAAGCCCCAGACGGCTGAGGTGCCTGAGCACCTGGTCTCTGTGGGCGCATAGTAACTCTCGCGAGGGGGCCAGAATGAGCCAGTCGTCGAGGTAGTTGAGTATGCCGCCTTCTCGGAGCGGGGCAAGAGCTGCCTCTGCGACTTTTGTGAAGATGCGAGGGGACAGAAACAAGCCGAAGGGGAGGACTTTGTACTGATACGCCTGGCCCTCGAATGCAAACCGCAGATAGGGGCGGTGTCGGGGCAGGATGGAGACGTGGAAGTATGCATCCTTCAGGTCTATTGCTGCGAACTAATCTAGATGCCAGACGCAGTTTAAGATGTGCTTCTGCGTGAGCATTTTGAACGGGAGTTTGTGCAACGCTCGGTTGAGAACTCGCAGGTCCAAGATTGGTCGTAAGCCGCCACCTTGTACAATGAAGTAAGGGCTGTAGAAACCCTTCTTCATCTCGGTTGGAGGGACAGGCTCTATCGCGTCTTTGGCCAGAAGAGTCGCGATTTCCGCGCGCAGGGACCGGGCCAGCCAGCGAGACGGGTTGGGAAGTGAAAGCCACGCGTCCAACCTCTGCGCTAGGGGCACCAAGGGGACGATTAATTTTGATGTACCCGGCAGGTAGGGCAGCATTGGGTGGCGACAGGGCGACCCGCAGCTTGGGTGCTGAGAAAAGACTCAAAGCACTTACCTTGCTCCGCACACCCGGCAGGGGGCGGGTTAGCGACTGAGGAGGAGGTCCCGGGTAGGCGTCCTCCAGACTCGTCGGAACCGGCCGGCCGGGGGGCAGTCGTGGGGCTGGAGACGGGTGGTCTGTGTCCAGGAAGCCGGGACTGCTGAGATCTGGTGGCAGAGTGCCGTGAGAACGGCATTTGCGGGCCAGGTGACCCAGAGACAAAAGGAAATAGCCCGTTACAGAGAATATGAGAATGTAAAAACTAATTTGACAAAAAATTCTCCTCCCGGCCCTCCACCGGGGACGGAGCGGTCTTACCATCTCCGGAGCTAACATCTTGGTCCCTGGGTTGAGCGTCTACGGACAGCCTGGGAGCCTTCTGGGTCCTCGAGGGGGTCCGTGAGATGGGGGCGTCTACTTCCTGCGGAGTGCTCGACGCTGGGGCTGAGAGCTGGGCCCGCTTTGGTTGAGGCGGAGCAGGGTGTTTCATAGCCGCAGGAGGACGCCCTCGGCGAGCAGACAGGGCATGGCCCATGTTGGCAGGCTTGCGGCGGGGCAGGATGTGCAATGGCCTCCGTCTGTTTCACCGCTGAGGACTGCTGGGCAGAGTCGTCAACGGTGGCGCCGAATGGACGGAGCTGGGAGACGGGGGTGTGGGAGAAGGTGTGCCTTGTCTACCTCCCGCATTTCGACCAGGTCCAGTCCACAGATGCGTTTCTGGACCACAAGAGGTGGCCATTGCCTGTTCGAGTGCCGGTGCTTCTGACCTCCGTGGCCCGGGGCGCGGTTGGTCATCCAGCGCAGTTCCTGCAGCACATCAAGAACAGGACTACCCAAGGTGCAAGTTTTGAAGTGTCTTGGCCTGGTGTTGGTTGCAGGAAGGGCCGTGGCGTGCAGAGTGGAAGCGGTCTGGGGCCGTTCCACCGCGAGGGTAGTGAGAGCGGAGGAGCGAAGAAGCCTTGGCTTTGCTCAACTAGTCATGCACGTCCGAGAAGAAAGGAACCGGGGGGGGGGGGGGGTTTGGGCGTGGCTGTGAGCGGCGCACCTGCCCGCGGGACCGATCAAGTAGCCCGGGAAAGCATAGCGGATCTCCGTGCGTCAGGCTCAGGCTGGGCGGCAGACCCGAAGGTGGCGGCCCAGGTGAGTGATCAGCATCCGATGCCGCTGTAACGCTCTCCGATGCAGCGGTGATGTCATCCAATTCTGAAGCAAGCAAGCATGCCGGGGAGGTGGGCGGTTCGAGGGGGTTTACCCAGCGAACAGAGCCCGTCATAGTCCCCAAATCGCCTTCATCGCCCGCGGCGCTTGCGCCGATCCCGTAGGAAGAAGGCGGAGCGCGGGGGGTGGCTGAAGTGGCTTTCTCTCATTACAAAAGAAAGCCGTGCGACCACAATGCTATAACGGCCATGTTCTCACACTGAGAAGATGAACCATTCATAAAACGCTGCCTGCGTGTGATCGCAGCCCAGGCATGCAAGACAGCTTTTTATGACTGAGAGAGGTGGGGAGAAATCACCGCATCCAGAAACTACACAGGGGCGGAAATGACATCTTTATAAAGACGCGTCCTGAAAAGGACGTTCAACGCCGCTGTGTAATGCTCTTTCAGAGAAATAAACTCTTTTACAGAGAAAATCACTCTTTCAACTCTTTTAACTCTGCGCTGTCGAAGCGCCCAGGGGCAAACTGCACGCCGGCAGTGAAGAAAAAAGCCACTGAAGTGCGCCGTAAATCCAACAGTAGCAGAGCGTCAGAGGATCAGAAGCAGGATCAGTTGTGTCATTCGCAGCTGACTGCATACACACGACCATCGACTCCGAAGAAAATTACTGAATGAACGAGTGTATTTCCCTCGCCTTTATATCCGTATCCGGATGCGTGGTATGCAAATACTGTTTGCCAACTCTCATTGGCTTTTTTTCATAGATCAGAGGCATCTTTCGGCGCTCAAGAGAGACCCCTAGTGTCGCTTCTTCGACACGACGTCGAAGTGAGCGACAGACGGGGAACCATGGTTTTACTGCAGTAATTATATTTGAACTATAGTGTTTGTAGTAAAATGATTGCCACCACAAAATTGACCGTGGTTTTACTACAGTAATTATATTTGAACTATAGTGTTTGTAGTAAAATGATTGCCACCACAAAATTGACCGTGGTTTTATTACAGTAATTAAATTTGATCTATGGTTTTTGTATTTAAACAATAGCAACCACAAGAATGACTATGATTTCACTACAGTAACTATTTGAACTGGTGTTTGCCGTAAGATGATAGCAACCACAAATTGACCATGGTTGTACTGCAGCAATTATATTTGAACTATGATGTTTGTAATAAAATGATTGCAACCACAAAATTGACCATGGTTTTACTGCAGTAATTATATTTGAACTATGGTGTTTGTTGTCAAATGATTGCAACCAAAAAATTGACCATGGTTTTACTACAGTAATTATATTTGAACTATGGTGTTTGTAGTAAAATGATTGCAACCACAAAATTGACCATGGTTTTAATACTGTAATTATATTTGAACTATGATGTTTGTAGTAAAATGATTGCAACCACAAAATTGACAATGGTTTTAATACTGTAATTATATTTGAACTATGGTATTTGTAGTAAAATGATAGAAACCACAAGATTGATCATGATTTCCATACAGTAACTATGTTTGAACTATGGCTTTTGTAGTAAAACAATAACAATAACCAGATTGATCATGGTTTCACTACAGTAATTGTGTTTCTACAATGTTGTTTGTAGTAAAGGGATAGCAACCACAAGACAGATCATGGTTTCACTACTGTAATTGTGTTTGATCTATGGTTTTTGAAGTAAAATGATTGCAACCACAAAATTGACCATGGTTTTACTGCAGTTATTAAACTTGATCGATGGTGTTTATATTAAAACAATTGCAACCACAAGAATGTCTATGATTTCACTACAGTAACTATTTGAACTATGGTATTTGTCGTAAAAATGATAGCAACCAAAACAATTGAAAATGGTTTTATCACAGTAATTATATTTGAACTGTAGTATTTGTAGAAAAACGATAGCATCCACAAAATTGACCATGATTTTATTACAGTTAATAAACTTGATATATGGTGTTTATATTAAAGCAATAGCAACCACAAGAATGACTGATTTCACTACAGCAATTATATTTGAACTATGGTGTTTGTAGTAAAACGATAGCAACCACAAAATTGACCATGGTTGTACTACCGTAATTATATTTGAACTATGGTGTTTGTAGTAAAATTATATCAACCACATGATTGGGCATGGTTTTATTATAATTTTTTAAACGATCTATGGTGTTTGTAGTAAAATGATAGCAACCACAAAAGTGACCGTGGTTTTATTACAGTTATTAAACTTGATCTATGGTTTTTGTATTAAAACAATAGCAACCACAAGAATGATTATGATTTCACTACAGTAACTATTTGAACTGGTGTTTGTAGTTAAATGAGAGCAACCACAAATTGACCATGGTTTTACTACAGTAATTATATTTGAACTATGGTGTTTGTAGAAAAACGATAGCAACCATAAAATTGACCATGATTTCACTTTACTACAAACACCATAGTTCAAATATATTTACTGTGGTAAAACCATGGGCAACCACATTTGTAGTAAAACGATTGCAACCACAAAATTGAACATGGTTTTACTACAGCAATTATATTTGAACTATGGTGTTTGCAGTAAAATGATAGCAACCACAAAATTGACCATGGTTTTACTACAGTAATTATATTTGAACTATGGTGTTTGCAGTAAAATGATAGCAACCACAAAATTGACAATGGTTTTACTACAGTAATTATATTTGAACTATGGTGTTTGCAGTAAAATGATTGCAACCACAAAATTGACCACGGTTGTACTACAGTAATTATATTTGAACTATGGTGTTTGCAGTAAAATGATTGCAACCACAAAATTGACCACGGTTGTACTACAGTATTTATATTTGAACTATGGTGTTTGTAGTAAAATGATTGCAACCACAAAATTGACCACGGTTGTACTACAGTAATTATATTTGAACTATGGTGTTTGCAGTAAAATGATTGCAACCACAAAATTGACCACGGTTGTACTACAGTATTTATATTTGAACTATGGTGTTTGTAGTAAAATGATTGCAACCACAAAATTGACCACGGTTGTACTACAGTAATTATATTTGAACTATGGTGTTTGCAGTAAAATGATTGCAACCACAAAATTGACCACGGTTGTACTACAGCAATTATATTTGAACTATGGTGTTTGCAGTAAAACGAAATTGCCCATGGTTTTACAACAGTAAATATATTTGAACTATGGTGTTTGTAGTAAAACGATAGCAACCACAAACTTGACCATGGTTGTACTACAGCAATTATATTTGAACTATGGTGTTTGCAGTAAAACGAAATTGCCCATGGTTTTACAACAGTAAATATATTTGAACTATGGTGTTTGTAGTAAAATGATTGCAACCACAAAATTGACCATGGTTTTACTACAGTATTTATATTTGAACTATGATGTTTGCAGTAAAACGATAGCAACCACACAATTGACCACGGTTGTACTACAGTAATTATATTTGAACTATGGTGTTTGTAGTAAAAAAAACGATTGCAACCACAAAATTGACCATGGTTTTACTACAGTAACCATGTTTGAACTATGGTGTTTGCAGTAAAATGATAGCAACCACACAATTGACCACGGTTGTACTACATCAATTATATTTGAACTATGGTGTTTGTAGTAAAAAAAACGATTGCAACCACAAAATTGACCATGGTTTTACTACAGTAACCATGTTTGAACTATGGTGTTTGCAGTAAAATGATAGCAACCACAAAACTGACAACGGTTTTACTACAGTAATTATATTTGAACTATGGTGTTTGCAGTAAAATGATTGCAACCACAAAATTGGCCATGGTTTTACCACAGTAATTATATTTGATTATGGTGTTTGTAGTAAATTGATAGCAACCACAAAATGGAGTATGGTTTTACTAAAGTTTTTAAACCCAATCTATGGTGTTTGTAGTAAAACGATAGCAACCACAAGAACGACCATGATTTCACAACAGTAATTATATTTGATCTATGGTGTTTGTGGAAAAACATGGTAAATGTTATTAAGCGATGGATAAAGCTATCGTCAGGCAACGCAAAATAATTTTGATAATTTATGATATTTAATAAATAAAAAAATTATGGATTTAAAAATTAATTATCCCTGTCCTTTAAGGGGCTCCATAATGTTGAGATGTGAATCTAGCATGCCCTAAGAATTATATAGATTTATTTATTTATTTATTTCGAGCAACATAATATCACAAAAACTATGCAATAAGACAACATATTTGTTTAAACAAAACTAGGCAATAAAACAACATATTTTTTACGCAATAAGACAATTTAAATACACCAAACTTAAACAACATAAATCCATCTATTGCTCGAAACGGAGTGGGCAGAAGTTCAAACTTATTTAAATCCACCGCGGTTAGTTACCGTTAACAGGAAAAGAAAAAGAAAAAAGAGAAAACAAAGGTAGCTGCTTCCTTACTTATACCAACAATGGTAATCAGTATACCTACAAGGTAAGATGACACCGCCTATGTATACATGGATTTATCAATGCAATTATTGTGATACCAGCAATGGTAATAAATCAGAATACCAACAGAGTAAGATCACACAACCTATAACTACATGAATACCACACTGCTAGATTAAACCCCTTTCTCCTTGTACTCTGACATAACCTTCTGTTTGTAAAGAGCTTTAAATTGATTAAGGGTTTTACATAGTTTTATTCAGGGCCTAGATTATTCCACAGTTTGACCCCACATACAGACACACAAAAACTCCTCCTAGTAGTTTTGACCTTTTGTATTAAAAAATTTCCAAAACTCCTCAAACTGTACAATTGCTCACTCTGTTTATATAACTTTTGAATGTTAGCCGGTAACAAGTTATGAAATGCTTTAAATGAGAGTTGTGCCGTTTTGAATTTAACTAGGTCCTGTAATTTAAATAGTTTTGATTTGAGAAAAAGTGGATTTGTGTGTCCCATATATTCTACCTTATGTATTGAGCGAATAGCCCTTTTTTGTAAGGTGAATAGTGACTGTAAAGAAGTATTATAATTATTTCCCCATACTTCAACACAATAGGTTAAGTACGGTAAGATCAGTGAACAATACAAGGTACGGATTCTCATCAAGGATATGTTTGGCTTTATTTATTATTGCAAGGCTTTTGGAGACTTTAGTTTTTATGTGTCTAATGTGAGTCTTCCAGGTTAGTTTATTATCTATTGTTACTCCTAAAAATTTTATTTCAGCAACATTTTCAATTTGTATTCCATCAATCTCAGTCGCTGTATCTGTTTTTTTTCTTATAATTACCAAAAAATATAGCTTTTGTTTTAAGTTTAACGATAATTTATTACTATCCATCCATTTTTCTATATTCCGTAATTCAGTATTTGCAACATTAATCTTCTCATCTTCTCATAGTTGTCATCACAATAGAAAATGTTAGTATCATCTCCAAACAAAACACACTTAGATATTTTAGAAACATTAAATATGTCATTGATGTACAAGTTGAATAAGCTAGGGCCCAACACTGACCCCTGAGGGACACCACAAGAAATTTAGATAATAATCATTGTAAAATATTATGGTTACTACTACGTTACGTATGTCTTTTGGTTATAAAAATGAGTAATGACCCATTAAGTCACTTTTGTGGTTTTCATGCATATATTATTTAAAGTTTAACCATTTATTTTCACAATCCTTTAAAGTGTCTCAATACTTTTATTCAGAAAGACTTAATAGTGACATACTGACACACCAAATTTAGGTGAATGAAGTTCTCTCCCATGAGAGACGTCTTGTATGTTTTAGTTCTCTGAGCAGACTCCCTCAGGGAGACCCATAGGAAAGAGAAGTCAAAAATGAGATCTCTTTAATATCTCATTGGTTTCTCGGAGCCATTAATGAAATCAAGATACTTTTGATGAAGGTGAAGTATGTAGTTCCTTCATAAGTGTGTTTACATGCACGTCAATACACTTATTCAAAAAAATTTGTTGTTTTGATGATAAAAAATGTGGACAATAGTAATACAGGGATAACTTGCATCAAAACTTTGACTGGTTGTGGAATGCTTACATTTTTCTCCAATATAGTTTTGCTTGTGATTTTCTTTCTACAAATTAAAATATATTTCTGTCTTCTGTCCATTTCTTTAGGAGATGACTTATCTGTGTATCCCTGCAGCAGATTTGTCCTGGCAAAACCTGTGAGCAGACAACATGCATTTCTGAAGGGCATATTTGCTAATAGCTATGATATCTCTCCACCACTAGTCGGCAGAACAAGTAATTGTAACCTGAAGATATAAATAAACTACAACTGTTTATGATAAGTTCTCTACAAAGCTCATACTCACACTTTACTCTCTTTTTACATTACACACCAACACATGCTGTTCCCTTTTGTCTTTTCCACAGTTTTCATTACCCTTAAAGGATTGATTTCCCAAAAATGAAAATTCTGTCATTATTCCCTAACAAAAGAGTTGTTCAAAAGAGTCACCATTCACTTTTCTTTGTATGGAACCTTTCTTTATTTTCAGACAAATTATCCCTTTAATATATGAATATTGTGATTTCATGCCATAATTGGCAGACATAATAGTTACACCCTTGAGCATGCATGCATTTACACACACGTGTTTGTGAGTGCACAAACTCACATACGCACACTTCCTCTTGTGGCCCGATTAGTGCAGGAAGGAAGTTATGAGCTGGGTTCTGCAGTGATGCCTTGGTCTCACTACGCCTTTATTTATATCCCCCCTTTACCATCAGCCCTCATGTCACCCCTCTGAGCCTGTGAATCCGGGCAATGCGTAATGTGAAACTGACCCTCTGTATCTGAACGGGACTGACCCAGCCCTGTCTCATCCTGGTCCTGTCAGCAGGATGGATGTTCTGGAGGAAATGCTACCATACCTGCCATTTCATTTTTTCTTTGCATGCTAAATAGAAACCACATGTCAGATTTCTAGATTTCTTGACAGCCTTTATCTGGGCACGGACAAACCAAAAATATTTTTAATCAAAACAGGTCAAAATATTGCAGCAAGAAGGACCTACATCCATATTAATCTGGATTAGTTTGAAAACTGCGTTTTAGATTCTGAAATGCTCTCTGCATTAATTCTGATAAATCTGAAAACAGCATTTTGTTTTCGATGTACAACTTCCACGTATGGTCTGAAAAGCAATTGTCCTCGTTTTCCATCGCTGGATAGCAATTCAGAGTAAATATCCAGTTGCCTTTGAAGGAATGCAATGTGAATGTTGTACAAATTAACATTATCTTTAACAATGCTTTTAAAGTGGATAGCAGGCACAACAACGTCACTACAACATGGGCGACTACAACATTGGCCGCCATCTTGATTGTTTTTGGTCGAATGGACCAAATGACTGTGTAACATGACAACAAATACATCATCGTTTTCCCTGTCCACACTACAACGGAATGACAGAATTTTCAAATTTATCCACTTGGGTGGAGCATTTTCAAAAAGCTCAGTTTTCACTGGACTAAAATGCTGATTCGGTGTTGATGGAAGGCCAAAACATAGCAAAATGTATGCGTTTTCAAACTAAAATGTTTTAGTGTAATTTTGAACAAGAAAATCAACCAAACCCCTCTGCAGCATTGCAAAGATTAGTAGGGCATGTTGTGAAGACCTTTGCTTTGACACTCTTGTCTGTGATGCCATGAACAAGTATCAGCATTTACAGGTTCATGGAAAACCTGGACATATCAGGGAATCTTATAATTGTTATATCCCGGCCTGGATAAGTCCATGGCAATGAGTAAAATCTTAGAGTCTTGGAAAAGTCTTCATAAAATGATTTGAAACATTCCTAGTCACTTAACTAGAATCAGTGACTGGAAAGATATTGGAAAGGTCAGGGAAATTAATTTGTAATCCCATCTTCTTCATATGACTGAAATGTAGGCCAGCATCTATAGCTTCACATTAAGATGTTTAAGCCAATGGATTCAGGAGATTGTGACATCTTGTGAGACCCAGTCAGCTTTCAGGCTCTGTCAGTGCTAAAGTTACAATTTTGGAGGGTGTTCACATAGGTCCATTAAGGCTTGCATGCCTTCAGACATAGATGAGTGACATTTTGAGGTCCAGGTCGATTTGTAGATGTTCATTGCTATCTACTTGTTGTGCTTCCTGGATGGTTGAGGCATTTTGGTGGATGGATGGTGGAGCAGTGTAGGACAGCACATTTAGTGTATAAATTACCTTCAGAGAGCAGCTCACATTCTTCACGTAACTTGGAACACATCCGCAGGCCTACGGCACAGAAAGACATACATTCTTCACATCTTTGCACATTCAGTTCATCCGCAGCAGACAAACGCAAATGCCATTCAGTGGATGATTTTTTTTTCTCCCCAATTTGGAATCCCCAATTCCTACTACTTAGTAGGTCCTAATGGTGACATGGTTACTCATCTCAATCCGGGTGGTGGAGGACAATTCTCAGTTGCCTACACTTCAGAGAGAGTCAATACGTGCATCTTATCACATGGCTCGCTGTGCATGACACCATGGAGCCTCATGCTACTCTCCGCGATCCACACACAACTTACCATGCGCCCCATTGAGAGCAACCGGGCCAATTTGGTTGCTTATGAGACCTGGCTGGAGTCACTCAGCACACCCTGGATTCGAACTCGTGACTCCAGGGGTGGCAGTCACAATCAATACCCATTCGGTGCATGTTAAGTTTTGATGGTAAAAATAGACATTATGGCATGGGCATGAGGAAAGGGGAGGAATTGAACTGCGGTTCGAACCAAGCAATCAAACCAAATTATACAAAGTTATTTGCAGTACATTTTATTACAAGTACAATCTCCTTGGAATAGTTTGAACTTAAGTGTCTGGGGTCAATGGTACAGTAGTAATAGTTAAGGGGTCGTTCCTTACAGATCTTGAACCGGTAACTTTCAGTTTATCAGCTCTGAGGTTTAGCCACTATACCACACCAGCCCAAACTGGTGAGAGAGAGTTAAGGGCAGGAATGTTCCCACCATAGACATTCAAAATGTTGGTTGATAGGTCTTTGCAATTAATCGCAATAAAATCGCAATATGAGCACGTGAAGTTTCTAAATCAGAACAAGCTGTAACTTTATTTTTTATTTTATGTTTAATTCGCTATTCTGATTTGTGCACATCTTTTCCTGATGAGATCTCGCTATTCAGATTAAGAAAGCAAAGAAGGTACTAGTGAGAGAACAGAACAGAAATTGAGAAATTAAGGGTGACAAAAAAAGGTTTAAAGAAAAAAATGATTCTATCATTTATGTAAAGACAGTTTTGTTATCCTCTTTTTGAACACGGAAACACATTTTGAATGTAAAATGTGTTAGGAAAAACATTTGACAACATCACAATTAAAATCGTAATATCTATAAATTTTTTTATTAAATTTTTTGGACCTATTGCACAGCCCTTGATTTTAAATGCTTAGAATTGGTCATTCTCATATATTTGCATCCTTGGTTGAAGGGTTTCAGTGCCGGTTTAACTCAAAATGCCATTATATTTGTATTGTTATTTGAAGTTTGTTTCAATTGTCTGTGTGAACCTTATTAAAATGACCAGATTTTATGGTTATCAGCATATGTGTTTTGAATGCTGGTGTCCCAACCAACCATCTAATCTAGCTTAACCAGTAAGATTTCCTTTGTTTTTCCTTCAAGGTTGTGTGAAATTTCTATTGGATATAGTTTTGTTCTGCCAAGTAATTAGAGACATACACAGTAGTTAAATATGGACAAATAATTTTTCCCTCACATTTGACACAGATCTGTTTTTGAATAACTGTGTGCACAGAAGTACAAAATATTTGTTTGGAGTTTATTGTTGCACAGTACTGTACAAAGTTAAAATGTTATATAAAATGTAATCACATGATTTTTCATAGTTAATCACGATTAATCGCAGGTTAAAAAAAAAAATGCTGAAAATTGACACTATATACACACTTCCTGTTAAAATGCATTGTGGTGGTGGGGGTGTGGGTAAGCGCCAGTTTGTGAATGGAAAGCGAGATCAAGAGATGAGAATGGTAAGGATCATCACCTGGCAATGATTGTCAGGTTTTGGTTTGTTTTGTTTTTTTTGTTTGTTTTTTTTTGCCATTTTTGACCTAATATTGACTTTAAGACATGCCAGTCTATTGTATACTGTGGCAACTCAAAAACAAACACAAAGACAATGTTAAGCTTCATTTAATGAACCATATTGCTTTCATCTGTGTTTGATATAATGGCAAGCGATTAGTACCAAATGATCAATTTATCATGATTACTCAAGGGTAAGGTGTTTGTAGTGATGGCTGCTGGAAATGGGGCCTGTTTAGATTTTATCAATAATTACTTTTTTCAAATAGTGATGGTGCTATTTTTTAAATCAGTAATGTCCTGACTATACTTTGTGATCAGTTGAATGTCACTTTTGTGAATTAAAGTACCAATTTCCTTCTGTGTGCCAGTGTGTGTGTGTGTGTGTGTGTGTGTGTGTGTGTGTGTGTGTGTGTGTGTATATATATGTTATACCATAGTTTTGATGACTATTATTCTAAAATGCGGACAAAAAAATTATAATAAAGAATGAGTAAGTGTTTCAAAACCTTTGGTGTGTGTGTGTGTGTGTGTGTGAAATAATAATACAAATAAAAATAAAATAATAAAAATATTTTATTTTATGTCATACATTTTTAAATTCTGAAACTTTGATTCAAAATCTAAATAAAATATGGAGATATACAGACTCAGACTTTTTTTTAAACTCGTGATGTGTTTATATTTGTTTTTTAATAATGTAGTTTTAGGTGTCACTGTCATTGTGCTTCCAAAGGCCTTTGTGATGGGTTAAAAATCTCAAGCATTAAAAGCGCATTCTCTTATTTACATAAAATGTATTTCAAACGCAACAAATAAACCATAACGATGTAGAATGGCATCTGCTCAACCTTGCAGCTTGACCAACGCAACACATTTGCGTTGTCTTGCATGAAGCGCTGCCTGAACTGATCTGCACTGCAATATCAGCATCTTGTGAAGCATGAAAGTTTTTGCATGTGCTGCACTCTGTTTTATCACGCTTTAGTGTGTAGCTTCCTGTAATAACAACATAAAACAAGCTGCGTAATCAAGAGGAAGAATTACATCAGAAGGTTGACTGGCATGCAGGTGTAAGGTACTTCATATAAAACATACTCTAACATACATCTCTCTCTCTCTCTCTCTCTCTCTCTCTTATTTGCATGTCAGTGCATGCTTACTTCTCCATGTGCCAAATGGATGAAAATGTATATCTTGCTCCAGGGTATCTTAAACATTTTTGTTTACTGTTATATCATCACACACCTGAAAAACTACTCCATCAACATCAGTTGTGTCATAGTCTGACAGAAGACATCTAAAATGTAGATTATCTAAAACTGTACCTCAAAAAGTATTTGGAGACTTAAGACACACTTTAAGGAATACTTTTTGGCTACTTTATTCACCAATACCTAATATAGTAAATTGACTGTATGACTGTATTGTAATATGTCACTGATTCAATCTAGTATATTGCATTCCAACATCCCTTTTGTAACAGACTTGTGTTATTCCTGTATGATGTCAACAATATCTGTCTCTGTTTCCCTTCACATTATACAGCATTTTAAAGAAAGTATTAAATTCATGCACGAATCAAGACTGAAAGGAGAGGACTGTCTAGTTCACTGGTAAGTCAGGGGTTTGTATGTAATTTTGCTATTTAAGTCTATATTATATTTAATTTATAACAGACCAGTGTTTGTTATATGTGCACCATGCAGTCCAAATGTTGACCCTACCATAAGAGGAACCAAAATGTGCACACAGCCAAGATACCAGCCCTAATCGAGCCCAGGGTGACAATGTGAACAGCTGATAACTAGGTGTCAAAGGGGGCTATTTTTGAACTTCCCAAAACAGCAGTAGACACCAGACTCTGTTTGATATGAGAATATGTGGCTTGACAGTTTCATACTGAAAACACATAACGAGGTGAATAGAATTTAATTGAAATTTTTTTTCATACATTTTAAAAGATATTTAAAAAAATGTTATGCAAATATTTTATGTTCTACTACAGTAATAATACTAATGCATTTGGTGGAACACAGGGAACTAGATGTTTACATTTTCTGAAGAAAATATAGGTGGTCTTTGCCTGTGTAAAAGTCCCTGCCACAGATAATTATGATAATGATACCGATAATTAAGGTATTGAAAGAAAGCCGCTAACCAAATAATCAGCCAATAGTTTTTAAAATCTATATATTGAATTTGAACGATAAATATAAGTATGGTATTGGAAGAAAGCCGATTGTTTTTAAAATTGATATATTGAATTTTGATGATACAGATAATTAAGGTATTGGAAGAAAGCCGATAGTTTTAAAATGTATCAATAGAATTTTAACAATACTGATAATTAAGGTATTGGAAGAAAGCTGGTAAACAAATTTGTATTTATTTTTTTAAAATGGCTCTTTTAACTAAGCCTGACCTCTTCTGCACCAGGACCTCTTTATTTTGAAATGTCTGTGCACTCCCAGATGCTCCACAAACAGAAAATAATCCATTATAAATAACAAATTATTTATCTAAAATTCTGATTACACTACTCTCTTTTTAAGTTACTTAATTTTAAATACTTTTCACGGATATGTTTTTAATTTGCCACTCAACATATTCAGAATGTCTATATTTCCACATGCAAGTTCCACCTCAGCACCTCAATTGTCAACAGTGACTATTCAGCTGTCACAGAAAAACAAACACATTTACTTTGTGTTTTAATGTACATCAACACTATTTTAAATATATGTGTGTGGCAGCGGGGGTGTGGACAAGCATGCATTCGGAGAGAGAGAAAGCGGTAAGTGCTCTTACACCTGTGCTAAATTATGTCTTACACCTGTCTCTAATTCCAGTGAGCATGGGGAGAGCGGCATATAAATGGCCACGCCACCACCAGAGAGAGAGAGAGAGAATGACATGAGTGACCAGTGACTGGCATGTCTTATTAAATGTTTATTGTGAAGCTGAAGAGTTTATATTGAAGTTTATACTTACTGTGAAGCTGAAGTCTCAGAGAAGTTTATATGGCAAGGTTTGTGTGACACTGATCTGATTGAACTGAGAAAAGCTCTGAGAAGTGCCTTACTTGACTGCTTCATGGCTCTCTGTCTCCTCCCTTCCATCTCAGAACTTGGAGTTCTTACACTGGTGCTGAAACCCGGGATCTGGAAGTACGCCCCATGGAGTCCTCCCAGTTGGCCGAGGTCCTCCAGTCCCACGCTGGCCTACATCAGAGTCACCAACATTCCCTGCTTGAGATGCGCCAGGACCAGGATCGCCGATTCTTTGAGATCATGCAACCCCGGACACAGCCCCCTGCCCCCACCCACGCTCCTGAAGATGGGGGAGAAGACGACGCAGAGGCTTTCCTCAATCTGTTCGAGCGGACCACTGAGATCTGGAGCTGTCCACGTGACCAGTGGGCGGCCCTGCTCCTTCTGTTCTTGTTCGGGGAAGCCCAGCTTGGTGCTCAACAACTGCCGGTGGCTAACCTACTGGCATATGCCGTCCTGAACGTAGTGTTGCGGAAGCACTCTTCAAAATAATCTCCTAGGTGGGGATTCCAAAAGAAATCCTCACCGACCAAGGCACAACCTTTATGTCACGTACAATACGTGAGCTTTATGTACTATTGGGTATTAAGATGCAGCCTGTGAACTTCCATAGTTGCTCAGTTTTACAACAGTTTCTCCTAAAACAGCAAATAGTCTTATTAATTTAAGGACAGGGCTTTTTATTAGGGACAGGGCTCAGTTTAGCAGGAGCCATTATATCTAAGATAGATAAACACTGGAAATTAAAAGACTGAACAAGCGTATCTGCATCACTACCTAAGACAAATTTGTGTCAAATGATGCAGAAAAACTTTTGACAGCACATTGATAAATAATCTGCCAATGAGTCATTAATTTACAATGAAGAGGATCCAGTTCATATGAGAAATCAGAGAAAACACAGCTATGGTCACTCAAATGTACATCCTCCACACACACATGATCTATATTTATTCCTATGGAGAAAACCAGGTCCAAGCTATGACCCTTTCTGTGAGTCGGGCCAGAAACATGCTGTATAAAATGAAGACTCCATGATAGTTAAGAAATCAGCAGCCATATTACAAGAAATATCATCAATGTGTAAGTTTAAATCACCAATAATGAATAGTGAACACACCAGCTGGACCAGGAAGCCGGGAGATTAAAATACAATAAAACACTTTCTGTAAACCAACCTTAATCATCTGTATCTCAAAAGTATAAAAACAGTCACAGTTCCTGAAAAAAACTCTGTGAGTCCTCCACCACGGTGCAACAAATGTGGTGTACCGATGACAGAGCATTTATCGAGGCAGAGTTCATTAAGATGTATATGATCCATCTCAGTGCTGACAGATTGGTGTCCTCATCAGCTGATCAAAAAGGAACAGATTGCAAATACCAGGTGTGTATTCCTTGGTCAAGCCAGGCTGCCCTCGTCCTAGGAGCTCGCCTCCAGCAGGTGTGTGGTCCCCGGTCAAACCATGCAGAACAACTCTGTGATGACAAAACAGCATCTGCATCAGCTGATCGAAGAGGAACATTTCACAACGACCTGGTGATAATCCCCAGTCAAGCAAGACCGCACTAGTCCAGGAAACTTGCCTCCAGCACCACCTCAGCTTCACTTGAATACCAGTCCTGGTTCCTCATTTTCTCAATCGTTTTTTGGGGTAGTCAGAGCCTCGTGCTGTAGGCCTGTACAGCAAAAGGTGCTCAGGTGAGGAAGTAGAGTGACATGTGACGAGAGCGTATGCTGCCTTGCCGATTTATGTATGCTACCGTCGCGGTGCTGTCTGAACAGATCAAGATGTGCTTGCCTCGGATCAGTGGGAGAAACCTCCACAGGGCAAGAAATACGCAATGTAATGTGTCTGTTGCACACGGCTCCCTAACTCTGTTTAGAGGCATCTGTGGTGACCACGATGCATCTGGACACCTGATGTAGGGGGACTCCTGTCCGCAGAACACAGAGGTCTGTCCAAGGGTTGAATAACTGAGGGCAGAGGGGGGTGAAGATCACACGAAACAAGCTGTGATGCAATGACAATCTCATGACTCGAGTCACATATGCATCAACCCTTGCGACGCGACCATGGCTGAGGATGCCATATGCCCCAGGAGTTTTAGAGGGACCACAGTGCCTACTTTGAATGACAAAAGGCAATTCATTACTGACTGAGCGCGCTCATTTGTGAGGCATGCTATCATTGATTCTAACCCCATGCTGAGAAAAGAGATGCTCTGAACTGGGGAGTTAGCTCTCGAGAGTGAGCTAAGATCAGCCAGTTGTCGAGGTAGTTGAGTATGCGGATGCCCACTTCCCTTAGCTGGGCAAGGGCGGCCTCTGTGACTTTCATGAAGACGCGAGGGGACAGGGACTGGCCGAAGGGTAGGACCTTGTACTGGTATGCTTGGCCCTCGAATGCAAACCGTAAAAAGGGTCATCGAGAAATGTGAGCGCAGCTGTACATCATCACACCATTAGCTGGGTAATTCCTAGCCAATCGCAGGTAAGCCATTGCTTTATAAGTCAGCTCACAATCTATCACATTGCTGTTTCAGCGTGCTAACATGGCAACCTCCACCACCCCACCACCACCAGTTGAGCCCCATCCCGCATGGGGGTAGGCTCCTCGCCCCTGCCTCCTATCTCCGGCAGGATATGACGGTTCTGAGTACAATTCCCTCGGACCACCAGACGGGGCCTACGCCAAAGAGAGACATTACTTTTCTGTTCTACATTCATCAAATAAATGGCATCTTAAACCTCACTCAAGCCTGCGTGTCTTCCCGATAGAAGTGTATGTACGCTTCCTTCAGGTCTACTGCTGTGAACCAATCTGGATGCCGAACGCATGTTAGAATGTGTTTTTGTGTAAGCACCTTGAACAGGAGTTGGTGCAAAGCCCAGTTGAGAAATTGCAGATCCAAGATTGGCCTCAACCCATCTCCTTTTTTGGGTATGATGAAATAAGAACTGTAGAAGCCCTTCTTCATCTCAGCTTGAGCGACAGGCTCTATTGCGTCCTTGTGTAGAAGGATTGTGATTTCCGCCTGTATGGTGCTGGCATTCTCGCTGTGCACTGAAGTGAAGCGGATACCGCTGAAATGGGGTGAGCGCCTGGCGAACTGAATCGCGTAGCCGAGTCGGAATGATCCAGGCCAGCCAGCGCAAGCGATGCATCAAAGCTCTCAGTGGGGGACACTAAGGGGACGATCACGTTTGACTTACCTGGTGGGGCTTCGCAGCGGTAGGGAGCAGAAAGTGTTGCATCGGGAGGCAAAGTTGCATCCTGAGGCATGTGTGCTGAGGAAAGCCTCAAAGCAGTTACCTTGCTCTTACCTTAGTGACTGAGGAGGAGGTCCTAGTGAGGCATCCTCTGGACTCATCAGAATCAGACGGCTGGGGGTGTGTATGTGGTACAGTTGTGGATGTGGAGGTGAAAGGTCTACATAGTGCCACTTTGACTGAAAGAGTTTGATGCCGGTGCACCGTGAGAATGGCATTTGTGAGCACCAGCTAGATGAGTCAAGGAGTGAGGAAGCTGTTCTTTTGGGTACCGCAGCCCAGTCGGGGTGTGGGAAAAGGTTTCCCTGCTGGCCCTCCACCTGGGGATGGAGTGCTCTAGAGGCCAATCTGACTCAATTCAACAAGCCATTCCTCAAAGATCTGTGTTCATGACTGTTTTCTCAATTCAGAAACATTGGCTGACTTTATTTTACAGTACCTCTTCAGTTAAGTTTGTGACTGCTTTTATGGTAAAGCACTGTTTTTGTAAATTAGGACACCGTTTTTGTTTTGTAAATAAGATATATGCCAGATTTTAAAGTTTACCACTAAAAAAAATTGAAAGGTTGGGTTGTTCTTGGTAATTTACATTTATATTATAAATAAATATTTGTACGAAAGCCTTCAACTGATTGAACTTGTCTTGTATTTGTTTTTTCACAACATTTGTTAGAAAAGTGAAGAGATGGATTACTGTTAACTCATGTTACCAAAGCTTAATGGGAGACTTTCAATGAAACCTACAGTACATTTCAAAGTCACATAAAGTGACAGACAACCAGGTAGATAGACAGACAGAAATACAGACAGGTACATGGATGGATGGATGGATGGATGGATGTACAGATAGATTGATAGACAACTTTATAGATAGACGGAACGATGGATGGATTGATAGAAGGATAGACAAGACAATATAGACAGACAGATTGACGGACAGATAAACAGACAAATAGGTAGATATATGGATAGACGGATGGATAGACAAATAGATGGATTGATGAATGGATGAATAGACAGCTAGATAGATGAATAGATACACGGACTGATAGACAGTGGCAAGAAAAGTATGTGAACACTATGGAATTACCAACATTTATGCAAATTTGACTTAAAATCTGTTACAATAGTTTCAATATTGAACAAACCCAATCTGTTTGAACTAATAACACACAAATTATTGTATTGTTCTTGTACTGAATACATCAAACATTCACAACGAAGGTAGGAAAAAGTATGTAAACACCCAGGCTAATGATGAAAACAAAAGCTAATTAGAGTCAGGAGTTGGCCAACCTGGCATCTAATTAATGAAATGAGATTGGAGGTGTAGGTTAGAGCTACTTTGACTTCTATAAAGCACACAAACATTTTGAGTTTTCTATTCTCAAGAAGCATCTGATGACGTGGAGTGTGCCTCGCAAAAAAAGAGATCTCAGCAGACCAACGATCAAGAATTGTTGTTTTAAATAAAGAGTTATCTCGAAAAGCAAAGATATTCATCTGTCCACAGACGATTTAATACTGTGGCTACTCTCCCTGAAGTGGCTGTCCAGCCAAGATAAATCAGACAGACAGATGATAGATAGACAGACAGACGAACGGATGGACAGATAGATTTTTTTGTAAATCTAATGTTCATATATTCTGTTGATTGAAGTTTATGGTACTATGATGTTGTTCTGGCAAACACAAGGGGGCAGCATATTCAAAGTTTGGCAGAAATTAGTATCATTTGCTATGAATCCATGTTTCATTCAACTTTACTTTTACTTGTTCTAGGGGGATGAATGTTGGACAGACCCAAGCAGTCTATTCAAATATTCAAATCACATAAATAAACACGCGCAAACAACGCTCACACACACGCGCACGCACAATTACTTTGACATTTCCGTCTTTAGCACCCACAATAAAGTTTGTACCCTTGCTGGCCCATCGTGTTCCGTGACTGTGACTCTCCTCAAACCTATCAAACATAAACACCGCACATCGGGATAGCTCTGATGACGAGTGCTGGGAGATTTTCTGCGTAAAGTTTATCGACGGATTTTTGTTCCATTTTGCGTTAGGGATTTCCCGTATGTTGGATGTTTATTCTTGCGGTTCTGCCGTGTTTCTCTGAAGCGTTCGGTTCTGAATGCTGCTGGAGAGAAACGCACTTCCACGTAACGCTCCACCCATATCTCCACCTATCGCACTTTTACATTATTTAAGAATAGAAACACCTTCTGCTGCCATGACTTGAGCTGTGTCGGGTTTGAAAGTCAAGTCGAGCCGTCTGCATTCACAAAGGTAAGACCGGTGGCTTGATCTCATTCATATCATGTTACAAATAGGCCTACTGATGTTGAAAAATAATAATAAAGCATACACTATTTTGAACTAAAAGCATTGTGAACTAACTCCATTTGTGTATTAACCGGCATGCAATTCTCAAACTTTAGTTTATGCTTTATGAACCGCTTTTCGTAGATTTTCTGTTCGTCTAAATATATATATATATATATATATATATATATATATATATATATATTTTTTTTTATAAAATCTACGAAAAGCGGTATATAACACACACACACACACACACACACACACACATATATATATATATATATATATATATATATATATATATATATATATATATATATATATATATATATGTTTTGAATATGCATTTATTAATCCAGTATAACCATTTGAAATAACTACATTTATGTATTGATTCTCATGTAATCTTTCTCAAACTTTATGCTTCATGCATCTACGCATGGACATTTTGTATTCAAGAAAATCTCGATATTATTCTTCTGTTGAATTTTGGGCTATGCATGCATGGGGTGATTTGAAACATGCTTCTGCTCACTGCATGTGCACCTGCTCTCGCATGCACCTCTGACAGACATGAACTTAGATGGAGACTGCAGCATGTCAGTCAGTTGTGGAAATGGCAAACTTAGACAGTGGCTCATCGATCAGATTGACAGCGGGGAGTATACCGGCTTGGTTTGGGAGAATGATGAGAAAACCATTTTCAGGATTCCCTGGAAACACGCGGGGAAACAGGACTACAACCGGGACGAGGACGCTGCGCTCTTCAAGGTGAGTCATGAAGATGATCTCCTGATAGTCAGTTGATTAAAGAAATGATTGCCGCAAAAACAATATGGGCATTTAAGTCACACCTGGAAGTGTCTGCGTGTCATCATTGCATTCTATGACAACATATAAGAGCAATTAGCAAACGATAGAACAATCAGACTTTTAAAAGAAGGACTGAAATGATAAAACAATAAACAAAAATTAGTGGCACATGTTCATAATGTACTGAACTCCTGTGGTTACTCTGCTAGGACACCTGTGTGAAAATGACTTCATACATCCACATTGCTTAGAAATGTTGTTATATAAAACAACTGACATTAATTGTATGTGTTCAATAGCTTTTTCGAGCCACTGTGTAAATATATGTGATTCTCTGTCATTACACTTGAAGTTAGAACAGTGTGCATAATAAGTTTTATTCAAATTCCTTTTGGTTAGTGTTGTGCTTAATTGAAAAATCTATCAGGCGAATGTTTTTGATGTTTCTGTTAAAATTCTGGTGGAATTTTATGCGTACACTATTTATCCACTTTTATCAATAACTTCATAGCAATATTTTGATATTATTATATGATAGTGACTCTTATATGGGTGATCCTCATGAAACCTGTTTAGAAAATGTCTTGGTCATATTTTATCCCAAATCAATAGAAAATAAAAAGTTTAAAGATTTAAGATTGTCTGCATTGTCACATGAATTTTCTGGACACTTAAAGGAATATTCCGGGTTCAGTACAAGTTTAGCTCAGTCGACAGCATTTGTGGCAATATTCTAATTACTATCAAAATAATTTTAGACTTGTTCCTCCTTTAAAAAAGCAAAAGTCTAAGTTACAGTGAGACACTTACAATGGAAGTCGATGGGGGACAATTTTTGGAGGGTTTAAAGGCAGAAATATGAAAGCTTATAATTTTATATCAAATTAAATGAATTCTTCTGTTAAAACTCCTGTATTATTTGAGCTGTAGAGTTGTTTAAATGGTTGTATTTATGGTAATTTTAGGGTTTATGTTATTATGTTGTCACAACAATGAAGTTGTAAAATTGGAAATAACTTTACACAGATGTGGTTAGTAAGTGATTTTATCACACTAAAATAATTTGAACATTTCTACTGTTTATGTCCTGTCTGTACTTTTGAAACAGTGATTATTTTAACATTTACAGATTTTCCCCAATTTACTTCCATTGTAAGGGCCATTGTTTACTTCCACTGTAAATCTGTAACACAGATTTTTGCTTTTTGTAAAGAAAAGGAGGGATGAGTCAAAATGAACTTTTGTGGTAATCAACATTATCCAAACATGCTTGTATTGAACCTAGAATATTCCTTTAAGCACATTTTATATCCGACTTATCATTACCGCAACGGTTTATATTTCCTATTCCCGTTATTTTCAATGATGATTTTCATTACCGTAACACATACCGTAACACAAAACTGTATTACACTAAAAAAGATGGTTGTACAATGTTTTTTTTCTATTAAAATCAGTAAAATTTTAATTAAAGGCAGTACCAAAGGAGTACTTCTATGACGTATAATTGTTTAAATAATTTTAAAAACATATTTTTTGTCAAGTTGTGGTAATGAGAAAATCATAATGACCAATCTTTTTCTCACATTGCGGTAATGAGAATTGAGGGTAAAATGTGAGTAATGGTCATGAAAATAATGTCATATTGTAAAAAATCTTATATATATGTTTACTTAATTAAAACTAAAGCAACACAGTTCCAGGACATTTAGTCACAAATTGATTTCATTGCGTTCTATCCATTTCAATATGTAAAATGGAAGTTTACTTAATCCATTTGAGTTGGAAATACATGAATTCTTTTTGGTGTGTAAACTCCCAGCATGCTTTGCATGGGACTCGATAGGGAGAATACATGTTTCAAATAAATGTTGTTTTATGTGTTTCTGTGCAATATTAATATAAAATATACTTGTCAGTGTTTAATGTTTTGTTATGCTGAGATTTAGAAGAGTTTCGGATTTGTTGGAATATTTGGACAGGTAGATATTCCACATGTAGTTGATTGCTCCCTTTTCTGAGCAAATGTTGTACTAATAATGGCATATAGCACACATTCTGTAACACTCTAAACTACTCAATAATCAGCATGTATTTAGCATGCTAATGTTCACTTTCACTAGTTGCTATATACAAAATTAAAAGAGATAAATTGAAATGTCTAATTTTGTTGGATTTACTCAATTCAACAAGGTCTTCTGCACAAATCGTTTGTGTTGGGACTACATAATCATTTTAAATTAAGAAAACACATTTCGAACATGTGGAACCACTGTCCACAATTGAATCAAGCTAATTTTTTGGAGTGCAGAGCTGTAGCTAGTTCTTCTGGACCCCCTGACTGTATATTGCTCTGGGCCCTTTCCTATTACAAACTACTATTAAGAATTTGTTGTGGGGCCCCCTTGGACATGTAGACCCCCTAGAATCATTACCACCTTTCCTCCCACTAGCAATGGCCCTGCCTTTATACAGTGATCCTGCTGACTCTACCTGTTTATTCTTGGTAGAACAATAAATTTCTTCTTTTTCATAGTCATTTTCTTCAGTCTAGCCTTTCCTCTTACTCATCTTTCTCTTCCCATCTTCATGGTGCTGTTTCTGCTTGTAGGCTTGGGCACTGTTCAAAGGGAAATACAAAGAAGGCTTGGACAAACCAGACCCTCCAACTTGGAAAACAAGACTACGCTGTGCCCTCAACAAAAGCAATGACTTTGATGAACTTGTGGAGCGAAGCCAGCTGGACATTTCGGATCCCTACAAGGTCTATAGGATAATACCAGAAGGAGCAAAGAGAGGTAATTATTACCTTCCTCCATTTAATTAAATGGAGAGTCCACCAATAAATGAAATGTTGTCCTCAAATCCGATCCACTTTCTGATCTTGCATTTTGAAAGAATTAAATGTGTTACATGTATTACATGCATTAATAGAGGGTCATTTAGAACTGTGACTAACCACCACATTAGTTGCTTTCCAATCACCAAATAGACATTTGACATATTTAGGCTCTTAAGAAATCTGTTGTTTTTGAAGGGTGTTGTTGTTGGTCTAGCTTTGATGCCTTGGACCATATTCCATCTCTGAAAAAGTAAAAGCAAAAAGAACATGGGTGAAGCCATGCTTTATATTCACATTGAATATTGCTGCTTGCCTTCACCAAGTGTAGCAGGAAGCAAAGAGGAAGCCACTGCATGTGCTAAAATCCCTCAAGCTTTTTATAGAGAGCTTCGGTTACCAAGTGCACAACACTAAGCAACACAAGTCACCCCTCAGTTCTAACACAAACTTGTGAGATGTAGGGTCAAGACAATAAATATCTCTGCTTTGAGCCATTACTATTGTTTTCAGTTTGTGGCAAAAATAAGATAAATATAATTTCATAAAACACAGTTTCACACTTTTCTATGGTTACTATTCTTAGAACTTGCAACTATCTGTTAAGTTGAGGCATGTTTGAACTATAAATGAATTTACTGTTTAAGACACAAATTGGTTTGGGTTTCATATGAAATCATGAGTGCAACAGCTTATCGAATTGTATGCTTGTTTTCTACATTTCAAGATGAGGCAACCAAAAATGGTACAATCAGTTAAGGCCAAGTAGAGCGAGTTTGTGAAAAGTAAAAGGTGGTTTATTGTTGAAGCCAAATGTTCAAAATATGTGGTTAAATCTTCGTAGTAAAGAAGATGGTTTAGTAGTTATGGATTCATAATTACAGGAGCATTTCTGACATAGCTCAAAATTAGAATTGCCGTCATTGTCTTCAATCTTCTCATTTATGTATTTTAGGTTCAAAGGCCAGTAGCATTGAAGACAGCACAACACATGTGACTTCTATCAGTTACCCCATACATTCCACTTATCCAACCCTACAGACTCAGGTAAGTTGATTTTACTTGTGTAACAAGACAAAAAAAACAGCTAAAACCAGTCTAAGATGGTTGGCTGGTCTTAGCTGGTTTCCCAGGCTTGGCTGCATTTCCCAAAAGTTGATCGTACAGACCTTTGGCGCTAATGTACTTAGGCTTACAATGTTTTTGGGAAATGCTGCCCTGGTCAGTTTGCTGATTTTAGAGAGATTGTGGTCACTTTTTAGAAGGTCAGGCTGGGAGACCAGCTGAAACAAGCTAAGTCCAGCAAACCATTCTTAGGCTAGTTTTAGATGTTGTTCTCAGCAGGAAAGTATGGGTAAATAAGAATATAATAATTTTTGTTAATACCAGCTTAGACCAGCATGAATATCAATGCTGGACCAACATGATTAGTCCTGGTTAGGTGGGTAGACCATCATGGTCTTCCTGTTTTAGCTGGTTGGCCAAGGAAGCTAGTCAATAAGCCTGATGGGGACACCAGCATACCAGCATCCTGTGTTGTAAACCAGCATTCAAAATACAAAATACTGTCTGCTACTGTTTTCAATGTGGACAGCAAGTGCTACACTGCAAATAAATGAGTTCTTAATTAGATTTTAATCCGTATAAAAGATTGAAGAAATATTTTTTGAAAACAATTCTTAAAATATTATGTAAGTGTTGTTTCTCAGGCAAATGTATCTTCCTATAAAGGATTTAAAAATATTTTAACTGGAGAAAGAAGTAAAAAATGCTTTGCCTCTCTACAGATGCCTGGATATATGCTCCCACAGGAGAGGCGTGACTGGAGGGAATATAGTGCAGATCAGAGTCACCCACAGGCACCTCATGCAGATCTACCATACGGCCAGTGTCCATACCCACCAGCACGCTCCTTACCCTGGCATGCATCACCCTGTGATAATGGTACCTGCTTACAAATGCTTCAACATCTCTAATAGCTCCGTAAAAATCTAAAAAGCTGTGTAAAATAAAACATTTGATTTATGTGATAAATGTAATGTCCCCAATAACCCAATATCAGGTTTTAGACAACAAGACCAAAGATTATGTACCCATATTTAAAGCTTGTGTAAAACTTTTTAAGCGATAATCTTTTGTGGAACACAAAAAGGAGCCTCAGTCCCCATTTACATTAATTGCATCTTTTTTTGCACATACAAAAAAGTGACTGGGACTGAGGATGTCAGTCCCTAACATTCTGCCTAACATCACATTTTATGTTCCATGGAAGAAAGTCATACGGGTTTGGAAAAAAATGTGTAAATGAGGACAGAATTTTAATTGGGTTAACTATCCCTTTAAGCTTATTGGTCAGATTCTGGTTTCTTGATGGTAGATGCTCTCACTTCTGTTTTGCACGATTGTACCTGTAGTGCTTGAGAAGAGTGTTTATCAAAGACGAGCAACATTAGCTGTCTTTGAAAAGAAAGAGGAAATCTAAATTTATGATGGACACTATATGTATTAATGGTTATTGTGTGGTGAGTGTACTTCTTATGCCGTAAAACAGTGGAAAAACATTAGATTGAAGACGGCAGTCTATTTCCAATGTACTAGAGTTGATAATTACCTTAACCACAGGTCAGCAATGCTATCCTCACCATTACACAGAACTGGCAAGAAATGCATGGCTCTGACTGCTACTTTCACCTGTGCAAAGTGGCTCATACAGTGATGCAAATTATCTGGGTCTTAAGGGGTTTAGTTTTGGTCTTGATCTAGGTTTTGGTTAGTTTTGGTCTAAATCTGTGTCTCGAGGGGTCTAGTGATGGTCTGGATCTAGGCTTTGAAGGGTTTAGTCTTGGTCTGGATATGGGCCACGAGGGGTCTAGCCTTGATGTGGATTTGAGTCCAGAGGGGTTTATTCTTAGTCTCGATCTTGTGGAGTCTTGGCCTGGGTTGGGATCTTGGGTAAGGGGAGGTAGTCCTGACCCCAAATCTAGTTAAAGGCTTGTAATGTAAGGAGAGGGAAGCCAACCATTTACTTTTGCAAAATGTAATAGTTAGCCTCATTACTAACAATGTGTTGAGTTATTATGAATTCTTCAGCCACACAACAGACTATGCTAAAATTACCCATTTTATTTTTCATACATATTCCAGGATACCAGATATCTGGCTCCTTCTACACCTACTCACCTACAGAAACTCATCCAGTGGCAATGGACCCCAATATGAGATCTGCTGAAGCCATGGCGATTTCAGGTAAAAAAATTTAACTCTCAAACACAAAACTTGTGTATGAAAAAATCTAATGCCATATTGAGGTACTGACAATTAATTATGTTTCTAAGGCAACCATTGCTATTACTATTGTAATAAAATAACATGAAGACATTTAATGTGTCCTGCACCATTTGTGATACCACAAAATGTGTGGCCTGTTAAAGAGAGAGGTGCACTGTAATGATTGCTTGCTGCACTTCTCCAACTCCTCGGCATGTTAGCCTGATTGGTGGCTGGGCGTCATGGCCCGGCCCTGCCCCACCCTCCTCCTCACACTATGCATTGGGTCTTTTTGATTTTTGTTTGGAGCAGTGGTTCCCAACCCTGTTCCTGGAGGCCTGCCAAAACTACACATTTTGGATATCTCCCTAATCAAACACACCCGATTCAACACATCTTTTGGGCCAGTAAGCAACCACTTAGCAACTACTCAAATCAAGAATGAATGCAGCAAAATGGATATCCAAAATCACAACTAGACCCACCTGTTTAAATTTTTCATTTGTCATGGATGCCTACATCAGAGTGCTTTGCAGCAAACGTTGAAAATGTCTTAACATTTGGTTGAATGAAAGAGTGCTACTTTGGCAAAACCCTTACGTATTTCCTCAACATCTTTGAAGTGCACCATCCTCAGTGAAATCAAGGAGTTGCAGCATTCTTAACTCTGTTATGTCTTCTCTGTCATCTACAGACTTTCGTCTGCATGTCTCCCTCTACTATCGTGAGTCTCTTGTTAAGGAGGTGACCACTAGCAGTCCTGATGGCTGTCGAATCTCCTCCTCTCCAGCTCCTGGATCCCCCTCATCCCCCTCTTCTCCATGCCCAGAGGACAGGCTTTATGGTGGGGCAGAGCCTGTGCTCTTTCCCTTCCCATATCCCCAGTCCCAGCGGCGTGGGGCCGAGAAGCTGCCCAACATCCTGGAGCGTGGTGTTCTGTTGTGGTTGGCTCCAGATGGACTGTACGGCAAGCGGCTGTGCCAGGGGAGAGTGTACTGGGAAGGCCCACTGGCCCCATATGCAGACAAACCCAACAAGCTGGAGAAAGAGCAGACCTGCAAGCTGATGGATACTCAACAGTTCCTCACAGGTGAGAGGAGATGATGGTCTTCAATTAGGGCTGTGAAATTTAACATGCTGCGGCATTTCATCAGTAGATTGAAAAGTTACGGACAAAAGCCTACTCGTTGTTCTGGTTGCTATACTTTAATTTCTGCAATTAATAGTTACTATTTAACGTGTTAAATTTTTTTACACAATTAGTGCAGTATCTGTTATTTTTCCCTACTTCCTGTGGCTAAAATAGTCATACATAAATTTAAGATGCTCGACATATGGAACGCGGCAAATACTGGCACCAACCTGGGGAGAAAAGGGGATAAAATAAAAAAGAAATTGATTGTGTGGAGCAGTGCACGCGCAACGGCAATGTTTAACGGCATAATAAACTGTACAGAGTATGGAGACTTCACCTGCAAGTGGTGAGCCAGGTGTGTGCAATCTGTCATCTCTCATAGCATCACCAGAAAATTCTTAATCACTGTGTAACGTAGTTCAAGGGAAAGGAGGAGGCGAGAACCGGCTTGTCAATATAAATAATATTTTAATGATAAACTTAAAAAGACACAAACACACTTATGACGGACATGTCTGTAAATGATCTCTCTCTCTCCCCGCACCACCATCTGCCATCGGCCTTTATCCCTCTCGGAGGCTTGATTAGCCTGATATGGGACCGGGTGTGTATCATCACGACCCGCCCCCACCCTCAGCCCTGCCACACACTGTCATCTGAACCAGTGTCACAAGCAGAACCATGTGAGAGAGAACTAGTGTGTGCACGATAGAGACTATAGAAAAGATAGAGGCAGCCAGAGAAAGTAATAGATTTTAGCTTTTAATTTTTCAGTGAATTAAGCTTGCTTTGTATCTGTATTTATAGTGTCTAATAATGCATTGGCAATGTACAATTAAGATTCTCCTGACAATAAAGTTAATAAAAGTTGATAAAAACTGAATCTACCCATCTGATCCTATTATTAAAAAAGTCCACTGGAAAACAGCAGACAATTTTACCCAAAGTTGAATTACTCTATGTCCACTGATTTTATGGCATGATTAACTGTGATTAATCAAAGAAAACTGGAATTAATTAGTTAAACAATTTGAATCGATTCATAGCTCTATCTTCATTGTAACAAAATTAGTGATTGGTAATGTTTTGAGTTGATTTAGAAATAAAATAAAATGATCTGGATGGTGAAGTTTGAGGGTACTTATGCCAGGGCATGTTGTCCAGTCTAATCAAAGCCCCCTTCTGCCCGTTTCCATTCAAAAGGAAATGGACAATAAAAAGGGTGTGCGTGATGACGTCATGCCTAAAAAAACACTTTGTTGCATAAGTTTTGGTTTAACGCAAAATAAATCTGCCCTGATGCCGTTTCCATTCAGAAATGCGTGTTTATCGCTAATTCGCCTTCCAGAAATCCCTAATTGTCAATAATCTGGTTTTGGTAAATGGGGAGATTATTGAGACAATTCATTGAAATGAGTCAGTTTACAGTCAATTTAATTTCACAATTAAAAGCAATCAGAAGAGGAGGAATTGCAATCAAAAGGGTGCAGTTATCCTTCTGATAGGACTGTAATATTGGTCCTGATGTTGCACCTATCGCAGGTTGCCACCGGTTCCGACCTGAAAGCGGATCGTCATAGCCCTGTTCAAGCTGGCAACCTGCCAGCAAAAGTAGTGGGGGGAACTTTCTGTCTCAGTATAAGAACCATCAATCGATGTTATTATGCGGTGTGCAGAGTTATTAAAGAAAAATAACAATGTGGTGTAATATCAGGGTTTACATATATGATACATTCCTGATATTCAATATTTTGAACAATCATTTAATCTAAAACATCGCCATCACAACTGCATTATGTCCCACATATTTCTCCTGCAACTTTTAACGACCAACTGAACTCGATTATCATCTAAAATGAATTTAATATCATAATGCAATTTACATTTTCTGAAGAAGCTCAGCAAATGTGACCCGAGGTAAAGAGGGTTAGATTTAAAATATTTAAATGTTTTAAAATGTTCAAAAGTGAACTCAGCATTGGACAAATAGTTCTGATAGTTTATAATCTTGAAAAAAGTCTAGAACATTCTGAGAACGTCATTCGGTTGACTTTATTCATCTACTGAACAGGGTAAAGCTAATTTAAGTTTGTGTAAAGAAAAAGCGAGAATAGGTCTAAAAAAATAAATACATTTCTGTTTGGTAATTTATTTTTTAATTTAATGCTTTTTTCATTTGGTCATTTATTTCATTTAATACAGGGGATTTTGCCGGCATTTTTTCAAAAGTAAAACTAAACAATAATTTAATAGAATTGGGCTGTAAGTGTTCCAAAAAAGAAAAAGAAGCACTGATGTTTTTCACCTAGTATTGTGTATTTATTTTTAATTTAAAACATCTTTGTGCACAGAAATGATATGTTTTTTGTACCGTGGGCTAATTCCATGACTGCCGTCTATTATTTTGAATAATAGTTTAATAAATAAATGGATGGATGATGGCCATTCATTTGTTCAACGTGCACGAGATGTTTGTGTTGGCACTCTTGGAGAGGTCACGTTTGCAGATCAGCTCTATTTGCTGAAAAGATCAATCCAAATTCACGTACATTAAATTGGCTTTCAATACTGTCGTCATGATTAACACAGGCTAACTCGGTCACGTGACACTACATTTTTGCGTTAATGCCAATTTTATCTACAAAAATGTTTCCAAACCATTTTTTTCATGACATTTGATGTATTGACATAGCGTTTATGCGCTTTTGTGCTTATGCGTTTTTGTAAGAGTTAATCATATTCAGATGTTTAGTCATACCAGGCCTGCCATTTAGTTTCAATCAGTGGTGTGAACTTGAAAGCATGTTCATTAACCTGTGTGTGGCTAAACCTCATGTCATGATAAGGTCTCACTCTAATGTCACATGTTTGGCTTGGTGCTGTGCTGGGGAACTTTCCAGCAAACTCTTAGATACTGTTCCCGACCTTGTTACATTTACAGTCTCTCTCTAAAAGGTCTTCTGTGCACCTGTTAAAGTTCATTTGCATTTCATCTCCCTACCAGTCACTGATTTGAAGAAGGTTATATGAACATGGGGTCTTGTGTTCACATTATTGCTCATCAGGAGTTTTTTTTTTCTTTTTCTTTTGATGGTTAGATGAATTACTGTAAAGAATGTCTATTGACATAAAAAAATGTCGTTTAATTTTTGCCAAGAACATATTTCACCCCAAAATGAAAAAAATGTAATGTTCTTAAATAATAATATTTATACATTAATACATTTTATTATTAGGGCTGTGAATCGATTGCATATTTTGTTACTAATCAATATCATTAAAATTTAATCATAATTGTATTTACTTTATACTTTGTCTCAATGAACTTGTTTTCATAATTTACTTTAATTATTCAAATATGTTAAAATGTTGTTTTTATTTATATATTTATTTATTTGCAAAAACATATTTTTGTGGAGGACATTGATTTGATAAATTACATGTGCAGAATTAGTGAAATGCAGTGGAATATATTGTATGATCGAGCCTCTATATATTTCTAGAAACTAAATTTGTCTTTTGTTTTTATCGCAATCCTTGTGTGCAGGGATATTCTGAATAGATTTATACTCTATGAAGTGTCTAAAATTCTGTGGAGCATTTAAACATTTTTGGAATAAAGGATTAACCAGATAATTACCTTAATTGGTAATGTGGATATAAATGAAGTCAACTTACATTCGAGCTCCGCTATAAAATCATCACATGGTCAGGAATTAAACCCTGTGCTCAGGTTGGTTTATAAATCCTTACATGTGAATTGTGTGAAACATTTGGTGTTTATGTGTTACAGATCAGACATTTCAAGAAGTGGAAAATGTGTACAGTTAATACTCTTTGCAAGCTTCGATTTTTAAGACACACACAATTAACGGAGACTGCAAACGGAGTCGAGACTGCGGCCATCCGATCTGAACTTGAAATCACACCGTGCACATTTTAATTCATAAGGTTTACACTGTAGTAATATTGGCTTCACAGACTCATCATTGCTTTGTCATTTTCAATATGTTTGTTTAAAATATCACTTTATACCTGTGCTCGTTGGATGATCAGTCTTCCGAATATTTTTTCTGTAATTTGGATGAATTCGTTAATCGTTCTGAAGTCATTATTCGTGCCTTTTCAAAATAAGGCATTCAGCTTCGGGGCACATCCCTACAATTTCTATCATTTGACACTATACATACAGATATAAAACATATCGAATTCTGAAGTTTAATTCGCTGAAGTTTAAATAAGCAGATATGGCAGCTTGCCCGTATCTCTCCCGTGCTTGGTTCACCACTTGCAGGTCAAGTCTCCATTTTCTCCATGCAGTTCATCCGCTTCCGTGTTTATTATGCCCGGGAAATGCTTTGCGGTAATAAATAAGTGTGCATTGATTCACACAATCAGTTTCTGTGCTAGGATGTGCAGTCGAATCGAGCATGTACCCCTGGAAATTTATATATGCAAATTTTAGCCACAGGTTTCAGGAAGAGAAAAGAAATGGATGCTGCATAATTTTTTTTAATGCATTAAAAAATCAACTATTAATTGAACAAATTAACTGAAGAAGAAATTATTTTTAGGACAAACATTTTTTACAATTTAGCACACCATAAAAAACACTGCATTACAGTATTGAGAATTAACATTGCGAATTTAAATGTCCAGATGCATTATGGTAATGAGAATTAGGGGGGAAATGTATTTAGCTAAATGTGCTTAATTGTCATTGAAATAATGTCACAATGTCAATAATAATTTTATTTTTGATTTGCGGTCAAATGTGACCCGGATGTGACCCTGACAATCAACCTATTATCAAAACATTCCTGTTTAATTATTGTTATAATCTTTTATTCTCCTCATCACAGAGTTGCAGGGTTTCATTCACCATAGCCGTCCTATGCCGCGCTCGCAGGTGGTGTTGTGCTTCGGGGATGAGTTCCCAGATCCCCAGCGGCAGAGCAAAATGATCACAGCTCAGGTAACCTCCATTTTGATTCTGCCCTCTCCTCACACCTAATATTTAAAGGAACCTTGTCACTCGAAATTATCAAAATCATGTAACGACGGTAAGCCTACAATAATAATTTTACACGAGAGCTGTCAGGTTCGATTTTGCCAGGAAATTTCAGACTTCCGTTATTCACCATGCAAGTTTATGTCCTGTCCGTACAAAAAGAAAAGAAGGTCTGCAGCAGATATACTACTTATTTGTACAGGCCACATATTTTTGGGGATAAACTTTCTTCTTACTACCAGTGACTCTTGGTGTGGCAAGTCAGATCCGCTCTGACATAGTGATCACAGGCTGCCCTACTTCAAACCATCAGATTTATCCACACAGTGGCAGACAGTGGCAGACATTCAAGATCAGTTGCGAAGCAAAAGTAACCTCTGCAAGTAACTTAAAATGTTATGTTTCAACCATAGATGTCATTAGAGAGCACAGAGTGTACCTTTAAAAGTGATAGAATCACAAGTTATTATAAAATGGATAACTCTGGTCCTTGATATTGATTGGTCAATGAATTGTGCTCTGACACATTACTTTCATGTACTTTCGTAGAGTATGTTTTGTTTCATGTTGTCCACAAGTTTCTCATTTACACTGAAACGAATGAAAATTCTTCAATCCCCTTACTGCACATGCGAAAAATTGCCGTTCCTTGTACGGTCTGGAATGCAATTGCCGCTTGTTCTGTCGTTAGACAGCAATTTCAAGTTAACTTCCTTTGCCTTTGAAGTAATGCAATTTGAAGGTTGTACAAAGTAACATTTATCTTTAACAACCCTATCAAAGTGAATATCAGGCACAACAACACCGCTCAACATTGGCCGCCATCTTGATTGTTTTGTGTTGGATCACCTGACTTTGATTCATGACAACAAATATGTCAGTTTTCAGATAACGCCATTTCCCCTGTCCACACTACAACACAAAGATGGCATTTTCACATTTATCCACTTGGGGAGGGTTTTCGAAAAGCTCCGTTTTCGTTGCCAAAAAGCTGTTTCAGTATGGACGGAAGGCCAAAACGTAGAGAAAAAGATGCGCTTTCAAACTAAAACGTACTAGTGTGGACGTGGCCTCAAACGAACTCTAAACCTTTATCCTAGTACTTCTGTTCACACTGGTTGGATCGCACGCCTCAGGGACCAGTCTAGCCTAGTACGAGGTAGTTAATGAAATAAAATAAAATGTAAATAAAATTTGCTTCCTTATTTGAGGCTGTTCTGTACTGTAAATTTACTCCACTGTGTATTGTGATTAACAATGGCCTTTTGCCATTGCTTAATTATGAAAGCAACCATAACAGCTGACCTAATATAACATCAAAAACTGGGGCTTGTTTAATTTGTCTTTCTGTTTCTACTGTTTTAAAGGTGGAACCTATGTTTGCGAGGCAGCTCCTGTACTTTGCTGGCCAGACTAACGGTCACTACCTGCGTGGATATGAGCTTCAGACTCAAGGTGCTTTACCTCTAGAAGACTATCAGAGAAGCCTCCAACACTTGCAAGAGTAATCTTCAAAGAAAATTAAATAAAAAACAACTGAGAGACTCCTTTGAGAGTCAAAGCCTAGCAGAGCAGATCTCCTCTGCATGAACTTCTCGGTCTACAGCCAGTGGAGAGACCAACCAAACCAAAGCGGAGGACCTTCAATGTAACAATGAAGGCTTGAAATCCGATTGAGATCGCCTGACCAAGTGTTTCTTTCACATTCCAAAGCTATAAACATACTCAAATCCTGCACTTCAGACACGCTGTAGATATAGTTCAATTCAAGTTCCTAATACTTGTCGACATTGTGTCAAAAAAGTGAATAATGTCTTGAAACGGTGGGGCCCAAAAGACTGAGACCACATTGAAAAAGTTGAAAATCCTTTTGTTTTTAACTTGAAATGAATTAAAATGAAGAAATATTTAAGATTCTGCACTATTTCTTGGCTCCAATTCAACTAAAGGAAACTTTTGACATTGATCATATCAAATACAAAGACATTCTGCAGTTCATGTAAAATTTCTATAAAAAAATTGAATAAATTGTCTGAGACTTTTGGACACCACTGTACTTCCAAATGTGTTATATGGACATACAAGAAAGACGCTTACTAAAACTAACAACTACAATGCAGCTATAAAAATAAATATAAAAATTAATTACTAATTTTTTATGAAATATTGCTTATGGGTAAATATTTTTGATAAATGTATGTATATTTGCATAGATTCCTTTTGCCAATTTCGATTTCTTCTGATTTTCGAACAGATTTTTCTGTTTTCCTAAGTGTTTATAACTCGGCTACATGTGAATATTTATATTGCATGCATGTAGATACCTATATGAAAAGCCGAATGTACTGTACAGTGTATATATTCCAAATCAAAGAAATTATTTCTCAGAATGGCATCTGCTGAGAAATTATACAATGATAAATACTAAGAAACAGTTTGTGATAGAGTGTTATCTGCCTGTGAGTAAACATGTCAGAAACATAATCATAGCAAAATCTGGTACTCCCTGGTGTGTGTGTGTGTGTGTGTGTGTGTGTGTGTGTGTGTGTGTGTGTGGTGTTTTGAGTGCTGATGGGCACACACTCAAACAGGTTGCTGCCCACAGAACTGTAATGTTGTCAGATGTGTGAATGAAAGAGGTATGGAGAGAAAGATCCCTCATGTGCTGTCTTTTACTTTCTTTCTTAGTCTCTTAGTTTTTTATTGTTAATTTTACTATTTTATTTCAAATCTGGACATTTTTAAGTCAAATAAAAATATTTTTTCTTATTCCAGTATGATCCTGTACTGTTTACTGCTGGTACTACTCATAGTTTTACAATAATGGATATATATATATATACTTTAAGGTCTTTAACATTTTTATGAGTGCATGTGAGTAAATGTTTCCTAATGTTTTAAAATAAAGGTTCTTTAGTGAACTTTATCAATATCAAATATTATTACATTCTTTGTCATGAATATGCTGCGGAAAATCCTGTTTTATATTTCTTTTCATAAGCAGGAATTTCATGGAACCCTGTTAGAAAAACCCTGGCTGCATGGGGGTTCATATCTAGATGGTTCTCTGGGGAGTAAAAAATTATTGAAAGCAGTAAAATCTGACAACATTGGTATTATAAATTGTGTTTCTTTACCTCATATTACTCTAAAAACAATATTTTCCCACATGTATTTCAAACAAGGGACACTGAACTGGTTCATTAAAACAAACCATCAGAAATAACTGGTTCATGTAAAAAGAATCATCACTAATAGTGCTGTTTTATGGTGTTTTTTTATTGGTCCTTTTGTTGGCTTTCATAAAGAACCCTTAAGGGCTTTACATGACACCCTCCCAACTGGCAAATGCAGGTAGAAATCATCAGTGGTGGTTAACACCGCCACTCATACTATATTTTGGTGGGTGACGTTTTCAGGGCTTTTCCTGCATTGAAAATTTTGTAAATATCAGTCCGCCGAAGCAAATTAAATTATACACATCTTGTGTTTAGTGCTGTATAAGCACTAAGTCATATTCTGGTCTGAAATGCAGGCATGTTTTTTGTGTGGCATGATTGAAGCCTGGTTTTTACATGAGCAATCATAGACCCACTCGCTCGAGTGAATTGCTCATCACTATCCTATCTCTAAAGCACTAACCTCATTATTCATGCTTTATCATTATGCACGCTCAGAGATTGGATAGCGCAGAGCTGGATTCACATGCTGGATTCAGCCAGGCTTCCTTCGATATTGCAACGCAGATCACAAAACTTATGCAATCAATTATACATTTTACACAGATTGTTCTACAGTACAGCCCATTGAAGTAATTCATCATCTGAAATGGCTAGACTGCCTCGACATTATTATCAGCACTGACTTGGAAAAGGAGAAAAAACTGTGGCATGTACACACAGAATTTACAAGACTTTTCAGTCTACACATAATCACACTTAATCATGAAACAAGTAACTAACTGGTATTATGACAAAAATGCTACAGATTCATATTAAATCGTTTTGGTCTATTAGACTTAATTATTATTACAACTGTGAAAGTTGTAGTTAAAGTTTCTTAATGTGTTTAGGCTAGGGCTGGGCAATAAAACGTTGACGATATTTATTGAAAAAATGTATTTCACTATCGATGATTGAAACGTAATTTTTTATATTTATATGTTCTTCATCTAGACGATCAGGTCAGGTATGTCTGGCTAAAAACGCAAGCAGTTCGGCAAAGATATGCACACAACTACCTAACTGAATCACAGTCATGAAATCAGCCCGTTAGGAAGTCTTAGCAGGCAGCCCTGCCATCATAGAAAATGTCAATGAGGCTCAGTAGCCGCTAGCTAGCTATCTGGCTAATATGCTATCATTATGCACCAAACAAGACAGCACATACAATGCAATACAGCTAACGACTGAACACAACAACAACTCTGAACATCAACACCATTGCTATATTTATGTACTATTTATTTAAAAGTTTTACTAAAACTAAAAGTTTAGTTTTTCATGATTCATAGCACTTACACTTTTCTTGTGATATATATTGGCAGTTGGCAATCCATCTTATGATGGTAATTTCCTTTGAGATCAGCAATTGTTCTTGCTTTTACATTATGATCTTCAGATCAGCATATTGATTTCTGGGTTCTTGAAGCTTATCAAGAACCCAGACCGCTTTTTAAACAACTAGAGAATATTTGTGGAACTTAAAGTGTAGGGTTACCACACCCCTAGTGAAATGCAGGATTGCCCCGTATTTAAAAATGAAATTATGTGTCAAGCTGGGACCAGACAGACCCCAATCTAGAAGTCTGCAACCCGTCCCGTCGGGTATTGGGCCAGGTATAGGATAGATTGTATGAGTTCTGGTGGGCTCCAGATCTGTAGTTAATTAAAAAAAAAAATAGGCCTATGTAACTTGTTTCTCACACACAAACAGACAATTTAGGGGCTGTTAACAGTGAACGTGTTTTTTAAAACTGTGACAACTCTTTAATAATTGAACACACTGTACATTTGTACTGATTAAATTTTTTCTATTAATTTCAATAAAATACAAAGACTTAAACATGAATCTTAAGACTTCTTCATAAAGTCTAACAGTTTTAAAGCAATTATTTTTGGTTTGGATTCTAAAAGTAGTAAATGGTGAGGAAAAATCATGTATAAAGATTTCTGAATCAGTTCAACTGATGCTCATTAGCATCACCATTTGTGCGGCGGTTCTTTTGGGTTGGAAAATGATGATGAAGTGCATTCTGAAGAGTCCTACACCCATTTTAACGAACATCACAGTCCGAGTATTTACTTTCATGCTTAAAAAGTTGTCCATGTGGCTTGTGCATCATATTCCATGTCTACTTAATAGATACAATAGGTTTTCGAAAGGTTTTAGCACAATGTGTTGACTTTTCAGATGGTCCCTCACCCACCGTAGGTAACATTTTCAATGAATTTCAAGGTTAAATTAATGATCTTGAAAGGTTTCTCCGTGACAGCTTCAGATTAGCTTAAATATGGGACAAATCGTGTCCCGTATTGATTCGATACGGGAGGCATCCTTTCATCTTTAAATACGGGAAGATTGGCGGCAACCCTAACTTTGGTTAAGCTGGTCAGAATGCTGGTTTAAAGCCCTAGGTATACTTCCAATTGACTCAATTTCACAATCAACTTGTGCAGTTGCTGGATGTCATAACAACTCAAAGTAGTTAATGATACCACCTCAGAACATCACTTCATGTCATCTACATACTCAGGTGAGGCACGGTCATTTCAACTCAATTTCTACAAATGTCATAATTTACCCACTAAGAATATACGTCAATGTGTGTGAAATCACTGGAGACTGGAAACTGAAAACGGGTGGAACATTTCTGCTTTCAGGAAAAAGGATGGATTCTCCATATAACTGTGTGTGCATACTACGCACATGCATGCTACGACTGCAATAAGACTATTACTCTTTGGGAGTTTAGACTCATAAAAATGTCTTAATATTCCTTCAGACTCGAGATATACAAATGTAGGTATCTCCAGACCTCCTTACCTGCGTTCTCTTGAATTACACATCCACTGTTGCTGTTTTTACCTTCATCTCTGGATGTTTAGTGGCAATTACATCGTCTTCTAGCACCTCTTCATGACAGCAATGGCTCAAATGTTATTGTTGCCACCTTGTGGACCCACTTATTACGGCAAATAACTCCAGGCGTTCAGTGCGTTCAAAGCTGTGCGGCTAGACAAATTTGGCCGTGCGTGATCAGTGCTTGAACAATCTACCGATGACGATATTTGCATCACGTGTCCTGTCTGACCAAAGAATACTTTTGGACTTAACGTATTTACATGCATTGTGAAATCAAGGTAATGGGCAAAAATCTACCCGTATTGACCTTCTTAACTCATTTATGACCTTATTGCATTTACATGACCACACATGTAAACTGTGTGCTTATTAAGCATAATCAGTGTAAGAATGTGTATGTAAATGTGCTCAGTGACCGCACATCATCATTTTCAGTGTATATTTGGAAGGCTTATTATTGCCATCCTGCTGTCTGTATGTACACTTATAGCTGTCTTTTAGTTATGCTTGAGTGACAGCAGTCGAGAGCAGAGTGGTTTGGAGGGGACAGTGTGAGCGCAGAGAGAAAGACACAGGAAGCTCGATTCACAGGTGCACAGGAAGACTAGCCCACAAGAAAAACAATGAGACAAAGGGAAGGGGGGTTTGGGGTGGGGGACTGCAGGGTGGAGGATTTGTGGGGTGTGTGGGGTGTGTGGGGGGGCAACAGTTCAGCATAAAGGAGACCTTTTTCTTATATTATTGTCAGAATGTGAGTTTAGGACTTTTTTTTATTGCATTACTACATGAGTGTAAACATTTGAATGTGAGTTCTTTTGTAAAAAAAATTTCAACCCACAACAATTTGAAATAAAAATTTACTTTATTTGCTTTAATAAATGTTCCTGGTTTATTGTGAACATTGAACAATTAATCTGCAAAAAAATGTTTCTTTAAAATGAAATTACAGTAAATTGCTCTGCTTCTGAAAGGACTTTCCTTTTTTACTGTCATTAACATAAGACGTAAATTGACTGACTTGACCATATTTAAGGCTGTCAATCAATTAAAATTTTTATCAAATTAATTACATGACACACAATTTATCGCATATATCAATATTTGCTGAGAAAGTCCCACAAATAATGATAATTGCATTAAAATTCCTTCCTCATGACCTAATTGAAACCTTTCTACAATAACACCAGGACTGGCTATAGTGTTTAAGCCCTGCCCTTTTAGGCGCAATGCTGTGCAAACACCATTCCTCAGAATTTTCTTCCTTAAAGACAGCAATTCATCTCTCGTCTAAAAGCCTTCTACTACTTTGCCATCAACATACACAAGTCAGCGGTCGGGATCTTCACGCCACCAAGAAGACTCTCCACTCCCCTGCAGTGTTCTGGTGAACATTTACTCTGCCTCACTGCTTGACGCTTCGCTGGTGAACGCAGATTATTTTTGTTTTTGTAAATTCTACGAAGTAAATTCTAGAGATTGTTGTGTGTGAAAATCACGGGCGATCAGCAGTTACATAAATACTCAAACCAGCCCATCTGTCAACAACAATCATCAATGTGATTATCTAATCAGCCATTTGTGTGGCAGCAGTGCAGTGCATAAAATAAAGCAGACATGGGTAAGGAGTTTCAGTTAATGTTCACATCAGCCATCAGAATGTGGAAAAAAAGGATCCCAGTGATTTGGACAATGGCATGATTGTTGGTGCCAGGTGGGCCACGAAAGTCACTGCACAGGCCATTGGCAAGTTCATGAGCAACCTGGTGGTTTTGGATCGTTACATCTGGCTGACCCTCACGGAAATGCTTGGTGTGGAAAAAGCAGCTATATTTGATGCTCCAGTATCTCCACCCCGCCTTTTCTTCAGCTCTGTGGATAGATTTGCTGAGCACTACATCTCGACTAAGCATCCGGCTTGTTCCCGCTCTGACTTGGGACAACACCCGACTAAAAACCCCACGCCTGCTGCCTCAGAGCTGCCGACAGTCTCCACTAAGCTGCCGGTAAAAGCCGTGGCCCAAATGAAGGCAGCCACCTCAGCACAAGCATCATGCTGAGGGGGAAACCCCCTAGTGCAGCAAAAGCACCCTAATGCTGCAGAACGCTCACCCTGATGGACTGTTTATTGTCGCCGGAAATTTCAACCATGCGAATCTCAAGACAGTGCTCCTGAAATTCCATCAGTATGTGGACTTTGCAATGAGAGGGGCGAATGCACTTGATCTTGTTTACACAAACATCCCAGGCACGTACCGGTCGGAGCCCCGCCCCCACCTCGGCTACTCAGACCACATCTCTGTTATGGCCAGCAGGAGCCATCTTTGTTCTTCAGGACTGTTTTGAGCATACTGACTAGCACATGTTCAGGGAGGCTGCAATATATGACGACTCTACCAACTTGGAGGAATACACAGCATCAGTGACCAGCTACATCAGCAAGTGCACTGATGATGTCACTTCCTCCAAGACCATCACCACACACTCCAACTAGAAGCCGTGGATGACTGCGGAGGTGCGCACGCTGCAAACTGCCCCGGGCCATCAGAGAGGCAAAGTGCGCACACGCCCAGAGAATCCACAGTCACTTCCAGGACAGCGGTGACACGTGGTGCATGTGGCAGGGCATCCCCGACTACAGGACAACATCAGTTGCCTGTGACAAAGATGCCTCTCTTCCAGATGCGCTGAACGACTTCTACACTCGGTTTGAAGTGCAGAACGACGTGGTGGCGAGGAAGACCACCCCTCTTCCCAACGACCAGGTGCTCTGTCTTACCATGGCTGATGTGAGGAAAACTCTACGTAGAGTCAACTCACAGAAGGCTGCTGGACCAGACAACATTCCTGGCAGAGTAATCAGGGGATGTGCAGACCAGCTGACAGATGTTCTTACCGACATCTTCAACATCTCTCTGAGCAGCACTGTCATTCCAACGTGCTTCAAGGCCACCCCCATCGTCCTCATGCCAAAGTCTTCAGTGTCCTGCCTCAACAACTACCGTTCTGTTGCACTCACACCAATCATCATGAAGTGCCTTGAGAGGCTCGTCATGAGGCACATTAAGACCCAGCTGCCCCCCCCCACTAGACCCACTGCAGTTTGCATATTGTCCAAACCGTTCAACAGATGATGCCATCGCCACCACCCTCCACCTGGCCCTCACCCACCTAGATAAAAAGGACTCATACATTCGAATGCTGTTCATAGACTTCATCTCAGCATTCAACACAATTATTCCCCAGCACCTGATTGGAAAGCTGAACCTGCTGGACACATGCCACTGAAACAGGGCAGCCGATGTACAAATGGGATCATAGAACCATGTTTGACAATTTTTAGCACCCAGTTGGAAATACCCGTAAGGGCTTGCCATGTGCCCACAAAGTGCATCAATGCAGCAGCCGCCCCTCTGAAACTGAGCGGTGTGCGCATTTTGAACTACCTCAATGATTGGCTACTACTGGCCCAATCAGAAGCTCTATTAAGCCAGCACCAGGACTTATTACTCCAACATCTGAACAGCTTGGACTTCAATGTCAACTGGGCAAAGAGCACGCTCTCTCCCAGCCAACAAATATCCTTTTTAGAAGTCTGTCTCGACACCATGTACGAGCATGTGCATCTCACGAGTCAGCGTGTTCAGGCCATTCTCCAGTGTCTGTCTCAGTTCAAACTGGGGAAAACAGTTCCACTGAAGCTGTTTCAAAAAGGCTTTTGGCGGTGGCATCAGTCTTTTAATTTGGAGCAGCTTGTATCTGGTCCAATGCATAGTAGAGGTCATACATTAGATTTGGTGTTTCTCTTGGATTAATTCTGAGCAATCTGAAAATAGAGCACAATTTTGTGTCAGATCTTAAAACCATTTATTTTTACATAGTATTAATTAGACAAAAGTAAGTATTAATTAGACAAAAGTGCTCCTATCTTTCTTGAACTATTATTCTATCAGGAAGACATTTAAGATGACATTTATTTGATGAATATAAAAAAGAAAAGTAATGTCTCTCTTTTTAGCGTAGGCCCCGTCGGGTGGTCCGAAGAAGTTGTACTCAGAACCGTCATATCCTGCCGGAGATAGGAGGCAGGGGCGAGGAGCCTACCCTTGTGCAGATAGATTGTGAGCAGACTTATAAAGCAATGATTTACATGTGATTGGCTAGGAATTACCCAGCTAATGGTGCGATGATGTACAGCTCAACTACACTGCGCTTATATCTCCAGAAATTGTAGATTGATTTTCAGACATTTTATTCTGCTTCATCTGATAACTGGGCTCATGATGCAAGCACAATTGATCAGCTGAATGAATTCAATTATTTGTGTCAATATTAGACTAATTTGCCCCTGTCAAAACAAGAAATAGGTTACAAGTAAATAAATCCCATTTGTTAATTGATGATATTGGCATTTTAAGGAGAAAGTGCAGAAAGGCTGAATGTGTCAAGAAATCAACAAAACTTTATGTTCAAATTGAGCACATGAAGTATATCTTAGTGCTGTACAAAAAGACAATAAGTTAACGCTGCTAGAACTCAGTATTTTTCTACACTAATAACTACTAACTGACATAATACTAGGTTTTTATTTTATACAATTAATAATTTGATCAACCCTGTGTCAAGTGCTGCTTGTTGTTTTTATGCTGCCTAAATATGCCTATTGGACCATCAAACAGCTGGCACCAATTCACTTGCATTGTATGGACATACAGACCTGAAATGTGCTTATTAAATCTTCATTTTGGTTCTTCTGAAGGAAGAAAGACATACACATCTGGGATGGCTTTAATGTGAGCAGAATTTTAATTTTTGGGTAAACAAATCCTTTAAAAAGTAATTTAGTCATATTTGACGTGGAATCATATAAAATAGGGATATATGATTTCCTTTAAGGCTTTAAAGACGTAAAAAATATTGCACAGGTACAATGACATGAATGTATATTCTTCAGAAAACTGGTGCCCTGGGGCCCTCACAGGAACATAATCTGTCCCTGGGCACGCTTACTGTCCCCTGCTGACGCAGCTTGTAAAAACTAGTTACATGTACTTCAAGCTTGAATTTCTCTGTTGGTAGGAAAATCTTCAGTGATATTTAAATGAAAATTTAAATAAATAAAAACGTCTCGGGTTACTTAAATGTAACCCTTGTTCCCTGAAAAAAGCAGAACGAGATGCTGCGCTGAGAAAAGTGCTTTGGGAACATCTTATAGTTGTGACCAGCTGTGAATATGTGTGCAGCACGTCAATGAACATTGACCGGAATTTATAGAGTCTGCCAGTGTCAATCATTAGATGCACCTGGGGCAGGGCTATAAATAGATGCGTCACCAGCGCGTCGTCAGGTATTTTGTCTGAAGAGCAGTCCTGGGGCATCCCATTGTGGCAATGAAGCGCAGTATCTCATTACACTTTTTTCAGGGAACAAGGGTTACATTTAAGTAACCCGAGACGTTCCCTTTACAAAAAGCTTCACTTATGATGCCGCGCTAAGAAAAGCACTTTGGGAACGAGAATACACACGCCGCTGCACTGTGGCTGTCCGGACCCCCTACGGTTGTGCACTGTGCTCACAAGAGCGTGAGAGGTCGACACAAGGACATAAGAGCCCGGAGTGGCAGGAACATCCAAATTATAAAGCTGATGAATGTGTGCGGAGAGGACCAACCTGCCGCATCACAAACACGCTGCAGAGGGAGACCTCTAGCCAAGGCTTTAGAGGAGGCGAGCCCTCTGGTAGAGTGGGCCCTGATGCCTACTTGCATAGTCTGCTTGGTGGCGGCCGCCCCCCTGTTGCGGCCCCCATGGCAAGCAAATAGTTGCCCTGACTTACGCCACTGGCTAGTGCGGTGGACATAAGTCTGAAGGGCACAGACTGGACAAAGTCTGTGAAGTCTTTCCTGCTCTGGCGTTGCAAACTGCGGGGAGCAGAAGGCTTCGAGAGTGACCAGATGTAAGGTCGAGAAAGGCACCTTAGGCAGGTAGTCAGGATGAGGGTGTAAAATCGCTTTGGTCATTCCTGGGGCAAACTCTAAACAGGCTGGCAAGATAGACAAAGCCTATAGGTCCCCAATTCTCTTTAGAGAGGTAATTGCCATAAGAAAAACCATCTTGACAGTCAGAAGTCTGTCAGACGCTGACTCTAGAGGTTCAAAGGGGGTCTCAACCAGACCCTCAAGGACTATTGCTAAGTCCCATGAAGGGGTCCTGGTCCTAGCTCCAAGAATGAAGCGAGCGAGTAGAGAATGTCTTCCCAACGGCACCCCGTCCATCAAGGCGTGGCGAGCCGAAATGGCGGCCACATGGACCCTGAGAGTGCCAGGGCATGTGCCTGCTGACAGTTCTTCCCGCAGAAAGTCCAGAACTGAAGCAATTTGGCAGTTAACTGAATCTGCATTATGTGTCCTGCACCATCTTTCAAAGACACCCCGTTTATTGGCGTAATTTCTAGTAGAGGGAAACGCATACAGGCGCATTCTGGGCCATGTATGCGCCACCGCGTCCAGCCCCAGGGGGGGGGCTGGGTGACTCAGGGAGAAGTAGAGGAGACATTGCGCTGTTCATAGAGGTGAAGAGGTCCTCTTCTGCCCTGTAAAATCTCACCCAGATTTGTTCCAAGTGGAGGGAGCCCTAGCACTTAAAATGGTCTTGATAACCTCAGGTGAAAGCCCTGTGTCCCTCAGTTGGTGCCCTTCAGGGGCCAAACATGAAGGTTCCACAGCTTGGGCCGGGGATGAGATATTGTCCCCTATGCCTGAGACAGAAGGTCCCTCCTGTTCTGAATTGCCCAAGGCGAGCCATCAAGGACAGACATCATCTTCGAAAACCATACCCTGTTCGGCCAGCGAGGTGCTATCAGTAAGAGGCAAGACCCTTGCTGGCGAACTCGGGCCAAGACTCAAGGGAGCAGAGAAACCGGGGGAAATGTATACAGACACATTCTGGGCCATCCATCGCGTCCAGACCCTGGGAGGGCTGGGTGACTCAGGGAGAAGTAGAGGAGACATTGCGCTGTTCATAGAGGTGAAGAGGTCCACTTCTGCCCTGTAAAATCTCACCCAGATTTGTTCCACTATCTCGGGTGGAGTTTCCACTCCCCCGTCGGTATTTTCTGTCTGGAGAGTAAATCTGCTCCCACATACAGGCATCCAGGGATATAAACTGCCCTGAGTGACCAGAGCTTGCCCTGGGCCCAAAGGAGAATCCGATGTGCCAGAAATTCAGCTGACGTGAACATGGAACTCCTTGATGGTTTATGTAAGAGACTACCGTGTATTGTCCACCCACACCAAAACATGGCAGCCTCTGGAGGAAGTATTTCAGGGCCAGAAATACAGCCATCAACTCGAGACAGTTAATGTGACAATCAAGCTGACGACCCTCCCATTCCCCATGAGCTGGACGACCACTTAAGACCGCTACCCAGCCCGTCAGAAAGGTGTCTGTCATTAGTAGCCTGCGACAAGACGCACCTAGAGTGGGACCCAAGGTAAGAAACCGGGGTCTGAACCACATAGAAAGGGAATGAAGCCTGCGGCGCATAAACCTTATTTGCCTTAGGGGACGGGCCCTTGGATGAAACCCCCTGGCTTTTAGCCACAGCTGGAATGGTTTCATGTGCAGAAGGCCCAAAGGGATCAACGTGGACGCAGACGCCATGAGACCTAGTATTCATTGATACTGACTAGCAGTGCAACCTTGGCCTAGCCTGACCTTGCTCAGGGTGTTCTGAATGGAAATGATTAGTGTGGGAGACAATTGTGCCTGCATCGTGATCGAATTCCATATAACCCCCAGATAACTGATTCCCTGGGTGGGAGAGAGAACGCCCTTTTGACGTTGAGTCTCGGACCCGGAGAAACCAGATGAGCTAAGACAATATCCCTGTGCTGAACTGCCAGATCTTGGAACTGCACTAGGATCAGCCAGTCATCTATGTAATTCAGAATGTGGATGCCCCAGAGTCACAAAGGAGCCAGTGCTGCATCCATGCATTTCGTGAATATGCGGGTTAATAGGGCTAGGCCGAATGGAAGAACCCAATACTGGAAGGCTTCGCCCCCGAAAGCGAACCTCAGGAACTTCCTGTGCTGTGGCGGAATTTCTATATGAAGATATGCGACCATGAGATCGATCGTGAGCAGCCAAACGTGATGTTGGGCTTGTGACACGATCGTCTTGATAGTTAGCATCTTGGACATGAACACCCTGACAGGGCAATTCAAGTCTTGAAGATCTAAGGTCGGATGCAACCCCCCACCCTTCTTGGGAACCAGGAAGTATTCGCTGTAATAACCTGTCTCTTTCTCTGGAAGGGGAACACGTTCTATGGCCCCTTAGACCAAGAGATTTCGCAGTTCTTTCCACAGTAGACATGCCTGCTCCGGTTTTTTAGTGGGGACCACGCCGTTGAAACACGGAGGGTGGTGAGCAAATTTAATTCTGTAGCCCATTTCTACTGTTCTTAGGACCCACATAAAAATATCTGGCAGAAGTTTCCACATTGCCAGGTTCTCTGAGATAGCCTCTGCCTTCCGAATTCTTAATTCCACAGCCGCTTTATTATTATGCACGGGATTTACAGAGGTTCAGTGTCCTCATGAACCGAAGAGGCGTGCTTCAGGCTTATGAGGATCAGCTGGATCTGGGGAGAGAGCAAGCGAAAGGGACGAACCCATCTCTCGCTCCTCAGCCAGATCCATACGAGAGCCCCACGAATGAAGTGTGGGCCCTGACTCCCTGAAGTAAGCGCGAAGCATTTTGCCCGAAAGCAGATCGCAATGCTCACACCCGCCCTGCCCCAATGTGAGAGCAGCATGCTCTTCCCCAAACAAACAAAGCAGAACTGATGCGTGTCCCTCTCAGCCATAGAGCAGAGACAGGGGAACACGCATCGTTTGCCCTGATTTTCAGTCATTTTTTCTTTCTTTTTCTTTTTTTTGAAGAGAAAAGAAAAAAGGTTTACTGCGCACTGCCTAACAGATTCTAACTCTTAACAGAGGAAAGAAAGTTTGACAGGCTCGTGATAGCACACAAACACAGAGAGATCTGAAGACAAAAGATCTAACGACACGCTGGTGACGCATCTATTTATAGCCCTGCCCCAGGTGCATCCAATTATTAACACTGGCAGAGGCTATAAATTCCGGTCAATGTTCATTGACATGTTGCACACATATTCACAGCTGGTCACGACTATAAGATGTTCCCAAAGTGCTTTTCTCAGCGCAGCATCATAAGTGAAGCTTTTTGTAAAGGGAACAAAGATGCCATGTATGTTGAAAGATAAAAAAAGACAAGTTAACAGATGTGTAATTAACATTTGACTGTCTCTTGCTCATTGCAACAGTAGGTTGAAAGTTCAGCTGCTGAAATCAGTCTGTGCTTATCAAAATTCGAAGTACTGCCCCAAGTGGCTGAAGTTGGAAGTGTTGTTGAATTTACTTGCTAGTGTAAGCTTTATTTTCCATGTGAAATCCCAAAAGCAAGTTGATTTTAGTTGTAAATAGTGTAACACTGTCAACAGGAAGGCATATTTTATTAACCATATGTCCTTTCCCAAACCCCAACCCAAAACTTAACCATAAGTGAAGTAAACAAGTAAATTTAGGGTGTAAATGCAACCTCCAAATCGTGCTCACCATTGTTTAAAGGAGTGCAATTACTTACTGGTTTCCATGGGACTTGAACCTGTGTCTCAGAGGTTCGGCAACATCTTATCAGTAGCACCAGAGGGAAAGATGATCATCTGGGAATTTATGTAAAAATGTCAGATGGAGATGCCACTTGTCAAGTAATTCAATAGAATAAGATTGATTTCAGAGTACATGAACATTCGGAAGCGTCATGTCGATTTCCAATGTTGCACTGTAATTTTCAGCTGTTTTCGAGGAAGTAAAACCATTGATTTTCACACCTCTAACACTAGAATACAGTTTTCAATGTATTCAGATTTTAAAACGCATTGTATTACATGGTTTCATGTAATTAAAAATGAGATCCTCTACATTATCTAAACAGCCTTTCTTTGGTCTAAACTGTATCAGAATTTCTGGTAAGCTTAAATGATATTGACAGAGACAACATTAAAGGGCAGAGGGAGAGTCCTCATTTTATCTTTGATATTTACCTATATCAATGTCAAGTAATCCCTCTTCAAGACTACCAACCTCTTTCTACAGCCCACACACTGCACTGAAGCCTACACATTCAGCCCATATTAGCTCAATATAAATATTCATTAGGGAACAGAGAGCATTTCAAAGAAACCTCAATGTTTCTGAGTACCCAATATGAAATATCACTAAGCACACACTTCTGAAATGAGATAAGAAATGTCCATGTTAACCACAAAGATAGTAAGGGTACTCTTCCAATTGCCAATGGTACATACAAAGTTGTATATTGTGGTTACCAGTGTTGTGCTTGAATAAATATTATATAATCGTCTGACAGGGTGAAATTGGTTATTTAATGGATGTGTTGCTCTCATTTCAATAGTTCAATAATTAACTGATTTTCTGCTGAACACAAGACTTAGAAATGTCAAATAAAAGTTTTCGTTTTTTTGAATTCATGACTTGTTGGGAGCATCTACTCACTAAAATCAGTTGGGTTAAAAATTACCCAACACATAGCTCAATGGTGGGTTGATATAGCACCAATCTATTGTTGGGTTATTTTAACCCAATGCATTGGGTAGCAAGTTTTACCCAATAAATTGGGTTATAAAAATGTTGCTTTAACCATCCTAATATTATTGGTACTATTATTATTTTTTACATTATTATTATTATTGTTGCTGTGTAAATAAATTATAATGCACAAGTTACAAATATCTTGAAAATGCTTTATTTCCATGAAATTAAAAGTTGCAAACATTTTCATTAATTAAGTAAATTGTTGCAATTGTGTTATTAATTTACTTCCTTTTTATCATTAAGTTACTTACAATCATGTTTCAAGCAATAGTGTAACGTTGCTGGCAAGGATGAAGACGAAGACGATGAAGTGACGAACACAAGTGCAGTTTATTAAACAAAAGTGAGATCTAAAAACCCTAACTACAAACATGAAAGATAAACATGAACATGACTAAACTAGACTTGACACAAACAAAACATGACTTGACTAAATCTTGACTTGACTCGACTTAAGCAAAACAACAACCAAGTTACATTAACAATACTCCACAAAGGACAATGGCAAACATGAGGGCTAAAATACATTGACATGTGTAACAAGTTAACAAGAACACCAATGAAAATACAATACTGAAAACAATATAACAGGACAATGAAACATGAACCAATAACAAGACAAGACTAATAAACAAAGGAACCAATGAGAAAAAAACACATGAAACATGGCGGGAACAGAGCACAGCTCGAGTATGGCTGCTGCGTCGTGGGCTCCGTCAAAACACTGCAGTTTATTGTTTGTTTTGTTTACAGTTTTGTGTTTTTTTGTCTTGGATGTTGTCTGCCTTATTGTGTACGACAGACAAACGCTTTTGGACATTGGTTCGGCAATCACACACCGAAAACCGGACTTCAAATTCCTCAATGCCGACCCGCGGTTTACAAACACACCAGCAGAGCCCTTTGTCAGGGCTGCCCGGCCGCAGAAACGCAGAAGGAAAAGAGGAAAAAGAGTCGGCGTTCTCATCAGAGTAAGACGTCGCGCAAATCGCCCCCCGCTACCCAGTATACTACTGGCAAATGTTCAGTCTCTGGACAGCAAGCTCTGCGAGCTGAGAGCGCGGATCTCCTTCCAACGAGAGACGAGAGAATGCTGCGTTATCTGTCTTACGGAAACCTGGATGTCCGCGGAGATTCCAGACTCGGCCATCGAACCCACGGGTTTCTCCGTGCACCGAGCGGACAGAGCGAAAGACCTCTCAGGTAAAAGCAGAGGTGGTGGTGTATGTTTTATGATCAACAAATCATGGTGTGATCAGAGGAATGTACATTTTATCAGGTCTTTCTGCTCTCCTGATCTGGAATTTCTCATGCTTCTGTGTCAACCATTCTGGCTACCGAGGGAATTCACAGCGGTCATTATCACAGCTGTGTACATCCCCCCACAAGCCGACACAGACCGGGCACTCAGGGAACTGTATGGGAGTATAAGTCAGCAGGAAACCGCGCACCCTGAGGCCACGTTCAACAAACTTCAACAAAGCAGACTTTAAAACAATAGCACCAAAATACCACCAACATATCAGCTTCAACACACGAGGGGACCGGGTTTTGGATCATTGCTATTCTCCTTTCCGGGATGGCTACAAATCCCTCCCCCGCACACCATTTGGCAAATCCGACCACTCTTCCGTTCTGCTTCTGCCCGCTTACAGGCAGAAACTGAAACAGGAAGCACCCACCCTCAGAACGATCCAGTGCTGGTTGGACCAATCAGACTTTATGCTACAGGACTGTTTTGATCACGCGGACTGGGAGATGTTCCGGTCTGCCTCCGATGACGACATCGAGGTTTACGCTGATAGCGTAACGTGTTTCATCAGGAAGTGCGTAGAGGACGTTGTTCCGACAAAAACTATACGGATCTACCCCAACCAGAAACCCTGGGTTAACGGCGATGTTCGCGCGGCACTTACTGCGCGGACCACCGCTTTTAATTCCGGGAACGCGGAGGAGCGTAAACAAGCCAGTTATGCCCTCCGTAACACCATCAGTACAGCCAAACGCCAGTACAGGCACAAAATTGAAGGACAGTTCAACACCACTGACTCCAGAAGTATGTGGCAGGGAATTAACAACATCACGGACTATAAACGGAATAAAAACTCCGCCATGAACACCATTGCCTCTCTCCCGGACGAGCTTAATACATTTTATGCTCATTTAGAGGACAACAACAACACCGCCCTCGCGGAGAGAGCACTCGCGGCCGATATTACAGAGGTTGGTTCACTCTCCGTCTCTGTTGCGAATGTAACCCGATCCTTTCGACGGGTGAACATCCGCAAAGCCGCGGGTCCAGACGGCATTCCGGGCCGCGTCATCAGAGCATGCGCGAACCAACTGGCTGGTGTTTTTACGGACATTTTCAACCTGTCCCTCTCCCTGTCTGTAGTCCCCACATGCTTCAAAACATCAACCATTGTGCCTGGACCGAAGCAATCAAAAATCACTTGCTTAAATGACTGGCGTCCTGTTGCCATCACCCCCATCATCAGCAAATGCTTTGAGAGGTTGATCAGAGATCACATCTGCTCTGTTCTGCTCACCTCTTTGGACCCATTGCAGTTTGCCTACCGCAACAACCGCTCCACTGATGATGCCATTGCATCTACAATACACACTGCTCTCTCCCATCTGGAAAAAAGGAACACATATGTGAGAATGCTGTTTGTAGACTACAGCTCAGCATTTAACACCATAATGCCCTCCAAGCTTGATGTGAAACTCCGGGCTCTGGGCTTAAACAGCTCGCTGTGCAGCTGGATCCTGGATTTCCTGTCAGGCAGAAGTCAGGTGGTTAGAATGGGCAGCAACACTGACCCTCAACACTGGAGCCCCGCAGGGCTTTGTTCTCAGCCCACTCCTGTATTCCCTTTACACACATGACTGTGTGGCGACACATAGCTCCAATGCCATCATTACGTTTGCTGACGATACGACGGTGGTAGGTCTGATCACTGACAATGATGAAACGGCCTACAGAGAGGAGGTGCACACTCTGACACGCTGGTGTCAAGAGCACAACCTCTCCCTCAATGTCAGTAAAACCAAGGAGCTTGTGGTGGACTTCAGGAAGAAAGACAGAGAGCACAGCCCCATCACCATTAATGGAGCACTGGTGGAGAGAGTCAGCAGCTTCAAGTTCCTCGGTGTCCACATTACTGAGGAACTCACATGGTCCGTCCACACTGAGGCCGTTGTGAAGAAGGCTCACCAGCACCTCTTCTTCCTGAGACGGCTGAGGAAGTTTGGAATGAACCACCACATCCTCACACGGTTCTACACCAGTACTGTTGAGAGCATCCTGACTGACTGCATCACCGCCTGGTACGGCAATAGCACCGCCCACAACCGCAAAGACCTGCAAAGGGTGGTGCGAACTGCCAGAAACATCATCGGAGGTGAGCTTCCCTCCCTCCAGGATATATACAACAGACGGTGTGTGAAAAAAGCTCGGAGGATTATCAGAGACTCCAGCCACCCGAGTTATGGGCTGCTCTCACTGCTTCCATCAGGCAGGCGGTATCGCAGCATCAGGACCCGCACCACCCGACTACATGACAGCTTCTTCCCACAAGCAATAAGACTTTTGAACACTTGATCTCTCATGATCAACAATCAGCACTGCACTTTATTAATCTTCATTCTGTCAAATATATTCTCGCTCCCAATTCAATTAATGTATATATTTTTATACCCTTATCTAGTTTATGTGTATTCTACATTGTGTGTATTGTGTACATTTGATATGTAAATTGTTATGTAAGTATGTGTACATTTGTTATGTAAATTGTGTTGTGTAAATATGTTGTTTATTGTAAAGTGGTTTATGTCTCGTCACTGTCATGACTGCTATGTTACTCGGAACTGCACACAAGACTTTCACCTACTGTTGCACTCGTGTACACAGTAGTGTGACAATAAAGTGATTTGATTTGATAATCACATGACTAGACAAGGAATTGAAAAAATTTCAAAATGAAGGACGTGAAGACATGAACAGGACTAACTTTTTCTAAATAAAAGACACAAAAAACAGGAACCAACAGAATAAACATGACATATCCCCTCTTCTAAGGGGTGGCTCCCGATGCCCCAACACATGAACAAAAACAGAATAAACATGAGATAAGTCCAGTGTTCTGTAGCGAGCTGGGGGGGTCTTGAGAGGTGGGGTGTGGTGAGATAGGGAGTGGAGAGGCTCGAGGGGTGGAGCCAAGGTGGAGTCATAGGGATGGAGGTGGGCCTGGTCTGTGTAGCAGAGGCGGGCCTGGACCGTGGCGCAGAGGCGGGCCTGGACCGTGGAGCAGAGGCGGGCCTGAACTGGTGAGTAGAGGTATTTCTTGTGACATGGAGCAGTCTGGGGTTTGAATGAAACATGACGTGGAGAAGACTGAAGCTTGGCTGTGCATGGCATGGAGCAGGCTGAGGCATGGCTGTGACATGGCATAATGCAGGCTGAGGCGTGGCTGTGACATGGCATAATGCAGGCTGAGGCGTGGCTGTGACATGGCATGGAGCAGGCTGAGGCGTTGCTGTGACATGGCATAATGCAGGCTGAGGCGTGGCTGTGACATGGCATAATGCAGGCTGAGGCGTGGCTGTAACATGGCATGGAGCAGGCTGAGGCGTGGCAGTGACATGGCATGGATCTGACTCTGGCATGACTGTGGCATGGCCTGGAGCTGACTCTGGTGTGGCTGTGAAATGGCATGGAGCAGTCAGGTGTTTGGCTGAGAAATGGCATGGAGCAGACTGCGGTTCAGCTGTGACATGACATGGAGCATTCTGGAGCTTGGCTGAGTCATGGCATGGAGTAGACTGAGTTTCGGCTGTGACATGGCATGGAGCAGTCTGGGGCGTGGCTGTGACATGGCATAATGCAGGCTGATTTATATAAATTCTGCACCTGCATTCCAATCTACATCTTGATGTAAATCCTTCCTCATGATTACGCAGCGTGTTTTCATCAGCTGAATGGGAAGCTAAACACTATTAAAGTGTGATGAGACTCGCACTGCGCGTGCAAGCCATTCGTGCATCACGAGCCAGCAGCACTTCTCTTTCGATTAATCGCTGGAGTAAATCCGCCCACTTTGCTTTGGTCAGACTGCATTGATGACATCCTACATTGTGTGTTTCATTTGTTTCTTTTTGCTTTCAGAACAACACGTCATGTAATAAGGAAAACACTACTATGAATCCTTCATCAGCACTGCGATTAACTAGGAAAATAAAAAATGGCACTCCACGTCAAAAAGGTTACCGATCCCTGGAGTAATATCTTGTTGAGTCCAATTTGTGTATTTATTATACAGTTTAGTGCCTTGCAGATATATCTTTCTAGATAAAATGTTGCATATTTCCGCTTTGAAGTATTTTAATGTTACACAATAAAAATGACAATATACTTTTCTTTCAGTTGATGAAAAACTGCCGTGTCTGCAACACCGGATAATGAGTCTCAAATATCCGAGGCGTCTTACAATTTCTTTGTGCGTCAGCCAAATATATGAAATATTAGGTATGATTTCCCCAAAAAAAGTGTCGGGACTAACACAGAAAGTGAGGGGGAGCATCCCAATTAATAGTTTCTACGCCACAGTTTAAAATAGGCTGGCTTTATAGCAAGTGTTATATTGGTAGCCAAGTGAGCAGCAATACAGCAGACCCAAAATTAAGGGGATATTATTTAATTAATCAGCTATTATTGTATGTTTAGAAAGAAAATGAAAAGCATTCATATAACATGAAATTATTAACTTGCCTCTGTATCTTCAGTTGGCAGTGTCACTGGTTGACCGTTGAAATTTAAAATGTCCTCGCGAGACCAGTTTTAACCCAACTGGGTGCGTTATTATAGAAACAACCCAATAAACGTTAGGAATAACCCAACAGAACGACCCAATATGTTTAACCCAGCAATTGGGTAAAATAAATAAGCCAACATTTTTTGGAGTGTACATTAAGATTGTGAGCTAAATATATTCTGTACTGTATCCACCTTATTTTGAAATGCGAAAGTAAGTAGACAGCTGTATTTCTGGCGAGTATGACAAAGTTCCAGTGTCATTAGATGCAATGTAAATAACTTGAAGGATAATTTAGTGATGTGGGCTTATAAACCATCACACAACCACAGGATGTACAGCAGAATAATATCCTAATGTTGGAAAATTTTCTAACGTTAGCATTTATAGTAAAAGAGTAAGTAAATAATTCACTAGTTGCTGTGTGTTGTTGTACTGAAGAGACGGTAATAAAATCCGCTTCTTACTTTAACGAGATCGTGACAATACAGTGTTTCTTATCTCCAGTTAAACCTCCATTCATAGTTACCTGAATAACCTCTGATGATTCCTTTGTTTATTTCAAACGGCGATGTTTCATAAGCCATGCTGAATGCTGATCTGTGTGTCTGTTTACTATACACCGCTAAGAGAAAGAGGATACTCTTTGACAAGAAGAGAGAGAATAATGCATTTATTATTTTTTCAAGATGAAACAAGATGCAGTTTTGGTGCAAAGAAAGGTGAAGCAGCATTTTACCAGCGGATTTGTGCTCTCTGTGGTTGTGTAACGTTTGTGGAGTGTCAGACAGCACTGAGCACAAAATGCGATAACCAGTAAAACTACATGTGCACCGAACTAATGTGTTTATGAAAATAGTAGATAGATAATAATATGATGACAAACAGTATATTGCCAGCCTGTAATATAAAGCAGCATAATATAGTATTTTTGTATCACTAAAATAGCTGGAAGTGGCTTATACTGGAAGAGGTCCACATTCAAGGTTGATAATGTTCACCCCAAAATTAAAATCTGTTGTATTTAAAGCACGTGCTTCCAATTTCTCGTGTGAATGCACCATTTAGCTTATGTCACTGATGCGTCAACTGCTGGAGGGAAGCAATTTTTGAAAGTTAATAAAGTTTTAATTATCGATTTGTTTCTTACACCAACCTATCGGATTGCTTCCCCATTTACATGCATTGTATGGACATACAGAGCTGAAATGTCCTTATAAAAATCTTCACTTTGGATCTGCTGAAGAAGGAAAGTCATACACATCTGGTATTTTCATTTTTGGGTGAACTTTATGTATCTGTTGCTGCATAATTACGCACATAAGGATTCATAAATGGGTGTTTCTCCAGCTTCAGGCACTTTTAGCACTGTGGATATCTGGAAAGTAAAGTCTTGTTAAAACATTTTCCAACCTCTCACTTGTTAAGTTGTCTACTAACAATGTCCAACAGTGTATGTAAATGCATCACATGAGATTTATGTCAATTTTAGTCATTTTCTCATTCGTCTTGCTAAGGCTAATTTCATAGCTAACATTTTATGTATCCTAAATATAATTAAATTATATTTTCATACTTTTGCGTAATTGTCAAAATTACAGCTTGATTGAAAATGACACCTGACAAAAATATTCTGCTCACAAGTGATATTTGCTATGATTTTTTTTTTGTTTTCTTCAAACATTTCATTTACCCATATTTCATCTCAAGCATGCTCTTCACTGACACTTTTGTTGAATTGTTATAAAAAAATAAATAAATAATTTTTAACTTGATGCCTCAAAAGGACAAACAGTTTTCATAAAAAAAAAACAAAAAAAAAAAACGTTTTACCCAAAAATTACAATTCTCTCATCATTTACTTCCCTCATGCCATACCAGATGTGTATAAGTTTCTTCTGTTGAGCATAAACGAAGAGTCTCTCAGCCCTGTAGGTCTTCTTGGCGATCATGACTTCAAGCTTGATTACAATTCCTAGCGCTATCAAGAGCTCTGCGCATTGGAAGTGCAATAGAGCTTGAAATCAAGGCCACCAAGGAGACTGCTGATGACAAGATTTAGGGCTCTATTTTCATGCCTGTGCTAAGCACAACGATTGTGCACTACATCTTCTGCCGTTTTTGTCTAAGGGCAATTTTTGTGCCAGTGCAAAGTGCAAGTGGGCATGGGTGGAAGTGTTTGCGCTATCTGTTGGTGTACGCATGTAAACTGTGGGTGTATTGTACTTTAATGAAGTGCTGCTTTAAACACAATTTGCTATTTTCCTGAGAAATAGATAATTGCGCAAAGATGTTTGAAAAGTACGTCTAATCTTGCTAGTCTAAAATCGAGCAGGACAGTCAACAGAGAGCCAACAGTCCCAGAGAGGCAGAAATCCAGATGACAAACAGAGCCCATACAGCATACAGACCATTAGCACTACCAATTAATTATGGATGGGCTGTCTCATTTATATAGAAGTTGCTTGACATGAAAATGACTATAAATTGTATGCAGACAGTGCAATAACCAGAGAAGAACATCAGAATTTAATTGCACTTGACCCAGCCCATTAGCACTTTGCGCACCTGGGTCCACCAACCCCCTTGCTCCTAGATTTAGCGCACGCTTGCAATAAAATATAAAAAAAAACCTCATGGCCAGTGCTAGTGACCTTAGTATTGCATAGCGCCGCGCTTAAGGCATGGCGGTCTTAAAATATGATCCTTATCGTCAAAAAGGACTTGTATTTTGGTCTGTTCTCACCCAAAACTGACCGGATTGCTTCAGAAGACAATGATTTAACCTCTGGAGTCGTATTGATTACTTTGATGCTGCCTTAATGTGCTCCAAAAAGTAGCTTTAAAGTTTCGGTCGCCATTCACTTTCATTGTATGGACCTACATAGCTGAGATATTCTTCTAAAAATCTTCATTTGTGTTCAGCAGAAGAAAGAAAGTCATACACATCTGCGATGACATGAGGGTGAGTAAATTATGAGAGACTGTTCCTTTAAATTTATTTATGTTTATTTCACTCTTTGTTTAGATGATCATTGTTTTAAATGTAATCATTTGTATTTTATAATAGATTTTAAAACGTTACATAATATTGAAAGTCTGATTCTGGGACAAGGCTAAAACAGTCAAATCTATACAAAGAAGGCATTTGAAAAGTACCAAAAATAAATGACGAAGGCCTGGTAATAAGTTTTCAATTCAGTTTTAATGAGACCCTCATATAACAATAGAAACCAATAATCCGAACTGTCCTCTGTAGTCTTCTGATGTCTGATTTCGTAGCTGCACCAAACCAGACAGTTACTGAAATGCAGAGGACAGACTCACTGAGTCTGAGTGGCAGGTTGAACTTCCTCAACTGGTGAAGAAAGTACAACCTCTGCTGGGCCTTTTTCACAATGGTGTCAATGTGGGTCTCCCACTTCATGTCCTGTGAGATGGTAGAGCCCAGGAACATGAATGACTGCTGCCACAGTGCTGTTCAGAATGGTGATCGGGGTCAATGTTGGGGTGTTCCTAAAGTCCACATTCATCTCCACCGTTTTGAGCGTGTTCAGCTCCAGGTTGTTATGATTGCACCAGTGAGACAGCTATTCAACCTCCCTTATGTATGCAGACTCATCATCATCTTGGATGAGGCCGATGGCAGTGGTGTCATCTGCAAACTTCAGGAGCTTGACAGAGGGATCCTTGGTGGTGCAGTCATTTGTGTAGAGCGAGAAGAGTAGTGGGGGGGGCACCAGTGCTGATGGTACAGGTGCTGGAAGTGAATTTCCCCTGTCTCACAAGCTGCTTCATATCCATCAGAAAGCTGGTGATCCACTGACAGATAGATTTGGTACATAGATTTGGTGTAATTTAGTCTGGAGTATAGCTGGGATGATGGTGTTGAAAGTTGAACTGAAGTCCACAAAAAGGATCCTTGCGTATGTCCATGGTTTGTACATTTACATTTATGCATTTGGCAGATGCTTTTATCCAAAGTGACTTACAGTGAACTTATTACAGTGACAATTCCCCCTGAGCAACCTGGAGTTAAGTGCCTTACTCAAGGACACAATGTCACCAGGACTGTGAGGATCAAACCAGCAACCCTCTGATTAACAGTTATGTGCTTTAACCCACTATGCCACCACCACTCTATTATGTTTGCCCAGACCTGTTAACTCGATAAGCTAATTGAAGGGGTTCTAGAAAGGGTCCAGTGATGTCTTGTTTGGGAATGTTGGGAAAATGATTTAAAGATTTTCTAAATATCTTTTCTTCATGCAAAAAAAACCCTGTATGACAAATTGCAAGTGATGTTCCTCATTTGTAAGTTGCTTTGGATAAAAACATCTGCTAAATTACTAAATGTAAAAGCGTTTTTTCTAAATAGTTTTAAATATACTCTTTTGTTGTAATAACTAGCAAAAACAACAGCATGAAAAATAACTGAGAAAACGGTTTAATATTTCGGTATCACTTCACAATAAGGTTCCATTTGTTAACATTTTTTTAAAGCATTTATTAACATTTATTAATGTTAGTTAATAAAAAATGCAGTTGTTCATTGTTAGTTCATAGTGCATTAACTTATATGTTAACATATGCAAATTTTTTATTAAAAATTGTATTAGTAAATATTGAAATAAACATAAACCAAGATTAATAACTGCTGTAAAAGTATTGTTCACTGTTATTTCATGTTAACTAATGTTATCAAATGGATCCGTATTATCCAAAACAAGCAATGGGATATTAAGGATGAGTTTTCACCATGTGCAATGAATTCCAGACATGATTCTCACTCCCAGATTTTTTATTTACTCTCAGTCGCCATTTTCTTTCTCTATATTGTATATGACAGCTACATGCTGTATTGGTTTCCAAATTATTATGATTCTTCCCCAGACTGGTAGAGATGCTGAATATCAAAACTAGGCTAAAGTCATAAGAGATTTTTCGAAATGGTAAAAGCAAATATACAATCTGACACAAAATGTACAAAACAGCCGCTCTGTGGGAGGAAGCTTTTGTCTGATGTATCAGTAATACTGTCTAACGGTAAATCATGTAAATGTGAAACTACAGATCCATGTTTGTACTGGTGAGCCTGATTCACCAGGTGTTTCACATCCACATGCACACAACCTCTTTCTGTGTCTCCATAGAGACTACACACCACAAATCTTTTTACATTGGATGTCCTACTGAAGCTTGTTACATTGTATGCAGGTAAAAGGGAGAATTTGTGATTCTCTTTCAAAACATTACAATGTTTAATGTATGTATGTTACCAATTAAAGGTATTAAAGGAACATTACTATGTTATATCCAGTGTAATAAAATGTAGCAAATAAAATTAGTATTACATTCATGACAATAAGTATCTCATTACACAGATAAGGATAATAAGTTATTATATCACAGTAAAATCATGTTAAAACTCTAAAATGTATATACGTTGTGGCTATTCTTTTAAAACAGTGTGTATTTTAGTGTTTATGGTCTAGCCCCATTCAGTAAATTTATGGTAAAAATGTTGACCATGTTGACCGTGTTTTAGGCTTTATGGGATGTCCTTTTGATAACCGTATATTTACAATTCACTGCTGTTCATAGTATTACATGATTAAACTTAGGGTGGTTTCACATATAGTAAGTTTTAAGTGAACCAAACCCAGTTTGGTTAAAGTGAACCAGAAAGGGAGCCAGCCGCAAATGACCCCAGTGCTTTTGGTGTTCACAATATAAGTGGACTTGAAAGAGGACCCAGTTTCTTTTTTGTCCTCTTCACATTAATGTGGTCTTAGACCCCTTGTTGTTCACAGCACACCCCATTGCAGCTAGGGTTGTCACAATTATGAAATCTGGCTGACATTAATTTTTATTATGATAAGCAATTGTCATACAAATTGTCATGCTTCTTACAGTAAGACTCAAGTATGCTTATTACAGGTACGCCTACACCTTAAGTAGTAATTCACTGATGTTTAATTTAAATCAAATAATAAAATCTACATGATTACTTGTAAAGCTTTAAAGGATATGGAGTTTTTCATAAAAATTATTGCACAGGGATAGAATTACATAAAAAGTTTATGAAACCAAGGCAACACCGGCAATTATTTCTGTCCTAAATTCTTCAATCTCCCATGTTATGTTAAGGCTCTCTATAAAACCTACATGCCCTTATTTCGCATGAAGGAAAACATTTGAAAATATGTTTCTTTATCAGTCATCTCGAGAGTAATGGAGCAAGCGTTGTATGTATTGTATGTATGAGCCAAAACATTTGCATTCCGCAAATAAAATTAAACTATAAAAATCCTCACTTGTATGTTTGTGGGAGTTTAGCACAAACCTCCTTAGATGGTATGCTCATTAGAGCACTTTAAAGTGGTTAATGCTCTACTCTGAATGTGGCCCGTTCATTTTAAGTGCTCAAATAATACAACATGAACGGAATATGGCATGGGGGTGTGGTCATGTATCTGTCTACGTGAGAGGGAAAGCGGTAAGGCTCGTCACCTGGGCTGTAATTACACCTGACTCTCATTATAGTGATGGCAGAAGGAGACCTGATAAGGCACGCCAGAGCGGCAGAGTGGGAGAGAGAGTGGCAAAAAAGAGCAGATGTCCGAATGACCGGCAATGACAACCAGAGACTGCATAGTTGTATGAGATACTAAAAAAAGCCCTGATTGTGTTGGCCACAGAGATAAAATTTGTGTATTTCCGAGATAGAGTGTGTGGAGAAAATAAATACTCACCTCAACCATTCACTGTCTCCTGACTCCTCCATTGCCAAGAAAATTAAATGCTTCATAAAGACACAAAAACATGTCATGTAATCATGTCATGGTATATCTACAGAATATTCGCTTAAAATGTCCATATGCAGACAGTAAATTGTGACTGGAAAAGGTTTTGAAGTATGTAATGCAACTATGTGTGGCAAGCCAAGAGGTACTTGTATCATAAAATGAAAAGCGGACTTTTCACATCGCACAAATCAATTGAACCACAAAAGGACCTATAAACGAACCATACTCAGAAAACCTCCTGTGGTGTCCTTTTAGGGGGGTCTGAGACCACTTGTACTATCCCTTTAATGGCTCTTGTCAGATCTGGAGGAATTTGTCAATAAGAAGAGAGTAGAAAAACATTTCTAGTAATTATTACAGTGAAAATGTGAAAATGTTCCACAAGGACTTTATATGTAATGCTGAAATATAAACCATAGCATGATCATGCTTTTTTAATGTCTTCTATGGTTATTTCATAGCTTTTAAAGTCCTGAATGGATTCTTATTTCAGTGTAGTTACAGTTTTCAGTGTCGTAAGTATTTCGATCATTAGTTCTGTACAGCAGTACCACCGCTACCAGTACCGCCACTTTCTAAATGCAGAGTACGCAGCCTACGTAGAGTACCAACTCAGATGAAACCGACCCCTATCCACTATATGGGGCAGTGGTGGCTCAGCGGTTAAGGCTCTGGATTACTGACCAGAAGGTTGGGGGTTCAAGCCCCAGCACCACCAAGACACCACTGTGTGGCCCTTGAGCAAGGCCCTTGATCCTATCTGCTCCAGGGGCGCCGAATCATGGCTGACCCTGCACTCTGACCCCAGCATAGCTGGGATATGTGAAAAATAAATAATTTCACTGTATATATGCAGAAATGTATGTATAATGTGTGACAATTGGGCAATTAAATTAAATATAGTGCACTATTTCGAGTGCTCGCTATTTTGTAGGAGTGTCTGAATTCTGAGTGAACCACTCATTCCCTACATTTGTTCACTCATTCTTACCAACAATGCACTCTTCAAGAGTACACTCGATGATGGTTAATTTCCCACAATCCACCACAGGGAAGACGTACAAGCTGGGAGTTTAATGCTTCCTACACTCCTGCTGTTTTATCATGCTGAATGTAGTAAATAACTTTTTGAGAAATCCTTACTGGATTAAAATAACATAACATATAGAGAGACAAAACATATAGATACATTTTAAAATGTACTCTTTATATGATCAAACGTGTTTACTCCTTATATTGACATACAGTATATATAAAAAAATGACAAACAGAATGAAGATTTATTTTTTAATATATTATATAATAAGAATAACAAGTAAGGCCCAAGAATTAAAAAATTTCATAGGTGACATTTCTGCACCAGCCCCAGAGCTCCGACACTCTCGTCCGAATTCACTCATTTCGTTCACTTACTGCTGTGATATAGTACACTAACTGCCATTTACTATATAGGAAATATGAATGAATGAACGATTGCGGACACAGCCACTCTCGTTGCCACGATTACCTCATGCCCGCACATCTCACACGCGTGCGTCCTGCTCACCTTGCTGTACACGCACAGAAATGCTGTCTGTTCGCGATCAGTTCTCGATCACACGAATGGCACTGATTTACACTTAACTTGTAAATTTATGATTTATAGTTAATCCGCCTGAAGTAGCTGCGATAGTTTCCAGAACCCTCGCGAGGGCGCAGAGTAAATGCATAAATAATGCTTATGACATGCTGGACGCGGGACAAAGCAGACTGATATACTGCAGCACTGATTTAAATATGTACACTTAAAAACTAATGTCATAACAACCCAGTTACATTACCACCCTGATATTGACCATCTCATTAAACAGAAAAGCCTGCGTTAGAATTGGAGCCAAAACTTACCTCAGCGTGCTGCCTTAAATTGGAGCTGAGATTTTAATCTTGAAATATCAGCTTGTCTTGGTGTTAAATGAAGGCAATGAATGACAAAACTAGAATTTTTTTCTCTGTGTGGAGCGAAGAACGTGTTTCACCTTTAAGAGTTTGATGCTGCTGCAGTGATTGAGTGACAGTCTGTGACACCGGCTCAGCGCACGCAGCTGTGTGAACGTCCGCTCTCATAAAAGTCCCATTCAATAATCTCTCAATAATTTACACATTAACTCAAATTAAACCCAGTAATGTAACGAAAGTAACGCCACCCATTGTAAACAAGTAAAGGTAAAAAAACATAATTCAAAATTTACTTGAGTAAAATTTTGTAAAAAGTACCCACTTTTAAACCTACATTAAAAGTATTTTTTCCCCAAAAGTTACTCAAGTAAATGTAATGCGTTACTACCCACCTCTTGTCAGCATACAAGTGTGATTTATATAATACCAATATTTAAATAATAGGTGGCACTGTCGCCAAACTGCTCAGGAATCCTCAGGATGTGATGTTGAAAGATATAAAAGATATATTACTTTTTAATACATTTCAGAATGGCATTGTCAGAAGGATGAGACCAGAGATCCAAGTACAGAAGCAAGTAACAGAATTTACTGATAAAAAGACACAGCAGAGCTGACGAAGCATGAGAGGAACCCGGCACCAACTGCAGCATGGAGATGGAGAGTGTGTTTGCAGGCATGTGTGCATTGTGGTAGTGTGGAGAGCAGATCTGCGATGATCCTCTGAAGGATTGAGTGTTCATAGATTTGTGTGCCGTGGTAGTGTGAAGAGCAGATCCTGTGTAGAGAGATAACCAATGAGGAATACTCAAGTGAAGTGTCAAGGCAAGCAATGCAACCAAAAGGATGGTAACCACAATCGAGGTACTATGGCAAAGACTGGCAACCAATATAGAAAACACGAAACAGGACCAACTAGGGCAGAGAGAGAGTGGTTAGTAACTAAACACACAACAACAATCTAGCAATGTACATGAAACAGAGTGGGGTAAATATAGGCAGAAAACAAATCACGATCAGGTGCCACTCGTCCGCTGAATGTTGACATGATCAGCGTTCCCATGGAAACAATCTGGGTGCCCATGGCAATGCTAATTCCATGAGTCAGTGGCACCTAAGACACATGAAGAGAACGTAAACCCAAATGGAACCAACCAACAGACTCACTGAGGCCATGACAGGAGTAGAGGCAGTATGGCAGATATGGGAAAAATTGGTATCATTACAATCCTCATGGCCCAAGGAATCCATAGACACCATGACGTTAATAATTTTTAGAGATTTGGTTAAAAAAATTATAGCTATTTTCCAAATTTCTTTATTAATAGGTGGTGCTGTCTCCAATCTATGAATCTACCCTCAGCTCCTGATCCTGATTAAGCATACCAAGTTTCGTTTTGATAGGACAAAGCATTGTCGAGATATAGCCTCAAATCCATTTTCAAGCCCACCTCGTTAACTTCACAATGTCATACATTTTTAACAAAGGTGAAAATAAAAATTCTGTCCCATCATTTTCTGTGCGGCTTGGGATTATTTTGAGACATTGTTTGGGCAAATCGGACTAAGTCTGAAGGCTGTAAATCCTTTAAACCTTAAAAATAATAATGAGCGTTATGGGCAGATTTTTAATATTAACATTGCGATCATCCAGAGGACAGTAATCAGATGCAAAATAAATTGTGTTTTTAGGACAAATGGTTCAAAAGATATGTGAAAAAGAAAAGAAAAGAAAAGTAAATTTTTTAACTGGTGTTGGTGCTATGGAGTTTGTCCTAGAGGTCCTAAATTTGCTATGGGGGCTATTCATGACCACCCCTATCCGTGTGCCAAATGCAATAATTTTCCTTTATAGAGTTCTTTGGGCTTCAATAGACTCCCATTGGGGAGAAATGATAATAATAATACAAATGGAAACAATCGTTATTTTTTTACAATTGCATTTTTTACATTGAATGTTTTACATTGAATGAATGTTTATTATGTTGCCCCCATGTACTATTGTATACATGGGTTACACATTTATTTTGTCGAAATATCATTATTTTTAATCGCAAATGCGAGCAAAACTGTTGTACTGTACAGCTCTGAACTCTCATAAATTCTATTGAACCCCAAACATTTCTTTAAATGATGACAAAAAAAATAGGGTAATTTCTTGTTTTTGAGGGGTTAAAAAAGATCTTGACAGGTTTAGAAGACTGGTGCAGTAGAACTATTTTAAAATTCAGGTATAACACGACATACATTGTCTATGTCTGATAAATAGCAGTAATAACAGTGTCTTGTGGTATATATTCAGAGGTATGTTTACTCAAAACACACTTCCTCAGACACAACAGAAACCTGAAGCACTCATGTGCCTTTTTTAGAATGTCTTACAGATTCACAGATTGCTCTCTATTTATATATATTGTCATGTCTCTACTCAATTGCAATAAATCATTCTATATCTCTTGACTTAGGAGGTTGGAGTTTGTCTTGGAGTCAAATCAAATCAAATCAAATCAAATCAAATCAAATCAAATCAAATCACTTTATAGTCACACTACTGTGTACACGAGTGCAACAGCAGGTGAAATTATTGTGTGCAGTTCTGAGCAACATTGCAGTAATGACAGTGACGAGACATAAACCACTTTACAATAACAACATATTTACACAACACAATTTACATAACAAATGTACACATACCTACACAACAATTTACATATCAAATGTACACAATACACACAATGTAGAATACACATACACTAGATAAGGGTATAAATATATATATATACACTAACTGAATTGGGAGCGAGAATATATTGACAGAATGAGGATTAATAAAGTGCAGTGATTGTTGATCGTGAGAGATCATGTGTTCAAAAGTCTTATTGCTTGTGGGAAGAAGCTGTCATGTAGTCGCGTGGTGCGGGTCCTGATGCTGCGATACCGCCTGCCTGATGGAAGCAGTGAGAGCAGCCCATGACTCGGGTGGCTGGAGTCTCTGATAATCCTCCGAGCTTTATTCACACACCGTCTGTTATATATATCCTGGAGGGAGGGAAGCTCACCTCCGATGATGTTTCTGGCCGTTCGCACCACCCTTTGCAGGTCTTTGCGGTTGTGGGCGGTGCTATTGCCGTACCAGGCGGTGATGCAGCCAGTCAGGATGCTCTCTACAGTGCTGGTGTAGAACCGTGTGAGGATGTGTTGGTTCATTCCAAACTTCCTCAGCCGTCTCAGGAAGAAGAGGCGCTGGTGAGCCTTCTTCACAACGGCCTCAGTGTGGACGGACCATGTGAGTTCCTCAGTAATGTGGACACCGAGGAACTTGAAGCTGCTGACTCTCTCCACCGGTGCTCCATTAATGGTGATGGGGCTGTGTTCTCTGTCTTTCTTCCTGAAGTCCACCACAAGCTCCTTAGTTTTACTGACGTTGAGGGAGAGGTTGTGCTCCTGACACCAGCGTGTCAGAGTGTGCACCTCCTCTCTGTAGGCTGTTTCATCATTGTCAGTGATCAGACCTACAACCGTCGTATCGTCAGCAAACTTAATGATGGCATTGGAGCTATGTGTCGCCACACAGTCATGTGTGTAAAGGGAATACAGGAGTGGGCTGAGAACACAGCCCTGCGGGGCTCCAGTGTTGAGGGTCAGTGATGAGGAGATGTTGCTGCCCATTCTAACCACCTGACGTCTGCCTGACAGGAAATCCAGGATCCAGCTGCACAGCGAGCTGTTTAAGCCCAGAGCCCGGAGTTTCACATCAAGCTTGGAGGGCATTATGGTGTTAAATGCTGAGCTGTAGTCTACAAACAGCATTCTCACATACGTGTTCCTTTTTTCCAGGTGGGATAGAGCAGTGTGTATTGTAGATGCAATAGCATCATCAGTGGTGCGGTTGTTATGGTAGGCAAACTGCAATGGGTCCAAAGAGGTGGGCAGAACAGAGCAGATGTGATCTCTGATCAACCTCTCAAAGCATTTGCTGATGATGGGGGTGAGGGCAACAGGACGCCAGTCATTTAAGCAAGTGATTTTTGATTGCTTCGGTACAGGCACAATGGTTGATGTTTTGAAGCATGTGGGGACTACAGACAGGGAGAGGGACAGGTTGAAAATGTCCGTAAAAACACCAGCCAGTTGGTTCGTGCATGCTCTGATGACGCGGCCCAGAATGCCGTCTGGACCCGCGGCTTTGCGAATGTTCACCCGTCGAAAGGATCGGGTTACATCCGCAACAGAGACGGAGAGTGAACCATCATCTGTAGTATCGGCTGCGAGTGCTCTCTCCGCGAGGGCGGTGTTGTTGTTGTCCTCGAAACGAGCATAAAAAGTATTAAGCTCGTCCGGGAGAGAGGCAGTGGTGTTCATGGCGGAGTTTTTATTCTGTTTATAGTCCGTGATGGTGTTAATTCCCTGCCACATACTTCTGGAGTCAGTGGTGTTGAACTGTCCTTCAATTTTGTGCCTGTACTGGCGTTTGGCTGTACTGATGGAGTTACGGAGGGCATAACTGGCTTGTTTACGCTCCTCCGCGTTCCCGGAATTAAAAGCGGTGGTCCGCGCAGTAAGTGCCGCGCGAACATCGCCGTTAACCCATGGTTTCTGGTTGGGGTAGATCCGTATAGTTTTTGTTGGAACAACGTCCTCTACGCACTTCCTGATGAAACACGTTACGCTATCAGCGTAAACCTCGATGTCGTCATCGGGGTGCTGTTAGTGCTTGTCAGTGCAGCTGTTGTTCAATTGCATCAAGAGTTCATTGCATGACGTCACAAGAGAAATGAAGTGTTTTTGGAATTTAAAAGATGAGTTTAAAAAAATTTGAATAATAATTAAAGTTGATGCAAACTTTGAAATAAAATGGATTGAATGGACTGAAAACTCTTTGAGTTGTACAAGTTGTTCTGATAAGGGGTCAGAGAAGTGACTTTGTCAGGTATAGTGCTGAGAGTTTCTGCTAAACTGCAGGAACATATTAAAGTGAAATGTATGTGTGGCAGGGGGGACGTGGTCGAGCATCCACCAGGAGAGAGGGAAAGCGGTAAGGCGCATACACCTGAGCCTTGATGTCATATGTGAAGCTTGGGAGGAAGGATCTTCAACCAGTTAGAATGAAATTCAATACATTCTTGATCTTAGAGCAAAACTCCACACTTTGGGGCAACTAACAAAGGAGAACAGGCCCTGCTTGAGCTACGATAGGACCAAGATTGTCGGTTCCATGAGATCCTCAGAGCACAGGCAGACGACCGGCAAGTGATCCAGAGCCTCCTAAGCCATGAGAAAACCCCGGCTGCAACCCCAGACAAGAGTAGCCCCATGCCCCCACCCATGCTCATGAAGATGGGAGCGAAAGATGACCCAGAAGCCTTCCTTGACCTCTTTGAGCAGACTGCTGAGATCTGTGGCTGGCCATGTGCTCAATAGGTGGCCCGTCTCATTCTTTTGTTGTCAAGGGAGCCCCAACTTGCAGCTCAACAACTGCCAGTGGTTAGACTCCTAGACTACAGCAACCTAAAGAAGACCATTCTTCATCAGGTTGGTCGAAGTCCTGAACAGTACCAACAGCTTTTCCGGTCCATGGAATTGGAAAAGACAGGCCTTCCGTTTGCCTTCACCCAATGTTTCAGAGATGTCTGCCGAAAATGGCTGCTGGCAGGGGATTGCGGTGTCGAGGAAATTATCAACCAGGTGGTGCTGGAGCAGCCGATCTGTCGATTACCGAAAAGTATATGCTACTGCCCGGCGTCTCTGAAGGAAGTGGTTCAATTGGTGCCATACCCGAGGGCGGAAGAGCCCTCCCACTCTCTCTCTCCTACCCATGTGTTTTCCCTGATCCTGTCTCTCCCCAAAGGCCTTCCGAGTACCATGGAGGTATTGAATCCCGCCACGGATGCCAGCTCCCCACTCACTTGGGTTTGTTCACCCCGGCAATTTCACTGCCTAAAGCTCTCCCCGTCAGGTGGTTGTGCCCTCCATCGCAGGTACAGGCATGGCGCCTGGGCCAGCCTGCTGGAGATACTTTCGGGATCAATGCCCCACGATGGAGCTGGGAACCATGGTCCAGATCCCTGATACTCCACAGGCCTCCCCGATCGAGCTGGAATGTACAGGATACTGGTAAGTGTCAAGGGGATTACTCACCAAGCTTTGGTTGGTTGTCACCAGACCGCTATCCACCAATGCTTGGTTCCACGCGAGGTGTTGGGCACAGCCAGAAGGGTGAGGGTGAAGTTGTGCATGGGGATATTCACAACTACTCAGTAGTGACGTTCGTTATCAAATTTTGGGGAACAAAACATAGAGTGGAGCACATGGTTAGTTAGTTCCCACCTACTGGCCTGAATTTGGAAATGCGTTAAAGGGAATATGTGCGGATGGGTCCTGCACGAGAACTGCGAGATGTGAAATGTGTGATGCTTTGGCAGGGGAGGCAGAGCCAGGGCCATCTTTGTCAGCGCCACATCAGGGTGATGTGAGGAGGGGAGAGGCTGCAGCCCATCCTCAGGGGATTTCCCACTGCAGCAGTCAAGAGACGAAACCCTCAGGCATGCCCTCAATCAAATGAAAGTTATTGATGGTCAACAACTTGATGGTATTGATGGTTGTATCGAGTGACGCTGGACGATCAAATGAAGGAAGATACAACCCAGCTATTAATACCGCAGAGCCGACAGGAAATGTTGTTCCAGGCTGCTCATTATAATCCGATGGCAGGTCACTTAGGGGAGAGGAAAACACTGAGCCATCTAATGGCCCTTTTCTATTGGCTGGGCATTCACGGTAATGTCTGCCGTTGGTGTGTGGCATGACATGAATGTCAGCTGGTGAATCCACCAGCCACCCCAAAAGTGCCATTGTGCCCCCTTCCGCTGATCGTGGTCCCCTTCAAAAGAATTGGCATGGACCTTGGGATTTAATAAAAGATGAATCGTAAGTTTGTGCACGAGGATGCTAGAAATTAGGACAAAGGGCTCGATCCCCTGTTATTTGCAGTATGAGAGGTCCAGCAAGCCTCCACTGGGTTTTCCCCATTCGAGCTGCTGCATGGGTGGCACCTGAGCGGCATGCTTGATGTCATACGTGAAGCTTGGGAGGAGGGACCTTCAACCAGTAAGATTGAAATTTAATATGTTCTTGATCTTAGAGCAAAACTCCACACTTTGGGGCAACTAAAACAGGACAATTTGCTCCAAGCTCTGGAAAGTCAAAGCCGACTGATTAACAGGGGAACTTGGCTGTGGGAATTTGCACCAGGAGACAATGTGCTCGTATTACTCCCCACATTGGGCTCCAAATTACTCGGCAAGTGGCAAGGGCCATTTGAGGTTGCACAAAGTGTAGGGGATCTTGAGTATGAGGTGAATTGAACCGATAAAGGGGGCGCACGTCAAATATATCACCTCAACCTCCTGAAATTATGGAGGGATGCGGTCCCTGTGATGTTGGATACGTTATTTCCGGAGAGGGAGGAGCTCGGACCGGAGGTGAAAACAAAACACAGTCATATCACCCCGGTCACTTGTGTAGACTACCTCTCACCATGTGAAGTCGCAGAGTTTGCAGATATGTTTTCTCCTCTGCCGGGTACATCCAGTACCACATCGAGACCAAGCCAGGGTGATGGTATGTAGATGTCCGTACCAATTGCTCAAGCAGAAAAAGAAAATAGTTTGGGATGAATTGGATGCAATGCTCGATATGGGGGTAATAGAGGAATCCCAAAGCGATTGGTCTAGCCAGGTTGTTCTAGTTCCTAAGAATGATGGGTCTCTACGATTCTGTGTGGATTATAGAAAAGTTAACGCGGTGTCTAAATTTAATGGCTACCCAATGCCTAGCGTTGATGAGTTTCTCGATCGGTTGGGCACAGCTCGATTTTATTCGTCATTGGATTTGACAAAGGGTTATTGGCAGATCCCCTTGACACCAATTTCCCTGAAAAAAGTCCTACTCCACACAGTTTGGATTACACCAATTTGTGATGCTTCCTTTTGTTTTGTTTGGGGCCCCGGCTACGTTTTAGCATCTCATGGATCGAATCATTAGAACCGCATTCGGCCTATGGCGCTGCCTTTTTCGAGAACATCAGAATTCACAGCAATGATTGGCAGCGGCACTTGCAGCATCTAAGGGTGGTTCTGAGTTTGCTACGATGGGCGGGACTCACAGCAAACCTCAAGAAGTGCGCGATTGGATTGGTGGAGGTACGGTATCTGGGGTTCCACTTGTGCCACGGGCAGGTTCGTCCCCAAATTGACAAGACTGCTGCAATTGTGGCCTGCCTGAGGCCCATGAACAAAAAGGGGGTGAGATATTTCCTGGTGCTGGCCAGCTATTATAGGAGGTTTGTGCCTAATTATTCGGACATCACCAGCCTGCTGACTGATCTCACTAAAAAGGGAGCTCCAGACCCAGTCCAGTAGATGGAGCAGTGTCAATAGGTGTTTACACAAGTGAAAGCAAGTAGGGGGCCAGTTTTACATTCACCAGATTTCTCTCTCCCTTTTGTCTTATAGACGGATGCTTCAGACAGAAGGCTGGGGTGGTGCTGTCGCAGGTGGTGGTCGAACATTAGTCGCAAGCTCTCGCTGAGGGAGACTAAGTACAGCACGGTTAAGAAGGAGTGTCTTGCCATCAAATGGGCGATCCTCACTCTCTGGTACTATCTGCTGGGGCAGGCCTTCACTCTCTGTTCAGACTACGGCCCACTCCAATGGCTACACCACATGAAGGAGGCCAACGCACGGATCACTCGTTGGTATCAGGATCTTCAGTAATTTAAGTTCAAGGTGGTCCACAGACAAGGAGCGCAGATGGCTGTTGCCGACTAACTTCTAGAAATGGGGGGGTAGACAGATCGATAGGGATATGTGACAGCGGGGGTGTGGTCGAGAGTCCGCCCGGAGAGAGAGAAAGCGGTAAGGCCGCATACACCTGAGCCAGATTATGATTAACACTTGTTTCCGATTGCAGTGAGCTTGGGGAGAGTGGCATATAAGAGACCACGCCACTGACAGAGAGTGTGTGTGTCCAGACATGAAAAGCTGTCAGCATTGTAAAGCTGAAAAACTATTATGTATCGTGAAGCTTTAGTGCTGTGAAGTAAAAGTCTTGCCTTTTAGTTCAACTCCCAAGTTTCCTGTGTCCTCCTTTCCCTTCCTGTTTGAAGTTCGCTACAGCATGCTTTTGTTTAATCTTAGATCTGACCATGAATAGTCTATAAAATGTAATGCAAGCTTTTAGAAGTCTCTAGGAATTTCTAAGGCCACGTACACACTACAGAATTTTGGAGTGACAACCACATTTAAATATAGGAGTGAAACCCCTGGAAAAAAAAGTTTATCCAGTCAGAATTTATTCCTTAATGCTTACAAGCAAAGTGTGACAATTGTTTCATAAATCACATTTATCACCCGAATGATTCTTAGCTCCACCCCCTCAGGCCTTCAGAATTTCCACAGATTCCCTCAACAGTAAACGAATGGGCAACTAAAGTCAGACTTTCAGATTCATCAGATTGATTTATTTGTTCTTGGTGGGTGTGATCTTTAGGATATGTCCCGGTCGAAGCCTTCTAGCTGGCCTTGAGTTACGCAATCACTCTTTAAGTGATGTAAGTAATTCAAGAGTGAAAAGTGTCAAATCAAGCTGTCTGACAAGTCGGCTGTCATCACTACTGTTATCGCCATTGAGAAAGAGATCCTTATGGATTTAAAACACGAGATATTCTGTATGACCGTGTGATTGCTTCATTTATTAATCAGGAAAAGAGGACTGATTTTCACTTCAAGTAAATTGGTAAGTGCTTTTTGCATTGTTATAGGAACATCAGGAGTTTTTCAAGTGTAAATTATGCTGCTGGAGCATTCAGTGTCGGATCAAGTTTTGAAAAGAAGTGCTGCGCTCCATTCAACTTGGAAAGTCAGATTTTACAACTTCTTACTATAGAAAAGTTTAAAGGAATGTATCTGAATTACAGATGACCTTTTTCATCTGAAGTCAGAATTACATCTTGTAGACTCGTGCAGAAATTCTCAACTCCGATTTCGCAGAGATGCAGGTGCGTGACGTCACACAAACATGTCGACACTCAGGGAGATAAACAAAGTAAGTGATAAACATTCACTTCATTGAGTAATGTCGATAAATGAGTTTGTTTCCACATTACATGATATTAAAGCTAGTTTTACAAACACCTGCAGAAACAGGTGTATAAAACCTAATCTCTTTTGATAATCGTACACCTGAAGCACAAATGCTAGCGCTGCAGCATTGTTTATCTGTTGGGTTGCTAGGAGACATCTCTAATGAGAGTCAAACCCCTGCTAAACTAACGGGAGCATTGCGGTTCTGAATATCGGGGAATGGAATCCATTTATGGTCGGAGATTTCAAGTAGGAATATCCCACATCCAACTTGAATGGAATGCAGCATAACCGTGTACTCTGACAAAACTAAATTTATTGCAAGCAACATTTAAATCGTAAATATTATTAGATAGATTTTTCCAGGTATTATAGACCTCCTTGGAAGATTCAAATGAAAAATTATGATTTTTGAATGTCTTTTCGGGAGAATTTCCTTTCACAAAACAGTCATGCTGCAGTTAAAATTAGGCTTGCTTGAGCATTAAGTGTTATTTTAAATTGTTGCCCTAAACTCCAGCCCAGTTTCATTCTTTACCATTTAAAGAAGTTCCCAAAGAGTTTAAGTGTTTTTTGTGCATCCCTGTCCGCAGCATCGTTCATTGCCGGTGACTTCTCCAAAGTATAAACCACTTCACTTTCACTTTGGCCTCTGACACTCGGCACAAACCCAAATGTCATGCATTTGTATGTGTCTGTATTTCAACCACTAACTCACTTTTTATTACTGTTCTTTTACTGTTTATTAGGGTAAAACTTTGAGTCATCATATTGAAAGTGTGCGTTTTGTGTGTTTGAGTTATTGTCAGAGACATGTATGGATTTTGACTGGGCTTTATTGACATTTGAGAAGGCATGTGTCTCCCCCACCCACATGCCTGATAACCCGGTTAGCTGCTTAGTTTTCTGACTAATGTGCTGTCTCTCAAATACACACATTCACATTTACTGAAAATGATTCATCAGTCACCAGTTAGTAGCTAAACCTTTCTGTAACAACAGCTCCTTCAACAACAAGTGACTACATGGAACATTTAATGGTATAATTACAAGATGCCTGATCCTTGCAAAGAACTAGTCAGTTAGCACATGGTTTTATTCAAGCTTACAGTGGTATGCAATTTTTCCATTGTAGCTTTCGCACACGTTCGTGCACACCCCCTTTGCTTCATTTCCTTCTCTGCAGCTTACTGCATGATAACCAGTACTGATCCCATGTCTGTTTGTCAGTAACAGCTCGAAACATCTTATCCATGGATAAGTACTGTATTCTGTTTGTTTGGTAGCTTCGTTGATGAGAATAGACAACATAATCTGATAAAATGACTCTGTTATGCATGATTATGTACAGGAATATTTAAAACACTCTCTCTGCCTCAGACTGCAGGTTGCCACGAGGTCAGCGTCCCCAAGGCAACTGCAATTTTAAATTGTTGGATAAAAAAATGGCACGTTTTTGTTTTGCACAAGTTGTCATGTCGAAATGACCAAATTACGAGATTCCGACTTGTAAAAACCATTCAAACCAAACGTAATTACAATGAATTAGCCTTTGTAATTACAAGTCGTGACCTCATTTAAAAAGAACCAATATGGATTTAACAGTTACAGTTAGTGAACACATATTTCTGTTCGATATGCCATTTTATTATGCCATTGTAACCTGGAGCGCATCCTTTGTTCTGAAACATTTTGTAAAAATATATGTAGTGTTAATGTAGTGATACATATTTTGCTGTCATCAACCACAAAGCCATTTTGGCATTATGGGTGTTTCCTTAAGGTGCTTTCACACTAGCAGTTTTGGTGCAAACCCGGGTTCAAATGATGTCAAACTTCGGTTAGTTTGATAATGTAAATGCTGTAATCCACTTAAAAAGGTGGTCTTGTGTACAGTTCAGGTGAACTCCAGTACAAGTCAAGTCAAGTGGTTTTTATTGTCGTTTCAACCATATACAGTTAGTACAGTACACAGCGAAACGAGACAACATTCCTCCAGGACCATGGTGCAACATAAAACAACATAGGACAAACACAGAACCACATGAGACTACACAGACTAAATAACATACCAATATACAGTGCATGTGCAAACGTGTGCAAAAAGTACGGGACAGTACAATAAATTACGAACAATGAACAGGACAATAGACACAGTAACAGACCAGTACACAGTAGTGCAAAAGATGACAGTTTCTGAAAATGCCAAATATAAACATAACATACTATGAGATAGTGTTCTATGCACATAGCAGTTATTGAGGTAGCAGCCAGTTATATAAAGTGACAATAATTAAAGTGCAACTCAGGACACGTGTGAGTGTGTCAAACCAGTCTCTGAGTATTGAGGAGTCTGATGGCTTGGGGGAAGAAGCTGTTACACAGTCTGGCCGTGAGGGCCCGAATGCTTCGGTACCTCTTGCCAGATGGCAGGAGGGTGAAGAGTTTGTGTGAGGGGTGTGTGGGGTCCTCCACAATGCTGGTTGCTTTGCGGATGCAGTGTTTTTTTGTAAATGTTTTTGATGGAGGGAAGAGAGACCCTGATGATCTTCTCAGCTGTCCTCACTATACTCTGCAGAGATTTGCGGTCCGAAACAGTGCAAGTCCCAAACCAGGCAGTGATGCAGCTGCTCAGGATGCTCTCAATAGTCCCTCTATAGAATGTGGTGAAGATGAGGGGTGGAAGATGTGCTTTTCTCAGCCTTCAAAGAAAGTAGAAGTACAGTTTGAAGTACGGTTCGCTGCTGTACGAAATTGCAGAAGTGATGACATATAATTTGCGTCTTTGCAGGCCCCTGATCGCAATTATTATAGTATAATGCATTTCTCATACCTGCTTGTGTCCAAATAAATACCCTTCATAGAGCAGCTCACATTCTTCACATCTTTAGCAACACATCCATGGGCTAGCGGCAGACAAATGCTAACATTCATCACATCATTGACGTGCAGTGTATTGATAATGGTGCATGGAACGTTTTGGTGGTAAATCCAAAGAGACAAACTTCAATACATCACTTAACACAGTGAGGCTGATGCCTTCTTGTGTTGTTGCCAAGTTACAATGGTAAAGAGCTTCCACTTGTATTCATGTTTATGACCTAATCGGATCGCGGTTTGGATCCAAGTAATATGATGTGAACAGAGACCAGTGGGGGGGCAGTAGGAGAGTGGGGAACTGAACTCAGGTTCCGTCCAAGCACACGAACCAAGTGTGAAAGCATCCTTAAAAACAAATAACTTCTGAGGTCCGATGACATGAACAGCTCCGAGTAGAATCTACAAGTTGCCATATCATCTTCATTTAACATAAAAATGTACTATATCTTGTAACATCTAAATTAACTGGTTTTATCCATGTAAAATATATATATATATATATATATATATATATATATATATATATATAATATATATTTCAGAATAATCTGCACTATAGACTGTTCTTGCAGGAAATCAGGGAAAGGAGGTTGAAATTTCTGACTGCTAAAATCGGTCTCTGTTTTGTTAATTTTTGAACTTCCCCTAGTGGTTGAAACTGGAACTACATTTCGCAAGCACCTTTGCGTGACAAACTGCACAAGTGCAAGACATGAGTGAAAATTATTCAAATTAAACATCTGAGTAGTAATTACTTTAATGTACTCCTAACCAAAATCCTAACCCACTGTGAAGTTCTTCTTAGTTCTTCGCTCAGAGCTAAATAGAAGTTTGAAACAGTCAAGCAATGGTATACTATTTGCAAACATTTAGACACTGGCCACAATCTGTGTGGGAGGCGTTTAGAGGGACATTTAAATATGAGGATGCACAAGACTACATGTGAAACAACTACTGTGACATTAAAATGTGTTATCGATGACCTCATGCCTATTCTATGAGTAGAATTCACATGAGGTCAGCAAAAGGAGCTGTTTTATCCATTTAATGATGATTTAAAGTAATCTATATGTAGTATTTAATGTTTAATTGGCAATGTTTAAGCTTACTGTTAACCTCCAAAAAAAAAAAAAAAAAAAAGCATTCTTAAGACAAAACAATCAAACAGACAAACAGTATCAACAATCACACACCCTCAGGCATAACACATCAAACACAAAACTGGAATTACCAACATATTGAATGAACACAAAAGCATCGTTAGCCAATGTTCGCAAGATCCATCATTAACAACATAGATCAGCAATTTGGTGTTTCCTGAAACCGTACATTTTAAAGTTGTGTGGTTGGAACGACAGCTCTCCACTTGTGGTTAGAAGCATAGTTTCGTGTTAGTTTGCGGTGTCAACAACAACATTGACTTTGTTGTAGATTCTATATTTTTTATATACCTGTATATCTTTCATTATGTCAAGACATTTGACCTTGTTTATATACACTTAAAGGTGCACTCAGTAACTTTTTGCTCATGTCATCTTGGACTTACAGTGACACAGTGTAGATTTAGCATCATTCAAAATCAATAGTTTTCAGTTTCAGATGCCATTGTAGAAATTCACTATTTACAGTCATCCATGATTACTTTAATCAATGAGTGAAAGTGTCAAATAACAAGACGGTTACTGAGATTTAGTGAGAAGTATTCAACATTAAGAAAACATCTTATTCTGTTTTTTTGTTTGTTTCTTTTTGCATTCTGAAATCTAAATGCCAACACAGTTTTCTTTATGCCATTTAAGAGATTAAGAGCAATCAGTTTAAAACACCTAGTTTAATGTGTTTTATGTGCCATGTAAACGTCTAAGTGCCATTCTTATATGTTTTTGAAAAGTGTGAATGTGCACATCTCCTTAAATGCTCCTGGGGAACCCCAGAGGATGACATATGAGGGAAACCCCACTATTGCAGGACAATGCAGCTTACACAGTGCAAGTAAATGCAAACATATTCATGGTATAGAAGACAGCAGGACATAATTAAGAACATCTTCTTTTGCATATCATGAAAGAAAGACGTATGTTTGATACACAGTGGTGATAGTTCATGGATTGCTTGCAGGTATTGAACTTGCAACCTTTCTGGTAATCAGCTTTGAGCTTTAGAAACTATACCACACTAACCCTGATGGATGTCTCCTCAGCTTACATGTGGCAGAAATGCTTTTCGTTGTAATGTACTAATATCAATCATTTTAATATTGCCCAGGGCTGGATTGGGAAGAGAAATCGGCCCTGGATTTTTTCATCGGGTTGGGGGGTGAGGTGGGGGGCTGTTGGTTCACTGTCCTTTTCTGCTTATAGCGGCGCCATTTTGTGCTTCGTTCCGCATAACGCAGCGGCTCATTTTTGCTTATCGCGGCTCCTTCGGCAGGTTTCACGGCCGACCCACCGGCCCACTCGGTTCTCCCGCTGGCCAGTCCGCCCCTGATCAGCCCCAAAGTGCGTCGGCCCACAGGGACAATGCCCGGTATGCCAGATTGCCAGTCCAGCCCTGATAATGCCCTAATTCAGTCAAACCAACCACTAAATATCTGCCATATGCCAGTATGAATAGTCTTTACCTTTATGTGTTTTAATGAATCAGTATTATAACAATTGTCATTAACAGGTTATTTACATTTCTTTTATTATCAACAAATCAAGAGGAGATGTAATACATGTGAAAAAGACACAGAGTATTGTCATGTAAATGTACGCCTTTCACGTCACAGACTGCAAAGATTAAAATCAATTTTTTTTTGTGTGCAATGGCTTTCCAATATTCAAAATAAATGAATATAATTTATTACATGTACCTTTGTCTCTGATAAACCCTACAAGGATTTACAAGTGGTCCAAGGCATGCGTTAATTTTCGAAAGTTTTTAAGTGCCACATATAATCATGTTTTTGAATAACATGCCTAGAGTTTAATTACTACTTACTTTCAACTAACGTTCTACTTAGTGCTTTGGGGAATCAATCTAGAGGTCTGCACGGACCTTAAATTAAACCCAAATCCGACCCTGAACCCAACCCGAACCCGAAATCGCTCACTCTCTTTATAATTTCTCCTAGCAAGTACTGTTGCAACAGTCTGCATTATATGTAAGCATATAGGCAACATTCGCAATTTGTACAGTAAACACAGTTTTAACAAAGCACGGCAGCCCTCAGTATACTAGAGCAGAAGTGGACTTACCGTTGATCAAGCTCAATTCTGGTGCAGAATAATCTGGAATAATGTTAAATGTAACATTCACCTCTTTGCACCCTGAACTTGTTCAGAACATTGAATCTTTGTGACACATGCACTAAAAAAATCTAGACACAGCACATCGACGTGCGTTTTTGAAACCTGAAGTTCTTTTTAACTTGACACGGTGTCTTAAAATGTGCTGGTCCTGTGCAAGATGCTGAAGAAACAGCAAGACACGGTGCAACAGTCAAAGACATTCATCCAGCATGTGTTTACATAGGAAAACAATGGAAAAACAGAGCAGACGCACAGTGTGAACGGCCCCTAACTCCGTTTGCATGTCTGTGAGTGAGATCGCAAAACAAGTTAGGTAGGTCTGGTTTTTTTTCATGAATTACAAACCCGACTTGAACCCAAAATCCTACTTGAAAAACTGACCCGAACCCGGCCCAAGTTCTCAGGTCCCATCGTGCCCGGGTTGGGTTGCAGACTTTTAAACACATCCATTGTTCCTTGAATAATTCATTTATGAATGTTTTGTATTCCATGTGCCCTGAAAAAGTGGTAACATGTCATTTTTATTAAAGGATCTATTTATACTTATAAGGATCTAATCCCTAAAAACAACTTTTGTTGCAGTAACCTTATTTTTCAAGTAAATTTACTTTAAAAAAAAAATAATAAAACACATTTTTCAGGTGAACTGGTCATCACCTTTTGGTCATTTACTTTTTTAAAACCTTAAATATTTGATTTGGTATTCAACTAGACCTATACTTACATTTTTGAAGCCATAATGGCATGTTTGGTGACAATGTAAGCATTATAAATGTTTAAAACATCACCATAACCCTCAGAAATTGATTATCCTTAGACTCCTAGTTAGAGTAGCATGTTGGCATTTAATCAAAAGTTCAGACTAGTTCTTGAGTGTTTAGTACAAACACTTAAGAGTGTGTTACATTGTCTGTTATTCAGTATGTTCACATTCAAGAGCATTTTAAATTTGTTATGAATAGAGGAATTAATTACATAGGATTTCATGTTATACAGGTGCACTAAAACAGGATAAACTGGTGAAATCCATTGAATTTATTCCAACATGCACATTATTCAAAAGGACTCTTGTGGCTTGATCTGCTTTCCAAAACAGGGTTCAGAATGCAAGGCAATTTCTGATAAGTCTATTTATAGATATGAATGAAGATCCATAGTCAGGTTTTTCCCCACACAAGACCCAGCAGCCTCCCTGCGGGCCAGCGACGACCTAATGCCTCAGTCAGACTGGAGCATCAGAGCCAACTGATCACAAGAGCTGCAGCGCACCGCGTCTCTCTTCCTTTCATTCAGCAAAGTAATCAACAAAACGAGCAATTGATAAAGCGGGCTGGGTCTCTTTGAAATGGTAGACGAAGACTGTGAGCGGGAAGAAGAGTTCAACCGCCTGCGCGCTGGTGCTTTCCCCCGACAGGAAGCCGAGGTGACGGGTAAAATCTTTCCATGAGCTCTCTCTCTCTCTTTCGCGCACACTCACTGTGTCAGTGCAGACATGTTTTGGGTAGACGAGTAGGGAAAGTGTCATCTGTCTATGCCAATGTAAACAAACGATGTTATCGTCGCCTTCAAAGAAATGAAACCTGCCAGAACACGTGGGCCAACACTAGTATATTGATTTCCACTCCATTTTTATTACTACTTAGTCATTTTCCAGTTTTTTTTAACCACAAGTGGTAAAGGCAGATATAACAGGATGTAAACAGGATACTTTGATAATACATTTGAAGCACAGCACCAAAGGAAAATGAGCAAATAGGCTACTTAGAAGATAGCTAATAAATAATTTGCTAACACTTCACATTCATTTTCCATTTGTTAAGGGTTTATAAAATGGGTTAGTGACTAATAAGTCAGTTATAAATGCTTTATAAATCATTGATATGAAGTTATAACAACATGAATAAAAAGGGCAACTTTCATACAATACTTGCATGAATATTTTAACTTGTTATAAATGCTTAATAAATAAACTTATTCATACTAGTATTCATCAAAAACATAAAAATGCCTAATTCATGATTTATATCACAATGCTGCAATAATCAACTATTATAGTGAAATTTAAAAGAGGAATTATAACATTTGGCAACAGTCTGCGTTGTCTGTATAATCATTACTGTAATGTCTGTTATGTTAATGTCAGAAGAACACGCTGATTAGAGAAGTCCTAGATAACTTGCGTCATCTGCAAAAACACTTTTCAGGTCTTTATGCTCATTCACAGCATATATCATATAAAAAAGCCATTAAACCATTCTGAACGTTTATGTACATATGTTTCTAAATTTGGTACCGTTAAAAAATACTTCACATGTGTCAACTACATTAAGGTACATTTTCATAGTTTACTAATGTTGAATAAGAGTTAATAAGCATTTATAACATGTGATGTAAAATGGCTCACAATTTGGCAACTACATTAATGTATATTTCATAGTTTACTAATGTTGGATAAGTGTTAATAAGTATTTATAACATGATGTAAAATGGCTCACTATTTGGCAACTACATTCATCTATATTTCATAGTTTACTAATGTTGGATAAGTGTTAATATGCATTTATAACATGTGATGTAAAATGGCTCACTATTTGGAAACTACATTCATGTATACTTCATAGTTAACTAATGTTGAATAACTGCTATTAAGCATTTATAACATGTGATGTAAAATTGCTCACAATCTGGCAACTACAGTCATGTATATTTCATAGTTTACTAATAATGAATAACTGTTATTAAGCATGTATAACTTGTGAGGTAAAATGACTCACTATTTGGCAAGTATTGCATGGAATTTTGATGAATGTTGTTATAACCGCATGTCAATGATTTATAATATAATTGTAAATAACGAATTAGTCATTCATTTACACCTTTATAACCCATTAACAAAGAGAATATACTGTAAAGTGTTACTAATCATTTTGTGTGAGATATTAAAATGTGCTCTGAGAATTCTTTGAGGGTCAAAAGACAATTTTCTGAGATATAAATGTATTGGAAATTAATTCCATAATAATAAATAAATGTGTCTGTTCTAAAGTTGTTCTGGAATGAGTTTGAATATATATTAATATATTTTAATAAATTGCTATAAAAATTGCTATATTTTATATGGTTATGAAATCAATCCATTGTCAATGTATATCAATGCATTTTATTAATTCATGGGGCAAGTTGTCACATGGAGTTGTATATGAGTAACTAAAGGGTCAAAAGTCCACTCAAATATGTGTTTTTCTTCTATGCTGGTTTCAAACACCTTCAAACCCTCCTTCAAAAGAGGCTTCAAACCCCTGTTGAATTAAAATACTATTTGTAAATTCTGTCCTTCAAGCTAAATTTTTTTTATTTTTTATTGTTTTGTCTTTTTGTAAATGTTTTACTGTTAAAATTTCACTGAGAAGCCTATTAAGGCAGTTAAATGGCAGGTTCCATTGTGACAACCTGCCCCACATAGTGAGACAACAATACTCAACACTGGTCAATGTGTTTTTTTTGTTTATTTGTTTGTTTGTTTTTTGAGAAATTCAATAGCACATACTTTAAGGTAGGTGCCAATACAGAAATTGACTTTAAATAATAAAATATAAAAAATACAAATATTACTCTAATAAATATTTACTGGAGTTAAAAGTGTGACAACTAGCCCCGGTCTCCCCTATACATTTCTCAGTTTCATGATCTGTGGTACAGGGATTCGTACAGTTGTTTGATGACAAGCATTTATGTTCCTGTCGATATTAAAATGTACATTTCACTTCACGATGTCATAGAGGCATTATATGTAGTTATACTGTTCAGCTACACACAAGCTGTCTTGTTATAAACGAGCAATAGTGGTGTAGTCATAGACGGAAACATAGCTGTATAAGAGGAGTTGGTCAGTGACTCATTCGGGACAGAAAGCAGGGATAAAATCACTCAAAAGGTCATGACCTACAGATGAGTATTGAATCATCATTATCGAATTCGTTATTATTTCTCTCAACTCTATCTGTTCAATTCGGCAACTCAGTGTATGCTTCTGCTCACTTTCTTTATAGCTTGACAAGAAATCTTGTAAATATTGGTTTGATCTAAATAACTGTATCCTTCCATGTTCAGAATAAACTATAGACTGAACTCAGTGACAAAACATACAGTCTCTAATGGCATTACATGTGTACATAAAATATGACCAAACACATGCATGTGTATATATGTATGTGTGTTTATTGTGTCTTTAGTATTCTGATTGCTTAGAGTGTGATGTCATGTCTACATATTTTAGTGTCACTGATTATACAGCTAATTGTGTATCTAGTGTAATAATAATATTTCAGGAAATGAAATGCAGATAGAAGGATTAATTATGTCTCTGTGTGGGTCCACTGGTTGACTATTGTACATCTGAAGGGCAAATGCATTGGTTTATACTGTATACTAGTATGACAATGCATTTTGGTTTCTAGGTAATGCTGTACATTGGCTTTGATTTAGTCTGTTTAGTATATGTCAATTAATAGATCGACCTCCTTGTAAAAGGGACAAAATATGTTCATGTTCCCAAACGAAGCATTTTACTGCCCATTCTAAAGTAATGTTTTGATATGCACAAATCCGTATTTTACAAGGCATTTGAAACTACAGGTACAAAACACAGTTTGTTTCAAACACAAAAAGCACTGACACAGAAAGTGTAAATCACTTCAGGTGAGGGGTGTTACTCGGTTCTTTTAAATCACAAGCACATGTACAGTAAACTGTTGTGTCACAAAGGTAACATACACCCTCACACACTGTGCTAAAATTATATGACTGTAGGGTACACTGTCTCTGGGAAATCAAGATGAAAATTTCCCCTGGTTAATATAGACCAGCGCTGGTTTAGAGGTGAAGACAGGGGACAGAAATGATGTGTTATTGTGTGCATATGAATGTTTGTATGGGTGGGTGGTGGGGACATTGGTGGATGAGGGTGTGTGTGTATGTGCCTTCAATAAATTTCAACGCCAGTTCAACTCATTACAAACTTCACAGTAAAGTATTAGGCTAATTCTGTCAGTGAAAATGTGTTTTTGAGTGAACAGGCAACATAGTCTCAAGACAAATCCGTACAAGATTGTGAAATCGTAAGATATCGTACGACTTGGCTCGTACGAAAAGGTACTACTTCATTCCCATACAGACCAGCTGATCAACAAACAGAATTTCACTCCAATATAATACAGGCATTGAATTATAGCTAGCCTCCTTTCCTCCCCAATTTGGAATGCCCAATTCCCAATGCGCTCTAAGTCCTCATGGAGGCGTAGTGACTCGCCTCAATCTGGGTGGTCTGGTCAATTTACGCATCTTATCACGTGTCTTGTTGAGCGCATTACCATGGAGACATAGCACGTGTGGAAGCTTCACACTATTCTCCGCGGCATCCTTTTGTAACCCATTCGCCTCAAGGTTCAACATGTTGTGCATTCGGAGATACTATTATGCTCACTACAATTATCTAGAGGGGTTATCTGAGTTACCGTAGCCTTTCTGTCAGCTCAAACCAGTCTTGCCATTCTCAATTGGCCTTTCTCTTCAACGAGGTGTTTACATCACATTTATTCCCCATTCAGATGGTTGATGTGAACATTAACTGAAACTCCTGGCACATAATGGCACATATCTTCATTATTTTATGCACTGCACTGCTACCACATGATTGGCTGATTAGAAAATCGCATAAATACTGTAAGTAGGTGTCCAGGTGTTCCTAATAAAGTACTTAGTGAGTGTATGTCAACAAACTGTAATATGCTTTCCTCATCTTGTTCCAAACCCTGATGTTTTTCAACTTCAGTGGTACACCAAAGTTATTTTCCTATTAAAATAATGGTTAGGTTTGGGTATGGGTAAAGTATTGGACTCTATGGTTAGGTTAAGGTTTGGATTTGGGTCTAAACTAGAAAAAATCATTATAACATATGATTTTTTTTCTCTCTCTATGGGAGTAAAAGTCAAAAAAATGTTTGAATGAGCTTGTATGATTTCACTATCTTGTACTATTGTTATGACTTCTCTTGAGACCGTGTTGAAACAGTAGTAAATTCATTCCATACAAAATGTTCTGTGTGGGATGATATTCCAGCTTATTCAAAAACTTTTCCATTCAAAAGCTGTTCTTCAGGATTAAAAAACTTTAAACAATGGATTAAATACCAGAATCTTAGACAAATCAAGTTTCTGGTGAACTTATTCTTTCAAAAATATATAGATTAATCAGATATCATTATACAGCAGAAATATGAAAATCATGTGCTAAATGTTATTGCTGTTTTTCTGAGGATATTACAACTTATAGAATTCATAGAATGAATGCTACTATAACAACATTTTTGCAGACTTACTTGTATGTGCCGCGATCCACTCTTCGATGCATTTCCTGGCTACAACTGTACATATTATTAACTTTCACACATATCATGAGTACAACAGCTGATTATGACGTTCTAAACACTTATGGGGGAATTCACTAAGATTGTGGGCAGTAAAAATGCCAGTTATTTGCATGTGCTGTCCAACACACTCTCACAGTGAAATCCTAAGGATTCATACAACATTGGAGTTTTACTACAGCCAATGACTTTGCGGGACATCGATTCCATCAAATTTGTGACAATTACTTGCTTTTGGCAAACACAACAGCTTCCTATAATGTTTACACACTCTACTGTTCGGTTAGGTTTAGATAAGGGGTTTGGCATTACACATCTGGGCATTTGCACGTGATAAAATCATACGAATTCATACGGAATAGCCAACATGTAAAATACGTACGAATTTCATGAGATTGCTGTCCATGCTGGTTAAGAGCCCGATTCACAAAAGAAATTGTGCAGATAATTAATGATGCAAACACGCCAACAAAATTAATGCAGAATGCAATTTGCACGCGTAATTCTAATCTTTATGGCTAATTCTGTGTGCTATATAGTGAAGGATGCAGCAGACCACCATTATCTGACACACTTTTGCAAGACTGAACTTCATCATGGGCTACTGTTATCCAGACACCTGAATCGTTTCTTTTCCTGTCAAAATGCATTATTTCCATCTTATGAAAGACAACAAAACAATATGTAACAATATAATGCTTTATTAACATTTTCCAAACAAAACTTTCCACAGTATAAAGATAGAAATATCACCTATTCAAATAACATTAAACGGTTCCCAAAGTATAATTGGGAGGTTGATTATTGAAAGAATTAGTCCCCATAAGTTAAGTATTAATTTCATATTTCTATATTCATCATTTTACATAAAAATGATTTATCTCAAACCAGTAGTTATACATTAGCTGTGTAAAAGCATTTATTGCTGCTCTGTGAAAATGCACCTAATTGCCACTTCAGATGCAGCTTTTGTGCCACCTCTGCTGTGTAAAGATGGCTTTAGTCCCCATAGGTTTAAAATTCATTGCAATGAGCATTATATCTCTTAAACTCTCATCCTCCACAATATTAATCTACCAGTAGACTGTGACTATCCACTTTCATACAGCAATCCTGAAGCTGCATTCATGATTCGCTTCAGATTCCAGCGCTGCTTTGAACTCCACGGGAAAAGCGGAGTGATAGTTAAGATTGGCGTGCTTCAGTGGTAAATAAAATGTGCTGAAAATACTTGATTTCTATCACAAGTCCCATCCATGCTTGTTTTGTACATCAAATAATAGCACTAAGAGCTCCTTTCTCTATCGTTTAATCACTGACTGAAGCGCTGTTGTGATGTGTCCGTCAGTGTATTGACTCCGGGTGGACACAGAAAGGATCTGCCCTCTCAACCAGTTTTTATGCAGGATTATGGAGAATCAACGGTAAATGCGTTAATCATGATTAAGAAAAATGTATACGTTAAACGTTTTAATTAATCAATTAATGTGTTAATTCCAACAGCTCTACTTAATTTACATACTCAAGACTGACAATTCCAGCACTGATTGTGCCTGTTTAAACTATATTGAGGATGGTTAGTGAGTAAGATACAGGGCATTCACCCCTTATTTTTTGCTCTAATACTCACACACTGCTATTTTATGATATCGAAAGCTTTTACTATAATGGATCATTTAAAAAATTATACATTTTAATGCTTATGACAGACCAACCTACATTTACACACTTATTCAAACGGGATCAGATGGCGCAGTAGCTCATCTGATAAAGTGTTGGACTTTGGACTTGGAAGACCGCGGTTCAAGCCCAACCAAACACAGTGGTGTAAAAGTGTAATTGCAGAGCAAATATTCAACCTCGGAACTGTGATCAACGTTTATGGTATGTGATTACTCATGTCTGTGAGACTCGCTATCAGTAGTTCCACAGGGAAACATGTATGAAGAATGCCGCTTGTCAGTAATTTGGCAGAATGAGGTTGATTTCAGGGTGCATGGACTTTCGGAAGCAACATATCGATTTCCCATGTGATCATGTTGCACCCTTAGTACTAGAGATTTGATTACGATTCAAAGGGCAAGGATTCAATTGCAAAATGATTTATGATGCATCACGATGCATTTTGTCCTTCAATTTAAATCAATACAAACACTCAGTGTTAAATGGTATTCAATTATTAATTTAAAATGAATCGATCCCTAACCTATAACTTTAACCATGTTTATCGGTATCTGGTCCAGGATGGCTACACGAGATCTCTGCTTCTGTAACAGATGTCCGCTTCTCCTTTCCACACCACATGTGATAGTAAAGTGACACAAATAGCGGGGTTGCTGCTTAAGAAATCAGTCAAGCATCTTGTATGCACACTGTTCAGAAGAGCGAGAGATCAGCAATGAGCATCACTCTTACAAAAATCGAGAGTTCATGAAAAATTTGACGCAAATTCGCCACTGATTGTTTTAAGATGAGCTTTTCGGAAAACTTGCAACAAATTTTCCATTGTTGCCAAAAGTTTGCCGGAGGTTCACCACTACTGGTGAAGAGCTGCAAACTTCTGGCCAACATTAGCAGCGAATGACAAACTAATTGCATGTGAAAATAATGAGTGGCAAATTTGCCACAAGTTTCAGTTTTTTTAAGGGCAGCCAAAGACATAGAGAGTGCAAGACGCAATAAAGTAATTTATTGGTCTTGTTCACATGTCCCTGACTGTATATTGCGCTGGGCCCCTTTCCTATTGAAAAATACAGTTTAGAATTTGACGGGCCCCTCTTCCCTATATGGTACATGCCTTCCAAACTGACCTTTTACATTCCCAGTTGCATCAAATGCTCTATCTGAACTTTCCCTAGTGTGTAAGAAACCTTACTCTGCCCGCGTATTAACTTGAAGTCAGAATACATTCTGAAAGTTTGAGAATGGATTCGGAATCATTGAAAAAGTGATTCTTTTCCTCCTTCCCCTACTTAGTACTGTTTTAATCTTTGGTGCATATACAAGTTTGTGCTGCAGGACAAACACCCCAACAACAGTATGGCAATGCCTAGGATCCACCTAGAACACCCTAGCAACTACACTGAAGCTAAAATCATTCAGAACACTTTACCTCAGTGCACGACTTTCTTTTCTGTTTCATTTCAATTCAGGATTCGATCAAATGCATAAAAAGAAAGAAAAAAAAAGATGAGACTGTTTTGTTGTTGTGCTAGGCTTTGATTAGTGGAGACGTTTGGACTAATCTGGAAAGCAAGTTTTGTTTCCCATATAAAAGGGGCCACAAATTGTCCTGCTTCTTATTTTTGTCAATAAAAATAGAAGTAGGCAGAAGTGTGGACAGGAACCTTCTGAAAGGAGTGTCACTTTCGCTGTCGTGATCATGTCTTACCTGATAAGCAGAAGTGCTACCTGAGGAGTTTAGAGACAGTTTGAAATCACTTTTTATTTACAGCTGATCCAAAATGTATTACTGGCAGAAATTAGTACACTGTAAATGTTAGTACCTTTCAATTGTTACCGTAAGGAGATATTTCTGCCTGATCTAACTAACCTTAAAATGACTGTGCAGCTGCACTGTTATCCAAAAACTACAATGAGAATTGTGAAGTGAAGTGAGAGAAATAAATGTTTTTGCTGCCCCCATCCGGTCATTAAACAAACTGCATCGTCTTTAGCAATCACCTCTAGTAGACTGTGACCTAGTAATGTACTACAAAAGAATTACTCATTAATATTATTGTATTTTATTGGAAATGGTGCACATGTGCATCAATAATAATGTACTTTGTGTTAGTAAGTACAATGTGTTCTCTTAGTTACGTGACTTACTGTAACATGATTTAAAATGACTTTATTGGAAAAAATGCCTGTTGGGTATGCCACATTATTACCACAATGGGAATTGAATGGGAACAGATATGGGAATAAAAATACCAGTAGAATCTAATCTTTTTTAAATACTTTTACAAAAAAGTACATGATATGGTACTTTGGTAAAGGCCACTGTGATACCATGATATTTAACATGGTGCCTACTCCAAAGTACTTAAAAAAAATACCATGGAATAGCTATAGGTCCAAAATAAACAAATAAATAATAGTATATAATGGTACTAACGTTACATTTTGATTGACACATAAAAACATAAGCTTTTATAGTGCTGTATATATTTTTTGTGTTTCTGTAAATTATTGTCAGTTCTTCACTTCTGATCATTGAATTATTTTTTATTTCGATTGTATATGAAAATAAGTCACTTTGGACTAATCACTAATTTGACAGTCATATCGGGACAGTGATGTGTTTAGATTTTCACTTTATCTGATGCTAATTGAACTAATCTGATTCAGGAGTCATTTAAAACAGATTTTAAATCTATTGAATTACCTTTTCTACCGCTAGCACACTAGGATAAACAAAACTGGTAAATTAAATTAACTTCATCTTGCATACAGACCAAACACATTTGTCTATTTCTCTTTCAGTCACTCTTTCAAAATAAAAACACTCTTCCATGGAAAAGCCAACTTTTTCAACCAAAGAAAGATCAAATAAATGTGTGCAAAATAATAAGAATGCTTCTACATTTCAACCAACTGAACATAAATCTAATATTTTAATGATATGGTATCATTTACTGGGATGGCATATCAGAAGCATACCAAAAAATTTATCGTTTCAAAGAGATGAAAACGGTTGTCAGATTTAAATGCATTAAGTTTTGCGTTCAATATGTTTGCGGTGTGTCTATATGGCTGCATGTGTGTTATTTAGTATTTGTGCACATTTATGTGTTTGTGTGAGTATGAGAGGTTGGCATTGGCCTGGCTGGGTGGTTTGTGTATCATTTTCAGTTGACAGCTCAATGGGTGGTCCCAGCGGTGCTAAAGCCGCAGCAAATTAAGGCACATTGTAGACTCTCTTCTCTTCTAAAAGCCGACAGCTGGCCATGTGTCTCAGATGTTTAACTTTTAGGTTAAGTAAATCAAACACCAAGATCAAGGCAAATGAATTCATCATCTATAAAAGCGGTCAAACTCTCGACGAAGGCAAAGCAAATATCGGGAATGAACAGAGATTGAATTAACGAAGTACAATGAAATCACAAAACTCAGTATTTAAGTTAAGAGAGATAATGCTACTAGAAAAATGATGGGCCAACATTCGTTTCTGGGTCAGTGGATGGGGGGGGGGTCTATTTTAAGATGGAGATGGAAGCTTGCAAAAAAAAACCTTTCGCTGTCGCTCAGCGTGACTGGCAGCGTTCCAGGACCTTTTCAATTTCAGGAACTGGAGGTAAAACAATAAACAAGGGCCCTTCATTCTTGAATCCCTGATGGGAGATAAAAAAAGGGAAGGGAGAATATACACAGTACAACTCGAACATACAACCTCCCGCAGTCGCGCTCTCTTTCCTTGGCCTCTTTTCTCCTTCTCTCGTTTCTTGACTCATTCCATGAATGGAGTCGTCTACCATTTGTGTTCACAGTACGAAGATGAAGAGAACTAAGCACACAAATCTGCTTTTTTATGTGTCTGTTCTGATTGCTGTTGCTTGAGCGACCTCCCAAGACTACAAGGAACACCCACTTCACGACACGCCCACAACACGTAACGCCCCCCCCACCCAGGATCAGCAAGCAAAATTGGCTACAAGAACTTTTAAGAATCTATGCAACTGCTGTATGATTCATTTTCTCTAAACTCTTTAAATTTGACAAAGAACAACTTTTAAATGATCCCATTATTAAAAGAATGAAGATAGAAATGGTAAACTGAACTTACTTGTTTAGAGTGAAATTTTGTGGAAGTGCTCTTTACTCTATCCCTAAAGGTGTTTGTACACTTTCTGCTTGTTCAATAATAAAAAAGATAGAAATGGTAAGATAAACATGTATCTGTTCTGTTTTCTCCAGTTAGCTTACAAGCTAATCGTTAGCCCATTAGCTTAGCATATCACTAGCTTGTTCTCCTCTCCACTTTTATTACATTTCTCCTCACTGTCGCCACGTAGTGATATGGTGGAATGATTGAATTCAAAATAACTTTATATTTGTAGTATATTTGTACATATATCCTATGTTTCAGGATTTCGCTGGTTATTTGGAGGGGGTGTAACGTGTAGTGGGTGTGCCTTGTAGTAGACTTGCAGGACACAGACAGACACAGCAACATTGACTCAACCAATGGGGTGAGTTTGGGACGGGACTTTCTGTTTGTAAGCAACATTTATTTTGCAGTTCTATTTGGTGACACTAGTGTCACAGATATTACACAGATCAAGTATTTTATATTTTTATGTGAGACTGTAGTTTCTTAAAAAAATTTCAATAGAGTATATTTTAACATGCCCATATAGCCAGTCTTAGAAATATTTTTTTTACAAATTTAAAAATATGGACATTGCAATAATAAAAATGTGTAGGCCTATTGATTTGTTTTTTCTTAAAATAGTATATTTTGCATGCCAATGTGAAGACACTAAAGGAGAATTTTTTACATATAATGACAGTGAATGGGGACGGGGTCTGTCAAACTTCAAACTGATCATTTTCCTCTCCTTCAAACCTGTGAAATGGACTACAAAATCTGTATGGACTACAAAAATACTATTTGATGCAATAGTGCGCTACAGTCTGGTTCCGCAAGTAAGTATCCCATTAATTTTTTCATAGGGTAATTGATTATTAATGATAACTTATAAACGATTAAAGACAGACCTACTGTGAGCTCCGAGGTTGTTAATCGATGCTTCTTTTGAAGCCTTCACTCCGCATTGTTTCAAAGTTTAATAGCATTATTCCTGGTGAAGACCTATAATACCCATGATCCTGAAGAGAATGATCCATCAATCAGAGAATAGCAGCCAACAAAGTGCGCAAAAAGAGCCCTGCGGTGACCGCCCACTCACATAACACACTGTGAATGACATAATCAAGTCGAAAAGTGGGTGGGCACTGTTGCGCAATTAGTTCTTGATCCCATATTTTTTAATGGCTGCAATGGAAGGGAAGATTTTCAGTGAATAACAACTTTCATTGTCTTCATCACACAAAGTAGTTATATGGCTTCAGATGACTTGGAATATAGCACACAAGTCACATGGACTACTTTTATGCTAATTCAGTGGTGCTTTCTGGTCATTTTGGAGCTTGATAGGCCCAGTCCCCATTCTTTTTCATTATATTTAAAATAATGGTCTGTAAGTGCTTTCAAAAATGATTTGTTTTTAATGTTTATTTTAAGTTTTGTCTGACATAGTGGTGAGTAAATGACAGAATTTACATTTTTTGGATGAACTATACCGTATAATTAGTACTGAGCGTGTACACAGAGAAACACTAGTCCATCCTCTACAGACATGCACACACACACACTCACACAGCAGCTCTATGAATTTCCACCCACATGACAAGAGAGGTCTGCTTTTCATCAGGCCAGACCCAGACCAGCTGGAAGCCCTCTGACTGTCTATAATCCATTATCGGAGCAAATGGATGCACTCCCAAAGAGATCCTTCACAGCTAAACATGGACAGAAGACTCGGCCTGAATCTCTCAAGCAGTGACTCAGCAAGATGGAAACAAACCCAGTATTGTTTCAGAGTCAAGAGACTTTTGGATCAAATTTAGGACCAATTCAAGATTTTACAGACTGGACAAGCCTTTGGTGAAGATTCTACAAATATCTCTAAAGCTCAAATCACTCTGTATCGGTAAAATAAGGTTATTGCTGGACCTCCCTGAAAAGCTATCGTCTGTTGTGCCTCAAAATAAGTTAAATTATTGTAGACATACAATGAAGACTTTGTTCATTATTTGTAGAATTTTACAGAAATATATATGCAGGAAAAATGTGTAACACTTTCATACTAATTCTATAATTGGTGTATGATTTTAAATATAAAAATTCTAAAAGGTCAATAAAAATCTAACAAATATTTTTAATTTCCTTTAAATAATATATATATATATATATATATATATATATTTGCAATATACTGCATATATAATTTGTATCATAAAATAATTGTTATGAAACCTCATCTTACAGTATTAAAATTAAACATATTACCTTATAATATAATTATAATGTAAACAAAACAAAAAATACAGTTAAACAAATGAGATACATAGTTAGGTAACTCAGTTCTTATGAAATAATTTTATTTGTGACCTTGTTATTTTTCAGCTTTACTCTCTACTGGTTCTTTTTCCTTTCATAAACTTGTCGCTCTTATCAACACCTCAGAGAAAACTGTTAGGGTGTCAAAGGGGCATTGACCCATCATGACCTTTGCTTGTACTTTCATGACCTCAGTGTCTGTAAGCCAATCGTGAGCTGCCCTGAGTGTTTCTGACAGTCGCTCTGACTGTGCAGGCTGTTTTCTGTCAAGACTGTTGTTTTATGTGAGAGTTTCTACTCAATAATTGGCAAAATATATAGTTATTTATTGAGTTATGCTTCCAAAATGAGTGTATTGAATTCATTTTTAAATAACAATAATAATTATTATTGTTAACAATGACAACAAAAACATAAATAATAATAAAATAACAATAATAAATTCTCATTACTGTTATTATGTGCAGTCCTACATATGTTAATGATAATATTCCCTTTTTGAGATTAGCATTGTTTGTTTAGTTCAAATTTGTATTTTTTGCTTTTTGAGATCGGTTTGTTTGTTGTCATTAACTGTATAGTTACATATTCATTTATGCTATGAAAATGAATGTATATAATTGATTTTTAAAATAATAATATTATTTTTTTCATTATTATGATAAAATATAATAATAAAAATAAGCATTTTAAATAAAAAAATAATGTTATTATTATAAGCAATATAATAGCAACAATAATGATTAAAAAAATTATTATTATTATGTGCAACTCAACATATATTGATGATAATATTTCTGGGTTTTTGACATTTGATTTGTTCATTTGAGCTTTTTAAGATTAGTTTGTTGTCATAAAATGTATATTTAATATTCATTCATGATACTAAAATGTAGAGTTGGGGTACTCGAGTTCGGACTTGAGTCCAAGTCATGAGTCCAATTTTAACGGACTCGGATGCATTTTTACTCTGACTTGACTCGGACTCGAGCCTTTTTGGACTCTGGACTCTAGTCCAGCCGAGTCCATGGCATTTGAATGAGGCAATGAAATACAAACAAAAAAACTAAAAAATTCCGTAACATAGGGTGACAATACGTCCTCTTTTCCCCAGAAAGGCCCTCTTTCTCAGGCCTGAAAAAAGAATCTGGCTGGGATTTCAAAATTGCCTCTGAATGTCCGAGATTTGGCTTTTTCTTCATATTGATGTGTTCTCTACAGTTAGTACTATCATACATTCAATGTGTTTGATACTGTGCATCAGTTTTCATGATTATTCTAGCTGAGAGCAGCAGCGAGCACTCATTCAAAGTACTTCAGTACTCTCTCTCTCTCTCTCTCTCTCTCTCTCTCTCTCTCTCTCTCTCTCTCTCTCTCTGTGCAGGAAAGAGATCGCAATTCACCAGATGTGCTCTGCCACTCTCATCCAGAAATATCAATAACGCAAGTACAAATCACATATTTGTAGCACAACCTCTCTGTGTGGTACCTGTAAAGCTGGCACTTGCTTTTCAATGGCAAAAAAGTCAGAAAATAAAATGAAGAACACAAGTGAGAGGAGAAGTCTCTATTCACCTATTATCCAAACTAAACATAATGTGAAAAGAAATGTCAGCCCAAGGTGAGTTTGAACTTGACTTTAGGGAAGTAGGCTACACCTGGACACAGCAGAAGGACTGAAAAGTGTGAAGTTTAGTACTGTAGTGTATCAATATTTTTGTTAATATATCTGATCTTTTCTGCTTTTATTATATGTTCTTGCATTTAATAATATGGGCATTATTAAATGTTTTAATATTACCATTTATTACATGTAATAAACACATTTAATATATTTAATTTATTACATTAAATGTATTTCACCCATAATTGTAGATGAAACTAAATTGAATGAACAAATTGAAAATGTAAAAAAATAAAAAAATACATTTAAATTTGATTTCATAACTCTAATTGTAAAGGCTAACACAGCTTTCACTTTCTTTAGTCTATGTCTGAGTGGAGAGGAAAAATCAACAAATAATTGAAATGTCATCAGGACACAATAAGAAGTGTGTTGAAGGACAGTTTTGTCTTCATGCAGCTAAAGCGTATGCTTTCATTCTGAAACCACTTTGAAATTTGTTCAGCAGGACACTAATCATTTTTTTTTATTATTTATATTGAGATATACTTTTTTTTAGTTGTGAAGGTTAAAATATTGATGTTGAATCTACCATTACAATTTGAATTCAGATTCATGAACACATTCATTTGGACTCGACTTGGACTCGTCCTGTTCTTGAGTCCGACTCGGACACTTTTGGACTCGGACTCAACTCAGACTCGATTGTTTAAAGATTCGAACCCAACACAACAAAAATGTGTGTATAACATTTTTTTTTAAATATCAATATTATTATTATCATTGTTATAAACAATGATAATAATAACAATAACTATTTTAAATAATAATTGTATTATTACAAACAATATAATAATAACAACAACAATAATAATATTATTATTAAAATTATTATTATTATTATTATTATTATGTGCAACTCAACATATATTGATGATAATATGTATTTCTGAGATTAGTTTGTTTGTTTTAAATAATAATAAAAACATTAAATTTAAATAAATAATATAAATAAAAATATAGTAATAACAATAATAATATTAAGATTATTATTATTTTAAGCAATTCAAAATACTGTATATTGATGATAATATTTCTCGGTTTTTGAGATAAGTTTGTTTGTTGTCATAAAATGTATGGTTACATATTCATTCATACTACAAAAATGTGTGTATATAAATAATTTTTAAAATAATATTATTATCATTATTATAAACAATCTAATAATAGCAATACCTTTTTGAATAATGTTATTCTTATACAAATACAATAACAACAATAAGCATATTATTATCAATAATATAAACAATATAACAATATTATTATTATTATCATTATTATGTGCAACTCAACACGAATCGATGATAATATTGCTGTCTTTTTGAGATTTGTTTTGTTTGTTTGATGTATCAAAATAAATTAACAAATACTATTGAGATTTCTTGGATCATCCCAAACTTTTGGTCTGAGATACATAAAGAATCAATGCATGTATTATGTCCATAGGCCAATACAAATGCAGGAATCCACGCACATCCCAAAGCTTATTGTTCATTCAGAAAGCTAAAAAAAAAAAAAAGAAGAAGAAGGAAAAAAATTGTGGCGATAACAGTATTTGGATAGTTGTGTTTATTTGAATGTTTTTGAACAATGCAAACAATGAGTCTGCGTCAATATCAGGAAAGCAATAACTCATGTAGAATTGTAATAAAATTGTATGAATGCTGACTGTAAGCAACTGATTTGGCACAGGCTGACTACATAAACAGATAGAGAGGAGATAAAGAAATTATTTGGGCTACCTGGCAGAGGTGCAGGCCAGTGTGCGTGTGTGTTTGTGTTTTGTCGAGAATCTGTGAGAACTCAGCAGAGGATGCGTTCTCTCAAAACACTGGTGGCGCTGGACAGATGCCCAAGATTCCGACAAATCCCAATAATTGTCTGTTTAAATCAGAAACTCCTTTCTAATCTAGTCTGAGAATCACATTATTACATCACACAGCCAAGAAAAGATGCCAATTGAGTCGGCCTGCTGTATATTTTCATTGCATTTATGACTTGAAGCATTTATGACTTAATTGTGATAACGCTGTAGGTTAAAAGGAAAGAGAGTAAAGGAAACCGAAAAAAGTTCAACTTAACTTAAAGGGTCTTTATTTATGTTTTCTTGAGGTCTGATATTTTGAAGGGTTTGCTGAGATTGCCTCTCAACGATCTGGATCTCCAGTACAATGAGCTGCTTTGTCACAACATCCCTGCATGAAACAAATGTCATGGAAGTTGCCGCACTAAATGGGGTTAATTGGCACAATTGGAACCTGCTGTTTATTGAAACTGAAGAACACCTGATTTCTGAAGAACATCTTTTGAAATATAAAACACTTTGAAAAATCTATCAATATAAAAATAAAATCTATCTTTAAAATGTATATTGGCCTAAAGTATTAAATGGCTTCTTATAACACAATTTAAAATGTAAAAGTAAAATGATTATGGAACAATTCATAACTTTATTCGTAGTTCAATTCATTTTTCAAACCGTTGTTTTGGCTATGTTGTGATTGTAAATAATACAACATAAACATATGACAATGTGATATTTATGAAAAATAATCTTCTCCTGAGAGCACAGTTCAAACCTGTGTTTGTATAATGTGTGTATTTTATTGTATTCACTTGTTTACCTAACAACTTTTTTAAGACAAATATGATGATTGGAATTTCAGTTTGCAAGACAGAATTCACAAAATTATTCAAAGTTCAGTTTTGAACCAGGTGTTTGAAACCAGCTTACAAAAGCACTGCAAGAGAAAACAAACATTTGTGTGATTTGACTTTTGACTCTTGTGACAACTAGCCCCGGTCTCCAGAGACGTATAATAACATTTGATTTGTTTTATTATTATATAAAGTATGAATTTGTCCATTACATAGTTTACATTTGTATATTTTACTATTTATTTAGATATTGTTTAATTTTTTAGTGTTGAAAAGTTTTTACATTTATTGCTTGCTTGTGTTATATTGTCTTTCTGCAACTTCTTTTATCTTTTACATATTTTCACACTTGTGTAAAAATTGGAGTATGCATTTTTTTACCAAGAGGGTTGCAATCTGTTTTAATACTGAATTAAATCTGAATAATAATTATACATTTTTTACACCTTTGCTTTTTTGCCACTTATTTGTCTAAATATGAAAATCAACTGTTTTAATCCGATACATTTCTGCAGACCCTTTTGTTACTTTTGTGACTGAATAATAATAAAAAAGCATATGATAGTGATGTCCGATTTGCAAACGACTCATTCAAATATTTTGATCACTTCAGTTCATTTGAATCTGTAACCAGTCTGAACGTTACATTGTGCAAATTCATTTGTGAATGTGAATAAAAATCACAACCCAGATGGCACAGGTACATCTCCAAGATGTCTGTTTTATATCTTTTAATCCGGAAAGCATCACAGTCTAATTAACATCTGCTAAACATCTTAAAAAGATCAGATTTACAAACATTCTAAACCATAAACGCCTCAGAGACATCTACTAAATGTCTTACTGACATCCGAGACTACTTGTCTCGAATTACTGTAACTATTGACCTAAGTCTTATAGACCTATTGCAGATGAGCATATAACGTGAAATGAAACTACTCTTCCAGATGTAAACACACACTTCCAATAGAAGTCTGGGGGATGTATGTGTGCTGAAGGGGAACCCCCCCGAGAAGAGCCCGTTCATGTAAGTTGACTATAAATTAATTCGATACAATTTTGGCCTAAATATTATCAACACATTGTAAAATACTGTTACGGTTATGGGCGATAAGATTTGTTCAAGTTTCCCGCTTTTCCTGGTTATTTTTACATGGTTTGTGAACGTTAAACCGCACAAGCGTTCATAACAACAACATGCCAGTTGCGCAAGTACACATTATCCTCACTAGGGGGCAGTAGCGGGTGTGCAGGAAGAGCTTTATTAGGGATGAGTTGTTCTCCAAAGGGAGTCCATGTGAAGTGACTGCAGTGTTTACATGCACTCTGATCTCTGTTAATGACCCGTGACTCTCGTAAAATCACTGATCTCAGTTCAGTTCAGTGTTTCACTGCAAGTTGATGAGCTGCTATAAGACAGTAGATATGCTGAAATATCAGGATTTCTGCTTTTCCAGCTGATACTTTTGATGATTTTTACTTTCAGATCTATTTTCAGTCAAACAAGTATCTCGATATGTACTGAACAATGTCCTTCTCACAAAATAAAACCAAATGATGGTTTTGGGCAATAAATATTGCAATTAACAAAATAGATATTTTTCGTGTATAACGTTTAAAAATAACTTGTGACAAATTGCCCCAATGACATTTAAATGCCCAAACGACATTTTCAACGATTTTTTTTTTATTTTTTTAATTGAAACTAGAATACAAAACCACAGCTTGAGAAAATAAGCATTTACTTGACTGGAGTTACTAAGTTACTAATATATAGACCTTGTCTACTCTCTCTCTCTCTCTCTCTCTCTCTCTCTCTCTCTCTCTCTCTCTCTCTCTCTCTATATATATATATATACTATTTAATCTGGTGATAACAGAAGCGCACAACACAGTCGTGATCTACATAACCATAACCATAATCATAACCATCTTACATATATTGTCATCACCCCAGAAGAGACTGTCTCCAGCCAACTCTATGTGGCACATTTGAGTGAACAGGCTGTATATTTGTTCTAGATTCACGAATCAAATATAAGCATTCACACATGACCCTGGGGGCACGATGTGGAGGGTGAAGGGTCAGGGGGTGCAGGATGAGGTGAAACAAACCATCCGTCAGCAGATTGAATCTGGACCGCCACCATCAGCATGACAGGAACACTGAAAGCAGCACTTATCCCGGGAAAGGGGAATCTCAGGCAACCCAACACTGAGAAACATTTGAAGTGGGTTTTACTTAAAAAAACATAGGAGACATTTTCTATGCACAAATTGCTCTTAAATTTAAAAGACCATATTTTCAAGTTAAGGCTGTGTATAATTCTTGGTGGCTTTTATTAGAAGTAAATTATATTTTATTCCAAGTACATTTTACTGACTCTTTATTCGTATGTTTTACTCAAGCATTGTAGCACTGAATTAATCATGCAGACCTGAACACTTGGTGCACAAAACACGATGACGGTAACAATCAACAGATTTATTATTTTTCATTTTTGATCACGAACGGGTAATTTTGAGTAGAAAATAATCTTCAGTCTTACAAACAACAAAATCAACAATAAAAATGGTGTAAATCAACTTGCAAACAGTGAAACCATGCAAGCTCATTAATTATTCAAGCCCGACAACACCAGCTTCAAAAAGTTACATTTACTTATTTTATTTACCAGTGAAATTTACTCAAATTATTAATTTAAGGATTAATACATGATGACACACTGTAAAGATGACAAACAGTCATAAATAGTATTTACTTATGAGCTAGAGAATTTATATTTACATGTTTGAATTGAGCACAAATGTAGAATTTACTTAATATTTTCAAGTTCAAACTAAAACAAACTTATTCAGTGTAGAAACAAATCTTTTCTGCTATGTTTATTTCACCACAAAATATTGTTTTTCTCTGAAATCTTACTCTCTACACTTCATGATGAAACTAAGCAGTCAGTATGCAGTCCTGTTCATTTGTGTGTGTGTTTATAAAGTGTATCAGTCGTTCATTACACGTAACTTCATAAATAATTGGAGAAACGACTTAATTACTTGAAGACACAAATCTCAACATTTTTAAAGTCATTTGATGTTTAAATATAGATGTGTTTAACAACATGTTCTAATCATCGTCAATAAACTAAAGGCAATTATGGAATTTATTTCCCCAAATTTGGCTTTTAAATACTATAGTATGTACTCAGAGCTCACCAGTAGAATTTGTGTCTTTATTAAAGGAGAGCAAGAATGCAAACAACCAGAGGAAGAAATAAACAAATGTGTCCATCAAATCTTTAAAACTAGCATATTTTAAGTCTCGGGGTCATTTTTTTTGCACTGGGACCGAAATATACACAGACAAACAAGCGTGAATCATAGATAGTAAAGAATCATTAGACGCTCCACCATCGGGCCAATGGTTCTAAGCACGGTCCGGAACAGTTACAGTAGCATTTCCACTTGAGCACGGTTCAGCACAGCATGATTATAAACCGTGCTCAGGCCAGAATTCTAAACACGGTTAGCTAATCGTACTCAACCTGCTGGTTGAAGGGCTTTAGAATGTGGTGACTCACAATTGTCAATTTGCCAATGCCAAGGTAGCTTGTAGTGCTTGTTTCTAGCTTGCCAAGTTTGGCTGAATCTAATAAAAGTTAATTAAAAATAGTGTATGTTTAGTGTATCTCCATGATTTTTTGATGATGGTTTAACTAGTATTGTAGCATACATTTAATTTTTTACACACCATTTTCGTCAGGTAAGCAGATTACAAGCTCATTAAAACTCAGAATGTATCAATATATTCTCATATACTATTTTCATATAATTCTTATCAAATATTTTGTCAATAAATATCATTTTTAGCAAGTCTGGGAGCTTTTACCTTTCTGCATGTTCATGTCTGGTTGCATGCATGAGCCCTCATGATGACAAATCTCTTGCCTTTTTCTCTTTGCTTTTCTTTTTGCGACATGAGCCATGTCTTTTCAATCAGGAAGACTTGTAGACTTGAGTGAGATTTAAGATTACATTTATTTGCTGAATGTAACACAGAAAATTAATGTCTCTGTTTGGCGTAGGCCATGTCTGGCGGTCCGAAGAAGTTGTGCTCGGAACTATCATATCCTGCCGGAGATAGGAGGCAGGGGCGAGGAGCCTACCCTTGTGCAGGACGGGACTCAACTGGTGGTGGTGGGGTGGTGGAGGTTGCCGTGTTAGCACACTGAAACAGCAATGTGATAGATTGTGAGCAGACTTATAAAGCAATGACTTACATGTGATTGGCTGGGAATTACACAGCTAATGGTGCGATGATGTACAGCTGCTAGACTTCCCGCTAGAACTACGCTGTGCTTACATTTCTGTGTATTAACAGAATAAAAACAGGAGATGAAGGGAAAAAAGCAGCCCTAAAAATTGGAACATGCGATCATCCTCCATAGCGCACTGGCTCCAATGTATACATTTCATACCGTAGCTACAGGCGGATCTGTTACGGACATTCTCCTGATTTCACCACACCACAGTGAAAAAAGTTTAAAAAGAAACTTTAGAAACTTTAACTGCGCCACCTGGCACGGAATGGTACAGTTTTGCAATGAGAACTGATCAACTGATTATTGAATGCGTTTACATGAGTAAAATCAGCTTAGTCAAAAAAATCACCCAACGAATTCAACATAATGTCTATATTTCCTCATTGTTCATTGTCACACACCCTTCAGCTGTCATAAAAATGCAAACAGGCCTACATATGCCCATATTAATTATTATTTTAAATGTATTTTACATACATAATATTATTTTCAAAACATTTATAACTCAAGAAATACACTTAAAAGTAAATTAAGATGTCAGTAACTGTTATCTGATTAGAAGAATTTAAAATGTAATGAATTATACATCTTTTTGACTAGAAAGTAATTATATTAAAATAAATAATTAATTTGTAATCAGATTACACCCGACCCTAATCTGGGATCTGTTTCCTGTGCAACGATGTAACTCACTGCATAACCACCATAGTACAATGCATCACTGTAGAAATTAACAAGCAAGTCACCACTGTTTTCCAAAACTGTAGAAACTAAGTCGCACATCCATCGTTCGAACCATGTTGGTTCAACAACATAGAACTATTAATGACGTTACTCGGGGGTGGAGCAATAGCTTTCATGAATATTAAATTATAAATGCTCATTTACACATGCACCAAAAGCCGTTTCTTTTGAGAAAGCTGATGAAGACAGGAGTGTGACATACTGTTTAGATACATATGCTGCAATAGATGAGTTTCCCTCTACATGGGGTTCCCCTGACGCACATGCACACTCTTCAAACACCACTGATGCGTTAACATAAATACATAAAAACTGGAATGGCCTTTAATCCCTTAAACGGCTGCATTGATACAATACGTTTGAGAACAGCGTTTTTCTGCAGAACCCATTTTAAAAGCCATTTTCTTAAATGCATGTAAACGTGGTCAAAGTGTTGACAGGATGAAAGACATACACCGATCAGCCAAAACACTAAAACCTGCCTAATATTGCGTAGATCCCCCTCGTGTTGCAAAAACAGCGCCAACCTACATCTCAGAATAGCATTCTAAGATGATATTCTTCTCATCATAATTGTACAGAGTGGTTATCTGAGTTACTGTAGACTTTATCAGTTTGAACCAGTCTGGCCATTCTCTGTTGACCTCTCTCATCAACAAGACATTTCCATACACAGAACTGTCATTGACTGGATGTTTTTTGTTTTTGGCACCTTTCTGAGTAAATTCTAGAGACTGTTGTGTGTGAAAATCCCAGAAATACTCAAACCAGCCCATCTGACACCAACAATCATGCCACAGTCCAAATCACTGAGATCACATTTTCCCCCATTCTGATGGTTGATGTGAACATTAACTGAAGCTCCTGATCCATATCTGAAAGATTTTATGCACTGCACTTCTGCCACATGATTGGCTGATTAGATAATGGCATGGATGATTGTTGGTGCCAGATGGGCTGGTTTGAGTATTTCTGTAACTGCTGATTTCCTGGGATTTTCACACACAACAATATTTGGCAGGTGGCTTTAATGTTGTGGCTGATTGGTGTATATGGAATAAACTAACAAGAAACTATGCTTCAAACCACAAGTAAAGATCTGTTGTTCTGACCACACAAATTTGCAATATTGTTTGCGAATTTTCGTATGAACTACAGTTTTGGGAAACACCAAATCGTTTTGGTAAATTTTGCTAATGATGGAACTTGCGACCATAGTTGGCTTACAATTCTTTTGGGAAACGCACCCCAGGATAGCAAATATAACTAAAGATTGCTCAACACTGAAAAAGTATTTAATTAAGATATCAAGTCAAATAAATATCTCAAAACACCTTGTAACCAACGAAGAATACAAAACGGGCGGAACCCTCCGCCCCCCAAAATATTTCCTTTTAGGAATTTAGTACACCATTTTTTTTGCCAAAAAAACACCTTGGGACCAAATGACAAACTCATGTGCAGATTTACATTCTCATGAGAAATGCATTAAATACTTCTCTGAACTATAATCAATATAAACAAAATACAATTGGCGCAATATTTGATATAAACACAGTTTCATGGCGAACACTAGTGTGAGTGCATATAATGAAACATGCCCTCTGGAGTGAGTGAGCGAGTGACAGTACTGGGTTTGTGTTGCGTGCGAGGGTCCGGGGCCGACCCAGACTCTGTGTGGTCTGACTGTGTGGTCTGCAGCTGACAGACTGGGAGAATGAGAGAGAGAGACAGAGAGAGGGAGACAGAGAAAGAGAGAGAGTGTTTACTTTAAGGAGGCCTGACTCTGACATCCTACAGCCGCTCCTGAGAGAGCAACCTCATACATCACACACACACACACACACACACACACACACACTGAACTGTGTGTAAACAAATGTCTCCACAGAGGCACAGGGAAATACTTCATTCACTCAAACACACATTTAATCTGTGAAGATGCACTCTTGCCATCAATGCAATTACATGATTATTACTTTCTTTAAACATATAAACAAAGAACAGAATAGACAGAGCTCAAGATAACATTTGCGAACTCAACAGCGTGATTCAGCATTATTTAGTACTATAGTAATGTGTGTGTGTGTGTGCGTGTCTTGTTAGGTGGTTAGCAAGGGACATTTGTAACAATGTGTAATTCTTATATCTTAAATTGAGAGATTTAAGATGAGATAATCAGTTAAATGTTCATGTATTATTATAGTTCATAAAGATAAAATGAAATGGGGCCACATAAACACAATTATATAAAAAAATCAACAATACACTTTTTATTTGTGTTATTTTAAGTGCACATCCACACTAATGCAATTTCGTTTTAAAACGCATATTTTTCTCCAGGTTTTGGCCTTCCGTCCACACTGAGATAGCGTTTATGAGAGCGAAAACGGGCCCTGTAAAAATCGAGAGTTCGTGTCAAATTCGCCACTCATTATTTTCACATGCAAATGACCTTGTAATTCATTGCAAATGTTTGTCAAGATTGGTGAACCTGCAGCAAACCTTTGCCATCAATGGACAGTTTGCAGCAAATTTTCAGCAAAGCTCATTTACATGTGAAAATAATCAGAGGCAAATTTTTGGCAAGTTTGCAGCAAAATTGGCCATGAAATCTTGATTTTTGTAGGGAGAGCTTTTCGAAAACACTCTTTTAAGTGGATACATTTTTAAATGCCGTCTTCGCGTTGTAGTGTGGATTGGGAAAATGGAGATATATTAGAAAACGATGACGTATTTGTTGTCATCTGATGCAGTCATGTGAGCCATATAACCCAAAACAATTAAGATGGCGGCCCATGTTGTAGCAGCATTGTTGTGCCTGATATTCACTTTGAAAGTATTGTTAAAGATAAATGTTACTTTGTACAACCTCCACAACATTTCCTTCAAAGGTTACAGGAAGTTTACTCTGAATTGATGTCCAGCTATGGAACACGAGGACCATTGCGTTTCAGACCACACATGGAACGTCAAACACCCCTCCACCAACATGCGCAGGAAGGGGATTTAAGAGTTTGTGTGTTTCAGTGTGGACGAGCAACTTTTGGGAAACACTTGAAAATGGCAGTGTGATCTATGTCCATTAATGTGGATGTAAACATAGTGTATCATTGGACTGTTCAACATAGTCTCATGATGAATTGTAATAAGTGAATAAATGAATGACTTGGTTCGTACAAATTTTATTATCATAAAGACCAACCAATCAACAAACAGATTTATTAATTGATACAATGCAAGCATCAAATTTTAGATAGCCTCCTATCCAATATTATATTTTAAGGAAAAGTCTGTAAACAAATTTGCTTAGTCGTTCAACATTTATTTATGCAATTCAAATGATTAATGGATGTCATTAACCTGTAATACGATTTCCTCATCTCGTTTTCTTTTTTCTGACGTACACAAAAGTGCTTCCCTAAAAATATCAGGGTTATCTTTAGGGTTTGGACTTTATGTTTAAGTTTGGAATAGAGTTTAAACTTCAGATAAACCGTAATAACACTCTTTGTTGGTTTTTGAATAGTTTGTTTTTGTATGAGCCAACTCAATTGACTTCTTCTGATTTAGTCATCTTGTAAGATTTTGACTACTTGTCTTGGGACTGGGTTGAATTTTGTCAGTGTATTTGATATATGTTTTTAAAATGTAGGCCTAATGTCTTATTTAGCACATAACGTGTGTTTTACAACAGTTCCCGGCATAAGGCTTCAAAGACTAATTGAGGAAAATAGTAATCATGTAAGTAGGTTTTTGATATGTATTTTAATGGTAGACATATAAACACATCTGATGTGAAAAACAAAAAGCAAAAAGCTTTACAACTTTTCTCAGCCTACCCTACTTTATAGAAATTTCGACAGCTAGAGTAGAGGAAAAGTAGTATGGCTCTGCACATTCACATATATTGTACACACTTGAATGAATACATGCTTTAAACTCTGTTTTAATTTCTATCCTCCAGTGTATAAACTATACTTGGTAATGTGTATATGGAAGACTGCTGGGGAGTGTAACACGGGGTGAGTTGAAACACCATTAGTTGGAAGTCTCTGTAGAGGGTTTACGGGACAAAACCAGATGTGAGGTAAGAACGTATAATTTTACATTTGTCTTTTAATTTGATCTGCAATCTTGTGAATTGACAGAAAGGTATCTGTTTCAGCAGATCCTGGTGTTTTTATTTGTATATTTCCACAAGTTTGTCTCCAAAAAAACAAGACAGAGAATGTTAGTATTTTCCAACGTACTTCTAATGGACCCACAAAGACGACATGGTGATGGCACCATGGATGGCATAATTCTTTTAAAGAGTTAATTAATTTGATTACCACATTAAATTCATGCACAAAATGTCAAACGTCCAAGGTTGTTGCAAAAACACTCTTTGTACTATTGTACATTTTTAAACTCATTTGTAACACTCTCAGTTCTCCTCTATTGTAATGTGCATATCTAAATGTAAATACTGTATATTGCAATGTGCATACTACCGTAATATGTACTGCGTAATATGTACTTTTGTTATATGTTTAGCAGTAGTCAGTTTAAATAAGCTAAATTTTGGAATGTCACATGTACTGGCATAAAAAATTGATTTATATTAAAAAATAAAAAGCTTATTTTGCTATCTTTATGCACTTGCATATTGTTAATATTACAAATAATGTGCTAGCAATGCTTTTTGAAATGCCAAATGATATAATAACACAATTTTATTGAGTTGTTACAAGGTTTAGGTGAGTTACAAATGCAAAAATAGTGTAACTAGCACTTGATGTTTCCCATTCCCATTTCTTATTTAAGACACATGCTTTATGTACAAATACATGTCTACATTGATACTAATATCAATATACACTGGTCTAATAAAAGTGTTGCTGTTGTTTTAGTTTAATAAAACATATTGTAGTTGCTGTACTGATTTTGGTTTTGATCTGGTCTTGGTTTTAATCTTCATTCCATTAAAAAATTTAATCAATTGTTTTTTTCTTTGTGGAGCTTTGAGGAAATTAGACAGTAGCTTGCAGTGTACAGAAACATACAAACATGGACTAAAGAAGAAACAGTCAGTGCATTTACAATTTGAAAATCTATATTATTAGAAAATCTATTTATATCATAATTTTGACATCAAAATTATTATTAGTTAAAAAAAATCAAACCTAATTCAGTTGTCATAATACATGCTCTAATTTGGTTGGCCAATTGCAATGCAAAATGTATGTTTTTTTTTTTTTAAATAAATTTTTCCAATTTTATTTATTGATTTAAAGTACAAAAAAAAAAAGAAAAAGGCTGTGCCGATTTTCTAAAGCAGTCTAAATGCTCTGTAAATCATACTTCATAATCCATGCTGTTGGTGTTGACTATGTTTAATCTGTTTATGAATTGTTTTTTTAAGAGGATATAACTGATGAATATCCATTTTATTCTCTTTTACAAAACTTTTGCCTTTTAGGAATGATAATAAAAATGGTACTATGATATTGTATGCATTTGACAATATTCTGACGATTGAATTTTGACCACACAAAGCTGTGTTCTGCTTTGTTCTTATATTCAAATCATACAATGAAAATAATGTTTTCAGGAAATTGAACTCTACAATCTTTTGGCAACAGAGCAAAGTGGTAGCCTTAGCTCCCTGCAACGGAGGCCGACTCACATGGTTCCCTCACGTCTCAGCCAGCTCTCTGGGGAAAGGCCCAGTAATGCTGCACTGCTGAGAACGCGGTGTGCAAATGTTAATATAATCCACCCTTCTTCGCAAAGTCAATAAACAGGGCCACCCAAATATCTAATTAGTGTGGGTGTGGAGGACAGGAAATGGATTTGCTAGAACAACCCCATCACCATCATCACCACCCCAAAGGCAAAGGCCTTCCTCTGACAGGAATGAGAGAACATGTGATGGTGACGGCAGTAAACAAGCATCCATATACTCTGAATTCTGTTTGCAAGAATCCCAACATAGAAGCTATATGTTTTGTTGACCAAGTTAATAGTAAAGATATCAGGTTTGCCAAGAATTAATCAAACTAATGTCAAGCATTGCTTAAGTCCCATTTGTTTGGAAGCTACTTTGAAACTGTCACTTGCCAAGCTACAAGCTACTCATACTTTAAAGTAGGTGATCCTCTGATACACTCACTGTGAAGTTCTTTTTTATTCTTTCTTCAGAGCTAGAAAGAGGATTGAAACAGCTGAGCAAATGTAGACTGTATGTGAACATTCAAAAATTCCTGTCTACAGACTACATGCAAAACTTGACAATAAATGTGTTATCATGCCTCATGCCTCATTCTACAGTATGAGTAGAATACACATAAGAAGCTGTTTTAACCACTCGATGATGATTTAAAGTTATATACAGTAGATAATGTGTAATTTGTCATTTACATTCTGCATTTATGCTGCTAATGCTAACGCTAACACAAATAAGTGGTCATATGTGCACCGGTGCCCTCTGTCATTGTATTTTATGATGAATTGTATGAAAGGAATATTTATATTTGTTTTTCAAAGAAAGAAATCGATATCACTGCAAAAAAATGGGTGATTAAAAGGATGGCAATCATACAAAAAAATCTAGAGTCCTGACAAAATGGCTGCAAGCTTGTAGCACATTTTCCACTCATTGCTTTCACATGCAAATGAGCTTGCGATTCGCTGCAAATGTTTGCCAGAATTTTGCAGTTCTTCACCTGAACAAACCTTTGGCGACGATGAAGAGTTAGCACTAATTTGCATATGGAAATAATGAGAACTCTTGATTTTTGTAAGGGGTCTCTGAACTCCTGTGTGCTCATGTTGACTGATCTGGACTGAATAAAGAAATGAACCGGAAAAATATGTCAGCCTCAAAGTAGGTGGAGCTCCAGGTCACACCCACTGATGACATTGACCAATGACAGTATGAAGGTATTCTACAGCAGGTACAAAATGTTCCTGATGGTTCACCCTGAAAAGCTCTTTGAACCACTGCATCAAACAAAACTAAAAACCCAAATATAATATATCACTAAATGAATATCATTTAAATAAAACATCTGAATGAACCAATTCACCAAAATGTATTGAATATTATATACAAAACAATGCTTACTGGGATGGACTGAATGCTAATGAAAATGTAGCATATTTTCATGCTATACCGCTACTAATTGGAAAAGTATAGTAACGAGTTACTGTATTCTAAAAACAACAGCCACTTCTACTGTCACTCAACTGAAAGCGTTGCATTACTTTAGCTATTCCCTTATACTGTAAAGCAGAGAGTGAAGACTTTAGGTTCACAAAGTGTTGGGCTAACTTGTGTCACACCTGTGACCTCAGAATGTAAATCAAGTAACATTAGGTTTTAACTTGCATTTCTCTGTGATGCTTACACAGGTTTGCGATATTAGAGCTGCATTGCTTTTTGTATAAAAATGAGAGAAGGGAAATAAAAAGCCAAAATAAGTAAGTGGAAAGAATGATGGCTTTCTATCTTTTGTGTTATGATTGAAGTGATGATGTGTATGGAATAACTGAGGCTGGCTTACATCAGCTTAATGGATTCTTAATGTTGAGCTCTTCAAACAGATGAGAGAAAACTACTGATTCTCAGCTGAAACAGCAATCTACCGATCATGCTTATAACCATTTCATGCAAATACTTAGCATTTCTACGTATGCACTTATAATGCGATTACAGTTTGCAGCTTTTTTAACTCCCTTGACACAGTTTGCCCATTCTTTTTAAATAAAGCATTTGCATCACGTTTCCCCTTGTTCTGGGAATGGCATATCGTAGATAGTACAGCCACACTTTGGACCACCAAGGCACAACGTGTATGTTTATCTTAAATAATTGTGAGTTCAAGACAAGGGGCACTTTGATAAGCAACGCAAGGCGGTTACCTGGGAACTGGGGAACATCAGTGGTGTGAAGGGGTTGGTCCAATAAGTTGATGAAAGTTATAGGGGACTTGATTGGTGCTTACCTCAAAATACTAGTCGATTCATGACTGCTGTAAGTGGCTGAACATCAAGGGGCTAGTTAGTTAGCATAAACACTGCACTTAGCATAATGACCTCAGGGACCCGCATGGCTATTTGGGTGAAGATGTTTTGTGGTGACGTTCAATAAACAACACAACTAATGACCTCATGTTTTTATGGGAGCCGGGAGCGAGATTTTAGGTCTCTAGTTGCGAGTAAATACTCATGTGAACGTGGCCTTGATAGTCTGACGGCAGCATTCGGTGCTCCACCTGAATAAATATTTACACAGTGTTGAGGTCCTTGTAGTCTTACCTCTCACCTGTCTGGTCTCTACAGATTCAGACTGGAGCGGATTGTTTTAGGATTTGTGTCGGCTATGATAGTGTTGTACAACATTTACCTGTTGCTTTTGATCACAAAGTCAAAGTGGTAAATTCCTGGGGATCTAATCTCCAAGAAATTCTTAGATTACAGCTGGTTCGTCTTATATTTAAACATGTTTAAAGCTAACACCCTCAAAATGAAAGTCCAAGGGCTTTTCTACATTCCAATTCGTTTTTTTAATTGCCTACTCATATCTCATAACTTTTCTCTACATTCCTGTAAACTTCTATAGTTTCTTCAAGCTAACCCTGCCAGTTTTTTTTTCCTCTGCTTTAGGCAGTACTGAGTAAATTACTTCTGAAATGTAGCCCAGTAGTCTAATATGATACTTTTTAATTACATCTGGATTACTCAATGAACATTTTCTTGAAAATCTACACATTCAATTTAAATGCGGAGGAGCGGTGTTGGCATAGCGGGCTAAAGCACATAACTGTTAATCAGAAGGTTGTTGGTTCGATCCCCACAGTCACCACCATTGTGTCCTTGAGTAAGACACTTAATTCCAGGTTGCTTCGGGGGGATTGTCCCTGTAATAAGTGCACTGTTATTTGCTTTGGATAAAAGTGTCTGCCAAATGCATAAATGTATTAGGTTCTCATTCATTTTCAGTAACATAAGTTAACATAAAATCAAAGAGAAATGGGCCACTTTAAATTAGGTGTCTTTAACAAATTTGTACTTCAACATTTGATCAAATGTTGTACATACATGTTGTTGCACTGTTGACTGATTGGTAATGTAATCAAGAATGTAATGATGTAATTCAACATTAACAGTAATCTGATTACAAACATTTAAAAATGTAATGTATTTAAATTACAAGGACTTGATTTTTGTAATGCGATTACATACTAGTTGTCAGTTACTGTATATTTGGGGATAATTGGACATTATAAACCACTGACTGAAATCTAAATCCCTAGTAATTCCTGGACAAATTTGAAGCGTGGTGCTTTTATCTTGAAAAATCTGTAAGCTTTATTGATCCTGCTCTTCTTTTAAGGCTGCTTTTCCTGTCTTGAGAGGCTGGGATTAGTGTACATATGAGATGATAAGTCTTTTGTGGTTTAGTGATAATGCATTGCTTAATCTATGAATAAAAGATGAGAGATGCACATACAGATAGAGAGCACAGGTGAATATTACTGGAATTCTGTGGCACTTACAGGCTTTCCTAAATCCAATGTTCAAATTGAGTCAGAGCTCTTGGGGGGTCCTCTTCCCTTATACACCCCTCCTCCTTCCCCTGCCCGCACCCCCATTTCACAAACTATGTGACATTCAAAGGAAGCTATATTTCAGATTTTAAAATTACAACCATCATTTTGCTAATCTTAGTCAACTCTTTATTCACACATTGATAGTATCTTTATCACTATTATTTAATTTCTCTGGGTATTCTCGAATAAAACCGACAGGGCCCCACATGTTTACCTTACCACAAACATCACAAACATTGTTTACCCGATTCAGATGAGCTTTTGTGCTGAAGATTTCCCAATGCTTGAAATGGTTTCACTGTTGCCTCATGGTTTTTCCGAGCTCAATACTCTGCACTAACTGGCTATGTTGTCTCTGCTCCGTACTACATTCATTAAATACACACCATCTCTGACCATGTCACTGCATTGGCACTCAGCATCACTAATGCATTAATAACATTAATGTGAGGAAAGACGATGGTACCGCAGTTAGAGAGAAAAGGTAGCCACGAAAACACGGGACTGTCTACCCTGTTTGAGCTGTATAATTACTTCAGATGCACACACGATTCCCCAAGAATCACTACCAATAATTTACTATTGCAGTGAATGTGCAACCTCATATTATACTTTGGGAAACAATTAATGTTACTTGAATTGGTGCTATTTTAGTGCATTTCTATCTTTATACTGTGGAAGGCTTTGTTTGGAAAATGTTAATAAAGCTTTATATTATTAAGGATATTGTTTTGTTTTCTTTCCTAAGATGGAAATAAATGCATTTTGCCAGTAAAAGAAGTAAATATACTGTCAAATTTCTGCATTTTCCAAATTTTCAATTTTCGAAATCTACCAAAAAATATGCGATTAATCGCGATTCCAAATTTTAATAGACTGACAGCATTAGTCTCTAGTATTCTTGTTTATATTAATATTTCTTTATATAGAATTCTTTGAATATTTCTTTACAGCTCAAATAATGAATTGTCATGACAATGTTGTCATGGCAACGAAGTTGTCAAATTGGATATAACTTGAATTAATGAGAATTACCATTGAAAACAATGGGACTAGTAAAAGTAAACTGACTCAACATACTCACAGTAATGAGAATTCAGAGGTAAAATGTGCTTAAGTGTCAATGCAATCTTACTGGTACTAAATGTAGGCTTAATTTTCTTCATGCTAATAAATATAGAAATATATATATATATATATATATATATATATATATATATATATATATAGAGAGAGAGAGAGAGAGAGAGAGAGAGAGAGAGAGAGAGAGAGAGAGAGAGAGGGAGAGAGAGCAAAAACTACTGGTTAAGGTAATACAATTAATATATACATATATTTTTGCATTTATTTGGGGTTAAATATGACCATAACATTTTCTTGAAGGGATTATCACAGATATTGATCTCCAAATACAAATATAGTAAACAATATTACCTTAATCAGTAGTTTTGGGTCACATCTTTTTTTACTACTGTAAAATGTAGACTGTGAGTTAAGTAATCTTATACAAGAGGTGTTATGAGACCAAATAATGCCTTGAAACTGGAGCTGGCAAATGACTTGAGGCAACTATGTGTTTACAAGCCACTTCCTTATTAGGTTCATTTTAGCTTGAGAAAGTTTGCTGTAGAAAATCTAGAATCCAGTGGGGCTCTTTGTAGCTAACATATATATTGGCTTTCATAACTAGGGGTCCATACTCATAAAATTGACACTTTGAAGAACTTTAAAGCTTTTTTTTTTCTTTTAAATAACATAAATGCTCTGTTGAAATGTAATGAGTTGGAATCATAGTTACTCAAGTGAGGGGTATAAGGCCCCCTCACCACATGCTTTTTTTATATTATTATTTCATTATTATTTATATTCACACATATGTTTCTCCATTAATTTTTAATTAAACAAAAATGTATTTTTTCAATCTTGATACACTTGATTAGAAAAAAGCTATTAGCCCCATTGGACCATACACACTATGTACATGATTTCTAATGGAGAGATTGTGTAACGGAGGGAGAAATTAATCTTGCAGGGAAAAAAACTTTTCAAAATTACAAGAGAGCAACAGTGTTGAGAATAGCTATAAACAGAGAGCCTCCCCTCCCCTCCTCCAACACTAAACATCAGACATCCAGATGAGGGTCAGTACTGAAAACTGAAGTCACATTTGCCCTCATGATTTTCACCTACAAACTGAATAAGGGCTTTTACTGGGTAAAAAAAGGGCACAGAATGTAATACTGTCATATTAACCCCTAATAGCTCCTTGGAGGACAGTTATTGTAAAATGTTAAAATCGAAAAAGACACAACCGAGCTTGCGCTAATATTGTCCTTCCATTAAGCGAGGCTTACGGGGGCTCTTGCATGGTTTATGGCGGAGGGCGGCACTATCTCCACTAGGAAGGCCTGTTTTCACTGAAACATGGAGATTTGAACAACCTCAGTCAGAACAATAAGCCCACCACCTCGTGTGGCACTTGATTAGACGCGGCCCTACTACAGCAATTTCTCCCGACCCAAACGCTGGTGGGAACGGGCATGAGCACATGGTTATCATTACATTAATGTCCAGAGTGTTTGCTTACATTCGCTGGCTGTGCGATAATCTCACAGATTAGGAACAAGGCAGATCTTTATTTCATATGACTGATGGCTGCTTCTATTTTCAAGGGCTAAAACTGAATCGAGGTATTTGACATCAGTAGAGGAGTGTGGATTTATGCATATTAATGCTAGAAATGCACTGTTTTAGCAATGATGGAGGTTTTAAGATATGTTAGCACAAATGTAGGTATATTATAATCTTGTGCACATTATAGAATATTAATATAAATTATATCAAAAATGATTACTACAAATGTTAACCTAAAAACGTGCTTCGTATGGTAACATATAAATTAACTGGTGTGATTCAAGTCAAAAATTATCATTTATTATTACTGAATAAACCTTAATACATTAGGTTAAACCAACAAAACTAATTTGAAGGGTTTGATCAAGTAGAAAAGTTGGGTTAATACCAGTTTAATCAACAGTATTTTGTGGCATACTGTTGATTACCAGAAACATGATTTAGACTCAACAATAAATTTTGCATCAAAACCATTGATTCATTGTTCACATTCACATTGCAATGTGTACAACCGCTATTTTTTTGTTTTTGTTTTTTTACATACTACCACTGTTAAATTAAATAATGTTTGTAACATTATTTCATTTACAAAAAGTAGTGTTTTGAATACTACTATAACATTATGTTACAGTAATATTCAAAACACTAGTTTTGTATAGTTCAATTAACAACATGGCAAATTAATAGTGATTTTAATAGGTAATTTCAAATGAAAATGTACACAGTTTATTCTATAAATACATAATGCAATTAAAGAGAAGAATTTTCAATTGTACAATAGCTTTTTTTTTTTTGCAATTGTATATGTAGGCTATACGTGTGATATGGTATTGTATAGGACATATACTGTACAGTAGTGTCCATTGAAACCTGGAAGTGAACAGAATTTTATAGTTGGACCAACAACTTTGTTTAAAACAAACAAACAACAACAAAAAGCTAAAAAGGGACATAATTCTGACATTCATGTACGTTTTCATTTCAACCTTTTCACTCAAATTGTTATGTTGATAATATAATTTGTAACTAACAAATTTGTATTAAATAGAAAATAGAAATCTGTTTCATAGATTTCTTATACTTTGGGGCTCCACTGTATCTATAATTTTAATTTACACATATGAATTTCACCGTATTAAGAAATCTAATTGTATTTTTTTTCTGTATTTATAGTGAATGCCAGCAGAGGGCGCACTTAAACACCCACTGGCTTGAGGTAACTTGTACAGTTGTAGTCAGAAGTTTACATACACCTTAACCAAATACATTTAAACTCAGTTTTACAAAACTCCTAACATTTAATCATAGAAAATATTCCCTGTCTTAGGTCAGTTAGGATCACTACTTTATTCTAAGAATGTGAAATGTCAGAATAATAGTAGAAAGAATGATTTATTTCATCATTTTTATTTACTTTCGTCACATTCCCAGTGGGTCAGAAGTTTGCATAAAATTTGTTAGTATTTGGTAGCATTGCCTTTAAATTGTTTAACTTGGGTCAAATGTTTTGGGTAGCCTTCCACAAGCTTCTCCCAATAAGTTCCTGGAATTTTGGCCCATTCCTCCAGACTGAACTGCTGTAACTGAGTCAGGTTTGTAGGCCTCCTTGCTCACACATGCTTTTTCAGCTCTGCCCACATATTTTCTATCGGATTGAGGTTAGGGCTTTGTGATGGTCACTCCAATACCTTGACTTTGTTGTCTTTGAGGCATTTTGCCTCAACTTTGGAGGTATACTTGGGGTCATTGTCCATTTGAAAGACCCATTTGTGACGAGCTATAAATTCATGGCTGATATCTTGAGATGTTGCTTTAATATATCCACATAATTTTCCTTCCTCATGATGCCATCTTTTTTGTGATGTGCACCAGTCCCTCCTGCAGCACAGCACCCCTGTAACATGATGATGACACCCCCATGCTTCATGGTTTGGATGGTGTTCTTCGGCTTGCAAGCCTCACTGTTTTTCCTCTATACATAGTGATGGTCATTATGGCCAAAAAGTTCAATTTTTGTTTCATCAGACCAGAGGAAATTTCACCTGAAAAATAAGATCCTCATGTCCACTTGTAAACAGTAGTCTGGCTTTTTTTTGTTTTGGATCAGTGGCTACTTCCTTGTTGAGCAGCCTTTCAAGATATGTCGATATAGGACTCGTTTTACTGTGGATATAGATACTTGTCTACCCGTTTCCTCCAGCATCTTACCAAGGTACTTTACCGTAGTTCTGGGATTGATTTGCACTTTTCGCACCTGAGCGATATGATGGCTGTGTGTCCCATGGTGTTTATACTTGCATACTATTGTTTGTACAGATGAACGTGATAACTTCATCCCAAAGATGAACCAGACTTGTGGAGGTCCACGGTTTTTTTCTGAGGTCTTGGCTGATTTCTTTTGAATTTCCCATGATGTCAAGCAAAGAGGCACTGAGTTTGGCACTGAGTAGGCCTTAAAATACATCCACTGGTACACCTCCAATTCAGTACACCTCCTATCAGAAGCTGACTTGCTAATTGTCTGAAGTCTTGACATCATTTTCTGGAATTTTCCAAGCTGTTTAAAGGCACAGTTAACTTAGAGCATGTAAACTTCTGACCCACTGGAATTGTGATCAATTAAAAGTGAAACAACCTGTCTGTAAACAATTGTTGGAAAAATGTCTCGGGTCATGCACAATGTAGATGTCCTAAGTGACTTGCCAAAACTATGGTTTGCTAATATGAAATATGTGGAGTTGTTAAAACATTTGTGTTAATGACTTCAACCTAAGTGTATATAAACTTCTGACTTCAACTGTACCTATCGTGCAGATAACTGACTGGCAGAAACAAATCTACATGCATCATAGCTCCTATATCATACAACATAGGTGAGGTCAGGCTGTTTGTCACACATTTTACTCCAGTGATCATTTATTTATCAAGGTATAGGTTTATTTCTGAAAGTCTGTAACATACCTAAGATTTTTGGCTACACAAATCTATTGAAAATGTTTAAAATGTTTTATTGAAAAAGTACAGTTGATTGGAAACATGTTGGCCTTTTGTGACAACAAGCCCTAGTAGTGGGAAATGTTTTCACTCTATGAGATAAGTTAAACTATGAAACCTGCCATTAAACCGCCTATGATACACTTTTAAGCTAAACTTAAATTCAATTTATGAAACAGCAAAAAGGTAAAAAGTAACTTACAAAAAAAAATCAACCACTATTGTAATTAATAAACTGTACAAATAATTTAAAACACGTGACAGCTTGCCCCAATAATAAATGTCACCTGACATTTATGAAAAATAACCTCAAGAGAAAACTTGGTATCTGAAAACAACATAAAATCCCACTGCTAGAGAAAACACTTCTGTTAATTATCATGTTTCCTCTTCCTGAATACTGGACTCTTCTGACCAGGAGAAGGTGGTTTTAGGAAAACCGTAGGGTCATACACTGTCTCTGGTCCTCAGGTGAACTTGAGTTACTACGTCCCATCTCAAATTCCTCGCATTCACACAGAGAGAATTTTTAATTCAGATTATCCCAGTTTGTCATAATAGACTTGAAATACAGTATGAATCTTGACGCTTATCAGAGTAATTGTCTGCAGTATTTATATTTCCCTGCCTATAAATTGCTATTACTGTTTTGGCATAAAGAAGCGTGCCATATTTATTAGTCTGTGGGCAGAATCAGACCACCCTGTTACAGCAGTTTCTACTAAATGCAACATGCAGAAAGACTTCCAGAAATGTACTCTGCCCTACTGGATAGTGGAAGGTCCTTTGGGATGAATTGTGGGAATGTGAGTCATTTCACTGGAACAGGATAATAGGCTGCACGTCATTAAACATTGGCTTTATTTCCCATACAAACTTCATATCTCCACTGAATACTGATTCTTGGTCAGTTTTATGGTTTCACTTTAAACGGAAGAGGAGAAAGAATACTTTATTTGAAATAAGCAAATTCAGACAAACAAATTTCTTGCTAACAGAATCTCATTTATCACTGATATTCCTTACTAAAGGTGTGGATAGATTTCAATAGGCTGATATTAAGGACAAATATTTTTCTTACAGAGTACAGGGTTCCCACGCATCCTGGAAAACCTGGAATTTTGCAATGGAATCATCACGGAAAATTCGAAAAATGCCTATATGTATATCCTGGAAAATATTTTAGTGTAATAAAACAAGTAAAAATAATTAATATCTTATCCTATTTTGCTTGAAAAGTAAATAAATCATGTTTTAAGAAAGTTTAGATCATTTGACAGGAAAACAAGACAAAAATACTTGTTTAGAAAATCATTTTTAGCAGTGTTGAAGTCAATGGTTTAGTAACAATGGTTTTGTGTGCGCAATTCCAGCCCGTTCCAGCTATCCACAACAAACACACCAAGTTTACAAATAAATCTTATTTTTATTTTGGAAAAGAATTGTAAAGTAGTTGAATTTCAGGAGAGGAAATATGCAAAAATTAACAAACAAAATAACTTTAATTTTAAAGGAATCTTTCTTACCCATCAAAAGAAACTTACACAGTTCTTACCCATCTCCCTTACGGTCCAAAAAACATAACCCAAACAGTGTTCCAAATAAAACAGCATCCAGCTCCCTACTACTTCCAAAAAAATAAATTAACACGCCATACTCAATGTTCAAATGAAGTCACAGGTTACCTTCTACAACTTGAGATAACATGAGATAACATGAGTCAACAGTATCACAATATACATGCTGCACCACATCGGGCAGAAGAGGGACTTCTCCTTGGCCATCCTGCTTAAGAAACCAGGCACATCCACCCATTAGCCAATCTGCTTCCACTCCTCATCATTGATGACACCTGGTGACAATTAGTGGGACAAACAGTGAAGAGAGAGAGGGAAACAGAACAGAGACAAACACAAAACATTCATCGAGTCAACATAAATAAACACACGGAAAAAAACAATTACATCTGCAACATAACAACTGCAATTAAATAATAATAATACATTTTGTTGTGAGAGTTTTGCACAATTTTATTGGATAAAAATAACACAATGTTATGTTAAAAATAAATACATTTAGATCATTCTATTTTATTTGATTAAAGTTTAAATTAATCCATTTAATTACAAATCATTTTTATGAAAACATTTAATTAAGCTGTCAAATATGGAAATTCTGAAAACCATCCAATAACCACAGTATGACAATAAACACACCATGACCTCTTGTGTGTTTTTTGCTTAAATATTATTATATAAATTGCTCCCCGTCTGTCACTCACTCGACATTGTGTCGATGAGTTGACACTAGGGGTCTCTCCTGCGGAGCCCAGACATCTCTGATTTTGAGAAAAGGCCAATGAGAATTGGCGTGTGGAATTTGCATGCCACTCCTCCGGACATACGGGTATAAAAGGAGTGACACTGCAAATACACATCAGATATCTTCTTCGGAACCGAGAGATCAGTCACAGAGCTGAATTCCTCTGCCATCTTCGTCATCTCTACAAGCTGTTGGTTCTGCTGCGCTTTCCAGCGGTTCTCCTCCTCGCACACTGCGTTGTGCTGAGCATACACCCCTGGGCGCTTCAGCAGCAGAGAAAAAAGAGCTCACGGAGTGAATAACATCGTTTATATATATATATATATATATATATATATATATATATATATATATATATATATATGTATATTCTCATATACATATATATATAAAAAAACACAAATAAAAGAGTAAATTTCTCTAAAAGAGTAGCGCAAACAATGAAGCGTCTTTTTCAAGATGTCTTTCTGTTTGTGTGTATTTCCTGGTTGCGGTCGTTGTCTCTCCCTGTTTGATGGCCACGATCGCTGCCTCTCGTGTCTGGGTGCTACCCACGTGGAGTCAGCGTTTGTGGATGGTCCATGTCCTCATTGCCCTCGTAAGAGCGCAAGCCACCCCAGCCACTCCCCGACTCGGTCTTTCTACCTACGGGTATGAGGCAGTGTCGGCTAGCACTGGGGGCGATATGGGGACCTCAGTGGGAGCCTCTCCGCCGGGTATAACCCCACGGACCTCCCACTCCCCGTCACGCTCGTATGCTCCAATCGAGCGCTGGAGCGGGGTTGCCGGTTCGCTTCACGGCGGACCCGCGATCTCGTTCTGGGCGCCTGACGATGATGAGATCTCGATCGCGGCATCGGAGAGTGGGTTCATCATGTCTGACGCTGAGGACTCAACTGGACTCCCACCCTCGGGTGCGGCGGCTCAGTCGCAGGCTGACGCGGAGCTGACAGCCATGCTTGCCAGGGCAGCCACGAGTGTCGGGCTGGAGTAGAATCCTCCGCCTCTCCCCGAACCCTTGCGGCTCAACGATTGGTTCCTGAGGCCAGAGCACCGCTCACGGCCATGCTCCGCCCCCGTTCCTTTCTTCCCGGAGGTGTATGAGGAGCTCACGTGCTAGTGGCAGGCACCTTTTACTGCCAGCACACGATCCGTGAGCTCCTCCACTCTCACTACCCTCGACAGCGGGGCGACAAGGGGCTACGTGGCGATTCCCCAGGTGGACCAAGCGGTCGCGGAGTAGCGAGAGGCTGACAAGGTATGTTTCCTTGACGCCCCCATCTCCCAGGTTGGGCTGTTTGGCGACACCATTGGAGACTTCGCCGGCAGTTCTCAACGGTGAGGAAGCAGATGGAGGCTATACAGCATGTCCTGCCGAGAAATTCTTCCTCCCCCGTCCCAGGCTGTTCCGGGAGCGGTCACAAGGAGCCAGGTAAGTGCTTCGATGTCCCTAGACTAAGCACCCCGGGCTCTGCCCCGTCGCGAGGCCCCGCCTGCCAGTACGTCTGACGCTATAATCCCCTCGGTCCCTCTCGCACGGAGCTTGGGGGCATGGCTTGTGCTCCCCAACCTGTCGCTGATCAGGCTGATCAGGACCGTCCGACTCTATGCGATTCAGTTTGCCAGGCACCCGCCCAGGTACAATGGCGTCTGCTCCACCATGGTGAGAGGTGAGAACGGCGCTGCCTTGCGTGCGGAAATCGCCTCCCTTCTGTGGAAGGGCGCGATAGAGCCTGTCCTCCAGCCGAGATGAAGAAGGGGTTTTACAGCCCCTACTTCATCATACCCAAAAAAATCTTACGGCCAATCCTCAACCTGCGAGTTCTGAACCGGGCTCTGCACAGACTCCCGTTCAAGATGCTCATGCAGAAATGCATTCTAGCGAGCGTCCGGCATCTGGATTGGTTCGTGGCAGTAGACCTGAAGGACGCGTACTTTCATGTCTCGATCCTTTCTCGACACAGACCCTTTCTCCAGTTTGCCTTCGAGGGTCAGGCATATCAGTACAAAGTCCACCCCTTCGGCCTGTCCCTGTCCCCTCACGCCTTCACGAAGGTCGCAGAGGCAGCCTTTGCCCCACTGAGGAAAGCGGGTGTCCACATCCTCAACTATCTCGACGACTGGCTAATCTTAGCTCACTCGCGAGACATGCTGACACAGGGACCTGGTGCTCAGGCACCTCAGCCTCTTGGGGCTTCGGGTCAACTGGGAAAAGAGCAAGCTCGCCCTGGTTCAGAGCATCTCTTTTCTCAGTATGGAGTTGGACTGCTGAGCTGTCTGCATACGTTCAGATGGAACGTTGTTCCGTTGGTCCCACTGAAATCCTTTCAGAGGCTCCTGGGGCATATGACATCCTCGGCGACGGTCATGCTGCTTGGGTTGATGCATATGAGACCACTCCAGCACTGGGTACAGACCCGAGTCGAGAGACAAGCATGGCGCCACGGCACACACCGCATCCTCATCATGCAGGCTTGTTGATGCTCTCTCAGCACCTGGTCAGACCTAGCATTCTTACGGGCAGGAGTTCCCCTAGGCCAGGTCTCCAGGCACGTCATGGTTACGACAGATGCCTCCAAACGGGACTGGGGCACCGTATGCAGTGGGCACTCAGTCGCCGGCCCTTGGACTGGCCCGTGACTGTGTTGGCACATCAACTGCCTCGAGTTGCTGGGAGTACTACTTGCCCTGAAGAGGCTTTTGCCGCTGGCTACGAGGCACACAGAGGTCTGCCTGTCTCGCACCGCCAGTCTGCCTAACTCGGTTCAGCTCTTGTGCCGTTTTCCATTGGGACCCCTAGTGTCAACTTATCGACACAACGTCGAGTGAGTGACAGACGGGGAACGTCTCGGTTACTGACGTAACCGCCATTCCCTGATGGAGGGAATGAGACGTTGTGTCCCTCCGGCCACAACACTGAACCAACCACTGAAAGCGGCGGGTCTTTGGCTCGGCTCCACAGTGCGATACCTGATGTGTATTTGCAGCGTCACTCCTTTTATAACCGTATGTCCAGGGGAGTGGCATGCAAATTCCACACGCCAATTCTCATTGGCCTTTTCTCAAAATCAGAGATGTCTGGGCTCTGCAGGAGCGACCCCTAGTGTCAACTCATCGACACAACGTCTCGTTACCTCCATCAGGGTACGGAGGTTACTTCAGTAACCGAGACGTTTTCTATTTGAATGAAGTTTTTCTTCTTTCACCCCATTGGCATTCTTTTTTTTTTCTAGTTTTAGACATATGTGTAAACACGTTTTGTTAGATTTCTATGAAAACGAGACAAAATATCTGCCATTTTGTTTCTCAAGTAAATGTATCAATTTGAAAGATGTTTAGATATTTCTATTATGGAAAAAAAAAAATAAATACTCAGTAAGAAAATTATTATTAGTATTATTATTTTGCAGTGCAGATGCAAATAATGCACAGTATATTTGGGGTATTATTTCATCCCATAAACAAAAGAAAAAAGTTACAAATTATATTTTGCTGAAAGAAAATGAAGCCAATTTTAGGATTATCGTATTTTTTACAATTCCCAACTTCTCATTAAAGTAATGACAAATTTAAACCTAAAGACATCTGTTATACAGTGTTTTTCCTTAGTTTTAGGCATACTGTATATGTAAATAAGTTTTGTTAGATTTCTATCAACTAAATGTATCTTGTTTGAATAATGTTTAGATATTTATACTGGAAAAAAGACATAAATACTCAGTAAGATTAGATCAGCAAGATTATTATTAAGAAAATTATTAGTAGTATTTTGCAGTGCAGATGCAAATAATGTACTGTATTTTTGGAGTATTATTTAATCCCATATTCAAAAGAAAAATGTGCTTAATTGTAAAGAAAATAAAGAAAAATGTTGATCCTAAAAATAGGATTCATTTTCCTTATGCAAAATACAATTTCTTATTTTGTTTTCTTTTAACTATGGGGTGAAATTCAATCACTGTTGGATAAGTTACACAAAACAGTAACCCACAACAAATTACTGATTATATGTCTATATTGTAATTAGATTAATTAATACTTAAGGGAAAAGTAATCACATTATTAATTACTTTACTTTTATGCTACATATACAACATGATCACAAGGGAAGTCTGCCTGTATTACAAGAGTTCTGGTGCCCTATGATCAACCACATTATGCAGACTCACCGATCCTATCAGACATTTTTGCATCGGCTCCGTTGTATTTACGTTCCCCTGTGGCGTGACTGGAAGCATGTTGCAACAGCAGCTCAGGAGACCAGGGTTTGGATCCCAAGTTAAAACCAGGAAGTAATCAAATTTGCATAATAAGTGACGAGCATGATTTGGAGGTTGTATTTTTCCCCTCTAAGCGCATAACTGATGGTTAGGTTGGGGTTTGGGGGGTTACAGGTTATAAAATATGCATATTACAGCCTGAACAGCTAAAAAACAACTCGCTTTTGGTACCCCTCCGTGGACATTTCAGAGGGAAAATGGAACTCACACGTACCCATATGGCCAACAACACATACCACTTTGGCCACTAAGGACAGTGTTTCGAAATTCGGTAAGCACAGACCGATTTTAGCTAATGGAAAGTCAACCTACTTTTTCCTATTTTCTAGTGAGATCAATCTGGGATTTTTTATTTTTTTTTGCTCAGCGAATTCAAAAATAATGTCCAAACAGGTTACACTCACCACCACACAATCCTACCATAAATTAATCGTTAGTGACTCTTCAGCAAACACTAACAGATGTACGTGTGAACATTATTCATGTTTTAAATGTATTCTACATAATATTATTTTACAAATATCTAGCATACTTTGTTATTAACTAAATACTTAATTGAAAGTCTGGAACTGTACACTACTAAAAACAATTGAAGTTAAACTACTTTTTTAATTACAGTAATTAGACTACAGTAAATAATTACTTTGTAATCAGATTACACCCAACGATGTGTTTTCATTAAATTCCCCTCATTACATGTTATGAGCAACAGCTTTTAATCTCCAGTGATTGCAAAACTCCAATGAGTCCAAGAAAATTAATATGCAAAAATTGCTAAAGTTTTGAAACATTTATTTTGACACAAGATATGACACACAAGGTTTGTTTTCAGTGTTCTGCAGTGCACACATTGTGCGTGCATAAGCCATTTTATCCTTCTCATAACAGGCTTTTAAGCCTAAGGGTTTGTCCAATGTAATTTTAAGTTCTTTGCGGCTTAGGCTTGTGTGTGCATGTTCCTACAGTAGCTAAATGTCCATTATAAACAAGGTGTCAGAATTGTGGGTCAGTACAGAAGCTAAAATGACTCACCTTAGCATTCTGTAGTGGCATTAGAAGACAAAAAAACACTACTGCAACAAAACAAAAGACAGGAAAGCACAGTAATACGTGTTTATTTGCTTGACTTGAGCTGAAGTGTGTAGGCTCTGCAACACTACTAGCATCACCAATAAGTATGGTAAAGTACTGACTGTTAACAAACAGCTTCCCTGAACACTCAAACCTTCCATGGGTTGGTCAAACAGAGAGTTCCCGCCCAAACTCTCAGCATTGGTTGAGTCAAAGTTGTTGTGTTGGTCTCAAACAAACAGAGCTACAGCAGTCTTGACCAGTCCAGAATAGGTGAAGCAAATCACTCAGCCCTGGACAAAATTTACAGAAGGTCAAGCCTCCCAACTGGCCACCGAGGATTTGAATCCACTCAGAAACAGTTGTATTTAGCCATATTGAAGAACATGTGGCACACAAGATGAGAAGCTGAGTCTGCTGTGCTCGTCCCTGGTGGGCCAGACCAGCTGCCGTCGAGCTCAGCATAGTGAAAATTGCATCCCACAGTTAGAAGTGCTCTCCATTCTCAGAAGCATTAGTTAGAAACTGTGTGGTCCTGCTCCTATTAGTTTGTTTACATATATTAACACTGCGCTTTGTGTGAGACCCGGGGCCAGAATGGCAGCTTCAGTCACTGGGGGAGGGTGGTAAATGAGAGGGAAAATTGTAATATAATTGGTTTAAAAGCATTTTAAATGCATTTAACATGCACTCTGCATTGGGCACCAACTCCCTAGGGACAACCATCTAAAAAAAAAATGTATAATAATTTCATTTGAAAACGCATTTCACTATGTTTTGGCCCTCCGTCCACACTGAAAGACACAAACAGCATTTCCTTCAAGCAAAAGCTGAGCTTTCCAAAAATGCTTTTTGTCTTCACATTGTAGTGTGGATGGGGAAAATGGAAATATTCAAAAACAATGATGTATTTGTTGTCAGGTGACACAGCCATGTGATCCATTAAACCCAAAACTATCAAGATGGTGGCCCATGTTGCATTCCTTCAAAGGCGACAGGAAGTTTACTCAGTGTCGAGGACACGATGACGCAGGGCCACGCTTCTTATGTTTTTTGTTTTTTTGCATGCACAGTAATTTAAGCATTATGTGGACTGGTGTGGGTTTGGGCACCACAGTATAATACTGCTTATGGACACCCAAGTGGCCAGCAGCGGCCATGCACTTAAACGAATAGTTCATCTAAAATGAAAGTTTGGTCATTATTTACTCACCCCAATATTGCACCAAACCTGTGTGACTTTCTTCTGTAGAACACAATAGGATTTTGTTTTTCATTGTTCACACTGCTTTTCACCATATAATGAAAATTAATACAAGAGAGTTTCACTATGTCATGCTCAAACATTAACCACAGTAAAATAATTGATAAGACTCAAGCACTATTTCTCAAGTGTTCTGAAGGCATCCGTATGTTCGCTTTGTGTGATGAACAGAATGAAATTTAAGTTGGTATTCACTCTCAAATTCACAATCAAAATCAGTGCCCAAATAGAATATGGTAACAAGTTGCAGGTTGGACGTCATGGTGTTTGGCCATAAGAAATAGCAAGGCCCTTACAAAAATCGAGAGTTCTGGCTAACTTGCTGCAAATTTGCCACAAATTTGCCACTCATTATTTTCACATGTAAATGAGCTTTTTTGGCAAACTCTTCATTGTTTCAAAAGGTTTGCTGTAGGTTCCCAACCTATTGATAAAGATCTGAAAACTTCTAGCAAACATTTGGAGCGAATCGCAAGCTCTTATGCATGTGAAAACAAAATGTGGGAATTTTTCAGTAAGTTTAAGGTAAGTTTGTCAAACTCTAGATTTTTGGTAAGGGTAACCAATAAGGTTTAATGCTGTTGATGTCAAACCTGTGCCATAGCTGCCATAATCTTCCATTTTTGGGTGAACTTTTCCTTTAAGGCAATCCCTAACTCTAAGTATTAAACTTAGATGCATAATGTTCTCAAACCGTTTGTGCTATGGACATGAATGATACATCAAATCATGCAGCTTACTGAGGAGTGATCAGACATACAGTATGGGGCTGTTTACACATTACGTGTTATTGCATTGCACTGCACTGTTTTTTAAGTGTTATTTTTTGTAAACATGCTAGATGGACAACTTTGACCATTGCCATATATCATTCTGTTTTTACAGTGTCAAGTTAGAAGTAGTTCAACTATTAAAAACTCTCAAGACCCGATATGCTTTATTCAGTTCTACTTTTCTACGTCTTTAACAGCCTTATATCCAAATCACTGAAATAAATTCCATAGACTTATACTGAAAGTGACCTGAGCCATATAGTGCATCCAAAAAGTATTCATAGCACTTCACTTTTTCCACATTTTGTTATGTTACAGCCTTATTCCAAAATTGATTAATTTCATAATTTTCCTCAAAATTCTAAAAACAATACCCCATAATGACAACGCAAAAGAAGTTTGTTTGAAATCTTGCAAATGTACTTAAAAATAAAAAGCGAAAAAAAATCGGCATTTACAGCCATGACACTCAAAATTGAGCTCAGTTGCATCCTGTTTCTACTGATCATCCTTGAGATGGATGTTTCTACAACTTTATTGAAGTCCACCTGTGGTAAATTCAATTGGTTGGACATGATTTGGAAAGGCACACACCTGTCTATATAAGGTCCCACAGTTAACAGTGCATATCAGAGCACAAACAAAGCCATGAAGTTAAAAGAATTGTCTGTAGACAGATCTGGGGAAGGGTACAGAAAAATTTCTGCAGCATTGAAGGTCCCAATGAGTACAGTGGCCTCCATCCATAAATGGAGGAAGTTTGGAACCACCAGGACTCTTCCTAGAGCTGGCTAAACTGAGCGATGGGGGGAGAAGGGCCTTAGTCAGGGAGGTGACCAAGAACCCGATGGTCACTCTGACAGAGCTCCAGCGTTTCTCTGTGGAGAGAGGAGAACCTTCCAGAAGAACAACCATCTCTGCAGCACTCCACCAATCAGGCCTGTATGGTAGAGTGGCCAGACGGAAGCCACTCCTCAGTAAAAGGCACATGACAGCCCGCCTGAAGTTTTCCAAAAGGTACCTGAAGGACTCTCAGACCATGAGAAACAAAATTCTCTGCCCTGATGAAACAAAGATTGAACACTTTGGCCTGAATGGCAAGCGTCATGTCTGGAGGAAACCTCATCACTTGGCCAATACCATCCCTACAGTGAAGCATGGTGGTGGCAGTATCATGCTGTGGGGATGTTTTTCAGCAGCAGGAACTGGGAGACTAGTCAGGATCGAGGGAAATATGAATACAGCAATGTACAGAGAGATCCTTGATGAAAACCTGCTCCAGGGCACTTTGGACCTCAGACTGGGGCAAAGGTTCATCTTCCAACAGGACAACAACCCTAAGCACACAGCCAAGATAAAAAAAAGTTTTATTTTTTTATTTATTTTTTTTTTAACAAATTTGCAAAGATTTCAAACAAACTTCTTTTGCGTTGTCATTATGGGGTATTGTTTGTAGAAATTTGAGGAAAATTATTAATTTAATCAATTTTGGAATAAGGCTGTAACATAACAAAATGTGAAAAAAGTGAAGCGCTGTGAATACTTTCTGGATGCACTGTATATAGGGGCTAAAATACCATAGAGACAGGGTGGACCTTTTTTAACTTGGTCCAGTGATCAACAACCTAGCAATGTCTTAAAAACCACATAGTAAACCCTGGAAACCAAGATTAATAAAGATAATAGATTGTAAGTCTTGTTCAAGATAATAAAGGCGCAACACTACTTTTTTACCTCAACGGATCAGTTGTTAATAGTTGATAGTACATCAAAAAGAAGGCTGAACAAACTCAGGATTCCAGGATTGGTTTTAGTTTGACAAAACCCGACAAATCCAATCAGGCTTCATTATGGTTAAGTGGTATCAAGATGCTGGTTATCAAGTTTCTCTAACAAATCTGCTGCATTCCATTCAATTCGAAAAGTGAGAATGTCAAACTTCCGACTAGAAAATGTGTAATGGCATGCCACTGGAATTCAAACTTCCAAAGGTGGGTAGTAACAAGCTACATTTACCCCGTTACATTTACTTGAGTAACTTTTTGGGGGGGAAAAAAAGTTTACTTTTAGAGTAGGTTTAAAAGTGTGTACTTTTAACTCTTGCTCAAATAAATTTGTAATGAAAAAAAAATTACAGTTACTTCCTTACAATGGTTGGCAATCCTGTTGTTACATCACAGGGTTTAATTTTAATTAATGGGTAATTTATTGAGAGATTACTGAGTTGGACTTTTACGACAGCTGAAGTTCACACAGCAGTGCAGACTTTAGTATCTTTAAACCTACATGTTATAACCAAATATTTAAATCATCCACAGAATTATAATTTTCACTGAGTTAAAATAATATCACCTCAGTGAATTATTTAGTAAATAAATGGCAAAATTCTGTATAAATTCTGCGGTGGATTAATTGGCAATTAACCGTCGTCGAGTGTACATCAAATGTACACTCAAAATTGAGTGCATTGTGGGTAAGAACGAGTGACCAGGGTTTGTGCCCTACACAGGCTGCATACTCTGCATTTAGAAAGTGGTGGTACGGCTGTACAGAACTAATAATCTAAATACTTACACGACACTGAAAACTGTAACTACACTGAACTGCCACAGATTTTTATTAAAAATAAAAAGCGGAAAAAATCAGATGTACATAAGTATTTACAGCCATGACACTGAAAATTGAGATCAGGTGCATCCTGTTTCCACTGATCATCCTTGAGATGTTTCTACAACTTGATTGGAGTCCACCAGTGGTAAATTCAGTTGATTGGACATGATTTGGAAAGGCACACACCTGTCTATATAAGCTCCCACAGTTAACAGTGCATATCAGAGAACAAACCAAGCCATGAAGTCCAAGGAATTGTCTGAATTGTCAGACAAAAATTACAATTCGCTCATCATTTACACGCCGTTATGCTATCACAGATGTGTATGACTTTCTATCATCTGCTGAACACAAATTAAGATTTTTAGAAGAATTTCTCAGCTCTTTTGGTCCATACAATGCAAGTGAACGGGTGCCAACATTTAAAAGCTAAAAAAAAAAAAAATCAAATCAAGTCAGCATAAAGTAATCCATAAGACTCTAGTGGTTTAATCAATATCTTCAGAAGTGATGTGATAGGTGTGGGTGAGAAACAAATCAGGTGATTCACATTCTTCTCTGCACATAACAGGGTAAATGATGTGACAATTTTCATTTTTGGGTGAGCTAACTTAAAATCAATACAGAGATGCAGGTGCGTGACATCACGCAAACATGTCGGCACACGGTGATGTACTAAGTTAGTTATAAACATTACATTTGATTAATTACAATCGATCAAATAGTTCAAGTTCTTGCATTATATGATATTAAAGCTTGTGTAACAAACATCTGCTGAGACCTGAGAGGTGTACAAAACGTGATAAAGTATTCTCTCTTTTGATTATCGTAGAACTGTAGCACAAATGCTAGCGTTGCAGCATTGTTGATTAATTGAGTTGCTAGGAGACGTCTCTGGTGACAGTCGAACACCTGCTAAGCTAAAAAGAGCATTTCAATTGAATTCTCTGCTTTAGATCGTCATGAAAATAATGAAGAATCATAACTCTGTACTAGTCACACAGTTTCGGGTAAAGGGCAGGATCGGGCTTCAAATTCAGGCCTGTACAGACCTCTACAACCCATTAACATTGCTAGCCTCACAGCTAGAGCAGTCTTACATGATATTATTGTTAGTTTTAGTTTATTAGCTTTTTTTCTTCAACTCTTCAGATCTGTTTTTGCAGAGAGTGTTTCGACATGTGGGGCTGTTATTGTAACTTTTGTTACCTAGCATCATCTCCATAGTGACACTGGCAAATCAGAGGGGTCATAAGGTGGTAGAGGACACGACTCATTGTGGTTTGGCACGGCTGCCAGGAGGGCGTGACCACCAAGGCACGCTATACATGCTGAGACACTCCCTAACTGTTTACTGCCACTGCAGGCTGTTCGCTGAAGCAAGCAAACACGTGCACAACTTCTAAAACAACTTCGAAGCTTTTAACTGTCTGCTTTCTCTAAAATTCATGGTCTTCTTTTTACTTTGTTTCCTTCCTGAGTTGATTTACAATTTCCCCCTTTTCATGAGTTTGAGGCAGCACAAAACAGGTAAACCCTAGTTTCAGGTAAACCTTGTAGCTCTGAATTATCTTGCAACTATTTATGTCTACTTAACAGGAATTAGTGAAATATAAATAACAAAGAATCAATTCATCTGTTATTATGACAGAACTGACTCAATGAAACATGTAAATGATCAAACTCTCCCCTTACAGTATGCCTGAACCACTCTAGCAGGCCAAACCAGAATTTTTATTGTTTTTCTGAACATTTAAAATAATAATAATAAGCTTCTTTCCTTCCTGCTGATTGTTCTTCATTTCAGTAGTTATTTAACATGATAAAAGGACTAATCTGTGTTTACTGAATGGCTCTAACATCAACTATTATGATGCAGATATTGTTTGTAGAAACCACACCTGACTAATGACGACTAGACAAAAGCTGCACAATAACTTGTATAGATAAGATGTGATGATCCACCTTGTAAACACCGGAATGACATGTCAATGTGTATATTTTAAGACTTATGAAATTATGATGCTAAGAATCTTCAATGAATGTAAGGAATTATGAGTGAAATACTGAGGTCAGGTAAGGGCATTATATATTGAATTATATATTGAGTAAGGGCATTATATTTTGAATCATACACTTAAAGATGTCTGGTGTACCAGAAAAACCGAAGGGCATGCCTTAGTATTGGTGATGTCCACCGGGAATGGTGAAGGCTGTGTTTTATTTCACTGTGGGACTGCAGGGTTCCTGACAGTATCATTATCCACACTGGAAGATGTTGCAGCCCAAGGGTTATTGGGTAATCAGATCAGATTTAGCTAATCAACACGCATACTTGGTATAAATACTATATTAAAACTCTCTGGATGATTAATAAAGTGACATAAGTTAAAACCAACCATTTACATTTGATTTCTCAAAGGACCCCTGTGTTCTCCAAACAATTGTATATTTGCTTCACTATTTTTAGCAAGGTCATGCAAGGAAAAAAACAGACATGTTCGATTAAGATGAGATTGTGATCACAAATTATATTTTCATTTCACAAAGTTTACCTATTAATTTCTTGATCATCAAACTAAAAGGTCCCCAGGAACGACACATTTTCTAATATATATTTTTCTCTCTATTATAGCTCATTCAATAAAAATGGAAAAATGGTCTGCATATTGATGCACAATAATGTCTAAATAAGTAACCCATGTGTAATACATTGATTAAAAAAAAGTGTTTTAGTTTCTAGTCATTGTGCACAACTTGCTTATGAGATGTTTACTCTCACCTCCTGTAAATTAGTGAATCCATGCCTTTCCTAACTAATACACCCGGTATGTCTTTAATGGGACATCATAATGGACTGGTACTATTATCATACTATTATTATGAGCACAAATCTTTGAAATACATCAAAGGAAATAGCTTCATTTATAAGAGCGGCTTTTGAAATAACAATTATTATAATAATAATAATAATAGGCTAATCATGGATATCAACTTAAATGGTTTATTACACAACTCATACAGTTAGAGCAGAACTCCACCCTAAAATCTCACATATCATTACCCTTTATTGAGCACTGCTATAGGTGAGCAGCTGAAATTTCAGCTGAAAATACCTTTATAGTGCTCTTTGGAGGTTTTGACTGTGTCTCCCATTGCTCTGTAGGCAATTCAGTCACAGTCTATTATGCAAGAGCAACAGATCTGGTGTAACAAATGACTGCCATTGGGTTGCTATTCACAAAAGAGAAACTGACGTCTATTTGCACCTGATGTCTATTTTTATCCTTGTTTGAACACATTGTATTCAGCCATGCTTTTCCTCATTACACTTTAAGAAATGTCACTTTTTCTTGAATGTGATATTTAGCACAATTTGTTTTTTAAAGCTGTCATGTACACTGGTAGCCAAAAGTTTGGAATAATGTACATATTTCGCTCTTATGGAAAGAAATTGATACTTTTATCCACAAAAGTGGCATTCAACTGATCACAATGTATAGTCAGGACGTTAATAACGTGAAAAATTACAATTACAATTTGAACTTAAACTACTTCATTGAGTTCTCAGCAAAACAATCCTCCATGTGCAGCAATGACAGCTTTGCAGATCCTTGACATTTTAGCTGTCAGTTTATCCAGATACTCAGGTGACCTTTCACCCCACACTTCCTGTAGCTCTTGCCAAAGATGTGACTGTCTTGTTGGGCACTTATCACACACCTTACAGTCTAGCTGATCCCACAAATTCGGCTTTTTTTTGCAATTCTTCCCATAAGGCCTGCACCCCTGAGTCTTCTCTTTATTGTTGTACATGAAACTGCTGTTGAGTTCATTGGTAAAATTCAATGAAGCTGTCAGCTGAGGACATGCGAGGCATCTATTTCTCAAACTAGAGACCCTGATGTACTTATCCTCTTGTTTAGTTGTACATCTGGTCTTCCACATCACTTTCTGTCCTTGTTAGAGCCAGTTGTCCTTTGTCTTTGAAGACTGTAGTGTACAGCTTTGTATGAAATCTTCAGTTTTTGGCAATTTCAAGCATTGTATAGCCTTCATTCCTGATGAGTTTCTAAGTTTTTAGTTTCTAGTTTCTTTTTTGCCATTTTTGACCTAATATTGAGATATATTAAGACATGAAAATACACAAAAACAAACAAACACAAAGACAATGTTATGCTTCATTTAATGAACCAAATAGCTTTCAGCAGTTTTTGATATAATGGCAGCAAGTGATTTTCTAGCACAGAATTAGCAATTTAGCATCATTACTCAAGGGTAAGGTGTTTGAGTGTTGGCTGCTGGAAATGAGGCCTGTCTAGATTTAATAAGAAAATTATTATTTTTTAAAATAGTGATGGTCCTGACTATACATTGTGATCAGTTCAATGCCACTTCCAAGCAGCAATGCAATCTCCTTCTCAAGGACTGCACCAGATTTGCCAGATCTTACTGTGAGACGTTACCCCACTTTTCCACCAAGGCATTTCTGGGGGGAATGTCCCTAGCCCTCACCCTCTGATCAAATAGGTCCCAGACATGCTCAATGGGATTGAGATCTGGACTCTTCGCTGGCCATGGCAGAACACTGACATCTTCAGTGAAGAGCACTTGATAGCCAGTCCTGTCTGATCCAGCGAAGGTGGGTTTGTGCCTATAGGCGACTTTGTTGCTGGTGATGTCTGGTAAGGACCTCCCTTACAACAGGCTTACAAGCCCTCAGTCCAGCCTCTCTCAGCCTATTACGGACAGTCTGATCACTGATGTAGGGATCGTGCATTCCTGATGTAACTCAAGCAGTTGTTGTTGCCATCCTGTACCTGTCACGCAGGTGTGATATTTGGATGTACCGATCCTGTGCAGGTACCTGGTCTGCCACTGCAGTTTATTTATATGTGGTGTGGTGGTCGCCTAAATCCGCGATCCTGCTTCCACGGATGTAAGCATAGGCTATGCCATGTTGCACTGATTAGTTTGAAGCAGGTTGTTGTGTGATCAATGATTTCTATCGGAGCTGCAACTAAAATTTAAACACAATATCAGTGGATCTCCATACTTGAACTGAGATTAGTTAATATACTTACACACACACACAGCCTACACATTCATATGAAATATGTAGATAGAGCACTGTCTTGGGATGCGCTGAAATGCAGACGTACAGATTTAGTCACCAGTGTTTAAATGTCAACATTCCTGCTATTTTGTTTAGTTAGTCAGAGAACAGCTTCAGGGTAATCTCTTCCATCTGGTTATAGTTACAAACAACAAGAGAGAGAGAGATAGAGGGGAAGCTACAGTTTGTATTAGCTTCAGAGCTATTACCACCGCTGACATTAAAAAGGATATGAGCAGGTGAATTGCAGTGGCTTGGGGCCAACATGTCATAAAAGGGTTTGGGTTTAGTGTGTGGTGACATCATTCGTTATAGAGCGCAACAGTGCCCAGCCACTTTTTTGTAGTTTTTCTATAGAGATTTCATAAAATCTTTCATAAAAGAGTTCTAGACCATGTACCAAACCAACCTCCATGGTGAATCACAACATTAAAAACTTTTGTTGCAAAAAAGAATTTGAAAATCAGACAAAAAAAAAAAAAAAAAAAAAAAAACAAAGGTAGAAGACCGTGTACTTACTGTCTTTAATGAGGGAATGGGCTACTTTTTTAAAAAAGATGGACAAATAAAAAACTGTTGATTTAAAGTTGTTGATTCTAATTATAGATATTTAAAGTGCATAGCAAAATGTTCACATATATGACTAAGTTTAGGAATGAAACTCTTACTGGCGCAAGCTTGTTATCTGTTAGCTAATAAGCTCATTCACATGTGATATGTCAAGCCAACTGGCTCACATGGTGTAAGCTGATACATCCTTTGATGTGTAATTGTGTAGCCAATAAGCTTATGTACTCTCTCTTTGCCTTACATTGAAATTTGCTCTGTTTCCCTGCAGCACGCTGTGGCAGTTTTTCTATAAAAATGCTTTTTTCTCAGGTGATTATTGTGCTTTATCTTCTACCAGCTTGCAAGGGAAAGTCTGCTTTTGGCATGACACATAAAAGTGTGTCATTATTATTAGGTTAAATAAATCCACACATATCTAGGCTAAGTCGCTAGATAAATAAGCTCTAGGCTTTCCAGGTCCAGGTACATATTGTGGCTCTTTGGAGCAGCAGCAGTACGCAAGTCTTGGTGGTAGATCTGGTTGTTTGGTGGGTTGCGTTCTGTGTTATGCAGCGTCCCTGCTGTGTTGGGGGACTGATTGTCTAAGCAGCATGCATTTTTCTAATTGTAGAGCAGCAGCAGTACATCCACATGCTTAACTCAGTTTGTCTGTGTATTTTCTAGCCGATATACAATCAATATGTCATAGTCACATTAACAAGCACACCAAGAGAGCTCTGCAGTGACCACCCACTCCAAAAATACACTGTGAATGATGCAATTCAGAATGAGTCAGTCTTCCTACACTTTCAAACTACTTATAGTATATATTTGTATATCTGAATATTTAGCAATCAATTTAAATGTATTTTTATATACTTAATCGACTTGTTAAAATAAGTTAATCATAAGTTAAATAATTTTTTAATAATAATAATAAGCTGCAAATTGTCAGTTGGATCCACAACTGTATCAAATGTCACCATGACAGATGCTGCTGTTACATTTGATAAAATGGGAGTGTGTCTAAAACATAACCTGTATTTTTTAAATATTTAACAATATATGTTTGATTAGACAAAGACAAACTGAACAGAGATGAAGACAACCAAAAACAGGTCGCTAACAAAGACATACAGAATAGCTTCAGATGATTTGTGTTTGGGTAGAGATGAACTAATCCAACAGCTTTATACGTAAGATAGGATTCTCCAGGATGGTCTTGGATGTAATGTCAAAAGGCCATATTTGTCATGACAGGAGCATTCACTGTCACACATATACAGGAAACAAAACAGATGGTTGCAGATGTTTGGTGTTAAAAACACTTCTAAAGTGATTGTTCACCCCAAAATAGAAATTTTTAGTCATTTTTCATTTTCATTTTTGGGCGTAAAATCCCTTTAATTACTGATTCTGGAATCACAACTTGTAAAGCAGGAATGAAAATAAAACATGGAATGACTGATTTATATATCCAAACAGTTCAGCCTCATCTAAAACTTTCCCACTATAATACTCAGTTCTTTGGTCTTTGTGGCATGTGTCATGGTAACACAAATAGTAACAATAAAGCAATGCTCAGTTGTTTACAAGACTGTCTACAGAATTCCCCTTAGCCAGAATAGACTGAAAAGACAAGGTACAACTGTTATGTAAAAAAAATCCTTTTACACCCAAGCAATGGTTCATTGCAATGTCAGAAAAACTGCTTTTACAGTAGCGCAAGGCTTGTCAGGCAATACATGTTTGCATTACTTAAACAACTGCATATACAAGCTTATATGAGCTTGATTAAGTTGTGCAGTAGCTGCAATTATTTACAATTTCTGTTGTAAAGTTGTTTTAATTGTCATTTTGCAGGATTGCAGGGTTTACTGCGCTATGATATCATGCAATATCTTTACACAGAAAAGGTTAGTATACGATTTTATCACACTAAAATCACAACACACATATTGTTTACATTGTGGGGCTATACATTTAAAGTAGTATTTCAACATTTATGGATTCCTTACAAAAACTCTAGATTTCTGCAAACTAGCAGCAAACATGTTTGCAGCAAATTTGCCACTCAATATTGTCACATTCAAATGAGCTTCTGATATGCCGCAAATGTTTGCCAGAGGTTTGCAGTTCTTTGCCAGTAGTGGTGAACCTGCCGCAAATCTTTGGCGACAATGAACATTTTGCTACAAGTTTGCAATGAAGCTCATTTGCATGTGAAAATGATCAGTGGCAAGTTTGTGGCAAATTTACAAGAAACTCTTGATTTTTCAGCAGCTGTAGATCTGGTGACAACTGTGGAGAATTCTCCAAGCACAGTTTACAGCTGAATATAACCGGCCGCACCTTAAAGGGATTTTTGCAGTGAAAAAGGCCAATTACTTGATCATGTCATGTGAGTTTAACTTGCTCAAGCCAGATATCAGCATTAATCCTGCCTCTAATTTGAAGAAACATATCAAGTAAAATTTCATATTTCTGCTTACTAGATTCTGTGTTTCTATAATGTAGCCTGTAATTTAACTATATATCATTGAGATTATTGGGTTGATGTGAGAGATTAATACAATGTTATCAATAGGGTTGGGCAATAAAATTATATAGCTGTTTATCGGAAAAAAGAGAAATGTCCTCAATCAAACTTTTGTGTAGTTTTCTATATTTAGCCTATGTTTTACATCTAGAACAGGGGCGTTCATTACATCAATCGAGATAGCAAGACAAAATCTGGTTGGTTGATCAAGATGAAATAATAAAATATTGACTTTTCATTTCCTGTCGTCTGTAGCTGCATGCTGTTTGATTGACAGGCGGCTAATGTTTGAGCGCTATTCGTGCCTAAATTATCAAAGAAATTGTATAATTCCACCAATGCCTGTCTTGGTGAGGATTTAATGTAAATGCATTTATGTCTAAAGTAAACTTAAACAGTGGGACAAAAAGCGTGTTTGTATCAAAATGTCGGACTTGAAGTGTACATGTGACAGAATTGAGCACTGTAGTAGGCTATCTCATATAAAGGCTATTAATCAAACAACAATAACAAGGAAATGAGAAAACCACTCACTACATTTAGCCGAATAACTGAAGTAGCTTTAAAAGTATTCATGTAATAGAATAATTGACTATAAATCAGTGACATTTTAGTAAAATATATTTTTTAAAATATTGTTCGTTTTTTAATAATAAGAGTGTGTTAATTGGTATAATAAATTACCAGGAACGTAAAGACGCTAAAATAATTTATAATTATGCTTAGCCATTATAAAAATAGAAAATTGTCAACATTTGTAGAGCAATACTTCTTCAGCAGAACATTCCACCTGTCACAAACTTCAGAAAATTGTGCATTATGCAGAAGAATGCATGCAATTTGGAGGGTCACAGTTGAAAGAGTTTTACACAGAGTTACACCCTAGATGATAAAAATGCAAGGTGCCCAGTATGTAATGTAAAGAATGAGAACACAACTATTTCTGGGCATAAAAGATACAAGAACTAAATCAATGTTGAACATTTTATCTCAAAAGGAGGAAACTGTGCCCCTCATGTTCTACTTAAAGGAATAGTTCACTAAAAAATTACAATTCTGTCATCATTTACTCACCCTCATGACATCTGTCTATGACTTTCTTTTTCAGAACACAAATTAAGATTTTTAGAAGAATATTTCAGCTCTGTAGGACCATTTAATGTAAGTGAAGGAGTGCCAAAATTTTGACGCTCTATAAAGCACATAAAAAAAGCATAAAAGTAATACATACAACTCAAGTGGTTTAATCCATGACTTCAGAATTGGTATGACAGGTGTGGGTGAGAAATAGATAAATATTTAAGTCCATTTTTGCTAGAAAATCTTCTCTCTACCCAGTAGGTGGCGATATGCATGAAGAATGTAAATCACCAAAAACACAATAAGAAAGTGAAAGTTAAAGTGGAGATTGACTGAGCAGGGAGGATAATTAATAGTAAAAAAGGAATTAAATATTGATCTGTTTCTCTTACATCTATCATATTTCTTATGAAGTCATGGATTAAACCACTGGAGGCACACGGATTAGACTACATTTATGCTGATTTATGTGATTTGTGGAGCTTCAATATTTTAGATTCACTTTCATTGTATGAACCAAAAAAGCTGAGATATTCTTCCAAAAATCTTAATTTGTGTTCTGCAGAAGAAAGTCATACACATCCGGGATGGCATGAGTATGAGTAAATTATGAGATAATTTTCATTTTTGGGTGAATTATTCCTATTTAAGCATGACGTAGCCCCTGTAGCAAATAACTTTTCCCATTCCTGCTCTACCTCCTCTACTGTGCAGGACATGATGTGTCAAGTGATCCTGCTTATTTAGCATTATTTGCATTGCTTGTATTGTTTTGAACATGTTTTATGCACAACAATAATGCCCTGTTGACATTAAGGGAGATTTAGACCCTACACATAAACTGATTTTAATGTAATTGTTTCATACATTACAATTTAAAATGGCGATCAGTGTATTGAAAATAACTTTTTCATTTTTTCATTTCTTTTATGATGTCTCCCTTTTATTTTTTGGAATCAGATTCATATAGTTTATCACAGATAAGTGATGTATTTTAAAAGTTGAAATACAGCGTTCATTATAGTGGGGCATAGGTTTTGCAACTCGGTACTCAATACTCACTACTCATGAGTACTTTTAAATAAGCTACTCTTTTACTCTTGAGTAGTTTTTAGGACAGCTACTTTTACTCTATTAACACTACATTTTTTGGGAAGTAACTTCTACTTGAGTATGATTTTTCAGGACTCTTTCCACCCCTGGTTATATCCTCATTCAAATTAGCAAACACTTACAAACATATTTCAGGAAAAGCCTAACAGATCCAGAGCACTTGTGCTTGTGAGGTTTCCTGCATTACATGAATAATCTAAATTATGCAGTGATTCCCTAAACACTGCGAACAATTTATGCCTTATAGGGGAATTACTTTTGTCTGCCGTTATGATGTGATTTCAGTAATTAAAACCTTATGAAAAGATTCCAACATCAAAAGTGACTTAACATACATTTGTATCAATATGTGTGTCCTTTGAAATACATTGAGTACTTACTCTGAAGAAAAAAGAGTGGTGCTTGCCAGTGCAAAACTCACCGCCTCAATGCTAGGGTGTTGTGAGTGTTGTTGCCAGGGTGTCAGAGTGTTTTTGACCATTGCTATGGGGTTTCTAGAGTGTTCTGCAGAGGAGGAACAAAGTCATTGTTTTTCAAGTTACAAGTAAGTCTCAAATCTTTGCATTCAAGTCCCAAGTACATTTACATTTATGCATTTGGCAGACGCTTTTATCCAAAGCGACTTAAGGTGCACTTATTACATTACTTGTGTTTTACAGGGACAAACCCCCGGAGCATCCTGGAGTTAAGTGCCTTGCTCAAGGACACAAGCACAAGTCAATAGTGCTCTTTGCCCAAATTAGTGTCTGAGTATTAATTGCTTCAGTAGAGCTATTACTGGTGCCCCTTCAAAAAAAAAAAAAAGAATGCTTGACACCCCTGCTAATGCTAGTGCTGCTCTTACTCAGCCTTGTATCTATCTCACTCTACATTTTATTGGCACTATATTTATACTCCTTCCCCAATATTGTTTTATGTTATTTCTGACTGGGTCATTTGCTGCTTGTCTGGCTGTTATTTGCAGATTGGGCCAAGGCAGATCACGTTAAGAATTGTGTGTTTTGATCCTTCATAGAGAGTGACGTCACAGGAATAACATTAGGTCAGAGAACAGGAAGTGCTTTCATCTTTATCGCCGCACCAACTCATACCATTTCCTCCATTGTTCAGGTTGGAGCACCAGATGGCTCTTTCAGTGTCTGAGGGACTCACTGAGTTTCTGCCTTTCAATGTGTGTTACGAAGTTGGCTTCTTGCAGTATCTGATATCATGGATAGTACATCAAGGCCCATAACAATTTATAAACTGTATGCTATTTGTGTCATCGTTTTAGGACCTAAGCAGCTAAAGAAGGTCAAAGGGAAGGTGTTTTTTTAGGTAAGTGCGCATCATGGATTCTTCACGTCCTTCCGCTTCATGGAAGCCTGCTCATATGACCTTCCTCTGGTCCCGTCGCCTCTAAGGTTCTGGGTCAAACTCACACCAAAGACCCCCCAGAGAGAACAACTCCTTGTCTGAGAGACCAGAATAGAAAGTCCCTCACCCCATGTCTCCCCCTCGCTCAGGACTACAAAAACTTGATGAGGAAAGGAAAACATCCTCTCCAGGCAAGTCCTACTGCCAGCTCCCAGCCAGGTTAAAGTGAGGCCACAGGAGAGGGTCTTCGACTGAATTTCCAAGTTGAATAACAAAAAGGTGACTCTGGGGAGCTCTGTTTATCTCCTGCTCAGCAGATGTGTTGAAGACTTTGACATTCATGTTTTGGAGGGTCACTGTTGAAAGCGTTTTACACAGAGCTACACCCTAGATAATAAAAATGCAAGGTGCCCAGGATGTAATGACAATTTCTGTTGAATATTTTTTTTTCAGGAATTAGTGGTGTTTGCTAAGGCAGGCATCACTACTATTGCTTATACCAACCTACCCTCATGACATAATAATAGTATGATATGGTGGAATCGCAAGAAATCATATGAGTTGACTCATACAAAAACATATAACTTTTACTCCCATAGAGTAAAATAAATGACCAATGGACAATGTTATATGGACAATGAGAGGAGGGAAATGTATTACATGTCATTGACATCCATTAGTCATTGGTATTGCATAAATAGATATGGAATGAGAGGTGTGCATTTACCTTTCTATGCAGTCAGACCCACGAAAATCCCATTGAAGGAGGAACCCAAGCTATAGGAACCATAATATAATAGAGACCTGGTGGTAGACTCTTAGGACCAGTAATCAACCATCCAGCAACAACCTAGCAAAGCTCTAGCCATCTTTGACAACAGGCTAACACAACCGCATGGCAATTTTCACCTGGAAAACAATAAAACTGGTGAAAAAAATCAGACTGATCTCACTGTAACTTCAGTGGCATGATGTTAAAGTTTTGTTTTCTAATGTCTTTACTGCCCTTGTGGCCAGTCAGGCACATGCGCAACAGTACTGAAAGCAAAACTGCAGTCATTAACTTGCAACTTTTGTGTATTAATGACATTAATAGTCCTAACTCTAACCCCAATTCTAAACAAAAAACTTAGCCCAATTGGTCTGCACTTATATAGCACCTTTTTAACCTTAGCGGTATTCAAAGTGCTTTACACTGCATCTCATTCACCCATCAATGACGGCAGAGCTGCCATGCAAGGCACCAGCCTGCCATTCTGAGCAACTTGGGGTTCAGTGTCTTGCCCAGGGACACTTCAGCATGTGGAGTCATGTGGTCCAGGAACTGAACCACCAACCTTGCGATTAATGGCCAACCCCGCTCTACAACCTGAGCCACAGCCACCCCAAACAGTCCTGAGAACAAAACTAAGGGTTTTCTCAACTTAAGTGGTTTCTTACAGCTGGCCTTGAGTCATATCTATAGAGCAGAACATTTAATAGTTTTACGTTGAAAGAGAGATCTACACTCTATTAAGCAAAAAGTAATACAGAATTGAGAGTTTTTTTGACCAATTTGACACACACAACACTCAGTCTTAGGTCATTTTCAGACCTGAAGCTTGTTTGATGTGTTCCAAAATGTTGCATTTTCTGCTTGGTATAGAATGCTTTCATAAGGCAACATTTAAAAATGGACCAAAATTATTAATAAAAGTCACTTTATAGCAAACTTTCACTTAATTGGTCAGAATGTTTTGCCCTGTTAGCTAATACAGCATGCCTAAACAAACCGAAATAAAATAAACAAAACAAATGCTCCAAACGAGCCAGGTGTGAAAATGCTCTTATTTGTGAGGTAAAAATGAGGATCCAGTGCCAGTGTTCCAATTGAAATCTTTATTTTTAGTTTCCAAATATCGTGTTTTACAAAGTATGCGGTAATAGAGAGCATTTTCGAAATTAATGCTTTTTCAAACATAGAAGTATTCGCGTTGACGTAGTCTTAGGCTTTTTTTTTTTAAGATTACTTATGAAAACTTGGACTTAATACAAATTTGCTTTTATTCAGTGGCAAATTCTCAGGGCCAGCAAAGCCTTCACTGCTGGAATAACATGCCAAATAAATACATATTTTCATCCTTTCAATCTCAATCACCTTTTTGCCTATGTATTTTTAATCGCTTTCCACTCTTAAATTATCTACAAATAGAGAAAAACAAAAAGTTTATCCAGCCGGAAATTACTGTTTCACAAATCACATGCCCGAATGAGTCTTAGCTCCACCCCATCAGGCCTCCAGAATTCCTTCAGAATTCCTCAACAGTAAACGAATGGGCAACTAAAGTCAGACTTTCAGATTCATCAGATTGATTTATTTGTTCTTGGTGGGTGTGATCTTTAGGATATGTCCCGGTCGAAGCCTTCTAGCTGGCCTTGAGTTACGCAATCACTCTTTAAGTGATGTAAGTAATTCAAGAGTGAAAAGTGTCAAATCAAGCTGTCTGACAAGTCGGCTGTCATCACTACTGTTATCGCCATTGAGAAAGAGATCCTTATGGATTTAAAACACGAGATATTCTGTATGACCGTGTGATTGCTTCATTTATTAATCAGGAAAAGAGGACTGATTTTCACTTCAAGTAAATTGGTAAGTGCTTTTTGCATTGTCATAGCAACATCAAGAGTTTTCGAAGTGTAAAATAGGCTTGCTTGAGCATTAAGTGTCAGTTTAAATTCTGACTTTCATGCGTGGACGTGTTTTTAAAATGTCAATTAGTATTACTAGTTAGCGGTGACATAATGTATGATGTCCAAAGGCATATAGTGACTTTCATTCATTGTGAAACTGTGTTTTCTTAATGGCATGAATCACACTGAAGGCCTAGACTTTAAATGCACGGCCCGCCACTGCTTTTACTACAAAGCAAATGATTCAATATATTTTGTGAAGTGGTGTCACCTTCATACCCTAACTATCAGCAGGCATTGTGTGGTGTGGGCTTTGCTGGCTGGTTCCTCTGTGCGTGAGATGATTGTTTGCCATAGCTTTGTTTATGTTTCTTTAGCCTGTCACTGAAAGTATGTACTGTCAGACAGTGCTCATTTCTATCCTTTTTATCAGCACACAGAATCCTTTGGCAGGTGTTTCAAAGTCGGTTCCATCTCACTTACAATCTCTCTGTAAAAAAATGATGGCTAGCCAAACAATTCCATGAGGTTTTTTTAAGTACGGGCTTGGAATGCCAAAGTACTTTTTGCGTCATCATGACTTTGTATTGTTTTTCATGTCTCCATTTGCAGTTTGTGAATACAGCAGCTCCAAAAAGCTATAAAATTTTGACCCTTTAGACACACTAACAATTTTTGAATGCCATTGAACTAGATAACAGCATATTAAAGTGTCATCTGCTACTTTTCTGAGCCATTTTCTGCCAAATATTTTAAGAAACTGGTGTCAATGTAATTTTTCAGTAGATTTGTTTACATTTTGCCTGGAAAAATATATGTTCTGATCAAATATGCCATTCAAAACCCAGTCATCATGGTGTTGCTTTACAATCGTAGATGTTTATATAAAAGTGATTTATGCCTTTCATCTGATAACTGTAATCTGACGGCAGGTGGAATGATTCATGAAATGAAGTGGAACCAGCTCTCACGCACTTCCATAGCAGCAGTGGATATGTGAGAAAAACATGAGTCACGTTACCAACACCTGAGACTCTTCACCACTCATCCAAGAGAATTCATCAACAAACATTCCTGGATAAATGAAAACAATCACAGATGACACAATCATTTTTTTTACACTTCTTTTCATGAATATAGATATAGACAAAATATCACAGCCTTTTGTACGTAACTGTATATAACAGATTTGTTCTGAGTAATAACAATGATTAACAACTTCATGATATAAGCAAAAAAATGCTTTTAATGTTCTTCCCAAACAATTCAACCTCACTTTCATCAGTCCACAAAACATTTTACCAGTAGCGTTGTGGAGTGTCAAGGTGGTCTTTGGAAAACTTCAGGCATGCAGCAATGTTTTTATTGGAAAGCAATATCTTACTTCGTGATGTCCTGCCATGGACACCGTGCCTCTTTAATGATTTCCATGTAACAGACTCATGAACAGAGATGTTAACCAGTTCCAATGATTCCTTCAAGTCTTTATCTGTCACTCAAGGGTTTTTTTTTTTTTTTTACCTTATTGATCATTCTGCGGCGTGCCCTTTGAGTAATATTGGCTGGACGGCCACTTCTAGGGAGAGTAGCCATAGTACTAAATCATCTCCATTTATAGACAGTTTGTCTAACTGTGGACAGATGAATATCTAACGACCACTTCTAGTGAGAGTACCTATAGCACTAAATCATCTCCATTTATAGACAGTTTGTCTAACTGTGGACAGATGAATATCTACGCTTTTCGAGATAACATTGTAACCCTTTCCAGCTTTATGCAAAGCAACAATTCTTGATTGTAGGTCTTCGGAGATCTCTTTTTTGCAAGCCATTGTCCACATCAGCAGATGCTTCTTGTGAATAGCAAACTCAAAATGTTTGAGTGCTTTTAATAAGTGAAAGAAGCTGTAGCCCACACCTCCAATTTCGTTTCATTAATTAGATTAGAGGTTTGCCTACTCCTGACTATAGCTTTTGTTCACATCATTACCCTATGGACCCACATACTTTTTCCAACCTACACTGTAAATGTTTGAATGATGTATTTCAGTATATACAAGAACAATACAATAATTTGTGAGTTATTAGTTCAAACAGATTGTGGTTTTTCATGGGTGGCTGCATGATTTAATCTGAGGGTACGCACACAGAAACGCCCAACACAACCTTATATCTACGATGGTCCAGGGTCATGCTCCCTGGGAGAATATTTTTGCAAAAGAAATACCTAAGCATTCAACTCTGGGGACTTTGAGAAAAGTATTTTTTTTTTCTCAAGCATGAGTAGCGTTCATGTAACTACTGGCTAAAAGCATTTCTTCTAGAAACCATTCAGAACAAATGCGTTCTCATGCTAAAAAAAAAAGCAGAACGCATGTGTCTTGAGACACGTTTTTATCACATTTTATGCTATTAACACACCCTAAATAAGAAATTTTAAATGATTTAAGATACCTCGTAAGACCACAGATTATGACAATATGACCAAGTCCAAGCTGCTCTACAAAATAATTACACCGTAAATGACGCGCAGTTTGATATTATTACTCAGTAACTGTTTCATGGTGTACATATTTCATAATAAGATATGTTTACAGTTAATGATTTGTATGAATTCATGAAAAGTATAAACGTTTTGAACTATTTGCAGTTCTCTTTTGATAAACGTTTAGTTTTGATTTATTAGACATTTCTTTTAATATTATTTCTTTTTTTCTCATTATGTTTACATAGTAGCCCATCCTAATACACAACTCAAATATTGAGATTGTTGAGTTGCTGTTGTCTGTGTAGCCTCAGCTGCAATCTCTTTGTAATGTTGAAATAAGAGCTGTTGACATGTAGATTTTTTTCAGGGGTTTTTGAGGAACGCCCCTGGCATTGAATTCCCACCTGTGCAGCATTACGTACTGTGATATTTTAACCCCATGAACATGTATTCACTCTCTTCTGCTTCAGACTGCAGAATGTTCTTTTCTGGAATGTCACGACAAGTCCATGACCAAAAACAGACAAACATTACATGGGTCATTCTTTGATCAGGGAAACATTTCTGTCTCTCAGGATGTTACAGTGGCATGCAAAAGTTTGGGCAGCCCTGATCAAAATTGCTGTTGCTGTGAATAGCAAAAGATGGCCTTATTTCCAAAAGGCATAAAGTTATAGATGACACATTTCTTAAATATTTTAAGCAATTTTACTTTTTTTATATCCATCTTTTACAGTTTCAAAATAACAAAAAAGGAAAAGGGCCCAAAGCAAAAGTTTGGGCAACCTGCATGGTCAGTACTTCCCCTTTGGCAAGTATCTCAGCTTGTGAAAGCTTTTTGTAGGATTTTCGCCCATTCTTCCTTGCAAAAGTCTTGTCGTTCTATGAGATTATTGGGCCATCTTGCACGCACTGCTCTTTTCAGGTCTAGCCACAGATTTTCGATGATGTTTAGGTCAGGGGACTGTGAGGGCCATGGCAAAACCTTACGATTGCACCTCTTGAGGTAGTCCATTGTAGATTTTGAGGTGTGTTTAGGATCATTATCCTGTTGTAGATGTAATCCTTTTTTCCTCTTCAGGTTTTTTACAGATGGTGTGATGTTTGCTTCCAGAATTTAATCCATTCTTTCCTCTACCAGAGAAATGTTCCCCTGTGCCACTGGCATCAACACAAGCCCAAAGCATGATCGATCCACCCCCGTGCTTAACAGTTGGAGAGGTGTACTTTTCATGAAATTCTGCACCCTTTTTTCTCCAAGCATACCTTTGCTCATTGCGGCCAAAAAGTTACGCTGAAATTTGTGGTGAGGATGCAGGACAGGTTTTCTTCTCATGACTTTTCCATATGGGTCATATTTGTGCAGTAGAAGTAGAACAGTGCACCTCTACTCCAGAGTCTGCTAAATCTTCCTTAAGGTCTATTGCAGTCAAACAGGGGTTTTGATTTGCCTTTCTAGTAATCCTACAAGGAGTTCTCTCTGAAAGTTTTCTTGGTCTTCCAGACCTCAACTTGACCTCCACCATTCCTGTTAAGTGCCATTTCTTAATTACTTTAAGAACTGAGGAACCGGCTACCTGAAAACACTTTGCTATTTTTTTCTTATAGCCTTCTCTTGCTTTGTGGGCATCAATAATTTTAATTTTCAGAGTGCTAGGCAGCTGCTTAGAGGAGCCCATGGCTGCTGATTATTAGGACAAGATTTGAGGAGTCAGAGTATGTATAAACCTTTTCAAATGATGATTGTGAACAAGCCATAGCCCTGGAGATCAGTCAATCTTCTACTTACTTAACTATTCACAGAAACAGACATTTTAACCAGGGGTGCCCAAACTTTTCCATGCCACTGTAATAAAGGACAAAACATTTTCTATACCCCTTGAAAAAACAAATTGTCACTTGATTTGTTCTATACAATTTGTGAAATGGAAGTTTACTTAATCAGTTAGAGTTGGAAATACCTAAATACATTTTGTGTTGTTAATGTAACATTGATGAAACTGTGCTTTGGATTTCCCTTTCCCACCATGCTTTGCATCTGGCTCAATATGGAGAGTAAATATGAAAATTAAGTGTTATTTTATGTGTTTTTGTGCTAGATGAATATAAAGCCGGATACATGTAAGTGTAAATGTTTTGTTATGTTGCAGTTTTGGGGTCACTATTATGATGAGAATGGAGCTTGAGCTAATGATGAGGACAGGTAGATGTCACACTTGAAATTGATTGCTTGCTTTACTAAGCAAATGCTGTGCTAACCTTAACAAAGCTATACACTGTGCTTCCAACTAGCATGTATTTAGCATGCTAACATTTTCTTTAAAAGTTAGTGCATAAAGAAATAAACAAGATTTATTAGTTACACTGAGATGTCTAACTTTGTTGGGTTTACCCACTTCAACAAGTTTCTTTCATCACAAAGTGTTTGTGTTGATTTTACATATTAATTTTAAGTTAAGAAAACTAATTTCAAACACATGGAATCACTATCCACGACTGAATCAGATTCAGCCAAAGAGCAATTTTACCATCACATGTGAAAGAAAAACAAACAGATGTACATATGAACATAATTCATATTTTAACTCAAATGTATATAATATTAATTCAGAAGTGTGTGTAACCAAGAAAATTACTGTATTTTAATCCTTGCAGATGTGTTTGTCCATAGACATTCAGTCTAATTTTCTGTTCTTGCACCACCCCCATTTTTTAATCGAATAGCTCGGCCTCTGAGTGGACAAGAAGCTCAATTTAATAGAATCATTTATTAGAATCCTCCCCTTTGCGATAATGTATAACATCGATAACACATATTTCTGATGATTTGTTTAGCATGCTTTTCCTGCAGGACTGCATATTTTGTTCTGGACATCTAAGATATAACTTTGGATTAATCACACAAGCAAGCTCACAGACAAGTAAAACAATGGCAAATAAAAAAAAAAAACTTCCTAAGGTAAAAGCAGATATAAAGTTTATTTAAGGCTTACAGCAGCAGTTATCGGTGCATAAAAGAGACGTTTGTATTTGACGTCAAATATCATATTTCACTTTGTGATTCTTATTTAAATATTTCAAAATGTGGTATCAATGCAAGAAAATAAACTGTAGTCACATTCCTGAGTATGAGAGCTGTCATTTGATTTATGATTTGTCAATATAAGCGCTTTTAAAGACTTATATGAATATTTCTACCACATAACCACTAAGTGGCGCTTATTTGCGATGAATATGTTTTATGGCCTTTTTGTGATATTTTAACATAAATGCAGAAGTGAAAGATTCTAAGCTTTCAAACAATACCACATATGCCTGACTTATGTTTATGGGGACTTGAGCATTTTTTGCATAATCTTTTTTTCACAACATAGCACCCCCTTTTGGACCCGCTGGCGGTTCCATAGAGTTTAAGGGGTTGAAAGTCAGTAACTGTAATCTGATTACAATGTGTTACATGACTAAAAGTAATTTGATTACTGTAACTATTTACTTTGCTATCAGATTTAACCCAACATTAAATGTTATTACCATCACACACAACATTAAACATCTACATCATCACACGTGACACCAATATGGTCCACTTGAAGTATGATCAAGGTCATGATCAGATATTTATTCCAGCACATGTGGAGTTTATTGAGGTTTAATTTTTCAAAATTTCAAGTAGTTAAAAGTTCCCCTATATTTGAAGATTCACCAGACAATATACAACATACACACTTGCATTAGAACCTTACAATGCAGAACAACTTATACCATATATACACATAGTTCAAATACTTCACTTTTTTTTTAAGCTAAAAAAACAAAACAAAAACAAAGTACAATGCCCAGGGTATTATACCACTGTAAATCAATAAAACTAAAATGATATCCATCTGAAGACGTTTGTGGTATTGCTTACACTATGATGAGGTTACTTGTGAATGTTATTGTGGCTATTTTCCCCAATTGGAAAAGTTTCCAGTTTGAGGTCATGGCTCGTTTGTGTTTTCTGTCTGCCTGCTTGTATCCGCCTGCCAAGCCTCCTCGTTTAGTCCTTGTCATTTTGATTGTCTGCACCTGTCCCTCATGTATGTTCCTTTAAATATTGTACCCTCTTTTCTTTTGTGTTTATTGAGTCATTTTGTTCGCAAGTTCATTTACTTCTGTCAGCCTTCCCTGTCAAGTTTAAGAACTTGTGTTTTTCAAGTTCGGTTTTGTTTTTCTTCTCTCTCCATCGTGGGAGGTTTTTGGTTATGTTTGTTTTCTGTTTATTTAAATAAAAGCTCATTGTTGCTGATCTGCGTTTGGGTCCTTCTCTCAACACCACATACCATTTTAGCACTGCTGGAATACTATATTTAACAATCAACATCCAACATTTGAAACTATCTGTTTTATAATTTTCTATGAAAATGCAGTTTTAACCATTAAACCTAAATAAGATTTGAACATTAAAAATAATATGACTTGTAATAGCAGTGTACTACTTTTGTGTGACTAGCATGAACTTAAAAGACTGAAAACAAATAGAAGCACTTAAGCCAATTCATTTTGTAAAGCCTTATAAAACCATGTCAATCTCTAATGATATATATAGCCCAGCTGTAAACTTGATCTAATGTCCACACCCAAGTGAGAGTGAACGGCACTACAGCTGAACTAAATTAATTACCTGTGCAGTAACATTCCTCATTCTGACGTCAAACAACTGCCTATCTTAAAAGCCAGTCATAAATCATATGAACTTATTAGATTTTAGATGTTGATTGGGTGGGGGCCATCAGTAGCCACATATACAATCGGTGCCTATTTTTAGACAAATGTGATAGGTGTCTGGAACAAAAGACGGAAATATGACACAGTTCAGGTGGGAAACCCAAATACACACGGGATGAATCACTGAAATAGACAACCAGACACAGGGAGAGCCCGCAGTGTGTACACATAGTATATGGCTAGCGTACACACCCTAAACACACACACAAACAGAATTTGAACCAGCACAGACGTAAACATGTGTGGAGACACAAACATCACTCTAAAAAACAGATATAAGAACATTCTTTGAAACGTCCAATAAACAATATCAATACTTTATGTTCAGCAAATGCTTTTTGTGACTCTGGGATTCATCTTGCCTACAAAGAGCAAGATGTTTGGTTATTAAATTTTTTTTGAGTGTGAATATTTGTAATGAAACAATAGTTTGACTATTGACTATACTAAATTACTTCATGTTTTTATTCCTAAAAACGTCTTGTTTACTGATGTAACCTCCGTTCCCTGATGGAAGGAACGAGACGTTGTGTCAATGAGTTGACACTAGGGGTCGCTCCTGCGCAGCCCAGACATCTCTGATCTTGAGAAAAGGCCAATGGAAATTGCTGAGTGAAATTTGCATGCCACTCCCCAAGACATACGGGTATAAAAGAAGTGATGCTGCAAACACACATCAGGAATCGCATTGAGGAGCCGAGCCGGAGACCCGGCATTTTCAACGGTTGTTCAGTGTTGTGGCAGGAGGGACACAACCTTTTGTTCCTTCCATCAGGGAATGGAGGTTACATCAGTAACCGAGACGTTCCCTATCTGTCACTCACTGGACGTTGTGTCGATGAGTTGACACTATGGGTCCGAATGGAAAACGCCACAAGCGCTGAATCGAGTTACACAGATGGTGGTGCGAGACGGGCAGACCTCTGTGTGCCTGGTAGCAGCGCATGCGTCGCATATCTATCCCCAACACACTGTCAGGCATGTAGTGGTCCCTTGCATCTAGGGGAATGGCTAACTGCTCAGAAGTATAAGGACTGGCTGGCCCAGCCGTGGCCTTCTCTCTATTGTTCTCCCCTAAAAGGAACGAAATAGTTCGGCTGGGGGCCAAATATATGGTCCAAGCTGGGGGGTGTCCCTCCAAAGAGGAGGACACCGCGGAGACCACACCCAGCCCCGGAAAGGGGGGGGGGAGGGGTTTAGGTGGAATTCAACACACATTCTTATCGGTTAGGAGCAGCGTCATGCTAGGTCCTACCCAAGGGGGGAGGAGTTACTACAAACATGGCGACAAAGGACAGAGGGCCCTCTGCCCAAGGAAGACATGGTTTACCGACAGGGAAAACATTTTGTGGAATATACATCACACGGAGTTGGCTAGGGGACAACCAGCACATGTGGAGCACTTACCTCAGTACGGGGTCCTGGGTGACGCCCGTACTGGGGCGGCAGCGAGCCTCTCCGAAGACTTGACGGCCGCTAGGCTAGGGAGGAAGAACGTCCTGGATTCACACTTCTTGCGAACGCAACTGGGGAAAGAGCGCACATCTTCGCCTAAAGGGAGGGGAAAGGCACTATGCACAAGCAATACACCAGGCCAGCTGACCGAACTTACCTGTTTGTGTCACCTGATAACACACAGGATGAAACTGGCTCAACCCTGAGGTTATAGAACCTTGCAAACGTGTTAGGTGTTGCCCAGCCCGCGGCTCTACATATGTCAGCTAGAGAGGCGCCGTGGGACAACGCCCGAGAAGCTGCAACACCCCTGGTAGAATGGGCTCGTAGGCCTGCAGGGGGCGGCACATGCAGGGCGTGGTATGCCATAGTGATGGCATCGACGACCCATTGGGCGATTCTCTGTTTGGAGACAGTGCTTCCCTTCCACTGTCCACTGAAGCAGACAAAGAGCTGCTCTGAGCTTCTAAAGCTCTGCGTGCAATCCAAGTAGATGCGACCAGACACAGCAACGCCAAGGCTGGGACTGCCTCCTCCTGGGGCAGCGCTTGCAGGTTCACCACCTGATCCCTGAAAGGGGTTGTGGGAACCTTGGGCACATAGCCCGGTCGGGGTCTCAAGATGACGTGAGAGTAAGCCGGACCGAACTTTAGGCACAGTTCACTGACAGAGAACACCTGCAGGTCCCCTACCCTCTTGATGGAGGTGAGCGCTGTCAAGAGGGCGGTCTTCTGAGAGAGCGCCTTTAGCTCTGCTGACTCAAGGGGCTCGAAGGGAGCTCCCCGAAGGCCCGAAGGACAATGGAGAGGTCCCACGAGGGAACGAGGCGCGACCTGGGGGGGTTTAACCTCCTCGCACCTCTCAGGAACCTGATGATCAAATCGTGCTTCCCTAAATACTTACTGTCCACTGCATCGTGATGTGTCAATATGGCGACTACATACACTTTCAAGGTGGAGGGGGACAGCCATCCCTCCAACTTTTCCTGCAGAAAGGAAAGCACTGATCCAACTGCGCATCTCTGGGGGTCTTCACCTTGGGAAGAACATACTGAGCAAACAGACGCCACTTCAGGCCGTAAAGGCGGCTCGTTGAGGGGGCCCTCACCTGAGTGATCGTGTCTACCACCGCGGGTCGTAGGCCACCTAAGTCTTCCATGTCCTGTCCAAGGGCCAGACATGGAGATTCCAGAGGTCTGGTCGTGGGTGCCAGATGGTGCCCCATCCCTGAGAAAGAAGGTCCTTCCTCAGGGGAATTCCCTGGGGGGGGGGGGGGGGGGGGGGGCTGTTGCGAGGAACATGAGGTCAGAGAACCAAATCCGGGAGGGCCAATAAGGGGGCCACTAAGAGGACATGCTCCCCGTCCTCCATGACTTTGCACAACGTTTGTACAAGTAGGCTCACTGGGGGAAACGCATACTTGCGCAGCCCCAGGGGCAAGCTGTGTGCCAAGGCATCTGTGCCGAGGGAAGCCTCGGTCAGAGAGTACCATAGTGGGCAATGGGAGGATTCTGGGGAAGCGAACTGGTCTATCTGTGCTTGGCCGAATCGACTCCAGATCAGCTGGACCGCCTGAGGGTGGAGTCTCCACTCTCCCCTGGGTGTAACTTGCTGCGAGAGCGCGTCCGCTGTGCTGTTGAGATGGCCCGGGAAATGAGTTGCTCACAGCGATCTGGTGCTGACTCCAAACGAGGAGACGGCGAGCGAGTTTTGACATATGGCGAGAGCATAGGCAGCCTTGGCAGTTGATATACACTACCGTAGATGTGTTGTCCATCCAGAGCAACATGTGCTTGCCCCGGATCAACGGCAATAGCTTCCTCAGGGCAAGTAGTACCGCCAGCAACTCGAGGCAGTTGATGTGCCAACGCAGTCGTGGGCCGGTCCAAGAGCCAGCAAAAGATTGCCCGTTGCAAACGGTGCCCCAGCCCCATTGGGAGGCATCTGTTGTAACCACGATGTGCCTGGGGTCCTGGCCTAGGGGATCTCCTGCCCATAGGAATGCTAGGGGCTGAAACAAGCCTGCATGACAAGGACATGGTGTGGGCCGTGGCGCCATGCTCATCTCTCGACTCGGGTCTGTAGCCAGTGCTGAAGTGATCTCATATGCTTCAACCCAAGCGGCGTGACTGGTGTCGGTGTTGGCACCGCAGGGGGACACTGCTGGGCGAAGTCTCCAACAGTGTCGCCAAACAGCCCAACCTGGGAGATGGGGGAATCAAGAAAACGCACCTTGTCAGCCTCTCACGACTCGACCAGGTTAAGCCAGAGGTGGCGTTCCTGAACCACCAGGGTGGACATCGCCTGCCCGAGAGCCTGCTTCGTGACCTTCGTTGCCCGGAGGGTGAAGTCGGTCGCCAAGCGCAGCTCCTGCATTAGACCCGGGTCAGTTTCATGTAAACTACTCGTGTATGCATGCAAGGCGGAGGCGGCGTGTCCAGCGGTGCTATAGGCCTTAGCCACCAGGGATGACGTCACCCTACAGGCCCTGGACGGCAGCATCAGATGGTTCTGCCAGGTGGTGGCGCTTTCCGGGCATAAGTGCACTGCGACTGCTTGATCCACCTGGGGAATCGCCAGCCCCGCCTCATACCTGTAGGTAGAAGGACCGAGTCGGGGAGCCGCTGGGGTGGCTTGAGCTCTTACGAGGGTGAGCCGTGACTGCAACGTAGCCATGGTCATGTCCTCGCAGTAAGGACATGAACCATCCACGAACGCTGACTCCACGTGGGTGGCACCCAGTCACGAAAGGCAGTGATCGTGACCATCAGACGGGGAGAGACATCGACCGCAACCAGGAAATGAACACAAATGGAAAGACATCTTGAAAAAGACACTTTCCGTTTGCGCCACTCTTTAGAGAAATATTACTCTTTTTGTGTGTTTTTATATATATATATATATATATATATATATATATATATAAACAAAGTTATTCTCTCCGTAAACTTTTTTCTGCTGCTGAAGTGCCCAGGGGTGTGTGCGATGGGGAGAAACGCTGGAAAGCGCCGTAGATCCAACAGCGTGTAGAGATGAATGGAGGCTGCAGAGTAATTCAACTCTGACCTGCTCGCTTGGCTCCGAAGAAGATATCTGATGTGTGTTTGCAGCATCACTTCTTTTATACCAGTATGTCCGGGGGAGTGGCATGCAAATTCCACACGCCAATTTCCATTGGCCTTTTCTCAAGATCAGAGATGTCTGGGCTCCACAGGAGCGACCCCTAGTGTCAACTCATCGACACAATGTCTACTACTTAATGTAAACTACTAAAAACTACTGTATGTAAACTACTAAATACTACTTCATGTAAACTACTAAAAACTACTGTATGTAAACTACTTCATGTAAACTACTAAAAACTACTGTATGTAAACTACTAAAAACTACTTCATGTAAACTATTAAAAAGTACTGTATGTAAAGTACTAAATCTACTGTATGTAAACTACTAAAAACTACTTCATGTAAACTAATAAAAACGACTTCATGTAAACTACTAAAAACTACTGTATGTAAACTACTAAAAACTACTGTATGTAAACTACTAAAAACTACTGTATTTAAACTACTAAATGTACTGTATGTAAACTACTAAAACTACTGTATGTAAACTACTAAAAACTACTTCATGTAAATTCATAAAAACGACTGTATGTAAACTACTAAACAGTACTGTATGTAAACTACTAAATGCACTGTATGTAAACTACTAAAACTACTGTATTTAAACTACTAAAACTACTGTATGTAAACTACTAAAAACTACTTCATGTAAATTCATAAAAACTACTTAATGTAAACTACTAAAAACCACTGTATTTAAACTACTAAACAGTACTGTATGTAAACTACTAAATCTAATGTATGTAAACTATTAAAAACTACCCTGTCATGGCCAGCCCAATCTCCAGATCTGAACCCCATTGAAAACCTCTGGAATGTGATCAAGAATGATCACAAGCCATCAAACAAAGCTGAGCTTCTTGAATTTTTGCACCAAGAATGGCATAAAATCACACAACAGCAATATGAAAGACTGGTAGAGAGCATGCCAAAAGCCTTATGAAAGACTGGTAGAGAGCATTCCAAGACACATGAAAGCTGTGATTGAAAATCTGGTTTATTCCACCAAATATTGATTTCTGAACTCTTCCTAAGTGAAAACCTTACTTTTGAGTTGTTTAAAAATTCATTTGAACTTGTTTTCTATGCATTATTCGAGGTCTGAAAACACTGAGATGTTTTTTGTTATTTTGATCAGTTCACATTTTCAGCAAATAAATGCTCTAAATTACAATATTTTAATTTGTAATTTGTGAGAAATGTTGTCAGTACTTTATAGAATAAAACAAAATGTTAATTTTATTCAAACACATACCTATAAATTGTAAATCCAGAGCAACTGAACATTTGGAGTGGTCTCTTAATTTTTTCCAGAGCTACAGGGTTGGGGAGTAACAGAAAACATGTAACGGGATTACGCATTTAAAATACAAAATATAAGTAACTAGTAAATTTACAAAAAGTTAATTACAAGTTAATTTAAATAACTGGAAATTAGAATACAGTTACATTCAAAAAGTATTTTGATTACAGGTGAGATTACTTTGTATTTTATTGTCATTTTTTCCATTTAATATTTAGTTCTTTCAGATGGAAAACATTTATACATATAAATGATGTGATATAAAGTGCATTTGAACAGCGGTATGATATGGCACTTTCTTATGATGTGTTACATTCATACGAGCAGACGGAGAAGTACGTTTGAAGTATGTTTGGAGCAGCAGAAATAGAAATAAACTTTGAGAAAAATTGTTTGCTTTAAGCTAAGCTAAAATGCTATTTCTAACATGCACATATTACCAGATACGATCATATTTTTTTTATCAAGATAATTCATGTTATATCATAATTTATTCTTCTAGTAAGATCTTTGATATTAGGGCAAAAATCATATTCTTGATAATAATTTTTGTATTGTTTTCCTCTAAAAATATCTAAAAATCCTTAAAACAAGATCAGTTTGTTTTATCTTGTTTTAGAAACAACACTGCGTAATATATACACTACCATTCAAAAGTTCGGGGTCACTTACTCATTCTTTATTTATTTATTTATTTCACATTTTAGAATAATAGTAGTCAGCAAAACTATGGAATAATAGAAATGGAAATATGGGAATTATTTTGTGACCAAAAAATCCAAAATAAATCCAAAACTATGTAATATTTTAGCATCTTCAAAGTAGTCACCCTTTGCCTAGATTTTGCAGACATGTACTCGTGACATTTTCTCAACCAACTTCTTGAGGAATCACCCCGGGATGCTTTTTAAACAGTATTGAAGGAGTTCCCATCTATGTTGGGCACTTATTGGCTTCTTTTCTTCATATTTTGATCCAAGTCATCCATTTCAAAAACTTTTTTTTTTTTTTAGGAAATTTTAGATTTGTAATTAAATAAATGTATATGTTTTGGCAGAATAATATTTTGTCTACAAAGTTAATTTCAAACTTTTAAGCATACACCTTCAGATCAAAAGATTTTTAAGATCATGAGAAACATTTCAGACAAGTGACCCCAAACTTTTGAACGGTAGTGTATATATATATGTTTTTCAGAGAATGTATTTTTAACATGTGTATTTTTTTTAGAGTTTTTATAGTCAAAACAAGTGAATAAAATCTACCAGTGCTGAAGAAGTAATCCAAAGTATTTAGAATACATTACTGATCTTGAGTAATCTAATGGACTACATTACAAATTACATTTTACAGCATGTATTCTGTAATCTGTAGTGGAATACATTTCAAAAGTAACCCTCCCAACCCTGGCTAGATAGATAGAGAAAGAGAGAGAGAGAGTGAGAAAGAGAGAGAGTTTATAACTGTGATACTTAAATAATCAAGTACAATAAATTGAATGTTTTGATCAATTTGAACATTAAATTAATTCAATAACAGTTTAGGATCTTTGCGATTACATGAATACTGTGTGTGCAGACAGAGAGAATGGGTGACTAAAAGGGAAACACCCTTCTTTTGTAATCATCGGCTTGAACATAGCAATGTTTTCCACTTTTATGTAAACATCAAGGCATGCCACATGTTTGACTACATAGAGACCCAGTGCTGGAGACAAATAGTGATGACACATCATATAATGTTCTTACATAAAATTAAACAACTCACCTAGTGCATTGTAGAGTGCACACAATGGCTTTACTCAATTCCTTCATAGTTCATACTCTTTAAATGTATTAGAGATGAAATGGCCAAACGTATGCAGACAACTCATATGTGCTTAATGTCAAAACCAATGGCTTAATATGAAGTTGGTTCCCCCTTTGCTTCTGCTTCAACTTCCACTCTTCTGGGAAAGTTTTCCTCTAGATGTTGCAGGCCAGTCAAGTTCTTCCCATCATTACCCTAGACTATTCTTTACTTGAGGACACTGATTACAAACTTTTTGAAAAATAAATTATACTGTAATTTCTGTAAAATGCTATGCAGAAGTTGCAGCTGTGGCCTATAGATTAGCCTTTGTACTTGGACTGATTAAGTCGTGGTGTTCTTAAAGTGTGTGGTGTTACCAGGGGAAACAGTGTGTTAAGAGCTCAATCCTAGAAGTCCTTGATGATTCTCATTCACAGCAAACAGAAAACCAGATGGTTTAGAAGCAGCCATGCCAGGTCAACTACTTCCTGTGATGTGAGGGAATATTTTAGAATGTAGCCATTTTACACAGATTTATGATACGCCACAAAATCAAAGACTTCAAATCTAACTAGAAACAATTAAAATCTCGTTCATCGGACTTCTCCCCATTATTCCCTGTCCTCTCTCAACTATACTAACAATAAAATTGCTTAAAAAAGAAATGTATTTAAAAAAGCACGTTTAAGTCGTGTGTTTTAACTGGAAGTAGATTATGTAACAAAGTTGAGGGTAAAGTGTAAAATTTCTGCAGCTCTTAAAATACCAAATCAAGTTCCACCCTGGTGGTTCAGGAACGCCACCAGCTTTCCCAAATATTCCCCCATCTTCCATTGGTCAAATAAAAATATACTCCTGCCCCAACCTCACGCCATTGGTTGATTTGATTGAGCTGATGTTGCTGTGTTGGTCTGCGGTTTCCTAAAATCATTGTTAGCCAAATATGGTCGCAAATTCTATCATTACCAACATTGTTCAACGATTTGATGTTTTCCGAAACCGTAGTTCCCCGTCTGTCGCTCACTTCGACGTCGTGTCGAAGAAGCGACACTAGGGGTCTCTCTTGAGCGCCGAAAGATACCTCTGATCTATGAAAAAAGGCCAATGAGAGTTGGCGAACAGTATTTGCATACTCCGCCTCCAGATACGGATATAAAGGCGAGAGAAATACGCTCGTTCATTCAGTAATTTTCTTCGGAGCCGAAGGTCGTGTGTATGCAGTCAGCTACGAGTAACACAACTGATCCTGCTTCTGATCCTCTGACACTCTGCTTTGCTGTTGGATTTACGGCGCACTACAGCGGCTTTTCTCTTCACTGCCGGCGTGCAGTTTGCCCCTGGGCGCTTCGACAGCGCAGGGTTAAAAGAGTTGAAAGAGTGATTCTCTCCGTAAAAGAGTTTATTTCTCTGAAAGAGCATTACACAGCAGCGTTGAACGTCCTTTTCAGGACGCGTCTTTATAAAGATGTAATTTCCGCCCCTGTGTAGTTTCTGGATGCGGTGATTTCTCCCCACCTCTCTCGGTCATAAAACACTGTCTTACATGCCTGGGCTGCGATCACACGCAGGCAGCGTTTTATGAATGGTTCATGTTCTCAGTGCAAGAACATAGCCATGGCAACATTGCGGTCGTGTGGCTTTCTTTTGTAATGAGAGAAAGCCGTTTCAGCCGCCCCCCGCGCCTCGCCTCCTTCCTACGGGATTGACGCAGGCGCCGCGGGCGATGAACACGATTTGGGGACAATGACGGGCTCTGTTCGCCGGGTAAACCCCCTCGAACCTCCCGCCTCCCCGGCACGCTTGTTTGCTTCCGTCTGAGCCCAGGATGAGCATTCTCTCCAATGGTTCATCTTCTCAGTGTGAGAACATGGCCGTTATAGCATTGCGGTCGCACGGCTTTCTTTTGTCATGAGAGAAAGCCACTTCAGCCGCCCCCCGCGCCTCGCCTCCTTCCTACGGGATTGACGCAGGCGCCACGGGCGATGAAGGTGATTCAGGGAATATGACGGGCTCTGTTTGCCGGGTAAACCCCCTCGAACCGCCCGCCTCCCCGGCACGCTTGCTTGCTTCAGAATTGGATGACATCACCACTGCATCGGAGAGCGTTACAGCGGCATCGGATGCTGATCACTCGCCTGGGCCGCCACCTTCGGGTCTGCCGCCCAGCCTGAGCCTGACGCACGGAGATCCGCTATGCTTTCCCGGGCTACTTGATCGGTCCCGCGGGCAGGTGCGCCGCTCACAGCCACGCCCCCCCCCCCCCCCCCCCCCCATTCCTTTCTTCCCGGACGTGCACGACGAGTTGAGCAAAGCCAAGGTTTCTTCGCTCCTCCGCTCTCACTACCCTCGCGGTGGAACGGTCCCAGACCGCTTCCACTCTGCACGCCACGGCCCTTCCTGCAACCAACGCCAGGCCAAGGCGCTTCAAAACTTGCACCTTGGGTAGTCCTGTTCTTGATGTGCTGCAGGAACTGCGCTGGATGACCAACCGCGCCCCCGGGCCACGGAGGTCAGAAGCGCCGGCACTCGAACAGGCGATGGCCACCCCTTGTGGTCCAGAAACGCACCTGTGGACTGGACCTGGTCGAAATGCGGGAGGCAGACAAGGCACACCTTCTCCCACACCCCCGTCTCCCAGCTCCGTCTATTCGGCGCCACCGTTGACGACTCTGCCCAGCAGTCCTCAGCAGTGAGGCAGACGGAGGCCACTGCACATCCTGCCCCGCCGCAAGCCTGCCGCCATGGGCCATGCCCCGTCTGCTCGCCGAGGGCGTCCTCCTGCGGCTATGAAACACCCTGCTCCGCCTCAACCCGGGCCCAGCTCTCAGCCCCAGTGTCGAGCACTCCGCAGGAAGCGGACGCCCCCGTCTCACAGACCCCCTCAAGGACCCAGAAGGCTCCCAGGTTGTCCATAGACGCTCAACCCAGGGACCAAGATGTTAGCTCCGGAGGTGGTAAGACCGCTCCGTCCCCGGTGGAGGGCCGGGAGGAGAATTTTTTGTCGAATTAGTTTTCACATTCTCATATTCTCTGTAACGAGCTATTTCCTTTTGTCTCTGGGTCACCTGGCCCGCAAATGCCGTTCCCACGGCACTCTGCCACCAGATCTCAGCAGTCCCGGCTTCCTGGACACGGACCACCCGTCTCCAGCCCCACGACTGCCCCCCCCCGGCCGGCCGGTTCCGACCAGTCTAGAGGACGCCTACCCGAGACCTCCTCCTCAGTCGCTAACCCGCCCCCTGCCGGGTGTGCGGAGCAAGGTAAGTGCTTTGAGTCTTTCTCAGCACCCCAGCTGCGGGTCACCCTGTCGCCGCCCAATGCTGCCCTACCTGCTCCGCCCCGCTGCTCCGCCCCGCCGGGTACGTCCAAATTAACCGTCCCCTTGGTGCCCCTAGCGCAGAGGTTGGACACGTGGCTTTCACTTCCCAACCCGTCTCGCTGGCTGGCCCGGACCATCCGACTCGGTTACGCAATTCAGTTTGCCAGGCCCCCGCCCCCCTTCATGGGCGTCCGCTTTTCCGCAGTACACGGCGAACACACCCACTCTCTGCGCGCGGAAATCGTGACTCTTCTGGCCAAAGACGCGATAGAGCCTGTCCCTCCAACCGAGATGAAGAAGGGTTTCTACAGCCCCTACTTCATCGTACCCAAGAAAAGCGGCGGCTTACGACCAATCTTGGACCTTCGAGTTCTCAACCGAACGTTGCACAAACTCCCGTTCAAGATGCTCACGCAGAAACACATCTTAACCTGCGTCCGGCATCTAGATTGGTTCGCAGCGATAGACCTGAAGGACGCGTACTTCCACGTCTCCATCCTGCCCCGACACCGCCCCTACCTGCGGTTTGCGTTCGGGGGCCAGGCGTATCAGTACAAAGTCCTCCCCTTCGGCCTGTCTCTGTCCCCTCGCGTCTTCACGAAAGTCGCAGAGGCAGCTCTTGCCCCACTCCGAGAAGCCGGCATCCGCATACTCAACTACCTCGACGACCGGCTCATTCTGGCCCACTCGCGAGAGTTACTATGCGCCCACAGAGACCAGGTGCTCAGGCACCTCAGCCGTCTGGGGCTTCAGGTCAACTGGGAAAAGAGCAAGCTCACCCCAGTTCAGAGCATCTCTTTTCTCGGGATGGAGTTAGACTCGGTCTCAATGTCGGCACGTCTCACCAACGAGCGTGCCCAGTCAGTGTTGAACTGCCTCGCCGCCTTCAGGCCAGGCACAGCGGTCCCCTTAAAACTTTTCCAGAGGCTCCTGGGGCATATGGCGTCCTCCGCGGCGGTTTGTCGTCAGACATTCAATCCCTGGACAGACCTCTGTTTCTTACGGGCTGGAGTGCCCCTACAGCAGGTGTCCAGACGCGTCCTGGTCACGACCGACGCCTCCAGATTGGGTTGGAGCGCTGTTTGCAACGGGCACGCAGCCTCAGGCCGTTGGAAAGGGGCCCAGCTGCATTGACACATCAACTGCCTCGAGTTGTTGACCGTCCTTTTGGCCCTGCGGAAGTTTCTCCCGTTAATTCGGGACGAACATATCCCAGTCAGGTCGGACAGCACCACTGCGGTCGCGTACATAAATCGCCAAGGCGGCGTACGCTCCCGTCACATGTCACAACTTGCCCGTCGTCTCCTCCTTTGGAGCCAGCACCGACTCAAGTCGCTGCGTGCCACTCACATCCCCGGCAACCTCAATGTGATAGCGGATGTGCTGTCATGACAACGCTTGCCTGGCGGAGAGTGGAGGCTTCACCCCCACTCGGTTCAGCTGATTTGGGAACGGTTCGGCAAGGCCCAGGTAGACCCCTCTGCCTCCCGAGAGACCTCCCACTGCCCGCTCTGGTACGCCCGTTCAGAGGCTCCCCTCGGGGCAGATGCACTGGCACACAGCTGGCCGGTGGGACTGCGCAAGTACGCATTCCCCCAGTGAGCCTTCTTGCACAGGTGCTGTGCAAGGTCAGGGAGGACGAGGAACAAGTCACTCTCGTGGCTCCTTACTGGCCCACCCAGGCCTGGTTCTTGGACCTTGTACTCCTCGCGACAGCCCCTCCCTGGCGAATTCCCCTGAGGAAGGACCTTCTTTCTCAGGGACGGGGCACGCTCTGGCATCCGCACCCAGACCTTTGGAACCTCCACGTCTGGCCCCCGAACGGGATGCGGAAGATCTAGCTGGTCTACCACCCACGGTCGTAGCCACGTTCAACCAAGCCAGAGCCCCTTCTACCAGGCAACTCTACGCCCTGAAATGGCGTCTGTTCTTGAATTGGTGTTCTTCCCGGGCAGAAGACCCACAGAGGTGTGCAGTTAGGTCTGTGCTCCTGTTCCTACAGGAGAGGTTGGAGGGGAGGCTGTCCCCATGGCTGCCACTATCGCAGCTCACCACGACCCAGTAGACAGCAAGTCTCTGGGTAAGCACGACTTAATCATCAGGTTCCCAAGAGGTTAAACCCCTCCCGGCCAAACCTGTTCCCCTCCTGGGATCTCTCGGTGTTCCTCGCCGGTCTTCAGAGATCCCCCCCCCCCCCCCCCCCCCCGAGTCGCTAGAATCAGTTGGCTCAGGGCCCTCTCCTAAAAAGACGGCCCTGCTGATCGCGCTCACTTCCATCAAGAGGGTCGGGGACCTGCAAGCGTTCCCTACTAACGACACTTGTCTGGAGCTCGGTCCGGCAGATACTCATGTGATCCTAAGACCTCGACTGGGCTATGTGCCCATGGTTCCTACCACGCCCTCTGGAGATGCGGTAGTGAACCTACAAGCGCTGCCCCGGGAGGAGGCAGACCCAGCCCTCTCGCTGTCGTGTCCGGTACGTGCCTTGCGTGCCTACCTGGAACGCACCCAGAGCTTCAGGCACTCTGAGCAGCTCTTTGTCTGCTTTGGAGGACAGCAGAAAGGGAACGCTGTCTCCAAACAGAGGTGTCTCACTGGGTGGTGGATGCCATTCAGTTGGCCTATCACACCCAGGCCGTGCCCCCCCCCTTTTTTTTGCGGGTTCGAGCCCACTCTACTAGGAGCGTGGCATCCTCATGGGCACTGGCCAGGGGCACCTCCCTAGAAGACATTTGCAGAGCTGCGGGCTGGGCAGCACCTAACACCCTTACGATCTCAGGGTTGAGTCAGTCTCGTCCCATGTTCTCTCAGGTCCGAGCCCGTAGAACTCGGTACACGTCGACGATCTGACCGGGTGAATCGCTTGTTTCCAGCGCCGTTTCCCTCGATCGAGGTAAAACAGTGCGCCTTCTTTCCCAGAGAACCTAGGTCCCTGGTTGATTCCTCCCTAGCCCTTCGGGCCCGCAGCAGTTCAGTGGAGGGACTTGCTGGTCCAGTCCACTACGAGTACCCCAGGCTACCCCTACTGGAATAGGTGCTCCACAGATCAGGCCTCCTACGGGACTCCTCCTGTGTGTACTTCCGCGGTACGGTCACCTTACGAGCTGACCCGCGTCTCCCTTAGGCAGTCTTTGGCTGCCCTCCGGTCGCCGTGTTGTAGCAACTCCCCCCTCCTCGAGGCGGGATCTACCACCGCGCCATTTTTCCCACATGTGACCCAAGAGGCCATGTGATGTATTTCGCCACCTTTACCTCCCCTTTCGGGTGGGTGTGGCCTCCACAGGGTCTTTTCCCCCTAAAAGAATAGGGATTCAGGAATAAGACCCCCTTCCCTCGATGCGGTAAGGGCCCCGGCTGCTCTTGCTCTATGCCGAGAAAACATAGAGAGAAAAGAGGCCCAGCCAGGCTTGGCCCGTTCCCTAGTTGGGAGCGTCACCTTGTTCCCCCCTAAGGTAACCAAAAGGATTCTGACGCTTTTTCGGGGCATTGGGGAAGAGTACGTGCAGCCTGAGCACAGTTGGTCGCTTGTGCACATAGAAATACCTGCCCGCTTCTGTGTCAGCAGTACACGTACACGGCTCAGCACATGGCGAGTTTTGAAGTGGACCCCTAGTGTCGCTTCTTCGACACGACGTCGAAGTGAGCGACAGACGGGGAACGTCTCGGTTACGTATGTAACCTCCGTTCCCTGATGGAGAGAACAAGACGTCGTGTCTTCCCGGCCACGTCGCTGAGCCGAGCCGCTGAGGTGCCCGGAACACTCCCGGCTCCTCAGAAAAATCCTGAATGAACGAGCGTATTTCTCTCGCCTTTATACCGTATCCGGAGGCGGAGTATGCAAATACTGTTTGCCAACTCTCATTGGCCTTTTTTCATAGATCAGAGGTTACATACGTAACCGAGACGTTCCGATGAACATTTACAAACAGCATCGCAAAGTTGTTGGGTTAGCACTACACCAGTTTACCTGTGATTTAGCTTGTTATTTTGCTGTTATTGTTTAAAAAACAATGATGTGTGGACATCATTTGACTTTGCTGAGGCTTCTATATCTTTTATCGCATTTCTATTTTTAAGTCTATCAAGACTTTGACCACTTTTACATGCTGTGGTAGGGTGGAGGGCGGGGCTGGGTTGTGATTATACACACCCGGTCCCTTATCAGGCTAATTAAGCCTCTGAGAGGGATAAAGGCCGATGGCAGACGGTGGTGCGAGGAGAGCTTGTTTACGGACATGTCCGTCATGTGTGTGTGTTTGTGTCTTTTGTTTAAGTTTCACATTAAACTATTATTTATATTGTCAAGCCAGTTCTCACCTCCTCCTTGTCCGTCTAAATCCCGTTACACATGCATTTAAGAAAACGATTTATTCCGTGTTTTTGCAGAGAGCGCCATTCTGAAACGTCATGTAAACATTATCACACCTTCTATCAGAGAACACGGTTTTCATGCATTTATTTTAACGTAGAACATAGGGCGTTGATATGTATTTGAAGAGTGCGCATGTGCATATGCGCAAGTGTTTCAGTGGAAGACTAAAGTCTAATATAGAGGTAAACCCATCTATTGCAGCACAATGCATCTGTCATTACAAAGTACAAAGCTTTCTTGCATTAAACATCATTCTGTTGTATGTGGAAATAAGCTATAAATCATAATGTAATATTTGCAGAAGTTATTACTCCACCCCCTGATTTAACATCATTAATGACTGCTCCACCATATGGTGGATACGCAGTGAGTTATGTCGTTGAATGGAAAACGCACCCCTGGTCGGGATGTTTTTAAAAGTTCAACAAGTTAATTTTCACATTTAAAACAACTCCCATGTAATGAAAAAAATATCTATACTAAGATTTGTTTTGTCTCTTTCTGCAGGGGTTAGGCAAAATGTGCCCCCACTGTTTTGTCAGCTCATGCAAATGGACAATATTGAGGGGGCAGAAGAGGAAAAAAGAGGTGTAAATCTGGGCCCATCTTCACAAAAACATGGAAGTTTAGGAGCAACTCTTAAAAATTAGGGGGGCATCACTACTAATTTTAGGACTTATAACATTTTCATCTAAGAGTAATTATTGAAGCATTTTAATGATAAAAATACTACACAGACTGTGTAGTCTGAATATGGGAGTGGCGGTACTGTATTTCATAATATAATATTGTTTTCATTAGTGTAAACATAGTAAGAGATGCAGTTACCTCTCCCACAATCCGAAACAACCCAATTACACTAGAGATTAAGGTCTTGACAACTCTGCGCTCCCTGGTCACATCAAAATAAAACTGTGTAGCATGGATGAATTGGGAATATCTGTCATCTGTCAGAATAATTTATTATAGAATATATGCCCTCTCATCACCACACAGCGTCTGACAATCAATCTGTCTGTCCATCCCTCCATCAATCCATCCATCCATCCATCCATCCATTGTATGCATATATACAGTATATCGTTGTCTGTCTTGGCTAACAAATTGTGGTTCCCTGTCTACCAATCATTGAGGGTGTTAATAAAACGTGACATCATTCATAACAAGGTCATTTCCTTAGTAGAACTTGATCTTAGCAGCATTGTGAATAGGTTTAAAGCAAAAACTCCTAGCTAGGAACTCTTTGGAAAACTCCTATTGGTAAGATAAAAATCTTTGTGAATACAGGCCCTGTTTTGGAGCAGTTTCAGAACTGGCTAACCTACGTGGATGATGCATAATGATAAATTAATATCCAATTATTTGCAACAATTGTGGAGAGTAAGTGCTCTACCACAGTAACAAATGCTTAACCTCCTTTAACACAAACAGATGTGCAAGCATAACCCCACACTGTAAAATTTTTCTCATTATTATAATGACATTTCCTTCCATTCAACTTGTCAAAATAATTTATATAATTTAAAAAAAAGTTTTTAGAGTTTCTGGTTGTTGAAAAAGTGCAATAAACCTATCACTTGCAAGTTGTAACTTTGGCACAACTTTTATTTTAACTAAACAAATAAGGCCATAGACCAACGCTTTAATTTAGTGCAATCATTAGATGAAAACATGTAAAAAAAAAAAAAAATTATAATAAGTTCCCTTTACAAAAAGCTTCACTTTGATGCTGCGCTGCTAAGTGCTATGGGGGAACAATCTTATTGTGAGCTGCTCTGAACATGTGTGTAACACGTCAATGAAATTGACTGGAATTTATAGCCTCGGTTGGTGAGATCATTGGACGCACCTGTGGCCAGGCTATAAATAGGAGGCGTCACCAGAGTGTCGTCAGACATTTTTCTTCAGAGCTTTCTCTCTGTGTGTTTTCACAAAACTCTTGTTAGAAATTTGTTAAAAAAATCTAACTCTTTTCCTTCCTTCTCTCTTTTATATATATATAAAAAAAAAGAAAAAGAAAGGGGAAAATGGCGGAAAAACAGGGCAAACAATGCGTGTTTCCTTGTCAGCGTTCTATGTCTGACAAGGACACGCATCAATTTTGCTTTGTTTGCTTGGGGGAAGAGCACGCTACTCTCGCGTTGGAACAGGGCGGGTGCGCGCATTGCGACCTACTTTCGGTCGGGATGCTTCGCGCTCGCCTTGCTTACTTCCGAGAGCCGGCACCCACACTTCATTCGTGGGGCTCTCGCATGGATCTGGCTGAGGAGCGAGAGACGGGTTCGCCCCTTTCCCTCGCTCTCTCCCCAGATCCTGCTGGTCCCTCGCGTGATCCTGAAGCGTGCTTCGGAGCCTCTTCAGTTCGCGAGGGGGACCTCCATTCCCTTGGATCAGATTTCGAGTTAACCGCATCTGAGCGCTCCAATCGCGATTCTAAATCTTCGGAGGAGCTGCTCAATGTGATTACTCGCGCGGTGGCCAGACTTAAAATAGATTGGCCACGTGACCAAGTTCCCCTCAAGCACTCTAAGTTAGAAGACAGATTTCTGTCTGGTGACCAAGGGAAGGGAACACCTCATCAGTCCCTTCCCTTCTTTGATGATCTCCACAATGAGCTTTCTCGTTCTTGGAATAAACCTTATACCTCGCGCGTTCACGTGCCCTCCACGTCAGTATATTCGACTATCGTGGGCGCTGAGGCGCGAGGGTATTTAAAGATGCCACCGATCGAAGAGACACTTGCAGGTTATCTCTCGCTGGGTTCGGCATCGTCGCTTAAGAAATCTGCTCTCCCCTCTAAGCCATGCAGGGTAACCTCCATGCTGGTTGGGAGAGCATATCAAGCGGCGGGTCAGGCTGGTGCTGCGCTGCACACCATGGCTGTCTTGCAGGCGTACCAGGCTGACCTACTAAAAGACTTGAGTGCTGGAAGAGACCTCGACGATGAAGCTTTTTCTGAACTTCGTCGAGCTGCGGATTTGTCTCTCCGTGCCACCAAGCAGTCAGCCCGTGCTATTGGCCGGTCTATGTCCACTTTGGTCAGCACTGAGAGGCACTTATGGCTTAATCTATCCGGCATCAAGGATAAGGACAGAGTTTTCCTCCTTGATGCCCCAGTTTCGCCTTCTGGTCTCTTTGGAGACGCCATGAATTCGGTTATCTCCAGATTCCAGGAGGCGAAAAGCCATGAGGAAGCCTTTGGGCAATTTCTTCCTTGTCGCACTCAGGGGGCGAGGCCGTCGGTCACCCAGTCTCGCCCTGATTCTGTTAGGAGGGAGGTTCAAAAACAGAGCGTGGCAAGTCGTGCTCCCCCTCGCAGAGATTGGGGACAGGCTCGTCGCCCTCAGCAACCTCCCAAACAAGACCTCAGGGCTTGTATCTCCAAGAGAAAGAAGCCCTGACGGTCCTGTATCCAACCCTGTGAGGGTAGTTCCCTTCGGGACGGGGCGCGTGTATCATTCACTTCGGCCCTCCCGATACCCTCACGAAACCTCTTCACTCCCGCCACCCTTGGTGTTTCGGTGACAGAGGTTTCCAACAAGATGTTGAATGTACCGTTGCTCCCTGCCATAATCCAGGACACGGAACATTCGACACCCCCTCGACAGGAAGTCTTGAAATTAGTTCCCATCTCAGAGAACCTGGCAGCGTGGAAACTTCTGCCAGGTATTTCTATGTGGGTTCTAAAAACAGTAGAAAAAGGCTTGCCGCCCTCCGAGCTTCAACGGCGTGGTTTCCACTACCGTAAGTCCGGAACAGGCATGTCTACTTCAGGTAGAACTGCAAAATCTCTTGGAAAAAGGGGCCATAGAACATGTTCCCCTTCCAGAGAAAAAGTCAGGCTATTACAGCAGATACTTCCTGGTCCCCAAGAAGGGGGGGGGGGGGGGTTGCGTCCGATCTTAGATCTTCGTGCCTTGAACCGCTCGGTCAAGACGTTCAAGATCAAGATGCTAACAGTCAAGTCCATCGTGTCTCAGTTCCAACGTCTCGATTGGCTGGTCACGATCGACCTCATGGACGCATATTTTCATATTGGAATTCTGCCACAGCACAGGAAGTTCCTGAGGTTCGCTTTCGGGGACGAAGCCTTCCAGTATCGGGTCCTTCCATTCGGCCTAGCCCTATCACCCCGCACATTCACGAAATGCATGGATGCAGCACTGGCTCCTTTGCGACTCCAGGGCATCCGCATTCTGAATTATCTAGATGACTGGCTGATCCTAGCCCAGTCTCAGAAACTGGCAGTTCAGCACAGGGATATCGTCTTGGCTCATCTAGGTTCCCTGGGTCCGAGACTCAACGCCAAAGGAGCGTTCTTTCCCCGACCCAGAAAATTTCCTATTTAGGGGTCATATGGAATTCGATCACGATGCAGGCACAGTTGTCTCCCGCTCGTGTCATCTCCATTCAGAACTCCCTGAGCAATCTCAGGCTAGGTCAAGGTTGCACTGTTCTTCAGTATCAACGAATATTAGGTCTCATGGCATCTGCGTCCACGGTGATTCCTTTGGGCCTTCTCCATATGAGACCGTTTCAGCTGTGGCTAAAAGCCAAGAGGTTTCATCCAAGGGCCAGTCCCCTCAGGCAAATAAGGGTTACGCGCCCAGTGCTTCGTTCCCTTTCTATGTGGTTCAGACCCCGGTTCTTACCTTGGGTCCCACTCTAGGTGCGTCTTGTCGTCGCAGGCTGCTAACGACAGACGCCTCCCTGACGGGCTGGGTAGCGGCCTTAAGTGGTCGTCCGGCTTAAAGGGATAGGAGGGTCGTCAGTTCGGTTGTCACAGTAACTGTCTCGAGCTGATGGCCGTATTTCTGGCCCTGAAATACTTCCTCCTGAGGCTGCCATGTCTTGGTGCGGGTGGGCAATACAGTGGTAGCCTCTTACATAAACCATCGGGGGATCCACGTTCACGTCAGCTGAATTTCTGGCACGTTCGATCCTCCTTGGGGCCCAGGGCAGCTCAGGGCAGTTTCGTCCCTGGATGCCCGTGTGTGTGTGGGAGCAGATTTACTAACCTAGGGTAGAAGAGGACCTCTTCGCCTCTATGATAGCGCAATGTCTCCTCTACTTCTCCCTAAGTCACCCAGCCCCCTTGGGTCTGGGCTCAAAGGCACTTACGTGTCCCCCGGTTCTTCTGCTCCCGGGAGTCTTGGTATGGTTCGCCAGCAAGGGTCTTGCCTCCTTTTAATGGCGCTGCGCTGGCCGAACAGGATATGTTTCTCGAATTTCTCTCCTTGACGGCTCGCCTTGGGCGATTCCGGACAGGAAGGACCTTCTCATCACTGGTCCGAATTGTGAAAACTTTCATGCTTGGCCCCTAAGGGTACCAACTGAGGTTCACAGGGCTTTCTATTGAAGTTTCCGAGAACATTTCAAGTGCTACGGCTCCCTCCACTTGGAACTGATCTGGGTAGATTTTACAGGGCAGAAGAGGACCTCTTCGCCTCTTTTGATAGCGCAATGTCTCCTCTACTTCTCCCCGAGTCGCCCAGTTTCCCCCCTAAGTTCATATTACAGAACCAGCTAACTGCCAGTTTGCTTCAGTTCTGGATTTTCTGTAGAAAGAACTGTCAGCGGGCACTTGCCTCGCCACTGCCAGGTTCTATGTGGCTTCCACTGCGGTTTGCCACGCCTTGGTGGGCGGGGTGCCCCCTAAGAGGCGTCCTTGCTAGGACCTCTTCACAGGGTAAGACCCCTTTTTAGACCTCTAGAGTCAGCGTTTGGTAGACTTCTGACTCTCAGGATGGTTTTTTTCTTATGGCAATTACGTCTCTAAGGAGACTTGGGTACCTACAGGCTCTGTCTCTTTTGCCGGCCTGTTTAGAGTTTGCCCCAGAATGACCAAAAGCATTCTTTGCACCCTCACCCTAACTACCTGCCCAAGGTGTCTTTAGCGTCCCTTGGCTGGTTATTTTCTAAGCCTTCTGCTCCCTGCCGTTTGTAACGCCGGAGCAGCTAAGACTTCTCAGACTCTGTCCAGTCTGTACCCTTCAGACTTATGTCCACCGCTTTTGCTAGTGGTGTAAAGTCAGGGCAGCAATTCTTCACTTGGAAGCCATGACCGGGGGGCGGTCACTTCCTGGCAGACTATGTCACTTTGGGTGAGGTACATTTTTGCCCCGGCCTACGAGGCGCGCGGTCAAGCTTCGCCAGTAGGTTTTAGGGCGCACTCTACCAGAAGGCTGTCCTCCTTTAAAGCCTCGGCTAGAGGCCTCTCTCTGCAGCAAGTTTGTGATGCGGCAGGCTGGTCCTCCCCGCACACATTCATCTGGTTTCATGGTCATGTTTCTAGATGTTCATGCTACCCCGGGCTCTTATGCCCTTGGGTCGACATCTACGCTCATGTCTAAGCAAGTTTGTGATGCGGCAGGCTGGTCACCTCTGCACACATTCTTCAGGATCTATGGTTTGGCTAGATGATCCTGCTACCCCGGTATGCCCTTGGGTCGACATCTACGCTAATGTCTAAGCAAGTTTGTGATGCGGCAGGCTGGTCCTCTCCGCACACATTCATTAGATTCTATAGTTTGGATGTCCATGCTACTCCGGGCCTTTACGCCCTCGAGTCGACATCTCAAACTCATGCAGGAACAAGTTTGTGACGTGGCGGGCTGGTCCTCTCCACGCACATTCTACAATTTTCTACATGGGCTAGGATGTTTTTGCTACCCCGGACTATGTCCTTGGGTCGACATCCCAGGCTCATGCCAAATCCAAGTTCATGGTACGAACTTTTGAGTTAGAGCCCTTGGGTCGGCTTCTCAAACTCATCTTTTGACTTTGTGGGCTAGATGCTCCGCTACTCCGGACTCTTATGTCTTTGAGTCGACATCTCAAGCTCATGTCTAACCAGGTTTGTGATACGGCAGGCTAGTCCTTTCCGCACACACTCTTCGGATTTTATGGTGTTAGATGTTCTGCTACTCCGGGCTTATGCCCTTGAGTCGACATCTCAAGCTCATGTCTGGAACCTCTCGCGTTCTGTGAAAACACTTCACAACGATCAGGGGTCCGGACAGCCCCAGTGCGGCGGCGTGGGCATTTCGTTCCCCATAGCGCTTAGCAGCGCAGCATCAAAGTGAAGCTTTTTGTAAAGGGAACGTCTCGGGTTACTTGTGTAACCCTTGTTCCCTGAAAAAAGCGGAACGAGATGCTGCGCTTCTTTTGCCGCACTGGGACGTCCCAGGACCGCTCTTCAGAAAAATAATCTGACGACACTCTGGTGACGCCTCCTATTTATAGCCTGGCCACAGGTGCGTCCAATGATCTCACCAACCGAGGCTATAAATTCCAGTCAATTTCATTGACGTGTTACACACATGTTCAGAGCAGCTCACAATAAGATTGTTCCCCCATAGCGCTTAGCAGCGCAGCATCTCGTTCCGCTTTTTTCAGGGAACAAGGGTTACACAAGTAACCCGAGATGTTTTGCACTATTGATCATTCCCCTGACCCATCCTTAAATTCAAGGAATGTACCTATTGAAGCAATTGAGAAGTATAGACATCTGTTTTACAATAATGGACATTTCCCAATCTGTGGGCGTATTCAAATTGGTATCAGCGTTTTCAACTATCTTTCCAAGGAGGGAAAGACACCGTGGAGACCACATCCTGCCCCGGAGGGGAGGAGCTCTACAAACACGGCGACCGGTGGCAGAGGAAGCTCTGCCCAAGTGAGATGAGGGTTTACCAACAGGGAAACGTACCGCAGAAAATACATCAAAAGGGGTTACCACAGGTAACCAGCACATGTGAGCACCTACCCCAGTACAGGGCATCCTAGCACACGTACTGGGCCTGGCTATGAATTCCACAGCTGAATTCGCCAGCCACAGGGCTAGGGAGAAAAGATCCTGGTTTCACCATCTCGTGAACTTTCATGGGGGAAAAAGCGAACGTGTTCCCCTCTTGGAGGGGAAAGGCGCTGTACGCAAACGGTACACCATCTGCCCCTCATACTTACCTGTTCGTACCTTACTACACACAGGAGGAAACCGGCTCAACCCAGAGGTTATGAAATCTTGCAAAGGCATTGGTTGTTGCCCAGCCCGCTGCTCTGCGGTGTCTGCAAGAGAAGCCATTGGCTAGTGCCCAGGAGGATGCCACACTCCTCATGGGGTGTGATCGTAATCCCAAATGGGAAGGCACACCCTGGGTCTGGTATGCCAAAGCGATGGCATCCATGATCCAGTGGGCAGGCCTCTGTTTGGAGACAGCGTTCCCTTTCCGCTGTCCACCAAAGCAGACAAAGAGCTGCTAAGAGCGTCTAAAGCTCTTTATGCAATCCAAGTAGATGCGCAAAGCATGCACCGGACACAGCAACGACAAGGCAGGGTCTGCCTCCTCCAGGGCCAGCACTTGCAGGCTCACCACCTGATCCCTAAACGGGGTCATAGGAACCTTGGGCACATAGCCCGGTCATAGACTCATGACCATGTGAGAGTATTCCGGACCAAACTCCAGGCAGGTTTCGCTGACAGAAAACGCCTGCAGGTACCCAACCTTCTTGATGGATGTGAGCACAGTCAGTTGGGCAGCCTTCAATGAGACTGCCTTTAGCTCAACTGACTCTAGGGGCTCAAACGGGGCTCTCCACAGGCCCAGCAGGACCATGGAGAGATCCCATGAGGGAATGAGGCGCGGCCTAGGAGGATTCAATCTCCTGGTGCCTCTCAGGAACCTGATGATCAGGTCGTGCTTCCCCAGGGACTTACCATCCACCGCATCGTAGTGCGCCACTATAGTGGCCACATACACTTTCAAGTTGGAGGGGACAGCCTCTCCTGCATGAAGAAAAGCACCATCCTGACTGCGCATCTCTGGGGGTCTTCGCCTCGGGAAGAACACCAATTTGCGGACAAATGCCACTTCAAGGTATACAGCTGCCTCTTAGAGGGAGCCCTGGCCTGAGTGATCGTGTCTACCACCGCTGGTGTTAAGCCACTTAGATCTTCCACATTCCATCCAGGGGCCAGATGTGGAGATTCCAGATATCTGGTCACGAGTGCCAAATGGTGCCCCATCCCTGAGAGAGGAGGTCCTCCCTCAGGGGAACTCGCCAAGGAGGGGCTGTCTTGAGGAGTGTGAGTTCAGAGAACCAAGTCTGGGTGGGTCAGTATTTTGCCATGAGCATGACCTGTTCCTCATCTTCCCTGAGCTTGCACATGGTCTGTGCAAACAGGCTCACTGGGGGGAACGCATACTTGTGCAGCCCCTGGGCCAATTGTGCAGCAGTGCATCTGTTTCGAGGGGAGCCTTGGTCAGAGAATACCAGTATGGGCAGTGGGAGGATTCCCGGGAAGAAAACAGGTCTAACTGTGCTTTGCCGAATAGACTGCAAATTAGCTGGACCACCTGGGGGTGGAGTTTCCACTCTCCCCTGAGCGTCACCTGCAATGACAGCACATCCGCTGTATATTTGAGGTTGCCCGGGATGTGAATGGCCTGCAACGAGAGGAGGAGACGGCAGGCGAGTTGTGATATGCGACGTGAGTGAAAGCTACCTTGGCAGTTTCTATACGCTACCTTCACCATGTTGTCTGTCCAGACCAACACGTGCTTGCCCTGGATCAATGGCCAAAGCCTCTGCAGAGCCAGCAATACTGCCAGCAACTCAAGGTAGTTGATATGCCAATGTAGTCACGCAGGAGTTCAGGTGTGAGTTCTTCGTGCACATCCGGTAAGAATATGAACGGGGCAGGGCATGGCCGTGAGCAAACTCGGAAAGCCGCGACTGCAACGTTGACATGGTCATGTTCTCACAGTGAGAACACGGACCATTCACTAATGCTGCCTCAACGTGACTATGGCCCAGACATGTGAGACAGCGTTTGTGGCCGTCAGTGGTGGAGTGAAAGCAACCGCATCCAGGAACTACACGCAGACAGAAAGGCATCTTTAAAAAGATGCTGTCCATCAGTGTGCACTCTTTTAGAAAAAAATTTACTCTTTTCTACAAGAATACACTTTCAGTTGTCGAAGCTCTCAGAAATGTGCTGTATATATAACAGCATACACTTCTCATTGTGAGATCAATGGAACAGCAGTGGAACCCGCTGCTCAACACCACTCAGCTTCGAAGAAAAACATTAATGAGTGGTTGTGAGCCAGCTCCTTTTATACCTATATGTCCAGGGGAATGGCATGCAAATTCCACACATCAATTCCCATTGGCCATAACTCAAAAATGTTAATTTTAACATATAGTAGTACATTTTTTAAATCAAAAGTTGTATATGGTAACTTAAGTTAATGAACTATAAACTAACATGAACTTACAATGAACAATTGTATTTTTATTAACTTCCATTAACAAAGATTATAAAATTATGTAAAAAAAAATATTTTGTTATTTGTTTGTTCATGATACCAAATCCTTAACGTCTAGATTACGTATGTAACCTTCGTTCCCTGATGTAGGATATGAGACGTTGTGTCCAAGAAGCGACACTAGGGGTCTCTCTTGAGCACTGAATATGCCTCTAATCTATGAAAAAAGGCTAATGAGAAGTTGGCATACAGTATATGAATACCTCTCCCCCGGACATACGGGTATAAAAGCGGGGAAATACATCAAGTTCATTCAGGATTTTTCTGAGGAGCCGGAAATGGTCCGGCCACAACAGTGGCTCGGCTCAGCGACATGGCCAGGAGGACACAACGTCTCACTCCCTCCATCAGGGAACAGAGTTTACATACTTAACCTAGACATTCCCCGTCTGACGCTCACTTCAACGTTGTGTCGAAAAAGTGACACAAGGTGTCCAATTTAAATCATGTCATGCGCTGAGCCATGTACGTGTTCTGCTGACTCAGGAGTGGGCAGGTATTTTACGTGAAAAGGCGACCAGTTGTGTCAGACTGGAGACGTTTGCCAACCAGGGAATGGGCCAAGCCTGGCTGGGCCTCTTTTCTCTCTATGTTTCTCCGCATAGAACAAGAAATGGTCGGGGCCCTTACACACATTGAGGGGAAATGACCCTGCGGAGACCACACCTACCCGGAAGGGGAGGTAAGAGTGGCGAATACATCACATGGGTTTTTAGGCGGCATGTGGAAAGTGGTGCAATGGTAGATCCAGCCTCACTAGGAGGGGGAGTTGCTACAACATGGCGACCGGAGGGCAGCTGGGACTGCGTAAGGGAGACGTGGGTCCACTCATAAGGGGACCATACCACGGACAATACACACACAGGGGGAGTCCACGTAGGAGTCCTGACCTGTGGAGCACCTATTTCAGAACAGGGTAGATTAAGTACCTGCAGTGGATTGAGTCGGCGAGTTCCTCCGCTGAACTGCAGACCCAAAGGGCTAGGGAGGAATCATCCAGGGATCCAAATGAGTGGGATCTCCTGGGAGAGAAAGCGCACAGTTTTACCTCGGCCGAGGGAAAGGGTGCCAGGTGCAAGCGATCCACCCGGTCAGTCCGTCAGTGTGTTACCGATTTCTACCGGCTCGGACCTGAGAAAATACTGGACGATACTGACTCAACCCAGAGATTGTAGAATGTTGCAAAGGTATTAGGTGTTGCCCAACCCGCTGCTCTACATATGTCTGCCAGGGAGGTGCCCCTGGGCAGTGCCAACGAGGACGCAAGGGGTGGCATGGTCTGTGTGTGATAGGCCAATGAAATGGCATCCACGACCCAGTGGGAAAGCGTCTGTTTGGAGAGAGCGTTCCATTTCCGCTGTCCACCAAAGCAGACAAAGAGCTGCTCAGAACATCTAAAGCTCTGCATGCGGTCCAAATAGGTACGCAAAGCACGTACCGGACACAGCAATGAAGGGACTGGGTCTACCTCCTTAGGATCACATATCTGTCTGCCGGATCGAACTCCAGGCAAGTGTCACTAACAGAGAATGCTTGCAGGTCCCCGACCCTCTTGATGGAGGCAAGCGCGATCAGCAGGGCAGTCTCAAGAGTGAGGGCCCTGAGTCCAACTGATTCTAGCGGCTCGAAGGGAGGTCTCTGGAGGGCCGCGAGGACCACTGAGAGATCCCAGGAGGGGAACAGGCTTGGCCGGGAGGGATTCAACCTCCGGGCACCTCTTAGGAACCTGATGATTAAGTCGTGCTTACCCAAAGACTTGCCGTCTACTGCGTTGTGGTGGGAATTCACCAGGGAGGGGCTGTCGCAAGGAGTACGAGGTCCGAGAACCAGGCCCAGGTGGGCCAATAGGGAGCCACTAGGGTGACTTGTTCCTCGTCCTCCCTAACCTTGCACAGCACCTGTGCAAGAAGGCTCACTGGGGGATATGCGCGCAGGGGAGCCTCTGTTCGGGCATACCAGAGCGGGCAGTGCGAGGTCTCTCGGGAGGCAAACAGGTCTACCTGGGCCTTTGCGAACCGTTCCCAAATCAGCTGGATTGACTGGGGGTGAAGCCTCTACTCTCCACTGGGCAAGCATTATCATGACAGCGCATCCACTACCTCATTCAGGTTGCCGGGGATGTGAGTGGCACGCAGCAACCTGAGACGCTGCTGGCTCCAAGGGAGGAGACGACGGGTGAGTCGTGACATGTGGCGGGAGTGTACGCCGCCTTGGCGATTTATGTACGCTACCACGGTGGTGCTGTCTGACCTGACTAGGACATGTTTGTCTCGATCTAACGGGAGAAACTTCCGAAGGGCAAAGAAAACAGTTAGCAACTCTAGGCAATTGATGTGCCAGTGCAGCGGGGCCCCTTTCCAACCTCCCGCGGCTGCGTGCCCGTTGCACACGGTGCCCCAACCCAATCTGGAGGCGTCGGTCGTGACCAGGGCGCGACGGGACACCTGCTGCAAGGGTCCTTCCCGCAGAAAGCAGAGGTCTGGGTTTGAATGTTTGGCGGCAGGCGGGGTTGATCATCACACGGTGCATGCCGCAGTGCCATGCTCGTCTCGGGACTCGAGTCTGAAGCCAGTGCTGAAGCGGTCTCATATTCATCAACCCCAGCGGTTTTAAAAAGCGGAAAAGTTTTAAAGGGACTGTTATGCCTGGCCTGAAAGTGGCGAGGCATCTCAGCACTGACTGTTCATGCTCGTTGATGAGACGTACTGACATTGAGACTGAGTCTAACTCCATGCCGAGAAAAGAGATGCTCTGAACCGGGGAGAGCTTGCTCTTTTCCCAGTTGACCTGAAGCTCCAGACGGCTGAGATGCCTGAGCACCTGGTCTCTGTGAGCGCATAGTAACTCTTGGGAGTGGGCCAGAATGAGACAGTCGTCGAGGTAATCGAGTATGCGAATGCCGACTTCTCGGAGTGGGGCAAGGGCTGCCACTGCGACTTTCATGAAGACACGAGGGGACAGAGACATGCCGAAGGGGAGGACTTTGTACTGATACGCCTGGCGTAGAAAGAGTCGGTGTCGAGGCAGAATTGAGACGTGAAATTACGCGTCCTTCAGGTCTACCTGGCTGTGAACCAATCTAGATGCCGGACGCCAGTTAAGATGTGATTTTGCGTGAGCATATTGAACGGGAGTTTGAGGAGAGCCGGGTTGAAAACTTGCAAGTCCAAGATCGGTCGTAAGCCGCTGCCTTTGTTGAGTACAATAAAGAGCTGTAGAAACCCTTCTTCATTTCGGTTGGAGGGACGGGCTCTATCGCGTCTTTTAGTAAAAGAGTAGCGATTTCCGCACGTAGGGTTTTGGCATGCTTGCCGTGTACTGCGGAAAAGCGAACGCCCGCTAAGGGGGCGGGGCCTGGCAAACTGAAACCAAGTCGGATGGTGCCCTTGGTGCCCCTAGCACGGATCTGTTGAGATCTGGCGGCAGAGTGCCCTGAGAACGGCATTTGCGGGCCAGGTGACCAGGAGACTAAGTAAATAGCTCTGTTATTGAGAATGTTGGCAAATGAAGGTCGGTCGCTGAGCGCAGTTCCTGCAACACATCGGGATCAGGGCTACCCCCTTGCAGATCTTTAAGTGCCTTGGCCTGGCGGACTTGCAGGAGGGCCATGGCGTGCAGGGTGGAAGTGGCATGTCCAGCAGCGCTGTAGGCTTTGGCGGTCAATGAAGACAGCCCTGTCCACCTGGGGAATCACCGTGTACCCGTGGGCCACTCCGCCATTGAGTGTAGTGAGAGTGGATGAGCAAGTGGCTTTGTGACGAGGGGAGAGGGGCGCTCTCCATGAAGACATCAGCTCTTCATGCACTTCCGGGAACAACGGGACCGTGGGGGGGGAGCGAGGCTATGAGTGGCGTACAGACCCAAGGAACCAGTCATCCAACCGCGATGGCTGTGGGGAGGACGGAGGGTTCCAGTCCAACTCCACACTGGCGTGGCCCGGGAAAGCATGTCATCTGAGCGTCAGCCTCAGCCTGAGTGTGCTGGCCCGAAGGCGGCAGCCCAGGGGAGTCATCTGCGTCAGACGCCACGCTCTCCGATGCAGCGGCGAGCTCACCCACCTCAAGCTCTAGAGGATAGGCAGGCTGGCTGTAAGGCGAGGTGCACCCGCTTCCGTCCCCAGATCGCCTCCATCGCCAGCCGCATCATCCTCAATCCCGTGGGAAGAAGGAGCAATGCGGGGGGCGGCTAGAGTGGCGTGCTTTCTGTTGAAAGCGAATCGCGACCGCAACGTTGCCATGGTCATGCTCTCGCAGTGAGAGCATGAACCATCCACAAACGCTGTCTCGGTGTGATCAGTGCCCAGACACACGAGACAACGCCTGTGACCGTCTGAAGCGGAGAGCACTCTACCGCATCCAGGAACTACACAGGGGCGGAAAGGCATCTTTAAAAAGACGAATCCTGAAAAGGACGTTCAACGCCGCTGTGTATTGCTTTTTAGAGGAAATGACTCTTTTACAAGAAAAAATCACTCTTTAATAAACTCTTTTAAGTTCTGCGCTGTCGAAGCGCACAGGGGCAAACTGCACTGCCGTGCAGAGAAGGAGAAAGCCGCTGTAGTGCGCCATAGATCCAACAGCAGAGAAGCGTCAGAGGAACAGGAACAGGTGTGTGACTCGCAGCTGACTGCATGCACAACTATCGGCTCCAAAGAAAATTTTGGAATGAACTCAACATATTTCCCTGCTTTTATATATGCAAATGCTATCTGCCAACTTCTCATTGGCCTTTTTTCATAGATCAGACGCATATTCGGCGCTCAAGAGAGACCCCTAGTGTCGCTTCTTCGGCACAATGTCGAAGTGAGCGACAGATGGGGAACTAATGTTAACTTAATGATTAACTAATGTTAATGAATAACTGAATCATTGTAAAGTGTTACCATTGTATATTATATTTATAATTATTTACTAAATTATCTGTATTTGGGGGCATTTATCTGTAAATGGGTAAATGATGCAATGCTAATTAGTTTTATCCAGATCTAATAAATTATTCAAAATGCGTTGGAATTGCACTTCACACTAAACAATTACTTTAATACACATCTTCTTTGATGAACATGATTTTAATGACTGAGTTTGAAGTCATTTTGATGTTTTTTGGGGCTGTCCAGGTGGAATTGAGATGCACATCATGTAATTAATACAATTAAATATTTGAATCAATTAAGTGCTCTAAAAAATCTAATCTAATTAAACTTAGTTTAAAATTATTTTACTGCATGAATGGCAAACAAATACACAGGTACACTTAAACATGCGTCAACCACTCATACGAACACGCACACACTCATAAAGAGGCCAGCTACAGATAGAAAGCAGCACCGTTAGCACTTGCCATGGAAATAAATATTGTTAAACTGAGCTGTCATCTTTGACTGCATCATGGGCTGCCACAGATCAGACCCCTGGCAGCTAGCATGGGCCTAGTTCTCGACAGACATCTGCTCGCCCCCCCCCCCCACCCCCCCCCACCACCCCACCATCGGACCACCTGGGAGTTCTGTTTACAAAAGCCTGTAGCAGACACAGCAATCTTCCCCTGGCTACTTTATGTTCTTCATCTGAGAGGGAAAACAACGACTGGATTTTCCCCAAACTGCTCATTGAATGATGACTCAAATGTCATAATTCACTCCTGGTTTTCACTTGGCTCGATTTGTAGTAACAGAGGGACCGTCTCTTAAAGAAACTGAGAAAGGGGGGTCTGCGTGACTGCCTGATTGACTTGAAATGCGATAATAAAAAGACAAAGAAGAAAAGAAGGCAGTGAGTGACTATGTCACACAGGTTTAGACCTGTCACAGACAACACAAACAACGCTATAAAACGCACACAAAATATGTTGCACGCTTGTCTTCTATGCATTTGTCATAAATCTGATTGCCGTTATGAAATATGCCCTGTGTGCCCTGTGAATGACTCTTGTTTTCATAAGCCGACTCACTCGCGCATATGCACACACCCTCACAGAAGTGTGAACCATTGAACAGTTGCTACGTATGTGGCCGTTTCGTGCAAAGCCTGTGTTTCCACGCACTCACCTAAAGGGAGTTCCTGACCCTGTTTGCACGCAGACCTCTTTGTTGCTGTGGTTGCATTTTTTTTCTAGTACTTCTCCCTCCCCTCGGTTTTTGAAAATAACCCAAACAGGTTCTGCATGTAGTAACTATGATATTATCTAAGCTACCTTCACCTGCAGGGGATCCCAGTCGAGTCTGCACGGAAGACGCCCGGGGCACAGCACCGAGACAAGACTGGCCCTGCTAACACCTCTCGACTCCCAGCCGCACTTGGCGAATACCTTCCCCTGCAAGTTTCATCCAGCAATGTGTTGTGGTCAGGTTCAAGACCTCTGCTTTTGATTTTGATTGACAGCCCCATAAATATAGCAACAAAAATAGTCATCTTTCAAGTGGAGTTGGCATGTGAAGGGTGTAACTGTTACCTCTAATGACTTTGAGTTCTGAGCTATGCCAGGAACGTTTAAGTGCAAGACTTTGCTTTTAACTGAATTATTTAATATATCGTAAACAAATATCATTCAATAGATGACATTTGTTACAATCTTCTTTAAGATGACTAGTCATCCTGGCAAATTTCCAATAATGGCTACTACACACATTGATGTGAAGAAGTTCATGTACTGTAAGGAAGTCGAGCCTTTTGGGAAAACTGTTGAAATTGCTTTCATACTCTCAACTCTACAGAACAGAGAAGCTCTTGAAAGTTTCCGAAATGACAAGCAGTAATCTAATGAAAAGTACGTTATTGAGGCGGCATTTTTGCAAAATTATATTACATAGCTCCTTCCACATATTATGAAATTTTCAAGGTAAAATGTCCACTGTGTGGCGTTAAAAGCGAGTAAACATTTCTCCCAAACAGATGTTGCTTTTACGGTTAATGTTCAATCGAGTCTCTACCCTAAACCTTAAACAACCTGACCGACAGTGTCATATAAAAGGAAAAACGAGATAAAAAAAACATATCTGAAGCAACCATGACATTTTGTGGTGCTTCTGGTACTTCTGGCACATGTGTCCACTCACGTGCTTCTCAGGACTCGTACCCAAGTTCTTTGCATCGCTTGTGCATCACTCTATTGGTTGAGCTACTGCACAATTTGATCACATATTAACAAGCTTGTAAAAGTAGATGGTTATGTCATACAACTGATAAATGTATCGCCATCAAGTGTAAGATATGTATGTATTTATGAACTCAAATCACAAGTACATTTTTAACTGTGATTTGTGTCAAACTGAATAAATGTCATTGAGTCTCATTCATATATATTTCGAGGAAAATGGACCTTCCTGAAAACTTTCCGCCGGATTTACAGATGCTTCGTATGCCCCAGATTTGCTAGTAAAATGTGTGTATGTTATTGAATTCCAAACATTTGTAAAGAGGGACGTGTGCACGTTCATTGATGATTATAATAATCCACGCCCATGAAAACAGCCTATAAGGAAAGCACCAGACTCGCAGATCTTTTACCGAAACACTGTACGATATTCGTTACAGATTTTCATGCTAAATGACAATGTGACTTTTTTTATTTTCCCACCATTGTATTGAGTATGCACCTGCCCAGCGATGTGTTTATTCATGGTTTAACAGCATTAGTAATGACCATACATTATCAACTGAACACGATTGACCGATGTCATTACTAAATTATGAAACCTAAATTATAGCGCTCATATCAAATAAAAAGCGCTGTGGTGTAAAAAGTGCCTCTAGTGTTCATTTCACCAGGAAACTGATGCTATATGTATTACGAGACATGTAAAAATCATTTAAAAAAAAAACAGAATTATAATATAGGTATAGAAACATGTTTCAAATAAGTAATATTCTCATTTTCGAGAGTGTTTTTTTGAAAAATTGTTTTTAGATTTGCACCCTGAGTGCAAAATGTGTAAGACAAAGTTTGTAACTTTTACATTTGTCTTTCTGCCTGAAAGAAATATCCTTGCTGTATAATAGATGTTACAAACATTACTACATATTTGTAGAATCTAAACAAGAAACCCACCCACACCCTTTCTCAGTTTCTCTAAGAAGCATTCTTTCTGCCACAAGCTTACACTTCAGTCATCACTCAATGACTGCTTAAGGGAAAATGTAGTTGTTGTTTTGCCTCTTAACTGAAGCAAAGTAGCCACAGCAGGATAGTTATCTTCATACTGTTGTCATAAACCCTGAGGTTATCAGTGATGAAAATGTGCTTAGAAGTACCAGAGATTTGGAATGAGATCTCATTTACTGACCAGACAGAGAACAAGTGTTCTACTTTGCATTTGCTTCCGTTAACTGTATATTTGAATATAATTATCATTGCATAAGTTGCTGTGGTCTGGGACAAAGATAAGATTGTTGGGGTATCATCGTATGCCGCATTCAAACAGTGCATTCCGATGTTGCTATACTGATACACATTTTATCACTATATGCACCCAGACAACTGTATGCAAAGAAGCATGAAACTAACGTTCAACTCTCTGATTCACAAGGTCATCGGGTTTGATTTTGCCTACAGAACACAATAGCTCTCCACAATAACTGAAGATTTGAACTTGGAGACAACTAGTAATATTACACAAAGAAACCGTAGCACATCATATCAGATAAACACTTTACTTTGGCAATTGCAGTTTGGTGTTATTCAAATTGCCTTGATCAGCAGCCATTTTTTCAAATGTGTGGCTTAGCTGTAAATGTACCTTTCAACCCTTTGAAAAATATATGAAGATGTTGAAAATATTCTGGTGTACGTTAAAAGAAATAGTCAATGATGGAGGGACCTGAGCCATATCAAGAGACTAGAATACTGTATCATAAAGACTTGGTGGTGGGCTCCACCCTAGTAACCACCCAGAAAACCCTAGCAACACGTTTTTGTTTGTTTGGCAATTACAGTTTGGTGTTATGAAAATTGCTTAATCAGAAACCATTTTAAGTGCTTTTCTTTTTGTAGTTTGTGGCTTGGCAGCAACTGAACCTTTCAACCCTGTGAAAAATAAATGGAGATTCTGTAAATAAACTGGATGGTTTTGTGTGGAACAGGCTGCTGCCTGCTGAAGTTTCTATTTTGGTTGTGTTGTCTTCTCACCTCAGGGCTGCGGTAAACAATCTGTCAGAGCAGGTGGCAGAAAAATGCACCAGTACCATCAATTAAAATAGCAAGAAATCAAGTTCATGTACAGGTGAGGAGAAGCACTGTGTTCCCTCCTTCAGTTCTGTGCCAACTATAATTGTTGTCTTTGATGGGTGCTCTTTGAAGTAGAGGGCTTGACTGTTGGGCCTGACTGAAAGAATTATCTCCATGGAAAACATTCTCACAAAATAATGACAAAATTGTACCTACTATGAATGTCAATTGAGAAATTTCTTCAATACAAGTACACATTTAAAAGTGAAAATGTGCAGTTGTTACCTTAAAGATCTATTTCTAACTGATCTAGCCATTTGTTGGTGTAACCTAATAAGGTCAAGGCTGCTGAAGCCATCCATTTGTTTACAGGATGATTAGTCATACTCATACTAAATCATGTTTTCATCATTTTGGTTCCACTTTATATTAGGTGTCTTCTGATACATTGTACTTATAATGTACATTAGGGTGGCCCACAACATTTTTTTCTCTGTTCTCCAGATTAGAACCCAGCAGTTTCACCAACCAATGAATGTAATGTTTACATAAAAATTTCAACTGAATCAAACAATATTTAGAGGTTGCTGGCTGGCTAGAAACTCCAGGTCTTCTGCAAGTTCTGTTCATTTCTCAACATCTTGATGAGCTACGTCAAATATCTTATCAAGCTTTGGAGTACAACGGTTTATGGCCTTCTTCAAACACTGCCATTCTGCATGTACTTTCAGAAGCTGCTTTTCTATATCATAACTGAGAGTAGTTGGTATTCCAGCCTTCTGCCAAAAACCAAGGACTTCTGAAACAGTTATGCATCCACTTTCTTTGAGTCTTTTTCTGTTCTGTATGGTGATGGAAAAACACTGGCAATGTTTCACAAAGTGATGGAAGTTTGCTCTGTTGGATGCATCTCTCATTCACAGGACCAATTAACCAAATATGAGAATCTGATCTTGTCTTCGGCTTATCTGCTGTTTGACTGCTGCAGTTACTGCTACATGCCATACCTGAACTGAGTGAACTCAGACTTTCGGTACTAAATATATTTTACAATCATTAACAGATGAAAACCAACCAAAATCATAGAATATATAAACCTGTCAGGAAAGACTATTTACACATACTGATGACTGCAAATAATAAGTAACAAAATTACAACTAATAACAAGCCACTGGCAAATAATATATAAATATTGACATAGACTGCTCAAGTAGGCAATTTTTTGAAAATTCAAGCATATTGTGCAACCTCTAAATCATCTCAGAATTGCCTCAAATTTAACTTGTGTTGCTCTTTAATTTGTGGTGTTTGATTGCAGGGATCTAATCAATGAAATTTCCACTTTTGTCCACCCTAATGTACATACGTGTAGTTGCATAGTACTTACATGTAAAGTACCTTAATAAAGAAGCTGTTTTAACCACTCAATGATGATTTAAAGTAATATATGCAGTAGAAAATGTTTCATTTGTCTTGTTTACATTCTGAATTAATTACGCTAATGGCTGGCATGATATATGTGGCCATAATATGCGCCGATTACACTCTTTTATTATAATTTATGATGGCACTGATACAACTGCAAAGATGGGTGTATAAAAGAGTAATAACGGTCAAAATACAGACAAAAGAATGACGATAAGAGAGGCAAATCTTAGTTTGTGAATCTGCAGATGGCACATGAGTGAATGGGCACTTGAGTGTATTTGAGTAGATATTATTTGACCTGGACCAAAGGTATCAAGAAGGTGTTTAGCAGCAGGTTGTAAATTTTCCTAAAAGTTCACTCAGATGAGCTGTCACCGAAATGAACGCAAAAACATGTTTTTTGGCCAGATTTTGTTCTCTATGACATCATATTGTTCGTTCTTTGATTTAGTGTGAAGTATATCTAGGCCTTTAGTGTCCCTGCAGAGTGCATATTCAAATATTCCAAGTACAATAACAGCTTTTAATGTGGTTATTATAATTTCAGAGACGATTAGCATCAGCTGGATTTTAATGACATCAGATATAAAAGCATGGGCAATTATACTAAATGGGGGTTGTACCATTGTTTGAATATAATCCAAATGGTAGAAAGAGGCTAGGTTCCCTTTGGAGATTTAATTATTGAATAACAAATTAACTTGCCCTACACTCCCTGTAATTAATGCTAAATAAAGGACATTCTAAACCAATAATATTAATAGAGAGTTCACAGTTCAAAAGGAAAAAAGTTTAATTATAATTTTATTAATGAGTTGATGCTTGCTAAGGTAAGTGATTTGAACAAACTCTTACACCTAGTTTTAAACATCGATGAATAACGAATCCCATACCAATTATATTTGGACATGAATCAAGCCTCAAATATACCTCAAATATGGTCCTAATAAAGTGGCCGACGTGGTCTTCTACTGTTGTAGTACATCCGCTTCATTCAGCTCACTACAATTTTACAGAGTGGTTATCCGAGTTACTTTAGCCTTTCTGTCAGCTCAAACCATTCTGGCCGTTCTCCTGGGACCTCTCATCATCAAGGTGCTTCCGTCTGCAAAACTGCCTCTCACTGGAGATCAGCAGTTATGGAAATCTTCAAACCAGCCCATCTGGCATAGTCGGATTCACTGAGATCACATTTTTCCCCTTTCTGATGGTTGATGTGAACATTAACTGAAACTCCTGACCTGTATCTGCAAGATTGTATGCATTGCACTGCTGCCACATGTAACGTCACGCCAGCAGAGGGAGCCCTCTCCCGAGTACTGACTGTATGCCGCTCCCTCTGCTTCATTGTTTACTTCCTGTTTGGTTGATATTTAAGCATGGCCTGTCTAACAGGCCAGTGCGAAGTATTGCCAGTTAACCTGCCTTACCGAGCGTTTTTCCACTGCCATTGTCTTGCTGTTTTGTGAATGACCTTTTGCCTGCCTTTACCACTCTTGACTCTTTTGGATTTACCCCTTTGCTTTGTTGCCACGGATTTGACTGCTACTTTGTATTGAACCACTGCCTGCTTAAACGATTACGATATCTGCCTGACGATTCCAACCTGTTTGCTGTAGATTTTTAATAAACATCTGCACATGGAGTCTGCCTCAGCGCCTGCATTATTACAGAATACTTCGCCACCGATGACTCCAGCAGAAGTTTCCAATCTGCAGAAAGCATTCGCTTACCAAAATGACCTCCTCAAAGAATATCAAGAACAGCTGAGTAAACTACAGGCTTCTAACGCCTATCTCACCCAATATCTCCATTCATTGCCGCCACCCATGCCTAAGAAGGTAAGCTTTGCTTTTCCTGATAAATTTGATGGCTCAGCAGAGTATTGTAAAGGATTTCTACGACAAATAGGAATCTTTTTCAAACATCAAAAGGATGATTTCGATTCTGATGAGAAAAGATGCGCTTTTCTACTTACTCTTCTGACTGGTAAAGCTATTGATTGGGCTGCAGCCGTCTGGGAGACTGATCGTTCTATTCAAACTTCGTCTACGTATTTCATCCAACAGATTAGAGAAGTCTTTGAATACCCAGCAGGGGGTATGGATATCTCTTCCCAACTCGTGCAACTGAATCAAGGTCGACGATCCACCGCTGAATTCGCTATTGAATTCAGGACGATCGCAGCTCAAAGTGGTTGGAATGATGTTGCACTTAAAGCCATGTTCCAACGAAGTTTGAATGTAGAATTACAGGCAGAACTTGCGTGCAAAGGTGAAAATTGTTCCTTCTCTGAGTTCGTGACTCTAGCTATTAAAATTGATAACCTTATGCGTAACTGCCCCGTTAAGTCCAGGACACCGTCAATGAGAAATGCTTCTGTTATTCCACCTGCTATGACGTCCCATTCATTCCTGCCCACTACTCAATCTGACCCAGAACCGATGCAGTTAGGAGTCACTAAACTCACTAAGGAGGAGAAACTTCGTCGCCTGACTAAGAACTTATGTTTCTACTGTGGGAATTCAGGTCATGTCAATGCTATGTGTCCACTTAAGACTCAGAAAATCTCCAGATCTACTATTCGGGGGAGTGTTGACTATCCCCCTCCTCTTTCCACCAAGTTCTTCACAATCAAAGACAAGATTTCGTCTAATAACCACTCAACTGACCTCACAGCGCTGGTCGACTCCGGATCAGCACTCAATTTGATTCACCAAAACATTGTCACCAAATTCAACATCCCCATACAACCATGTGACCCACCTCTCAAAATCAATGCCATTGACAATAAACCCATCGGAGAAGGCATCACACAACAAACCCTACCTGTAAAACTTCAAATTGGACTTTTTCATTCTGAAGTCATTTCTTTTTACGAAATAATCCTAGGTCATCCATGGTTATTAATTCACGATCCAGTCATCTCTTGGCAGCTCGGTGAGATCACCCAATGGTCATCCTTTTGCAACTCACAGTGCATCAATGCCTCTGTAACCAAGTCATGTTTAACCACGAGCATTGAAAGTCCAGATACAAAGCCAGTCATTATTCCCTCCTGTTACCATGATTACCAAGAGATCTTCAGTAAGACTAAGGCTACACTTCTCCCACCACACCGTCCCTGGGACTGTGCTATAGATCTCCTGCCTAATGCCATGCCCCCCAAAAGCAAAGTATATCCTCTATCACATCCAGAAACGCAGGCCATGGAGGAATATATTGAAGAGGTGCTCAGTTCAGGCTTCATCCGTCCTTCCACTTCTCCAGCAGCTGCTGGTTTTTTCTTTGTTGAAAAGAAAGATGGAGGACTCCGGCCATGTATTGACTACAGAGGTTTGAACAACGTCACTGTCAAATTTACTTACCCCTTACCCTTGTTACCCTCAGCTCTAGAACAACTTCGTGAAGCAACTATTTACACCAAGCTAGACCTCAGGAGTGCATATAACCTAATCAGAATTAGAGAGGGAGACGAATGGAAAACAGCTTTTCTGACCTCTAGGGGGCATTATGAGTACCAGGTCATGCCATACGGACTTGCTAACGCACCAGCAGTCTTTCAGTCGTTTATCAATGAGATCTTCCGGGACATTCTAAACAAGTATGTTATCGCTTATATTGATGATATCCTTATCTACTCTAAGTCTGAATCAGAACACCAAGTTCATGTCAAGTCTGTGCTCTCAAGACATCTTGCTAACAAACTCTACGTAAAGGCAGAAAAATGCGAGTTCCATGTAAACCAAACCTCGTTCTTGGGTTACAACATCAGCCATCAGGGTGTTGAAATGGACAACTCGAAAGTAACAGCAGTCACTGAATGGCCCCAACCCAACACAATCAAGGAACTACAGCGCTTTCTGGGATTTGCTAATTTCTACCGACACTTTATCCGCAATTACAGCACTATTGCTGCCCCCCTAACATCTCTACTGAAGGGTAAACCGTCAAAATTAAAGTGGAATGAAAATGCCACAAAAGCCTTTTCCAAGTTAAAGTCCAGTTTCACCACAGCACCCATCCTCAAGCATCCAGATCCCAGTTTACCATTTGTCGTAGAGGTGGATGCCTCAGACCATGGAATTGGAGCTGTACTCTCCCAACGTCATGGACAACCAGGCAAGCTATACCCTTGTGCCTACTTTTCTAGGAAACTCACGGACGCAGAACGTAATTATGATGTTGGCAATAAGGAACTCTTATCTATGAAGGCTGCAATTGAGGAATGGAGACACTGGTTGGAGGGTTCCACCCATCCTTTCATGATCATCACAGACCATAAAAACTTAGAGTATGTCAAGAGTGCAAAGAGACTTAATCCTAGGCAAGCACGTTGGTCCCTGTTCTTCACCAGATTCCAGTTCACTGTTACATACAGACCAGGAAGTAAAAATAGTAAAGCAGATGCCTTATCCAGATTGCATAACCATCTTCAGACAGAATCCAAGCCTGAACCCATCCTGCCACCCTCAATAATTGTTGCACCATTCACGTGGGATCTAATGGAGGAAATCCAACGAGGTCAACAGAGAGAACCCACGCCACCCAACTGTCCAGTCAATAAACAATATGTTCCGGTGAACCTTCGTGCTAGAGTCATCCAATGGGTCCATACTTCACTCAGCTCAGGTCATCCAGGCATCTCACGAACACTCAACCTCACACAGAATTCGTTTTGGTGGCCATCAATAGTTAAAGACGTAAACGATTTTGTCAAGTCCTGCTCCATCTGTGCCCAGTCTAAAACTCCTAAACACTTACCATCTGGTCTGCTACAGCCTCTGCCCATCCCACAGCGACCTTGGTCTCATCTGTCCATAGATTTTGTCACAGATTTGCCTCCATCCACCGGATTCACGACCATCCTAGTTATCATCGACCGATTCTCTAAATCCTGCCGTTTGGTACCCTTGAAGGGACTCCCCACAGCCATGGAAACAGCTCTTGCACTCTTCCATCACGTCTTCAGAGTCTTTGGCATCCCTGAGGATATTGTTTCTGACAGAGGAACACAATTCACTTCTCAAGTTTGGAAAGCTTTTTGCAAGCAGCTAGACATCAACGTCAGCCTGACCTCAGGATATCACCCTCAGTCTAACGGTCAAGTGGAGAGGCTGAATCAAGAAATCGGCCGGTATCTTCGGTCTTACTGCAGTCGTGAACAGCATCGCTGGGCAGAGTTTCTACCATGGGCAGAATATGCCCAAAATTCCCTAAGACACTCCTCCACTGGTGTCACCCCATTCCAATGCGTACTTGGATTTCAACCCCCTATGTTCCCGTGGTCAGGCGAACCTTCTACTGTACCTGCAATCGATGACTGGATTCGTCGTAGTGAGAGGGTGTGGAATTCCGCTCATGTGCACCTGCAAAGAGCTGTCAGGAGTCAGGAAATTCAAGCCAATAGACGACGTCGTCCACACCCTCCCTACCAAATTGGACAAAGAGTCTGGCTCTCCACACGGGATCTCAAGTTGCAGCTACCAAGCAAGAAGTTAAGCCCAAGGTACGTAGGCCCGTTCAAAATCCTAAGACAGATAAATGAAGTCACGTATCAATTGGAGCTGCCTGTTAATTATCGTGTCTCTCCTTCCTTCCATGTTTCCCTCCTCAAACCGGTCCACCCGGGGGCTGACCCCAACACTGAGAGTCAGGAACCACCTCCTCCACTGGACATTGATGGGTCCCCTACTTACGCGGTTAGGGAGTTATTGGACTCAAGAAGGAGAGGTGGTCAGCTCCAGTATTTGGTGGACTGGGAGGGGTACGGCCCAGAGGAGAGGTCTTGGGTAGCCGCCCATGATATCTTGGACCCGACCCTCATCAGGGACTTCCATCGAGCCAGACCCGATCGTCCAGCACCACGGCCACGGGGACGCCCTCGACGAGCGCCAGGAGTCGCTCCTAGGGGGGGGGGATTCTGTAATGTCACACCAGCAGAGGGAGCCCTCTCCCGAGTACTGACTGTATGCCGCTCCCTCTGCTTCATTGTTTACTTCCTGTTTGGTTGATATTTAAGCATGGCCTGTCTAACAGGCCAGTTCGAAGTATTGCCAGTTAACCTGCCTTACCGAGCGTTTTTCCACTGCCATTGTCTTGCTGTTTTGTGAATGACCTTTTGCCTGCCTTTACCACTCTTGACTCTTTTGGATTTACCCCTTTGCTTTGTTGCCACGGATTTGACTGCTACTTTGTATTGAACCACTGCCTGCTTAAACGATTACGATATCTGCCTGACGATTCCAACCTGTTTGCTGTAGATTTTTAATAAACATCTGCACATGGAGTCTGCCTCAGCGCCTGCATTATTACACCACATGACTGGCTGATTAGATATTCACATGAATTTCCATTGATTGATTTTCCATTGAAGTTTAATTTTAAAATGTTGTCTCTGGTAGAGTAATGTACTTCTCTAATATTAGATGAATACAGCATAAAAATTACATTTTGGTGGTGCAGGCAAAAAGACACTATAGATTATGAGCATGCCCTTGCGACCACCCAGAACACCCTGGCAACATGGCAGCGAGTTATGTATGAGCAATCATAACTTACATCTTCATAAAATTATACAAATATTGATTTGGTAGCTCACATGCTTGTGTGTTCCTAGGAAAAAAAATGTTGTCACAAATTAATCTTTATGCTGGATTTGCCCAATTTCCATTTTTTCTTCTTTTTTTCTAAAGGTAGAGTTTACAAGGAGTAAACTATTAGCACCCTTGTTAAAAACTGCCATTAGACAATCTGCTTCATGAAAGTTGTTGGTGTAAAGCTCTCCTGTTTCAGTAAGTTAACCTGTCAAGGCTTGTTCCACATATCTCATTCAGGGCAAGCTGTGGTTGAAATGTAACAACAACAAGCGAGCAGACAAATAAAATTCAATTTGACTCCTTTGACTTTGAATTCTTTGACATCAAGGGCTCTGTGTGTGTTTATATGATGACTGTAAATATAAATCCTCCTGTAAAATGTTAGAGTTTCATGCTACACGACACAATAAACATTAGGGCCGAGGGATTTGCTCTGTGTGTGTTCTGGTGGATGATCTGTTACCTGACATGAAGAAAAAAATTATTGCTAGACATTCAACAACCACACAGAGCCCCAACACATACACCTTCTTTAAATTAAGTCAAAATTTTAGAAACTGATATTTAATGAATTTTTACCACCTGTGATATATTCCACTCCACCAATTTCACCATTAGGAAAGATCTTTATAATTTTTCTCCTGCACCCTGATCTTAACTGATAGCATAACGGGTTTCATTAGGAAGTGCATAGATGACGTAGTACTGACCAAAACTATATGAATCTACCCAAACCAAAAACTGTGGATTAATAGCAATGGCCGTGCTGCACTTAATGCCGTGCGGACCTCCGCTTTTAATTCTGGGAACGTGGAGGAGCATAAACTAACCAGTTAAGCCTTAAGCAAAACTATCAGAGCAGCCAAACGCCAGTACAGGGACAAGATTGAAGGACAGTTCAACACCACTGACTCTGGAAGCATGTGGCAGTGAATTAATATCAGACATCTAAGGGAATAAAAACTCCACTGTGAACACCGCTGCCTCTCTCCTGGATGAGCTTAATAATTTTTATGCTTGTTTCGAGGGAAATTACCCTGCCCTCTTGGAGAGAGTTCTCACGGCCAAAGCTACAGAGGTTAGTTCACTCTCCGTCTATGAAGTGGATGTAACACGATCCTTCCAACGGGTGTATATCCATAAAGCCACGGGTCCAGACGGCATTCCGGGTCACGTCATCAGAGCGTGCGCGAATCAACTGGCTGGTGTTTTTACTGAAATTTTCAGAGATCACATCTGCTCTGTGCTGCCTGCCTCACTGGACTCACTGCAGTTTGCATACCGCAACAACCACTCCAGTGATGATGCCATTGCATCTACAATACACACTGCTCTCTCCCACCTGGAAAAAAGGAACACACATGTGAGGATGCTCAGCATTCACATGTGAGTACAGCTCAACATTCAACACCATAGTGCCCTCCAAGCTTGATGTGAAACTCCGGACTCTGGGCTTAAACAGCTCGCTGTGCAGCTGGATCCTTGAGTTCCTGTCAAGCAGATGTCAGGTTATTAAAATGGGCAGCAACATCTCCTCATGACTGACCCTCAACATTAGAGCCCTGCAGGGCTGTGTTCTCTGCCCACTCCTGTATTCCCTGTACACTCATGATTGTGTGGCAACCATCATTAAGTTTACTGATGATACAACGATGGTAGGTCTAATCACTGACAATGATGAAATAGTCTACAGAGAGAAGGTGCACACTCTAACACGCTGGTGTTAGGAGCACAACCTCTCCCTCAACATCAGTTGATCAAGAGCAAGGAGCTTGGACTTCAGGAAGAAAGACAGAGAACACAGCCCCATCACCATTAATGGAGCACTGGTGGAGAGAGTCAGCAGCTTCAGGCTCCTCGGTGTCCACATCACAGAAGAACTCAACTAGTCCGTCCACACCGAGGCCGTTGTGAAGAAGGCTCACCAGCGCCTCTTCTTCCTGAGACGGCTGAGGAAGTTTGGAATGAACCACCACATCCTCATACGGTTCTACACCAGCACTGTAGAGAGGATCTTGACTGGCTGCATCTCCGCCTGGTACGGCAACAGCACTGCCCTCAACCCTAAAGCCCTGCAAAGGGTGGTGCGAACTGCCAGAAACATCATCGGAGGTGAGCTTCCCTCCCTCCAGGACATATTTACCAGGCGGTGTGTGAAAAAACTCGGAGGATCATCAAAGACTCCAACCACCTGAGCCATGTGCTGCTCTCACTGCTATCATCAGGCAGGCGGTATCGCAGCATCAGGACCCGCACCAGCCGACTTCGTGACAGCTTCTTCCCCCAAGCAATCAGACTTTTGAACTCTTGATCTCTCACGATCAATATACATCAGCAATGCACTTTATTAATCTTACGCTGGACTGTCATAATTTATATTCTCTCTTAACAACACACTGGCAACTGACTATCAACCTGACTGACAGCCTGAATGTCAATACAGCATAATACACCCTACTGTATATTTTATATATACTATTTTTATTGTATACTGTGTATTCTATATTGTGTGTATTGTATAATGTACATTGTATATTGTGTGTATTGTGTAAATCTGATGTTTATTGTAAATTGGTATATGCCTCATCACTGTCATGACTGCTATGTTGCTCAGAACTGCACACAAGTCTTTCACCCACTGTTGCACTTGTGTATATGGTTGAGTGGCAATAAAGGGATTTGAATTGATTTGATTTGAAAAGTAAAAGTGTTTTGATGTCATAAGCTTGCATTGTTTGAGGAACAGGGCGAAAAGTAAGTCAAGTAATTTTTATTTGTATAGCGCTTTTCACAATACACATCATTTCACAGCAGCTTTACAGAAAATTAGCTGTAATGACTGTAATGTCTTAAATGAGTTACAGTCCTCATTGAGCAGTTTCATTGAAAAATATAATTGAAAATCCTGCTTTAATATGGTTTGTCTTTAGGCCCCAGTGAGCAAACCAAAGGTGAATTTGGCATGGGACACAAAACTCCAGATGTTAGTAAATTAAGAAAAAACCTTAGGCACAGATGGGGGAGTCAGTTCTCTTCTGGCTAAACAGCATGAATATAATGCCAATATCAGTTAGCTATATGTAATACAAGTCATGCCTTAATTGAGAAAATTTAGTAGATTATGTGTAGTCCATCCCAAATTGATTTATTCACTGTGTAGTCAACAGTGTTGGGAGGGTTACTTTTAAAATGTATTCCACTACAGATTACTCAAAATCAGTAACATAATCTAAATACTTTGGATTACTTATTCAACACTGGGAGATTTTTTTTAATTTGTTTAAAATAAGGTAAAGAGTGAAAAAAAATCTTACAAAGTACAGCACAGGAAGACAAAATACACTTATATTAAAAAGAAATTCTCTTAAGAAAAAAAAAAAAACCTAAACATCTTATGCAGTGTTGCTAAAAAACATGAATTTTTAGATAGATTTACTGGAATAAAAATACAATAATTCTAAACAAAAATAAGATTTTTGTTGTACATCTTTGCCCTTATTTAAATAATCTTACAAGAGAAAACATTTTTTATCCTCTAATGTGGATTTTCTTGATAGAAAAAAATATATAACCGTGAAAAAGTGCTAGAAATAGCATTTTAGCTTAGTATAATACTACATGTTCACATGATAATTTACTCAAGGTTAAGTCAAGTAATTTTTATTTTATAATGCTTTTCACAACACACATCAAATCAAAGCAGCTTTACAGAAAAGTATGTGTTAACAGAAAAAGCTGTAATATTGTAATGTATTCGAGTCATCATAGTGCTGTTTAATAAAGAGAAAAAAAAACATGATTGTAAATGTGCCTTAAAATAAATAATAAATTGTTTTAATAAATTGTTTTATATTTAGACCCCCCAGTAAGCAAGCTTAAGGCAACTATAGCAAGGAACACAAAACTCCATATGATGTTAGTTAATGGAGAAAAATAACCTTGGGGGAAACCAGGCTCACTGTGGGGGCCAGTTCCCCTCTGACTAAACAGCAACTATTTCTGCTGCTCCAAACATAGTTCAAAACCCCACAGAGTGCACACAACAGCATCATCTTCTCATCGTATAACATCATATCCACCGTTTCACTCATGAAATTGTGAAAAGGGCCACTTTCTGCTTGAATGAATATATATAACTGTGATAGGACGTGTCAACAATGGAGTGCAACAGTCATGTTCTGGAGGTAAAAATCCCATTCAATATCTCCATTTACGAATTGATGGTTAGCGAAAACTTACAAACCTAAAAAAAAGTTATACATTTAAATGTGTACATTTAAAAGTTAAAAAGACAGCCATGAGCTCTGAGATTAGTAATCACTGGTAAAAGCTTCAGCTAAAGTCATCAGTCCACATTTTTTAAATTCCATTCTTAAAAAAAATCATGTTAAATAGTGGAATTCCTGATGAAGAACTACACTACCCATGAACCTGCAGAGAAAGATCCACTAATCAGATAATTGTGGATAACAAAGTGTGAAGCGAGGTTATGATGGGCAAGGAGGAGGCGAGAACCGGCTTGTCAATATAAATAATATTTTAATGAAGAACTTAAAAGCATAAACAAACACATAGGACAACGGACATGTCCGTGATTAAGCTCTCTCTCTCGAACCGTCGTCACCGGCCGCCTTTATCCCTCGCGCGCCCCATCAGGCCGATTGGGGACCGGGCGTGCAACATTCCAGCCCAGCCCCGCCCCCCTCCACTCCACACTCCTCCAGGCGTTACCTCAGGCCGGGGGCCACCGGCATGACGTACATCCCCACCCCTCTTTCCCTGGGGAGGGGCATGCTTTACGACCTGTCTGCCGGCTGGTTATCCCCGCCTTCCTCGACCTGGGAGGAGACAGGAGGGGAAAACAACAAAAAATAGGCGAGGGAAAAGGCCAACACGGCGCGAAAGAGCGAGAGAGAGAGGAGAGAGAGAAAAGGCTCACTCACCGGTTCTCTGATGCACCATCGCGTGGTCCTCGAGCGCTCCTTCACACTCTCCGGCGGACGACAGCCGCTCCTCTCCGGGCGAACCGGAGTCAACCTCCGACCCCCAGCGGACCGAACGCCCCTCCGCTTTCCTGGCGACGAGTGGAGGCAATCCTCGGCCCCTGGCAGCGGCCCTACCGCTCCGGGCAGTCGGGGAGTTTCTTCCCTCCTCCCCTCGCGGACGGCGGTCTTCCCTCGACCCCTCTGCGTCTCTGGGGACGGCAGGGCACTCCTCCGCCCCCGGCAGCGGCTCCTTCGCTCCAGGCAGTCGGGGAATCCAGTCCCCACTCACCCCACGGACGGCGGCCGTTTCCCGCATCCGGGCGGTCGGGCTACTCCGTCACCCGGCAGAAGGCAGCGGCGCTCCCCGGGGTGGACGGCAGTGTCGAGGACTCCTCCCTCCCGGGTTTCGGTACCAGTGTGAAGCGGGGTTATGATGGGCAAGGAGGAGGCGAGAACCAGCTTGTCAATATAAATAATATTTTAATGAAGAACTTAAAACAAAAGCATAAACAAACACATAGGACAACGGACATGTCCGTGATTGAGCTTTCTCTCTTGAACCGTCGTCACCGGCCGCCTTTATCCCTCGCGCGCCCCATCAGGCCGACTGGGGACCGGGCGTGCAACATTCCAGCCCGGCCCCGCCCCCCTCCACTCCACACAAAGTGTGCCAAAAGACCTCTGCAGAGACCGCCCGCTCCCATGATGCAATTACGTGTAGATTTAGGAGTAGGGCTATGGTTAGGGGGAAGCAGTTAGGGTTGAGCGTAAGGGTTGGGTTAGGGTTAGGTTTAGGGTCATGGGTGAATGTTAACAGTGTAAATAGAGATGTAATTAAATGAAGGTACTTTAAACATAATTACAATACAACAACTTGTATGTACATAATAAGTATATTGTATTCAATTCTTAAGTACATAGTAGTTGAAGACACCCAATATAAAGTGGGGGCCCTATTTTATTAACTATTCTTTTTTAATATTTTTTAAATGTATTATTGTATTCTCTTTGTTTATTATTGGTGCTTTTTTTGTCATACACTTTTGCTTTTTAGACAGTCAGCAGTCAGGCTCATGTGGGGGAGGGGACGGCGGATCACACATATCGTGCAAACCTCATGCGTGAGTAAGTTGTTTGGCTCTTTTTTCAAGTTTAGACAGAAGAAAAGGATTGCAGGAGGGAGGGGGATGTTAGTGTGGAGACTGCCAGGGGAGTGGCACAGCACGCTCACTCGATGCTGTGCCGGGTGAGATTACGAATGTGATTTGGGTTGCATGAAAGGAAAGAAAAAAAGTGTAGCTCTCCTTTGCTGAATGATGGTGGTGTTGCGTTGGTTCCAGTGATAACAGATCGGTCAGGTGCTCAGAATAGGGATCAATCAATTCCATCTGTCCTCCAGTTGCATTTGCAGGGTGGCATGGAACAGGGTGGAGGGTGTAGCGTGTAAATGTCTGGTTGACGTGGGGGAGATGAGGGTAAACTCTCTTAGACAGATAGAGCTCTGCTGTATCTCACAGCTGCACCATGCAGCTAGCACGCTATTTCACAATGCCAATGTATATTGAAGAAAAACATTAATGTTTTACATTCTGTCATTTGCAATAAGAGAAATATAAATGGACCAAACCATGAAAATGCATAATAGATTATTTCTCTTCTATGAAATCTCTTCTATGGACAAATATTTTTTGTTTTGTGATTTTCTCCCCTTTTTCTCCCAAATTTGGAATGCCCAATTGACAATGCGCTCTAAATGCTCGTGGTGGCGTAGTGACTCTGGGTGGAGTTGGACGAGTCTCAGTCGCCTCTGTATCTGAGACCGTCAACCCACACATCTTATCACGTGGATTGTTGAGCACGTTACAGCGGAGACATAGCACATGTGGAGGCTTCACGCTTCACCACACGCCCCACCGAGAGCAAGCAACATTATAGCGAACATGGGAAGGTTACCCCATGTGACTCTACCCTCCCTAGCAACTGGGCCAATTTGGTACTTAGGAGACCTGGCTGGAGTCACTCAGCACACCCTGGATTCGAACTCACGACTCCATATGTGTAGGTAGTCAGCGTCTTTACTCGCTGAGATACCCAGGCCCCCTGTATGGAAAAATATTTCTATATTTCTGATTAAATCTGATTTGATGATGTTCAGATAATATAGGTTACCAATTTGTGCAGATTAGAAAATGGTGAAAAAACATTCACAAGGTGGGGGTCTATTACCTGTAGAGAACTCCCTCTTAAAACTCCCATTCATCTCATTGAGAGATGCTTGGCTGAAGGATGAACACCTGGAAGTACAGGACCTGCATGCTGCTATCATTGCTCATGGGTACTGTTTTGGACAGTTTTTTTATTATTATTTGTTGAATCCATTTTTTAAGAATATGTTGGCATTTGAGTCAAAGAAGATGCATGTCAACTTCCTTGGAACGGTTGGAGAGTTATGATGGGTTTTTAGTAAAAGTGCCTCCTATTGGCAGAATTGGATGATATTTGTCATGCATCCTCAAAATATCTTTGTGTCAAAGTTTACCAAGTCTAGTTCATTTTGGACTATGTGTTTAGAAGATTGACAAGTTTGTAAGGTTGATAGGTGAAAATGGGACACGCCCTAAATTTTATTATCTTGTAACTCCGAAGCACATTCACCTGAGCTGTAAATGCCATGCGACTGATCATTCTAGAGCCGACAATGCTGATTGTACCACAAAAACGTTGCCTGTCCCAAGCCCTTCACTATCGACTAACCTGAATTGTGATATCAAAGACAGCAGACCGGGAAACATAACACATATATTGTCAGAATACACGCCAACTTTGGAATTGCCATTAATGGAAATGCTTTATGCTTGCATAATTTCTAAACGTATAAACCTAGATCTTTTGAAGTATTGTTGAAAAAGTAAAAGTGTGTATTATAGCGCAGCCCAGAGACATAGGGGTGTGTGCATGCACCAGTATGGTGGGGGCAATTTGATCTCTTCACCTGTGAATAACCTTGTATTCTGTGATTTTAATTTACTTCTTGGTATACTTGTTTCGGTTTTGTTAGATTTGTTTACAATAACTGAGTACAATAACCCCAAGGTGAGGAGGCCTTGATACCAAAATAGAATATTCTTAATGGGATTAGCAGGCTAGAAACTGTTTTTGCAACAGCCAGTGTTTTCTACCATTTAAATCAAAAGGCGTTAAAGAACTTGAACTTTGTTCTCCATCTACTGATCCGTCTAATGTAATTAAATATATATCAAATTAGCTTGTGTGCTGGTGTGAGGTGGCAAATCCAGACGTTTAGCAATACGATTTAATAGTCAAATTAAAGTAATTGTTTGGTTATATATTTGTATATCCATCACATTGTTTATAACATAATATGATATACAGTGGTCCCAAAAAGAAATGAGACACTTAAGTTACACTTAATAATGGCATTTGACAAAAACGAGTTTGTTAAAAAAATTTACTGTTAAAAATGTATAAAATGTATTTGGGCACTTTTTAGTTGTCATATGTTAGTTAAACATGTCCATTAAGTGATGAACTACACATGTGGTTATTCTGCTAGGGGAAACTTTCCTCATACAGAGACAAGGAAAAGTATGTGAACACTTTGGAATTTTCAAGTATTCTGTATTAATTGATCTCATAAAATGTGATCTCATCTTGATCAAAGTCACAAGTATAGACAAAGGAGAATGTGCTTAAGCTAAAACAAATATATTTTTTCATGTCTTTATTGAACACATCCCATTTAACATTCACAGTGCTGTGGAACAAGTAAGTGAACCCCATAGACTAAAGGAGTTGGCAAACCTGGCATCCAATTAATTAAACAAGATTGGAGGTGTGGGTTGGTGCTACTTTGACTTATAAAAAGCACTCAAACATTTTGAGTTTGCTATTCACAAGAAGCATCTATGGGCCATGCCTTGCAAAAAAGAGATTTCAGAATACCTTTTGGAGTGGCCCAGTCAGAGTTCAGACCTTAACCCAATAGAGATGCTGTGAAATGACCTCAAGAGAGCCATTCACATCAGACATCCTAAGAATGAGTCTGAGCTGAAGCAGTTCTGTAAGGAAGATTTGTCCAAAATTCCTTCTGAACGTTGTACAGTCTAATCTGCAGCTACTGGAATTGCTTGGTTGCGGTTAGTGCTGCCTAAGGAGGATCGACCAATTATTAAATCCAAGGGTTCACTTACATTTTCCACATTACTGTGAATATTTAATGGGATGTGTTCAATAAAGACATAAAAATTATTTGTGTGCTTTTAGCTTAAGTTTCCAAAAACATTAAGGGTCAGTGTACTATATTTTCTATATCCATCACGTATTTTATAGTATATACTATCATATCATTATAATCATGTACATTTTTGATTCAGTCCATTCCATTTTTAAAAAAAATTTTTTTTTTTACTCTACCCTGCATAAATATGCATGCTAGATTTTGCAGTTTTGTCTGGTGGCATGACTATTGCTTAGAGAACATAGAATCTATCAGCGACAGTCAAGTGAAATAACTGAGAATTGTAGATGATTATATCCAGAACATACATAGGATTTATTTTTTATTTGTTTTACTTTATACACAGTCTTTTGAACTTTTAAAGCCACCATTATATTGGGTGCACATTTTTAAACAGCATAACACTTTTATGGTTAGGCTAACTATAAAATGGAAAATACTAGCTAATGACTGTAATTATCTGCATGATGAAGTAATATGTGAAGAATGTACCTGTATACACAAAGAAGTGTCAAAATAACAGAAAGAAATGCTTGGAATTTCTGTGGAATTACAGGCATGTAGCCGTTTGGGTGTTTGGGTCAGCCCTTGATCTGGTGTCTGTAAGGATGTTTATTTATCTTAATGTAGATCCAAAAAATATTTGAACATGACGTCATTTATCAGCGACATTGCACGCACATAAATGTTTGATGTTTTTTTCCTTCTTTATGCTTTGTGATGTTGTGTTTTGCAAAGAAAGTGAATAAGGTAAATGAGGCAATATTTTAAGGCTCAGGCAATTGTCTACATCAGTTTACAAGTTCTTGTATAGTTCTTAATGATTTTCAAGCTGTCAAAAAAATTATGCCAGTGTTGGAGCGGTGTCATATGTGTCAACCCCAGCGGCGTGACCGCCGCGGAGGACGCCATATGCCCCAGGAGCCTCTGGAAAAGTTTTAAAGGGACCGCTGTGCCTGGCCTGAAGGCGGCGAGGCAGTTCAACACTGACTGGGCATGCTCGTTGGTGAGACGTGCCGACACTGAGACCGAGTCTAACTCCATTCCGGAAAAAGAGATGCTCTGAACTGGAGTAAGCTTGCTCTTTTCTCGGTTGACCTGAAGCCCCAAGCGGCTGAGGTGCCTGAGCACCTGGTCTCTGTGGGCGCATAGTCACTCTCGCAAGCGGGACAGAGACATGCCGAAGGGGAGGACTTGTACTGATACGCCTGGCCATCGAATGTAAACCGCACTTTTAAGGGGCGGTGTCGAGGCAGGATGGAGACGTGGAAGTACGCGTCCTTCAGGTCTACCGCTGCGAACCAATCTAGATGCCGGATGCGGTTTAAGCGTGAGCATTTTGAATGGGAGTTTGTGCAACGCTTGGTTGAGAACTCGCAAGTCCAAGATTGGTCATAAGCCGCCGCCTTTCCTGGGTACGATGAGGTAAGGACTGTAGAAACCCTCCTTCATCTCGGTTGGAGGGACTGGCTCTATCGCGTTTTTGGCCAGAAGAGTCGCGATTTCCGCGCGCAGGGACTGCGGACGGATGCCCATGAAGGGGGCGGGGGCCTGGCAAACTGAATTGCGTAACCGAGTCGGATGGTCCGGGCCAGCCAGCGAGACGGGTTGGGAAGTGAAAGCCACGCGTCCAACCTCTGCGCTAGGGGCACCAAAGGGACGATTAATTTTGACGTACCCGGCGGGGCTTCGCAGCGGGGCGGAGCAGGTAGGGCAGCGTTGGGCGGCGACGGGGCGACCCGCGGCTGAGGTGCTGAGACACAAGCACTTACCTTGCTCCGCACACCCGGCAGGGGGCGGGTTAGCGACTGAGGAGGAGGTCCTGGGTAGGCGTCCTCTGGACTCGTCGGAACCGGCCGGCCGGGGAACAGTCGTGGGGCTGAAGACGGGTGGTTCGTGTCCAGGGGGCCAGGACTGTTGATATCTGGGGGCAAAGTGCCGTGAGAAGGGCATTTGCGGGCCAGGTGACCCAGAGACAAAAGGAAATAGCTCATTACAGAGAATATGAGAATGTGAAAATTAATCCCAGGAGGGGAACAGGTTTGGCCGGGAGGGGTTTAACCTCCGGGCACCTCTTGGGAACCTGACGATTAAGTCGTGCTTACCCATTGACTTGCTGTCTACTGGGTCGTGGTGAGCTGCGATAGTGGCAACATACACCTTCAAGGTGGATGGGGACAGCCTCCCCTCCAACCTCTCCTGTAGGAACAGGAGCACAGACCTAACTGCGCACCTCTGGGTCTTCTGCCCGGGAAGAACACCAATTCACGAACAAACGCCATTTCAGGGCGTAGAGTTGCCTGGTAGAAGGGGCTCTGGCTTGGTTGATCATGGCTACGACCGTGGTGGAAGACCAGCTAGATCTTCCGCATCCCGTCCAGGGGCCAGACGTGGAGGTTCTAAAGGTCTGGGTGCAGATGCCAGAGCGTGCCCCGTCCCTGAGAAAGAAGGTCCTTCCTCAGGGGAATTCGCCAGGGAGGGGCTGTCGCGAGGAGTACGAGGTCCGAGAACCGGGCCCGGGTGGGCCAATAAGGAGCCACGAGAGTGACTCGCTCCTTGTCCACCCTGACCTTGCACAGCACCAGTGCAAGAAGGCTCACTGGGGGGGATGCGTACTTGCGCAGCCCCACTGGTCAGCTGTGTGCCAGTGCATCTGCCCCGAGGGGAGCCTCTGAGCGGGTGTACCAGAGCGGGCAGTGGGAGGTCTCTCGGGAGGCAAAGGGGAACATGGGCCTTGCCGAACCATTCCCAAATCAGCTGAACCGAGTGGGGGTGAAGACTCCACTCTCCGCCAGGCAAGCATTATCGTGACAGCGCGTCCGTTGTCACATTGAGGTTGCCGGGGATGTGAGTGGGACTCAGCGACTTGAGTCGGTGCTGGCTCCAAAGGAGGAGACGACGGGCGAGTTGTGACATGTGGCGGGAGCGTACGCCGCCATGGCGATTTATGTACGTGACCGCAGTGGTGCTGTCCAACCCGACTAGGATATGTTCGTCCCGAATTAACGGGAGAAACTTCCGCAGGGCAAAAAGGACGGTCAACAACTCGACGGTCAACAACTTATGACCAAGCATTCAACCCCTGGACAGACCTCTGTTCCTTACGGGCAGGAGTACCCCTACAGCAGGTGTCCAGACGCGTCCTGTTCACAACCGACGCATCCAGATCAGGTTGGGGCGCCGTTTGCAACGGGCACGCAGCCTCAGGCCATTGGAAAGGGGCACAACTGCGTTAGCACATCAACTGCCTCGAGTTGTTGACCGTCCTTTTTGCCCTGCGGAAGTTTCTCCCGTTAATTCGGGACGAACATATCCTAGTCGGGTTGGACAGCACCACTGCGGTCACGTACATAAATCGCCATGGCGGCGTACGCTCCCGCCACATGTCACAACTCGCCCATCGTCTCCTCCTTTGGAGCCAGCACCGACTCAAGTCGCTGCGTCCCACTCACATCCCCGGCAACCTCAATGTGACAACGGACGCGCTGTCACGATAATGCTTGCCTGGCGGAGAGTGGAGTCTTCACCCCCACTCGGTTCAGCTGATTTGGGAATGGTTCGGCAAGGCCCATGTTCCCCTTTGCCTCCCGAGAGACCTCCCACTGCCCGCTCTGGTACACCCGCTCAGAGGCTCCCCTCGGGGCAGATGCACTGGCACACAGCTGACCAGTGGGGCTGCGCAAGTACGCATCCCCCCCAGTGAGCCTTCTTGCACTGGTGCTGTGCAAGGTCAGGGAGGACAAGGAGCGAGTCACTCTCGTGGCTCCTTATTGGCCCACCCGGGCCCGGTTCTCGGACCTCGTACTCCTCGCGACAGCCCCTCCCTGGCGAATTCCCCTGAGGAAGGACCTTCTTTCTCAGGGACGGGGCACTCTCTGGCATCCGCACCCAGACCTTTAGAACCTCCACGTCTGGCCCCTGGACGGGATGCGGAAGATCTAGCTGGTCTTCCACCACGGTCGTAGCCATGATCAACCAAGCCAGAGCCCCTTCTACCAGGCAACTCTACGCCCTGAAATGGCGTTTGTTCGTGAATTGGTGTTCTTCCCGGGCAGAAGACCCAGAGGTGCGCAGTTAGGTCTGTGCTCCTGTTCCTACAGGAGAGGTTGGAGGGGAGGCTGTCCCCATCCACCTTGAAGGTGTATGTTGCCACTATCGCAGCTCACCACGACCCAGTAGACAGCAAGTCAATGGGTAAGCACGACTTAATCGTCAGGTTCCCAAGAGGTGCCCGGAGGTTAAACCCCTCCCGGCCAAACCTGTTCCCCTCCTGGGATCTCTCGGTGGTCCTCGCCGGTCTTCAGAGATCCCCCCCCCCGAGCCGCTAGAATCAGTTGGCTCAGGGCCCTCTCCTAAAAAGACGGCCCTGCTGATTGCGCTCGCTTCCATCAAGAGGGTTGGGGACCTGCAAGCATTCTCTACTAACGACACTTGCCTGGAGCTCGGTCCGGCAGATACTCATGTGATCCTAAGACCTCGACCAGGCTATGTGCCCATGGTTCCTACCACGCCCTTTTGGAGATCAGGTAGTGAACCAACAAGCGCTGCCCCGGGAGGAGGCAGACCCAGCCCTCTCACTGTCGTGTCCGGTACGTGCCTTGCGTGCCTACCTGGAACGCACCCAGAGCTTCAGGCGCTCTGAGCAGCTCTTTGTCTGCTTTGGAGGACAGCAGAAAGGGAACGCTGTCTCCAAACAGAGGTGTCTCACTGGGTGGTGGATGCCATTCAGTTGGCCTATCACACCCAGGCCGTGCCCCCCCCCCTTTTTGCGGGTTCGAGCCCACTCTACTAGGAGCGTGGCATCCTCATGGGCACTGGCTAGGGGCACCTCCCTAGCAGACATTTGCAGAGCTGCGGGCTGGGCAGCACCTAACACACTTACGATCTCAGGGTTGAGTCAGTCTCGTCCAGTGTTCTCTCAGGTCTGAGCCCGTAGAACTCGGTACACGTCGACGATCTGACCGGGTGAATCGCTTGTTTCCAGCGCCGTTTCCCTCTCCAAGGCAGAACAGTGCGCTTCTTTCCCAGAGGGCCTAGGTCCCCGGTTGATTCCTCCCTAGCCCTCTCGGGCCCGCAACAGTTCAGCGGAGGAACTTGCCGGCCCAGTCCACTACGGGTACCTCTGGCTACCCCTACTGGAATAGGTGCTCCACAGATCAGGCCTCCTACGGGACTCCTCCTGTGTGTACTTCTGCGGTACGGTCACCTTGCGAGCTGACCCGCGTCTCCCTTAGGCAGTCCTTTGCTGCCCTCCAGTCGCCGGGTTGTAGCAACTCCCCCCTCCTCGAGGTTGGATCTACCACCGCGCCATTTTTTCCCACATGCCCAAAGTGGCCATGTGATGTATTTTGCCACCTTTACCTCCCCTGCTGGGCGGGTGTGGCCTCCGCAGGGTCTTTTCCCCCTGAAAGAATAGGAATTCGGGTAAGACCCCCTTCCCTCGATGCGGTAAGAGCCCTGGCTGCTCTTGCTCTATGCCGAGAAAACATAGAGAGAAAAGAGGCCCAGCCAGGCTTGGCCTGTTCCCTAGTTGGGAGCGTCACCTTGTTCCCCCCTAGGGTAACCAAAAGGATTCTGACGACTCTTTCGGGGCATTGGGGAAGAGTACGTGCAGCCTGAACACAGTTGGTCGCTGTGCACGTAGAAATATCTGCCCGCTTCTTTGTAAGCAGTACACGTACACGGCTCAGCGCATGGCGAGTTTTGAAGTGGACCCCTAGTGTCGCTTCTTCGACACAACGTCGAAGTGAGCGACAGACGGGGAACGTCTAGGTTACGTATGTAACCTCCGTTCCCTGATGGAGGGAACGAGACGTCGTGTCTTCCCGGCCATGTCGCTGAGCCGAGCCGCTGAGGTGCCCGGTACACTCCCGGCTCCTCAGAAAAATCCTGAATGAACGAGCGTATTTCCCTCGCCTTTATATCCGTATCCAGAGGCGGGGTATGCAAATACTGTTCGCCAACTCTCATTGGCATTGTTTCATAGATAAGAGGCATCTTTCGGCGCTCAAGAGAGACCCCTAGTGTCGCTTCTTCGACACGACGTCTCGTTCCCTCCATCAGGAAACGGAGGTTACATATTTAACCTAGACGATATCAGCTGCTCCATTCACACAGTAAACAGAAAAGGGTTTGAGTTATATAATCATTATCATCTTACCTGTGTGCTTTTATGTCCATCTACTGTATTTGGGTTGCTTATTGTGGATGCTCATGTGCGTTTTTAACAGCATTCTTTTTCAAAATAATCTTTAAGGAAATGTCTCTGCACCATAGATTCAAAACAGAATAATCACAAAGAGGAAATTAATCAAGTTAACTAAATGTTTTGTTATAATAATATTTTTGCTGTTTATTGTGTTACTGAAGCATGATGTTGGGCAGATTCTCTTTCAAGTGACTGTTGTAATGATGTAAACAGTAATGTATGGCTGCCAAAGATAAAATAAATAAAAATAAATAAATTGACTAAGTCTTTCCGACTACATATAACTTTCAAGTTAAAGACATAATCCTAGATTTTTGTTTTAGTTGATTACGAAACATAAGGTCACATCTTTAACTGATCTAAACAATTTGTTTAGTGTTATTAGTGTTATATTTAATATGCAACACATTGTGAGCGTCAAATATTGAATAGAGTAAAGTTTAGGAAAAGAGATAAGTTTGGTTCCCCGTCTGTCGCTCACTTCGACTTTGTGTCCAAGAAACGACACTTGTGGTCTCTCTTGAGCGCCGAATATGCCTCTGATCTATGAAAAAAGGCCAATGAGAAGTTGGCAGACAGTATTTGCATACCCCGCCCCAGGCAAATAGGTATAAAAGCAGGGAAATACATCGAGTTCATTCAGAAATTTTCTTCGGAGCCGATGGTCATGTATGCAGTCAGCTGCGAGTCACAGACCCGTTCCTGTTCCTCTGAGCTGATTCTGCTGTTGGATCTGCGGCGCACTACAGCGGCTCTCTCCTTCTCTGCACGGCAGTGCGGTTTGCCCCTGGGCACTTCAACAGCGCAGTTAAAAGAGTTGTTTTCTCTAAAAGAGCAAATACACAGCTGGCGTTGAACGTCCTTTTCAGGACGCGTCTTTTTAAAGATGTTTTTTCCGCCTCTGTGTAGTTTCTGGATGCAGTGATTTCTCCCCACCTCTGACGGTCATAAAAGCTGCCTCGCATGCCTGGACTGCGATCACACACAGGCAACGTTTTATGAATGGCTCATGTTCTCAGCAGCTTTTTTTGTCATGAGAGAAAGCCACTTCAGCCGCCCCCCACGCCTCGCCTTCTTCCTACGGGATTGGGGTAGGCGCCACGGGCAATGAAGGCGATTTGGGGATAATGACGGGTTCCGTTTCGCTGGGTAAACCCCCTCGAACCACCTACCTCCCCGGCACGCTTGCTTGCTTCTGTCCGAGCTCGGGATGAGTGATTTCTCTCCAATGGCTCATGTTCTCAGTGCGAGAACATGGCCGTGGCAGCATTGCGGTCGCAGTTTTCTTTTGTCATGAGAGAAAGCCATTGACGACTCCGCCCAGCAGTCCTCAGCGGTGAAGAAGAAGACGGATTTCACACATCCTGCCCCGGCGCAAACCTCTTCTTGGCCTCCTGACGGCGTACTACCTGCTCCGCCCTGCTGCGAAGACCCACCACGTATGTCAAAATAACTGTCCCCTTTTTGCCCCTACCACGGAGCTTGGATGCGTGGCTTTCACTTCCGCCCCCCTTCGCGGGTGTCCGCTTTACCGCAGTATACGCCGAACATGCCAAATCCCTGCGTACGGAAATCGCTACTCTTTTTTCTCAAAGACCCAATTGACCCTGTCCCTCCAACCAAAATGAAGAAGGGTTTCTACAGCCCTTACCTCATTGTACCCAAGAAAGGTGGCGGCTTACGACTGATCTTGGACCTGTGAGTTTTCAACCGTTCTTTGCTCAAACTCCCATTCAAAATGCTCACGCAAAAACACATCTTAACTTGCGTCCGGCATCTAGATTGGTTCGCAGTGGTAGACCTGAAGGACGCGTACTTCCACGTCTCAATTCTGCCTCGACACCGACCCTTTCTATGGTTCGCGTTCGAAGGCCAGGCGGATCAGTACAAAGTCCTCCCCTTCGGCATGTCTCTGTCCCCTCGCGTCTTCACGAAAGTCGCAGAGGCAGCTCTTGCCTCGCTCCGAGAAGCCGGCATTCGCATGCTCCATTATCTCGACGACTGGCTTATTCTGGCCCACTCGCAAGAGTTACTATGCGCTCACAGAGACCAGGTGCTCAGGCACCTCAGGTGCTCAGGTCAACTGGGAAAAGAGCAAGCTTGCCCCGGTTCAAAGCATCTCTTTTCTCGGCATGGAGTTAGACTCAATGTCAGCATGCCTCACCAACGAGCGTGCACGGTGCTGAGATGTCTCGCCTCTTTCAGGCCAGGCACAAGGGTCCCTTTAAAGCCTTTACAGAAGCTCCTGGGGCATATTACTTCCTCCGGGGCGGCCGCGCCGCTGTCGTAGATGCATATGAGACCGCTTCAGCACTGGCCCCAAACTCGAGTCACTAGACGAGCATGGTGCCGTGGCACGCACTGTGTGACCATCACCCCTGCCTGCCGCTAAATGTCAAAACCCTGGACACACCTCTGCCTTCTGCGGACAAGGGTCCCCTTGCAGCAGGTGTCCCGACGCGTCCTGGCCACGACCGACGCCTCTAAGTTGTGTTCAGGCACCATGTGCAACGGGCATGCAGCCGCGGGCAGTTGGAAAGGGGCCCCGCTGCGCTGGCATCAATTGCCTAGAGTTGCTGACTGTTTCCTCTACCCTGTGGAAGTTTCTCGCATTGAGACAAACATGTCCTAGTCAGGTCAAACAGCATCACCACAGTAATGTACATAAATCGCTAAGGCGGCGTGCGCTCCCGCCACATGTCACAACTCGCCCGTCGTCTCCTCCTTTGGACTCCCCCTGTGTGTCGCCTTACGAAGTGGACCTGTCTCTCCCTTAGGCAGTCCCAGCTGCCCTCCGGTCTCCATGTTGTAGCAACTCCCCCCTCATTTAGGCTGGATCTACCATTGCGCCACTTTCCACATTTCGCCTAAAAACCCATGTGATGTATTCGCCACCTTTACCTCCCCCTTTCGGGCAGGTGTGGCCTCCGCAGGGTCTTTTCCCCCTGAAAGAATAGGAAACTGGGTAAGACCCCCTTCCCTCAATGCGTGTAAGGGCCCCGGCCATTCCTGCTATATGCGGAGAAACATAGAGCAAAAAGAGGCCCAGCCAGGCTTGGCCCGTTCCCAGGTTGGCAAGTGTCGCCTTATTCCCCTGCCTAGGATAACCAGAAGGATTCTGATTACTTTTTTGGGGCATTGGGGAAGGGTACATGCAGTCTGACATAGCTGGTCGCCTTTGCACGTAAAATACCTGCCCGCTCCTGTGTCAGCACTACACGTACACGGCTCAGCGCATGGCGTGATTTAAATTGGACCCCGAGTGTCGCTTCTTCGACACAACGTTGAAGTGAGGGACAGACGGGGAACGTCTAGGTTACGTATGTTACCTCCGTACCCTGATGGAAGGAACGAGACGTTGTGTCCTCCCGGCCACGTTGCTGAGCCGAGCCACTGTTGTGGCCGGACCATTTCTGGCTCCTCAGAAAAATCCTGAATAAACTTGACGTATTTCCCTGCTTTTATACCCATTGTCTGGGGGCGGGGTATGCAAATACTGGCTGCCAAATACTGGCTCTGATCTTTTTCATAGATCAGAGGCATATTCGGCGCTCAAGATAGACCCCTAGTGTCGCTTCTTCGACACATGTCTCGTTCCCTCCATCAGGGAGCGGAGGTTACATACGTAACCTAGATGTTTTCATTAACTATACATTAATACATGCATCAGTATGTAAAAACTAGTGTTGTTTGTCGATTAATATATATAATTGCAATTAATCACGTTTTAACTTTCATAGTTATTTGCGATTTAAACGCAGATTTTGAAAGTGCTGATATTTGACTCTATATACACATATTTTCCAGTTCCTTCTTAGAAAACAAAACTATTTGTAACAATAATGTTTTATTAAAATTTTCCAAAAAACACCTTCCACAGCATAAAGGTAGAAATGCTCTAAAATAGCACCAATTCAAGTAACTTTAAATGTTTCCCAAAGTCTAAGTAGGAGGTTGACTAATTGAAGCACTAGTCCCTGTAGTTTTTGCATTTATTTCAGTGGACATTACGTCACTTAATCCCTCATCCTCCATAATATTAAGAGTGGTTATCTTTACATTATTCATGCCACTTTGAACTCAACGTGAAAAGCGACTTCAGAGAACATCTTGTTTTGGTTTGGCATTGTCCATGTAATTATACTTTATCTGAATTGTTTGGTAAGACAGAAGTGCAACGCAACATCAAGGAAATGCTGATGCTTGAATAAAATGTTGTTAAAGACATATTAATGAGATAATTCACCCCAAAATGAAAATTCTCTCATCATTTAATCACCCTCATGCCATCACAGATGTGTACAACTTTTTTTCTTCTGCAGAACAAAAATTTAGTTTTTTAGAAAAATTCTCATCTCTGTTGTTTCATTTAATGCAAGTAAATGGTGGCTAGAACGTTGAAGCTCCAAAAAGAACTTATAGGCAGCATAACAGTAATCCATTCGACTCCAGGGATCCATAGGAATCCATGTTCTCTGGTGTGATATGATAGATGGCGAGAACCAGATTTTCCTTTTTTACTATAAATTCTCCTCACTGCCCAGTAGGTGGTGATATGCACAAAAAATACAAATTGTAAATTTTTTTGCTACACACTTAAAAGGATACACTTTTCTATCCCAAAAAGTGTACACAATCTTAAGGTATAGTATAAGTAGGTGAAATGGGATGCAGCATTAGTCATTCTGACATTTTAGACACAGATTTCCCTACACCACAGTTTCAGCTTGATGTTTAGGAAATGGTAGTTATTATTGCCTCATAATTAATCCACTAGTGGAAAACACCAGCAACTGTGACAAACAGTTATATTACAGAGCTTTATTTGCTTTGTGACTAAACACTGGCCGAGACACATTACACCTTGCTCATTAATCATCAGTAAACTCAGTCATTTACTAGAGTAGGGATGTCAACCAGTTTACCTTCAGCCCCCAGATTTGACATCGGACCCATGTGTTGACCCAAAACGGTACTAAAATTTCTTAACATAAAATTTCCTTAAAATCAATCATTGAAATAAATGGAATGGAAGACTTTTGGAACAATTAGGCTTGTGTGTATAGTTTTAGTGAGTGGACTCTTGAATTTCAATGGTTTCAAGGTCTGGCCAACCAATAATTCACCACACAAAACATGTTGTAGTAGGCATAAACCATGTTTAGCCTATCTTTGTTGCGAATGAACACGTATTGTGCAAAAAAACTGTAGAGTGTGATTGGACACACAGCTAATGGCGTTAACAACACAAGAAATGGGAAGTGTTTTCTGCATTTACATTCCTCCTGGATTATTTTTGATGTAATGTGACTGAAAGGAATCACCCCTGACATAAAAACACAGTTTCTGATTATGATTAGCAAATCTGAGATAGGTGTGAAAAGATCTGTGGAAAAGAGATTGCACCAGTGGTTAGTCAACAAGGTATAAAGTTAGGGCAGTTGCTTCAATGACATCACAACTTTAATTGATCTGAACTTTGTAGATTTACTGTGTGAAGACTTGATTATATTGATAGTGAGGCTCTAGTTTGAGAACATTGTAGAGTACTTTGAAAACATTATTAATTTGTATTATTATTAATATTATTTCATTAGTCAGTTACCTCAGACTTAAATAGGACTTTTGTCAGCACAAAAGAGGTCAATTAAACATGTTTAGCAGGAGGGCAGATAAGCTCTGTTCCAAAATCTAATGAGCTGCCCCAAAAGGTTGTGCCTTCTAACATGCCTTCTTCTGACCACATTTTTAGACATCATTGCAAGTATCCTTTGCAGAGAGGGCAATGCTTCAAGTTTCTTATGGAAAATAATTGCTCTATAATAAAAAGGTGGCTGAATAGAAAAATAATTCAAGTTTTTACCTCTTCATCAATGCTGCATATTTTGGCTGTCACCTGCATGTTTCACACACAAATATTAAAGCTCAATATTAAAAAATAATATTGGCCTAATTTGACAGAAAACCCCCAATTAAAAAAAAATTCCAATAATTAAAAAAAAATCTTTTATATGTTTACAACCTACATGATGTTTTTCTGTCTTTGAAAGCCTGTGATTCAGGCTCTGTTTGCTCAAAGCATTGTCACTGCTCAAAGCGTTAGTCCATTCTACTAGATGGCAGCAAGAACTAGAATCGTTTTTTCTTCCTATATCAATTAACATCACATCAAACAGATCTGAAATGCAGGTGGCGCTCAACGCAGCTGAGCACTCATCATGTGCTCATCCATAGACAGACAGTAAATATTGTACCTTCCCCATTGTTTCATTTAATATCTCCGCCTCTGAGTGGACTAGAAGAGTAATCTATGTGTTGTTGGAAATCTGAGTTCCTCATATAAGATTATTTAGATAGATTATTTACCCAAGAAAACTCATAGACAAGTAGACAATGGCTCATTTTGAAGAAAGCAACCTCAGGTAAGAGTTCATGTAGAGATTGTAGCTACTTAGGGCTTACAGAAGCGTTGATCAGAGTGAGCATGAGACGTTTGTCTTTGTTTTCTAGCAGAGATCGTACTTTATTTTACTTTGTGATAATCGTTTTATAATTATTCAAACTTGAGTGTTATAGTAACATTCCTGAGACTGAGAGCTTTCATTTGATATATGACTTGTCTATTTAGTGATTTTTGGAAAGAAAAAAAAAAACTAATCATGTTCCTCCATCAACACCACATGGTGCCTCTTATTTGCAACATTTATTGTTTTGCTTAATTGCGACATGCTTTTTTTATTGACATTATTGTCATTTAATACATTTTGATTCATTTTATAAAATGTACTATTTTACCCACTATTTGTGTATGCTATGATTTTTATGCTTAGTAGAATATCACGCCTTTATCTTAGCAACATGTGAATTGAATCAATTGTGGGTCAAGTCTCAGTTGTGAGTGTGATTAATGTGAGTAACGCTATTGGTATGACGCACAGAGTTGCTTCCTATGTAGAGCGTTCCAAGTGAACACTCACGAATGAGGTTTCATTTCACATGGATGATGACTGAAGGGCCATTCATAAAGGATGCATTCATTCCATCTGGGCTATTTCTAATTGTTTGTCTATGTACATTTCTGTCAGAAGAACATTTTTGGCTGTTTCAGTGTGATGCCTCGCTGACTTTTGAGCATCTCCTCCTATAACCGCTGCATTCTTGAGACGCCATGTCAAGTTAAAAGAAGTTCAGCTATTTTAAAAAACGCATCTTGAGACCCCCATATTTTCCTCCAGTCGTTCCCACTCCGTATAGCTTTTTTGAACGTAAGAGCACATCCTGCTTAAATGGCTACTATATAGGCTACTATATAGTGAGGCAGCTCACATGGTTCTGGAACAGAGCCATAAAGAAGGAGAGCGAAAGCTCCTTTTTACTTAGGAAAAGCTCTCACTTCCATGCACACTGTTGAAGAAAAAACCCACCAGGAATGGCCTACACTCACAATTGTTTATGCTTGTGCCTGTTAGCTGTGCGCTCCAGATTACTGGAAACAATTTCATTCTGGAAAGCCACACATAAACACAGGAGGGGGAAATTAGAGGGTGCACATGTCTATAACTCCACTGGTCCATCATAATTTTCTGTTGAACCTGCCCTGCATAGCGCTGGGCTATAGACCACAGTAAGTGCCATATTTATTTGGCTAGGGTAGTGTGGAGTAAGCAAGTCCAGGCCAGTGCTTCATCGAGAAAAACCCATTCTTTTTTTCAAGAGGAAGAAAAATAACCCTGCCATTTCACATCATGAATTTGATTGCATTATAATGAGCCACATTTAAATAACAGAATACGAGTATTACATCCAAAGTCTTATGCTTATTGCAGTGCGCTTAACATTTGATTAAGTAGAGAAAACCAGGTGGACATTATTGATGTACTGCAGATGATTATTAATGTAACTTTAAACTTATGCTGATTTTATGAAGTCTTATAAATAAAGTTAACTATGCTCATTAAAAACAAACTTAACGTGATAGATGCTGGAGCTTTTGTGTCTTGATTTAAGTTAGACTTCAGCAGAGAATCTCCATTGTATAACAAGATTCTTCAAATACATCTGAATGAGTCAACAGATTTGACTGTTTCTGTATGAGAATAATTAGTTTACTGTTTGTTTTACTGTAGAGCTTTTGCTAAATGAGCAAACCTAAAAATGACACTTACAAATCTAATTGAAAGCATAGACATTTGATCATTTTTAGTCACCAAATAGATCAGTCTAGCGTTTTAAAATCTGAGAAGCAAATATGAGATCTAAAAAATATGTTGTGGAAATAGGTTTGAGAGATTCAATAAACAACTTATTATAAAAGATTAGTTGAACAATAGCTTAGCTTTGATAAATTAGTTTGGGACTAGATTCCATTATAATTTTTTGTCGGTCACACCCTTAAATCTTTTCACAGCCTCACAGATATACAATGAATTATTACTCTGAAGTTAAATTAGAATGAAATACAGCAATCCTTGTGGTCTCCTCCACCTTTTTACTTTTTGATTTTTTAATCTTGCAGTAGCTAGTAATGGAAGGGGAACCATACGAACCAATCAACTGAGCATGTGTAACCCAAGTAATACACTTAAAAGTTACTACGCTAATTAAAGGCAGTAACTGTAAACTGATTGCAAAAACAAAAATGTAAGAATGTAATTACATTACAGTAACTAATTACTTTGTATTCAGATTACACCCAACACTGCAAGTAAGTTGTTTAACAATGCAGGAATTTGACTCAATTATGTGATTTGCAATGCATTATGGGAGTGGGTGATCACTTCTCTGATTGGTGGATCTCCCTTAGGGATTATGGCTAGGGTAGTTCACACCAGAAATTTGTCAATAAAACAAGTAATTTCATAATTGTGTCTTTAAAATGTTGTATATTGTCAGTACATTTGTTTTTACTATTTTATTTCCTGTACCCAACAGAGCTGCTGTAAAAGCAGTAAACCTGTTTTCACATACATTCATTAATATCTGTAAACCACTTTGTGTGGGATTACTGCTATCTAAATATTTGAGTCCGGGATAACTGGAGATCAGTCTTTCATAAAGGTGTGCTGGAATTTTGCCACACTCTTCTTTGCAGAACTGCTTTAGTTCGGCCACATCGGAGGGTTTTTGAGCATTAACTGCCCATTTAAGGTCCCTCCACAACATCTCAATCGGGTTCAAGTCAGGACTTTGACTAGGCCACTCCAAAACTTTCATTTAGCATCTTTTGAGCCATTCAGAGGTGGACTTACTCCTCTGCTTTGTCTTGCTGCATAATCCAGTTGCGCTTGAGCTTCAACTCACGGACTGATGACCGGACGTTCTCCTTTAGAATTTTCTGTTAGAGAGCAGAATTCATGCTTCCCTCAATTATTGCAAGCCATCCTGAAGCAGCAAAGCATCCCCACACCATCACACTACCACCATGCTTGACCGTAGATATGATGTTCTTTTTGTGGAATTCTGTGTTTGATTGATGCCAGATGTAACGGGACACCTGTCTTCCTAACAGTTCCAGTTTAGACTCATCAGTCCACAGAACATTCTCCCAAAAGGTTTGAGGATCATCAAGGTGTGCTCTTCTGGGTTAGCAGTGGTTTTCACCTCGCCACTCTTCCATGGATGCCATTTTTGGCCAGTGTGTTTCTGATAGTGGAGAGAGAGGCCTGCAGTTCCTTGGGATGCTGCCCTTGAATTTTATTGGCTCTCACTGTGGTGCTTTGGAGTCCCAGAGTCTTTGAAATAGCTTTGTAACCCTTCCCAGACTGATGTATTTAAATCACATTTTTCCTCATCATTTCTTTCAACCTTGGCATAGTGTACTACTGGGTGAGACTTTTAAGTCAACTTCATGCTGCTGAAAAAGTTCTAGTTATGTGTTGATTTGATTGAACAGGTCTGGCAGTAATCAGTGTGTCTAATCCAGCTGAACCCCATTATCAATTCAGTTTCATAAATCTGGGAATTTAGTAAGTACAAAAACACAGAAGAAATCAAGATGGGGCAACTCGTTTTTTACAGCACTGTATACATATGTACATATATATATATATATATATACAATGTTTATTAGAGGTAGACCGATATATCGGTTTTACCAATTAATCAGTGCTGATAATTGCTTTTTGGAACTATCAGTTACTGACAAAAATATTTGCCAATAGTTTTTTCAGAATGTTTTTTATTTCAAAATAAGAGTCCTAGGTTTTGAGCTTGTTTATACTTTAAATAGCCCCATGTTATGCACCAAATCTTCATTTTTTCTGGTTATTATCGGGGTTTTGTTTGAACTAAAAACTAGGATTTTATTAATTATGGACTCTTTGTCTTTCCCTGCCATATTAAAGACAGAATAAAAAAAAATAAATAATTTCCCACCACCTGAGTTATTGGTATCAGCAAAATCCACTATCGGTCAACCTCTAATATATATATAAATTATATATTAGGGCTGTCAATCACTTGAATTGAATTAATGACATGGTATGCCAATTAATTAATCAAATGAATCGCAGTAAAACACATACATAAATATTTGCTGAGAAAGTCCCTCAAACAACAATAATTCAATATATAATGATTAAATAATGAAGTAAATAGTTATACTTAAATAATTATAAATAATATATATAAATAAATATATATATATATATATTTGTGTGTTTGTGTGTGTGTGTTATAAAAACAGAATAATACAGATCATTAAAATCTGTAATGCATTACACTATTTTGGGACACAAGAGAAGGATTAAAAAATGACAATACAAAAAGTGGCTTTAGAGTGCAAAATATCATTTATTTCCATATTATTGAACATAAGCCAATCATTGGCCTTCAGTTCAAAGCAATCCATTTTGCAACTGAATTCATCAATTATTCTGAGATTTATTATAAGGGCTTGTATAAGGATGCGTCAGTGTACACCTGCGTCAGACGGATGCTTTTGAAGCCTCTTGGATGTGTCGTGTCATAAACGCACCAGTTTTAGTTTGCTGTTTTAAGTTAAACGAAGTTTTGATTTGCACTCCATCAAGCTGTGTTTGAATGCAAGAACGTGTTTTGATCTTGTGTTGTCAGCTCTCGGTATGTTTGGTTTGTTATCCGTTGTCATTGCCTGTACAGCTGGAGTATCACTTACTGCCCCCTGGAGAAAACAGGTGCTACTCCATGCTTGAACTGCTCATTTCTTCCTTCCGGTCTGGGGACATGGTTAATTGCATACATTTTTGAACACATTATTTTTATATATATAATTATTCACACAGAATGAATGCATTAAATTGACAGCCATAATATATATATCATGAATTCACAAAAAATGCAATAACCACCACAGAGTTTTTTCAACAGTGGTGACTTCAACTGAGATTGGGGAGAATGTTGGTCTATGATTCTATGACTAAATCAACTGTCAATTATTAATGTGTATCTTATGAAACTTGGCAGTTGTGCTTTCCCCTGCCTACATGCTTAAGAATGCTGCTTAGCGAAAGGATCTCTTTACAACAGAAAAAGGAGAAACCACAATTGATGCTTTGAAAAAAAAAAATATATATATTTCTTTGACATCCGTTTAATGATTTTAATAACTTAATATGTTTCAACACAAAACAAATCTGTGTCATGTCATTGAAATGAACAAATCAAAGAAGCCTTCATATTATGGATTTGCCACCCCGTTTGTTAAGACTTAAACCAGAGAAAACCTCAAATAACTCTGCTACTATGTGTCAGTGTTATCTGTATGTCATCAGTACTGCCGGTCCACTTGAAAGGTGTCTGTGCTTGGAAGGGGCTCTTTGGACTGAGAGTGTTATGATGTGTGATCACCTCTTAATGAGATCCTGCCAAGTAAATCACATATATTGTTATTTTTTGCTTGAAGTCTGTCCCCTACCAGCCTCTTTCTACTTTTTCATCTTAAACATGAGCATTCTCAGCTGAACATCCAGAAGTTCTGTCAAATCCTTGAAAGAGACTGTCATATCTTAAAGGAATAGTTCAACCAAATATGAAAATTCGGTGATAATTTATCCTTCATGTTGTTCCAAAGCAGTATGATTAAACAAAAGGTGGTGTTAGAGACTGATGGCCTCAGGCACTGTTCACTTTCATTCTATGGAGAAAATAATGCATGGGTGAATAAATTATGTCAAAATTATTTAGATTTTTGGGGGAACAAGTCCTTTCAGACTTTCAATTTCAAGAAGAATTTCATGAAGTTCAAAGAACATATATGAGACTTATAATACATGCTTTGAGGATATTTCTAAAACACATTGTTTGCTTTTGTAACATCAATTGTGCTTAATGTCCACTGCATAAATACTTATTTGCAATGTAGGTCAAATTGTATTCTTTCCATTCAGTGTTTGATGTATTATGAAAAGAACATAATACATGACCAGTTTCATGTTAACAACAAGCCAAGCTGGCATAAACTCTACAAGTATGAGCAAAACCTGATGGTGTAAACATGGTCAATCCCACAAATGTACTTAGGAAAAGTGCTTGATTACTTCTTCTTTATTTTACATGTTAACGTGAAAACTTTCAAAAAAAAAAAACTCATTTTATTAAAGTTTACAAACCAAATCTTATTGTTCATTTCCAAGTTAAAGGGGAATTTTGAATCCCATATTTGGACCCACAGTTAGTAAATGGCTCACTAACAAATGTGTAAACAATGACTTTAACAAGGAAAAGCTGATGCAAAGTTTACAACATGTCATAATAGGGAATATGAGAGAAACAGATCAATTTGTAGGTCCTTTTTTACTATAAATTATCCTCCCTGCCCAGTAGGTGGCGATATGCACTGAGAATATGAATCACCAAAAACAAAAGAAGACGAATGTGAGTGTGAAAATTGGTATTTAGAGTGAAAAAGGACTTAAATATGAATCTGTTTCTCACACGCACTTATCATATCACTTCTGAAAACATGGATTTAACCACTGGAGTCTTATTAAAAAGTGGATATTTGTAGAAATATCAGCATTAAATTATGTTTCTAATAAACACCTTGTAGTGTCATGGCCATAAGCATAAATTTAATGGCAAAATGAATTGTAAAAGCATCAACTCTGTTACCTTTTTAAAGACATATACAGGTAGCTATATTCTCCTAACATATATTACACATTTTAAATTTAGCTTGACATGTTACAGTGCAATTTATTAAAACTTAAAGGAATAGTTCTTCCAAAAATGAAACTTTTCTCATCATTTACTCACCCTCATGCCATCCCAGATGTGTGTGACTTTCTTTCTTCTGCAGAACACATATAAAGATTTTTAGAGGAATATTTCAGCTCTGCAGGTTCCTTACAATGCAAGTGAATGGTGACCAGATATTTGTAGCTCCAAAAATCACATAAAGGCAGCATAAAAGTAATCCATATGACTCCAGCGGTTACATCCATGTCTTGAGAAGGATATAATATAATATCAAATGTCCTCCCTTCCCAGTAGGTGGCGATACACAAAGAGAATGTGAATCGCCAAAAACAAAAGAATAATGTCAGCTTGAAAATGGATATGTATAGTGAAAAAGGACTTAAATATTGATCTGTTTCTCACTCACACCTATCATATTGCTTCTCAAGTCATGGATTTAACAATGTGGATTACTTTTATGATGCCTTTATGTGATTTGTGTAGCTATAAATGTCTGGTCACATTCACTTGCATTGTAAGGACCTACAGAGCTGAAATATTCTTCTAAAAATCTTCATTTCTGTTCTGCAGAAGAAGGAAAGTCATATACATCTGGGATGGCATGAGGGTGAGTAAATGATGAGAGAATTTTCATTTTTGGGTGAACTACCCCTTTAAAGGCATTCCTTGTCTGATTTGATGTTTAAAATCCAACAGAAATTTACTTTAAAAATCACCTTTTTAAAATGGAAATGCCCCATACAAATGATTATAATATGTTGCCAGTAATTATTTCTTCTGTTTATCACAGGCTATAGCCAACTATCTTTTAAATAGTCTTACAAATCATATACAGTACATTAATAACTTTAACATTTAGACCTGCATTGGATAAGAATGCTTTCTATATGCTGCTAAACTATTTTCGTACTCTAAGCGCCAAGGCACACGGGTAAAAACAACCATCTCTGATAAACGCACGCCACCTGGTTTCCTGAGGTGAACGTCGTCTGGGAATGCGCGGACAAAGGTGAGCAAAAACACAGGTGAACCCACCAAGCCGTGACGCAACCCGGCTCACGTCAACAAAGCAATCCATCACCACTCTAATAGATATTTGTTCATATATGCCTGACCGCTTTATTTCAAAACAGGGTGTGCAGCATGATCCTTGTCTGTTTAGCAAAGATTAATTTTAAGACTTAAAGACAGCTCGTCAGGCCCCGCCCCCTGTAGGCATACCCGGAGGTGAGCGGCTATATTAGCCAGATGTGCGACTGCTCGAGATGTTACATGCACTTATACTTCAGCAGCAGGTACGAGTCCTGTCACTCTCACGGTCTGGATTGTGTTTGACAGCGCTGTGTGGGTATTTAGCTCCGTATGTGGAACCAAGGGTTGGACAGTTAAACCAGTGTCACCAAATCACGTCTGAACATGAAACTGGAAGTGTTTTGTGGGGGTCACTACGACTCTAAGCCCGTGGAGCTGTGTAGCGACGCCGAGGGCAGTATCCCGTCCCCGCTGTCCGCAGAGGAGGAGCTGGGCTCAGATGGAGACTGCGTTGCGCACAGTCCGGCACCTGTTACTCCGTGCGCGGAGAGCAAAGGCAAACCCTACACCAGGAGACCCAAGCCGCCGTACTCCTACATCGCTCTGATCGCCATGGCCATCCGCGACTCGAACTCGGGTCGACTGACCCTCGCCGAAATCAACGACTACCTCATGAAAAAGTTCCCGTTTTTTCGAGGCAGCTATACGGGATGGAGGAACTCCGTGCGCCACAATCTGTCTCTGAACGACTGCTTTCTGAAGGTGCTGCGGGATCCCTCCAGACCGTGGGGCAAGGACAACTACTGGATGCTGAACCCGCACAGCGAGTACACCTTTGCGGATGGAGTGTTTCGGCGGAGGAGAAAGCGCATCAACAAAAAAGCCGGCAAAGAGCCAGAGGGGACGAGCCAAGCTGCTATAGTGGACACTACGCCTCCTTCCAGTTCCAAGTTCACGAGCTCCTTCGCCATCGACAGCATCCTCAGTCGACCTTTTAGGAAAGAGGAACGCCCCGCTCTCAAAACTGACACCTGGCTAGGGGGAGTGGATATGCTCCCTTATGTCATGCGTGGCTCCCCCGTCTCTCTACCGCACTCGCAGGTGCTTCGATCCTATGGAGCACCCGAGGACCCTGCCATGAGCTGCCGTCACCAAAGGGACCTCTTCCCGTTCCAGCTGACCTCCGAGTGCCTCTCGATACCGCACACGACCGCCTTGGCACCTGTGCCAGCTTTAGCGGGCTATCACCCGTTCAAGATTGACTATTTGCTGTCTTAATGGTGTGAGGGTCTGGGCTGGGGAACGTTGGCACTTTCTGTACTCATGACTTGTCAAAGACTTTTCGCAAAGTTCATTTCATCAGGCTGCATGTCGTCACCAAACTGATTGGTTTTGGGACATTGTCGAGAAAGTTTGAGTGGAGTGAACACACAAAGTGAACAGAAAACTATTTAATTGTCTGTTGTTTATTGTCCTAATGAACGATTGCTTTTGTTCATGTGTGTATTTATGATGTTTTTTTTTTTTGTTTTGTTTTGTTTTTTTGTCAGTTGTTTATTGATTGCGATTGTTCTGAATTTGCTAAACCATTCGCCTCTGATGATCTTATGAAAGTAAAAGTATACCTGTATTCATTTCAGATTTACTCAGACAAGCTCAACATGAGTTCTAAAAGAGAAGCTGAGGATGTTGCATCAAAGTCGTAAACTGGAATTACTTCATTGTTCCTGACAAGCATGCGCATTTTAACTGGATAATAAAATCTATTTTCAAATGAAACACGAATTGGCATTGATCCTTACTAATCGATGAGTTCCATCAAGTATCTCTTAAGATCCTTGCCATGAAATATGATGGCAATGCAAAAGACGTATTTTAAATATATGTTCATATATGGTTTACACTTATAAAAATGTCACATACTTGTACATATTTGCACAAAATATTACAAAATGGACGTTTTCATTGATATAACATTTTCCCAAATACTCGTGGGATTTAAACATGTTCATATATGACCATATCTCCGATTTCTGTATGGGACACAAATTCACAATGGCTGTTCCTTTAAATTTTCCATCGTTGTTCTCAATAATGGTTGGCTCTAACGTACATTTTGATAGGAATAAAAATCAAGTAATTTGATTGTTTTCAACATTTACACGTTACATTTCGTCATATGTAATTGGCATCATACTTGTAAAAGACAGGGAGCTTGTTGCAATTCCTGTACTTCATGTTATCCTATAGGTCACTATTAGCCTTCTGTCTGATTTGCTTTTGTTCTTTATCTTATAGCACCCTACTCTGCCTAAATATGAAGATAGATCCGCAGCCGTTTTTAGTCCTTGGTCAAGTACAATAAAACAATGATAAAACAGCTTTCATTTTTAGGAAGCTGTGAACATGACATTCCCAACGGGACGGGGTGTGAAATAGTTGTATACTTCACCACGAGCTGTCCACGGTCCTGAAGATAAGACGACATACCTCAATTTCCCTATTAGGATAACGTAACCAAATACGCTTGATTTGAATGTGTAGTATATTTGTATCTACTGACCATAAAAACCTTTTTGAGAGTTAAACGTGTTGCAAATTATTACTCCGTTTTGACTATTTATTATTATTATTAACATTGGCGTTGTTGTTGCTGTTGTTATTAGAGTAATACTACTAATACTACTACTACTACTACTACTACTACTACTAATATTGTCGTTGTGGTTGTTGTTATTAAAGTAATAATAATATTTTAATAATAATAATAATAATAATAATAATAATAATAGTAATCCTATTAATTAGTGGAAGTTAGTAGGGTACAATGGGGCAAAAGTCACCCGGGTAAAAGGCACTTATGATTTAAACCCCCAAACTACTTAATATTAATAATAATTATTATTATTAACAATAATAACAATAACAACAATAATAATATTGTCCTTGTTGTTGCTGTTGTTATTAGGGTAATAATAATAACAATAGTATTGTCGTTGTTGTTGTTGCTGTTGTTATTAGAGTAATAATAATAATAATATTGTCATTGTGGTTGCTGTTATTAGAGTATTAATACTACTACTACTACTACTACTACTACTACTTCTACTAATAATAATAATAATATTGTCATTGTGGTTGTTATTATTAAATAAATAATAATAATATTAATAATAATAGTAATCATATTTATTAGTGGTAGCTAGTATGGTACAATGGGGTAAAAGGCACTTATTATTTAAACCCCCAAAATACTTATTATTAACAATAATAACAATAACAACAATAATAATTTTGTCGTTGTTGTTGCTGTTGTTATTAGAGTAATAATAATAAAAATATTGTCATCATTGTTGTTGTTATTAAAGTGATAATAATTATTAATATAATAATGGTAATCCAATCCTACCAACGAGGCAAATAGCACTTTTGTTTTGATTTTCTCCCCCCAAAATAGGCAGTTTTAACTTATTATTTTTATTATTATTGATACTGGTGTTGCTGTTGTTATAATAATAATAATAAGATTGTCGTTGTGGTAGCTGTTGTTATTAAATTAATAATAATAATGTTGTCGTCATTGTTGTTGTTGTTGTTAAAGTAATAATAATTATTCATATAATAATGGTAGTCCTATTTATTAGTAGCTAGTAGGGTACAACGGGGCAAAAAGCACTTTTGATTTGATTTTCTCCAACAAAAAAAAATACTCCTTTTTAACTTATTATTGATATTGGTGTTACTGTTGTTATAATAATAATAATAATAATAATGTCGTTGTTGTAGCTGTTGTTATTAAATTAATAATAATAATGTTGTCCTCATTGTTGTTGTTGTTAAAATAATAATAATTATTAATATAATAATGGTAATCCTATTTATTATAGTAATAGCTAGTAGGGTACAACTTTTGATTTGACTTTCTCCAAACAAATACTCTGTTTTAACTTATTATTATTATTGATATTGGCGTTGCTGTTGTTATAATAATAATAATATTGGCGTTGTTGTTCTTGTTATTAAAGTAATAATAATAATAACAATAATAATAATCCTATTTATTAGTTGTAGCTTGTCAGGTAGAACGGGGCAAAAGACAACCTGGTAAAAGGCACATTTGATTTGATTTTCTCCCAAAACAATAAACAGCAACAAAAAGTATCACAGTCCTCAACACCAGGGGCGGATTGGCCATATATTTTGCATGTTAAATTTCTGATGCGTTAGATGATTTCACGCAATGTTTTTAGTTTGATTTTGAGGTAATTTGATTCAAATATATATATTTTAATTATTTTTAAAATATAGCAAATTTATAATCAAAATGCCTAAAATGATCACATTTATTTTGAAATAAAATACTTATTTTTCATTTTCAAGTTTGCCCAAAGTTATTAAATCAAAAGTTTTTCAATAACTTTTCAATAAGTGAAAGGATAGGAGCTGCAATGTGGGCTCACATTCACTGATCACAATGGAGATTCATTTGTTTATAGAATACTTGAGTTATTTCATGTTATGAAATGCCAAATGTGACTGAAATGAACAGAAAATGGTGCACCCTTTTCTAAAGTGGATGTTTTTAATAAGCATTATCTTCATTTGTTACCCAAAAAAATCTTGCTGTCTCAAAAACATTTGCCCTATGACTTTTGTCCCTTTATTTCTCATTTATACGATATCATTATAACCCCTCTGGGGGACTTTTACCCCAAATGTTGGGTCAAAATCTCCCTCACCACTTATTATTATTTATTTATTTTAAGAATTTTAATCAAAACAACAACCAATACTACCAATCAAACGGACCAGGCCTGCGGCCTCCCATCGCATAACTCAAGAGACTCTACTGCAACCTACAGGTTACAATGTACAATATCTTCACAAGCATGATGGGGCAAAGCTGAGATAGTTTAAGCGTAAGACTTTTACTAACCAATCTTACTCTACAATAAAGATTTACAACAAAACCTAAAACCTATAGATTCTTTGTTACTTTAATATATGTTTTAATGCATATAAATCAAGATGAAGATGCATGGATTATTCAAACCCACAATTCCCCATAACAAGGCAATCTTTGTTATTATCGCACAGTTTATTTGTTTGATTGGAATTTAAACAATTGCTGAAGTTGTTGGATTATTGAGAGAAACATTCGTCATTGTAGGCGCCTCGAGAAGTCGATGCTTTGTTTTTTTCTTCGCTGAGTTTCCCCGAGAGCGGACACAGATATATTTAGTAAGTGAATATTTATATTTTCTGTCCAGAACTACAAATATCCGTCCGCTTTACGCGGAGGGTAAAAGGCTTTAAAATTGACATTATACAATCCATTTAAAATTGGACTCGGAGACTCTAGGTCAGCTTGTCACCTTTCGTCAAGAGGTCACCAAAACAGCAGATGAATCCAGCAGTCTAGTACAACAATATTATCCCCACAACAAGAGGCTGTAGTGTTGAACATTCAAAGTCTTTCACGTATTTTTCTTTTGCTCCGAGTAAAGATTCTCTGAGCCAAGTGTGCATCCTGAACGCAGCGGGGAGAGGGGGTTTGATGTTGCCGGGAATTTCGGGCCGATTCTTTTCATTTTACCTTTATTGTTATGACGAGGGCTGATTTTATCATCACATCCTTTTGTCGTCTTTGATGCCTCTGTAAACTGCCCTCGCAATCAGAGCATTCATATATTTCAGTGCGTGTATTCGAGTTAGTTAATAAGAGGTTGAATAATGGTTAATATAGTATCATCGACTAAATATCCTTTGCGACTAGAATTATTATAACCCTATAAAAAGCTTTTTTGTAACATGGGCGAGGAGCAATGAGTGAGTGTGTGTGTGTGTGTGTGTGTGTGTGTGTGTGTGTGTGTGTGTGTGTGTGTGTGCGTGTGTGTGTGTGTGTGTGTGTGTGTGTGTGTGTGTGTGTGTGTGTGTGTGTTTGTGAAAAATATTAAAAAGGGGTTCCTGCAAATAGCCTACTAAAGTCATTTGACTTTGGGGTGTATTTAAACTCAGGCATCTCTAGCAATCTTTATCTATAATTAATATTGCAGAAGGCAGCTGACCTCAAGGAAAATATTACCTTTTTTCTGATGTTTTCAAGGTTTCTATAAGCTCTAAAATTGCAAATAATGCACAGTAAATACTAATATTTATCTCAAATATATATATATAGTTCTAGTTTTAATTAAGTTACCGTTACTCTCTATACCCTAAAGTAGTCATCAAATAATAATAATAATAATAATAATAATAATAATAATAATAAAGTGGTCATAATTAACTAGTTCTTAAAATGTCACATTTTGGAATCATAATTCATATATATATACACACACGTTCTTAAAATGTTGGCTTTCAGTAGAACTCAAAATGATCAAGTACAAAAGTGCGGCTGTGTGGAATAACCTAGAACTTGCGCTTGAATAAATTATGCAGGTTTGGTCAAAACAAGGATACTTCTTTAAAAAAAAAAAAATGTTGGTCGTTTTAATTCTTTTTACTATTGTTTTTGTTTTGTTGTAGCTGGTTGATAGTTGTGATTTGTGTGAAATCACCATGAGGGTGTTTATTGTTAATAAATTGAAGTCATTCTTCTTTACTCAATTGTACTTTAAAAAAGTCCAGACTTTACTTAAAAAAATAAGTTCAATATACTTCAGCAAAATAAGTAGCCTACGTTTATTTAGAAAAAGCATACAAACTGATTGTCTTAAATAAACCTAAGTAAGGTTAGCTAATTAGATTTTACAGTGTGGAAATGTATCATTTAAGCCCTAATTTGTTTTAAAAATAGCAAGAAATATTTTTTTCTGAGGTATATTTATGTTCTTGCTATTTTTAGGATTAAATTCAAACGTTAATGCAAATTTAAAAAGTGCATTATCGTAAAAAAAAGAATAAAAGTGTAATTTCTTAGTCATTAAATAATATTAATAATAATTATTGTTATTATTTATATTCATGTTTATTATTTATATAAATTTATATTTGTTATATTATTTATATAATATTGTATTGTTATTATTATTTATAGTAAATTATTTAAATAATCTTATATTATTATTATCATTATTATTAAGCATTCCACGTGAACTGCAAACAAAGAGTAACTTTATTAAAATTATTTTGGCTAAATCAAGTAACTTTGGCCATTTATATTAGCTTTGATTGTTTCTTTCAGAATAATCATGAATGTTGCTTTGCACTGGAGATTTTTCCATACGGCCAATTAAGCTCACTTTCCACTATTAATTAGTTGTCCTCTGAGGAGGGGTGATAGGGGTGCGGGACGGTAAACTGACACTGCGCTGTGTGTGGTATCCGAGCAGCGGCGCAGCGGCTGATGGAAAAAGCCTGCTTCCACTCATGTCAAAACCATTTATCCAGAACAGCGCTTTACAAGAACTTGTATACACTTGGTGAGGGTCTTTTTTTCGCCCACCCCCCCTCAATTCCTCCTTGACAAGATGCTCAACCAAGTCACTGCCTTACGTGCGCACATTCTTCTCTCTTTTGACGTTCTTTCGGTGGTCAAAAGCGCGTGTTACAGAGTCATTAAACCGTGCCACTCAGTGCTAGACGTGCTTTTCTATCTCAACCTCCCACCTCCCTCCCAGTGCCAGGACTCACCAAAACACGCCATTAATTATTGGCGTGGAGGTCTGACAGCGTTCTCCACGGTGTTTGGCGTGTGGCGCTGTTGATGGAAATGTCGGAGCGGGCTTGATAAATGGCGTTATTGCGTGTATTTAGGTTGTCAGAGGGGAGGTGGGGAGCCTATCTATTCGGACTCTGCACAGCCTCCCGCCTGACCGATAGCTGGAGGCATGCCAGACATGGAAAGGGGTGGGTCTCCACAGTTCGAGGAGATTTCTTGGAGGAATTTTGTGGGGATCTAGGGGGCAGAGAGAGATTTACGAATTGATAGGTGGTCGCGTTTTGTTTGGCCGCACGTCTTTGCGCCAGAAGACTCCGGAGCATTGAGTTTCCTTCTCCTAAAGGATTAGCCCTGACGATGGCCACCGAGAGACTAAGGAGGGGTCACTATCCTGGCGACACACAGCTGGTGGCCTCAACCAGGAGCGCGTCCTGCGAGCAGAGCTGGATTCTGACGCACTGACCTGCACACCTCGAAGAGACTTGCCTTTCGGATAGAGTAACATTTTGTACTTTTTCTTTTAGTTTATCTTGTTGGGAGAAATAAAACCACTTCTTAAATAGCCTACGGACAATTTTTGTCTTTTTTTTTTCGTTGTTGTTGTTACTTTTTGTCACTAACCCATAGCGCTTAACAATGACGACTGAAAACTCCCAGCAACAGCTGGACCCGCCGCCTCCCCTCAGATCCAGTCCGGCGTCCAGTGGCATGCACTCGGCTATCCAGAGCGCACAGACTGTGCTGGAGAGCACAACTGCGACCGGTACAAAAGGGAAAAAGTCAAATTCGGGCATGAGACGCCCCGAAAAGCCACCTTACTCATACATCGCTCTTATAGTCATGGCGATCCAGAGCTCGCCGACCAAAAGGTTGACACTCAGTGAAATTTACCAGTTCCTCCAGGCTCGCTTTCCGTTTTTTAGAGGTTCCTACCAGGGCTGGAAAAATTCCGTCAGACATAATTTGTCTCTAAACGAGTGTTTCATCAAACTTCCCAAGGGCCTCGGGCGCCCGGGCAAAGGCCATTATTGGACCATTGACCCCGGGAGCGAGTTCATGTTTGAGGAGGGCTCGTTTCGACGCAGACCACGGGGTTTCCGAAGGAAATGCCAGGCTCTGAAACCCATGTACCGCATGATGAACGGAATCGGCTTCGGTGCTTCTATGCTGCCTCAAAACTTTGACTTCCAGTCCCCTTCCGCGTCCCTGGCCTGTCATACCAACGGCTACAATCTGGACATGATGACCAACGCTGTGCCCGGCGTTCATACGGGCTACGATGGACTTACTGCAAGTCACCACGTCTCACACATGTCCCCGAGCTCCGGCTCTACATACATGACGGCATGCCAAGTCACCTCAAACGGCGAGTATGGCCCTGACAGCAGCAATAGCCCACTTCATTCACCCCCGGCGATGTCCGGCTCTTTGGAGTGTCATTCGCCGTATGGAGCCGCCTCAGCGCACTGGCCTTCATCTGGTGTTTCTCCCTATGTTAAACAGCAGCCACTGTCCTCTAGCAGTCCGACCTCCTCTGGATTACACTCGAGTATGTCTCCATATTCTCTGGAGCAAAGTTATTTGCATCACAACGGCAGAGATTCGGCGGCCGACATCTCAGGTAAAACTATATGAATGCCCACTTTAAATGTCTCGATTTCACATTTCCATATATGTGATTGAAGAAATAACATTGAAGGCACCTTACTAAAGCGTTTAGAGAGATAAATAATATTTAAAATGTGTGTTGTTATTGTAAAATAAATTTGAATAAAAGGCCACATTTAAAATCGAGGAATTAGCCTCTAAAATATAATACAAATATATTAAATTATTTCAATTGTTATTAATAGCATTCATGGTAGTTATATCTATGTATTAAGAGGACAATTCCTACAATCACAACATGCTTTCTTTCTTTTTCAATTTGAGTTTTTATTTTTTTGTCTATTCTTTTCTAGGGTCCTATGCATTAGGTTTACCTCATGTATAGGACATATAAAATGTTATGAATGTCAAAGGCCTAACGCTGTTTAAAATTGAAGTTCAACTGTGTAAATAAACAATAAATGTTTGTTTGATCATCTGATTTAGCTGTAGTGCTATTTTGGAGAAGCAATCTAATTAGGACAACTAGAAATGTTTAAGTTAAAAATGTGTATTTGACACAAGGCTTTTGTATGCTTTTTGGATTTCCGTCTATCATTTTTTAAGGTTAAGAAAACACTGTCGTCTTTGCCAGTGGATTGGTAATGAAAACCCAACATTTCTGCAAGACAGAGAGGATTTACAAGAGAGGCTTAGGGTTGAGTTTAGCCAGCACGGACTGTTTTAACAGCTGAGCTCCAGGTGACAAACACAAATGAATCACCTAAATGTTTAATGAGTGGAAAAAATACGCCACGAATAAGAACATATTGTAAAATTCTAAGGACGTGTAGAAACAAGAATGGGGGGAAAATCTGATATCAACTGAACCGGATTCATTTAGAATATAGGAAAATAGACAGATCTGCAGACAATACAACCGTTAACTCTTAAATGAACCGATTTAACGATTAACATGTCAGTTTACGACAAGCACATACTAATGCATTGCGTCTAAGACTCAAAATCAATTTTGAAATGGATTACATTTGCCGAAAGTACTGTTATAAAGCGTGTCGCACTTTTAAAACCTCAAATGTACGATTGGAAAATCGCTTATGCAGTAGAAAATAAAAACGCGAATGCACACTCTTCTATGAAGATTGTATTTATAAATAAGAAAAAATGCAAATATTAATAATGATTTCTAATTTATTTTTGAATTGTATATTTTTTGCAGTAGAAATGTCTCGATATCAGGCCCACCCCTCGCCAGTCTGTGACAGAAAAGACTTTGTGTTGAACTTCAACGGCATTACGTCGTTTCATCCGTCCACCAGTGGATCCTACTATCATCATCAGCTACATCACCATCAAGGTGTCTACCAAGATGTGAAGCCATGCGTTATGTAAACTATGTCAAGCAGAGGATTCATAAATGATGTGCTCGCAATTGCGAAATTATGTGCTCGAGGCACAGTTATCTACGTGAGAAAAAAGGAAGATGCAATGGAAGAAAGAAGGAAATGAATTCATCGGAAGAGAGCACTACAAAGGGAGCGAGGACTTGTGGGCTTCGAGGTTTATAAAATATTTACTCTCTTGGAACAAACCTCGAAACTTCTACAAACAGGAGACATATTGTTTGACAAAACGTCCAATCTATCCTGTCAATAATAGCCTAGATTTTATTTTTAATTCGCTTGTTTGAATTTATCACATTTCTACAATTTTTGTTTGGGGAAGGGGGGAGGGGGGGGGGGCGAGCACAATAAAGGCGTTGTAAAATTATGTTTTTTTAATGCACTCAGCAACATACAGAATTTGTGGGAAAATATGTCATAAACCCACTTGAAACCCGTTTGCAATTTTACGTGTGTTTCTTTTTCATTTTTTCCTCTTTTTTTGACAACTCATTAAAGATTCCACCTCCTATATTCAGAGGGGTGAATTATATTGGTTTTAACTTCATGTGTAAAAGGAAAAAGAGCTACGAAAATCACAATAGAATAATAATGACTGCACTTTTGTTAGTTTAACAAGTTGAAAAAAATACTTTTATGTACATACAATAAAACTATGTATTCTCAAAAACCATTCAGTGTATTTGTTTATTTAATGCTGAGTTTTGTTTTGCCGGACAAAGTCTAACTCTTGTGCACATTTCTAACATGAAAACAAAACAAACAAAAAAGTAAATATTTGCACAACTGTTTTGGCTAAATTTTTTTGTCAACAAATGTATTGTTTTTATTTAGGATATAAAAACAATTTTACAAAAATGTACATAATGGAAAGAAGAATGTTGGAATGAAGATTTTTTTTTTCCACTCTTTTTCACTCTGTAGTGAAACCCGAATTTTACTAAAAGTCGTCCTTGTTTTTGCATGTTTGAAAAAAGTGTAAAAGGGGAAACGAAAAGGATCAAGAGGCAAATTGAAATTGCGAAATTGTAAAAAGACCATGCAACCCAGACACGACACAAATGTTACTTTTAGATCATTATGAAAATATAACCATATTTAATTTTTCATAGCTTAAGCAACAAGTGGCGACTCTCATTTGCTCTATGCCATCTAGCCTAAATGAAAAAGAAATATCACACGCAACAAAACCTTTTTCAATCATTTATTTAATAAATCAAAGCGCTTTAGAATCGGAACGACCCTGAAATCAGTTAATAAAAGCGGGAGAGATTTGTAGTTCAATGTGAGAATTATTGGAAGATTATCAGAAAGAGGAATGAATAAAGAATGTCAGGAAGCATGTCGAGATGTTAAACACTGTATAATGTCGCCATCTACCGTTATGCTCAAGAAAATGTGAATGAGCGGCCATGATCAATAGATTATTCTTTTTCTGATAATAATATTAAAAACAAGGATAAATATAACACATTCTAGTTTCACATCACTTATGTCAAAGAACAAGATGGTAAGCTAAAGTACAATCTGCTTCATGTGGTAATATCTAAATGAACTGCTTTGATTCAAAACTGAAATCTTATTTAACAGGTCTGAATTAAAAAATAAAAATAAGGGTTTGATCAGGGCAAAATTGCTCCTTAAGTTAACAGTTGCACTCAGCTACCACTTCTTTATCTCTGGTAAATAAAAGTGTATTGATCATGCACTTAAAAACATTGATTTTCATGGTAATGTTAGTAAGTCTCTCACTGGACATTACATTTGAAAAATAATACAGTAGATTACACTTTGAATTGTATTATTAAGCAAGTTTGAGTAGACTTATCAAAAATTATGTTTGCTAGTTAATTGTGGGATTATTTAAAACATTGAAAGTGTTTACATTTCAATCTACAATACAGCACCATTTCTAGAAATAAACTTTAGTTGCACGCAATGAACATGACTAAAAAAATGCACCCTTCTTTGATAAAGCAACATTACTGTATTAAAAAAAATATGTTTAAATATCATTTTAAAATCACTTTGTAAAAATGTTTGTAAAAACTCCATTTAGAGTATACCATAAAGAGCTATTTACCTGATCTTACCCTTAAATAAGTTTAAAGAGATTAAAAGGGGCACACCTTCAAAATAAATAAATAAATAAACAAATAAATAAACTTTAAAGAAATGGCTCCTCCTTTGATAACACTTTCTGCATTGTAAATATATGACACTGAATTCATAATGTCTCATTAAACACCTTATAATAAGTTATAACGTCTCATTAATAATTGTAACTGCAGTTAAATTACATTATAAGACTACCCTTATTTATAGTTATACTTTAGAGAATAATGCATTACAAGAAACATCCGATTTGAATGCAGCAGAAGTTCATAAAGTTAATGGTATAAGTGCTGATCATATTATAAGCAGACTTTACGTGCTTCAAGTTACAAAAGCAATATATTCTTTATGAACAGCCATAAATTAAAGTTGTAACATCCAATACATTGCAAGTCAAACTTATATAATGGAAGTGATTTATAAAATACATCCACAAATAAGATGCACAAACATTCAAGTTTATTGAATAAAGTCCAGTATCAGTTTGATTTTTTATTTATTTTATTATTCTTGGGAAATTTTACACCCAAGAATATTGGCCACATGTGTTATCAACATTACATAATTAAAGTTGCTGTGTGTTATGTATATAACTTCCAACATGACTTGTAATGTCTTATAACTACTTAGAATATCTTATGGATGTTTATAAGAAGACATTGCTTTTGTCACTTACTTAAAGCATACCTATTATATATATATATATATATTTTTTTTTTTCTGCAGATACATTGTGATGTTGCTTGTGTTATAATGCATTATTCTCTAAGGTACAACTACGAATAGGTAATATTATAATGTATTATAATTGTGCTTACAAATATTTATGAGAAGATATAACCTTTTATAAGGTATATTATGAGACATTACTAATGCATTATAAATATGGGCTTCATAGAAAATTTTACCCATACTTTTGACAAATATGTATAAATGATGCTCACTTGCATGAGATTGTAGACAAACAGTCTTCTAGAAGAAGCTGTTTTTCCCTACATAGAAGAGTCGCCCCCTTATGGAGGCTACTATGTTCAGATCACATGACCAGCCATTGAACCAGCTTGATTTTAAAATGTTCTTGATAAAATGTAAGTTATGTTTGCCTATGTAAATCTCAGCGTCATAATACTGTGATTTTGGGGGTGTTTTTTAACACTAGGTTGCTAGGTTGTTGATCACTAGCTCAAGTCATTATATTCTGGTCTTTAGATATCGCTTGTTCCTCTTTCAATTTAAGAATTGGTATATTTTTTTACTGTTTAATTGTCCATCAGTTGAGAATAGTATGTGAGATCGTTTAGAACATTAATAGCACACTTTTCCTCAACAAGCCGCATGATTTTTGACCAGAGCTATGACTGAAGCCGGGCCTTTACACAACAGTGGCTAAATGTTATTACTACAAGTTCAGTTAGTATCCCGATTAAAAACATAACCAGAGTATAAATAAGGCCAGAATTAAACTAAACCAATAGTTTAAACAAATTCTTTAATTAGCAGTAACAGTACTTACATGCACATGTCAGTGTACTTATGGCAAAGCACAAGTTTTCCGAAATCAAACTCGTCTACAATTCTTGGAAGCATATTAGATTTTACCTCAGAGAAAAATTGAAAATCAAATGGCACATCAATAATAAATTGCTCAGTTGGAGCCCAAACAAGCAGCTTACATTTCTCTAGGCCAGTGCAAAACATGTCTAATTGCACTTGGAGGTAGTGCCCACAGGGTCCTTTGGGTTGTAGCTGAGGAATGCCATCCACCATCTTCAAATCAGCGAGCTTGCCAGAGAACAGTTCTGCTAGATGTGTGCAGTTTCTGCTCAAAAAAGGGCACTTGATTCACAGCAGCTCTGAGGAGTTTAATATTCCATGTGGGCTTGCAGAAAGCCACGGCTCCTTACAGCTAACTACCATTCCTCTCCTCTCAACAGCATACCCAGAGCTCTCAATCCTTGCAAGAGCCAATTCCTCATTCCCATTACCATATCTAGTAGCATGATTGCCATGGAACCTAGGGAAAAGGTGCTCTTGTACAAAATTGTCTGGCTTGGAGGACACACGCAAAGGTGCCTTTTTTGCAGAGCTAGCAGTTATTCGCAATTTCCGTGCATCGTACCATACATGAGAGGGACTTGAACGGACAGTGTTTCATTTCCTATTACTGATCACCTTCATGCTGCACCCACCGATGTGTAACATCTCCTTTTATGTTCCACAGGAGATTGGAAGTCACATGGGTTTGGAACAACATGCAGGTGAGTGAATAATGACAGAATTTTCATTATAGGTGAAATATCGCTTTAACAGCTTTATGACGGAATTAGATGTTCACATTAAGGGAATACACTATTATAGACATAAGCATAGTAGTTTTACCAGTATTAGCGTACTTACCTTTGTCCAAGATGCCTCTTAACTCGTGATTAAATGCTGTACTTACCTGGATTAGGTAGAATTACCATTCTGATGAAAAGGAAAACAATAAAAAAGTTAGGTAAACCTTCAAATTAATTTAAAAATGGACAAACTTGGAAATAAGATGTCCATACACTGGCGACCAAAAGTTTGGAATAATGTTCAGATTTTGCTGTTTCAGGTGGAAATTGGTACTTTTATTCACCAAAGTGGCATTCAACTGATCACAAAGTATAGTCAGGACATTACTGGTGTAAAAAAACAACATCATCACTATTTGAAAAAAGTAATTATTATTCAAATCTAGACAGCAGCATCACTCCAACACCTTATCCTTGAATAATCATGATAAATTGATCATTTGGTACTAATCGCTTGCCATTATATCAAACACAGATGAAAGCAATATGGTTCATTAAATGAAGCTTAACATTGTCTTTGTGTTTGTGTTTGATTTGTCACAGTATACAATAGACTGGCATGTCTTAAAGTCAATATTAGGTCAAAAAATGGCAAAAAGAAACGGCTTTCTCTAGAAACTCATCAGTTTATCATTTTGAGGAAAGAAGGCTATACAATGCTTGAAATTACCAAAAACTGAAGATTTCATACAAAGCTGTACACTACAGTCTTCAAAGACAAAGGACAACTGGCTCTAACAAGGACAGAAAGTGATGTGGAAGACCAGATGTACAACTAAACACGTGGATAAGTACATCAGAGTCTCTAGTTTGAGAAATAGATGCCTCACATGTCCTCAGCTGACAGCTTCATTGAATTCTACCCGCTCAACACCAGTTTCATGTGCAACAATAAAGAGAAGACTCAGGGGTGCAGGCCTTATTGGAAGAACTGCAAAGAAAAAGACTCTTTTGAAAAAGAAATACAAAAAGAAAAGGTTAAAGTGGGCAAAGAAACACAGACATTGGACAACAGATCATTGGAAAAGAGTGTTATGGATCTTAACCCCATTGAGCTTTTGTGGGATCAGCTAGACTGTAAGGTGTGTGATAAGTGCCCGACAAGACAGTCACATCTTTGGCAAGAGCTACAGGAAGTGTGGGGTGAAAGGTCACCTGAGTATCTGGATAAAATGACAGCTAGAACGTCAAGGATCTGCAAAGCTGTCATTGCTGCACATGGAGGATTTTTTGATGAGAACTCTTTGAAGTAGTTTAAGAAGTTCTGAACATTGTTTTCAAATTGTAATAGTAATTTTTCACGTTATTAATGTCCTGACTATACATTGTGATCAGATGAATGAAACTTTGGTGAATAAAAGTACCTAATTATTTCCATAAGAGCAAAATCTGTACATCATTCCAAGTTTTTGGGCACCAGTGTAAATGTCAGACTAATTAAACATCCTACTTAAAGTCAGGGAAGTTTGTTAGTTATCCAGGTCATTGTAGAATGTTTAGAGTAATTTTAGTCAACTGGATGCACATTCTTCTGGAAAATACACCAACTTAACTACAATTACTCTACAGCTACATTTATGGGGGCAGTCACACTCAGATTATAATCCAAACACCTTTAGCATAGCCAGATAAACCATATGCAAAACAATAGTATAATAATGTTAGCAGTAGTTAATAAGTAGCCCTTAACATTTTCCTGTGTGTGTAGCAGTATATACTAAAGCAAACTTACCTTCCAGAGGATCACAGCTGCATGACTACAGGACTTGCCCTGTCCTGCGACACAGAATCAACCAGCTGTCTCAATTCTCCCATTAGTTGTAGAAAGGACCCAGACGTCTACTTTTAAAAGCACAAATTTGTTGTTTGTTTGTTAGAATTTAACCAGCACTCGACCGACTTTCCCACTGAGCAGGTATTGATAGGCCTAATTGATAATTGTGCGTCAAAGACCTGTCTACTCTGAGTGACAACACAAAATATGTGTTGTCACTCAGCGGGCTGGGCTGGTAATCTGGCATACCGGGCATTGTGGGCCAACGCACTTTGGAGCTGATCAGAGGAGGGATGGCCATCAGGAGATTAAATAATTAATAAATGATTTGTAAAGATGTCTAAATAGTGAAATCATGCCTACATACATCAACAAACGAACAGCAAATGTGTTGTTTTTAAAGACATTTGTTACTAATTAGCTAGACAGTAATAAATAATTTGTAAACATGAATAGTCTGTGCAGTGGTAAAAAATATGAATTTCTAAAAACATTTGTAAATGTAAAAAAGTGCATGAGCTCTTGATTAATTGTATATGAAAAAGTTTAATGAAATTGGTAAATTAAATTAAAATGTACATCAAATCAGTTAATCATGTACATTTAAAAAAAAAAAAACATTTGTAAATTATAAAAAGTGCAAAACATATATGAATGAAAACTTAATGGAGGAGTAATCGATTCCTGAGAAAAACTGTTGATTTGTGATCTCAACAGCCAAACAAACACACCCCTCCCTTCAGTGCTCCTTCAGAAGCTCTGCCCACCAAATTCATGCAAGCAAAATAGTGTTGTGTGGATAAGCCCGATCCACTGTGTTTATTTCCCCATTTACAGAGCTAGGGCTGTGTACAAACACCAGATTTTGTTTCAGCGCACACACAGAACGGACAGCAAGCGAACCATGAAGAGATATTCACAAAATTTGACAAAAAGAGTATTGGATTCATATGATTTATTCCATCTTTAATCTTAGTTGAATTCATTAGTAAAAATTAACTAGCACATTATCTTATACATCTAACTATCTGAATACACATTAACTAATGATCTGTTAAGCATTAAATAATGTTTGTTAATCATTTATTAATGAAAGATATTATAAAGTGTTCCCACTCTATTTGCTGACTGCTGTTGTGTCTCTCCCTAACAGTTCAGAGACGAGACAAATCTTGATACTGAGAGACAGATGCTGCACATTCGCTCATTTTGGAGAGTGTGTTACCATTTTCAGCAGAAACATACACCGGTATTGATGTATTCTTGGCTGAACACTAAGTAATCTTCTTAAATGCATTCAATAACATATTCCAAAACATCTCATATAAAAGTAATATTCAGAATACTATTAGAATCATTTCAGAATATATATTTATAAAGGCAAGGCACAATTGGAAGAATTATGCATGAATTGTCAATATTAATGTAAATAGATAGCTTCTTTTTTTATTTTATTTAGATTTTTATCCTCTTTTCTCCCAATTTGGAATGCCTAATTTCCACTACTTAGTAAGTCCTTGTGGTGGCACGGTTACTCACCTCAATCCGGGTGGCGGAATACAAGTCTCAGTTGCCTCCACTTCTGAGAATGTCTGTGCATCTTATCACGTGGCTCGTTGTGCATGACACCGCGGAGACTCATAGCATGTGGAGACTCATGCTACTCACCACGATCCACACACAACTCACCACACGCCCCATTGAGAGAACCACTAATCACCACCACGAGGAGGTTACCCCATGTGACTCTACCCTCCCTAGCCACCGGGCCAATTTGGTTGCTTAGTTGACCTGGCTGGAGTCACTTAGCACACCCTGGGTTCGAACTCGCAACTCCAGGGTTGGTAGTCAGTGTCAATACTCACTGAGCTACCCAGGCCCCCTAAATAGCTAGCTTCTTTAAATTAGTGGAGTTGGGCACTAATGTTTTTCTTTATGGTAGGCAGAAGGCAAACAGAGGCCAGTTTGTGGTCAACTACAATATTTCGACCAATTTTTAAAATGCAAGGAAAAGGTTGCCTTACCTCCACAACCCAAATGACCCTTGCTGTGACACTGTGGCTACCAAGCGGCATGTTTGTGAATGTTCAGACTGGCTTTTTTTTATTTATTTTTTTACGTTTTTAACCATTTTTATATTTTAATCTTCTTCTCAACCCTTTATTTGATTGGACTGACATAGATTACTACATTTTGACACAAAATTAGAAAAGAAATTAAAATTAACCATAGTTATTTCCAAGATAACAACTGGATGGCACTCGCAGAAATTAAAGTATTGAGGTCATGTGACAAGCGAGTGTTATATTGTCCAACCGAGTGGGGGCTTGTTCCATATTTCTATATGTAGGCCAATTTATTAGGGGCCATCACCGAAGGTGATGTGGCACCTAATGAGTAGCAAGTGCCCTGGGGCCAATTTTAATTTAGGGCCCCCCGGTCAGATTTAATTATCTTTTAAAGCTGAGATCCCCACAATCCAATTTTTTGTTTTTTTATTTATTTAAGTCTATTTTTAATACCCATACTGTTATTTACAGTCAAATAATTTCAAACATACGGCACGGATGTGGTAAAGAAACTGCTCAACTGTTTGAGGAACAGCCACTGTTCTTCAAGAGATGGTAGTATTTTAGTATTTGTTATACATAACAATGTAAACTCAATGTAAATACTTGTAAATACTACAGATTATGCATACAAAAAAGCATGTAACAAAATGTGTAAACATGCATATACGTATTTAAAGGGGCAATACATACATTATGAAATATTTAAAATGTATCATTCAACACTTTAAATATCGATTAATTTAAGAAAATAGTCGCTGATTGTTAAGACAACAGTGTGCCGGTGCGGTTGCCAGATATTCAATACCGGAATCATTATACATGAACAAAACATGATGTTGTATTTTCATTATCTAGTGTCTACTGTATATTTTTTATGTATCGCAAAAACCGCAACTCGCTATTCTATTATTTTGTCCCATGTTTTCAAATTAGTCCAATATTTTGTTAAAGCATGACTCTGGCAGACGCACAAGCTCTGCAGTTGCACTGGGGAAGAGAGAGCTACAGGACAAGTATTTTTTTCTTTCATATCTGCCTTATTTTGTGGTCATATGAGAGAAGTATTCTTTTTATAAAGTAACTGTATGCTGAATAGAGGTGCTTGAAAACATAATGAGGGCTGAATACTGATACTTCATTTTTTATTCTAAAAATGTGACACTGTTACATCTATGCTGTTATAGTCAGGGCTCGAGTTGAGGGGAGTTGTGAGGGGATGGCATCCCCCTTGTAAAACTACCATCCCCCTTATCATCCCCTTTATATTAATTGTGTCATGTATTACTTCAGTAAATCAGTTAGGAAATATTCTGCAGGGTGATGCTTTATACACAAAATCTAGCAACTTTGAGCACGCAAGCACAACTCTCTCTCCAAAAATTCCTGAAAAAAATAAATGTTGGCATGACTAGTGCAGAATAATCTTTTTTATTGTTATATCTTAAAACATTAGTCAGTGAAACAATTGTGTTTTAAACTAGACTTTTAAAATATATCTAATTCGAACATCTTAGACAACCTTATTTGTCAATGACCCATAAATATTAGACAACACCATCCCCATTGATTTATTTTTTTTACAAATTGACCACTGATTATAGCCCAACCCTAAAGATTCTTCACCGGAAAATTTAGATACATCGCAATCGGTTAACACATTAATAATATTCAAATAATTAAAACATTATTATAACCAATATAAGCTTTAACAAATACAAGCATTATAGTAAGTGAAGAACTTTGCCAAACAGTTAATAGATAAAGATCCATCCAAACTGCTGTGATGCTGTCCTGAACATTGTGTCTGACTGCACAGAGTAATTTCTCCAGTCATAGCAAGCGACAATCGTTACTTCTTTTCTGTGTTTATGGACATGATGTAAAGACGTAAGGATAAATGACATAAGCCTGTGTTTTCATGCCAAATCTGACATGACAACTTAAAATAATTTTTTTTTTGTTAGGATTACCGTAGTGAATCGTGGTAGGTTAAGGACATTGTTTTGAACACTGATTTTTTTATGAACTCAGTCAAAATTCACATTTTGTTCATTTTTATCTATATACAATATTTGGTATTAAAGTTTTAATATGCAGATACTGAAGAAAATTATTTCAAATAACCAATTAAGTTATGTAACGTTCTGTAACGATGTTGCTGGCACTGGCAAAGATGATGACGATGGTGTAAAGAACCCAAATGCAAATTTATTCACATGTATCCAAAAACCCTAACTAAAAACATGAAGCAAACATAACCATTATGTGGATTCAAGAAGTGGAACTCTGGCTCGGCGGCCATGTCGTGGAACACAGGCTTGGCGTCCGCCTCCCCAACAGTGAATGTACAGCCATGGCCAAAAGTATTGGCAGTGATCAGATGGATTTTAAATAATTGCAAAAAACTTAATTGGCCACAAAAACTTTCACAAAAAAACATTTTTTCATTGTTTTTTGGTCCTGGCACAAAATGACCAGCCAAAATCATTTCACTAATCATATCAGCAGCACCTTGGAAAGTGTGAATGAGTGCTAGTCAGGAGAAATCACTCTATCATTCTGATTGGATTATATAATGAGGCATGACCTGGAGAGATTCAACCTCCTGGCGCCTCTCAGAAACCTGATAATCAGGTCTTGCTTCCCTATGGCCTTGCCATCCACTGCGTCATGATGTGCAGCGATGGCAGTTACGTACAGCTTCAAGGTGGAGGGGGGACAGCTATCCCTCCAACCTCTCCTGCAGAAAGGAAAGCACTGTGCCGACTGCGCGTCTCTAGGTGTCTTTTTGTTGGGAAGAACACCACTTAAAGAACAGACGCCACTTCAAGGCATACAGGTGCCTCATAGAGGTGTCCCTAGCCTGAGTGGTGTCTACCACGGCAGATGGTAGGCCACTGAGGTCTTCCATCTCCCATCCAGGGGCCAGACATGGAGGTTCCAGAGGACTGGTCGCGGGTGCCAGATTGTGCCCCGTCCCTAGAAAAAATGTCTTTCCACTGGGAATTTGCCAGGGAAGGTCTGACACAAGGAGCGTGAGGTCCGAGAACCAAATCTGGGTGGGCCAGTAGGGAGCCACTAGGATAACCTGCTCCTCATCCTCCCTGACCTTGCACAGGTGTGCAAGCAGGCTCACTGGGTGGAAGGCATACTTACGTAGTCCAGGCGGCCAGCTGTGTGCCAACGCGTCAATGCTGAGGGGAGCCTCGGTCAGGGCATACCAGAGTGGGCAATAGGAGGATTCTGAGGAGGCGAACAGGTCTACCTGTGCCTGCCCTTATCGATTCCAGATTATGGAGGCTGCACTCTTCTTTGCGGGTGACCTGTCATGACAGCGCATCCGCGGTGGTGTTGAGGTCGTCCATGATTTGAGTGGCTTGCAGCGTCTTGAGGTGCTGCTGACTCCAGAGGAGGAGACGGCTGGCGAGTTGTAACATGCGAGGGGAGCAGTATTGCCGGAACCTCCGCAGGGCGAGCAGTATTGTCAACAACTCGAGGCAGTTGAAGTGCCAACGCAGCCGTGGGCCCATCCAAGAGACAGTGGCTGCGTGGCCTTTGCATACAGTGCCCCAGCCCGTCTTGGAGGTGTCGGTTGTAATCATGATGCACCTGGAGACCTGTACTAGGGGAACCCTTGCCTGTAGAAATACGATGTCGTTCCAAGGGCTGAAAAGGCAGCGACAGTTCAGCATGATGGCCACGCGATGTGTCCCGCGGCGCCATGCCCATCTCGGGACTCGAGTCCGGAGCCAGTACTGAAGCGTCCTCATATGCATCAACCTGAGCGGCTTCTATCTGAACGCCTTCAAACAGGTCAGCACTGACTGGGAAGCCGTGGATCGATGGATCGTGGAGTGCCGTCATCGGAACTGAGTTCAACTCCAAACTGAGAAAAGAGGTCAACCGTCATTGGTCAAAAGTGGCCTATTACCGATGACGTCATCTTCTTAATAAAACTAGTGCTCAGATTTGATTTCACTCTCTCTGCTTACAGCTTCGCTGCCTACAACTGCACGAGCTGCGCTCTAAAGAGATGCATCTACACAAAGAAATTTCCCTCCTTCTGGACAAAGAGAAACCACGTTTTTCTAACCTCACCATTTGGCCACGGTAGAAGTAAGATTAACTTAGCTTTGTTCCAGTCGTGTAGTATTACAACCGGTTCATTTCATTTTTACTGCGAGACAGCAGTGAATTTGTTTAGAAAACTGAAAAGGCGACCAGCTTTCTTTCTCAATAACTTTCTTTCGACATTGACTACCTCCCTGCAATTTCTCTCCATCACCGGACTCGAGAAATAACGCAGAGACGCGTCTTTTTGCTGATGAGCGTAAGACAAAGGAACGAATCCAGATCGTTTTCTCCTGACCGCTCAATGCAACAGTTATTCAAACGGACTACCCTGCTGAAATTACACAGGATTTCCCAAGTAAGGCTTAATGTCTAGGCAGATTTAGTTTAGAAACTGTGACTTTTCTTATAAAACTAAATCATATATACAGGTGCTGGTCACATAATTAGAATATCATCAAAAAGTTGATTTATTTCAGTAATTCCATTCAAAAAATGAAACTTGTATAATGTATACATTCATTCCACACAGACTGATATATTTCAAGTGTTCATTCCTTTTAATTTTGATGATTATAACTGACAACTAATGAAAACCCCAAAATCAGTATCTCAGAAATTTAGAATATTGTGAGAAGGTTCAATATTGAAGACACCTGGTGCCGCACTCTAATCAGCTAATTAACTCAAAACACCTGCAAAGGCCTTTAAATGGTCTCTCAGTCTAGTTCTGTAGGCTACACAATCATGGAGAAGACTGCTGACTTGACAGCTGTCCAAAAAAGACGACCATTGACATCTTGCACAAGGAGTGCAAGACACAAAAGGTCATTGCTAAAGAGGCTGGCTGATCACAGAGCTCTGTTTCCAAGCACATTAATAGAGAGGCAAAGGGAAGAAAAAGATGTGGTAGAAAAAAAGTGTACAAGCAATAGGGATAACCGCACCCTGGAGAGGATTGTGAAACAAAACCCATTCAAAAATGTGCGGGAGATTCACAAAGAGTGGACTGCAGCTGGAGTCAGTGCTTCAAGAACCACCACGCACAGACGTATGCAAGACATGGGTTTCAGCTGTCGCATTCCTTGTGTCAAGCCACTCTTGAACAAGACACAGCGTCAGAAGCGTCTCGCCTGGGCTAAAGACAAAAAGGACTGGACTGCTGCTGAGTGGTCCAAAGTTATGTTCTCTGATGAAAGTACATTTTGCATTTCCTTTGGAAATCAAGGTCCCAGAGTCTGGAGGAAGAGAGGAGAGGCACAGAATCCACGTTGCTTGAAGTCCAGTGTAAAGTTTCCACAGTCAGTGATGGTTTGGGGTGCTATGTCATCTGCTGGTGTTGGTCCACTGTGTTTTCTGAGGTCCAAGGTCAACGCAGCCGTCTACCAGGAAGTTTTAGAGCACTTCATGCTTCCTGTTGCTGACCAATGTTATGGAGATGCAGATTTCATTTTCCAACAGGACTTGGCACCTGCACACAGTGCCAAAGCTACCAGTACCTGGTTTAAGGACCATGGCATCCCTGTTCTTAATTGGCCAGCAAACTCGCCTGACCTTAACCCTATAGAAAATCTATGGGGTATTGTGAAGAGGAAGATGCGATACGCCAGACCCAACAATGCAGAAGAGCTGAAGGCCACTATCAGAGCAACCTGGACTCTCATAACACCTGAGCAGTGCCACAGACTGATCGACTCCATGCCACGCCGCATTGCTGCAGTAATTCAGGCAAAAGGAGCCCCAACTAAGTATTGAGTGCTGTACATGCTCATACATTTCATGATCATACTTTTCAGTTGGCCAACATTTCTAAAAATCCTTTTTTTGTTTTGGTCTTGAGTAATATTCTAATTTTCAGAGATACTGAATTTGGGATTTTCATTAGTTGTCAGTTTTAATCATCACAATTAAATGAAATAAACATTTGAAATATATCAGTCTGTGTGTAATGAATGAATATAATATCCAAGTGTCACTTTTTGAATGGAATTACTGAAATAAATCAACTTTCTGATGATATTCTAATTATATGACCAGCACCTGTATTTGATTGCTTTCCTTTGCAAAGGAGTCAAGATTAAGACACAATTGGCATTTCTGGACCAACAAAGTGGACATCGTCCACCCGAGAGACCGCGCTGTAACCTTCGTTGCCTGGAGGGCAAGGTCGGTCGCTGAGCGCAGCTCCTGCTCAATCCTGGGGCGGAACTACCCTCGTGCAGTTCTTTCAGTGCCTTGGGTTGGTGTACTTGCAGGAGAGTCATGGCGTGCAGGGCAGAGGCTGCTTGTCCGGCGACATCGCAGGCTCTGGACGTCAGGGCGATGTAAGCCTACAGGCCTTAAGGGAGCTTTGGGTGCCCGCGCCAGGTGGCGACACTTCGTGGGCATAGAGGGTAGTAAGAGCGGGGGAGCTGAGAGATCGGGGCCGGGCAGTGAAAGGTGCCTCCCACAAACACGTCAGTTCCTCGTGCACCTCCGGGAACAAAGGCACTGGGGCGGAGCGAGGCGTGGCTGTGAGCGACAAGGGTTCAGGGGAGAGCAGAGGGTTCCACTCTAGCCCAACACTCGCGGCAGCCAGACAGGATGAGCCGGTTCTCCGATGCTGCGCTCGAGAGTTCATTGCTTTCACGGGCACCGAATAAGAGGTCGAACTCGCCCTAAGACTAGCCGGCACACTCATCTGAGCGCCTAACCGGAGCAAACGAGCATGCCGGGGAATGGGAGGTCTGCGGGGATTTACCTGGCGGAGGTGGTCCCATTGTTGTCCCCAAATTCTTATGAAAGCAAGCCACGACTGCAGCGCTGTCCAATGAAAATGTCCTCGCAATGAGGACATGACGCATCCACAAAAGATGTCTGGGCGTGGGCAGCGCCCAGGCATGAAAGACAGCGATCGTGGCCATTGGAAGTCGAGAGATATCGACCGCAATCAGGGATAACACACAATCGGACGGGCATCTTTACAAATGCGCATCTTGAAAAAGCCGTTCCGATGTGTGCCGCTCTTTTAGAATATACTCTTTTAGAATATACTCTTTTAGAAAGGAAAATATACATCTTTCAGAATATACTCTAATGATCTGCTGATGTGTCCAGGTGCGATCTCTGCAGTGCACCTGTGCAGAGAGGGGAGAAATCAGCTGTAATGCGGCGTAAGGATCCAGCAGAGGTGAGGAATTGAATTGCTTTGGCTCCGAAGACAAAAATATAATGAGCGGTATGCACATCCCCTCCATTATACCCGCATGTCCAGGGGAGGGGCATGCAAATACGACTCACCAATTCTCATTGGCCTTTTATCAAAGATCAGAGGTGTCTCTATCTCTCAAGAGTGACCCCCGAGTGTCACTACATCGACACAACGTCGAGTGAGTGACAGATAGGGAACCGTCATTATAGATGTGAAATCTCTGTTACAGATGTGATAGAGTAAAAAGGGCACTTAGATAATTAGGGAAAACCATCCAAAATGCTTTAAAACCTGCAGACTTTGACTTCTGAGACATCAGTATGGTGTCAATTAAGGCTGCACAACTGAATTAAGGCAAATGCATTATGTCCTGGGCAATTACTAAACCACAAAAGTCTGTATTTTAAAATGTAGTATGCTTTCACCAGTTCAGTCAACAATAAATGTGGCTCTTCCAAATAATAAAAAAAGCACTGTCAAGACTAAGTGGGTCTGTACATTTCTCAGAAATATCCTTGACTTTCTGGAAAATTATTATTGTTATCAAAGTAAAAATAGAGTCAATTGATCATTCTTTTGCAACCTTGAAATATAGCTGGTTGAAAATGTAATTATAGAACTGGTGCACACTCCATGAGGTGGGAAAACGCTAATTCACACAGCAATCACAACTCACACCTTCAGTGAAGCCCATCCTACTACAATTTCATTAAAAATACTGGAAATATTCCCATCTTCCTACAGGTAAATAAAGAGGAATAAGGATGAACATAAAGAGGAACAACTCCAAGTGTAACCACTGAAGTCTACTGCTATTGCAAAAATGAAGTGTGATAAAAAGACTTGAGTGATCCAGAACCATTGATAATAAAATTTGAAGAGACTGATGAACAAAGAGGTTGGTCATAGAAGCAGTACAATTACAATTAAATTTTGTGATATCACCACGAGAATGTCAGAACAAATTTTCAGCTTATCAAAAATAACGGTGCTGGTCATATAATTAGAATATCATTGTTGGCCAGCTACGCAGACTATTCAGGGATCCAGGGTTACATACTTATCGGAGACGTTTCCTTTCGTAGATTCCTTCGAGACTACGTCAGAGTTTATTTATTGGGAATATTATACCATAACGCCATATGATCAGTTCCAGCAGATTGAACATGGGAAGCAGGAGTTGGGTTATTACACCCAAGCATGTGCAAAGAGGGCCCTGAAATGTATCTACTGTATCAAATTTTCCTCCCTGGCATTTTGAGCAGGGAATGGTGCATGGCATGGGGGGAATTGGGAACAGACACGCCAATTACAACGACCCCAGCATTCACAATAGGGGGACAATGTGTAGTGCTTCCACTAATGTGCTTCGTGTATATTTGTGCTTTTCGTACATTGAGTTTTATTACATGTGCCCCAAGACATTTGGCCTTGGGGGCACAGGCAAACTGGAGCTGAAAGTTTTCAATGCTCATTCCCAGCACCAGTTGCAGAGGGAGACTGAGCAAAATTCTGACGGTGACTGCTGTAATCATTCATGGCGTTCATAACGGCGGATTTAAACCATGTCATAGGGTAAACAGAATAAATTGAAGTATTTGTACGATCCTCTCTGCTGAATGGGGGCTTACCCTCAGTGAGCACTGAGCACATGAGGCTTGCTTTGGCTGGCCAGAGGGCCATTTGAATGGTGTTGAGCCAGTCTTGCAAGCATGTTGGGGAGAAAGTTTGTGGACCCCAATCCTTCAGCGGAGGCACAGAACTCGTAATCATAGCCCTTTGTGTTTCTCCACTAGAATGTTGCAAAGACCTTGGCGAGACCGCCGAGGAAGGATTTACTGTAAAGCAGCTGTCTGCTGCATTCCATTGCACTTTTCCTAGTAAGAAGTTGTACAATCCGACTTTTTTTGAGTTGAAAGGAATGCAGCACTACTTTTCTAAACTTGATCCGACACTGAATGCTCCAGCATCATAATTTACACTTCGAAAACTCCTGATGTTGCTATAACAATTCAAAAAGCACTTACCAATTTACTTGAAGTGAAAATCAGTTCTCCTTTCCTATTTAATAAATTAAGCAATCACACGGTCATGCAGAACATCTCGTGTTTTTAAATCCATAAGGATCTCTTTCTAAATGGCGATAACAGCAGTGATGACAGACGACTCATCAGACAGCTTGATCTTATGCTTTTCGCTCTTGAATTACGTACATCACTTAAAGAGTGATTGCGTAACTCAAGGCAGCTTGAAGGCTTTGACCGGAACATATCCTAAAGATCACACCCACCAAGAACAAATAAATCAATCTGATTGGCTGCTGAATCTGACAATCTAACCCTCAACATTTACTGTTGAGGGATTCTGAAGAAATTCTTAAGGCTTGACAGGATGGAGCTGCTTCGGGCATGTGATTTGTGAAACAGTTGTCACACTTCGCTTGCAAGCATCAAGGAATAAATTCTGACTGGATAAACAAATAGTGCTTAATACAGTGGAAATTTAACTGTCAACTGAGATAAAAGGCTGTGTTTTTGAGATGAAAGTTTGAGAGGTAACTTCAGCTAGTGGTGTGACATGTGAACAAGGGGCTGTTCAAACAGAACTTGTTTTTACGTCCAAACACGTTGTTTTTCAATCATTTTCCATGTAAACATATGCTCCAACATTCTTTTGCAAGTCCGTGTACTAAAATAAAATATTTGATGGCATGAGTGTACCTTCATTTACTATTACTATTATTTTGAATGGCCATGTAAAATGAAGGAATATGATAACAATTTTACCTGGTCACAAAAAGTAGTCTGTTAATTTACCTGATGAACTTTCACCTTTTGCTGACCCTTTGTGCTTCCCAGAGCTAATGTGTGCTTCTAAATCACTTGCACCTTTATTAGCAACTGACACATAAGTGCCAGCTTTACATGTCATTCATTCTGTGTAGTATAGTGATTCTAGTTCTCCTATAATATAAGAAGGCATTAGGGAGCAATAGAGTGGGGAGTGATGGCAAAGACTTGAATAAAGATGACACCGAGACAGCAAGAGCTGGAATATTGAATCTTTATTTTACACAACACAACATATTTTGACAAAGAGGATGAAAAGGTGAAATCTGTACACTCATTGAACTGAGTATTGAACAAGTACAGCTAAGAACGGACGGAAGAAAAACTCACTATGGCGCAGTTAACGCCACCGGGATCACTCAACCTTAGTGTGGTAGATTTATACTCTGAGTTTAAAATGTTGAGATTGTCTTTCACTTGCTTTGAAATAGTGAGCGGATTAACCGAGGTAGAAGATAATGTGAAACAAGCTATGTTGCTGCTTTGTATAGGAGCTCTGGTGCAACAGATTTTCACCAATCTGCCAGGTGAGAAAAACACATATGAGCAGGCGCTGGATGCAAATTTCACGTCATACATTTAGACAAAGAGCTCAGTCATCGGATGAAACAGTGGATGGATTTTTTAATTCATTAAGAGTTAGCCAAATCATGTGAGTCTGGGGCTTTGGATTTGCACGGATGTGTAGAAAGAAAGAAACAGATCAGAATATGGACAAAAAGAAAAACAAATCAGCATTCAAAGAAAGACCGTTAAGAAATGTGAAAGAGTCTGATTCAGATGATTCAGAAGAATGTCTATTCCATCGATGCTGAAGGGAAAGAAAATATAAAACTGCAAGGACAAAAGATCAAAATGTTAATCGATACAGGCAGTAAGAAATTTTTGAGGTGGGAGTTTTACAGATGTCACCAGTGAACAAAGTTGAATTTGTCCCAGATAGAGTTAGTAAAATGGCAAAAGAGTATGAGTCACTTTTCAAAGGACTAGGGCAAATTGCAGGATATTCACATTAAGTCACAGTGGATGAAAAGATTTAACCTGTTGCTAAGGGATTGAGAAGAGTACCGTATCACATGATTGAATCTGTCAATCAAGAGCTTGACAAAATTATCGATGAAGGAATTATTGAAGAAGTCAATGAAGGATTCGAATGGATTTCCAATCTCTTGGTCATACCAAAGAAAGACTCAACAGAGGTGAGATTGTATGTAGACCTGAGAAAAGTAAATAAAGCTGTCATACAAGAAAGACATCCAGTTCCCACAGTAGATAGTATACTGCAAGCAATGCAAGGTGCAAAAGTTTTTGCTAAATTGGATGCAAGAAAAGGATTTTGGCAAGTTAATTTAGCCAAAGAGTCAAGAAATCTGACAACATTCATCACACGCTATCTTTTCCAAAAGGTTTCTTTTGGCCTTTTTAGTGCACCAGAGGCATATGAGAAAGCCATGGATATAATTCTTTGTGTATTAACAGGAGTAGTTTAGTATATGGATGACATAGTACTGTATACTGAAAGTGAATTGAAAGAAAGACTAAGAAAGCTATCTGAAATATTCAAGCAGAAAGGACTGAAACTAAACAAGGACAAGTGTTCATTTGGCCTACAACAAGTAGAGGTTCTAGGTCATCTGATAACTTCTGAAGGAATTAAACCAGATCCCAGGAAAGTAGAAGCTGTGTGTGAAGCACCAAGACCACAGAATGTGAGCCAACTGAGTTCTTTCCTAGGTACATGTGAATATCTGATGAAATTCATTCCAAATTTTGCAAACATCTCAGAACCACTCAGAAAGTTAACAAGAATACATTTTCAGTGGGAATGTACATCACAAAAGGAAAGATAATTCCAAAGCATGAAAGTAGCTTTAACAAGTGAACCGTGTCTTGCATATTTTCAGCTCAGTGCACCGACATATATGGTAAGTGATGCTAGTCCTGTAGGTCTCAGAGCGATTCTGATATAAAAGCAAGAGGATGGATATAACAAGCCAGTAAATATGCATAAGCCTTATGCAAGTAGATATTTAACAGCTACAGAGAGATGATTTTCTCAGATAGAGTGTGAAGCTCTAGGTTGTGTTTGGGCAGTTGAACATTTTAGAACATATCTTTGGGGAGGAAAATTCACATTACAGACTTATCATAAGCCATTGATTAACATGTTCAATCCAGAGAAGGCAACATTGCTTCCACCACATATTCAACATTTAGGATGGAGATTGCAACCCTATGATTATAAAATTGAGCACATCGTGGGCAAATCAAAAGTTGCTGATACTTTATCAAAACTTCCCTTACCAAAAACTGAGTTTACTGATTATGTGGGGAAAGTACTGTTAGTTCAGACACATGATCTAAAAGTACTGACACTTGATGAGATCAGAAAAGCAACTAAGCAGGATGAAATGCTGCAGAAGTTGTTACAAATAGTTCAAACCAAACAATGGCCAAACCCAGTGATGGAAGCACTGATGCCCTATCAAAGATGTGTGACTGAATTTTCAACCTATGATGATCTTCTTCTTCATGGAGGTAGGATTGTACTTCCTTCCACTCTGGTAAAAACAGCTTAAAGATTAGCCCATGAGACACATCAGGGAGTAGTCAGAACAAAACAGTATCTCAGAGGTAAATTTTATTGGCCTAACATGGATTCGGATGTGGAAAGGATGGTTAGAGATTGCGCTACGTTCGTAATGAATCAACCTCTTCATGGTGATCAACTATTACAACCGCTTGAGTTACCGCCAAGACTATGGACAAAACTAGGAATTGAATTAGTAGGACCAATTCAAGGTGAATATATCCTTACTGTTATTGATTATTATTCTTAATTTCCTGAAGCAGTAGTGATATGTGATAGTGATATGTGACATCTCATCACAAACAGTTATTGTGGAACTAACGAAAATGTTTGCACGTTTTAGATATCCCACTGAAGTTGTTACTGATAATGGGAGACAGTTTGTCAGTCAATCATTTGAAACATTTCAAAGAGAAACAGGAAAATTGAAAGATTCCATCGATATCTCAAGAAGGCATTTAGAACAAGCAAGTGTGAAAATAAACAGTGGAAGGAGGAGCTTCAAAAATTCTGATGGCTTACCATGCAACTCCTCATCATGCATATGGAGAAACTCCAGCTTTTCAAATTTTCTCAAGAGATATAAGAACAAAGTTGCCAAGTGTGGAATTGTAAAAAGAAATGAGTAAACCAAATGTAATGAAACATCACCAAACATACAAAGAGAAAATTGAAGACTATGCTGACAAAACAAACAGAGCAAAAGATAATTTCTTCAATGTTGGAGATATTGTGTATGTTGCAAACATGGAACAAGGAAAATTGGATGCAAAGTTCAAAGATTCCAAGTATGTACTTTTGAGCAAGACTTCAGATGACTTATTTGATCTTGTAAATACAGAGGATGGTTCTTTGCTTAAAAGAAATGTGAAACACATGAGACATGTACCATTGATAATGTAGTCAAAAAACAAAAAACAAATCATGACTAGATGAGGTTGTGTTGTGAATAAGCCTGTAACGTTTAAGGATATAGGATAGGTGAATGTTGTATTCTGATTATAAGAAACGTCTCGGGTTACATATGTAACCCTTGTTCCCTGAAAAAAGCGTAATGAGATGCTGTGCTTTGCTAAGCGCTATGGGAACGATCCTAGTCGTGAACGAGCTGTGAATATGTGTGTAACACGTCAATGAACATTGACCGGAATTTATAGCCTCGGCTGATGTAGTCATTAGACGCACCTGTGGCCAGGCTATAAATGGATGCGTCACCAGGTGTCGTCAGATACTTCTTTTTGAAGAGCTGTCCTGGAACGTCCCAGTGCAGCAAAGAAGCGCAGCATCTCGTTCCGCTTTTTTCAGGGAACAAGGGTTACATATGTAACACGAGACGTTCCCTTTACAAAAAGCTTCACTATGATGCTGCGCATTGCTAAGCGCTATGGGAACGCAATACCCACGCCGCCGCACTGGGGCTGTCCGGACCCCTACAGTTGTGAAGTGTGCTCACAAGAACGCGAGAGGTCTCAGACATGAGCTTGACAATAAAAAACACTTGACTTGACTTGACATGTCGACTCAAGGGCATAAGAGCCCGGAGTAACAAACATCTAAACCATAAAATTTGATGAATGTGTGCGGAGAGGACCAGCCTGCCGCATCACAAACTTGTTCAGGCATGAGCTGAGATGTCGACTCAAGGACGTAAGAGTCCGCAGTAGCAAAATATCTAACCCATAAAATTTGATGAATGTGTGCGGAGAGGACCAGCCTGCCGCATCACAAACTTGACAAGGTGGCAAAAACATCCAAACTATAAAAGTCTAATGAATGTGTCCGGAGAGGACCAACCTGCCGCATCACAGACTTGCTTATACATGAGCTTCAGATGTCGACTCAGGGGCGTAAGAGCCTGGAGTAGCATGAACATCCAAACCATAGAGCCTGAAGAATGTGTGCGGAGAGGACGAGCCTGCCGCATCACAAACTTGCTTAGACATAAACGTAGATGTCGACCCAATGGCGTAAGAGCCCGGGGTAGCATGAACATCTAGTAACATGACCATAAAACCAGATGAATGTGTGCGGAGAGGACCAACCTGCCGCATCACAAACTTGCTGCAGAGGGAGACCTCTAGCCAAGGCTTTAGAGGAGGAGAGCCCTCTGGTAGAGTGCGCCCTAAAACCTACTGGCGAAGCTTGACCGCGCGCCTCGTAGGCCCAGGCAATAATGTCCCTCACCCAAAGTGACATAGTCTGCCAGGAGGTGACCGCCCCCCGGTCATGGCTTCCAAGTGAAGAATTGCTGCCCTGACTTTACGCCACTAGCAAAAGCGGTGGACATAAGTCTGAAGGGTACAGACTGGACAAAGTCTGAGAAGTCTTAGCTGCTCCGGCGTTACAAATGGCAAGGAGCAGAAGGCTTAGAAAATAACCAGCCAAGGGTCGTGAAAGGCACCTTGGGCAGGTAGTTAGGGTGAGGGTGCAAAGAATGCTTTTGGTCATAGCTGGGGCGAACTCTAAACAGGCCGCCAAAAGAGACAGAGCCTGTAGGTACCCAAGTCTCCTTAGAGATGTAATTGCCATAAGAAAAACCATCTTGAGAGTCAGAAGTCTACCAAACGCTGACTCTAAATGTCTAAAAAGGGGGTCTTACCCTATGAAGAGGTCCTAGCAAGGATGCCTCTTAGGGGGCACCCCGCCCACCAAGGCATGGCAAACCGCAGTGGAGGCCACATAGAACCTGGCAGTGGCGAGGCAAGTGCCCGCTGACAGTTCTTTCTACAGAAAATCCAGAACTGAATCAAACTGGCAGTTAGCTGGTTCTGTAATATGAATTTAGGGGGGGAAACTGGGCGACTCAGGAAGAAGTAGAGGAGACATTGCGTTATCAACAGAGGCGAAGAGGTCCTCTTCTGCCCTGTAAAATCTACCCAGATCAGTTCCAAGTGGAGGGAGCCCTAGCACTTGAAATGGTCTCGATAACCTAAAGAGAAAGCCCTGTGAACCTCAGTTGGTACCCTTAGGGGCCAAGTATGAAAGGTTTCACAATTCGGGCTAGGGATGAGAAGGTCCTCCCTGTTTGGAATCGCTCAAGACGAGCCGTCGAGGAGAGGTATTCGAGAAACATATCCTGTTCGGCCAGCACAGTGCCATTAGTAGGAGGCAAGACCCTTGCTGGCGAACCTCGCCAAGACTCCCGTGAGCAGAAAAAACGGGGGACAAAAAAAACGCATATAGACGCATTCAGGGTCATGTATGTGCCTTTTAAGTCCAGACCCAAGGGGGCTGGGGGACTTAGGGAGAAGTAGAGGAGACATTGCACTATCATAGAGGTGAAGAGGTCCTCTTCTGCCCTGTGAAATCTCACCCAGATTTGTTCACTACCTCAGAGTATATCTGCTTCCACACACACTGGCATCAAGGGACGAAACTGTCCTGAGTGACAGGAGCTGCCCTGGGCCCCAAGGAGGATCCAACGTGCCAGAAATTCAGCTGACGTGAACGTGGATCCCCCCGATGGATTAAATAAGAGGCTACCGCTGTATTGCCCACCCGCACCAAGATGTGGCAGCCTCAGGAGGAAGTATTTCAGGGCCAGAAATATGGCCATCAGCTCGAGACAGCCGAACTGACGACCCTCCTATCTCTTTAAGCCGGCGACCACTTAAGGCCGCTACTCAGCCCGTCAGGGAGGCGTCTGTCGTTAGCAGCCTGCGACGACAAGACGCACCTAGAGTGGGACCTAAGGTAAGAACCAGGGTCTGAACCACATAGAAAGGGAATGAAGCACATGGTGCATAACCCTTATTTACCTTAGGGGACCGGCCCTCGGATAAAACCCCCTGGCTTCTAGCCACAGCTGAAGCTGTCTCATGTGCAGAAGGTCCGAAGGGATCACTGCGGACACCAAAGCTATGAGACCTAAGTATTCAATGATACTGACGAGCAGTGCAACCTCGACCTAGCCTGACCTTGCTCAGGGTGTTCTGAATGGAAACGATTCGTGCGGGAGACGATTGTGCCTGCATCATGACCGAATTCCATATAACCCCCAGATGAGTCAAGACGATATCCCTGTGCTGAACTACCAGTTCTTGGAACTGCGCTAGGATCAGCCAGTCGTCTATATAATTCAGAATGCGGATGCCATAGAGTTGCAGAGGAGCCAGTGCTGCATCCATGCATTTCCTGAATATGCGGGTTAATAGGGCTAGATCAAATGGAAGAACCCGATTCCGGAAGGCTTCGCCCCCGAAAGCGAACCTCAGGAACTTCCTGTGCTGTGGCTCTATATGAAGATATGCGTCCATGAGATCGATGGTGACCAGCCAAACATGATGTTGGGCTTGTGACACGATCGTCTTGATAGTCAGCATCTAGGACTTGAACACCGAGCGGTTCAATCCTCGAAGATCTAGAAACGGACGCAACCCCCCATCCTTCTTGGGAACCAGGAAGTATCTGCTGTAATAGCCTGACTCTTTCTCTGGAAGGGGAACATGTTCTATGGCCCCTTTGACCAAGAGATTTTGCAGTTCTTTCCACAGTAGACATGCCTGTCCCGGTTTCACGGTAGTGGGAACAATGCCGTTGAAACAGGGAGGACGGCGATCAAATTGAATTCTGTAGCCTCTTTCTACTGTTTCTAGAACCCACATAGAAATACCTGGCAGAAGTTTCCACGCTGCCAGGTTCTCTGAGATGGGTATTATTTCTGACGCTTCCTGTTGAGGGGATGTCAAGTGTTCCGCGTCCTGGATCAAGGCAGGAAGCAATGGTACACCCAACTCTTTGTTGGAAGCCTCTATCACCCGAAACACCAAAGGCGGCGGGAGTGAAGAGGTTTCGTGAGGGTATCGAGAGGGCCGAAGTGGATGATACATGCGCCCCATCCCGAGGGGAACTACCCCCACAAGGCTCGGTACAAGACCGTCAGGGTTTCTTTTCCTTAGAAATCACACCCCTGAGGTCTTGCATTGGGGGCTGCTGAGGGTGACGAACTGGAGCCCAGTCTTTACGAGGGGGAGCATGATTCGCCACGTTTTGTTTTATTGCCTCCTGTCTAGAAGGACCAGGGCGGGGCTGGGTGGCCAACGGCCCCTCCCCTTGAGTGAGGTGCCCACACTCAGGTCCTTCAACAAATTTAGCCTGGTGCGCTTGTAACACTGCCATAGTGTGCAGGACAACACCAGCCTGACCTGCTGTCTGATAAGCTTTCCCCACAAGCGTGGAGGTGGTCCTGCACAGCTTTGTGGGGAGAGTAGGTCTCTTTAGTGATGATACCGAGCCAGGTGAGAGAAAACCCGCAGGTGTCTCTTCTACCGGCAGCATCAAAGAATACCCCCGAGCTTCAGCACCCACGATAGTTGAATACACCAACGTCGAGGGCACGAAGACACAGGAAGTATAAATTTCCTCCATAAAGAAAATACTTGTTATGGAGGTTATAGAAGAAAGGAATTGAGCATTTGGGGGAGGGTCTCTTGTTCGCGTGGCCAGTCTAGCTGTAGTCTGGCCATAGCCTGCGTAATCACCTCGAGTAATTTCTCAGCCGCTTTATTATTGTGCTTGAAATGTACAGAGGTTCAGTGCCCCGCCCCCCCTCGTCAACCGAAGAGGCGCCGAAGCGCGCTTCGAGATCACGGAAAGGACCAGCTGGGTCTGGGGAGAGAGCGAGGGAAAGGGACGAACCCATCTCTCGCTCCTCAGCCAGATCCATGCGAGAGCACGAATGAAATGTGGGCGCTGACTCCCGGAAGTAAGCGAGGCGAGCGCGAAGCATTTTGCCCGAAAGCTGATCACAATGCTCGCATTTATCTCTTAATTCCACAGTCGCTTTATTATTATGCGTGGGATTTACAGAGGTTCAGTGTCCTCGTGAACCGAAGAGGAGCCAAGGCGCGCTTCAGGCTTACGAGGATCAGCTGGATCTGGGGAGGGAGCGAGCGAAAGGGATGAACCCGTCTCTCGCTCCTCAGCCAGATCCATACGAGAGCCCCTCCCAAACAGAGCAAAACTGATGTGTGTCCTCTTCAGCTATAGAGCGAGAACAGGGGAACACGCATCGTTTACGGCTTTCAGTCATTCTCTCTTTCTTTAAAAAATATATATATATATATTTTCTAGACAGAAGAGAAAGGAGAAAAGGTTCACTGCACGCTGTCTCACAAATTCTAATTCCTAGCAGAGGAAAGAAAGTTTTGACAGGGTTTGTAAAACACACACACACACACACACACACACACACACACACAGAATCGCTCTGTAAAAAGAGGATCTGACGACACCTGGTGATGCATCCATTTATAACCTGGCCACAGGTGCGTCTAATGACTACATCAGCCGAGGCTATAAATTCCAGTCAATGTGTTACACACATATTCACAGCTCGTTCACGACTAGGATCGTTCCCATAGCACTTAGCAAAGCGCAGCATCATAGTAAAGCTTTTTGTAAAGGGAACTTGTGTTAAAACAATGAAACAAAGTTCTGTTACAAAAAAAAAAAAAAATTGTTAAAGGTAAATTTACATTTCTGACAAGGAAAAGATTTTGTTATAATTTATTTAAGTTGTAAACTTAAATTTTAAATAAAGGGAGGGACGTAGTATAGTGATTCTAGTTCTCCTATAATATAAGAAGGCAGTAGGGAGGAGTAGAGTGAGTGATGGAAAGGACTTGAATAAAGATGACACTGAGAAAGCAAGAGCTGAAACTGTTTGATGCCAAAGACAACAGAGATTGACAGGCAGGAATTTGGCCAATAGTTGCTGCAAGCCTCTTATATTTGACCAACTGGTGTGCGAGAAGGCGCAACTTACAATGAGGGGTTAAAGCAATGCAAATATGCGCACACACACAATGAAGTATTAGACCAGATGCACATCATATTGCAACTAAAGCAGAATCCTGCACATTTTCGCAAATTTAGAAATCCCGACCGGAAGCTTTTTTAAGGTCCGCAAAAGAGGACACGTCAGGGAAAAGGAGGACGTATGGTCACCCTAGATAAAATGTATTCAATGGAAGGCAAGTATTGCACTCAATATTGAATGAAATGGGCATTCAAACTATGTCATTAGAACATTTTCTGGCAAAAGATAAATATATAAAAAGTTAGATAGATGCTTTTTTGAGCTTTATAAAGGCCACAGGATTGGACTTAGAATAATCAGAAACTGATTTTAACCTTGGAGGAAAAAAGGAAAATATAACAGGTAACTATTGTGTATATATTTGCATATATCTTATTTATGAACCATTAATAATTATTTTAATGTTTATTATTATATTTAGTTCTACCTATTTTTCATTTTATTATTTAGTTATTTATTAATTCACATATGTATTGCATTACTTACCTCTTATTTATCTTTCTCTGAGTTACTTCCTCAGAGAAAGTAAAAGCTGCCTTTTCTTGTTACAATTCTTAATCACGGTTTGTGTAATTTCTTAACCCTCCTTATACGAACCTAGATAGGGTGTGTAAAATTTAACCAGGTCCAGAAGATCATATTTTATATTGGTGATTTGAACTGACTTTATTCTCTCTCTCAGTACTTACACAAGCCCCACACCCATATGTGTTACCGATGAGAGCTGCATCGCTGTGTCACTCCAGATCAGTTGGTGGCAGTAATGCACCAAAAGCTGGTTTACTAACCGCCAATAAACACCAAAAGAAGACGAAACGGAATCGTTTCACTGAAGTGAATGATCTCAGAAGACAGAATTTGCCAAAGAGATGCTAATAGCTATTAGCCACTATGCCATGACTCTGTTCGAGGAATATTTCAAGATTTACACATCATATTGCATTGTGTTCAGACTTGTTTAAATCAAGATCACCTGCTGTAAGTTACAATATGCCATCTTTCCTTTTTTCCTCATGAAGAATGAGCCCAGACCATACAGTTTCTATGTTTAGATTTCACAGGCTAATACTCACAGTACTGTCAAATTAACAAATATGAAAACGGAACAGATCTATGTTGTCAGCAAATTAAAAAGTAGTATTTGAGACTTGGTCAGATCAGATATTTATATTAAATAACACTGATTCTTGAGATAAGGGGCAAAACGTCCGATATAAATGTAATGTTTCTGTTAGCAAAACAATAAATTCATAATAAAAATACTGAAACATTTTAATCTAAAGGAAATGTGTATACTTGGGGCATTTATTACTTCTACTTTTAAATAATGTCATTATAATTTTTTTAATGCATTCTATGATATGCTAATGAACTTGTCCTCAGCAAGAGGTCACACTGTTTAACTGCCAATCAAAGTGCTCAAAATTAAGTGTATATAAATATCAACTAAAATGATCTGTACGATATTAAACAATACATAGATATTTAAATTACATTAAAAAAGAACTGCCTATCAAAATTGTTCAACATGTCACTTCAACATGTCATTTCCATCAGCTGTCCCTGACAACTATGTCACTCGTTTTTATCTTTGCTATAATGTGGCACGGTGGAGGGTGGGACCGGCGCGTGATTACGCACGCCCGGTCCCATATTAGGCTAATTAAGCTGTCAAGAGGGGTAAAGGCCACTCGCAGACGGCGATCGAGAGAGAGAGCTAAATTACGGACATGTCCGTCCTCTTATGTGTTTGTCTTTTGAGTTTTACATTAAACCTTTAGTTTATATGTCAAGCCGGTTTCTCACCTCTTCCTTGCCCACGAATTTGATCTGTGTTACATTCCTCCCCCGTTCTTTCAGGCTGGGGACCCCCGGGCGCCTCCCGCGCAGTCTGCCGGCCGGTCATCCCCATCAACCTGGACGAGGGAGGGGGCAAGGGGAGGGAAACAAAAAAACAACAATCCTGCACTGGGCAGTACCTCCCCACAAACACCATAATTTAAAAAAGGAGGGAATACAAAAAAAAAAAAATTAAAAATAGGAGGGGGGGGGGGGAGGTTCCTGCACTGGGCGGTACCTCCCATCCCACGAACACCAGAATTTAAAAAAGAGGGAAAAAGGCCAACGCAGAGCGGTAGCAAGAGAGAGAGAGGAGAGAGAGATTAAAGGAGAAAAAAAAAAACTTACTCGCCGGTTCTCTGATACGCCATAGCTCGTTCCTCAGCCACTCCTCCACCCTCTACCGAACAGCAGCCGCGCCTCTCCAGGCAGATCCGAGGCAGTCCTCAGCCGAAGGGGACTCCCCCGCCCCTGACAGCGGTTCTCCCGCTCCAGGCTGTCGGTCGCGATCCCCTCCCCGCTCGCGGACGGCGGTCTTCCCTCGACCCCTCTGCGTTTCAGCGGCTGGTAGGGGCATCCTCCGCCCCTGGCAGCGGCCCTGACCGCTCCAGGCGGTCAGCTATAGGAGCCCCTTCTCCCCTCGCGGTCGGCGGCCATTCCTCCGCGTCCAGGCGGCTGGGCTCCTCGTCCCCCGGCAGATGGCCGCGGCTGCTTCTTTTGGGTAGTAGCGAGAACTCCGCTACGGCGTATCCCTCTTCCTTCCCGGGCTTTCGGCACCAATGTAACACAGATCAAATTCGTGGGCAAGGAAGAGGTGAGAAACCGGCTTGACATATAAACTAAAGGTTTAATGCAAAACTCAAAAGACAAACACATAAGAGGACGGACATGTCCGTAATTGAGCTCTCTCTCTCGATCGCCGTCTGCGAGTGGCCTTTACCCCTCTTGACAGCTTAATTAGCCTAATATGGGACCGGGCGTGCGTAATCACGCGCCGGTCCCGCCCTCCACCGTGCGACATATTGTTTATGTTAACCAGCTATAGTTTGTCAGTGCAGTAAGTAATGTAGCAGATTGAGCATCTTTTTTGACAATGGTGCGGTGGTGGATTGTGTCTGTTGAGTGTTGATTTCATGATATATTTTTACCTAGTTAGTGAGACACATTGCTGTAAATTAAAATAAATGTCTGTCTTTTACTCTCTGTGATAACAAGCTTATAGCTAATTAGCTAACCACACCACTACTTTCATTGCTTGTCAGCTGAGTGGAAACTAATGAGTCAACATGTATCCACCAAACTGTTTTGTTAAGGATTCACTGTTTGGTACCCCCTTCAACCGAACAATTTCAGTCATTTACAAAATGTAATATTTAAAAGTCTGGTTTTCCACCATTGAAAGTTTCCCCATAACTTGTATAGCAGAATACAGTGCAACACTGCTGTTTATCCCTTGTCTTGGCAGTATTAATATAGTCAGTGTTTGACTGATACTAAAATGTAATACTGATGTTTATTTAGCTATTTATTTTATTTTTATGTATTCTTTATTTTAATGGTCAGCATTTGACTTACAGTACTGATGTTTATTAAGCTATTTATTGTATTTTTTTTTCTCAGTGTTAATTTCTAAAATTTGTTGACAATGTATAATAATGTCAAATATTTAAGCAACCTTCTGAGTACCTTTGCATGGTCATATCGGTGCAGATTAATTGTAGCACCTCTCAAAGGCAACACACTGATATTAAAATGGCAAATCAGCCAGAGCTGATAACATCAACACTTCACACAGGATTCACAATTCAATTAAATCCCACAATTCCTGGAAATATTCCCATCATCCTACAGGTGAAGGAAGAGGAATAAGGTGGCATATGAAGAGGAACAACTCCCAAGTGTAACCACCAAAGTCTACTGATATACTATTGCAAAAATGATGTCTGTTAAAGAGGAGAGTGAAGACTTGAGTTGTGCAGAGCCTCTGCTAATAAAAAATGAAGATACCGAGGTACAAATAGGTTGGTGTCCATTCTTTATTCTTCATAATGTCTGTTTTGATGAAAATTGCAGCAACCAAGCTTCAGATTGTATGCTAGATCTTGCTGTAGTTGTTGAAAAATCATAGAAGTGGTAAAATAAGATTAACAAACAAACAATACCAGAATCTACCTGATTTTGTTATATCAACATGATAATGACAGAACTAACCTTAGCAAAGATAACATAAAAATAGGTACTGTATAGTATAGAGATAGATACTTGGCCTCACTGTTTACTGACATTAAAGAGTTCAACTGAATTTTGTATTTCACATTTGTCACTATTCCCTGTTTATTTTAGATCTGATGGAAGTGAAAGAGGAAAGTCAAGAACTGAATGACGTGGATCAGAAACACCATCAGTATCATAAATCTGATCATTTCATAACTGATGAAGAATCTGTTATTTGTTCTCAGACTGAAAAACATTTTACACAAAGATGGACTCCAAGTGGCAAAAATGTCTTCACCTGTCCTCAGTGTGATAAGAGTTTTTCACAAAAAGTAGATCTACAGAGGCACCTGAGAATTCACACCGGAGAGAAGCATTTCACATGCACTGAGTGTGGAAAGAGTTTCACACAAGAAGGAAGCCTTAGGACACACAAAATTATTCATACTGGAGAAAAGCCTTTCAAATGCAGTCAGTGTGGAAAGAGTTTCGCACAAGAGGGAAGCCTTAGGACACACAAAAGAATTCACACCGGAGAAAAGCCTTTCACATGCACTCAGTGTGGAAAGAGTTTCTCACAAGTTGGAAGCCTAAAGACGCACAAAAGAATTCACACTGGAGAAAAGCCTTTCACATGCACTCAGTGTGGAAAGCGTTTTGGACAAAAAGTACATTTTAAGAACCATTTAAGAACTCACACTAGAGAAAATACTTTTATGCAGAAACTCTCCAAAATAATCCATCACTCTTGATTAAAGCGATTTAACTGCGATCAATGCAGGAAAATAATTTACATTGGCATCAGACTTAAAGATGCTCCTGGAAATTCATGGAAATTAAAGGGGAGGCACACCTCAGAGTCAAGCATTCCGCTGAAAACATGGTTACCACATTTCAAGACATCTTTCAGGGTTTTATCTGAAGACATTTTCTGGTTTTCATCCCTAAAACACTGTTGTGTCTGTGTGTGCTTATGTATGTGGGTCCTCATGTGAGAGTGTGGGTGAAAGCGAAAGACAAGGGAGCACGTGGGTGCTTTCCTCAAATATTAAAAGTTAATTTTAATAATATAGAAACTGTTGTATTGCCCAAATCAACAAGTTGCGCTGTCATCAATGCTCTGTTTGCTTCTTGCATGTCACTGTATATGCATGGATGTATGTGTGTGGGTGTGTGGGACAGCAAGAGAGAAGAGGTAGTGTGAGGGTTTTTGCACAGAAATTTAAATACATTTAGGATAGAAATTGTTTGTTATTCTTATCAGATGTAAGGGCTTAGTGCTGGCCCTACCTAATAAGCAATGTAAGTGGCTACATAAGGCCTTGTGACCACCTGGGGGCCCCAAACCACATGTTCAGCAAAATATCTTTGTAATTTTGAATCAGTTGATAGTTTTGCATTTTTAAGCTTTATATTTTTGAATAATAAATGGACTTGTTTATTTGAACAGTTTAAGCTTGAATTATGTTGGGGTGTACCTGTAGGGGGATTATTTTGCTGTGGTAGCCTTCATTCTCTCTCTCACGAACCGAAACAACCCAATTACAGTCTGTGCTCCCTGGCCACAGGCAAAATGCTACTGTGTATCGCAGATGAATTGGAAATTTCTAAGTCATCCTTCAGCAGCATCATGCATCAAACTCTAAATTCTTCCTCAGGCCCCATATTGTATGTCTCTTCATTTGTTGTTCTGTTTATGCACCCTCACTGCAGAGAATTAAGGTAGTATTAATGGCCATCACAGGATAAAGATATCTTTATCAACTGAAAATAAATTCCATAGCATCAGAAGGCAAAATACCAGGTAAAATGTCCTCAACATTGTTGTCAATTTTCTATTTAGCTTTGTTTACAAATACAAACACTTTATAATTTTAAAGATAATTATATAAACTCAGCAAAAAAACAAACGTCCCTTTTTCTGGACACTCTTTTTTAAAGATACTTTTGTAAAAATTCAAATAACTTTAAAGATCTTTATTGTAAAGGGTTTAAACAATGTTTACATGCTTGTTCAATGAGCCATAAACAATTAATGAACATGGACCTGTGGAACAGTCATTAAGACACAAACAGCTTACAGATGGTAAGCAATTAAGGTCACAGTTATAAAAAATTAGGACACTTAAGATACCTTTCTACTGACTCTGAAATACACCAAAAGAAAGATGCCCAGGGTCCCTGCTCATCTGCAAGAACATGCCTTAGGCATGCTGCTTGGAGGCATGAGGACTGCAGATGTTGCCAGGGCAATAAATTGCAATGTCTGTACAGTGAGATGTCTAAGAGAGTGCTACAGGGAGACAGGAAGGACAGCTGATCGTCCTCACAGTGGCAGACCACATGTAACAACACGTCACAGGATCGGTACATTAGAATATCACACCTGGGGGACAGGTATAGGATAGCAACAACAACACTGTCCGAGTTACACCAGGAGCAAACAATCCCTCCATCAGTGCTCAGACTATCCGCAATAGGCTGAGAGAGGCTGGACTAAGGGGGTTGTAAGCCTGTTGTAAGGCAGGTCCTTACCAAACATCACCGGAAACAACATCACCTATGGGCACAAACCCACCTTCGCTGGACCAGACGGGATTGGCAAAAAGTGCTCTTCGCTAACGAGTCGTGGTTTTGTCTCATGAGGGGTGATGGTCGGACTCGCTTTTTTCGTCGAAGCAATGAGAGTTAGACCGAGGCCTGGACTCTGGAGCGGGATCGATTTGGAGGTGGAGCATGCGTCATGGTCTAGGGCGGTGTGTCACAGCATCATCGGACTGAGCTTGTTGTCATTGCAGGCAATATCAAAGCTGTGCATTACAGGGAAGACATCCTCCTCCCTCATAGAGTACCTATAATTAGCCAGTTCTCCAGGATCAAGTTGTGGCTTCTTAATAAACAGTTTGATAACTGCTATTTTAAAGTTTCTTGGGACATGTCCTAAGCATAGCGAGGAGTTAATACTATTAAGAAGAGGTTCTGAAATTACAGGTGATGCCTCTTTTAAGAGCTTAGTTGGTATTGGATCTAGTCATCACTCTTGTGCTGTGATGTACTATCTGCTTCTGTTGAGGCTTTATTTGGTCTGTTGAGACCAATTTAGCCATAGTACTGAATAAACACCTAGGATTGTTGTGATTATTTTCTATGAGTTTACTAAAATATGGTGACCTGGCAGCTTTTAGTGCCTGTTTGTAGCTACAGGCACTATCCTTCCATGCACCACGAAATACTTCTAATTTTGTATATTTTCACATGTGCTCCATTTTCCGAGCTGCTCTCTTAAGAGCATGAGTGTGATTATTGTACCATGGTGCAGGGCTTATTTCTTACATTTTTCTTTAATCGAAGTGGGGCAACACTATCCAAAGTGTTAGAGAAGACTGCATTTATATCTTTTGTTATTTCATCAAGTTCCTCTGGGCTTTGGGGTTTGAGTGTATGAGATAGATCTGAAAGATTATTAGTGAAGCTATCTTTAGTGTTCGAAAGAATAGTTCTACCTGAACGATAGCGTGGTGTAGATTGAATAACATTAGCTGATTGCAGCATACAATAGACGAGGTAATGATCCAAGATGTCTACGCTCTGCTGCAGAATTTCTATATTATCAACATCAACTCCATATGACAGAATTAAATCTAGCATATGATTATGGCAATGAGTTGGTTTTTCAACTCATGGTTTTCCTGTTACATTTTGTCTCCAAGAGAGTTGAGAATATGATAAATGCTAATCCCAATGTATCATTTTCATTATCTAGGGTGAATAAGGCCCAGGTGATCTATACATTGTAGCAAGGAAAAAAGACGACAGAGATTTTTTATTTATATCTGACGGTGTCAAATTAAGCATTATTAGTTCAAAAGACTTACATTTATATCCTGTCCTCTCAGTAACACCAAAAATGTCACTGTAAATTGTAGTGTAACCTGGCGTACACGGAATCCCGCCGGGGGAGGACAATTTGCCTCAACCTCACCTTTATCCAAGGGTAAATACCCGTCAGGAAGCTCTCGCAAATCCGAGCGATGGACATTCTTCATGTGCCCCACAGTGTCTGGCTGTCTTACCTTATACACAGTGCCTACCCCATCCAAACACTCTACCACCTCATATACCTTGGAGCCCCACACATCTTGAATCTTATGCCGACCAGGGAAATGATTCTTACACAGAACCAAAGTACCAACTGGCAAAATAGGTACAGACTCTGGATGGTGACGTGCTCGCTGGGCTGCTGCCACTCCCAGCTGCTCCCTAGCCTTAACATACACAGAGGCCAAATGGTCACGATGACTCACCACCCAATCTTGGGCAGTCACCGGCATACTCCCTTCCTCCATCCCTAGAAGCGCATCCACAGGCAGCTTTGGCTTCTGGCCAAACATAAGCTTGTAGGGGGAGTAGCCAGTGGATTGATGGGCGCAGGTATTATAGGCAAAGAGTAACTGTGGTAAAGACTGAGGCCATACCCTTTTCTTTTTGATGGGCAAAGTGCGCAATAGATCATGCAAAGTGCGATTAAACATTTCACACTGCCCATTTCCCTCTGGATGATATGCTGTAGTCCTACTCTTCTGCACCCCATAAAGGTGACACAGTCGCTTAAGCAATTCCCCTTCAAAATTCCGCCCCTGATCTGAATGGATGCGTTTTGGCACACCATACACATAGAACCACCTCTCCGTCAGGATGCGGGCCACAGTACTCGCCTTTTGAGCTCGAGTTGGGTAAGTTTGGGTAAACTTAGAAAACACGTCAGTAACTACAAGCACATTCTCACATCCATTACTTGCCCGCTCCAAGAGTGTAAAATCAATCACGAGAATCTCCAAGGGCTTTGAAGCCATCAAATGTCCCATGGTTGTACGAACTTTAGGGCATAAGGCCTTGGAGACCACACAACGCTCACACTTGATACACCATTGCTCAACATCGTGGCGCAGATTGGGCCAAAAGAATCTCTCCCTCACCAAAGCTGTTGTCCTCTCTATACCTTGATGGCCATGATGGTCATGAAGACCCTGCAAAACTTCCTTCCTTAAAACCCCAGGCAATAAAACCTGAAGCACTTGAACCTTTCCTGGAGCCAAGAAGACTTCCCTATACAAAACTCCATCTTCCCGTTGAACACGTTTCCACTGGCGAACGTACTCCAGCACCTCCCTGGACTCCCTAGCCCTTTCATAACGAGTAGGGGCCACTCCACTTCGCCAATACTTCAAAAATGCAGCAATATGAGTGTCTGATGCCTGAAGAGCCTGCATGTCTGCCTTCCCCCGAGAGGGCACAGCTGCTATTTCTGAAGCTAAGGTACAGGTCGAAGCAGAACTTAAGCACTGAACTAATGAAAGTTCCTGAGGCAAGGTTATACCAGAAGCAATTTCCCTAACACCATTAGAAGCTAAATTTACAGGCAGGCGGGAGAGTGCATCCGCATTGCGATTGGCTGTACCAGGATGATATTTCAGCTCAAAGTCAAACAAAGCCAACTGTGACACCCACCGCTGCTCTACGGCAGCCAACTTGGCAGTCTGTAGATAACTCAAGGGATTGTTATCCGTGAACACCACAAACTTGACACCCAACAAGTTTCCCGAAACTTCTCAGAGACGGCCCACTTAAGGGCCAAGAGCTCTAGCTTCATTGAACTATAATTTGACATGTTTCTTTCTGTAGGGCGCAAGCCCCGACTGGCATAAGCGATAGGCCTCCGCTGACCCTCCTGCTCTTGAGATAATACTGCACCAAGGCCAACCTGGCTAGCATCTATCTCTAACACAAATGGCTTAGAGAAATCAGCATAGCCTAAAACTGGGGCCTCTACCAATGTTGAGAATTTATTTGTTAGAAGACTATTTAAAAGAATAGTCACGAAAGTTAAGATTAATAAGTTAAAATGAATAAGTTAACATTTAATACACAACACTAAGATTAACAGTTCATGTTTCAGATACATATGTGGTTAAAAGCATTCTATGTAATTATGATTAGTGAATTGACTTCATTACCCAAGATGTATTGAGCAATGGGGATTCACGTGAAGGTTTGTTTATGTTGGTGATTTGGCAACGGCCATCTGTTGAACGATTTGCTGAACAAGCACGCTGCATTTACTTTTGTTTCTTTTCATTAAACGTCTAAAACGAAGCAACGCCTCGCTTCATTATTCCTAGTTGATAAACGATAAATGTATAACACTTTTGGTGCCGGAAACCCGGGAAGCAGAAGACTATGAGTGACGAAGTGCGACAGGCCGGTGTGGAACAACTTGAAAGGTAAAAAAAAAAGCGTCGGACGATACGGAGTTCCACAACGAGACTGCTAAACCAGATCAATGTTGAATTGATAAAGGGAGACAAGGATGTCGACCGTGTGCGGGATATGTTAGCCGTGTTGTCAGCAAAGGAGGACAGTTTGCACGAGCTGGACAGCATAGTGGAGGAACACACTTCGCTGGAGGACGTGGAGGCGGAGATTGAACTCGCAGAGGAATACAAAGACCGCGTCATCGAGATGAAAGCGCAGACTCACCGAGTGATCCGAGAACATGAGACTGTGAGTAACCCACGGCCTGCTCAGTCAAGTGATGGTAGCGCAAACAAACCAACAGTGAGACTGCCTAAGCTACAAATTGATAAGTTCAGTGGAGATGTTAGTGTATGGCAGGAATTTTGGAGCCAGTATGAGATTGCTATTCATAGCAACAATGCACTTTGCAAAAAAGAAAAGTTTACCTACCTGAAAACTTACCTTACTGGAACGGCTGCAAAGGCAGTAGCAGGACTCACACTGACAGACTGTAACTATGATACTGCAGTTGATATTCTCCAAAGCAGATTTGGAAGGAAAGATCTCATTGTAAATGCTCACATGTCAAAGCTTCTGAATCTCACTCCTGTAAAGAAAACATCTGATGTCAGTGCATTAAGGCAGTTATATGATGACCGTGAAATTCAAATCAGAAGCCTAGAGTCATTGGGAGTGGTATCAGACACCTATGGCGGTATGTTGTGCCCAGTTTTACTCCAGATGATGCCAGACGACATGGCTCTTGAATACAGCCGTCACAGAGGGGATGATGATGAGTGGAATGTGCCTAATGTGTTGAAGTTCCTGCAGAAAGAGGTTCAGAGCCGAGAGAGAGCTTTACAAATGATGAAATCATACAACCAGAGAGAAAACCAGTCTGCTAACAAAACGTGCAGCAAATCATATTCAGCCAGTGATGTGAAATTAAAGAAACCAAGCATGACATCTGCAGCTGCACTACACATTGCTGACCAGAAAATGCGAAACTGCCTGTTCTGTGATAGCACTAAACACAAATCTGAAAAATGTCCAGACCACCCGGTGTCAGGGAAAAACTGAAGAAGCTTGGCAGGTGCTTTGTGTGTCTGGGGTCCAAACACATAGCCAGGTTTTGCAGGTCAAAGGGCATGTCATGTGCCACATGTGGAGGCAGGCATCATGCAGCCATTTGTGAGAAAAATGAGGCATCCCCACCTGCTGCGGCTGCCAACATTGATACTGTTATTTCGTCAGTAATTCCCCAAGCAGAGAGAGGCAACCCTGACATTGAGAATACTGTGCTGCTACAAACTGCCAAGGCATGGGTCGTAGGACCCACAAGCAGGAAGATGGTCCGCTGCTTGCTAGATGGAAGCAGTCAGGGGAGTTTTGTGCATGAGAATGTGGTGAAGGCGCTGCAGCTACCTGTTACTAGACAAGGGACACTTACTCTTCACACATTTGGCTCCTCTGCTCCAACAATGGTGAGTCGCAATATAGTGAAGCTCAGCTTGGAGAATGTATGGGATAATCAGCAGGGAATTGAAATCGAGGCAGTTGTCACCCCCAAAGTGTGCACAGCGCTGATGAAAGTGCCTGGTGAACATATACAAAGGGAAATGAAAAGCAGAGGTCTTCAACTAGCAGACTGTGCTGGAGATGATAAACCTGAACTTTCTGTGCTAATTGGCTCTGATTATTACTGGCAGATAGTATCAGGCAGAGTAGAGAGACTGACAAAGAGCCTAGTGGCCCTGGAGAGCACTTTCGGATGGGCAGTGCAAGGCCCAGTAGCAGTGTCCAGCATGACAGAGACAACCTGCATGCATATTCAGCTCAGCGAGGATGCACAGATTGATAAACAGCTGCATGCATTCTGGGAGCTTGAGTCCCTGGGCATCACAAGTGAGAAGTCTGAGAGCCCAGAGGATGTAGAAGCATTGCAGCGGTTCGAGGAAACCTCCATCTTCAAGGATGGGCGTTACCAAGTGGAGTTGCCATGGCGACAACATCATCCTCCACTTCAAGACAATTACCGCATCGCAAAAAAGAGACTTGAGAGTTTGAAAAGGAAACTAAGCAAGGTTGTCACACTCTACAGCAGATACAATGAAGTTGTGGAGGACTACTTAAAACAAGGAATGGCTGAGGATGTGCCAAGGGAGCATGCATCATCACAAGGCAGTCAGACATATTACTTACCTCATCATGCGGTATTAAGAGAGGATAAGGCGACAACGAAACTGCGGGTTGTGTTTGATGCATCCTCTCACGAAGATAAAAGTCCCTCACTAAATGACTGTCTCTTAACAGGTCCCAATCTGAATCCAGATCTGATGAGTATTTTGATCAAATTTAGACTGCATGAAATCGCATATATGGCAGATATTAAGAAAGCGTTTTTGCAGATTTCACTCTCAGAAAGAGATCGGGACGCTGTAAGATTTCTGTGGTTCATAGGACCACCAACAGAGGAGAAGGACGTGACGCTGCGCATGCTCAGAATGACGAGAGTGGTGTTTGGAGCTTCATCAAGCCCATTCTTACTCGCAGCCACCATTAGGAAGCATTTAAGACAGTATGAGCTAGAACACCCACAAGTGGTAGAAGTCCTCAGCTCCTCACTCTACGTCAATGATTTTATTTCAAGTGCAAGTGAGGTGACAGAGGCACATACAGTGACAACGACAGCCAGGAACATTATGTCTGCTGCAGGCATGGAGCTATGTAAATGGATGACAAACTCTCCTGAGCTCAAAGAAAAATGGCAGAAAAGCTTTATGGATTGTGCTGTGCAACCAGAATCACACGGGTCTGTGCTGAAAGGTGCTGGGTATGGTGTGGAGACCGGCCACTGATGATTTTGTGTTCGACCTCAGGGGGCTGCTTGATATTTTGAAAGAAAGAGAAAACACAAAACGAAGTGTTCTGCAGTCTTCTGCTCGCATTTTTGACCCTCTAGGATTCCTGACTCCCTTCACCATCAGGATTAAGTGCTTGTTCCAAGAGATGTGGGAGAGAGGGCTCAAGTGGGACGAGGAACTGCCACCTGATCTGACGAAGAAATGGCAACAGTGGTGCTCAGAGCTCCCTCAACTGCATCAGGTCTCAATCCCACGATGGTACCAAACACACATACCACAGCAGGACGGTCAAGAGTTAAAGCTACATGTGTTCTGTGACTCGAGTGAAAGGGCGTATAGTGCAGTTGCTTATCTTCAAGGAGAAACAAAGGAAGGAGAAGTGACCATAAGCCTGGTTGCATCCAAGTCCAGAGTGGCTCCACTCAAAAGGATGACACTGCCACGCCTGGAGCTAATGGGTGCTGTAATAGCAGCCAGGCTGGGGAACACCCTCATGAAAGCACTGCAGCTAGACAAGACACAACTCAGACTATGGACAGACTCAATGATAGTGCTGCATTGGATTTGTGGTTCTGCTCATAAGTGGAAGCAGTTTGTAGCAAATAGAGTCACAGAAATCCAGTCTCTAACTGACCCACAGTCATGGTCTCACTGCAAAGGGAAAATTAATCCAGCTGACCTCCCCACCAGAGGCCTAACTGTGCAGGACTTGAAGCAGAGCACATTGTGGTGGAATGGTCCTTGTGTTCTGATGTCACCTGATCAGTCAGAGAGCACTCATGAAGATGTTCAGGAAGATGAGGTAAAGTCTGAACTCAGATCCAAATACCAGATTGCTGTACAGCTTGTTAAGCAAGACCAAGACTTCTTAAGCCCTGTTTTATGTCTGGAGAAGTACAGCAAACTAAAAACAGTACTCCGGGTGACAGCCTGGATAAAGAGGTTTATCACCAACACCCGCTAAAGCACAAAAATCAGTGGTGAACTGACGGCAGAAGAGCTGAATGCAGCAGGAAAAAACTGGATAAAGGTGATTCAGAACCAGAGTTTCAGCTCTGAAATTGATCTGCTGAAAGCAGGGAAATGTCCCAACACTGACTCCAGAATCCGAGAGCTAAAACCATTTCTGGATGAAGATGAGCTGCTCAGTGTGGGAGGAAGGCTCCAGCATTCTGATCTCTCTTACAGAGAAAAGCACCCATGGATTTTGCCCAACAACCACCGATACACAGAAATGTTGATGCAGTATGAACATGAGAAGATAATGCATGCGGGTGTATGAGACACTTTAGTGCAGACAAGAGAGAAATATTGGGTTTTGAGGGCACGACAGGTAGTGAAGAAGGTTGTGTCCAGATGTGTACTCTGCAAGAAATTCAATGCAAAGGCTGGGCAGCAGAGTACCGCGCCACTGCCAAGAGACAGAATAACAGAGTCTCCGCCATTTGAGATCACTGGTGTGGACTTCGCAGGGCCACTCTATGTGAAGACACAGAATGTCATGACAAAAGCGTATATAGCACTGTTCACTTGCACTGTAACCAGAGCAGTGCACTTAGAGCTGGTCTCAGATATGTCCACAGAGAACTTCCTGCTAGCGTTGAAAAGATTCATCTCAAGAAGAGGATTATACAAGGTAATTTATTCAGATAACGCCAAGACGTTCAAGAGAGCTGATCAAGATTTGAAGGAGCTCTGGAAAGGCCTTAAAGATCCTCAGCTACGGGAGTTCTTCACAGAGAAGGGCATCACCTGGCGGTTCATCGCTGAAAGAGCAGCCTGGTGGGGCGGATTCTGGGAGCGGCTGGTAAGGTCAGTCAAAATTATTCTCAGAAAAGTGCTAGGCAGAGCTAAACTCAACTTTGAAGAGACGTGCACCATTCTGACTGAAGCTGAAGCCATAATAAACTTGAGGCCGCTCACTTATGTGCACAATGATGTGGACGAGCCAGAGCCACTATCACCTGCTCACTTCTTGGTGGGCCAGAGACTGACCTGCTTGCCTCCTAAGCCATGTCCAGCTGAGACTAAACATCCAACAGCGAACAAGGAGGAGATGAACAGGAGGTGGCGCTACAGACAAAGACTTATGACCAACATCTGGAACCGATGGCGGAGAGAATATTTGCTGGATTTGAAGTTGGCTCATTGCTGCGACACCCCACGGTCTTCTCTGCTGAAGGTCGGAGATGTTGCTCTCATCGGAGAAGATAACACCCCAAGACAGAGCTGGAGGCTAGGAAGAATTGAGGAATTGTTTCCAGGTCGCGATGGCCTTGTTAGGTCATGTGCAGTTCGCACGAGTTCAGGGACTGTTCTGCGGAGACCCATCCAGCTTTTGTATCCTTTGGAAATTATATAAACTGTAGTTTATGGGGGGGAGGATGTTGAGAATTTATTTGTTAGAAGACTATTTAAAAGAATAGTCACGAAAGTTAAGATTAATAAATTAAAATGAATAAGTTAACATTTAATACACAACACTAAGATTAACAGTTCATGTTTCAGATACATATGTGGTTAAAAGCATTCTATGTAATTATGATTAGTGAATTGACTTCATTACCCAAGATGCATTGAGCAATGGGGATTCACGTGAAGGTTTGTTTATGTTGGTGATTTGGCAACGGCCATCTGTTGAATGATTTGATGAACAAGCACGCTGCATTTACTTTTGTTTCTTTTCATTAAACGTCTAAAACGAAGCAACACCTCGCTTCGTTATTCCTAGTTGATAAACGATAAATGTATAACAACCAATGACTTCTTCAAAGCCACAAAGGCATTCTCCGCAACTTCGGTCCATCGTCCCTCCAGGAGAGTGTTAGTGCCTGAACCCCGTTTCCTCCCCTTACCTTGGAGCTCCCCCACTAATCTGTATAGAGGTGCCGCATAACAAGCAAACCCCTCTACAAACCTTCGGTAGTATGATGCAAAACCCAGAAAGGAGCATAACTCCAAAAGGTTACTGGGTCGCTTCCAGTTGGCTACAGCGCTAATTTTCTCTGGGTCGGTGGACACTCCATGAGAAGAAATGATGTGACCAAGATACTTAACCCTTTTTTGGAAAAAATGGCATTTTTGGAACTTCAATTTCAAATTATTATGTTGCAGACGACCCAAAACCATCTCCAGCTGTTGAAGACGTTGTTCAAAGGAACCAGAAAAGATGACAATGTCATCCAAATATAACAGCAGGGACTGGAAACGTTGATCACCAAAAATCCTCTCCATAAGCCTCTGGAAAGTACTAGGTGCATTGCACAATCCAAAAGGCATCCGATTATATTCAAAAAGGCCAAACGGAGTGCAAAAAGCAGTCTTCTCCTTATCCTGTTCAACCACTGGAACTTGAGTGTACCCACTAGCCAAGTCAAGAGTAGAAAACCACTTAGCACCCGTTAGCGCATCAAGCGATTCCTCAATCCTTGGAAGTGGGTAAGCATCTTTCCGTGTTTTTGCATTGAGTTGGCGGTAATCAACACAAAGACGGATACTCCCATCTTTTTTTTGTACTACCACAATCGGTGAAGAGTAGGGACTACAACTAGGCCGAACTATACCCTGTTCAAGCAGCTCACAAATATGAGTTTTAACTTGCTCATACTGGGAGGGGGGCAGCCGCCGATAACACTGACGAACAGGAGCATTATCTGACACTGGTATCTCATGTTGGACAAGATGAGTACACCCCAAGTCCCCCTCCTTCTTACTAAACACGGAGCTAAAACGGACCAAAAGGCATTTGGCCTGTTGAGACTGAGCAGCAGATAACGAAGGCCACGACGCCTCAACGAGGTCCAAGGATGGCCCACTACTTGCCTCCATGACCTGATTACAACTCACAAACCCTCGACTATCCACACTCTCCTCCAATTCCGTATCTAGGGCCGACTGCAGATTGACCATATACAGCTGGCCTAAAAATGTTTTTGGCCTAAGCCATAGATCTTTCTCTCCCAGATTTACTACAGGTACATGGACTACACCCTGCTCTACCGGTAAGAGACACTTTGAAATAAGTATATTTGCAGGTAGTGCACCTTCCTCACCTATTGGTGGCTCCAAGAACACAGAAGTAATAACACGAGCCATACCTTGACAACCTGTTGTAGGAACCCATTGAAGGGAACCTGCTGGCACTCGTATGGCTGGTCCTGCTCTTACAACTGCCTTCCCCACTAACCCAGACTCAGCAGTGAGAGCCAAACTTTGGCACTCTAAGAGGGCCTGCTTCCACTCCTTCCCTGCTTGCTTAACCGTGAGGGAGGAAAATAAATGCTCTTTGTGTTGACAGAAAAGCTCTTGATAGCAACAGTTCAAAACATTCATGCCCAAAAGTCCTGGGACTGCAAGCTTTTGTTGCCGTATAAGAGGATCTAGCGGATCTCCCCATTTTAGGGAGAGTTTTACCCAAGACCTCAACTTCTAGCTCTAAGTAGCCACAATAAGGAATGTCCAGCCCATTAGCAGCCTTCAACCGCAACCAGCTACAAGGTTTCAAACACTCCCTAATATGCAACGGAAATGCTGACTCAAAGAAGCTCTCAGTAACCATTGACACCATAGATCCAGTGTCCAGTAAGCAGGGAGTTCTCACACCCCCAAAACAAACTTCCACTATAGGGCACTGGCCAATAAGTTGGATACCACCTTCCTCCAATACTCCTTTAGAGCCAGAAAAACCCCCCTCTGATGCCAGGCTCCCCACACCAGAGGGTTCTAGTTTCCTGGCTGCACTGGGGTTTCCTGTACAACCGTTTCACCGTGCTCCTGAGATGACTGTCCCTGGCCAGTTCCTACCCCCTCACTCAAATTCATGTGCATGCCTGCTAAGTCAGATCTGCAGAACCTTGCAATATGACCAACCCGATTGCAACGCATGCAGATTGGCTTACCATCGGCTCGAAAACGGGCAGCCCCCGGACGGGAGCCAACAACACCCCCTACAGTATTCGTTGGATTTACACTCAAGTGCTTCAAAATAGCATCTAACTGCGCCTGTTGTTTACGGAGACAATCTTTAAGCTCGCCCAATTCATTAGCGGATTCGGGGAAGAGGCGATTAGATCTATACGTACCCACCACCTGAACATCTGCCGCACAAGAATGAGCTCGAGGTCTCACACTAGGGGTTTCTCCCTCATCTGCCCACCGTATAGCCTCAGAACGAACCTCCAGGAATGACATCTCAGCGTTTAACCGCACCTGTCGTTTCAACTCCCTACGAAGGGTATTATCACGCATATGTTCAATAAACTGATCACGTAATGTGTGGTCTGGATTACAAATACCTGACAAGTTCTTGCGTTTCATTGCCTCCATTAGGGCCATGAGGGCATGCGAGTATTCACGCAGCGACTCTCCCTCCAGCTGGCGACGTTGAAAGAACTGCTTCTGCAAACCAACTAAAGACTGAGAACAACCATACATATCAAGTAAGATTTTTTCAGGATCCTCCCGATCACAGGATGGGTGAAACTTTACTTCAGCCTTAGCTTCTCCATCTAAAAGATCACAGACAAACAAGGCTTTCTCAGCCACAGGTACTGGACGAACTATCAAAGACCTACGTACTTCTTCTACCCAATCTTCTACCGTCAACAAATCAATAGACCTTTTACCAGAAAACCTGGGACATTTTCTTTCACGTGGAACATATACATAACGTTCAGATGCAGAAACATTAACAAATGAGCGGGCATCAACATCACGTCTAGGGCTGGCAGATTGTGCCCCATCACCAACAACATTAACAGGGCTCCTGACGAGTTCTTCCCGAAGTTGCTGGTTATCTGCCTGCAATTGTTGTACCAATTCGGCCAAGACTTTAAGTTGTTCCTCCATCAAGCAATCGGTGACACACACAAAGAGAAAAGGAAAACACCTCAGAAGACAGCCGACGAAAGATGAGAAATCACCAGCTCGTAACAAGAAGTCGTCTTTGATCTGTTGCGACCACTGTTTCTTTTCCCACCACACCAAATACACACTTTAGAACAATAAAACCATTTGCACTCAGGCTTCCTTAATAAGACCCTGCCAACTACGCCAAGTGTAACCTGGCGTACACGGCTGTTCCAAATGTCGACGGAATTAACTACGCCACCCCCACTTTTCCGGGATGGGGGGACCCTAACAATGATATTATATACCACAGGCGGTTCAAATGAATGAACTGGAAGCCAGAGTACAAAAGTTGATAATTTATTAACTATAACAGATACGATCCTTCTCCACAAATATGAGTGGTAGAAATGTTGTTTAAAAAAATAGAACAAACCAAAACCCCACAATTTCCACAACAATTCAACTCATTTTAAGAAAACATTAAGCACAAGACAACAAATATGAAAACAATGCTCCACACAAATCAAATTTGGTTCATTAAAGAAAACAATTAAAGAAAACAAATAGTGAATCTAGAATTCAAATTAATTGAGCTAAAATTATACATTTAAATTATAGAAGAAAAACAATGATAAACATGACACTCAAAATAAAACAAATCGTACTAGAATCATAAACTGGAGAACACACCACATGGGAGGAAACAAAAATCCAAACCAAATAATCATCAAAACCAAATCAACCCAGAAGTGAAACACACAAACCAATAAGACCTCCCATACAGTAGTACACCAATCAATAAAACTGAAAAATTTCACAACGAATACTATAAAAAAAAAAACACAAAAAGGACTTGACTATCCAATTAACGAAAGACAAACACAACACAAACTAATTCAAATTTTCAGTGGGAAAAGAAACAATGGCCACTACCCAAAGAAGGTTTTGAAACCTGTAATTAAAACCAATTCATACTTTTATCACACATAAGAATCAACATTCTACACTTAAAAACAAACATGTCAAATACTCACGTACTCAATACGCTATGGTTCTCATGATTGACAGAGGCATAACAGTCTCACTGAAAGGAAGAAGTGGGTCGTAACGCAATCTATTCCGCACAAACGTCCGCAACTGCTGGCACTCGTAACTCGGCCGAGTATAGACACGAGTGATCCTAAAATACACAGTCTAGATTTTTAGCACCACCTTTTACGTAAATCATAAATAAACTTAACCATGTACTCACATCCAGCGGCCGACCCAACCGCAGAGTTGCGCGCACCTGCCGTTCTCAGATCAACAGGTCATCAACACAGGAAAAGTTCTAAAACACGTTTGCACGTAGCCGAACCCAAACACAGAGTGGCACGCACACTGCGCTCCCAGATCAACAGGTCATCAGCGCAAAAAGAAACCTAAAACACATTTTCGGGCATATTATACTAACATGTCTCCTATTAAGATCGACTCCTATAAAAACTTGTTTACTCACGCTGAATTGTTGGGCACAGCAGTAACACGCAAGCAATTCTTCCAACGCGCCAGTATAGGAGAAACCACACACACACGTTCATCGATCGGAGAACGAGAACAAACACTATTTCATTAATGCCCGCGAGACTTTAAACACTGCCGGCCCTATCACATCACATTCCCACTTAAAGGCATAGCATACTTATTCTGGTTACAGTAGCAACACCTCTTCGACCCTTCAGACGAGGCTCATGTTTCTAAGAATAACCTGGGGAAGAAGATTAATTTAAACTAATATATTCCAAAGTGGGTGGGCGTCACCCAAATACCCTGCTGCAGGGGTTCTACAGCCGGAACCAAAGTGTGTGTGTTGCTCTCTGTACTGCGTGCATACGTAACAGTATCTACTGGCTTCTCTTTCTCATTGATCTCCACTAGCGTTCGATGTGTGTCTCTAAATCATTAACCTTCTCCGTCAGCCTGACTAATTCCTTATATTTATCACATGTGAATCCCTCACTGCTGACTGAGGAGGCTATTGTAAACATGTGACATGCAATGCAGGAAGAAATAACATGAGCGGATGCCATGACTTAACGCAAATTGTTTGTTGTTGTTGGTTGTTCCTGAGCGGTGAGGGTTTGAGATTTGATGTGAATCACTCACACAATTGTTTGTTGTTGTTGGTTGTTCTTGATAAGCGGTGCTTTGAGATCGATGCAATTATCTGTGTAACATAGAGGAGAAAAATTAGGAAAAGGAGCTGAAAAATGCACACAGTTTAATCGCGATAAAAATAGAAAAGGAATGCAGGTGGAATATGCGCGCAGTTGACCTTTAGGGGTCTTGTAGACTCCAAGGATTGGCAGGTGGGATGCGGAGGACCAACCGCATATTAGACATGTGGTCATAATGTTTTGGCATTCAGTGTGTAAACACTGCCTGGCCAAAAAAATTTGCATACTCTAATATTTTGTTGGACTGCCTTTAGCTTTGATTACAGCACGCATTTGGTGTGGCATTGTTTCGACAACCTTGTGCAATGTCACTTAATTTATTTCCATCCAAAGTTGCTTTAATTTTTGGCTGAGATCTTGTATTGATAACGGGAGAGTTGTATCACTGCATAAAGTCTTCTTCATTACATCCCGAAGACTTTCAATTGGGTTAAGGTCAGGACTCCGTGGTGACCAATTCATGTGTGAAAATTATTCCTCATGCTCCCTGAACCACTCTTTTACAATTTGAGCTCGATGAATCTGGGCATTGTCATCCTGGAATATGACTGTGCTCTCAGGGCTGTATTACATAGTGCTGTAATCTATTGATGGGATAACCTGGTCATTCAGTACATTCAAGTAGTCAGCTGACTTAATTTTATTGCCTCATAACATTGCTGAGCCTAGACCTGATTAATTGAATCAACTCCAGATCATAACACTGCCTCCAGAGGCTTGTACAGTGTGCACTATGTATGACGGATGCATCGCTTCATGCACTTCCCTTTTTACCATGATGTGCCCATCGCTTTGAAATAGGGTAAATCTGGACAAATTTTTCCAAATTGTAGTTTTTTTCCAATTAGCCTTACTAAAATGTGGCTTTCTTGTGTCTTCACAGCGGGTTTCTCCCAATCTGGTCATTTCTAGTCACATTTTGCCTATGGAAATGCTCTTGCTTTCACTATTAAACATAGTCTTGATTTCTACTGTACATTTTTTATGATGTGACTTCACCTAGATCGTTCAAGATTTTGTTTTGGTTAACCACTATCCATCCATGTTTTAATTATGCGTTGGGCAGTTCTTAATCTAATTCCAGTGATCTCAACAATCTCCTTTTCTTTGTTTAATGCAGGCCAATAATTTGCCCCTTATGAAACACAGTATCATCTTCTGCACGACCACAGGATATGCCTTCCGACATGGTTGTTTAAGAAATAGGCTATGGGGGCCTGGGTAGCTCAGCGAATATTGATGCTGACTACCACCACTGGAGACGCAAGTTCGAATCCAGAGTGTGCTGAGTGACTCCAGCCAGGTCTCCTAAGCAACCAATTGTCCCAATTGTCAACTGTGTTCGCGATTAAGTGGTTCTTGTTCTCAATGGGGTGCATGGTAAGTTGTGCTTGGATCGCAGATAGTAGCATGAGCCTCCACTTGCTGTGAGTCTCCACAGTGTCATGCACAGTGAGTCATGTGATAAGATGCACGGTTTGACTTTCTCAGACTTGTCCTCAGCCACCCGGATTGAGGTGAGTGACCATGCCACCACGTGGACCTAGTAAGTAGTGGGAAGATAAAAAATAAATAAATAAAAAAATAAGAAACTACATACTGAATCAGATAGGGTTAAAAGAATTGTTGCCAGCTGAAATGCATTAATCACTGCAATAATGATCCAATCATAGGCTCTTTATTATTTGAGTATTTAAATCCTAATAGCGACTTTTTTTGGACAGGCATTTTATATAAACATCGATCAGCCACAATATTAAACCACCTGCCTAATATTGTGTAGGTCCCCCACAGATGGCGATTTCTCAGGGCCAGCAAAGCCTTCTCTGCTGGCGTAGCATGCCTAATAAATACATATTTTTTTTCATCCTTCGCTCGCCGACAGTTTTGTGGAGTTTGCCGACAAAAGTCCGAAATCGAAGGCAAATCTGAGCTCGCTCTCGTGTGCGACGATCGCAGTGTATGAATTATCAAAGACACGATTTGAGAGAAGCACCGATGTCAGTTAGATATCTAGAATGTTAAATATCTGTTCCTGTCTGCGATTCAAAATCGCACAATGTGAAATATGTTTTGACTAAATATAACTGCACCGTTGACCTACATCCAATGAAAGAGCAATAAATGGGGCACGGGAAGTTTCGGTGGGAGGAGTCTTGATGTCCCCCCAACAGAACATCAACTAGCATGGCTGCGATATCAAGAAAGTCTCATTGGACCTAAGAAATGGAGGAAAAATTAGTGTAACATTGGCAGGAGTTTCATTTGAACTGTACCACAACCGGGTGGAGAAAGAGTTGGAGAGAAATTGCTAATTCTTTTGGACAGTCAGGTAAGCTAATAGGTAGATTTTCAGTAGGGCTTACTTTTTCATATTGTAACCAATAAAATATATGATGACTTTAGGCGATTAAAAACATACACATCTTATTCTGAAAAGTATAACATATGATCATGCATATGTTTTTGAATCTCTTATCACTTCTTGTGTGTACTCTGTTGTGAAACGTAATTTGGAGTCCAAGCAGAGTCTTCGGGGATTCATCAGTAGTGAAATATTTTGTAATGTGTTCACCCCTGACGTGGATTCGTCATGTAATTTGAAAATGCTACGACTTCCAAGACAAGACAGACAGATGTGTAATATGAACAGTACTATGATCCGACGTCTTTGAAAGTCGTGTAGTGTGTAGGAGGCATAGCTGAAGCAGCACGCCTCTGAGTCTGAGCTCCACCTCTTCAGTATTTCCACTGAATCCATCAACAGTGCAAATGAATGTGCGTCTAAAGTCAGATTGTCAGATTCATCAGCCAATCAGATTGATTTATTTGTTCTTGGTGGGTGTGGTCTTTAGGATATGTCCCAATCCAGGCCTTCTAGCTGGCCTTAAGTGACACAATCACGCTTTAAATTAAGTACATAGTTTGAAAGCAAAGAGATCCATTGAGAAAGAGATCCTTATGGATTTACAAACCTGAGATGTTCTGCATGATTGATTAATTAAACAGGAAATGAGGGCTGATTTTCACTTCAAGCTAATTGGTAAGTGCTTTTTGCATTGTTATAGCAACATCAGGAGCATTCAGTGTCAGATAAAGTTTTGAAATGTAACTATGTACCCTGATGAAACAAAATGTACTGCAAAAACAATTTAAATCGCAAATATTATTATTATCTTTTTCTTGGTATTGGTTCCGGCTTTTCTTTGCATGGACATGTTTTTAAAATGTCATTTGGTATTATTAGTTGACTGCCATCTAATGTATGATACAACATCTTGTCTTATTCAGTGTCAACAGAGTTTGTGAGTGGAATGGAGTGGCAACAATTTCCCATCTGCGCTCAAAGCATTCTTTAATCAATCCGATCGAGCTCCACTCCGGGTTGTCCATTTCCCGCTCCTCACTCGCTCTGCGCTCCTGGATTAGGGAAGCCCCACTCCGTGTTCGCTCCATGGCAAAATTGGCACCTAACCACCTTTCAGAATCCTTTTTAATATCAAAACCTTCCATGCAGAAGGTGTATTGAATTAAAAATAAATACACAATACTAGAAGAAAAGCTACAATGTGCTTTATTAGAACACTAACATTAGCCCAAGACTATATTAAATAATTTTTATAGCTTACTTAAACATATCAGCAGCATTATCTGGGTTTGAGCAATTAAATCAATTACCAAACTAAAAAAAAATTATAAATTACCTGTGACGAAGCAGACAGAGTTTGAGGATCTATATGCAGCTTTTAATAACAAAAACATGAAAACTCAGAATAAAGAAAAACCACAGGGAAACTGGAACAGAACATAACAACACATTCAATAACTGACAAATTGACTGGGGGAAACAAGGGCTTAAATACACTAGGGAAAGCAAGGAACACCTGGGGAAACAATCAGGGAATGAGAAATAAAATAATTGGAAAACCAATCAAAAAATTCAACAACAAAGGACTACAAAAACCAAACAGGAAACAAGAACTAAACAAGAACTTCAACATAAAAGCACAAAACAAAAGTCTACAGGGAATACGTGACATTACCAGAACAAAAACAAATCATTAAATTAGTAAAAAAAAATATTATTAGGCCTATGTATTATTGCATAATTATTGCCTATTATTTTCTGTTATTGCACTTCTTTAAATTAACCCTTGTGATATAATATTGGGAGGAGACTTTAAACTTTTGATGGACTCAGTCTTTGATCATAGTGAAGCAAAAGTGTGTAAGCCCACTAGAGCAATTCTATTCTAGAATAGATTTTTTTGTTATATATCTAAATCAATTATCTGTCGTGGATTGCTCAATTGCTTAGTCTCAGATCACGCCCTGGTGAGTTTAGAGATGTTGCTACACACAGAGAAAAATAAATCATATAGTTGGCGCTTTAATGTATCCAGCAAATGTATTCCAACAAATGTTAAAGACTGAAATCAATGTCTATATGGAGATCAACTGGTCCTCATTATCCTCTGTGGGCATGGCTTAGGAGGCACTTAAGGCTGTTCTTAGCGGTTGCATCATCCAAAGCACGTGAACTTGTGGAGTTGGAAGGGAATATTAAAAGTGCAGAGGCAGAGCTGAAGCACCGAATGTCATCTGATGGCCTCAGAGAATTGACCCGATTGAAATACAGATATAATACTTCTATTTTGTTGCGGAAAGTGGAGTTTTGGTTGTTCAGGGCAAGACGGTCATACTTTGAGTCAGTGGACAAAGCAGGGAAGCTGCTAGATATTTAAAGTAGAGAGAGTCTTTTTCTACCATTCCCTCAATGAAATCTGCTGGTGGTGAAATATTTACCTCAGTCATTGATATTGATAATGCTTTTAAAGATTTTTATCTTGGTCTCTATAGTTCCATGTCTTCATCTACTGATGAAGATATTAGAAAATTTGTGGAACCATTAGAACTTCCTAAACTGATGGCAGAGCAAAACAATTCTCTTGATTCTGAGATAACCTTGGAGGAGCTTGGCGATTTTAGAAAGGCCTTGCCTACATTCAAGGCTCTGGGGCCAGATGGCTTTGTTGCTGAGTTTTTTAGATCTTATGCTACAGAATTGGCTCCACTTTTGCTAGAAGTTTATACTGAATCATTAAAGAATGGAAAGCTTCCGCCAACCATGACGCAAGCCCGGATCAATCTGATTCTTACAAAGGGACAAAGATCCAAGTGAGTGTAAGAGTTACCTAATTTCCCTGATCCAGCTAGACGTTATAATATTGTCAAAAATGTTGGCTAACCAATTAAGTAAAGTTATGACATCTTATTTGGGGCTCTAGATCTTCTGATAACATTAGGTGTTTCATCAATATCATGTGGTCAGTGGCGAATGATCACACTTGACGCTGAAACAAAAAGGGGGATTGATATGTTAGAATGGGATCATCTTTTAAGATTTTGGAAACGTAAGGCTTTTATTCGTTGGATTAAGTTACTTTATAGACACCCAGTAGCGGCGGTGGATTAATTTCAAATTATTTTACTCTGGATAGGGGCACCCGGCAGGGTTGCCCTCTTACCCTATTATTGTTGATTGTTGACTCCTTGTCACTACTGGTTTTGCTCTGTTGATATCTGTAGGCTTTACAGTTAAAGCTACATTTACATCAGAGCAGAAAGTTCTTTCTTCCAGTGCGTATTCAACAAACTAAATTTTAGTGTTAATATATCACATGAAAAACGAAAAAGATGAATGAATATTGTCAATCTTTTGTGATATTACCATTTGTTCGTTAATCAACAGGTGCTAACAAATCAACACACCTTGGAGATTCCTTTGAGCTAAAATAATCTAGGAAACTACTAACGTAATTTGAACATTTAAAAAAATATCTGTCATGGCGAACATGTGACACTGCTTCAAAGGTACATGTCCGTGAGCATAGCAGCTTCTGGAGATAACTAGCTGCTTAGATACCACCAAATATTACCGTTCAACACTTAAAGAAAAATCAACAAAAATGTTTTAAAATCTCAACCGCATCATGAATTTACAGTAGTTAAACACCATCTCTTCAAAACTTTTTATCCCCTTTAATTAACAACTGTCTAATGTTTTACTTTCTAAATATACCACTCTGAACATACTCTTTTCCTCCATATTGCCAAAAACAATACAGAACACTCATCAACAGCAAAGAGCTATGAACAAAATCATTGCTCAGAACCTGATTCCTGCTAAGAAAAGTGTCACGCATAAGCTTTTGCTGTACGCAGATTATATTTTATTAATAGTCTTCGACCCTACTAGATTGATTCCTTGCCTCTACAGAATTATTAATTCCTTTTCTAAGTTCTCGGGATACATAGTTAATTGGTCTAAATCTGATGCTTTGGCTCTGACAGGGTACTGCCCAGTAATGGCTTTTCAGCCAGGTGCCTTCCATTTGCCCATTCAGGGCAATAAGTATTTGGTTATTTTATTCCCAGCAAATTTCTGATTTAGTTAGAGTTAATTTTGACCCTTTTAATAGAAAACTTTAAAAAATTTCGAGCAATGTGGGCAGGTGGGGTTCATTACATTGATCTATGATCGGGAAGGTTAATGTTATTAACCCTTTCACAAGTAAAAAATAGTAAAAAAAAAAAACAAGTAAATTCTAAATGATTTAACTGATCCCCCTAGCGTGAATTTTTTTTCGGCAGTTATTTTACAACGTAACAAATTTTAAACTCCAGTGTGACACTAAGATTATGTCACGTGATACTCTGGGCAGGCACATGACGGTTCACTGCTGTCTTGTCTTGCTTGGAGCTAGTGGACAGAGTATAGGTAAGCGTTTAGCTTTTTTCTTCACTTTAAACCATTCCTCCTTGGTTTAAAACATGTATAAGCTATAATATATGTTTTAACCAATGGTTTATATTGATATTTATTTATTTATTTTCTCTGGCTTTAAATTTCACTCCCACTTGCAACTTTTCTGCCAACGCATTACAGGATTGCTACTGGTGAGTAAATTTTTAGACTTTTTCTATTGAGAATTGTTGAAAATTATTTGCAAACACGTGTAGACCATGATAAATGCATTAATAATATGTTTATGATATGTATATATTGTAGTTTGATGTTATTTACGTAATAGCTTGTGCTGTTCACTGCTTGTGTAATGTTGTGGGCATATTGCTCATATCGCTCATATCTAATGTTTTATTATGTTCACTTTGATCAAAATCTGTTGTGTGAGGTATAGTCTATATTCTAATGCTAATATTAGGAATGGGTTGCAATTGAAAGTAGCATGATATGTAATTCATCAGCAATATACTCTAATGCAAAGGCATAAAAATACTCATTTTCCAAAATTGAGTTATGACTGAAAGTCTCTATGATTATGACCTGTCTTGTGTATACAGTATAAAAAACATGTATCTTTGCACTGTGAGAGACAAGAGATAAATTCAGTATTAGAATTATTCTTAAAATTAGATTTTATATGCATTTATTTATAGACAATACAACTTTTTTTTATAAATATCAATATAATGATTAGCAATATAAATATTTTAAAAAAAATACAAGCAACATATCCTAAATAGCATTCATAACATTCAATTACATTGCATTTGTGGTAAACAAAAGTCAGCAATGCACACATTTCATAGATAATAAACCAATTATAAGGAAAAAAACATACATTTTTCAATAAATAACAATGGAAATATAACAATAACTAATACAAATGACATAACAACAACAACTTTTAATTAAATTTGCTTATTTTATTTAGAAATCAGTAAGCAATGTTTCAGTGTGTGGTACTCCTCAAAACATGGGGCAACACACAAGGGAGTGTTGCATGGCACACACATGAATTTGGTGAGGCGCCTCTGCTTTGTCCTGAGAGTGCTGAATAGGCAGACCTTGCAGTGCCACATGGTCCTGCTGCCCTGGGAAGATATCTGAGGGACTTCGGAGGGGAAATTCCTAGCTGTCAAATGCAGTTGAGTGTCCAATGAAGGGCGGCCTGCTTTGGATGGACATCGAGGTGTACTGTGCTCTTCCAGCAGTCCTCTCATCAGGTTCATCCTGAATTGCAGGGATGTGATGACTTTTTCTATTGATAGCAGAGCACATGGGTAGGAAGTGAGGAGGAGTGTGGAATATGACAGCATGGTCATTATTGTTTTTTGTTAATTTTAGTTTAAGTTTAAATGCATTAATTGAGTTTACATTAATTTTTTTTAAATGATTAAAATAAACTATTTATTTGTTTATTTATATGTAAATTATATGTTGTTCTTAATCTGATGTGCAAATTTCTCACCTGTAAATTGGTGGTGGATAATGTGGCTGTTCAGTACTGCAGTGTCAAGGAGGTGAAAGAAGACTTTCTTGTACCATTTGGTGGTTTTTCTGGTATAATCAAAAAAGCCTTTCATCATGTCAGCCTTGTCCACTGCCCCAATCTTTTTGTTATATTCCAGCACACATAGAGGTTTCATCTTCCTTTCTTTGGTGATGTGATCAACTTTTCCAGTGGCTGACATGGTGCATGGATGAACCGTGGCAAGAAGGTGAGCATCCCTCTTGTCATGCCATTTCACTGCTAGTTGTGTTCCATTTTCTTTACATTCAACCTGGTCCTTTGTCATTTTTGCAGGTAAATGTTGGCATTCCCTTCCTGTTGGCTCATACAGTCCCACAAGCTGCTGTGTCCAGAGACAGGAGGTGCTGGAACAGTGTGGGGAGAGGAACAGGATGTGACCCTTTTTCAGGTATGGGGCCAGTAATGTCATGACAACGGACCCAGAGATTCCAAGGCCTTCATAGTGCTGGATGTCGGTGGTGGATCCTGTGTATATGATAATGTTCTGCATGCAACCGGTAAGCATATCACATAACACAAAAAAATTGACCCCAAATCTGTGGCGTTTAGTTGGTATGAACCGGCGAAATGCCAGCCTACCCTTGAATTTCATCAACGACTCATTGACACACAGATCCCTGTAGGGCACAAAGATGTTACAAAACATCTGCTGCATCGGAGAGCGTAACATCGGTGTCTGATGCTGATGACTCGCCTGTGCTGCCACCTTCGGGTCTGCTCACCCAGTCTGAGGCTGATTCGCAGATGTTCGCTATGCTTTCCAGGGCCGCCGCGAGCGCGAGGCTGAACTGGAGATCTCCGTCCCCCCCTCTCGGCTACTCGATCGGTTCCTCTGGTCACAGCGCCGCTTATAGCCATGCCCCCCCTTGGTTCTGTCGTTCCCGGAAGTGCATGACGAGCCAACGCGGTCGGAACCGCCCTCCACTTGTCTGCTTTCACTACCCTGGATGGCGGAACACCGCCACCTGGCGGGACTGGCGGGTACTCCTCTCCAGAGCCGTAGAATGACATCATCACTGACCTCAAAAGTCTACAGCACCACTGGACAGGCTGCCTCCGCCCTGCATGCCATGGCTCTCCTGCAAATTCACTAAGCCAAGGCACTCAAAGATCTGCACCGGTGTAGTTCCAACCCCTGATGTGCTGCAGGAACTGCGCTCTGCTCCAACCTCGCTCTCAGAGCTACGAAGGTCACGGCGCAGGCACTCGGGTGGACAATGGCCACATTCGTGGTCCAGGAGTGCCACCTCTGGGTGAACAGATGTCGAGATGCATGGCGTTGACAAGTCACGATTTCTCAACGCCCCCGCCTCCCAGCTCGGCCTCTTCGGCGACACCATCGACGACTTTGCCCAGCAGTTCTCAGTAGTGAGGAAGCAGATGGGGGCAGTTTCTCACATCATGACGCGGCGCCACACAGTCAGTGCGCTGGCGCCCCACCTGCTCGCCAGAAAGCAACAACAGGTAGCTCCGCTACCCGGGCCCAGCTCTCAGCCCCAGCGTCGAGCACCTCGCAGGCAGCGTATGCTCCAGCGTAGGCCAGCGCTGACGAGTTTCGAAGACGCCCTCTCGGGACCTCTTCCTCAGTCTCTAACCCGCCCCCTGCCGGGTGTGCGGAGTAAGGTAAGTGCTTTGAGTCTTTTCTCAGCACCTCAGCCTCGGGACGCTCTTTTGCCTCCCGACGCATTATTACCTAAACCCACCCCCCCCCCCCCCCCGCCGTGAAGCCCCGCCCGGTACGTCAAATGTGATCATCCCCTAAGTCCCCCTCGCATGGAGCTTGGACGCGTGGTTATCGCTTCCCAACCTGTCGCGCTGGTTGGCCAGGACTATCAGACTCGGCTCCGCGATTCAGTTCACCCGGCTCCCGCCTCGTTTCAGCGGTATTCGCTCCACTCTAGTGCGCGAACAACAAGCCAGTGCCTTACGAGCAGAGATTTTTACACTGCTCCTCAAGGACGGGATAGAGCCCGTCCCTCCAGTCGAGATGAAGAAGGGTCTCTACAGCCCTTACTTCATCGTACCCAGAAAAAGTGGCGGGTTGCGACCAATCTTGGACTTGCGAGTTCTCAACCGGGCTTTGCACAGACTCCCGTTCAAAATGCTCACGCAGAAGCAGATTCTCACCTGTGTTCGACAGCTAGACTGGTTCGCAGCGGTAGACCTGAAGGACGCGTACTTCCACGTCTCTATTTTGCCACGACACCGACCCTTCTTACGGTTCACGTTTAGTATAAGGTCCTCCCCTTCGGCCTGTCCCTGTCCCCTTGCGTCTTCACGAAGGTCACTGAGGCCGCTCTTGCCCCCTTAAGGGAAGTGGGCATCCGCATACTCCACTACCTCGACGACTGGCTCATCCTGGCCCACTCTCGAGAGTTACTATGCGCTCACAGGGACCAGGTGCTCAGGCAACTCAGCCGTTTAAGGCTTCAGGTCAACTGGGAAAAGAGCAAGCTCGCCCCGGTTCAGAGCATCTCTTTTCTCTGGAGGTATGGAGTTAGACTCGGTCTCAATGACAGCGCTTCTCACCAACGAGCGCGCACAGTCAGTGCTCAGGTGCCTCGCTCGCTTCAAGCCTGGCACAGCGGTCCTCTAAAACAATTCCAGAGGCTCCTGGGGCATATGGCATCCTCAGCCGTGACCGACAAAGTAACATCTTCAGCAACTACTACTACCACCACAACTGCTGCTGTAGTGACCACCACAAATCGATCGGTGCAGGCAGACGTTTCAGACAACAAAGCGTGCAGCACCGTTCATACGCATCAAATGAAGGTGTTTCTGAGTTGTTCCAGGGAATGTTTCCTGATTTGCAAATAGCCAAATTTTTCACATGTGGAAAGGACAAAACCAGTTACATTTTAAAATGTGGACTTGCCCCATACTCCAAAAATAAACAGATTTCTGCGATTAACAATGCAGGACAATTGTGAACTACTGGCATCTGTAGCTTCAGCCAGGACCATATACAAATCTAACACACTCATGGCTCAAATGATTACAAAATCTAATACTATGAGGAGATACAAGGACAAATGCAATGAATTGAAAAATGTTGAGTCAGAGTTGGAACTAAAAGTGAGCAAACTAATGCAATGGATTAATTCTCTTATTTACACAAAGTTAAAACTGTGTAATTTCTATAGCACTTGAATTTTGCATACATTAATTTCCAGCCTTAAAATGTTCAGAGTTTTTCCTTCACTATCCAGGCTAATAGAATTTGTGGTTATAGTTGAAGGAGGTCACGTGCATTCGATGGCGGTACAATTTATACAAACAGAAACATAATGGCTTTTTTCCAGTCATGGACTGATTTTTCAGTATGCCTATAGCATTCAATATCTAGTTGATTGGTACTATGTTAAATAAAATTTGACATATCTGCAAATACATTTTTATATTTTAAGCTGTCTCCTGAGCCATTTCTAATTCAGTTCAGAGTGACACAGTTTATTTAAATTATGTAGATTGTCTCAAATATCCAATATTATCATCATTGCATCATTGTCAAATTGACTGGTTACAATTGGGACATGGGCTTTTTAAAAATGTATCGTTTGTATATATGTGTGTGTGTGTGTGTGTGTGTGTGTGTGTGTGTATGTATATATATATATATATATATGTACATACATACATACATATATATATATATATATATGGGGTTAGTCATGGGTCATGTATGGCATTAAAAATTGTAAAAAATGGCATTAAAAAAGGCATTAAAAAGCATTAAATTAGATTTGATGATACCTGCAGAAACCCTGTGGCTGTTATCCTTGCTCTACCGAGGTTTATTCCACTAATCCGAGGCAAGCACATTCTGATTCGCTCAGACAGCACCACGACGGTAGCATACATAAATCGCCAGGGCGGCGTGCGCTCTCGTCATATGTCACAACTCGCCTGCCTCTGGAGTCAGCCGTGACTCAGGTCGCTGCTCGCCACTCACAACCCTGGCAACCGCAACACGACGGCGGACGCGCTGTCGCGACAGGTTTCGCCCAGCGAAGAGTGGAGGCTCCACCCCCAGGTGGTCCAGCTCATTTGGGACCGATTCGGCAAGGCACAGGTAGACCTCTTTGCCTCCCAGGACAACTCCCATTGCCCGCTCTGGTATTCCCTGACGGACGCTCCCTCCGAGAAGACCCCTTGTGTCACTTCCTTCGACACTACGTCTCGTTCCCTCCCTCGGGGAACGGAGGTTACAACAGTAACGAGACGATCTGTACTCCAATAATCACAAAGTGAGTTTTTTTTCACAATTCCCGTTAGCAGCACTGCCACCAGGAATGTGTACATTTCGTGAGCATTTGTTGAAACCCACTTTGCAATCTTGCCTTTCACTTCAGGTGGTGTTTTCTCCTGCAGGTCTGAGGCACAGTGGTTTGTTTCCTCAACAATTTCCTCAATTAGCTCCTCAGTAAGGAACATCTTAAAACACTGGACTTCATTGGGTGATTCTGGAGGGTTTTGCACGCCGCACGTCCGGTCATCAAAGGCAACCCCAGGTCCAGGAGGGGTAAAATTACTGGTAGAACTCCAGCAGGAAGACCTTACCTTCTCCACCTCCCTTGGTGTTATGTGTACAGGCGTAGGAGCAGTGGCTGAGGCATCTTCATCCTCAGCATCAAGGGCTTGGAGGTTGGGGGGCATCTCCTCATCTGTGTCACTTCCCTCATTGTCAAAATTTCCCTCTTCCTCATCAGAATTAAAAAATATTTCTCTGATCTCCTCATCTGTAATCATTTTAAATACATAGTTTTCTGTGGCAATTGTGTAAATAAAAATGTAAATATATCAAATTAACTCAAGTGTGTGTGTAAAATATATGACGAGCTCCGATACGAGTCTGAGGTAAAAGTGACGTGCCGTGATGTCACTTGTCACTGGGGGGAAGGGAAGACCAGTGATAGGCTATGGTCATAGCCATTATGTTTTTTTTTATTATTATTATTATTTTTTTTTACGTTTTTTAAATTGCAGTGCAGGCCTGTCTGAAAAAAAATTATATATATTGAAATGTGATTGTTTTTTTCACTGTTGTCATAGACATGAGTGTGTAGATATGCGCTGGAAAATTGTATTCCAATGCTTCTGTTTATTTGAATACAATAAAAATGAAAAGACTGTTCGAGCTGCTTTTTAGACATAAATGACAAGCATTTCATCAGTCATTCTTTCTATAGCAACGGCAGCTATACAGCAACGCGAAAGCAGATTTGATGAGTTTATCATCTAGTTTGCTGCTGTTATACACAGTGTGTGGATATGAATAGTAAACTTATATGGTAAGTATTCCATGTTTGTTTGACATACAATGTAAAATAAAATTTTTCGTGTGATTTGAAAAGACTGTTCGAGCAGCTGTTTTAGACATTATGTGCTTAGCCAGTCTCTATGTTGCAACTAAACAGTACGGCAGCTGATATGGTGAGTTTCAGTTAGTTTTGCACGGTTGTACATTTGTGTAAATTTGTAGTCTTGTGTTAGTTTGAATGCCTGTAACATACATGTGGTTGAAAAGATTGTTCAAGCAGCTTTTTTAGGCATGTAAATGGCTTTGCTTAGCCAATCCCCCTCTGTAGCAGCAGCAGCAGTAGCTAAACAGCGGGAATGCAGATTTCAATTTTTAAATTTGTCAGTTGATGACGTCAGACACGAATGTTCTAATCAAACCGGTTTGATAGTACTCAGACATTTGGCCCTCCCTGGTTTTGTATCAAACAGGAAGTACTTGCCCCCATTTCACCAATGCAAAGCCTTTCTATCAAACTAATCGGAGAAGTTACAGTTAAGTTCCCATTATCTCTTTAACTTCTATCAAGAGATTATGAGAGAAAGATTTAATCTTGGTATTGGAGGAGGGTGTGTGGGCTAGGATTCTAAAAAAAAATCAAGTCTGCAACTAGAGATGCAAGGGTGCGTCTTATGCAATTTAAGATTTTACATAGATTCTTTTGGACCTCCTCTAGATTGCATAGGCTTGGACTGAAAGACACACCCATCGGCTGGCGATCCCAATCAGAAGATGGAGACACAAACCATATTTTTTGGTGTGATAAGAACCCAGAATTTTTCTCAGAAGGTTCAGAGTTTGCCCCAGACTCTGTATTTTAGGTGATGGACGGTCATTAATATAGGGGATAAACACATACAAATTGGGTCCTAACCAATGTTATGATTGGCAGACAGATTGTTAAATGTGTGTGATTATTCTATATATATTTTTTGTGTGTATACTAATGTGTGACCACAGGGATGTTTGTTGAGGGTCAGGGTGGGGTTGGGAGGTGTAATAGTGGGGGTTAAATGTTGATTCTGTGTTTATATACTTTGCTTTTCTTTGTTAAATGAATCACTATAAACTGTTAATCAGAAAAGTCACCAACAACTAAAGCTCTGTCGACATTAACTACTAGTTCTGATTCACCAAGGAAACCAGAATAAGGCCCAGGTGATCTATACATTTTAGCAAGGACAAAAGACGACTATTCGATTTTTTTAATTCAAAATACTTAAACTTATATCCTGTCCTCTTAAGTAATATCAAAAACTTCTGTATATTGTAGCAATACCTCCTCCTTGACCCTTCAGATGAGGCTCATGTTTATAACAATAACCTGGGGGAGTAGATTAATTTAAACTAATATATTCATCGGGTTTAAGCCAGGTTTCAGTCAAACAGAGCGAATCCAAACTATGATCTGTAATAATTTAATTAACAATTAGTGCTCTGGTAGAAAGAGTTTATGTCTAATGTTTAGTAGCTCTTCTTTTATATGATGGTTATCTTAATTTGTTTTCTCCAAGTTTGACCTTAATATATTTTTCTAAACGATTTAATGAGATTTTTGTGTTTGGTAGTTCGGGGAACAGTCTCAATGTGTTATCTAGGTGATACAGTCTCTATGTGTTGTAGTTTATGTGTGATGTCTCAAGGGAGCTAGCAGACGTTTAGATTAACCAGTTTGTCTGCTTCCTGACCTGGGCCCCAGTTAGTCAAATACAATCACTATTAGCCAAATTACTAGAGGAGAGCGAAACCTTCCCTAGAGGGAATCCCTACATCTCTCATTAGTAGGTCAGGTCTACCCCAAAAACTCTTCCAATTGTCTATAAATCCTATTCTATTCTCCAGACATCACTCAAACACCCAGAGGCCAGAGATTATTAGTGTCTGACATCGTTTTTGTTCACACACCTCTTCACACACCTCTTTAATATTATCTCTAGTGCTCTGACTGGCAAAGCCGGACATCGTTAGTGCCGACACGAATAACAATTTTAGAAAATCTATGTTTAGCATTAGCCAGCACTTGTAAATTTGATCTGATATCAGACGCTCTAGCATCCAAAATACATTTAACAGTAGTGGCTGGAGTCTCTTTTTCCACATTCCTTACAATAAAATCGCCAATTATTATAGCTCTTCCAACATGATTCCCAGTGGGTGCATCACTGAGTGGGAGGAATCGATTGGAAACCCTAACAGGAATGAGAGAGTGGTATCGTTTTACTGAATGAGTATGCTACTGAGACGTCACACATGCACCCTGCTATGGGTGCCCTTCAGCCGGAAACAAAGTGTGTTGCTTGCTGTACTACCAGCAGCCAAAACAGTATCTACTGGCTTCTCTTTCTTACTGGCGTTCGGATGCGTGTCTCTAACTCATTAATCTTCTCCATCAGCTTGACCAATTCCTTACATTTATCACATGTAAACCCCACACTGCTGATGGAATTAGCTATCGTAAACATGTGGCATGCAATATAGGAAGCATTAACATGAGCGGGTGCCATGACTTAACACAATTGTTTGTTGTTGTCGTTGTTCTTGAACGGCAAGTTTGAGATCCATTTGGTTACAAATCAGCAGATGTCTGAGATTGATCCATTCTAAATAGTGGAGAAAACAAATGCACGCAGTTGAGATGCAAGATGTTGAAAAGCAGAAAAATAAAAATAATTTGAGAAATGGGTGTGCGTAGTAAAATACACTCAGATGAAACAGTACAAATGTGGAAAAACCCAAAGCAAATGGTAAAATGGCAAAGGATAAAATGATAAAAGTATAAGTAATGCTAAGCAGGCAAGCAAGGTACAAACACTCATGCAATGTGACAACAGCGATAGGAAGTGATGTCAGGAAGTGTCTTGCTCTGTGTGTGTTTAATTGACCTAACAACACATAAAAGAGCCAATTGCTTAATAATGTCTTTATGGTGTTTTTTTGTTTACCATGTTTGTCAGAATTTAATATATTTTTTTGTCTTTATATAGGCCTTGGTTTATAATAATTCCACCTGTATGCGTTTTCACGTTTTAGTGGCAATTGTTATTGTTTACATCACAGTTATAGCTGCTTTGATTGGTTATGACGCATTTTAAATTTGTCTGAACTTCAAGCAGTGCATGTTGGTTCTAAATTTTGTCCAACTTGAGATAGTGCCACCTCTGCATCACCGTAATGTATGCCATAAAAGTACTGCGAGAGCAATTCGAGAGTTACTCCCAACAGTACAGAGCATGTGGCGCATATGTACATACCTATAAAAGGAGATCTGGGAATCCCAAAGCAATGACCTAAATTCTCATAAGATCTGAACACTCCGCTCTCATACAGGAGTGTAGTAACTCAATCCACTCTGACCAGCAGAAAAGGGACTTGTTGATACATAATTTGGAGTCCAGCCATTTGTTTGAGGCAACATTTAAATAAATGTCCAAATTAAATGTGAAATAATGGGGTGTGACTTAACTTCTCTGGTTAGTTTGATAGAAAGGCTTTGTAATGGCAAAATAGGGGAAAGGACTTCCTGTTCAATAGAAAACAAGGGAGGGGCTCTTTCAGGTGGAAGCGACAAATGAGCCAAATGCCTGAGACAGAACGCATAATAATAAAACAAAATCTTGAGTAGGCCTAGCCCACCTTTGTCAATTGGTCTATGTCATTTGTTGAAATGTAGTCTGGGACATTTACCATTCCAAATGAAAGACTTTGCTATGCTATCAAATTGCCTAAAATAAGAGAGGGGGAAATCTATATAGTTGATTTTTGGAATGCAGTTAATTTTAATATCGTCCAATCAGCAATAAATGTAATGAAACCCATCTCTCCACATCACTCGAAAAACTTTTATTGGGTCAAAATTAACTAAATCAGACAAATTTGCTGGGAATAAAATACCCATATACTTAATTCCCTGATTGGGCCGCTGGAAGGCCGCTGTTACTGGGCAGTACGCTGTCAGAGACAAAGCTTCGGATTTAGACCAATTGATTTAGTATACTGAGAACTTGAAAAAGAATTCATAATTCTGTGGAGGCAAGGCATAGATCTAGTAGGTTCAGAGTCAGATAATAAAATATCATCTGCTTAAAGCAGAGACTTATGCTCCTCACCTCCCGCCACCACCCCTTCAAAATCATCCTCCTTTCTATCGCGGCTGCTAATGGTTCCAGGGCAAGACAGAAAAATGGGGAAAGAGGGCAACCCTGCCATGTACCCCTATTCAAAGTAAAATAATCTGAAATACATTAATTTGTACTGATGCTACAGGGTGTCTATAAATTAACTTAATCCAACCAATGAATGTACCCATACATTTCCAAAATTTTCCCATTCTACCATATCAAACGCCTTTTCTACATCAAGTGAGATGACAGGGACCAGAGACTGATCACATGACCACATGATATTGTGACATGATTCACTACTGACCATATGATATTGATGAATATGTTCAAATGTTCATGCCAAATGTTATCAGAAGAGCTGCGGCCCCGAATAAACCCCACCTGATCTATATGTATAAGAGATGTCATAACTTTACTTAATCGATTAGCCAATTTTTATATCTAGCTGGATCAGGGAAATTGGACGGTAACTTTTACACTGCTTGTCCTTTTTAAGAATCAGACTGCTCCAGGCTTGTGTCAAGGTTGGCGGATTCTTTCCATTCTTTAATGATTCTGTATAAACTTCTAACAAAAGTGGAGCCAATTCTGTAGCATAAGATCTAAAAAATTCAGCAGCAAAACCATCTGGCCCTGGTGACTCATCAAACTCCTCCAAGATTATATTAATTAGAATTGTTTTGCTCAGTAATCAATTTAGGGAGTTCTAATGGTTCCACAAATTTTCTAATATCTTCATCAGTAGATGAAGATGTGGAACTATAGAGATCAAGATACAACACTGTGGAAGCATTATTAATGTCAATGACTGAGGTAAATATTTCACAACCAGCAGATTTCATTGAAGGAATGGTAGAAAAAGACTCTCTCTGTTTTATATATCTAGCCAGAAGTTTTCCTGCCTTATCTAGCTTTCACAATAACATAGTATTACAACTGTATTTCAATCGGGTCTCTAAGGTCATTAGACAACATTCAGCACTTCAGATCTGCCTCAGCACTTTTAATATTCCCTTCCAGTTCCACGAGTTCTTGTGCTTTGGACTTTTTGGTGAATGAGGCATACTGTATGATGCGGCCTCTAAGAACTGCCTTAAGAGTCTCCCAAGCCACACCCACAGAGGATACCGAGGACCAGTTGGTCTCCATATAGACATTGGTTTCGGTCTTTGTCAATAGTCGGAATTCAGGATTTAGCAAAAGGGATACATTAAAGCGGCAACTACACTACTGGTCAAAAGTTTTGAAACACTTACTCATTCTTCATTATAATTTTTTTTTCCATTTTAGAATGGAAAGTCAAAAAACTATGGATTAACATAAATGGAACTATGGGAATTATGTTGTGTCTAAACAAAATCCAAAATATATAAAATTGTAATATTTAAGCATCTTCAAAGTATTCACCACTTGACTAGAATTTGCAGAAATGTACTCTTGACATTTTCTCAACCAGCTTCTCAAAGTAACACCCTGGATTGCTTTTTAAACAGTATTGAAGAAGTTCCCATCTATGTTGGGCACTTATTGGCTGCATTTCTTTATTATTTGGTCCAAGTCATCAATTTCATTTTTTTTTTTTTTTAAAAGAATGTTTTATAATGAAATAAATTAAGATGTGGCACAATTATATTTTTGTCTACAAAACTAATTTCAATCATTTAAGCGTACACCTTCAGATAAAAAAAAAAATTAAGATCATGAGAATAATTTCAGTCAAGTGTTTCAAAAGTTTTGACGTAGTGTATATGATTTCAATTTCTCCATATGTGGCAACACCTCTAAACACACTAGGGCATGATCTGTGACTGAAATATTTCCAATTGAGCAATCAACAGCAGTTGAATTGAGGGACTTAGATATAAAAATAAATGTATTCAGGAATAAATCTTATGGACTTATGAAAAGAATGTTTAGTTCCAACCAGATGGGTTCAAAAGTCTCCAAATATCTGTAAGACCAAGATTTTTACACATCCTGTGAAGCGTTAGTGTTGCTCTAGAGGGCTTGCACACTTTTGTTTCACTATGATCAAGGACTGAGTCAATCAAAAAATTAAAGTCTCCTCCCAATATTATATCATGAGGGGGTGCCAGTGGCTTGCAACGTCAGTTCAAAATCTATAAAAAAAAGCCCTAATAATTAACGTTAGGTGCGTAAATATTAGCCAAAATAAGACTTTGCCCCTGAATTTCTGCTAAAACAATAATGACTCTTCCTAATTCATCTTTATTCTGTTTGAGACTTTTGAATTGTAGATATTTACTTATCAATGTAATGACTGCCCTGCTCTTACTTGAACCAGCACTAAAGAAAACATGTCAACCCCATATCTTCTCAAAATTTTCAGCTTCCTGTGGGGAAAGATGCGTTTCTTGAAGAAACAGTATATCATATTTCTTACGCTTAAGAAGATAAATAACCTTCCTTCTTTTTATGGGGTGCCCCAACCCATTCACATTCCATGTGGAGAGAGACTATCCACTCATATTAACATTTGACATTTTGACATATGAGAAAAATATGTCAAAAATCAAATTATAAAGACCACATTCCAACATTAGTGCAAAAATAACACCTTGAAATTCCCCCAGAACCAAACAAACAGAAAAAAGATAAGCGTGTGCATTAACCCTGCAGACGTCAGCGCCAACTAGCGTCCATCCCTCTAAACTCCCTCTCTTACAAGAGCCCCTCGACAACTTTGCCTTTAGATTGCTCAAGTCCGGTGTTTCTATACAAATTTTGTGAGACAGAATTACACATAAAAAAAGGGCATGAAAATGTATCCACAAAACTGTAAAAAGGAGGGTTACTCCACAAAAAACCTCCAGCAGCTATGCTGAACCAGCACAAAAAGAAATAAAAAAGGCACTCCGTTTCCTCGAACAGTCAAGTGAATGTTCAGTGAGTTGGAACACTCGGCTGCAACGTGAGTATCATAAAATAACTTTCTCACTCCATTGACTTTATGAAAGACATTGTTTGCATTGGACATGTGAATGTTTTACGGCCATCCTTAGCATCTATTCTCAATTTTGCTGGGAATATCAGTGCAAAAGCAACCTTCTGTTGATGTAAAAGTTTCTTGCATTCCTTGAATGGATCATATTTCTCTCTTGTCGAATTTGGGAAGTCTGGGAACAAGAAAATGCTGTGTTTTATCCAAGAAAGCCTTCATTTACATTTCGCCTCGTGTAACACAAGATCGGTTGATCTCAGAAATTTGGCCAGAATTGATTGGGCCTGTCTCCCCTAGGGGATCACTGAGCTGGAACCCTGTGATATATTAACTACATATAAAACCTCTAAAATTAAGCAGCTAAAATATAACGCTGTGGCAGCGGGGGCGTGGTCAAGCGCCCGTCCGGAGAGGGGGAGCGGTAAGGGCGCTTACACCTGAGCTAAAATATGTCTAACACCTGTCTCTAATTTCAGTGAGCACGGGGAGAGCGGCATAAAAGAGCCACAGCACCGCCAGTCAGGACACCAGTCCAGTGTTGGCAGCCCAAGTGTGTAGTTTTGAGTGTATGGAAAGCTTTAGTTTTGTTATAAAAAGTTTATGTTTGGACCCCTGTAATTTTACGTTGAATAATTAAAAACCCCTCACCTGTCTGCAGAAGCCTGTCCTCGTGTCCTCCTTTTCCCCGCCCTGTCAAGAGTCTTTGTTACAAACGCAGTTCATACCACATTGATAAAATGAACTTCCCAACTCCCTCTGTGAAGCTAACTCACATTCTGTCCTCAAAAAATGGCTAAAAATATATCTATGATCACTTAACCAGTCACTAAAAAAATAAATAATAATAATTCTTGTTGCACTTAAATCTGTCTTGAATACTATTCTGATCCTAGTGAAACGTGTAATACAACACTTTTCATACCACTGTCTCCTTAAGATGATAGCATATAATGTAACAGATTGATAGGTAAACTCAGAAAGGTCCAACAAGCAACCTCATTACCTCTCCTCTCATATGTGCACTGGTGATCGAGATATGGTATTTGGTATTCTGGTATTTTGCTGGCCCAATCTTGACACTTCAACTTAATAATTTGTATTAATTCAAGGACGTGTTTTAGCCCTACTCCCCTTATCAAGACTCTGAAAACCAGGCACTTTGTACTTTTGGAGACTACGTTGCAGCTCTAAAAATGTGTGATGCTGGAAGCTAAAGAGCTCCTGGTGGTTTCACATTTATTTCTTTTGTAGTTAATTTGCACTTATTCTTCTCAGCACATTTTTGCAGCTCTCATGACTATTATTAATAAAGTATTTTATTGTATTGTGGTCACGCCTCAATAGGATGGAAATTTCAAGAGAGTTTTGGCCCATTATACCTGAAGAAAACTACCTAATAATTATGCACATCTAAATACAGGGTGTTAGCCACTTTAAGCCACACCATCCCTCATCAAGAATTAAATAGCACTTTAAAATAATTCTACTTAGTAACTATTCAGAGTGATATGGTTTGGATATTGCGATTTTAATATTAATTCTATAAATCATGCAGCCTTAAAGGGTTTATGATTATACACACGAATTGATACATGTACAATGATGAGTACTTTCTAGATAAATTCAATAATTTCTATTGTTAACTGGAGTACGTGAGGTGACAATGGGGGTAAGCAAATTAAATTCTTTACCTTTCTTTAAATTTCATCACAGTCTAAGAAAATGTACAAACCCAGATCATGTATTTCTCACTGGCAATAACAATTTTGTGTGCCCTCTAGTGTAGAAACTCAATATGCAATGAAATAACCTTTCTTTAGCGGTAACAAAAAAAAATTGCATACACATGGAAATGTTTGAAACAACAAAACATTATTTTGGAATGGTAATCTCACATACTTCTGCAGCTACCCCCAACCACGAAACACTTCATATTAGTGGAGAGGTTTGAAACCACATACATTCCCAACTCTTGAGTCAATTGGGTATTGAATGAGATGTTCCACCTGTTTATATTCTTTTCCCACAATGTACACAATTCCTTCATCTTCAACAATGTTTTGGACTGAGACCAACTTATCAATTTTCACACAACCATCTCCCTCTTTGTGCTTCACAATAATATCATTAATAGTAAGCACTTTAAACTGACAAACTTCTTGTGAGAAGCCTTCTGGCCGTGGCCTATTCACATGCTCTTTATCCAATTTTGGAGCTGCCTCTTTTACACCAGGACTGCAGCTGACATTTTCCATCTCTGATAATCTGTGTATCACCTGAGATATAGGACTGCATGGCCCCCGAACCAATCGCTTAAGTTTTCCCAGGAAGTTTTCATAGGGAAAGGCTGATATAAGATCTAAATTTCTCATCCTCACTGAGATGCACCAAACCATGGATATTATAGACCAAAAACTCTTCACCATACAGCTGGCCAAAGTGCTCAACAAATGCAACTAACAGGGCGTTAGCAAGTTCATTCATGTCCATACAATATTTTGGACTTGACAAAATGTACACACCCAGTGACAGAAGAATAAAGTTGTCATAAACCTGAGGCTTTAGTATATCTCTCAGCACAACTGGACCCGTGTAAAACAAGAACTGGCGTAATTCGGTGGCTTTCCACCTACACCATTCAGCCTGTGCCCGTGGCTTTTGTGTAAACTCAATTGGAATGTAATTTCTCAGTGCAAGAAGTCTATCTGAAACAACAGAAACTTTCCCAGATAAAATGCGACAACGCAGGGGGCCAGGGGTGCTGATCCACAAATCTAACAGTCGCCTCATTACATCAAGACAAACAAGATGCATATAATCGAATGGGAAACAGGCGACCATGTCAATGCCAACATCTGCAAGAGGCGAGTGCTGGACGTGATGTTCTTCATTTGTTCCTAGTCTAAATCTGTCATCAGTTCTGCGCCTTGCGTTGACTTCAGGAAATGTCATTCGATGAGATTTTCGTACACCTGTTTGGTGACATTTGTCACATCCATGGTATGCAGTATGTGACTTCAGACCTCTGATAAAGGCTCGGACTGGGGTGTCACACACAACAGAAACAACATTCACAAAGAAGGTTTTCTGTTTGAATATAAACCCACTTTTCAACATTTTCAATTCTTGGACCAGGTTGTGAAGATACTCAACCAATGACTTTGGCTTTGAAGTACCACAAAACAGTCCAATCAACACTGGTTTCTTAGTGTATCCTTGCTACATACCAAGACTCGGACAAAATTGTGTACTCTTGAAAAGAGGCAAACCATCAAAATTCAGCTAACGCTTAAAGGCATGTCCAAACTTTCCCAACAGAATTCATAATTCCAAAGTAATGGAAAATGCCACCAGCTACATTTTTAATGTTATAGCTTGTTTTTGTTTTTAGCAATGTTCGTCCATCCTTTTGGAGAAACCCATGGTAGATTTTAAGAATGCTGAGAAGCGCTGATAGAGCCAGGAGAGAAATGCCAAAGTGAACTGCCCAATCTGCCAGAGAGCTCCACAGATTGCCATCATTCTCACTACACTGTTCTCCAAGATCAGGCAGATCCATCCCTACATATTCATCATCCTCAACATTAAGATAGGCCTAGTGATCACTTTCTTCATCACTAATTTGTATTTCAGATTCCTCTGAATCATGAACACAAAAACTTGATGCAAAGTTTCCATCCATGGTCTCTCCCCTATCCTACTCATTTTCAATCAATACCCTAATGCCCTTCTGTGTGCATTGCTCCTATCATTGTACATCCAAGTCTTCACCATACCTTGGCTTTACTCAAGTATTTTGTCCTTCAACCTGAAAAAAAAAATTATAAATAAATTAGACATTTATTAAATCTAAAATTATAATTTTCATAGTTCAAAATGAGAATAAAATGTCAATGACAATACACTGTTTTTGGCTTTTTTTTTTTTGGATGTTGGCTAAGCTGTTATATTCATCTTAAGAACTGCCACACTGCCTTGACATTGTGCACCCCTAAACCAGTCAGAACTTTTAGCTGATTCACTGTTTTTTTAACACTAGAACTACCAGAATACTAGAACTACTAGAATGGCCATAGCAGTCATTCTGACTGGTCAAACATGATTTGCATATCATTTCAATAATTAATATAAATTCTAAGAATAAATGGGCAAGTACTGTTAGGATATGTAATAATAAACATCAGGACATTACCTTTTAATTCTAATGAATGTGAAAAAGTAACTTTTTAATTCCAGCAGAGGGTGCCAACCACAACACGGACATATGATGGGCCGCGGTGGCGCCCTCTGCTGGCACAATAAGGCAGAGCGTTTTAAACACAAGGACAATAGGGTTTTAATTAAATGCATAGGTAAAACCAATTTTCTATTTGGTTCTAGATTGAAGATAACGCTATGTTTTAGCTTTGCAATAGACTAAGCAAATACTAGAGACATATGTTGCTAGGCAACGGTGATGCAGCTTCAAGAGCGGGAAAAAGGAGCAAATGATACACCCAATATGACTGTTATGGCCATTCAAGGTAGTTAATGCTCAAAACTCTTTTGTGTTTTGTGATTTTAATAAAATAACAATGTTAAAAAAAAATACACACATTTAGGAAAAGTCCTATAGTTACATTGGTTTTATTTTAACATATCTATTAGGCTACATTTCAAAATTTTAAAACAGTCAAAATGACTGCCTCGGTACCGTGTCGTTCTAGTGTTCACACTAGAATAGTCCTCGGGTTGGTTCGCCAGCAGATGACCACAACACGGACATATCGTGCCGCGGTAGGGTCATTTTGACCCGTAGGACAGTGGCGGTTAAAATGCGCGCGCGAACCAACGGTCGTCTCCCATCAAGGATGCAAAGGAATTGACCGGTATATGTGAAGGCGAATTGCGACTGATTTTAAATGGATAACATTAACTGGTGTTAATATTTATATTTAACAGAAAAAAAACAGTTTAGATTAACACCCTCTCTTGAATGTTGCTAATGTAGATTGTTGATGTTAGCCTTAGATTATAACGTTAATTGGCACTTCAGCAATTACCGACAGAACTGTATATTTGTAAGCTAACTGCCAATTTACTGTAAAAAAAAAAAAAAAAAAACGGTAAAAGTAAGCTGTACCTGATATAAAATTAACTAAAGTATTTCACTTACCACTCAGGAGCGTTGGCAGTCTTGTGTGGCCAGCAGGTGAGTTTTTTTTTTTTTTTTTTTTTTTAAATTATTGAATACAAAATTATACATACAACCAGGGCAAATGTATTCATTCTAAATTGCAGAAACGAATTAAAGGCTCAACACAATTTAAGCAAAAAATTACAAAGGAGAAAAAAAAAAAGGAAAAAAAATTATAAAAATAAATAAAAACACAACGTTAAAATTAAAATTAAGGGGCGATATCACACCAAATTATGTGAAATCAAAAGATAAAGCAACTTCATCACCCTCCCACCTCTCATTCCCCCAAGGGCCTTAGAAAAACACTTTAAATCACTCTTGAACACAAGTAGTGGGAGGGATTTGAAAAATCTACATTTGTGAATGAAATATTTTGCCATTATTACAATGTTATTAATCAAATCAAACTGAGCACAGCAGTCTTTGGAAATTCCAAATAAAATATGTTGTAAAGTGAAAGCAAAACCATCAACAACCACCTCCTTTCCTATCAACCAGTCCTGAACAGATACCCAGAAGATTTTGGAAAAATTGCAAGTAAAGAAGATATGGTCAGTGTCTTCAGAATGGCTATTACAGAAAGAACAGGGGACAATATCTATATTAAATTTTTGATTTAAGAGTTTGCTACACTCTAAGAAATAAATCCGTAAAATAACAGAAAAAGTACTGGCAGCTCATTACCCGGACTTTGTACCGGAATTAAAAAACAGAAGTGTTCTGTTAATTGACAGTATGCCCACAGTAAAAAAAAAAACAGGACATTTCCTGTGTTTTAATGGTGCATCTATAGTAAAAAAAACAATGTATTTTCTGTGTTTTAATGGTATACCTACAATAAAAAAACAGGACATTTTCTATTTTTTAATAGTGTATCTATACAGTAAAAAACAGAACACTTCCTATTATTTAATGGTATACCTACAGTATAAAAACTGCAAATATTAAATAAATCTATAAAATAACAGAACATATACTGGCATCTCATTACCCTGACTTTGTACTGTAATTACAAAAATTAAACATCTGTTAATTTATGGTTTACCTACAGATAATAAAACAAAATATTTTTTTGTCATTATTATACCAACAGCAATAAAATTTAAACTTTCTGTTAGTTAACTGTTTACCTACAGTGATAACTTGTTAAAAAAAAAAAAAAAAAAATCAAACAAATCTGTGATTAAAAACTGTTTTTTTTTTTATTAAAGATTAAAAAAAAAATACAATTCATCAGTTGTAGATGTAGTTGACTAGTTTGGATCAAAATGGCCCTTTGCAGAGTTTCACATAACTGAAACACCCATAAAAAAAATTTCAACATGAAACTTCATGAAATCCTCAACAGTTGGGATATGAGCATGAAAAACTGAAAATGAACAATTTCATGGGTCAAATGAAAATGCAACACACAAGAGGAGGTTTTGAAAGTACACAATTTTTTTACATTTTAGGCATAGATCGAAGACATAACCTATAAAGGAGGGTTATGCTGAGTAAACCATTGTAAGGTTAAACACTTACACAAAAAGGCAGAAAACGGTAAGAAATCTGTGAGACCTTTTAAAACAGAACACTGTCAATGCAGAATCCACCCACTGAAGCCAGAGGGATCATTCTCAAAAATTATTGGATCACTATTGATCTAATTACTCCAAAAATGGAAAAGACATTTGTCCACTGTTCGTAACTGATTCCTTTTTTCATCCGAGCGCCAATGCTGTAATTAAACACTGCAGGATGTCTCTCTACAGCAGTCATGTCATATTGGTTTGATGATTGGGGCTCATATGTAGTTCTATGGCTGTAAAACAAAAACAAAATATTTCTATCAATACAAACTAACATTACACTTCCAACTATGGTGATTTCTTGTGTGTCAGAGATGCAATTAGAGAGAGTTGAAAAGACAGAGGTGGGGAGAAAGAAAAAAAGGGGAGTGTGGAATCTAAGGAGTTTTGGTGGAATGCTGTACTGCTTTATGCCCTTTTTTTCTGCTTTAGACCCACATTCTGGATTTACACCCAACAGGCTCCTGTGGCAAACACAAAAAAAATGTATCATGTCACTTTGCATTGCAAAATGAAGTATACTTTAAAATGGACAAAAAACATTGTCAAAATGTACCTCTGGAAAAACTCCAGAGTCAGGGCTGCTCCCTTGGGGTACATGATGTTCAGCACATAGAAGAGGCTAAACATATAGCTGACAGCAACCAGAGGACAGCTGATGTTTTGGTTTATGGTGACTTCATCTACTGACACTTTGTATCTTCCTTCATCTGCAAAACATGTAAACAATGACAGTATACCTTAATCAATGAAACAAATATGCAACACTTCCCAATGTTTAAGAGTATACATGCATATCCTTACCCACAACTAAGATACATGGGTTGCTTGGCAGCTGTATGGTTAATCTGAAAACGACAAGTACAGTAATTTTAGTCTAACAAATATTATAAAATATCTCCAATGGAACATATTTTCCTATCAACTGTCTTTAGCTAACTTAAAGTGGTGGAATGTCACTAAGTATATTTACTCAAATACTTAAGTACAAATTCAATCTACTTATACTTTACTAAAACCATAAGTACATTTTGCAGTATAATGCAGATCGATGCAGTGCAGCGATAGTGTCCACACAAGTCTATTTTTGCTGTACAGAGAGTGCTGAATTAAAGTGATAGCACATTCTTCGTGGCCAAAATTAACATGGATTGACACAAAAATGAAGTAATTTCACCATAAAGGCATATAATTAAAGTCTACTGTGTTTCACAGTCACCATATGACTTGCAGCACTGCATAAAGCAAATAAAACTAAAGCACAATATTGCCAGTAGTAGTATCATAAACCACAAAATAATGTTAAAATTATTTAAAGTAGAAGTGTATGGTGTGTGTGTGTGTGGGGGGGGGGGGGGGGGGGGGTGTTCACTATTGCGGCACAGCAGAGTATGCTGGTGATGGTAAACAAAAGCACATGACAGGCTGATGGTGGTCGGAAGGCTACACTTTACCTCACTTCCTCATACATTTATTAACCATTTGCATTTAAATCAAAAGTATGGTGAACTACCCACGGTTTTTACACATCAGCCACGGATCCGTTGTGTGCTGGAAACTGCCAGCGTGAAAGCACAGCGCGTGCTGTATCCGCACATGTATGTAGGCTACTGCACATGGATCATGTGTGAAACAGGCGTTAGAAATGAATGCGTACACGCTGACTTCAGTGGCCTCCGTTTGGGGGTAGCTGCAGCTTGGAGTAATGGAGTAATGGGCGTTGCAAGAGGTAAGGGCGTGGCAAGAGGTTTCTCATTGGTCAAAGGAGTTTCCTCCTGGCAACTGCGTTGGCCAATCAGCAGTAACCAAAATTATACATCATTTCCTTTAGACGGAAAGAAGATGGCGGAGGTGATTCATGTATGCGATATAATCACTCTCTATGGATATAATTTGTTGTTCTCTTTGCTTTACATCTTTTAGCTTTGGTAATTATTTAATTGTTGTTGACAGACACATGTTACAGTGAGAAGAATTAACGACTGCATTTGCGTCGAAGACATCAGAGTCGGCGACTTATATCGATGTCCGTTCTGTGCTCTCAGTGATTTTAGACCTTGTGAATATCACAAGATACATAGTCATTTGCAAAGCCACAGACTTCGTGCGGTTCGCCATGAACGTAAGTATGAGTTCAGTTGTGATATGCATGCCTGTTACCTTACAGATAACTTGTTAAGGTTATAGATAATAACGTGAACGGTGATGTTACGTATCATAATTGGAAACTTATGACAAACATGTTTTGCTTTATATATGAATTTTCCTATTTTAAGTTGTGTTCGATGTTTATGATTCTTATAGATTTGATCATCTTTGACTGCCACTTGGAATGCAGACAAACCAAGCACTTTCACTGCTCAAAAACCCTAATTAAAAAGTCTGATTTTATAAAGCACATAAATATGTGCAAAGTAGTCAAACAGACGGTGCCTTTGTCTCCTCAGAGTAGTGACACAGCTCCAAAAACAGTCCAGTGTGCGTCTTTGTCTCCTCCCAGTAGTGACACAGCTCCAAAAACGGTCCAGTGTGCGTCTTTGTCTCCTCCCAGTAGTGACACAGCTCCAAAAACGGTCCAGTGTGCGTCTTTTTCTCCTCCCAGTAGTGACACAGCTCCAAAAACGGTCCAGTGTGCGTCTTTTTCTCCTCCCAGTAGTGACACAGCTCCAAAGATGGTCCAGTGTGCGTCTTTGTCTCCTCCCAGTAGTGACACAGCTCCAAAAACGGTCCAGTGTGCGTCTTTTTCTCCTCCCAGTAGTGACACAGCCCCAAAAACGGTCCAGTGTGCGTCTTTTTCTCCTCCCAGTAGTGACACAGCTCCAAAAACGGTCCAGTGTGCGTCTTTTTCTCCTCCCAGTAGTGACACAGCTCCAAAGATGGTCCAGTGTGCGTCTTTGTCTCCTCCCAGTAGTGACACAGCTCCAAAAATGGTCCAGTCAGTTAGTTTTCCTACTCAAAGTGACGACACCGCTCCGCAAGTGACCAAAACGGTGTCTTTTGCACCTCTTTGTGATGACACCGATAAAGCCCTCTTGAAATATGTTCGTAGAAAACAGGGGCAAAGATTATGTTGTCCCCACTGTAATCTGTGCGTTTTAAAAAAAAATCTCAAGAAACATATACAAAGGGCACACTTGAATATTGAACCTGATATCACTGCACAGTCTCACCTTCAAAGTCAGTGTATTGACCCAAAAAATGCAGTTTTTGCTGTTGCAAAATTGTCTAAAGGCCCTTCTATACCCATTCATGTTATCAAAAAAACATGGGGCATTTCACACAAGGTGACTTGTGAACTTGATGTCTGTAATTCTGTAATGGATTTTAAAAGAAGAAGTGGCATGCGATCTTGTCAGTGTACACACTTAAAATCAGTGGATTACTGCAGATCTGATGCTGGAAATGTTGTCCTGCATGAAGAGGCTTTAAGAGAAATGGTACAGCACAAATGGTTTTCAGAGGAATGCAAATGACAGTGCTTAAATGCTCAGAAAAAAGCTGAAGAACAAAATGTGTGTTTTGCATCCTATGTGACGCTTGGTGGTCCATCCTATATGCACTATGTGTCAGTTTTTGAGCCAAAAGTTTCATTCTATAACCGATTGGAAAGAATCATGGTTGTTTATAATGCAAAAAACAACACATGGCATTGCCTTTGTTCTCGGCCAAGACGCTCCTGTATACACAAGGCAGTGTGCAAATGGTATCTTTTCCAAACCAACAGAAAAATGTTCAAAAGAGTGAAGAGCACAGAGGTGGAATTGACCTGCAAGACTCCATTGCCAGTGGACACTGGACTTTCTGATTCAGAAAAAGATTATACTGAGAACATTGTGTACCCTCCAATGAGGACCTCAAGAAAATGGTGCAGTATATCTTTACAAAGAAAACAATACCTTCTTCACTACCCATCTCAGCAACCAATGTAGATGAAAAGGAATTCCCAAAAGTTTTGGTTCCAGATGAAATGCACTGTTCATCGTGTTCGGAACCCCTTAGTGATCCTTTGCTCATCTCTAATAAAGCTAAAATTGTCACAACAGTTGGAATAATTGAAGGTTGGTATTTATTTGTTAGTAGTAAATTCTTACTTCAATAATGTGTGTTAAGATTAGCTGCTTATTTTGTTTGTTTTTGTTTTTAGGTGTTGAAACCTATTGCAAGACATGCCCAGTGTGTGGACTTGCATATCGCTATCAAGAATGGAGCACTGGTGTGCATAACTATGATGATCACATCATACTCAGCTTGAAACTTTGTCTTATGCTTCGGAGTTTTTTGCAGGTATTGTGGATTGCTTTATTTATTGTGGGTTGTCCAATCTCAGTCATGAAGGGCTGCTGTCCTGCAGTTTAGCTCCAACTTGTCTTAACACACCTGCTAGGGAGTGTTTTGTATTCCTAGTTAAAACTTGATCAGCTGGACCAGACTTATTAATTAGGTTTGGAGCTAAACTCTGCAGGACAGTGGCCGTTCAGGAGCAGGATTGGACACCCCTGCTTTACAGTCTTTAATGTTATTGTCACAACGTCTAATACCTAATTTTTCCTCTTTAGTCTCACACCACTGTTGAAAGAGTCTGTAAAGCTCTTTCAATATCCAATGGAGTGGTTTACCCAAGTAAAACAGTGCTTTGTGCTTATTTGCACTTTGAAGCATTAACTGATCACGACTACCAGTTTTCCTGCTTAAAGTGTGGATTCCATCCATCTGTTGTTATCATGGATGCTCATCGAAAAGCAGCTTTTAGCATGCCAGGTATGATACAGATCTAATTAGAATTTGAAATATCCTGACTTGCATGTAACTTATTAGAATCAATCATCAATTGAAGTTTTGAGTTGAGCTGTCTTTTATTCAACAAGTAATCCTGAAAAAGTATCACAGGTTATAAAAAATATTTCCACATTGATAAGTCATAATAAATTACATTTAGATCATGTGACACTGATGACTGACACTGAAAATAGTTTTGCATCACAGAAATAAATTATTTGCCATAATTTTAAATTGCAATTTCTGCTCCAATAAATGCAGACTTGATGATCATAAGAGACTTCCTTCAAAGCATTAAAAATAGTGATGTTTCATAAGTTTTGACTTGGCACTGTATTTGTAATTTTATTTTGTTTAGTCAGTGAAATAGAAGAACCACCAGCAAACTTTGATGGACAGGTGGATGTGGAGGCTTTTTGGAATTCACTGTGATTGGAGATTATTGCAAGAGGTCTTGTGGAGAGTAAGTTATTTTACTCATTTGGATCAAAGTACTACACTGACACGGGTATTTGTTTTATCTTGTATTATGCCTAAACTTTTACACTGGGAGACATTATACATGGATGCAACATGCACACACACAAATTGGAGAAAACATCCCAGAAACACCTGCTATGAGTGTACCCCATGACAATATCTGTTATTACATATTAATTTATTTATATTTATGTATAACTTTATTTTGTTGTTAAACTTTAGAAATAAAAGTTAAGTTATCACTCGCAACAACATTATGACTTGTTGTTTTGTTTTTGCAGCTGGAAATCCCAATCCTTTTACAGTCAAACCAAGTTATCACCTTTGGGCTCCCTGGATTGGACCAAATACTAGGAAGTCGGGCTCTGTCTTAAATACAGAATGGGAGAAAGTACATTCATCAAATCCTAATCCTCCATCTGAAGTTCCAGTAACTGAGGAAAGGCTTGTTGATGAGCTGATGTCACTGAAGGTGTAGTGTTGTTTTGTTTACCTTTTTGTAACAGTATTCTATTGTGATTGTTTATTTCTAATAAATTCTGAGTTTTTTTGTTGTTCTTTTAATTCATAGGTGGCTGCTGTCCGACAGTTATGTGCATCATGTGGGTTAGATAACAAGGGATCAAAGATGGACCTCATAATGAGACTGAGGAGTGAAATACAAAACAGATCATCATATGACAAAATTTTTCAAAATGTTTGGGGTGCATCAGGTTTGTATGCACAGATATATCTTATTTTATAAAAGAAAACACACATTTCTTTATTTTTTTACTTTAAGTGTTGCAATCATTCATTTGAAACAATCTATCACTTAGGTGGCTGGGCAGTTGTTATGTGCCCCTGCGGTGTCGTTAACAGCATTAAAGTCCTGGTGAGAGCTGAAAGTCCAAGGGACTTCACTGACATTTTGCTGTCCTGGAAACACCTTCCCAACGTAACCATTTATGACTTTGCAAGAGGACTTTCCACTCATGCAAATCTCCATAATCCAAACATGATTCCCTTCAGCCCACATGAGGGTCGGCTTTTGGAGCCAAATGATGCCAATATTGCAGCAGCAGAAGAGGGAAGACTTAAAATTTCATTGGAATGGCTCAAAGAGAAGAAAATGCCTGCTGATGTGAATGGGCATCCATTAACTGGCTCATCTGATCACTATGTACTTTCTGACAGATTCCATGAAAACAACACAAAGGATCCCCGTGATAAACTTCGTAAAATACAGCTTGTTCCTGAGTTGGCTGGAAGAGTTATTTCTCAATGTGCAGAGCAGTTGTTTTCTCAAATGAGAAAAAGCAATTACTTCCTAAATGTTATGAAGCCAACAAATCACTTGTTTCTTATGCGAAACCTGCTGCACCACTACAACGTTGCGATTAACACTAGGTTTACAGAACAGCTTACCAAGGCTGTTGGTTGCACTCAGGTTGTCCTGGATGAGCATGGCCAAGCACTTGCAGGTATACTTAATTTTTCATAATGCAATTTAATGTCATTATTTGGCTTCTCCAGAAATTTTATTTGACACTAGGGTTAGATGACACTCACATGCTTTATTGATAGGGACTTTAAGTAAAAGCACAGTCGAAATGGATGATGAGCCAAGTACAGACAAGTCGTCTGTGACATGGCTGAAGGATGTAATGCCCAACAAGACCGGCTGGGAGCAACCATTCAGCGAAGAAAAGGTGATTGCTCTATGAAGGTTGAAATCTTTTAAGCTGATTTCAAGTAGCCTCAAACATTTTGTAATGTATGTTGATAATGTTTTTTCCCCCCCTAAATAGCTCACACATATTTTAGACACAAAGCAAAATAGGAGTGAACATGTGGCACGTGTTTATTCTACAACCCTGATGCGAAAAGATTTTCAGACCTTGGGACTGGGACGTGATGTGGAGGCAACAGTTAGGATCATCTTAAATTTCTTTTATCCAATTTATTTTTCAAAAATGTTCCTGTTTTTAAGTGAAGCTGTGATATCTTAACAGATTCTGAATTGCTGTTTCAAGAAAATTGAAGACCTCAGCAAATTGCAGGTAAACTGTCATTGCTTGTATAGTGAATAAAATGCAAAAAGCTATTGTGAAGAAATGTGTATGTTTCTGTTATTAGGGCATCCAAGTCTGGACATCTAACAGCTATGTGAATGCAACACTGATTCCCCCACTTTGTGCAGATCCCATGTTACATATCCCTGTAAGCAATTATATTTTTTTTTCCAATAGTGTAATATTGTAGTTATGATTTGTTATTGTTTAGCATACATACTTTGGATTTCATTGACTGTTTCGATGTATTATTGCTATTGACATTTTATGTGGCATATATGTTATAAGCATTCTTTCAAAGCGGCCAAAAAGTTTTCACAGAGCAAAATAAACATTGTGCACCATTTTGTATTATATTTATTTGTGAGGTTGATGGGTTGATGCTTCTACTGCTTCTAATGCTTCTGATAGGTTGATGCTTCTACAAAAGACTGCATTCTATTTCCATCGTGGATCAAGTCACACTGGATGCTTTGTGTAAGTCATCAAGACATTTTTATCGATGTCAAATTGATTTCTGTATTTTGTGTTTTTTAACAACCATTTTCAGATTTTGCGTCCAAAGCTGAAACAGGTGTTTTTTCTTGATTCACTCTGCGCAAGTGGTCTGAGTGATGGAAGATACAGCCAAGTGTACAGGTCTTTTACATAGCTCAGTAGTTCATGTTCAGAAGTTCCAGTTGAACAGTTCTTGTTCAAATGTTCTCAGCTGCTGTATGGTGGTTCAGTTCTAAACCATTCAGCATTTTCCTTTTTTTCCTTTTTTTTCATTTGTGACATTCTTGTGTTAATGATGTCTGATGTGAATTATATGAGGTCATTTAAGTTTATTAAAGTTGAACGTACCAAAACACTTGTAACCAATCAACAGTAAGGGGCGTACACAATCAAAATGGGGGACTGTTGTATAGTGTATTCGTAAGTTTAGCAGCAGAGTTATAAAGATAGGGGTGAGATTCCTTTTGAATAGGGGTGTGTTTTGTTGATTTTGAATTTCAACATAATTTCTAAAAATCACTTAATAGGAGGGTTGCTCAGACTGTCATTCCTGGCCATTGGACTGAGATCTCCTGTAAGGATCTTCCAGTAAGTTTTTGAATCATCACTTATTCTTCTAGCACACAATTCAATTAATTACTTTCTTGCTTACTTGCTTTTTTCCATTTCATGATTTGCTTGCAAACCTTATCCAGGAGATTCCAATGCAGCATTTCTCCAATAATTGTGGAGTCTTTGTGCTCATGGTGAGTTTTTATATGACAGTAACATCAGTTTAATTTAGAAACCAAATAAAAAAAGGTCTAAACATGTAGCCTTTGAATTTCAGTATGGCCTGTACATTTCTCTGGGGGTGGCTTTTGACTTTTCAGAGGTGAGTCTTCAGATCTTTGTTCAACACATTTGTTTTGCAAGCCAGATTATTTATTTTTTTTTTCAAGGCTAATATGTCAAGAATAATGAAATGGTGGTGTGTACTGCTACTTGAAGACTCTATATTAGAATTCTATATTAGAATTCTAATTCTAATATAAACTTAAAGTAATGACATTTTAGCATTTTGTAATTTTCTCTCTCTCTCTCTAGGTCTCCTACAGATCGGAAAAGGCACAGAAAAGATGCTGAGGTTGAAGGCCCATGTGAAGTCTAAACTTGTATGTTAAACAGTTTGAAATATAACACCTGTAAACAAAAAAATGGCCAGTGAAAATGAACTTTTTTCAGCCATGGACCCAACAGGAGGCCTTGCTGATGTACTGTTGAATATTATTTCTTTAAAAAAAAATTGGAGTAATGTAATATTTTAAAATAGTTTTTCCATATTTTTATTTCCAGCTACCACCAAAGGTGCACAGTCACATTCTTCTTGATGTTGTTTATGAAGAAGACAAAGCCTTTCACACTCTGTCACTAGTGTGCAAAACGTTTAATGAAACAACCTGGATGGTGGACTTTCTTAAAAAAGCTCACTTTGCCTGGCTGGACAGTATGTATAAGTATTACTTTATGAAATGAACAAGTTAAGCTAATATATTAAATTCATTTTTTCTTTTATCTTGTAGGTATCGTCAGTCAATCCAGATGTGAGGGAGGAATATAGGGTGGAGTTTAAGCTCACCAGATGTGATGCCTGTGGATTCCTCTACAAAAACACCACTGGATATTGCGTCAGTGGAAAGAAGGGGGTCTTCACTGCGTTCTATTCAGATAGAGAATTTGATGGCTTCTGTTCTATGGACTGCTACTATAGTATGAATCAGTGAAGGAATGAGTTTTGACTTAGAACACAAGCTTTTGATGACAAATTCAATTGACGTTTCAAAAAATTAATTGTAAAAATGACAACTGAATAAATGTTTTGTGGATAAAATGGTGTTTGTTTTGCTTAATTGATTAATGTCACTTAAAAGAAGTTTATTAAACCATTTTTACTTCATTTTTTTAATTATATGGTGATTGTTTGATCAAACACGTATATATGTATGCCTTTATACAGCAAAAACATTTCCTGTACCATTATTATAAAAATAACATTACTTTTAGTTTGTATGTAATTTAAATGAAAGTACAAAACTAGTATGACTTTAATAGAGTCAGGAGACATTTTTATCTTTAAAATAATAATTTAATTATTTTTTAATGATTTTATTTTATTATTTAGTTCAAGTACAGACATTTCAAGTAAAATGCAATAAAAAAACAAGATGAATACAAGGCATTGTAAATAAACTCAAAATGTGTAAACCAGAGATTAACAATAACAACTGAAGTATAAAATGAACATATTATAAATACAAAAATAAAAGTTTATAATATCAAGGCAGTTATAGATATTTTCAAAAACTTTTTGTTTTGTGATCTCATGTTTGAAAGGGTTTCAAAGTATACTGTGAGATCAGTGTTATAAAAGGTAATATAGGAGGGTTTCTTTTGAGTTATTTTTGTCTTATGAATATAAAACTTCGCCAAAATAATTTAATTATATAATTTTGTTTTTTAGAAAAATATGGTTTTTGGAAACAAAGAAAAATGTCATGAGGTTCTAAATTAAGACAAATTTGTTTGTCATATCTATTTTAAAGTCAGTCCAAAAAGAAATACAAAAAGGGCAATACAAAAATAAATGTTCAATATCTTCAAGTGATGTGTTACAAAAAATGCATTTATCACAAACAGTATGAATGTTTTTTAATGATTGAGCCCATAGACTGTAAAAGCCTAAAAGAGTCGCGGTGGTGATGACGTCATGTAACCCGCGCCATACAGAAGGTTTCGAAGGTAACGTATTTTTGAATGTATTCTCAATATCATTATTGCTATTTTTACAGTGAAAGAAATGTATTTGGTCTTATATAATTATTTGTTGGCCGGATCAGGAAGCTTTCGCGTAAAGACCTTACGGCACGCCCCATTCCTTTCCGACCTTATGGCACGCCCATTGCTCCAGCCTGCAGTTACATCTACTTGTCCGTTTTTAGAATCATTATGCTAACGGACTGCCGATGCTGTGTCTCCTTCCCTCATAGCGCTGTTACATGGCCACACACAGAAATGACAGCCCAGCCTGCAGTTGTTTAGCGTCACTAACGAAAGTGAACGTTGGATTAGGGTTGTTCTTCAGTCAAAATGCCCAAATTCAGTATGCAAACAAAAACTCAATCGACAAATGGCACAAAATTATACTTAAAAAGGAGCGCCTCAAAAGACACCACTAATGGACACCACTATTACTTAACACAGCCGTCTTAACATGACCACCAAAGTACAAGACAATAGTTACGAACTTAAACTGTTAGTGTTAGCTACTTATATAATACCAAGAAAACAGTCATTTTAAATTTCCATTGAATAATTACCTTTACACGCAAAGTGGAGCTGGATGAGAGACACACAGATGGGGGGAGGTATGTACGTTAAATGTTTCCCGCCCAGAAAAAAAATACTGACAATAAAACTGTAAATTCACAGATACTCCCACTGCCACAAATAAATGGGGAATGTTGGCATTACCAAGTAACATTGCAAAAATTATCTCATAGAAAGCTGCTCAGTTTGTAAACTTATGAAAAAATCAGTCCTTTCAAACAAGTGGTGGTTAATAACTTTAAAAATAACTTTTTTTAGGCGTTGTGAACACCTCACTAGGTTAGCGATATCCAACGAAAATTCACATCGTGAATTCATCGTATTTTACATGACAAACCAAGACAACATATCATTTCAAACTACTATTAATTGCAAAAAAAAACCTCACTTTTTAAATTGAAGTGTTAATTTTTTCATAAAATTACTTACGGGATAAAATGTTGAACTGACTGATAAGTGGTCGGAGCAGAGATCAAGGTCCCATAATGCACCACGAAAATGTAAATAAACGGAAAACACCTGTGAATCACGTGTTATGGACAATTACTGTTAAAATATACAGTCATACAACTGTTAATTCACAGATATTTCTTACAGTGTAGAAGGATAAATCTCATTTAATATTTTGAAGTGTGTTTCTTTTGCTTTAGGAGGAATAGGAAAACTTAAATATGCTTTTCTAAGATATATTACAGTATCCTTATTAAACATGTGATCTAACTTATTTCTTTTAATTTGACAGGGATAACATGTTATTAAGTCGACCTGTCTTATATACTTGTTAGTACAATGAGCACTTTTAAAATTAATATCTCCAATGAATAAAGTGGGAAGAACTGGTGTAACTTTAGCATAAGAGAGGGAGCATCTCATCAGCATTTTTATGCCAGAAGGTAATGACAGTGAAGAACTCTTTCGGGTAAATCCATGCTTCAGTGTAAAAGCATTATAGTCGAAAAGCTTCCCCTCTTCATCCATTAGATCCCTCACTGACCATATACTCCTGCTTAGCCAATTCTTAAAGCATAAAGATTTATTCCTGTGCAATATATATTTGTTGTTCCAAATAGAAACATTGTGAGGTGTAAAATTGTGTGTATGTGCCAATTTCCAAAATAACAGAACCTGTTGATGAAATGTTGATAGTTTCACTGGGAGTTTGAATAATTCAACATCACACTTGAGAAAAAATTGAATTCCACCAAAATCTTGAAACAAAGCTGAAGGAACTGTAAACCAAATCTAAAACTAAATCTTCATTACATACAAACATTTTTAGACATTTGAGTTTTAACAAAATATTCATGTTTTCAAAATCAATCACATTAAGACCACCTTGTTCATAAGATTTAATGATGTCAGCTTTTTTAATATAATGAGCTTTGTGCCTCCAAATAAAATTATACATTTTCTGGGAACATGCTTTAATAAATTTTGTGGGGGGAGCTAAAGAAAGAGTGCGATAGATCAATCTGGATAAGTATTCTACTTTGGTTAATAAAATTCGACCAAAAATTGAAAGGTCTCTTTGTAACCAGCAATTATACGGTTTGCTTTCTGTAGATTACTCTCAAAATTATCTTTCGTACAAATATTCTGATCTTTGGTAATTGTATTGCCTAGATATTTCACATTATTTTGTACTGGAATATTATGCAGACAGGTGATATCACTCTGGTGTAGGGCAAAAAGTTCACATTTCTTTAAATTTAGCTGGAGTCCTGATGCCTTAGAAAAGGTATTGACTAATGAAATAGCCAGAGGAATTTGATTCTTGTTTTTTAAGAATAACGTAGTACTGTCTGCCAATTGACTGATTGCTATACTTTTATCAAATACATTTACCGTTCGATCATGAATAACTAAAGTAGACAACATGTCTGCAGCCAAAATGAATAAAAGAGGGGACAAGGGGCAGCCCTGTCTTATTCCACGACTAATAGGAAATCTTTGTGAAGTACCATAAGGAAGAGAAATGGAACTGTTCATATCTTTATAAATCATTTTTATAATATTGACAAAGTGCTCACCAAAACCAAAGTGCTCTAAAGCTTTGAATAAAAACCTATGTTCTAACGTGTCGAAGGCTTTCTTAAAGTCTAAGAAAAGAATATATCCATCATCCTTTATCAAATGATTGTATTCAATCATATCCATTACTAGTCTTACACTGTTATGAATAGATCTTCCTTTAAGGAATCCCGATTGAACCTCATTAATTACCCCGTTAAGGCCCTCTTTCAAACGATTGACAAGAACGTGTGTAAAAATTTATAATCATTGTTAAGCAAAGTGATTGGACGGAGATTATCTAAATATCTATGGTCTTTATCTGGTTTGGGGATTAATATAATCAAACCTTGACTCATTGTGGTACCCAAAGATCCATCTTCAATAGATTCAATAAGAGCATTAAACAGTAACATTTTCAAATCATTCCAAAAAAATGTATAAAAATTTCCTGTAAGGCCGTCGGGACCAGGGGATTTATTTGGCTTAAGTTTCTTAACTGCTAAATCGAGTTCTTCCATACCTAAAGGTGCATCACAAAGATCTCTTAATTCATTGTCAATCCTAGGAATAAAATTAATAATTTTTCCAAAGAAGTCATCACACTCTTTTGGAGAAAAATTAGACAAATACAAGACAATACTGGCTTTATGAGAACTGAAATCATTACTATTCTCAATTACTCTAATTAAATCTTTTATCGTTGCACAAAATCCTTTATTTCCAAGCAAATCAGAATTAAACTTCCAATATCCCTTATTATATGAAACTGTACACTTTGGTTTAACAACCAAGACAATAGCGCAGTGATCTGTTAGACGTGCTGGTGAAATAGAACAATTCTTAACAAAATGTAGCAAATGGCCAGCAGTCAGTCTTGACTGTTGGAGGACTCCAGTGACAGAGACACAGGTACGTAACAGTCAATGACGTCATCATGTTGACCAATCAGCAGACGCTGTGTCCGAAATCACTCCCTACTCTACTCTAGTGCACTATATAGTGAGCTCACCATTTTGTAGGGCTGTCCGAATTTTATTTGATCTGATTAAGAAAAAATATGGTACCACCATTACTTATAAGGCAATTTTTCCACTAATTACATATTTACAATGTATATACTGTTACTGTTTTCCTTTACAAGTAACTAAAAGTGGGCTTGATTTTGACTCAAAATTACTCTCTAAGTATGTAGTATTTATTTTGCAGCTGTCTGCTCGGTTCTTTTATGGAAATGAGGAGACTGTTGTGCCAGTCTGTCAGTGACGATGAGGGCACCTTGGAGGAGGAGGAAGACAACGACGATGTGGCAGTATATCATCTCACCCAACCACCTGGACACGTTATGTCTGAGTGACAAGGGTTACTTTATCAGTAATTGTGCATCTGCCACTGGCACAGAGAGACTAATGACCTCAGGGGCCATTGTTTTTGATAGCCATTGTTTGTGCCTCTCGTTGTTTTGTATTGAATATTGTTATTGTTACATATTGTATTGAAACAAACATTTGTTTAAAATAAGTATTTTCATACTTTTGTTTATAAATAAAATTTACTTTAACTGTTAATTCATCCATAATTAGTGTGTGTATACATATATACATACTAAATATAAGATTTATTCACTTGGTTAGATCTTTAGTTTTTTGCTAAAACAATTTGACTAAATTTATTTACTTATCTCATTTGACTGTGGGACAAGACCGGCCACACATATGTGGCCCAGAGGTATTTGGGCCAAATACTTTGGTCAGTAACTGGCCCACATGCTGTTTGCCGCATTAAAGCCAGTGCCACCTCTGCCACACCTGGGCCATGTTCGGTTCACATGCCGTACGCCAGTGCCGACTGAATGCCACCTGTGCCAGCTTCACGCCAGATGTGGGCCAACTATGTCTGCTACCTGAGCGTTCACTGAATGAGAAACCGCTCCAAAGGTCTCCATGCAGTTTATGCAGATAGAATCATGAAACGATTCAGACTGTTTTACTAACCCATTGAAAAGAACTGACTCAAAAGAATGTTTCATTCGTGAATCGGGACGGGCTCCGCCAGTTCTGATTCTAAACTGCTGAGCCGAAACGCACCAAATGGAGACTGGACATGCGACATGATTGCTAAAATAGTACTAAAACAGTATTAGGGTAAATGATTGCCCCTGGTTATACCCAACATTCATGTTAATCAATCCTGGACTTAAAGTAGACCTGTTTTCATCATCTTTATGGTTCTCAGAAAACAGCTCAGTCTGCTAACTACTAAAGACTAAGGGCTGTAAGTCCTGGTGTTAGAGATGTTCTACATACAGATATGATTTTTATCATCAGATCGTCTGTGGGGATCATGCACTGAAAAGAGTGGTGCTGGATTTGTTTAACCTAATTTAGCAACATGGAAAGAGACTGATTAAAAACTGCTTGCCAACATTTCTCTGGCAATGATGTGTGACGTCAATATGAGAATAATATTGCTTGCAATAAAGACATGGCGTCTTTTATATTCTATTATATATATATATATATATATATATATATATATACAAGTGGCCACTGGATACTGTCAGCTAACTTCAGTTTACACAGCTAACTGTGTACAAAATAAAACTTATATTGTGTAAGAAATGTGAGAAAATGTGAAGGGTGCAAAAGGAATGTGCCAATGTAACTGAAGTCTTCAGGGTTTTGTCCCCCTCACATTCTACATCAACGCTAGGTGGCGGAAATGAAACAAAAGCTAGTTTGCCAACCGCAATAAAGTCAAAGAAGAAGTAGTTGTCGGAGATGCTAACTGTCACAATTTCATGGCACTCTTTGAGCACTATTTCAAGATATACCTATCACATAAAGCTCTGTTCATCCTCGTTTGAATGAAGATCACCTGTTGTAAGTTATGATATGCCATATTTGCTCGTATTCATCTCTCTCCGTGCTGCATAGACGCCGTAATGCTTGTATGTTTCAAAACGTAAACAATAATTCGACATGCTAATAGCATTTCATTATATTATATTATTATTATCAGCTTAGGGTAAAGATGACTATTTAATCAATTTACTTAATATCTTCCTCATAACACACCTGATACGTTTCTCATTTCTGGACTGTAAAGGTATTTTCTTTCTGTGCTTTGTTTACAAGTCATATTTGGTCTTGTTTCGGTTGTGTAACTTCATGTTTGTGCCCCCATTCTTCAGCATTTAAACCCACCGGTTGCGATTGTGATTTAATGAGAAAATGTTTACATAAGCCATTTAATTCCACTCTGCTTCTCAAAATATTATTAATCCCATAAAAGGAAGCAAATAAAACCTGTCATGATACACTTACAAATACTATATGTTATACTTATGATGTTTAAAGGGTCTATTATTGTTTATTAATCATATGGCTCAGCCTCAAGTAAACATGCGAGTGCTCATATTTTGAATAGGCAACTGATTGTCAGTCTCCCATTTATAAAATTGCATATTTCTAAGTATTATTAGGCAGCAATAAATAAAACAAAGTAAAAATAAATATGCAGTTATTCTTGGTTAGTTATTCCCTTTGCCCCATAATTGCTTTATAGTAAAAAAAAAATGAAGTAATAATTGTTACTTTATTGTTTGCCATTTTGTTTTTTGGGGGGGGGGGGGGGGGGTTGCGGTGTCCTGAGCAAAATGACTGTAATCGCACTTACTCTGTATTTTCCCACCGATTATAGTTGAGACCAATAATAAATCTCATACTAGAATAAATCTCAAAGATAGAAAGTAGAGATGCATCGACCGGCCAGAGACCGGAATCGGCCGGTTTTTCGCATGCCCGGACCGGTGACCGGCCGGTCAGTCTCACGTCTTTCCGATTCCGAGCCGGTCCGTTTTGTTGCCAGCGGCGCAGACAATAACGTCACAGCCGCATGTAAACATGTCAATGGCGTGGAAGATCTTCACTGTGAGTGAAAAATACATAAAGTTCACAATTTGTAAGGCTAAAGTAAACCGCGGGGTAACTACCACAATAACGTTCGGAACAACAAACCTAATTAGACACTTAAAACACCAACACCCAGCTGAAAATACCGCTTTTAAAAAATAAGCTAAAAAAGTTAAGCGGCTAAAGCTAGCCAGAGCTCAGAGCCAGCCACAAGTTAGCAGCCTCTCCTTTCTTTCCTTGGTATGTCCAGCGAAAAGACCAAAGCAATTACGAGGAAAATTATGGAACTCATGACCAGCCGTTCTCCATAGTGGAGTCTCTTATAAATAAATAAATAATAATAATAACCAGCTGAGTCTCCTCCCATCTACCGGTGACGCTTGATTCAACTTCTCGCGTCTACTGCCTGCGCAGATTTCAACAGAGCGGCTGGGTTTTGGTTGCCAATTATTGAGGTCACAAATTATTAGAAATGTGTATTTGATGTGTCGATTGTGTGTGTCGGGATGCGTTTCATACAAGATCTGGCAACTGGACAACCTTGGAATATTATATTGATGTGATTATTCATATAACGTGGTTTGGGCCATACAAATTACGGGAGTTTCCCGGGAGAAATAACAAAACGGGAGGGGGTCGGGAGATGGGTGTGAAATACGGAAGACTCCCGGGAAAAACGGGGGTGAGTGACGACAGGTATGGTCACAAGCCGATCCCGAAGCAGCAATCAGTTTTACCTCTGATATTTGGTATCTGACATAAGCTTAATGTCAATGTTGAGCATATTGGACACTTCAGTTTTGTTCATAGGCTTGTAATATTTGGAATTGTTTTGTTAGACGAGTAAAAAATAGAAAAAGATCCATTTATAAAAATAGTGGAAAATGACATCTGTTTTGTTATATAAAGCATTTGCAGTTAATTGTTATTTCTACCTCTTTCCAGTCACAGAGCACTTTATATATCAGAAGTCAGAGAACATCCTGTAACTTTGTTTGGGGGAAATTGTAATGTTTAATAATTTATTTTATTATGAAAATTAAATTTTGCATTGAAGAAAGGTAGAAAATCGGTATCGGCAGGTCACACTTGGAAAGTGTGAAGATTCTTTCATTGGGCTATTCAGGGAGTAAAATTCTGATTGTTATAAGTACCCCATCAAAACAAAGCAATGCTGCGACTGTTTGCGGTACTGCAAATCTGACTATTGTTATGATGCGCATAAGCAACTGCTATTAGGTCAACGGTTTGTACAGTGTGCTGTTACAAAATACTGCCAAAAATGTAATAGACGTTATTATGTCAGTACCACCAACCCCAATATCCATTGTGGCGAGGAATTGATTAATGACAGTGTACATCAATGTTTATACAGCCACTAAAGCTCCAGGCACCTAGCGACAAGTACATATTCTATGATTTTGAGACGCAATACGAAAATGGTAAACACGCTTCAAACTTCGTTTGTGCCATTATATTTAAAGGGGAGGAGTTCACAGCTGCTGGTCCAGACTGTAAAGAATGACTTGTTAAAAGGTTTAGACATCCACGTTATCAGAATTTCACATGGATTGGCCACAATACTTCTGGTTTGATAACTTTATACTTTTAGAATATTTCACAAAAGCAGGGCTTACACTTAAAATCACGGTGCAATGATGTCGGATAATTTTAATGTATGACAACACATTCAAGCAGCGCTATATTGACAGTTATTCATTAATCCCTATGTGTTTGGACATGACATCTACTGTGTTAAATCTAACCTGCGCAGAGAAAGGTTATTGTCCACACAATTTCAACAGAGAATACGAGAATTACATACCCGGACAGGCGTTTCTACGGCTATGAGACAATGTCTGACAAAGAGAGGGCTGTAATGAGTGGGATGTTACAGTATCGGGTAAACCGTTTGAATTAAAAAAAGAATGATGCCATTTTGATCAGGGAGTCTTGCATGAAGTATTGCGATTGTATTCATACAGTGTACTAAATAGGGCTGCAACTAATGATTATTTTGATAATCGGTTAATCTAAGGATTATTCAACAATTATTGCAACTATGAATCATTAGCTCTTAACCGATTATTCAGCTTGTGCCCAACTTAAAAGCTTGTATTAAATGTGCTTACTAACAATAAAGAGGACAAAATCATATTTTAATAATAAATATTAATAAAATACCTGTAAATGACATTCACTGAATTAAAGGGAAAAAATACTTTTTATTAAGTTTAATTCAGTAAAGAAATTCACTTGTGACAAAGTGTTTTTGTCTTTGTTTTCCATTTAAAAAAGTTGAAGCAACATATAAGATATTTGGACAATGAACATTTTTGTCGACTAATCGTTTCAGCCCTAGTTTCAAACTCGATCCGTTTAGATACACCACTTTAGCAGCATGTTGTATGGCAGTGTATAAAACTCACTTCCTACCAAAAGACACCCTAGCTCTGACCCATAACAATGCATACACCAGTCAAAACGAGACATACCCGAACATTTCCACTGAATGGCTTGAATATGTTCAAACAATACACAGCGTAGACATTCAGCTTGCATTAAACCACAGCGAGATGGTGATTGGAAAATACCGTCTCGATGATTATTATGAAAAGGACAGTGCAAAAAAGGCTCTTGAATTCAACAGCTGTATGTTTCATTGGCATGAATGTTGTTATAATCCTAACCACTTACACCCGTTATCAAAACTGCCCTATGGCACACGGAAGACAGTTTGATGACAAGGTTGAAATTTTAGAGCGTGCATAGCTGTTGGAGGTAGAAGTGATGTGGGAGTGTGCTTGGCATACTGCTAAACAGTGTGATGTTGATGTTATGGCATTTATCGCCACTTACACACATCCTGAAAGATTGAAACCACACAATGCTCTATTTGGTGGACGTACTAACGCGTACAAGCTGTAAAATAAAGCTGACAATGGTGAAAAAATACTAAATGTCAACTTTACAAGTTTGTACCCCTTTTGCCAGGCCAAGAAATGTTCTGGTTATCACTTCATTATGGGCAAGATCACATATCTTTCGATACACCCCCTTGTTTACTCCTTGCTATAGTCACATTTAGATCAAAACTATCATCAACCCGCACATCAGAGTTAATTTGCCTTATCTTTTCAAACTGATTTGTGAAGACATCCACACTTTAATCATTGCTTGGTGCCAAGACAGTGTTAACATCATTGGTTAGACTAGGACCTCTCAATGTTGTTAATTAACCTGTCATCTCCAGCCAACAGTCTGGAAAATGACAAAATATGGGACAAGAAGTGGTGCTGCAAGTCTTGGGCGGTGTGGGCGTCAGAGGAAAGTTCAAGTGTGGGCAACATTATGGTAATGAGCTGTGACGCGGTTCGGTGGAAACCTATTGGAATATACAAGTGCTCCGCTCTAGTGAAGTCTAGAGAACACAACCATGTAAACTTTGGTTCCCACCAAACATTAGTTCCGAAGACTAAATTACTAAGACTGATTATTGCCGTGGCGGGTTTACCCATAATACTTGATCTGTCCCTGTTTGATTACAGGGAAATAAATAAAATTAAAAAAAGATGCGTGGACAAATGTGTCTGATTGTTGGTGTGCCAGGTGAGTTGATGAAGTGGATATTATGGTTTATATAATAATAATATATTTACATTTACATTTATGCATTTGGCAGACGCTTTTATCCAAAGTGACTTACAGTGCACTTATTACAGGGACAATCCCCCCCGGAGCAACCTGGAGTTAAGTGCCTTGCTCAAGGACACAATGGTGGTAGCCGTGGGGTTCGAACCAGCGACCTTCTGATTAGCAGCCCTGTACTATATATACGCTACTTGTGATATGTCGTCAAAAAGATACCGGTCGACGTGTCTGGATGTTTTGTGGCCCCTTTAAATCTAGTTCTCAAAACCAAGTATTCTCAACGAATGTTGCCGCCTATTTCAAATATGTCAGAGCGTCCACGAATTTTCGATAGCGTTGTTGGCAGGGCAGCCAGAGCGAATTTTGACGCTCTCGCCGCCTCTGGTGTGAACGCATGGTAAGTCCTGTTTGCTTTTTGTCCCCACCCACCCAAACATGATATAGTATTACAGCACGTCTTTCTGTTAGTAGTAGTCACTTAAAATATATTTTCTTAAATGTTTCCTTATCGCCCCCATGTTAAAAGTAATTTCTGCACCGCTGCTAATGTAACTTTACACCATGCATCATCTAATTTTGTTATTTGGCCGTTTTATATTTTCTGTTTACTTTAATGGCCATGCAACTCTCTACATTGCGAGTAAATCACTCACATATGCGAGTAAATTTCGCACTATGCGACCAAAAACGTCTGTTATTAGACTGGCAAGTAAATTGTAACATTTCACTCGCCTGTGATAGAGTTGTGTAGTGTCCGAGGCCCCTTTACTGAATAAAAAGCAGTTGATTAAGAAGCTGGATTCAGCCTCGTCTTTCCCTGCATGATGTCTCATGAGCGCGCAGGAAAAAGCACTAGTGTCTCATTCAGATGAGCATCTCATGGAACCGCACCGCGGACGTCACGAGCAGCTCTCTTGAGAGTGTGTAAAGATGAACCACTTCTCAAGCGCTCTGATGAGTTCGCCGTCTACAGAGGCGTGCGCAAAACTCCCACGAAAATATAAACAAGGTATAAACGGATTTGTTTTGTGAACGGAAAGCTGTCCAGTTTCATTTTACAGCCATTTAATGTCAATTATCCGTGGTCATTGTGGGTTTATTCACGCAGTTTAATAATAGGCAGTGAGAGACCGGAGATGCGCTGCTCTTTCTGTGGAGATGATCAAATGCAAGAAACACAATCTCAAAGTCTTCCTTCATGAGAAATAAGGGCTTTTGAGTTAATCAGAGAGCCTTAAAATAATGTGTGAAAGTGAAGAATTTAAGGCAGAAATATTTTACTATTGCATAATATTATATAATATAATGGCTATACAGGTTAGCTGGGTTACAAAAGAAAACAAAACATTGTCCAATGAATCAAAAGTAAATCGGACAAATAAGAGAGATATTTAGATATATATTTTAGTTATTTAGACATATTTTATTTGACTGTCATTCATACGTTTTTGAAGCCTGAAAAGGAAATCAAATACCCTTATTTTATTATATGACCCAAGCTAAATTTGTATAAATGACTTTGCTGTGTGCATGAAGCACACATAGTGAGTTTGTATGGTAATTAATCATCATATTTGTGAAACACCTAAAACAGACAATTAATCATAGTCCTAAAACAGTAATCATAGTCATAATCGTAATTCTTTGTTTGACAATTAATTCAGCCAAATTTCACAATCGTGACCCCTAATTTTCATTTTTAGGTTCCCACCTTGTGAATTGTTTTGTTACAAATGTTTCTTTTACTGAGAGTTGATTAAGAATGCACAAGTTTTAATTATTCCTGTTAGAAAAGCATTTAAGTGTTACTCAAATTGCACTAATTTTACTGTAAAATAATTTTATGTTGGACTGCTAAACTCAAGGTTGCACAATGTTTTGAATTTGACATTTGTTTCATTTATTTTGTTGTTGGATTGCTAAATGTAGATTGCACTTTCCTTTTACTCAAATTGAACAAGTTCTTACTTTTAAAATCACTCCAAAATAAAATTAAAGTAATCTACAACTCAGCCTTGAGTTTAGCAGTCCAACATAAAATCTCTCCAAAATAAAATGAATGTTGGACTGTAAAATGGAGATTACAGTTAAGACGGCTATTTTTGTTGCAGAATAATGCCATGCAGTCCACACTTTTTTCTTGTACATTTGTTTAAGTGAAGATAATTTATTAAAATATTGAAATATTAATGAGACAGAGTTTTTTATATTTATTTTGGGTTAAATTCATTGTTATATTAATCAAGAAATAATAATAAAAAATCTTGAGATCTGCAAATTAGTCATTAGATTAACCCTCTGGGGTCTGAGGTGTTTTTGGGGCCCTTGAGATGTTTTGACATGCCCTGACATTTGTGCTTATTTCAGCAACTTACAACATAGCATTGGCCAACATGTAATTTTTTTGTATTCAGCACAAACTCTGCTACAATAATATGTAAGCAAAATAGATGTACATGTTTGCATTTTATAGAAAAAAAATATTATGCGTGGTTAGTAAGTTTGGGAAAAAAAATTGTCACCGCAATAAGGCCATATAACACATACTGAACAGTTGTCCACAAGACTTTTGAGTCACCATTCTTGTAGGCTAGAATTTTTACTACAAAATTGTGAAAATCATTCTGACCACTCTTTCACAAACAACAATATAACAATTTAAAATTTGTAAGTCAGTTTTTGTGTCAGCACTGCTGTACGCGTGGGAGTGTCGATGGACATGAATATTAATGAGATTCACACCAGGGGAGACAAAAGACAAAGGCTAATGCAGCATCAAGGTGCTGTGAGACAGCCTGAACTGAGAATGACATGAGATGCAAATGTTTTTCAATCTGTTTTATTGTAATTCCTCTACGTGAAGGAACTAAATGTTGTGCCTCACAAGACCACAGTGCTACATATACAAGTCAACTGACTTATACTTTACAAAAATACTTTGCATAAAACTATAGACATATACTTGAATTTACACAAGAAACAACATGTGGTGGTAAAGAAGCCTGTGTACATATGGACAGTCATACATCGTTATGCCACTCTTGAAAACAGTTCCTATTCAACTGAAGACACAAGTGAACATTGCATGCCTGGCATTTCCATGGTGTCAATTGCCTTTTACCACGCACTGTTGTGCAATGCACACAATTGCGGCGACCAACTGTGGCAACATCCCTGCCTTCTGATGTCAGCTCAGCTCCTGGAACCGGTACATGGTCACTATTGGTCCGTTTTGGTGCCGTTTTCTGTGACACACCACAGAGCTCTTGGATAAGTTGCTCCATAAACTCTTTGTGGGACAAGTTACCATGTAGCTCTTTGTGCACAATGAAAGAGTTGGTGGAAGCAATGTCCAAGAAGTGTAGAAAGATCTTTCTGTACCACTTCATTGGTTTGTGTTGTGCAGTGTAGTACTGTAACAGCTGATCAGACAGGTCAACGCCCCCCATGTGTTTGTTGTATTCAGTCACAGGTGCAGGACATGGAAATGTCTTTGTCCCCCATGGATAAAAAAAAAAGAAGTTTTTTCATAATTTCACACAAGAATATGTACTTTTATATTATGACAATGTAAACACAATTAGGCTACATTTCATCTGTAAAATATTACATTTATGCACTTACTCAGTATCATTCTCGATCGCACTGAGAACTGAACGACACCTGCGTGCTCCTCTGCGAGGTGCTGGAGAAGGAGAGCGTGATGCAGACACATTCCTAAAAAAACAAAACAAAAAAAACGTGAGTATGCTGATAACACAATCAAAGAAACTGTATCATTATCATTATCAATCACTAATTGCCATGGATTAAAAAAAATCTGTTGATGGCCATGGGACTGAGAAATATCTATTGATGGGCCGTAGACCGCGTCACCGCGAGTATCTGTTGATGGGCCATATAGACCGCGCGCATTTAGTGATACACGAATGATCAGAAAAGGAATTATATAACACTAAACAACTTACTCCGAATTTGTATCCTCAGCGGGATCAATTCGTTCTTCAAAGTGCAGACGTTCGTCGTCCGAGATGCATTCTTCCTCGCTGTCCAGAATCATCTGAAGGGCCTCTTCACCGGAGTAGCGTGCCATCCTCAAAATGCGATGAACTATCAGTGAATCTCATGAAGAAACTTCGGGTTTTTATGGCATTGATCGGGGAGCGCGTGCGATGCATATCACCTATTTACATGTGAATAGCGCCCGGGGGCGTGGCGGTCTCAGCTCATTACAGATAATACGAAAAAACGAAAAAACTGTACTCTCCTTGGTTTCAAACAGATTACATAAACTGAAAATATTTGTTTTTTTTATAAATTACTTCATGTAAAAGAAGAGAATGCAAGCTTCATAAAGACATATGTCTCGTGCCTGGGTGACAAGTATTTGCTGAGTTACAGTTAATTTACGGACGCGTTTCAGAATGGACTTCACTGACAGAGAGAACGCAGAACTCGCATCATGTTTGTTTTTCTTTATTTGGCCAAAAGCACAACACTTTGTTTTTATTGTGAGTATCCACAAAAAAATAGACACTTAACAGGATCTAATGATGTACAACACTTATATGTAAGATCAAAATCAACCGAGTATTTTGAGTCTCTTTTGCACTGATAAGAAAAAAAGCAAAACTATCGCGCCGGCGCGATTGCCGACCCCAGAGGGTTAATCGACTAATTAAAAAAAAATCGTTAGATTAATCAATAAAAAAAATAATCGTTAGGTGCAGCCCTAGTCCAAACATGTTCTTTAACATGTCCGGACTCTCTTCTACCCCATGGGAGGACATGCCACCACATGTCACACATACCTGTCAATCAGGGGTGACAGGGGGGTCATAAATCACAGGTCATCAATCAATTTGACATTTTGACATATGGTAATGTTATAACTACTCATTTTCATGGTAATTATGAATGTAAGACATTACAAACATCATCTCTTTTTAAGAGAAAATAATGCTTTGACTTCATAGTTTTATACTTGGGCTTGTTATCTAAGAACTTCAGAAGACACAATGACATTTCCGGTAAGGGAACATAGTGAGCAACGATGCTCCCTGGTTTTTACAGTGCATTATGGGATTTTTTTTTAGGGAGCAAACATAAACTGCAGTACGAAGAGTGTGTTAAACTGTGTGCTGCTTCTTGCAACCCCGGCTGGGAAGCCTTTGCAGCCCAAAAAGCCCGTTGCAAGCTTCATGTACCATCTCACTTGTGGCTTTTACTCACAACTGAAAAATTGCCCTCTTTGCAGAAAATACAGAGATATATATATATATATATATATATTATTGTGTATTGCCATTCAGCCTTAAAATACAGAGATATCATATTGCACAGCTCTACCACATAGGTTGCAATTTTCATTGCAATGGGCATTAAATCTCCTAAACTCAAATCCTCAATGATAGTAATCTGCCAGTAGACTGTGGCTATCTGCTGTGCTACAGCAATAGTGAAGCTGCGTTTTATGAATCGTGTCAGATCATCAATCCCAGTGCCGTTTTGAACTAAACATGAAAAACAATCATACAAAAAGGTCCCGTTCTGCATTTTGGTGATAGTTAAGACTTGACGACTTGGGATGAAAAATATTCTGTGTAAGGACTGTTGGCGGACACATTGCAAATGTTCCGCCCTTTCAACAAATGTTTATGATAATTTATGTTGTATTAATGGTAAATGCGTAAAATCGCGAGGAAAAAAAAGTTTAACGTGTAACTTTTTCTAATTAAGTGTTAATTCTGACAGCTCTAGAAACCAGAAAAAAAAATGTCTTTGCTTCTACACAACAAAATTGGCCCGGTGTATATTTCCCCCCACAGGTGTTACACTTCACCGCTAAATTGTTTTTCCTTGTGTATGTGTGTGTCTCACCAGCCTTATTTTTAAGTAACACTTTCAAAGGTGTTAAATGGATACACCACTAAATTGAAAATTATTTACACCGAGTTTTAAAATTTACTGTAGAGCAAATGATCTGTTACTCTGAATTGATGTTTAATACATACGTGTGCAATGTTTATTTGTACACATTATTTCACTCTACATGTTTGGATTGTCATACAATTTTGATGCTTTTACACCGTTCCCTGTACATTTCTCAAAATGGTTGTGTATACTGTTTTAATGAACAGAACACAAGAAGATTCAAAATCAACTGGATTTCTTTTCCACAGTAATCAGCATATTAACAACTGATAGGTGGTGGAGGGGGGGTTCACAAATACCCTCAGTATAGAAGGTTTACCACACAATAAGTACACAAATATTATTGCTGTTAGAGTATTAAGCAAAATATTTCCTGCAGCCGAGAAGCCTCAGTGAAATTTTCAATATTCAGAGACATGTCTGCACTTCTAACATGAGTTAAGATTTTCAAAGAATTAGTATCAATAGTCTGCGTTATATAATCTAAACTAATTACAGTAACATCACTTTTAGTAAAGCTGCTAAAAAGCTTTACTTACGTAATTATTCATGTTGCCACATTGAGAGAATAAACTGGACATATACTGTATGTTTGTTCACTGAAATAATAAATAAATATTCTTGCATACTTTGACAATCTGTGCTGAAAAATAAATCATCAAATTAATTAAAAATACTCACTTGACCAACTCAAAATGGGTGTTTCTTTAAATCTTAGAGGCTTGATTTTACAGTGCTTAAAGGCAATGTAACCATCTCTTAAAGGGATACTTCACCTCTGGGAAGATGAATGTGTATTTAAAATTGGTCATTTATATAGTATAAATGTGAAATTATTTTTGAATTTGAAGCATTCTAGACTGAGAAAAGGCAGAAAATGTATTTTTTACACATGTGGCTGAAAGACAACAACTCCCAGAATGCACTTGCTTTGCTGCCCTTACGAGACCACTCCCAAACCACGCCTACCGGTTACAGGCGGCAGTATCTGAAAATTTGATACAACTAGGCTTGCTTTGATACATCGTGACTCTATAAATCGTGAGTTAGTTGATAAATTGACTGACTACGTGGGAAGAACATTATGATAATTCCGGGTGTCCAAACTCTGTACATGACGTCTTAGTAACAAAAAGAAAAACAAACAAAATACTCACTTTACACTAAGCCGTCCATTTGTCCCTGCGGGCTTTGGCTGGCCTTTCCAATTTATCTTCGGGATCCTAAAATAAGTTTCCAGGACTCCCCTGTCCATGTGTGGTACAAAACTTGGGTGCTCAGTTATACATGCTCAGGTTAGCGGTGCAGTTTCATCAGCGGATTCAGCAATCTCGTCCAGAAGAAAATGGCATCGCTGAAATTCGCGACAGCAATAGGATTCTCTATCTGTTTCCATAGGCGCACAGCGAGAGCACTGACACCACCAGTCCGCCCCAACTCGAGTCTGAATATAATTTAACACACTCTTCCTCCTGACCACCAAGCAGGTTTTGCTCCCCTGCTACAGCAGCTGCTCCAGCCTCTGTTCATCGCTGTATTGCGGCTCGTACAGGTAGCGCGATCATCAGATTCTCGCAACAGATCTTCGTAATCCCCTTCTGCCATTTCAACTTCAAAACTACCTTCCGCCATCGTGATTAACCTACTTGTATACAAACTTTCTACACAGAGCAAGAGCCTGTTAGCTTAGCTTCTACAGAAAGATGGCTGACACTATCTTCACATTCTGTGAGTGAGATCCCGCCCCATATGGGCGTGGTGAAAACATGCGGAATACTGGCTGTAGTTTTAATGACTATTTTTGTGTCATCGGAGGATTTTTTCCAGACTGAAAATACATAAATCTCTCGTCTCAGGGGGATATTGGGGGGGGGGGAGGGGGGGCTCGGTAATTAGAAATTACTATTGGTTTTCTACTGATACAAAGCTTAATGCTAAATCCTGAAGTAACCCTTTAACAAGTGTTCTGTTTTCATATTTATAAAATCTGATTATTTATTATACACAATTCTGTTAAAAACATACGTTCAGTACATCATACAGATTGGAAAGGTCTCGATTAGAATACAACTATTGTTACACTCACAATCCAAAAATATATATCCACTAATAACAGCTAAGAGAAGTTGTGAACAGATGTGGCTTTGTCATGTTTTCTTTTGTAACTTCATGAAAAATAAACAGAGTATAAAAAGAGCAGATGCGATTAATCGACTTTAACCTTGGTCAAAATGTAACTGAAATCCCTTTTATCATCCAGGGCGATTTGTGGTTATAAAGTGGATCAACTCCAAGTGTAACAGCTGAAGTCCATTGACTAACTATTGCAAAAATGATGTCTATTAAAGAGGAGAAAGAAGACTTGAGTTATCCAGAGACTCGGATAATAAAACACGAAGATACAGAGGAACAAAGAGGTTGGTGCCCTTTCTTCCATTCTTGATTCTTCATAATGACTGTGTAGGAACATTATGGTTGCTTCAAACGGTTTATTAGATCTGCCAACTGCAGTTAGAAAATGATAGAAACAGTAAAACTGCAGTTTAACAAATGAAAATTGAATCTAGCACATCTTGTGATAATATCATGAGAATGACTAGAATTACCATTCATTTTATATTCCATATGAAAGATTATGTAAAATATATAGTAGTCTTTATTTTCTAATGATATTCAATTGGAGCCTTTCTTGTTTCACATTTGTCACTATTCCCTGTTTATTTTAGATCTGATGGAAGTGAAAGAGGAAAGTCAAGAACTGAATGACGTGGATCAGAAACACCATCAGTATCATAAATCTGATCATTTCATAACTGATGAAGAATCTGTTATTTGTTCTCAGACTGAAAAACATTTGACACAAAGATGGACTCCAAGTGGCAAAAATGTCTTCACCTGTCCTCAGTGTGATAAGAGTTTTTCACAAAAAGTAGATCTACAGAGGCACCTGAGAATTCACACCGGAGAGAAGCATTTCACATGCACTGAGTGTGGAAAGAGTTTTACAATAAAAAGAGATCTTGAGAGGCATCTAAGAACTCACACAGGAGAGAGGCCTTTCACATGCACTCGTTGTGGAAAGAGTTTCACACAAGAAGGAAACCTTAACCGTCACATGAGAGTTCACACTGAGGAGCACCTTTTCACATGCCTTCAGTGTGGAAAGAGTTTTGCACTATACAGAGATTTACAGAGACACCTGAGAATTCACACTGGAGAGAATCCTTTCACAAGCCTTCAGTGTGGAAAGAGTTTAAAAGTAAAGAAAACCCTTAAGGATCGCACCGAAAAGAAGCCTTTCACATGCACTCAGTGTGGAAAGAGTTTTACACAAAAAGCAAGCCTAAAGGATCACATGAGAATTCATACTGGAGAGAAGCCTTTCACTTGCCTTCAATGCGGAAAGAGTTTCACACATGCAACAACTCTCAAAAATCATCTTCAGTATCACTCTGGATTAAAACTATTTAACTGTGATCAGTGCAGCAAAGAATTTATGTTGGCATCACAGCTTAAGATGCACCTGAAAACTCATTCAAATGAGAAGCCTTATGTGTGTTCTTTTTGTGGAAAGACTTTTTCATGTTTGAGCAATTTTAATATGCACCAAATAATACATACCGGTGTGAGAGATCATGTATGCTCAGAGTGTGGTAAAGCTTTTATCAGAGCTTATGAATTGGAACGTCACCAAAGAATCCATACTGGAGAAAAACCTTACAAGTGCTTACATTGTGGAAAGAGTTTCATTTTGTTAGGAAATTTGAAAACCCATGAGAGAGTGCATACTGGAGAAAAGCCGTACCACTGCACTTCATGTGGGAAGAGTTTCACCCAATCAAGTAATCTACGGACTCATCTAAAAAAGCATTGTCCAAAGTTGTCATACTGAGCAAAGTTCATTTTCAGGGTCAGCGCTGTCAAGTAAACTGTGAAATTAAGATAATCACAAAGATTAAATTTCATGATCAGAAATAATATCTTATGTTACTGCTTCATACACCCAGTTCTGGTATATCTGAAGAGAAACAGATGTAGCTCTCTGAACAAATGAGAGGAGAGGAGCATGAAAGTGAAGTATATATTTTATCAATTAAATATTTTGTTTTAACATCTTCACACATGTGTTCTAATGTACTGGCTAGTCCTGCAGCATGAGGTGATTTATTCCTCTCTGTATTAAAGAGTGTCACCTTATACTTCGCAGCAGGCAGATAGGAGGACAGATTATACACTGCCTGGCCAAAAAAAAAAAAATTGCATACACTAATATTTAGTTGAACCACCTTTAGCTTTGATTACGGCACGCATTCGTTGCGGCATTGTTTCAACAACCTTATGCTGCAACAACACATTTATTTTTGTCCAGAGTTGCATTCATTTTTGGCTGAAATCTTGTAATGATGACAGGTGAGTCGAACCGCTCTGTAAAGTCTTCTCTAACACATCCCAAACACTTTCAATTGGGTTAAGGTCAAGACTCCATTGATGAGATAACCGGGTCATTCAATACCTGACCAATTTAAGCAACTCCAGGTCATAACACTACCTCCAGAGGCTTGTACAGTACATGGGCACCAATGCATGATTGTGCATCGCTTCATGCGCTTCCCTTCTTAAACTGACGTTTGTTAAATCTGGACTCCTCACACCACATTGACCTTGTTCCATTGCGTCATAGTCCAATGTTAATGTTAATGCTCCCTACCAAATTCTAAGTCATTTTTTCCAATTGTGACCAAACAAGTGGCTTTCTTGTGGCCACACAGCTGTTTAGTCCAAATCCTGTAAGTTATTGTCGCATTGTGCTTGTGGAAATGCTCTTACTTTCATAATTTTTTGTTTGTTTTTCTCCCCAATTTGGAATGCCCAATTCCCAATGTGCTCTACTGCCTCGTGGTGGCATAGTGACTCACCACAATCTGGGTGGCGGAGGACGAATCTCAGTTGCCTCTGAATCTGAGACGTCAATCTGTGCATCTTATCAAGTGGCTTGTTGAGCATGTTACCGTGAAGACATAGCACGTGTGGAGGTTTCACCACACACCCCACTGAGAGTGACCCTACCTTGGTCGCCCCTACCCTACCTAGCCACCGGGCCAATTTGGTTGCTTAGGAGACCTGGCTGGAGTCACTCAGCACACCCTGGATTCAAACTCACGACTCCAGGGGTGGTAGTCAGCGTCTTTACCAGCTGAGCTACCCAGGCCCCCCTCTAACTTTCACTATTAAACATAGCCGTGAGCCTACTGTCGATTTTTTTACGATGTGACTTCAAGCATTTTAGTGATTGTGATCATGATCATTAAAAAAAATAAAATAAATCTGAACACATTTCTTCTGCAAAGCTGATGGTTCAGCACTATCCTTCCAGGTTTTAATAATGTGTTGAACAGTTCTTAACCCAATTCCAGTGATTTCAGCAATCTTCCTAGTTTCTAGTTTTCTTTGCTGCAGGCCATTAATTTGCCCCTTCTGAAACACAGTAACATCTTTTCCACGACCACGGGATACGTCTTCTGACAAGGTTGTTTAATAAACGAGAAGCTACTCACTGCATCATCATTTAAGGTTAAAAGAATTGTTGCCAGCTGAAACATATTTATCACTACAATACTGATCCAATCATAGGCTCTTAAGTTCAAATGCAAACCAAGCAGTGTATATCATTAAACGTATAATGTGATTTTAAGAATGTGTTATGAGTGATTATGGTTGATAAGATGTGAATGGGATTACTGCTATGTTATTTACATTGCAATGCTACATAGTATTTTAATTCGTCATAGCGAATATGGTTCTGCACCGGAAGTGGTGAAAATAACTGACCAACAAACTCTGAGAAGGCTAAAGTGGATTAAGTTGGAACCTACAACGTTCTTTGTTTGATGTCAAAATTAATCACCATATCAGTACATCCAGCTCAAATGGTAATGGCTTTAAAAGTTTTGCCGAGTACCCCTGTGATTCATTTAATGTTTGTAACACAAAAAATAAAGTTATTGTGATGTTGAAAACACTGAGCAGCTGTTTTGTTTTAAACATCTGCTACAGTCTCTTCTAGAAAACCGCAGCACAAATGCAGATTTTACACCTCTGAGCCAAGCCAAGTGCAATCAAACAAGTTTGATCGCCAAAATCCCCCACCCCACAAAAAGTGATAAAGTTACTGGAGACTGTTACTGCATGCATTTGTTTTTAGCAGGGCAAAAGAAATTGTGCATAATTCATGGAAGTCTAGACCTCAAATCCATTCATTCTAAATTGTATTTGCCTTTATAAAAGTTTACCATTGTTCTTCCATTGTTTAGAGTGACATTTGTAATAATAAGGCCCAAAACCAATGGTAAGACCATGGATGGCTCTTCATTACCATGGTTCGGTCAATGTACAGTGTTTATAGTCTTTCTAAAAAATAAACTATAGAATATTTTCATGAGAAAAAAAAAAACACGTCTTAATGCTTTTTGGACAATTAGATAAATGCAAGAATATTTATTTTCTTTATTATGTTTTTCTTTTAGAAGTATAATGTGTGTTTACTCTGAATGACTTACTATCATGCTTTGCTAAGTTTAACTTCACTATGATTATTTTCCTTATATATATAACCTTACAAGTGGTGCTGCACAGATAAAATAAAAAATAAAATAAGATACCTATCACCGATTTATTTTTTTTATGTGCTCTTTGTCACACTTTTGCAAGTTGTATGCTGCATTTATATTTTTATGCCCCACAGAGTAAAATTACATGACATTAATTGTAAAATGACAACATTTATTTTTATTAAAAACAGTTATGAATTTGACTTGTCACTGTAAAAAGGTCATTGTGATGTTCTGGCAACCAGTAAAAACCATGAGAGCGTCACACACAGCAGAGATACATTTAAAAATAGAAATATGTATGTTGACGCACGCATGTTGAAGAGAGTGAAGCTGAAAGTGCTCATGATTGCTCAAACAGTCTCTATCACTCTACACACTGAATGCTATTCATTTCCTTTCTTTGCTTCCTTTCCTTGTTTCTTAGCTCCTCCCTCTTAGGGAACGAGGCAAAGCCAGGCAGATTTGTAAAATGGAATGCCCTGCTCGCTCACGTGTCATTTCAGTGCACCGTCTCTAGCTTACTAGATATGTCGTTACTTGATATTTTTATAATAAAACCTAATTATTCAGGATGCACTGTTGAAGTATGTGACAATTCTGGTTTATTTCAACTGAAAAGGTGAAACATAAATAAAAACTGTTGAGTCAGATGTGGAAGGGGAGAATTTTTGCATCAGGTCATGCGATTCCTTGCTAAAGCATCCTCGAGAAGCTTCCTTTGTTCTTGATTCTCGATAATGTAGACGTCCTTCATGATGGCGGACTTTGAACGGTTTCTGGGTCACAGGCTTGAGGACAGAGGAGTGAGGAAATGAAGATGCACAATCAGTGGCGTAGCAGCCATTATAAAAGTGGGGGGGACAAAAGCTGTATGGTGATGTGACCCAAAGCAAAGGTGATGTTCATAATAATAAATTCTAGATAGAATAGCAATTGCCATTTTACAGCACCCTAGTGGCAATTTTGGGAACATGCCATAATAGCTTACAGCAACCAATTTTTGTGAAATCATACTCAAAATAAAAAAATACTGCAGGACTTGGGACTTTCAGACCACTGTGAACATCTATACTTTATTTTTATGAAATAAAGATATTTTATGATATTTACAATATTTCAGTTACACTTGAACAATAACTTTTATCTTACTACTTAACAGTTGGACCAAAAAAAAAGTGTTCAATGAGTATACAGATTACATCTACAGTAATTTTATACAACAGACATTTTATAAAAATATATCAATAAAACCTAAATCAATGTATTTACAAGGTTTTAATATTATCAAAATTGAAGTGAGATTTTTAATCAAAACTTCCAAACTGAATTTTTCGGCTTTCCTTGCAGGCCACAAATTGTTGAGCAATCTTTTTTCTCACTAATTGATCAAGTTTCCTTGTGTATATGACACACAGCAACACTATTCAGCCGTGTTTGTGTCATGGTACTACGAAGCCATGTTTTTAGCCTCCTGAGACCGCTGAAACTTCTCTCAGCTTCTGCTGAGGACACAGGAGTGACAAGAAGCAGTCTGACAAGTGTTTCCACCTGATCAAAAAGACTACGGACTTCTGGACACATCCCCCGAAGGACGCTTGCTGATTGACTGCTGGACTGCATATTATGCTTTGATCTGAACATTGCCAATTGTGCCTTAAGGGATATTTTGTCCAGTTCTGGGTACATTCGTACCACATTATCATCAACCACCCCTGTTAAGAGGATGTTTTCCAGATTCCTTAGCATCAGCAACCCTTCCTGCTCAAAACGTTCTCTGAACTGCATATCCACAACATCAAGCACTTTGTAAAACTCGTAATATTCAGATGGAGATGAATGCACATGTGCACAAGCCTGACCAGTTAGACGTTTAGGAGGATTACGAGTACGGGGCAGTGCAATTGGAGAGAGATCAAGGATTTGGCACATTTCTGATGCTTTGGTGTAGAAAATTTGAAACCTCTCTGAATTTCTTTTATTTGCAACAGCATCCCTCACATAAGCAACAGCAGAAAGCATACCATTGATGGTCTGTGTTCGACTTTGGAGAGATGTGTTGAGATTCTCCAATTCTTCAATAGCCTCTAAGGCAAGCAGAAGACCAAGAACTACATTTCCCTGCTGGAATCTGTCATGTAGTCCATTTGCCCTGTTAGCCGTGTCTGAGCTGCCTGCTGCCATTTCATTCAGAGCAAGCATTACAGACTCATACTGATTCAGCACTGCATGGATAGCACTGGAGCGAACTGTCCATCTTGTGGGACAAAGGGGCCTTATAGTTTGAAAGGACCCTTGAAAAGATTTTGCAACTTCCTTGAACAAAGATTTAAATTTACCTGACTGCCCAAACAAAATTCCTAACTCATGAACCCACTGTAAAGCACTGTGGACAACACGTGAGGCAGTACAAGCATGCTGTGTAATGAGATTTACACAATGGGCACCACAGTGGATGTATGGGGCAAGAGGTTGTTCCTTTTTAATGATGGCCTGTACTCCAGAATACCTGCCAGCCATATTTGCTGCACCATCATACGCCTGCCCTCGTAATCCAGAAATGGGCAAATTTAAACGAACCAACACATCTTTCACAACCTTTACAAGATTCTCTCCTGTCCCCACAGATACCTCATAAAGGCCAATAAACTCTTCATGAATCATCAAATCGTTATCTACATATCGGAGACAAATTGCTTCTTGCTCTTTGCCTGAAACGGCTTGCGTTCCGTCCATCATTACAGAAAACTGCAACTGAGGGAGTGATCTTATATTGTCTGCGATATCTCTGATGATAGAAGTGCTCGACAAACTAAGGAGCTCATTCTGAATTTGAGCAGAAGTGTAGTCCTTTCTGCCTGACAACCACTTTTTGAGACACAGATCTTCTTCTGCCTTGTATTTCAGCACCTGATGAAGATTTCCCTCACTATCATCATGCCCTCTTAGGGCCAAGCCCTGCCTTGCCAACAGCTGCACAGCACCAATGATTTTTAACAGATTTGCTCTCGCTTCCTCTTGTTGTGATGCCTGAACACTACACAGCTGTGCCTTAACTGATCTGTCTTCATATACACATGTTGTTACTGCTGTCTTGTGACAATCTGATTTTTCATGTGAACTGAATCGTTCAAGAGCTTTCTTCCAATTCTTGAAACCAGTTGAAACAAATGCTGGTTCTGTATTTTTCGCAAGGGAAGATACTTGTGTTTTAAAAGCTTTGCTACAATAAAAACAACAATTCAACATTTGGATTGAAATGAAGCCATTTAAATTTGCTGTACCACTGTGTCTGAAATGAAAGGGTACGTTCTGACAGTGTCTGCTTTATGATAAATTTGGGATCAGGGTGGTTCGGTTTTGTTGCTGAGAAATGTTGGTCAGAGTCTGCAGATTCTTCCCTGTTCATCAAATAAGTTCTCTCATCTCTTTGGTTCTCACATGGTTCCTCACTTTTTCCCTCATCTCCCTCTCTCTCTTCCTCTCTTTCCTTCCCTTCCTCACACATGACTGACACTTCCTCACAAACATCCTATAAAACGATATAAACAGCATATAGGGGGCAGGGATCACTCATTTATTGACTCATTTGCCATTTCCACAGTTAAACACAGCTTCACAAGTTTTTCATTTAGATTTATATTTAGCAACCCATAAATAGCCTAATACAGTACTTAACACTATTGGAACACACTGCCTTTATACATAAAACTAATTTTATTTAACAGTTTGAACATAAAATAAAAAATGTTATATTTTGTTTTATGGAATTAAATTGATTTAAGGAATTAAATTGATGTGTAATTCCTTAAAAGAGTGGCAAGTAGTCCCGATTAAGAAAACACTGCCTTAATTGTCAATCCTCATTTTTTATACAAATCTCACCTGTACACATTCTGGAGGGGTCGAGCAACTGTCCTCCCCTCTCTCTGTCAGTGACGTCACAGCCTGCCTTTCCTACAGACCAGTTAGGACATAGCAGTAATAAATTAAAAGACTAAAATTTGATAAACTGTGATAAGATATTCGGCGCAAATGACTGTATCACTCGCTTATTACATGGCTACCTACCAAATAAATCAATAATTTGACACAAAATATTGATTTAAAAAGGAGTTTATTGATTTAAAAATGATTGTATTGCTTCCGCTAAAGAAAATAGTCCGTTCCGTCAGAATAGAATGTCGTCCCATTGACAGATCGATTACAAATTACAATCCACATTACAGACAGTGGTCGATCCACAAAATTAGTATTTTGGTAATTTGTTTTTGTATTTCTGTCAGTAATGTTTTGCTCCTGGTCTTCAAATAGTGCTAACAACTTGTGCAACATATACACGTCTTACTGCGTTACAGTAGGTTAAATCATAACAAAGAAACTTTACGCGTGATTCGTGTCATTGCGACATACTGTAACACATTATACTTACAGTGTGTGTTTGAAAAAAGGATGTAATCGTCCTCTGCTTTTTTCTGGGGTGCATTTTACCCCAGACAGCCAAACAGCAAAATGACTAAACGAACGAAAATTCGCAAGAGCAACAAGAGATTTGAAGCTCATGGCAGACACGCCCAAGAGATGATTCGCGCTGTGATTGGCTGAATGTTAGTTCACTCAAGTCTGAATAACAAATCGGAGATTACTAGGGCGGAAATATTGGCGCTGGGTAAAAATAAAATGCGGGGGTAAAAAAAAAAAATGCGGGGGACAGAATCACCTGTTTCTAAAAGTGCGTGGGACGTGTCCCCCCCCGTCCCCCCCAGTTGCTACGCCCATGTGCACAATTAAAAAAATGACAAGCACCCACTGACTGATTGTTACGACTCGCGTTATATCACGTATACTCAGATATGTATTTGCACGTTTATTTGTTTTTTTAATTATTAAAGCATTGAAAACTAAACTGCTTGTAATGCAGATAGACAATAACTTAGGCATGTATTCTATGATTGCTTCTTACTCACTTAAATAAATATAATGTAGCATATTTTGACTCTCCGTGCTAAAAAATAAATAAAAAAATTATAATAAATATCTGCTAGCTTGACCAACACACAATGGGTGTCATTTTAAAGCATAACATCTTTACTATGCATTTAGACAAAATAACCAACTCTCAACAGGTGCTTTTTAATCTGCTGACAAACTAGAAATGTTCTATTTTCAAAACTTATGAAATATGATTATTTACTGTACACCAAACTGTCAAACATACGCATCACACAGATCGGAAAGTTCTGGATTAGAATATGGCAAGTAGTGTTTCTCTCACGTACTTGAGATTAGGGGTGTGCAAAGCAGTCGGTATTTGTATCTGTATTTGTATTTGTTGAGGGGGGAAAAGTATTTGTATTTGTATTTGTATTCGAGTAAAATTCAAATAGGTGTAAAATTCTTTTTTTTTTTTTGCGTTACACTTCTAATTTACGTTATAGTGCAAGTATTCTTTAATTATATCCATTATGATAATTATGGATATGCAATATTGGTTGAAGTTTTTCCATAAATCCAGCAATGAACAAGTAACAAGGAACAAACAAGTCATTGAAAAGAAAATAACATAACAGCCAACCTCATCCATGATTAAACCAACAACTAATAAAATACCATTGTGAACATTATGAACCCCACCACCACCCGTCCTTGTTGGAGGACGCTGAACAGACAAAATAAAAACAAATAATACTTCAAATAACTGTTCTTCTTCTGAAAGAACTTCTTTCTAATACACAGAATTCCAAGAACTAAACTTTATCAACCCCTGACTGGGAGATCTGGCAGAACAAAAGTTGTATTCTATAATAATCTTATGAACTAAAAGATACAGCCCTGCTATTGTCAACTGTCAAAACAACACAAAAACATACATAAAGGTTTTCTTTTTTTCTTTTTTAATGGTTTTTATTTTTATTTATTTTTTTTTTATTATGCCTAAAAAGAGACACAAAGGTTTTTTTGTTTTTTAATTTTTTTGTTATTTATATATATATATATTTGTTTTTATGTTTTATGTTAACCATAACTTTAACTTGTTTAACTAAGATATCTTCTGCCAACATACTCTCAGTTAAATTTCTCCATGTTGTATTTTGTGAACACAAGCTCCTCCACATGTGAGGGGAGCAGTCTGGAGCGATGTGGGGACACAATATCTCCTGCTGTGCTAAAGATCCTTTCTGAGGAGACACTTGTTGGGGGGCAGGTGAGATATTTCATTGCCACATGAGCCAGGGCTGGCTGTGGCTGCATCATTTTTGACCACAAGGTCACTGCAGGATCTGAGGTCAGTGATTCAGTGCTGTCCTCAGCTAAGTAACTCTCAACTATCTTGAGTGAGGTCATAGCACCAAATGAGGCAGATTTGGCTTTTGGTTTAGCAAGATTGTGCATTGCCCCCCAAAAGAGGCTTTTTTGCCCCCTGGTCTCACTCTCAACTGAGGATGAACTGGCAGCTTCAGGTACCCCAGACACATCATCCGCTTGCAGTTCTGCATCCACCTCTGCAGCCACATCTGCCTTGAGCTTGTCAAACTCTGATGTACTAAGTAGTGACATGGGCAAGCTCTTAAATCGGGGATCCAGCAAGGTGGCTTTAAAGTAATGACCCGAGGAGTCATCAAAGACAGCCTGGAAGCGCTGAGTCAACTGAGAATGCAATGTGGTCACCATTTTAAGTGCCTCTGGAAGAGCCTGTACATCTGCATCCACCTTTAAGTTTGTTAATGCAGTCTTGAGAGCCTGCACACAAGGGATAACAGAAGACAGAGAAGCCACTTCCTCACACACAGTGCATGTTGCCTCCTCAATTGGTTGTAGTATTTTCACAATGGCCTGCACTAGTTCCCATTGATGGTGTGACATTACACCTCCTAGATCCATATCTGCACACATGGTAGTCAGTGGACGTCTCTGCTCCAACAGCCGCTGCAGCATGTGGAAGGAGGAATTCCACCTGGTTGACACATCATGCACCAAAGTGTTCTTGGGAAGGCCAAGCTCTTCCTGGATTTTGTGAAGTTTGTTTACAGCTTTGTTTGATCTGTGTACAAACCCAGTGATCTTGCGAGCAATCAATATCACACTGGTCACTCCCCGGCACTCCTTTAGAGCAGCTGTTACCACTAGGTGTAAATTGTGAGCCATACACCTAATGTGCACATAGTTACCATCAGCCATTGCCTTAACCATGTTAGTGGCATTATCTGTGACAAAATACTGAACAGAAAATTTCACTCCAACATCATCTTGCCATTGTTTCACAACGGCCTTGAGGTGATGTAGAATGTTGGCTGCTGTGTGATCTTCATTAAGAACCTCCATCTTGAGAAGTGCTGTCACACGTTTATGTTCATCTATTCCTTGTGGACTCTGTTTGCATTCTATCCAGTGGCCAGTGAGAGAAAGATACGCATTTGTGGAAAATTTGCTCGTCCAGATGTCAGACGTGCAGTGTACAAATTTCCCTTCTATTTTTGAGAGTTTCTTTTACTTTTGTTTTTACATCTTGGTAAAGTTGTGGTATAACTGTGCGAGAGAAATGCCAACGAGATGGTAGTTGGTATCGAGGTGCAACCACATTGAGAAGCTTACGAAAACCTTTATTCTCCACTACGGAGTAGGGCATCAGGTCAAGGCAAATCATTTCTCCTACTGTGTTTGTTATTTGCTTTGCAGTGGGGTGGTTGGGTGGATAAGACTGTTTTGCATTAAATGCAGCTAATATAGATGATTGAAACTGACTTGCAGGGGCAGAACATGGCTGTGATGGTGATTTGGTGCTTGTGGGGGGGTTGGCAGACAGTACCAGGAGAGGATGCTTTAAGTGCATGTGATTATGCATAGCAGATGTTGACAGATGTTTGATATCTCTGCCTCTGCTGATTTGACTTTTGCACACATTACATATCACTTTGGTTTTATCTGCAGCACTGACTGTAAAATGCTTCCACACTGAACTTGAGCAAGTTTTTTTGGCTGGTGGAGGACCAAGAGATGGCTCAGCAGCAGCCACACTATTTTCTATTTGGTTGCCCAAATCCATGTTTCAGCTACGTTAATAAATGACGGGAAGCTAAATGCTAAGGTTAGACTATAGCCAGAGTAACTTTACATACCATATAACTCCCACAAGTGCATATAATTCGACACAACTACACAAGCATTTTTTAAACCTTTTTAACCGAACATTAACGTTACTCTGTCAACAGCCTATTGTCTAAATTACCGAGCTAACAGAGCGAACATGTGAGCACCCGACTGCAGACGTCAATAATGCAGCGTGCGTGATGAAATAATCTCCCGATCAAACTCTGCTTCCCGATAGTTATAAACTGCCTCCAGAACCCAGTTAAAGAACAAAAATCTATTTAACAAAAACTGATTGTGTTTTTTCGCTCAGCCGAGCGAGCCTCTGTTGCTGCGAGGAGCAGCCTGTGTCAGTCAGCTCTTTCTGATCACTCAACTCAGCACGCACTCTAAACTCACTCATCTGGGCATGCACTGCGCGGTCTCATGAGGAAAACGCAGCTTTTTGATATAACGTTTTTCTTGTTCCCGAATACAAATATTTTTTTTAAAGTATTTGTTCGAAATTAGTATTCGTAAAAACACGTTATTTGTGCCTTTCCGAATACCGTATTTGGGTTCGGCTCCACCCCTACTTGAGATATATATATATATATATATATATATATATATATATATATATATATATATATATATATAGAGAGAGAGAGAGAGAGAGAGAGAGAGAGAGAGAGAGAGAGAGAGAGAGAGAGAGAGTAGAAGACCTGAGAAAAGTTTATAAGATGTAAACAGAGTATCTTTTGTTGTGTTTTCACTTGTTCATATAAAACAGCAGATGCTCACAAAAAACGTAACTGTTCCAAACAAAATGTGACTCAATCACTAATCTGTGGATATACACCGATCAGCCACAACTTGAAAACCACCTGCCAAATATTGTGTAGGTCCCCCTCGTGCCTCAGAATAGCATTCTGAGATGATATTCTTTTCCCCACAATTGTACAGAGCGGTTATCTGAGTTACCATAGACTTAGTTCAAACCAGTCTGGCTAATCTCTGTTGACCTCTCTCATCAACAAGACATTTTTGCCCACAGAACTGCTCCTCATTGGATGTTTTTCTGTTTTCAAGTTATACACACAACAATCTAACTGAATCACAGTTGGGAAGCATGTTAGGAAGTATTAACAGGCTAGCATAGCCCTGCTGTCATGGAAACCGGTAATGAGGCTCAGTAGCTGCTAGCTAGCTATCTACTACGATATCATTGTGTACCAACCAAGACAGCACTAAAAATGCAATAATGTTATCGACTGAACACAACAGCAACTCCGACATCAACACCATTGCTGTTTATTAGCTAGTTGAAGTTTTTTTTTTTTTATTTCATGATCCATTGTCACAGGCAAGAAAGTATTTCTTCTTTTGATTTGTATTGACTGTTAGTAATCCATCTTATGATGCATTACTGCCACCTAGTGAGCTGGACTGTGGCGTGTCAAAAGAAAGTCTTTCAGTGCAGTCAAATGTCATCTGAATATCGAAAAGAGGTAACACAATTTATGTGGGATTAATCCTAATCTGAGTATACTTTAAAGATAGTTTACACTCTGGATTGACTTGTATAAAAATAAGTTGTGTTTACATTCATTCTTAAGGTCTAACCAACTTGTGGAATGCATCTTCTCCCACATTAATGGTATGAAATGTAAATATCTATATCAAACAATACTGTGATAATATTTTTGGCCATATCACCCAGCCCTAGTGGATAGCCAAATATTTAAGAATGACTCCTTTATTCCTGCACTTAATGACCACGTCTTCTCCCAGTGGAATCAGATGAGGATATACAAGAAATGTTCTTTCTATATGGATGGACAATTATACATAGATACCTGCAAATTAGAGACTATGTGAGAAAGCATTTCTCCAATTTGAGAGGTTACTGGAACATGCTGTGCTAGGGAAAATCAATAGATTTAGAGCAGGTGGTCTTATTTCTATCAAGTACTAATTGATCAGTTAGATAGTGTTCCAACCATAATCAGGAGAATGTGGAAAGGGGAACTAGGTTTAGATATCTAGGAGGAACAATGGGAAGAATGTGGAACATTCACTGATTAGCCAAAACATTATGACCACGCACAGGTGAAGCGAATAGCGTTGTTCATCTCCTAACAAGGTCACAGGCAGTGTTGGGCAGTAACGTTACTGTAACGCAGTTACTTTTGACAGTTGCGTTACTTTTGGGCAGTTGCGTTACTGTAACGCAGTTACTTTTGACAGTAACTAATACTGTAACGCATTACTTTTAAAATAAATTAACTCTGTTACCGTTACCATATGGTGCGTTGTCCGTTACTTTTTAAATTAATTAATTTTGGCTGAGGTAGCCTACAGCCTAACCTGTTTACAGCAGCGACGCATTGTAGGATTGGTGGATGCACTGTAAGCACGCAGACGCACTGTGGGCGTCTTTCCGTTTATTCAAGTATGCGCGGCAGTCATGGCGAGTCAAGACGAGAGCAAGACGAGTTTTTCAAAGTGGAAATATGCTCATTATTTCACTTTAGTTGAACATAAAGACAAAAATATTTTAGTGAAATGTAAGCTGTGTCTTTCTGGTTCGAATGTCCTATCTACTGCTAAAAACAGCAACTCCAATCTGTCGAAGCACCTCCAGAAACGACATTCCTCGACAAAGCTAGAAGCTAACCCGGTGTCAGTGGACACACTCGAAGTGAGTCATGCCCCTCCAGCCAAACAACAGCGACTAGATTTCAACCGGACTGTTATTAGCCACAGCCAGGGACAGATCAACAAAGCTATAGCACGGTATGTTGTTGAAAACATGCAGCCTGTTTCTACTGTGGAATCGCCGGCGTTCAGGCAGCTCGTTGGCATGATAACATGTTCAGGCGTCAGCGGCACACAGCAAATGGGACGAAAAACTTTTTCCAACTACTTGGATAAAGAATATTCAAACATGGAAAGTGAGCTGAAGACGAGATTTGAGGGGCTAGACTACATCGCGACCACTGCAGACATTTATTAAAAAATATTTGTTTGTTTAAAATAATGGTTAGTTTAGTAGCCACAGTGACATTTCTGTTATATCTTAGAACACTAATTTTATGCATTATAAAATGCATTACGTTGTATTGCTAGGAAAAATGCTGTTTGTTTGTTTTTACATTTTTATGGACATATACAACAGCAGATTTTGCACTTTGAATACACACAGCTTACTTTACATAAGTTGGTGACATGCAACTCTTAATTTGTGGTTGGGTTGAAAATTGCTCATAGATTTAATATTTAAACAGCATTTATATTTTTTATGTTTTTTTTTAATGCATATCATTTATGTTTGTCAATAATAGCAGTTTTTTGGTGCTGAGTTTCTCGAAATTGATTCTGAATAATTCAGATTCCTTTCATTTATTTATTTCAAAATGTTTTATGTTGTACATTGTTGATAGTTTTCATACTTAAGCTGTGAAAGGAACATTTTTAAGGGCTCAACACAACAGCTTTTATGATGCAGAAGCCACTTTAGTTTTTGATTATTCAGCTCGTTTTGTTATTTATTTAAGAAATCCTTGTGATATATTCAGTGTGTGCTGGTCTGACTTAAATAAAACAGTGTTTAAAAATTACTTTCTGTTTAAGTCAGTTTTGTGTTTGTATAGACCATAACGCATAAAAGGGCATTAATGGGAACATTAATGAACGTTCTTTAAAAAAGTAACTAAAAAGTTACTTTTAACAGTAATGCATTACTTTTTGGTGTAAGTAATCAAAAAGGTAATTGAGTTACTTTTTTAATGAAGTAACTAGTAACTGTAACTAGTTACTATTTCTTAGTAACTAGCACAACACTGGTCACAGGTCAAGGTCTGTGTAGATTAGATGGTAAGCAAACAATCAGTTCTCGTGGGCATGTGAGCATTGGAACAGGACCTTGGAGCAGTGGAAGGTCGCCTGGTCCGATGAGTACCATTTTCTTTTACATCACATGGATGGCCATATACGTGTGCTTTTAATCTGGGAAAGTGATGACAACAGGATGCACTGTGGGAAGACAACAAGCTGGTGGAGGGAGTGCGATGCTCTGGGCAATGTTCTGCTGGGAATTTTCATGGGTCCGGCATTCATGTGAATGTGAATTTGGCACGTGCAACCTACCTAAATATCGTTGCAGACCATGTACACTCCTTAATGGTAATGGTATTCCCTGATTGCAGTGTTCTTTCAGGAGGATAATGTGTCCTGCCACACTGCACACATTGTTCGTGAATGGTTTGAGGTACATGATGAAGAGTTCAAGATGTTGCCCTGTCCTCCAAATTCCCCAGATCTCAATCCAATTGAGCATCTGTGAGATGTGCTGGACCTCCACCTCACAACTGCTAATTTCTTGGTGCCAGATACCTCAGAACACATTTCAGGGGTCCTGTACAGTCCAGGCCTTGGCGGGGCGGTGCTGTTTTGGTGGCATGTGGAGAACCAACAGCATGTTAGGCACGTGGTCATAATGTTTTGACTCATCAGTGTATAGGCATGCTCAATAAATGTAAGACACATGTAATACAATTTAAAACATGTAAACATATACCTAAAATGTTCCCTAATACATCACATGAATGTAATAAATGTAAGGCTACAGTGGAAACATTTAGCCTCTCGTCATGGTCGTGTTACAAGCTACACAATATTGTGCTGATACTTTTTACTTTCTCTTAAATGTTTTTAAAAAGGAGTTAAACTAACTCATTATGACCATTATGGGAGCAAATCTTGATTTTTATTTCACATTAAGAATTAAGTCTATTTCATTGTCCATGGTCCAAGCGAAGAGATTGATTCTATATATGTGAAAATTCAGAACAAATATTTGACGTGGTCAAGAGAGCTGGTGAATATTTGACATATTGAGAAATTATGATTTATCAATGATAAGATACATTCATGTAAATTTTTTTTATTGAAACCTGAATTGAATTACTTGAGAATGTAACACCTTTGTATCTTTTTATATTGTGTTACTGGAGCCTTATCAATGGAACCAAATGTATCAGTGTCAAAAAATTGCATTGTTTATTTAATTTTTACTTCTAAGCAAATATTACTGTTGTGATCTTCTTTGGGCCTCAAGTGTGTTGAATTATATGCTTTAACATAAAAAAAAGTAAAAACATTTTTAATAAAAAAAATTGATCCCGATGTGTAGATTAAAAAGTTTACCTCAAAGAGTGTCGTGCCAGGCTATGGTGGATAGTAGCTAACAGCATCTCTATGGCAACTTTCGGGATCGATTCACTGGAGCACGAACCTTGGCGTTTAAATGTTTTTTATTTCGATTAGTTCCGAGCAGAAACTGTATATTTTAATTCTGGTTAACCTCAATATTTCCTTGCATCTGGATTACTTATGCATGTGTATGTAGTAATTATATATAGTTGCCAAAAAGGTCTTAGGCATGTAACAGAAGGCTACATCTACATCAATTAGGCAAAAAAAATGTGTGATGCAGCATTTTCCTTCAGGATCAAAGCACATACTTATGCTCTACTAAAAAGAGAGAAGCATAATTTTTTGGGCAACAGGAAGTGGTGTAATCCAAACATTTACTGTGATAAACCCTTTGGTTTCATGAAAAAAAATAATCATTAAAATATTAAGTTCAACCACTAATAAAAATCCTGTTACATTTACAACATCAATAATAACCATGATTCCACCTGCAGTCACGATATCGTTAATGTGACCTGATCGTTAATGAAGACTGAAAGCGCTACAGCTTGCAAACTCTACAGTTTAATAATTAATACTAATGAGCATAATTGAATGGATTGCTTTGTAATATTTACACCCTGAGTTCGAGATATCACCTCTTCAGAATCAACTTGTGAAAATCCAGATGTGGAGGCTAACGCACATCCAGCAGCTGCTGCAGTAGTAGCTACGGCAAAAAACAAACGAGAGAAGTCCTGAAAATATTTAGAAACATATCTAAAGTTTGGATTTACTTATAAGGACTTGGAGGGCATTGAATTGCCAGTGTGTGTCATTTGTTCAACTGTGCTGTCAAATGAAAGATTGAAGCCATCAAAGCGGCACCGTCATTTGGAGGCAAACCATGGCCACTTGTGAGACAACCACTGGAATACTCTCAGGCTAGCTTCAAATCTTTCCGATTTTCCAGACAATTATGAGAATATCAGCTAAAGTTTTTGATCTAGCTTTGAAAGCCTCATATCAGGTTGCTCTTAGGATTGCTGAGTGTAAAATACATACAGTTGCAGAAGATTTATATTTATATTGCCTGCAGCAAGTGATATGTGCAAAACAATGTTTGGGAATGATGAGTGTGCAAAGAAAACCATTTCCTTGTCGGACACAACCATTGCTCGACGGATTGATGAAATGGCATCTGATGTGAGGGCACAAATGATAGAAAAACTGAAGTTGGAAGAGGCCTTTGCATGACAGCTCGATGAGTCTACGGACATCTCAAAGGACGCACAGCTTTTGGCATATGTATGTTTTGCAGACAAACAAAATGCAGGAATTTTTTCAAAGTAATTGATGATTTTTTTCAGAGAAAATGGCATACCCTGGGCAAAATGCATTGCATTGTGTACTGACGGTGCAAGATCCATGGCCGGTTTGAAAAGTGGACTGATAGCGCTTGTCAAAATTAGCCCCGCATGCGCTGTGCACTCATTGCATGTTACACAGAGAGTCTTTCGTTGCCAAAGAAATGAGTGCTGAATTTGCATATGCTATGGATTCTGTTGTGAAGGCTGTTAATTTTATTAAGAGAAGTGCTTTGCAAATGCGTATTTTTGCTTCTCTATGGGTTGCTGTTGGAGGAGAACACACCATGCTACTTTCTCATTCAGGAGGTCCGTTGGCTTTCTCATGGATCAGAATTGTCACACATGTTTGAGTTACGTGCATCTATTCACAAGTTTTTACTTCATCAAAATTGTGCAGAGCTGGCTGCAAAATGCAATGACTATATCTGACTCACTAAACTGGCATATCTAGCAAATGTTTTCTCTGAGCTGAACAGACTCAACAGTTCTATGCAGGATGCCATACACATGCCATTCAGCTCTATGACAAGATGGATGGTTTTCTGAAGAAATTGAAAAGATGGAGAGAGCGAGTCAAGGAGGGAATTTTTTCCATGATTCCATCAGTGGTTGACTTGGTTGATTCCGCAGTGCTTTCGCCTCAGGTGACGAATATAATTCTTGTGTACTTGGAGGCACTCAAGAGGCAATTTGGAAAGTACTTTTCTGAAGCTGAGTCCTAGTGAAGGGACAAGAAATGGATACATTTTCCATTCAAAGAAAATGCATCAGTGGCTGAAACTTGACAGCAACAGAAGAGGATCAGCTGATCGACTGAAGCACCGACAGTACACACAGAAACATACAGCTTCTGAATTTCTTTCCATCAGATCAAAATCTGTACATTATTCCAAACTTTTGGCCGCCAGTGTATATATACAGTTGAGGTCAGAAGTTTACATAAACCTTAGTCAAATATATTTAAACTCAGTTTTACGCAATTCCTGACATTAATCGTAGAAAACATACCCTGCCTTAGATCAATTAGTATCATTACTTTATTTTTAGAATGTGAAAAGTCAGAATAATAGTAGAGAGAATCATTTATTTAAGTTTTTTTCTTTCATCACATTCCCAGTGGTTCAGAAGTTTACATACACTTTGTTAGTATTTGGTAGCATTGCCTTTAAATTGTTTCGAATTCTGTTCGCCAATTCTCACTGGCCTTTTTTCAAAGTTCAGAGGCAACTGAGGCTCTCAAGAGAGACCTCTAGTGTCACTACATCGACACAACCTCGAGAGAGTGACAGAAAGGGAACTGAATTCATCAGCTGTGCCCGTGCTGTTTTTCCAGCGAACTTGGGTATGTGTGAAAACTTTGTCATATAGCCTATATATTTCTGCTAAAGAAAAAACACAAGTAGATAACGCAACAGCATTGCTCCGAAATAAAGGATGGTTATTTACTACAGTAATGTTTTATTATTATTATTATTTGGAAATTATTTTGTATTTTATGTTATATAATTTTCTTTCTTTTGTGAGTATGAGTGTATCTCTCTCTCTCTCTCTCTCTCTCTCTCTCTCTCTCTCTCTGTGTGTGTGTGTGTGTGTGTGTGTGTGTGTGTGTGTGTGTATCTTCCTATTATTTACAATGTATCAAACTGTATGGTGGGTTGTTTTATTAGAAACTTGAGGATCCATATCAGCCAAGTCAGGACTCCCCAGCAACAGACAACGGTCTTGGATGCAAGGGCATTTTTGGCTAGTGTCACAGTCAACACCAGTAAAGCAACAAGACACTGGTCCAAAAACCACCACTAGATAATGTGAGGACACTCAGTTTAAAGTCCTTTTGGTGCTAACAATTCCAGAAACAATTAGACAGCGGACACGTCCGTCGACATCTGGGACATATTATGCCCTCATATTATGCGATCCTACCAATCAGTAATACACACATACATGATCTATTAAACAAGTGGAATATTGGCCAATTGTGCTTCTGGTGTTATCTGTCACAAACAGATTAATGTTGTATAATTTCATTGTTCCAATTTTTATTTTATTAGTGCTGACATCATACTGTGACATCAATTTTTTTTTTTCAAAATCTATACTGTTTTATGCTATTCTATTCTAAAAATCTATTTAATATAATCCCTCATGTAGGACAAACCAGAGAACACTCAAAAGGAAGTATTGACGTTGCATGTCAGCATGCTTTCAATAGATCACCCATCTGACAAGAAAGATTGTATTTTTGTCCAACTGAGTTCAACATCAACCTCAAGTCCAAGCATAGAGGAAGATGAACCAGAAATTTATTGTAAACAAAAAAAAAATATTGTCAATGAGCCCAATTTGATGTAGCTGTTCCAGAGATGTCAACAATGTGGTTCACTGATCACAGACATGAAAACAGTAACATTGGGAAGTCTCCTCTGTGTTAGCTGGGAATGTGAAAGAAAACACTATGGACAGTGGAGTTCATGCTCTGATGTTCAAGGAATGCCTGCTAGTTGTTCACACACTTCTTGTGTGCACACAAGCACACTTCAATGGAGCAACATATTCAGTTATAGCAGAGTGGCCTGCAATGCTCAACCTTCAAGTACCCCCCAAAAAACACTCACTATGCACTAGACCTTATCCCTGTCATTGATGTGGCATACAAAGAACAACAGGCAAAACTGTTTCATCAATTACGTGTGCAATACATACTTCAGAATGGAGTGCATTTGTCAAGGGTTGGGAGATTGTATAGGTAAGTACATGTTTACTCTTTTTTTTTTTTTTTTTTTTTTAGATCTAACAAAATGTCTAGGTTACTATTGTAACCTCCGTTCCCTGATGGAGGGAACGAGACATTGTGATGAAGGAGCGACACTAGGGGACTCTCTTGAGAGCCTCGCGCATCTCTGAACTTGAGAAAAGGCCAATGAGAAATTGGCAGACAGAATTTGCATGTCCTGCCCCTGGACATACAGGTATAAAGGGAGGGAAATATGTCGAGCCGAGAATGAGGTTTGGCTATAACAGTGGCTCGGTTCAGCGTCGTGGCCGAAAGGACACAACGTCTCGTTCCCTCCATCAGTTCCATCACCAAAGCAGACAAAGTGCTGCTCAGAACGTCTAAAGCTCTGCGTGCAGTCTACATAAGTACCTAGGGCACGAACTGGACACAGCAACGAAAGGGCTGGCTCTGCCTCCTCCCATGGCAGTGCTTGCAGGTTCACTACTTGGTTCATGAAGGGGGTCATAGGAAACGTGGGCACGTAGCCCGGTCGTGGACTTAGGATGACATGAGTCTATGCCGGACCGAACTCCAGGCAGGTGTCGCTGACAGAGAACGCTTGCAGGTCCCTAACCCAAGCCATCTTCAAGGGGAGGGTCTTGCGCTCGACTGATTCTAGCGGCTCGAATGGGGGTCTCTGAAGGCCTGAGATGTCCACTGGGAGATCCCAGGAGTGGAACAGACTTGGCCGTGGAGGGTTCAACCTCCGGGCACCTCTAAGGAACCTGATAATCAAGTCGTGCTTAACCAAGGACTTGCCGTCCACTGCATAGTGGTGGGCCACGATAGTGGCATACACCTTCAAGGTGGAGGGGGACAGCCTCCTCTCCAACCTCTCCTGCAGAAATGAGAGCACTGACACAACTGCGCACCTCTGCGAGTCTTCAGACCGGGAAGAACACCAATTCGGTAACAAGTGCCACTTCAGGGCGTAAAGTTGCCAGGTAGAGGGAGCTCTGGCTTGGTTGATCATGTCTACGGCGGCAAGTGGTAGGCAACTTAGATCTCCCGCATCCCATCCAGGGGCCAGTCGTGGAGGTTCTAGAGGTCTGGGCATGGACGCCAGAGGGTGTCGCCAGGGAGGGGCTGTCGCGAGGAGTGCGAGATCTGAGAAACAGGCCCAAGTGGGCCAGTAGGGGGCCACCAGAATGACTTGTTTCTCATCCTCCCTGACCTTGCACAGCACCTGGAAATGCGTATTTGCTCAGCCCCCGGGGCCATGTGTGTGCCAGCTCGTCTGTCCCGAGGGGAGCCTCCGTTAGGGAGTACCAGAGCGGGCAGTGGGAGGTCTCTGGGAAGTGAACAGGTCTACCTGTGCTTTGCCGAACCGTTTCCAAACCAGCTGAACTGTCTGGGGGTGGAGCCTCCACTCTCTGCTGAGCATACCTTGTTGTGACAATCAAATCAAATCAAATCAAATCACTTTATTGTCACACTACTGTGTACACGAGTGCAACAGCAGGTGAAATTCTTGTGTGCAGTTCCGAGCAACATTGCAGTAATGACAGTGACGAGACATAAACCACTTTACAATAACAACATATTTACACAACACAATTTACATAACAAATGTACACATACCTACACAACAATTTACATATCAAGTGTACACAATACACACAATGTAGAATACACATACACTAGATAAGGGTATAAATATATATATACACTAACTGAATTGGGAGCGAGAATATATTTGACAGAATGAAGATTAATAAAGTGCAGTGCTGATTGTTGATCGTGAGAGATCATGTGTTCAAAAGTCTTATTGCTTGTGGGAAGAAGCTGTCATGTAGTCGGGTGGTGCGGGTCCTGATGCTGCGATACCGCCTGCCTGATGGAAGCAGTGAGAGCAGCCCATGACTCGGGTGGCTGGAGTCTTTGATAATCCTCCGAGCTTTATTCACACACCGTCTGTTGTATATATCCTGGAGGGAGGGAAGCTCACCTCCGATGATGTTTCTGGCCGTTCGCACCACCCTTTGCAGGTCTTTGCGGTTGTGGGCGGTGCTATTGCCGTACCAGGCGGTGATGCAGCCAGTCAGGATGCTCTCTACAGTGCTGGTGTAGAACCGTGTGAGGATGTGTTGGTTCATTCCAAACTTCCTCAGCCGTCTCAGGAAGAAGAGGTGCTGGTGAGCCTTCTTCACAACGGCCTCAGTGTGGACGGACCATGTGAGTTCCTCAGTAATGTGGACACCGAGGAACTTGAAGCTGCTGACTCTCTCCACCGGTGCTCCATTAATGGTGATGGGGCTGTGTTCTCTGTCTTTCTTCCTGAAGTCCACCACAAGCTCCTTGGTTTTACTGACGTTGAGGGAGAGGTTGTGCTCCTGACACCAGCGTGTCAGAGTGTGCACCTCCTCTCTGTAGGCTGTTTCATCATTGTCAGTGATCAGACCTACAACCGTCGTATCGTCAGCAAACTTAATGATGGCATTGGAGCTATGTGTCGCCACACAGTCATGTGTGTATAGGGAATACAGGAGTGGGCTGAGAACACAGCCCAGCGGGGCTCCAGTGTTGAGGGTCAGTGATGAGGAGATGTTGCTGCCCATTCTAACCACCTGACGTCTGCCTGACAGGAAATCCAGGATCCAGCTGCACAGCGAGCTGTTTAAGCCCAGAGCCCGGAGTTTCACATCAAGCTTGGAGGGCATTATGGTGTTAAATGCTGAGCTGTAGTCTACAAACAGCATTCTCACATACGTGTTCCTTTTTTCCAGGTGGGATAGAGCAGTGTGTATTGTAGATGCAAGATGTAGACTGTAGATGACAGTGCGTCCGCTGTCGTGTTGAGGTTGCCCGGTTGCGATGTGAGTGGCGCAGCGATCTGAGTCTTTGCTGGCTCCAAAGGAGGAGATGGCGGTTGAGTTGTGACATATGATGGGAGCGCATGCTACATTGGCGATTTATGTACGCTACCGTCACTGTGCTGTCTGAACGGATCAAGACGTGCTTGCCCTGAATTAATGGGAGGAATCTCTGTAGGGCAAGAAATACAGCCAGCAAATCTAGGCAGTTGATGTGCCAATGCAGCGGGGGCCCTTTCCAGGAGCCAGCGGCTGCATGCCCATTGCACACAGCGCCCCAACCCTGTTTAGAGGTGTCTGTGGTAACCAGAACGCATCGGGAAACTTGCTGTAAGGGGACTCCTGTCTGCAGAAAACAGAGATCTGTCCTGGGGTTGAAAGTCTGGCAACAGGTGGGGGTGAGGAACACACGGTGCGTGCCGTGGTGCCATGCCCATCTCAGGACTCGAGTCTGGAGCCAGCGTGACCGCCGCGGAGGATGCCATATGCGCCAGGAGCCTCTGGATATGTTTTAGAGGAGCCGCCATGCCTGGCTTGATTAAGGTGAGGCATTTCAGCACTGACTGCGCATGCTCGTTGGTGAGGCGAGTGCCGAGAAAAGAGATGCTCTGAACTAGGGCAAGCTTGCTCTTTTCCAAGTTGACCTGAAGCCTTAGGTGGCTGAGGTGCCCGAGCACCTGGTCCCTGTGGGTGCATAGTAACTCTCGGGCGTGGGCCAGGATGAGCCAGTCTTCGAGGTAGTTGAGCATGTGGATGCCCCCTTCCCTTATCGGGGCAAGGGCTGCCTCTGCAACCTTCATGAAGACGCGAGGGGACAGGGACATGCCGATGGGGAGGACCTTGTACTGATATGCCTAGCCATCGAACGTGAACTGTAGAAAGGGTCGGTGTTGAGGCAAGATAGAGACGTGGAAGTACGCGCCCTTCGGGTCTACCACTGCGAACCAATGTTGATGCCGGATGCATGTTAGAATGTGTGTTTGCATGAGCATTTTTTAACGAGAGTTTGTGCAGGGCCCGGTTGAAAAAAAGGAAGTCCAAGAACGGTCGTAAGGTGCCGCCTTTCTTGGGTACGATGAAGCAAGGGCTGTAGAAACCCTTCTTCATCTCGGATGGAGGGTCAGGCTCTATTGCGTCTTTGAGTAGAAGGGTCGTGATTTCTGCACGCAGGGCTTGGTGTCTTTGCCGTGCACCGAGGTAAAGAGGATGCTGCCAAAAGGGGGAGGGGCCTGGCAAACTGAATCGCATAGACGAGTTGGGTGGTCCTGGCCAACTAGCGCAACGGGTTGGAAAGTGAAAGCCACGTGTCCAAGCTCCATGCGAGTGGCACTAAGGGGACGATCGTTTTTGACGTACCTGGCGAGGCTTCGCACAGGGCGGAGCAGGCAATATGGCGTTGGGAGGCAGAAGCATGTCCCGAGGCTCTGGTGCTGAGAGAAGACTTGAAGCACTTACCTTTCTCCGCACACCCAGCAGGGGGCAGGTTAGTGACTGAGGAGGAGGTCCGTGTCCGGCGTGCCATGAGAACGGCATTTGTGGGCCAGGTGACCCAGAGAAAGAGGAAATTGCTTTTTTATTGAGAATGAGGGTACCGCAGCCCAAAGGGGGTGTGGCAAAGAAAACAAACTGAACTGAGGATTGTCCTCCTGGCCCTACACCGGGGGATGTAGTGGTCTGCTTACCAGCTCCGGAGCAAACGTCTTGTTCATTGGGTCGTCCATCTCAGGAACGCTTCTAGGTCCTCTTGGACGTTCGAGAAATGGGGGGTGTGCGCTTCCTGCGGGGCGTTCGACGCTGGGACTGAGTGCTGAGTCCAGGTTGAGGCGGAGCTGCTCGTTTTCTGGAAGCCTCAGAAAGACGGCCTGCACTTGTGGCATGGCGGGGCATGATGTAAGAGATGGTCTCTGTCTGTTTCTTCACCGATGAGAACTGCTGGGTGAAGTCTTCGATGGTGTCGCCGAAGAGACCGAACTGGGAGACAGGGGCGTTGAGGAAGCGTGCCTCGTCCACGTCCCGCATCTCGATCAGGTTCAGCCAGAGGTGTCGTGCACTGCAACATGTCGGGGTCAGAACTACCCAAGTGCAGATCTTTGAGTGCCTTGGCCTGGTGAACTTGCAGGAGGGCCATGACTTGCAGGGCGGAGGAGGCCTGTCCAGCGGCACTGTAGGCTTTGGAGGTCAGTGATGACATCATCCTACAGGCCTTGGAGGGGAGCACCAGGTGATCCCACCAGGTGGTGCCATTCTCGGGACCCAGGTGGATTGCAACTGCTCTGTCCACCTGGAGGACCGCTGTGTACCCGAGTACCTCGAGGGTATTGAGAGCGGATGAGTGAGGAGGTCGGTTGCGGGCAGTAAGAGGTGCTCTTCACGACCTCGTCAGCTCATCATGAACCTCCGGGAAGAAAGGAATGGGGTTGTAAGCGGTGCCGAGACCTGAGGAACCAGTCATCTAGCCGTGAAGGCTGTGGGGAGGACGGAGGTTTCCTGTCCAACACCACGCTGATGGCGGCCCGGGCAAGCATGTCGGCCATCTGGGCATAAGCCTCAGGCAGCGTCTGTGACCATCAGGAGCGGTGAGAATTCGACTTGCCATGGAGCCCATAGGTTTCAAGAGAGGTGTGAATAAAGTACTGAAGCAGGGCATGAAAAAGATGTGGTGAGCACAGATAGATCTCCATTAATATGGAAGATTATGCAGATGGACTATTCAAACATTCACCATGATTTTGACATCTGGCATGTTGTCAAGGGTACATGGTACAATGGTACAAGGGTACAAATTAATCCTTTTGTGTGACAAAATGTCTGACCTTGCATGTTAATTATCTACATACTTTGAACTCTGTAAAGCTAACTTATTTTATCTATCGCTGTTGACATTTGTGGTATTCATGTGCAATATGTAGAGGTGACCCTGATGTAAGTTTTTTAATCTATTGTAATATATCTATAACTGTACAGTACTATTGCTACAATATATATATATATATATATATATATATATATATACAGTGCAACCGGAAAGTATTCACAGCGCTTCACTTTTTCAACATTTTGTTATGTTACAGCCTTATTCCAAAATTGATTAAATTCATTATTTTCCTAAAAATTCTACAAACAATACACCATAATGACAATGTGAAAGATGTTTGTTTGAAATCTTTGCAAATTTATTAAAAATTAAAAATGAAAAAAATCACATGTACATAAGTATTGACAGCCTTTGCTCAATACTTTGTTGAAGCACCTTTGGCACCAATTACAGCCTCAAGTCTTATTGAGTATGATGCTACTAGCTTGGCACACCTATTTCTGGGCAGTTTCTCCCATTCTTCTTTGCAGGACCTCTCAAGCTCCATCAGGTTGGATGGGGAGCGTCGGTGCACAGCCATTTTCAGATCTCTCCAGAGATGTTCAATCGGGTTCAAGTCTGGGCTCTGGCTGGGCCACTCAAGGACATTCACAGAGTTGTCCCGTAGCCACGCCTTTGTTATCTTGGCTTTGTTATCTTGTCCTTCAGGTGCCTTTTGGCAAACACCAGGCAGGCAGTCATGTGCCTTTTTCTGAGGAGTGGCTTCCGTCTGGCCACTCTACCATACAGGCCTGATTGGTGGAGTGCTGCAGAGATGGTGGTTCTTCTGGAAGTTTCTCCTCTCTCCACAGAAATGCTGGAGCTCTGGCAGAATGACCATCGGATTCTTGGTCACCTCCCTGACTAAGGCCCTTCTTCACCGATCGCTCAGTTTAGCCGGGCGGCCAGCTCTAGGAAGAGTCCCGGTGGTTCCAAACTTCTTCCATTTATGGATAATGGAGGCCACTGTGCTCATTGGGGCCTTCAATGCTGCAGACATTTTTCTGTACCCTTCCCCGGATCTGTACCTCAATACAATCCTGTCTCGGAGGTCTACAGACAATTCCTTGACCCTCATGGCTCAGTTTGTGCTCTGACATGCACTGTTAACTGTGGGACCTTATATAGACAGGTGTGTGCCTTTCCAAATCATGTCCAATCAACTGAATTTACCACAGGTGGACAAACTTCTTTCAAATTGTCATTATGGGGTATTGTTTGTAGAATTCTGAGGAAAATAATGAATATAATCAATTTTGGAATAAGGCTGTAACATAACAAAATGTGGAAAAATTGAAGTGCTCTGAATACTTTCCGGATGCACTGTATATATATAATTTATTTTCAGGACTCGCTAAAGAAGTTGAAGTCTGTTCTTTATCACATTGGTGGTGTGTATACTTGGATAGTAGAATGAAGACGGCTTAAATATCTTCAGTGTCTTCAGCCCTGACCAGCAACGATGAAAAAGATGGATTGAAAAAGAGTCTCGTGCCTTCCACACACTGGAGACTCTTGTCTCGGACAAAGTTCTTCTAAAGGACCTGAGAAAAATGGCACTTTTTAAGCACACAGGTAAGTTATACCTATAGAATAATGTTTCAGTCTATGTGGCAACTGATCAGTGTGTAACACCAGACTAATACATTTTTGGATTTCTCAGGAAAACTTGAGGTGATCCATTATGTACACTAAAGTACTGTTATGCCGAGTTTACACTACACGATTTTAAGCCTGATTTTCGCTCGCCGACAGTTATGTGGAGATTGCCGACAAAAGCCTGATATCGTGGGTAAAATGGAGCTCGCTCCCATGAACGATGATCACAATGTATGAATTATCAAAGACGCGATTTGAGAGAAGCGCTGATGCATCGCCGATGTCAGCGAGATATCTAGAATATTAAATATCTGAACCTGTCAGTGATTACAAATCGTGCAGTGTGAAATATGTTTTGACTGAATACAACAGCAGTGTTAACCTACAAGCAACGAAAGAGCAAGAGACAGGGCACGGGAAGTTTCAGTGGGAGGAGTCCTGATGTACCTGCAACAGAATATCAACTAGCATGGCTGCGGTATCAAGAAACTCTAATTGGACTGAAGAAATGGAGGAAAAAGAGTGGAACATTTGACATTTCATCTGAACTGTACCACAAATGAGTGGAGAAAGAGAAGAGTTGTAGAGAAATTACCAAAGCAAATAGGTAGATTTTTCAGTAGGAGCTACTTTTTCATATTGTAACCAAATAAAATATATGATGACTTGAGGCGATTAAAAACAAACACATCATAATATGAAATGCATTTTTTTTCATATCTCGTATCACTTCTCGCGTGTACTCTGTTGTGAAACGTAATTTGGAGTCCAGGCAGAGTCGTCTGGGATTCGTCAATAGCGAAATGTCTTGTAATGTGTTCACCCCTGATGTGGATTCGTTGTGTAATTTGAAAACGCTACGACTTTAGTGACAAGACATACAGTTTTGTAATATGAACGGTACCATGATCCGACATCTTTGAAAGTCATGTAGTATGTAGGAGCATTAGAACGACCTGCATTTTCACTACTCTTCCATGGTAGCAAGAACTCAACTAGCTATTCTTTAACACAATGAAAATGTGCGTCGTGAACAATCCACAACACTACTGGTAAGTGTTCAACACCATACTGTGTGTTTCCCCCAATGTTCAACCCCAATGTTGTTTTCAAGGACCATTCCTCACATTTGACTGTTCCCCAAATGCCATGCAACATAGCACAAAAACCAAAGCCTGACAATCCAGAAGCAATTTCAAAACACTTGTCAAAATTTGGCAAGTGGATCAATTATTTGACAGTTTTTCAACCTTTGGAAGGCCATTGTAAAAACTTCCTTTAGAATTTATTTTATTTTATGAGTACATAAATGTTATTATTATTTTTTTTTAGTGTGTGTGTTTTCAGGGTTGCAGGGTTGCAGGATTGGTTTAGAGCTGACAAAACCAAACTGATGCAATCAGGCTTTATTGGTACCATGACGCAGCTCATCAACTTTCTTTGTCAACTCAGGCTTTGATCCTTAAACTATGATTACTCCACGGGTGTGTGCACATAAAAGAGTGACGTCGGCACTGAATAACCAATCGCGTTTGATATGGATAGAGCGAGAGGTATATATATATATATCTATATATCTATATATATATATATCTTTATCTTTATCTGCAGAGGAGCAAGAGATTATTATTCAGAAATACAAAGAATATAGAAATGTCTTTCAAGCATGCAGTAACACCGTCTCTGCTGCCAAAGCAAGAGAACAATCTTGGAGGAAGATTGTTGATTGCGTTAATGCGTAAGTTAAACAAATACATTCTATAGGCCATTAATGTAAAATTATGTATATAATCTTATTTTGTGTGTGTGTGTGTCATCCTAAGAAAGACTGATGTTCATTGTTTTTTATCTGCAACTCCAAACATTCTTGGCAGCAGATCAAGACAAAATATAATTCAAAGTGGTGAGTATTTACCACAACCTTTTATTTTTGTGAACATTATCACAAACACTTGTTTGCAGCAAACAGAAAAAAGTGTGAAATACGGAAAACTGGGGGAGGGCCACCTCCTCCAGAATACACTGTGGCGGAGGAGTTGGCTCTGAGTAACAATAAGGGATGGCCGATTATGGATGGGATTGCAGGTGCTGTGCAATCTGACCCTGGTGCTGGCTCCTTGAAGCAAGTGACACTGGGTATGTGTGGGCAATGCATTACTTATTTTTAAAAAGTGTTAAATATAGCTGAATCTGTTCTGCAGTAGAGGGAAATACAGTGTCCCTGTTGAAGCCAGCACACATGCACACAGTCTCCCACACAGAGGTCAGTATACAGCAGACAAAACACAACAGTTTTACAACAGTTTTACTTTATATTGGCCTACTTTTATTTATTAGGGTGAAGCAAATGATGAAGACACTCTGTGTGTTCTGAGACAGTTGCTGAGGTGAATGCATTTGGGCTTTTTATTATGGCACACATTTGAATGTCATAATTAAGTGACTGGCCCTTACACATCTTTTATTGTAGGGTTTTTCACAACCTGACAGAGAAACTGAAGCCTCTACCTCAATGGCCTACAGAAGGAATGTGAACAAGGTAATACTTTAAACCCTTGACATACATTACAGTCAGTCCTATGTTTGTAAAGTCATGCCACTTTGTGATTTGATTAGCCTCCAGAGAACTTGTAATGATTGTTTGTGGTGGAATTGTTTCAGGTGGAAACCGGCTCAGTCAGACCTAGACTAGACTGTTCACTAAAGGAGCTGGACTGTGAGCTGAAATTAAAAAAATTAAATTGGAGATCAAACAGCTGGAAAAAACAGATCTCAGTGTGTGAACTTATTTAACCAAGTAACCCTTTAGTATGAACACTATGAATATTTATTCATGTAACTTTCTCTTGCTCAATTTCTTCCTCCTAGCCACATGACCAGTAAAACAGTTTGAGACCTATCTGATTCTGCAGTATCAATGTGCTTTTAAGTCAAATATTGTGTTGTGCTTGCATCTCTGACAGCTGTGCCAGCTGGGTGGTCAAGTGTGATGGGGTCAGTTTCATTGGGGAGAAGCTGGTTTTGTGGTGGTACTCTCTCCTTTCTGATGGTGGCTATATTGTGCAGAATGGCACATGCAGCCACTATCTGTGATGTCCACTCTGGTGATACTCTTAACTGCCTAAGGCAGTTGAAACGTGCCTTTAGGATGCCAAAGGTCATCTCGATCTTGACCCTGGTTTTACTGTGGGCCACATCGAAGCGGTTTTGTGGCCCTGTCTGAGGGTCAGGATAGGGGGTTAGCAAAAACCTCTGGCATGCATAACCCTGTCTCCTACCAACAGGCCATCAAAAAGCCCTGCCACAGAAAAGGGAAAATTGTGTACGTTTTGCTGTGTCACAATAAAAATGAACACTTTAAAGTGTTTTGTACTGTAACAAATTTAACTTGCCATCCTCAAAGCGCTGACACAACATAGACTCCGGAAAATTTGTGAGTCATGCACTGAGCCAGGCCATTTGGAATCCAAGCTTGTGATCATGCATTCATGATCATGTCATCTGCAGATGAAGTGTACAGTAAATATTGTCCTGTCTGTTAGTAACTATTAATTTAAAGATTGATCTAAATTGCAAATTAAAAATCATCTCACAGCCCTACCTGAACATTAAGCCTGTGAAAGGACTTTCTGTTCACATAATCCGCCTCATGTTCTCCTAGAGCTGTGGAGATAGCAACATGTGTGCAGTCTATTGCTCCAATGACTCTAGGGAATCCTATCATAGGAATAATAAAACACATATTTAAAACCATTCTTAACATGTAGCTACTGTAGACTATTGTATAATACATTTAAGTGCTCTAAGTGAAATCTGTTTTTGAAGAAAAAAAAAAACAATGAATGTGAAAGGTTAAATTTGTTCACGTCACCCTATCAATATATCTTACTGGCAATTTTATAAAAGCCCTCTTTTATGGACATGGTTGATATATGTCCAGGGAACACAATGAAGCTATTTATGTACCCCTGCAGTGCGAGGACCACCTTGCGAATGGTTCGACAAACATGGTTCGTGTTTTTCCCTAAATTGTCTGCATCACCGACAGCATACAAGTATGTTCCACTTGCAAAAAAATGCAACGCAATGCATACCATTTGCGGTACAGTAAGTGCATGGCTTCAACGAGTCACATTTGTTATGTGCGTCTCAAGAAGTTCGCAAAGATAAGACATTCCTTTCGTGGAAAATCTGTATCTTTCATACAAGTAAGTATCAGGAAATTCAAGGGGATTTTGTCTGTCCATAAAAACTCTTTCTCTATGAAGTGCTCGTCTAACAATTTGTGCGGAGATGTCCACAGGATTTGGAAAAGGTGAAGCCATTGCAACAGAGAACAGAAGGGAATTAGTTACGTCATCTATATGTTTCTTTGCTCACAGCTGATTGGTCAAACTTCAGTCTAAAACTTGAATCCAGAACATAACCTGCCCTGGACCAGGTTTGCCGTGGAGCGTTAGTTACAATGGCAATGAACACTGCTAAAAGCCAAACCACTTTCATGGTGCCTAAAACCCAGGGTTGGTGCAAACTAAACTGAAACATACCTGGCTAGCCACCTAAACCGGCTTCATGGTATAGGCCCCTGGTTTATCCTTGTCTATATAATGCCCTGATGTCTGCTTAGTCTTTGTCAGTTGTAATGTGTTTTCCTTCAGTTCATGTTCCAGTGTTTACCCTGTTCTTGTATTTGATTTATTCTTTATTAAAGTAGAGCTGAATCTAGAGAATTGTTCCAAAAAATGGAACAATTTGCTTTAAAAAAATGCAAATGCTTTGGTCTCTTTACAAAAGACCAAAAGCATCTTCAGACTCTCTGAAGCCCACATAATGTCCACATGGGGATGGAAGAAACTTTCTGTTCAGTCTCCACAGTCTCTCACCTTTAAGCATCCACTCAAGGACCAGCCTGTATGCCACCAACCTGTATTGACTGTAAAAACAAACAAATGCATGGAGTGAATGAATTTGCAAATTTGCATCTTTTACCATAGTAGCTACAGTATCAAACAAAACATGATACTTACTCTACTGCTAGGGTGCCATTGGACCCTTCTGGCCTCGCACGGTGCATCGCTAATGATCAATCATCACTCAGAGAGTGTACATACTTTATTTAATTATCTGCTGTAGATTCAACACTGCTTCACCAATACAGTTTTTTGAGACCCATATAAACACCAGGAGTGTACATTTAACCCCGGGGACTTTGACCTTACTAATATTTTAAAGAAAAAGAGCACAGGCTAGGAAGATTAGTAAACAAGCTAAAAGGAAATACTAACAAATATTCTGCTCCACAATAGGAAAGGAGACACAGTTAGAAGTGTTGAGTGTTTTTAAGAGGATGATTGGAGTTTACCGAACAAGAGAAGTAAAAATAACAGAAACCGAAGAGCAAAAGCAGGACTGTTAGTGCACACCTTTCAAAAGGCACAGAGTTCAAATAATTTAGATAAAGAATATAGGAGAAGGAGAAAGGAAATTATAGAACAACATCAAAACATACACTGATCAGCCACAACATTAAAACCACCTGCCTAATATTGTGTAGGTCCCCCTCGTGCCGCCAAAACAGTGCCAACCTACATCTCAGAATAGCATTCTAAGATGATATTCTTCTCATCACAATTGTACAGAGTGGTTATCTGAGTTACTGTAGACTTTATCAGTTCAAACCAGTCTGGCCATTCTCTGTTGACCTCTCTCATCAACAAGACATTTCCATACACAGAACTGTCATTGACTGGATGTTTTTTGTTTTTGGCACCTTTCTGAGTAAATTCTAGAGACTGTTGTGTGTGAAAATCCCAGAAATACTCAAACCAGCCCATCTGGCACCAACAATCATGCCACAGTCCAAATCACTGAGATCACATTTTCCCCCATTCTGATGGTTGATGTGAACATTAACTGAAGCTCCTGATCCATATCTGAAAGATTTTATGCACTGCACTTCTGCCACATGATTGGCTGATGAGATAATTTCATAGATGTTTGTTGGTGTCAGATGGGCTGGTTTGAGTATTTCTCAGATCTGCTGATCTCCTGGGTATTTCACACACAACAGTCTCTAGAATTTACTCAGATATTGGAAAGGCCTACAACATGATGTGGAAGGGCTACTTTTGAAGTTGCAAAAGTTTGGGATTGGGGGAAGATAATATCTGTGTTTTGAGTTTTTTGTTTGGGTGCTCAATTCAAGTGCAAGTAGCAGTGTACTGTCCTAGATTGTAAATGTAGAGAATGGAACATCTCAAGGGAGTGCCATCAGTCCTGTACTATTGAACATTATGATCAGCTACTTATTTGAAGGAGTAAATTCTGTAATCTGTACAGCATTATACACAGATGATGGAGCAATGTGGAAAAGGGGAAGAAATGTAAGATACACTGTTCACAAAGTCCAGGAAGCAATAGAGGCTGTTGAACATTAATCACTGGAATGGGTATTAAAATGATCTATATTTAAAATATGCTGTCAGTTTTTGCTGGAAACATTAAACTATATTTGTATAAACAACCACTGGAAAGGGTGATCAAATTGAAATATTTGGGGCTATGGCATGATACCAAACTAACATGGAAAGTTCATGTTAATTATATTGAGCAAAAATTTAGCAAATTGTTAAACCTAATGAGATGTGTAGCAGGACAAGAATGGGGGGCAGACAAACAATCAATGATGGGAATATATTTTGCACTCCTTCGGTCTGATATAGACTATGGATGCATAGTATATGGATCTGCATCTCTCAATATGCTTAAGAGACTAGATGTTATTCAAGATCAAGCATTGAGATGTATTATGGGCAGGGTTGGGGAGTAACATAATACATGTAACGGGATTACGTATTTGTGGCACGGTGATTACGCACGCCCGGTCCCGTATTAGGCTAATTAAGCCGTCAAGAGGGATAAAGGCCACTCGCGGACGGCGATGCAAGAGAGAGAGAGATCGTTCACGGACATGTCCGTCGTCTTATGTGTTGGTATTTTGAGTTTTACATTAAACCTTTAGTTATATGTCAAGCCAGTTTCTCGCCTCTTCCTTGCCCATGAACTTGATCTGTGTTACAGTATTTAAAATACAAAATATAAGATTTTTTTTTTATTGTCATTTGTTTAATTTAATATTTAATTCTTTCAGATGGAAACATTTATACATACAAATGATGCGATCCAAAGTGCATTTGAACAGCGGTGAAACACTTTCTTATGATGTGTTACATTCATACGAGCAGACAGAGAAGTATGTTTGAAGTAAGTTCGGAGCAGAAGAAATAGAAATAAACCTTGTGTAAATTGTCAGCTTTATGCTAAGCTAAAATGCTATATATAGACATTTTACATGCACATGTTACCAGACACAATCATATTTCTTTATCAAGAAAATTCACGTTAGATCATAATTATTTTTTTCTAGTAAGACCTTTGATTTTAGGGCAATATCATATTCATGTTGGATCCTTATGGCGCATTACAGTGACTTTCTGCTTTCCTGCAAGTCCACCAAACCAAGGCGCTGATAGAACTGCACAAGGGTAGTTCCGCTCAGGGACTGATGCTTGAGCTGCGCTCGGCGACTGACCTTGCTAGTAGCTGTGGTACCCAAGTAACAGTTTCCTCAGTCCCTGGGTCACATAACCAGTGTGTACGGCCGTCACCATGACCACCGTCTTCTATCTCTCTTTGGCAGGTTCAGCGCTCCGGTGGCAGTTTCCCCACCCCTGCGCACCAAGCTGTGGCACAAACACACTCAAACATTTCGACGATGGTTTCAACGGACCACGGGGACGAAACACCTCCTCCCCCCTCCTCAACTGTTCTGCCGGTGAGTATCAGGAGTCAGGTAAGTGCTTTGATGCCTCTCCACTCAGCACCGCCACAGGGCTCAAACCCCGTCAATGTGGCCTCCCTGGCTCTGCCCCGCCACAAGGCTCCACCCAAAGGTACGTCCGACAAAATTGTTCCCCTGGTCCCCCTCGCCCGGAGCTTGGACGCGTGGCTCACGCTTTCCAACAATGACTGACCTGGACCATCCGACTCGGCTATGTGATTCAGTTCACCAGGCACCCACCCAGGTTTGCTGGCGTGTGGAAATTGACATCCTTCTACGGAAGCGCGCATTAGAGCCTGTTCCTCCAGCCGAAATGAAGAGCAGGTTCTGCAGTCCCTACTTCATTGTACCGAAAAAGGCGGTGGGTTGCGGCCAATCTTGGACCTACGAATTCTGAACCAGGCTTTACACAGACTCCTGTTCAAGATACTGATGCAAAAAACGCATTAAGCGTGTGTCCGGCATTAAGATTGGTCCGGCATTGAAAATCCTGCGGTTTGCATTCGAGGGTCAGGTGTACCAGTACAAGTCCTCCTTTCGACCTGTTCTTGTCCCCTCGCGTCTTCATGAAGGTCGCAGAGTCTGCCCTTGCCCCGTTAAGGAAAGTGGGCATCCGCATTCTCAACTACCTCGACGAATGGCTAATCCTAGCTCAGTCTCTGCATGTGTTGTGTGCACACAGGGACCTGGTGTTCATGAACCTCAGCCGGCTAGGGCTTCAGGTCAACTGGGAAAAGAGCAAGCTCCTCCCAGTCTCGATGAAGGCGCGCCTCACAAACGAGCACGCACAGTTGGTGCTGGCTTGTCTGAAGGTGTTCCGACAGGTGACAGCAGTTCCACTGAAACTATTTCAGAGGCTCCTGGGGCATTTTCAGCACTGGCTCCGGACTCGACTCCCAAGATGGGCATGGCGCCAAGGCACACATCGCGTGGCCACCACGCCGATCTGTCACCGTCTCTTCAGCCCTCGAAATGACCTTGCATTTCTACGGGCAGGAGTTCCCTTAGTGCTCCACTCTCAGATGGTTCAGCTATTTTGGAGTCGATACGGGCAGGCACAGGTAGAACTGTTCACCTCCCCAGAATCCTCCCATTGCCAGCACTGGTACGCCCTGACTGAGGCCCCCCTTGGCATAGACACACTGGCACACAGCTGTTCATCTGGACTACGCAAGTATGCGTTCCCCCCAGTGAGCCTACTTGCACAGATCCTGTGCAAGGTCAGGGAGGATGAGGAGCAGATCACCCTAGTGGCTCCCTACCGGCCCACACAGACTTGGATTTCGGACCTCATGCTCCTTGCTTCCGCCCCTCCCTGGCAAATCCCCCTGAGGAAAGACCTTCTTTCTCAGGGACAGAGCACCATCTGGCACCTGTGACCAGACCTCTGTAACCTCCACGTCTGGCCCTTGGATGGGACGTGGAAGACCTCAGTGGCCTACCACCTGCCATGGTAGACATCATCACTCAGGCTAGGGCCCCCTCTACGAGATGCCTGTATGCCTTGAAGGGGCATCTGGTGGTGTTCTTCCTGACAAGCGAAGACCCCCAGAGATGTGCAGCCTGCTCAGTGCTTCCTTTCTGCAGGAGAGGTTGGAGGGACAGCTGTCCCCCTCCACCTTGAAGGTGTACATAGCGGCCATAGCTGCGCACCATGACACCGTGGACGGCAAGTCCTTAGGAAATCATGACCTGATTATCAGGTTCCTGAGAGGCGCTAGGAGGTTGAAGCCATAGCGTTGCTGTGTCCGGTGTGCGCTTTGTGCATCTACTTGGATCGCACGCAGAGCTTTAGGATCTCTGAGCAGCACTTTGTCTGCTTTGATGGACAGCGGAAAGGAAGCGCTGTCTCCAAACAGAGGATTGCCCACTGGGACTTCGATGCCGCCCCCTGCTGTGCTACGAGCCCATTCCACCTCATTTGCAGAGCAGCGGGCTGGGCTACACCCAACACCTTCACGATATTCTACAATCTCCAGGTTGAGCCGGTCTCGTCCCATATCTTAGCAGGTAAACTGCTTGCACCTAGCACGTTTTACCTCCCTCAAGCTGAAGATGTGCATTGTTGATTCCCAGCAGTGCTCACAAATGTGTTCCCTGGTTCTCTGCAGCAGATGATTTTTTTTGTGGAGAAACTCACTGCCAGCTCAGTACTTGTGCTAACTACGCCCTGTGCTGGGACAGGTGCTCCGCATGCGCTGGTTCCCTATAGGCAACCCCTTGAGATGTATTTTCTGCTTAACCCCCACCCGGGCAGGGTGTGGTCTCCACGACTTCTTCCCCTTGGGAGTGACACCCCCCCCCCCCCGACGGTGACACTTGCGTCTGGTCGGTTAGCGAATTTTCTCTTTTTCTGGGGAGAAATGGAAAAAAAGAAGGTAGAGAGGCACGACTAGGATAAGCCTGTCTCCATCAGGGAATGGAGGTTACGATAGTAACCAAGATGTTTTTAAGGACTTTGGAAAAGTGCCTGAAAGGAGTGAGGCATAGACTATTTCTAACAGATCTTTTTCCAGACAGTTAAACACATTTTTGAAACATGATGTGGGGAGTGTGTCAAGACAGCAGGTTGAAGTTTTAAGATGCTGTACTATTTCTTGCAGGGTTGTGCTATCAATTGCCTTAAAACCAGACATGGTGACTAATTTCTGAAGTTTTTGTGGTGGGTTTTATTTGACCTCAGTGCAACATAAGGATGAGCTGATCACCAATTTTATATAATTTATCTTCATGAACAACTAAGGAAATTCATGCATTTGCTGTCAGACTGCATTTCAAAGGGAACCTGTGTGGGGTTATTTGGTCTCTCTACAATAGCAACTCATACAATAGCAAAAAGAGTCTGGGTGTTTATATTGCTGTTTATAATTTTTGAGAGGAAAGTCTGCCTAGCTGTACCTAGTTCCAAATTGAAAGCACGAAGGCTTTAAAAAGATAAAAGTATAAATGATTGCAACACTTTTTGAATGTTACCTCATAGAATCTCTGAAGATTTGTTGAGTTGGTCATGTGGAAAAGTTGGTCATTGTTCTGTGGAAAAGAGGAACCATTATGTGAGAAATTATAAAATTAGTTTAAATAATATTAAGGTAAATATGGGGCGGCTGTGGCTCAAGTGGTAGAGTGGGTTCTAATCGCTGTGTCGATTCCCGGCCCACACGAATCCACATGCCGAAGTGACCTTGGGCAAGACACTGAACCCAAGTTGCTCCCAATGGCAGGTTAGCACATTCCATTGCAGCTCTGCCGTCATTGGTGTGTGAATGGGTGAATGAGACGCAGTGTAAAGTGCTTTGAAAACTGCTAAGGTTAAAAAGGCATTATATAAGTGCAAACCATAAATACAGTATTGGTATTTAATACAGTATTAGTTACAATAATCCAGTTAGTGGATTATTTTAATGAAGATTCTTATTTTAATGTTGCAGTCTGATAGTCTGTCTGTAGCATCTGTAGGTGAGTTTGAAATGACTCAAATATGACCACAGATCAGACAAACAAAAGTATGTGCAGGAGACGGTGGGGTGTGAGGTGGAGGTGTGTATGTGGGGAGAGGGGTCAATCATGAATAGTCAACAAAGACCATGTTTACATGCACTTAAGAAAACCGTTTATTCCAGGGTTTTAAAAGAAAGCAGCGTTCTGAAATGTCATGTAAACAAGAACGCTTATTTCTGTATGCTGTTTAAGGGACTAAGAGAAAGCGGTTTAAGAGACCTAGGTTTCTCCCCGGAGAATGCAGCTTATTGTGTTCATGTAAATGCAAAAGCGGCGTGGTGTGCGTGCGTGGAACAGACCGGGATTACAAACATTATAGGATGGAGCCCAACAGCATTTCGACACAGTGGAAAGAATTCAACATTTCAGGGAGTACAGTGGGAAAATCACATATACTATATCCATTTATGCACACAAATGTAAAATATCGACTTTCCTTAATGTCTGCATATATGCACTCCTACATTAGGGGAATCCCAGCATTTTATGTAAGAGTTGCAGGCTGCGATAGTAAGTTAAGGAAACAACAGGGGTGATGTGTTCATTAGGGCAATATGGGCGACGCACTGCCAAATGGGAAAAGGAAGGGATTTTTTTTCTAACCAATTCTATCACAGCAACAGTCGTTATCAGTGTTCTAATCTAGACGTCTGATCTGCCAATCAGGCTAAAGTCGTGCTTAAAATAGCCCCGCCCCTTTTGGGGTGATTTCAGTCAGGTTGAAAATCGCCCCAGAAGTCTCTCATAGACTCTCATGTAAAATAATTTTTTTTAAATATCAGAGATTTCAATACAATCTCTATGGGTTCCGGGAGGGCTTGCACTTACGCGCTTTCGTCATACGTAACGTAACCATGAACAAGAAAAGAGCGGGAAGCAGCATCAATCAATTCACGTACTACTGTCAAGATGGCAAGCGTTCAGTGCAACCTGATTGTCTCTTTGAAAGAAGTTCCTTTTAGTCGGTGAACGAATCAAGATAAATTGTCAACGAAACAATTAGGACCTCCCAGACCAAATTTAATCATTCAACAGGTTTCTACTAAAGGGGGAAAAGTCCTACACCTGAGGATTTTCCAAAAATTGGTACAAACGAAAAACCTGGCTAGCAGGCTGCGACGTAGCCAATGCAGTCTTCTGCTACCCCTGTCTACTCTTTCACCCTGAAGGTGGCTCAGCAGACAGCACTGCTTGGACATCAACTGGTGTAACAGACATGTACATCTTTCAGAAAAGATAAAGAAACATGAGCTGTCAAAGACTCACATGGATAGCTGTTTGAGATTGTCTGCTTTGGGGAGAGTGAACATTGCCACTCAACTGGATGAGGGATACAGGCTAGCTGTCCATCGCCACAACGTTGAGGTTAGCAAGAACCGCCACATCCTCAACCGGCTAATCCAGCGTGTGAAGTTTTGAGGAGTGTTTGAGTTAGCTTTGCGAGGCAAAGATGAAACTGAGGGCTCCACCAACCTTGGTATTTTTCTTGGACTGGTCAACTTTGTGGTACTGTTAGATGAGGTGTTGATGAGTATCTTAAAAATGCAAAAGTGTTCAAGGGCACATCAAAGACAATTCAAAACAAGCTACTGGAGTGTATGCTAGCGGTCGTGAGGGAACATATTGTGGAGGAGGTGAAGTCGGCGAACTTCGTAGCCATACAAGCTGACGAGATCACGGATGTTTCTACACAGACACAGCTGGTGCTTGTGCTGAGGTACATCGATAGCAACCATAAAGTGCAGGAACACTTTTTTGAGTTTCTTCCCACCTCGGAATCAACCTCAATCTCAATTGCCAGTGTGCTTTTGGAGAGACTGAATGGTCTTTTTGTCGTCGACGAGAAAGTTAAACTCATTGCGCAAGCTTACGATGGAGCCAGTGTGATGAGGAGAGAGTAGGCTGGTGTGCAGCAAAAGGTGCGTGAGCATTTCAAGAATGCCCATTATGTGCATTGCTATGCGCATCAGCTGAATTTGATCATGCAGCAAGCTACTTCTTTCATCAAAAAGTAAATATTTTCTTTTCCGATCTGAGCGGGATTGCAATTTTTTTTTCCCGGTCACCCAAACGGACCAGCATTCTTGACCAGACTGTTGCACGAAGACTGCCCAAAGATTTATCCACACGGTGGAACTTCAACAGCAGAGTCGTGAACATTGTCTACGAGAATAGAGACGACCTCATACAATGTTTTGAAGCCGTCAGGATAGGTTCATTGGGTTCATTTGACCAGCCCACCGTGAGAGAGGCATCTGGCTACGTGAGGATGCTACATGATGAAGATTTCATTTTTTTCCTGTGGCTTTTTCACAAAATCATGCCCCACGTTGATACTCTGTACCAGAAGCTCCAGAAGAAGGACATCGATGCTGTCTTCATCAAACATGCCCTCGAGCAGCTTCACAAGCAGTGTGCAGGCCATAAGGTAAGATTAAACAATATCATTCGATTGTTCTCAAAGCAGAGCTTTGTCATTTGAAAATGTATGCATGAAAGAAGACTGCATTTGTGTTAGAAATTACACTATTCACATTATATATGGCCAGTGGTGTAATCTAGCTCACTTTATATACTGTATACTGTGCTGAACATCCAGGCTAGGTGAGACACAAAGGCTAACTTAAACACCAAAGACTTTATGCATCCCTGCCCATTTTTAGTGGAAATGAAATGTTTGTACTATACGTAGATAAATGTCATATATATCTGTGCATCACATAGACTACAGTAATATACGGTACATAGCCTAACAAACACATTGGTCTGTTTGCCTTCAGGAACTCCTCTCAACAGCAGCTGCAAGTAGCAACAGGAGCCAAAAAACCCAGAATGGCTTTGAGAGAAGAGGCGAAGCAGAGGCTGCCTGAAGAGGTCTGCGACACCATCCTGGATCACACCAAAGCAAGGTTCTCTTTCACTGGCCACCTTGTGAGTGCTACCTTACTGCAAGCAGATATGTTTGAAATGAACTGCCATTAATTTCCTGACGAGGCTCTGAATGCCACTGTGAACGCATACCCCATGCTGAACAAGGCAAAGCTCAAGACCTCTCTCTGATCTATGAGAATCCTGAATTCAAGGGCTGCTGTGGTGCACTGGCACTGTACCAGGTTCTCATGAGCTACAACCTCCAGGAGACATTCTCTGAGACTGTGACTCTGTTGAACATCCTCATAACTACTCCCATGACAACAGCTGAAGCTGAGAGATGTTTCTCAACTTTGACACGAGTTAAGACATTCCTGTGAAATTCAACTGGCCAGGAACATCTGAATGCACTGGCCATGCTTTCCATGGAGAGGGAATTAGTCCTCAACATGCCTGATTTAATTGAGAAAGTCATTGACCGCTTTGCTGCATTGAAAGAGAGAAGAGCACAGTTTCAGTACAAATAATGTAGCCTCTCTCTCTCTCTCTCTCTCTTTCTCTGTGTCTGTCTGTCTGTCTGTCTCTCTGTGTCTGTCTGTCTGTCTGTCTGTCTCTCTCTGTCTCTCTCTCTCACTTCCGGTGTGATTGTTGGGGGTGAGCGTGCGGATTGCGTGCTGTGAGTGCGGTTTGATCCTGTGAGTGAATCTTTCTTTCTTTTTTTTCTGGCTTTGTTCGTTGTTTTTGTGTGTTTTTGGTTTATATTATAGTTGTTTTGGGCCGCGTGCCACCTGTTTCACCGGGAGCATGACGGCCCCTGGGTTCATTGACCCGGCGTCATGGGGTGAAAGTGGCGGCCGCTTTTAGTGTAGAGAAATGTTGTCTGGCAGTGGGAGAGGTGGTTGAGCATGAAAGCATTTTGTCTGCCTCCAGGATGAATAATGCCACTGTTGTATTTCTCAGTACTGTTGAAAAGGCTAATGAACTAGTTGAGAAAGGGATAGTTGTTGATGATGTTTTTAACCCTGTACTTCTGCTTTCTACACCATCAAAAAAAGTCACGCTATCCAATGTACCACCGTTTTTAAGTGATGAGATATTAGCTAAAGCTTTGTCTCGTTATGGCAAGTTGGTCTCTCCCATTAAAAAGATCCCTATTGGTAGTGGATCGCCTTTACTAAAACATGTTGTTTCGTTTAGGCGTTTCGTTTATATGATTATGAATGACGATGCTGATTTGGATGTGTCTTTGCACTTTCGGGCTGATGAGTACAATTACATTATTTATGTAACAACTGACCAAATGAAATGTTTTAGTTGTGGGCAATCTGGTCATTTAATCCATGCTTGTCCAGCAAAAAATTTGAACGACCGTGATGTAGATGCTGTTGGCAGAAGTGATGTCGTTAACGCTGAACCCGATGAAGCAGGGCCGTCCGGTGAGACTCCGGGTGTGTCAGGGGTACGAGCAGCAGGGGACAAAAATGATGATTTACCTGTGATCGCGGTAATTGAGGCTGCAGAAATAGCGCTTGAAAACACAGCTTCTGGTTTAGTAGTGTCTAATGTTCAGGCGGGGGTTATTGAGAAGGGGAGGCATTTAAACGATGCTCTCATTGATAATCTGCAATCTACTGTGAGAAATGTAGGTGTTGACAGTCCAATGGAAACGGGGCAGGCAGATTTTAAAGTCCCGTTAAAGAGGAAGAAGTCTGGTAAAACTCGGGTTGTTAGACACGCAAAGAAATCAGAGTTGACTGACTTAAGTGATAAGGATGAAACGGGAAGTGACAGTGAATCATCTGATTCAAGTGTTTGTCTTTCTCAGAGTGATTTTTCTGGTCATTATGAGGTAGATGAAGTTAAACTGTTCCTTAGAGCTACTAAAAACAAGAGGGGTGTGCGCATCAACGAATATTTTCCTCACATAAAGCAGTTTGTAAAGAATACCAAGGGTTTCATGATGGAGGGCTCCTTTACAAATAAAGAGGTCTATAGGTTAAAAAAAATAGTGAGGAAACTCAACTCTGAACTTAGTAATGATGACAGTGAGAAAGCCTAATTCCATGACCGTTAATCGTTTTTTTTTGTGGACAGTTTTGTTTTTCTTTTTTTTCTTTTCCGCAAGTATGTGTCACGCTAATGTTGCTACTCTGAATCTGAATGGTGCTAGTGATATGCACAAAAGGGCTGCATTATTTGAAATAATTCATCAGAAAAAAATTGATGTCACCCTTTTGCAAGAGACACATACTGACGCTAATAATGCTGCGGACTGGGCAGTAGAATGGAACGGGATTGCTGTTCTAAGTCCATAAAACCTCAATTAATGGCGGTGTTGCTGTTCTCTTTGCTAAAAACTTCAGCCCACACTCTTATCAGGTTGAAGAGATTATCAAAGGTAGACTTTTGAAAGTAAGAGCCTCTTTTAAAAATGTTGTTTTTGTTTTTATTTGTGTGTATATACCAAATTCAGCTGTTGAGAGAATGTTATTTTTAAATACTTTGTCCTCTGTTTTACAAAGTGTTACTGTTGATGAGTATTTAATTTTAGGTGGAGACTTAGATAGGAATCACATGGAACCTCATTTACCTTCACGTCAACGTCTTGTTCAGCTAAAAAAAACACATGATTTAATTGATATTTGGAGACAGCTTAATGGAGAACAAAAACAATACACTTGGTCTCATGTTCGTGATAACATGATTTCATTGGCAAGGCTGGATAAGTTTTATGTTTTTAAACACCATGGTAGTATTGTTGAGAATTGTTCTATTACTCCATCATGTCTTTCAGATCATAGTATGGTGCAGTGCTGTATCTTTTTAAATTCTATCAAGCCAAAGAGTGCTTATTGGCATTTAAATACCACTTTACTGGATGATAAGTGTTTCAAAGAAAGTTTTAAATATTTTTGGGATATTTTTAAAACGACAAAGAGTACTTTTGGAACACTGCAGCAATGGTGGGACTTTGGGAAAGTTCAGATAAAACAGTTATGCCAACAATACTCTCAGAATGTCACTAGAGAGGTAACCCTGAGATTGAACACCTTAGAGACTGAGATTTTGAAACTGCAAGAATTGACTCACTTGCCTGGAAATCAAAGTGATGTGGAGTCTCTCATAAAAAATAAGAAGACTCAGTTATCTGACCTTTTAGGGGTTAAAACACAGGGTGCTCTGGTCAGGTCACGCTTTCTAAGCATAAATGAGATGGATGCACCGTCAAGGTTTTTTTTTTAGTTTAGAAAGGAAAAATGGTCAGAACAGAGTCATTCATGCTTTACGTTCTGAATCTGGAACCATATTGACTGACCCCAAAGACATTCGTAAGAGAGCAGCTACTTTTTATCAGTCTCTATATAAAAATGAACTGGGTCCAGATTATAGGGATGACAGTGCTTTTTTTGATAATCTTCCTCAAGTGGCAGAGGAAGTCAACGCAAAGATTTCAGGTGCCTTGACCATGGGGGAACTGTTTAAGGCTGTCCAAGGTATGGTGCTTGGAAAAGCACCAGGGATTGATGGTCTGCCTGTTGACTTCTACAAGTCTTTTTGGTCAGAGATTGGAGAGGATTTGCTAGAGGTACTGAATGACAGTTTAGCCGGAGGGCTACTGCCGTTGAGTTGCCGTAGAGCAATCCTGACTCTCCTACCCAAGAAGGGTGATCTGACAGACATCAAGTGCTGGCGGCCGGTCTCCCTTCTGTGCAGTGACTGCAAGCTGCTTTCTAGGGCTTTAGCTAATCGATTGGCAGAGGTTATGGACCAGGTAATTCATCCTGACCAGACATACTGTGTCCCCGGGAGGTCAATCTTTGATAATGTTTCCCTGATTAGAGACCTTTTTGATGTCTCTAAGAGTTTAAATTTGGATTGTGGCTTATTATCTTTGGATCAAGAGAAAGCCTTTGATCGCGTTGAGCACACTTATTTATGGAGAGTTTTGGAAGCCTTTGGCTTTTGCAAAAAATGTATAGATCAGGTGAAAGTTCTCTATAGTGACATTCAGAGCATTCTCAAGGTTAACGGTGGTTTGAGTGCTCCTTTTGAAGCTTGTAGAGGTATTAGACAGGGGTGTTCCCTTTCTGGTATGCTCTATTCTCTGGCCATAGAGCCATTATTACAGCAAATAAGAATGGGACTTCAAGGTATATCTTTGCCAAATTGCAATGGTCACTTTGTATTATCAGCTTATACTGATGATATAGTAGTTATGATTAGTAAGCAAAGTGATGTACAGGTTTTATCTGAATTGCTTGGAAATTTTAAAGTTTTGTCCTCTGCTAATATAAATTGGAATAAAAGCGAAGCACTACTGATAGGAAGCTTGAAAAGTGGGAAACCAGGACTTCCTGCTGGTTTACATTGGGGAAAAGATGGTTTTAAATATTTGGGGGTATTTTTGGGAGATGAGACAATAGTACAGAAAAACTGGGAAGGTTTAATTGAAAAAGTCAAAGGACGCCTAGATAAATGGAAGTTTTAGAGGACGCATTTTAATTGTTAATAATTTGGTGGCATCTTCCTTATGGCATAAGTTTGCCTGTGTAGATCCTCCCGTGCAACTGCTTTTAAAAATCCAGGCAATCATGGTAAACTTTTTTTGGGATAGATTACATTGGGTCCCACAAAATGTATTGTTTTTGCCTAATGAGGAAGGTGGTCAAGGTCTAATACATCTGCAAAGCAGAATTGCAACCTTTTGCCTGCAGTTTGTGAAAAGACTGTTGGATGGACCATCGAATTGTAACTGGCATGCTGATTCATGCCTGATTTTATGTAGTTTTGCAGGATTGGGACTGGACAAAGCACTTTTTTTGATGGATCCCTTAAAACTGGACACCTCCACGTTGCCAATTTTTTATAAGAATATTTTTAAAGTTTGGAGTCTCTTTGTTGTTCAACGACCAGAAAACTCACCTTCTCTTTTCTGGTTACTGGAGGAGCCTTTAATCTATGGCTCTCGGTTGGATCTTACGGACAGTGCCTGTTTTCCTGGACTTAATAGGTTGCTGATTGGTCACAACGTTATTACACTGAGTCAGCTACTGAACATTGTAGGGCCGGATTTTAAGGACGAAACAGCTCTAGCTCAACACTTGAGAATCAGGTCTATTCGTCTGGTTACCCAGTTGCTCATGAAATGGAAAGCTGCCCTTAAAACAACTGAAATAGAATTGTTAACAGAATATTGTGAAGGTTCCTGTGTTTCGAATCCCGAAGACTCTTTTCCTTGTTTGTTTTTATCGATAAATGTTGAAGGGATTACTTCCCCTTTCTTCAAAAATGCTGTATCTCTGTGTAAAGACTTTTTTTAAGTACTGGCAAATCTTTGTACAGGTCTTGTGTTTTGGTGTTTAGCAAAAAAGTTTTAAATGCAAGAGTTGATACTCCCTGGCGTGATGTTTTTAAACTGGATGAAAGCAAAAAACCTGAGTGGCGATCTTTTTATAAACCACCGTTGACCAAGAGAACAGGTGACTTGCAATGGAAAATTCTTCATGGTGCTGTCGCAGTTAATGCTTTTGTTTCAGTTTTAAACACTGAGGTTGTTTCTACATGCCCATTTTGCTCTAATAGAGAAACCATTTTTCATGCTTTCATGAATTGTTTTAGATTACAACTTTTATTTTTAGTTGTAGGTGATGTTTTAGGAGTTGTAATGAGACCTTTTCTCTGGAGACATTTATTTTGGGGTGCAAATATGTGAGGAAAAAAAGATTTGTTTGTCAACTTCTGAATTTTGTACTAGGTCAAGCAAAACTGGCCATTTATTTAAGTAGGAAAAAGAAAGTAGAAAAAAATATAAATCAGAATATAGTAGCCTTGTTTTCTAACCTGGTGAAATCAAGAGTTATGGTTGATTTTCATTATTATAAGTCTATTGATGATGTTCTCTCATTTGAATGTATTTGGTGTTGTAATGGGGCTCTGTGCTCTGTTTTTGAGGGTGAATTGATTTTTATGCATACTTTGTGAGTTTTTTACTATTTTATACTGAGGTGTAAGAGTGTATGGTGAATAGGAGATTTTTTTGTAATAAAAGTCTTGTTAAAACTCAAAAAAAAACTCTCTCTCTCTCTCTCTCTCTCTCTCTCTCTCTCTCTCTCTCTCTCTCTCTCTTTAACACACACCAAATCAGTTCAGAGTTGATGTTGTTTTAAATAGTTATTTTTCATTCATTCAAAAAAAGTTACAAAAAAAAATCTGTTCATGTTCATTTTTACAAATCTATACAATTGGCCAGAATATGGTTGTTCATATTTACAAAGCCATACAAATAGCTGTGTTTACCTTTCTAGAAATTATTTTCAAAAGCTGTTTTCAGGCTAAATGTCTATCACTGTTCATTTTCACAAATCTATACAAGAGGGCAGAATATGGAAGTCTATACAAATTGCTTATTACCAATAACTTGCATCAATGTTTTCAGTAGCCTCTTTCAAAAGCTCCTGCTCGCTTGTTGGGAATTATGCTCTCATGAGGCCTTTTTTAAGTAATTAATGTGTATATCAGAATTCTTAGGTTAAACTTGGCAGCACCTCATCATTCTGGTTTGGTCTTCAATGTGTAAAGCCAAGATGCACAGACCACACTAGGTCAAGCCTCACTTGTTCATTCACTTATTTGGCACAACGTTACTTTGCTTTTATTAAGTAGCACTTTGGTGATATCCAACATTCCAGAAAATGTAGTTCTAAAGATCCACTTCTCTCAACAATTTGTCTACTTGTATTTTCAGCTGATATTTCATTTATGGAAATGCAGATTATTTATGCAGTGTTGAGGAATGTGAAAGAACACCCTTGATTATTTGTACTGTAATAACTTATTTTGCTTTTGTAAGCCAATACTTTTGAGATCAGTCAATAAATGCTTCTGGCATTGACTTATATGCTGCCCCCGTCTTTATGTTGTTGCTGGACATATCTTTTTTAAAATGTGTCCTGTTTAGCTATTTTACATCACACAACATTGGATTAATGTAAGTAATGAATATGTGGAATAATTAACTGCGGAGCCATGTCATTTTTGCTTATGAAGGCTCCTGGATGCTAATTTCTTACATAGATTTCCACCTGTAACTTATGTAGCTAGAGGGGAAGTCTGTACCCATTGAATGGGTCACTTTAATCATTATCAGAAAAATGTCCCCCCCCCCCCTGAGAATTTTTTCAGGAGCCGCCACTGGGAAACAAACACAGCAACAACTCTGAAATATCTGGAAATAAAGTGAATATCTCTTTCCTAGCAGTTGTCCTGCGTAGGTGTAGGGTCCGCTTCATGATAGTTTGCATATATTTGATTTGGCACGAGTTTCACACCAGCTGCCCTTCCTGACGCAACCCCCAGTGGCTGGGGGACTCTCACTCACACACATATGGGCAATATAGAGTCTCTAATTCACTTAACCTGCATGTTTTTGGACTTGTGGCACCCAGAAGAAATCACTGCAAACATGGGAAGAACATGCAAACTCTACACAGAAAGGCCTTATTTGAGCCGGTACTTGAACCCAGGTCCTTCTTACTGTGATGAGACAGTGCTAACCACTGAGCCACCCTTCTGTTTTTTTACAAACACGTCACAGGAGAATTTCACTGCTGCGGGAAACGTGGCTTACAGAACGAGCTGCATGTATATGGGAGTAAAGAGTATGCCACTAATACAGTGCATGTAAACGAGAACGCTTCTCACATTAAGCTGCTTTCTGGCGTCCATGTAACTGCAGTCATTGGGGGAGACCGGGGCTAGTTGTTAAACTTATCAAACATCACAGCTCCCTTTCCATGTCTGCTGAATTAAAGTCTGTGGCTTTTTGTGGTCGTTAATGGTTTCATGATACTTGAGTCTGTTTTTTCCCAATTATATCTGACAAACTTGAAGTTGTTATTGAAGAGTTTATTATTCCCACATTTATTCCAGATTTTACTCCTTCCATGCAGTGTGTATTGTTACTTGTAAGGTAAGGACTGAACTCCATAGAGAACTGCAGATTACAGAGATGACAGGATGAAGTGAGGGAGTAGAGATGAGAGATAGTGAAGAAATGTGTGATGAGACAAGAAAACTATTAGCAATATGAAGCATTGTGGTGTTACCAGGGTTATACCATGGTACTGAATGATTACTGTTACTCCAAAAAATTAACCATAAAAGCACCATTAAAGTAGACTGCATTACTCAGTAGATGCATTATAAGCCATAAAGCCTTAAGATATTTTTGTGAATCACAAAAGATATATTTTGCCTTCAAAGCATGTAAAGGGATTGTGATGCACTGCTGTTTTCAGCGGAGAGCGGAGTGCAATATGTGAGTGCTTCACATGAACGTCATCTCAGATGTAGATGCTCGAGAGTTCGGTTCACTTATAACATACAGTAAAAATGGCACTGGAGGAGCATTTGACCAGATTTTTAATGAGAAGGTTATTAAAACTATTGTGAACTTCGCACAGAAACTGAAAGGTCTTCCTGGATTGTTCCACCAATTTAAAAGCCAGAGGGTTTAAAAGCTAAAAAATATGACTTAAATATGTAAGAGTTGTATAATAATACTCTTAATATTTAATAATAATTAGGGCTGTCGATTTAATTAGTTCATTCGGTGCGATTAATTATATATAAAATAACGTGTTAAAAATTTACACAATTAATAATATCCCCTCCAGGGGGAAGTAAGCAAATCTAAAAATGGCGCTTTATGACGTGACGCAACGAAGCCGCTCCAAAAGTTTCATCTCACGCAGATGTACATTGATGCATCCAACAAGCCCTTATAATAAATCTCAGAATGATTGACGAATTAAATTACTAAATGGATTGCTGTGAACTGTAGGCCAATGACAGGCTTATGTTCAATAATATGGAAATAAACAATATATTGCACTCTAAAGCCACTTTTTTATCATCTGTTTGACGCTTCACTTGTGTGCCAAAACAATGTATTAATGCATTTTAATTGTCTATATTATTATATTTTACAATATATGTATTTTATTTAGAATTATTTAAATATAACTATTTATAATTACTTAAACATTATATATTTAATTATTATTACTTGAGGGACTTTCTCAGCAAACATGTATGTATGCGATTAATTGTGATTAATTTCGATTAATTAATCGGTATACCATGTAACTAACTAATATTGCTGCTGCATTATTCAATTGACTCGTTAACAACATTTTGTTTTTAACAGACAACACTTATGTAATTATGTTTTGTTTTTGTCTATTTTATAATGAAATAATGTGTTGTTAGAGGTTTGTGTTGAGTACTCCCAATCAGTCCCAGTCAATGACAGATCCCGGTAGAAGGATCCGAGCACAGGTTGATTTGTTGTATCATTTAAATGTTTTCAATCTCTACCCTCACCTCCTGAATCTACCAACAGCATTCCAGTCAATTCCCTTTTTTCTTTTGATGACATAAGAAAGTCTGTCAACTGAGAGAGAGGCTGGAGGATTTCTTCAAAGAGCGGATTAAACAGATATCTTATACGTATTGCAATATTCTCTGAAATGCATCTAATATCATGTAGAAATTCTAATTCAGCATTTTAGAAATTACAATGGAATTTCTATAATTTTCCATATTTCTGTGATTTGCAGAGTAAAATACATGGGCTTTGTGCCTGGACCAAGGAGGAGTTCATAGAAAGTAAGTTACTAAGAAAACAAGCACAGAAACAATGACTGAGCTTCACTCATTTCCACAAGGTTTACCTTTTGAAAGTGAAATAAAAAGTGTTTGGATTTGTTATTCATAACAAGAGTCTTCTTCATAATTCCAAGTTGAGATGAATTCACAATCATGCAGCTAGTGTAAGAAATTAACTTTTCCAATAAGGGGCCATATTTGCCCTCTGGAATTGATTTATAGGGGTATTTTTTGCAAATACCCCCACCATAACTTGGTGGAAAAGGCCAATAACCGATTAATCGGCTGATTAATTTATGATTATAAATGATTTAAAATCGATTCATAGAATGTTACAACTTTTTCCAAAAAAAGAGTCCAAAATGAATAATTCCCAGATGTAGTTTATTTGTCCACCAAAATCCCAATAATTATCAGAAAAAAGATTTGATGCATAACATGGGACTTTTAATACTAAACATGCCTGAAATACACCAGGGACTCTTATTTTGAAATGATTTAGACTTGACTCTGTTACAACACTCTAGATTTATGTTTTTTATAGCCTGTACAGTATATTATTATTATTCACAATATGATGTTGAAGACACAATGTATGTGCTGATGAGGGACATTAATTTATAGTCACATTTTTCTTTTCATGCCATCGGTTTGATTAAAAAAAAACATCATTTTCAGTGGGAACAGGGAGGAATAAAAGAATTATCGGCAATTATTAGCATTGATTGTTCCCGATAAACGACAGTTCCAAAAAGTAACTATTGGCACCGATTATTTGGTAATATATAATAAGAGGTCCCCCCCGTGGGGACCTGGGTTTAAATCCAGACCGGGTCATGACCGGAAAATCCTTTTCCACCTCTCTCTTCACCACTTTCCTGTCTGCCTCTACAATCCTCTAAATAAAGGATAAAAACATGATCAAATTCCTTATTGTGATATATGTTTTGTCACCATCAGATTCCCATCAGCTCACTTTGGATCCAAACACTGTGAATAAAGAGCTCCAACTGTCAGAGAGAAACAGAGCAGTAACAAGAAATCAGAAAATCCAACAGTATCCTGATCATCCAGACACATTTGATGTATATGCTCAGGTGTTGTGTAGAGTGAGCGTGTCAGTAGAAAGTAGAGTGGTCATGGATGTATGTCAGTGTCATATAAAAGCATCAGCAGGAAGTGGAGGACAGCAGAACACAATTCTGATACCAGTATCCGTATCGGGACATCCCTAGTGGTTGTAGTATAAATGTAGTATAAAAATGTACAGATTCTAAACAAACTACTTGCAGCACAAGTCAAATGTACATTGAAGTGAAAGCATTATACTGTTGTGGCTAAAAATATTGACACCCTTAGTAAATATGAGCTAAGAAGGTTGTGAAAAATATGTCTTTATTGTTTATCATTTTGATCTTTCATCTAATGGATATCAAAGAATTGCAAACACAATTTATCAAAAAAACGTCTCAGTTACGTATGTAACCTCCGTTCCCTGATGGAGGGAACGAGACGTCGTGTCGAAGAAGCGACACTAGGGGTCTCTCTTGAGCGCCGAAAGATACCTCTGATCTATGAAAAAAGGCCAATGAGAGTTGGCGAACAGTATTTGCATACTCTGCCTCCGGATACGGATATAAAGGCGAGAGAAATACGCTCGTTCATTCAGGATTTTTCTGAGGAGCCGGGAGTGTCATCTCAGCGGCTCGGCTCATCGACGTGGCCGGGAAGACACGACGTCTCATTCCCTCCATCAGGGAACGGAGGTTGCATACGTAACCGAGACGTTCCCCGTCTGTCGCTCACTTCGACGTCGTGTCGAAGAAGCGACACTAGGGGTCCACTTCAAAACTCGCCATGCGCTGAGCCGTGTTCGTGTACTGCTGACACAGAAGCGGGCAGGTATTTTGCACGTGCACAAGCGACCACCTGTGTTCAGGCTGCACGTACTCTTCCCCAATGCCCCGAAAAAGCATCAGCACCCTTTTGGTTACCCTAGGGGGGAACAAGGTGACGCTCCCAACTAGGGAACGGGCCAAGCCTGGCTGGGCCTCTTTTCTCTCTATGTTTTCTCGGCATAGAGCAAGAGCAGCCGGGGCCCTTACCGCATCGAGGGAAGGGGGTCTTATTCCGAAGTCCTATTCTTTTAGGGGGAAAAGACCCTGCGGAGGCCACACCCGCCCAGCAGGGGAGGTATAGGTGGCAAAATACACCACATGGCCACTTTGGGCATGTGGGAGGAAATGGCGCGGTGGTAGATCCAGCCTCGAGGAGGGGGGAGTTGCTACAACATGGCGACCGGAGGGCAGCGAAGGACTGCCTAAGGGAGACGCGGGTCAGCTCGCAAGGTGACCGTACCGCGGAAATACACACAGAAGGAGTCCCGTAGGAGGCCTGATCTGTGGAGCACCTATTCCAGTAGGGGTAGCCGGAGGTACCCGTAGTGGACTGGACCAGCACGTTCCTCCGCTGAACTGCTGCGGGCCCGAAGGGCTAGGGAGGAATCAACCAGGGACCTAGGTCCTCTGGGACAAAAGCGCACTGTTTTGCCTTGGCAGAGGGAAACAGCGCTGGAACAAGCGGTCACCCGGTCAGATCGTCGACGTGTACCGAGTTCTACGGGCTCGGACCTGAGAGAACACGGGACGAGACTGACTCAACCCTGAGATCATAAGGGTGTTAGGTGCTGCCCAGCCCACAGCTCTGCAAATGTCTGCTAGGGAGGTGCCCCTAGCCAGTGCCCATAAGGATGCCACGCTCCCAGTGGAGTGGGCTTGAACCCATAAGGGGGGCATGGCCTGGGTGTGATAGGCCAACTGAATGGCATCCACCACCCAGTGAGACACCTCTGTATGGAGACAGCGTTCCCTTTCTGCTGTCCTCCAAAGCAGACAAAGAGCTGCTCAGAGCGCCTGAAGCTCTGGGTGCGTTCCAGGTAGGCACGCAAGGCACGTACCGGACACGACAGTGAGAGGGGCTGGGTCTGCCTCCTCCCGGGGCAGCGCTTGTAGGTTCACTACCTGATCTCCAGAGGGCGTGGTAGGAACCATGGGCACATAGCCCAGTCAAGGTCTTAGGATCACATGAGTATCTGCCGGACCGAGCTCCAGGCAAGTGTTGTTAGTAGGGAACGCTTGCAGGTCCCCGACCCTCTTGATGGAAGTGAGCGCGATCAGCAGGGCCGTCTTTTCAGGAGAGGGCCCTGAGCCAACTGATTCTAGCGACTCAGAGGGGGGGATCTCTGAAGACCGGCGAGGACCACCGAGAGATCCCAGGAGGGGAACAGGTTTGGCCGGGAGGGGTTTAACCTCCGGGCACCTCTTGGGAACCTGACGATTAAGTCGTGCTTACCCAGAGACTTGCTGTCTACTGGGTCGTGGTGAGCTGCCATAGTGGCAACATACACCTTCAAGGTGGATGGGGACAGCCTCCCCTCCAACCTCTCCTGTAGGAACAGGAGCACAGACCTAACTGTGCACCTCTGTGGGTCTTCTGCCCGGGAAGAACACCGATTCACGAACAGACGCCCCTTCAGGGCGTAGAGTTGCCTGGTAGAAGGGACTCTGGTTTGGTTGATCGTGGCTACGACCGTGGTTGGTAGACCAGCTAGATCTTCCGCATCCCGTTCGGGGGCCAGACATGGAGGTTCCAAAGGTCTGGGTGCGGATGCCAGAGCGTGCCCCATCCCTGAGAAAGAAAGTCCTTCCTCAGGGGAATTCGCCAGGGAGGGGCTGTCGCGAGAAGTACAAGGTCCAAGAACCAGGCCTGAGTGGGCCAGTAAGGAGCCACGAGAGTGACTTGCTCCTCATCCTCCCTGACCTTGCACAGCACCTGTGCAAGAAGGCTCACTGGGGGAAGGCGTACTTGCGCAGCCCAGCCGGCCAGCTGTGTGCCAGTGCATCTGCCCCGAGGGGAGCCTCTGAATGGGCGTACCAGAGCGGGCAGTGGGAGGTGTCTCGGGAGGCAGAGGGGTCTACCTGGGCCTTGCCGAACCGTTCCCAAATCAGCTGAACCGAGTGGGGGTGAAGCCTCCACTCTCCGCCAGGCAAGCGTTGTCATGACAGCGCGTCCGCTATCACATTGAGGTTGCCGGGGATGTGAGTGGCACGCAGCGACTTGAGTCGGTGCTGGCTCCAAAGGAGGAGACAACGGGCGAGTTGTGGCATATGACGGTGGTGCTGTCCGACCTGACTAGGATATGTTCGTCCCGAATTAACGGGAGAAACTTCCGCAGGGCCAAAAGGATGGTCAACAACTCGAGGCAATTGATGTGCCAACGCAGCTGGGCCCCTTTCCAACGGCCTGAGGCTGCGTGCCCGTTGCAAAAGGCGCTCCAACCCAATCTGGAGGCGTCGGTCGTGACCAGGACGCGTCTGGACACCTTCTGTAGGGGCACTCCAACCCGTAAGAAACAGGGGTCTGTCCAGGGGTTGAATGTCTGATGGCAGGCGGGGGTGATTGTTACCCGGTGTGTGCCGTGGCGCCATGCTCGTCTCGGGACTCGGGTCTAGAGCCAGTGTTGGAGCGGTCTCATATGCATCGACCCCAGCGGCGCGACCGCCGCGGAGGATGCCATATGCCCCAGGAGCCTCTGGAAAAGTTTTAAGGGGACCGCTGTGCCTGGCCTAAAGGCGGCGAGGCAGTTCAACACTGACTGGGCACGCTCATTGGTGAGACGTGCCGACATTGAGACCGAGTCTAACTCCATCCTGAGAAAAGAGACGCTCTGAACTGGAGTGAGCTGGCTCTTTTCCCAGTTGACCTGAAGCCCCAGACGGCTGAGGTGCCTGAGCACCTGGTCTCTGTGGGTGCATAGTAACTCTCGCGAGAGGACAGAGATAAGCCGAAGGGGAGGACTTTGTACTGATACACCTGGCCCCCGAACGCAAACCGCAGGTAGGGGCAGTGTCGGGGCAGGATGGAAGTACGCGTCCTTCAGGTCTACCGCTGCGAACCAATCTAGATGCCGGACGCAGGTTAAGCGTGAGCATTTTGAACGGGAGTTTGTGCAACACTCGGTTGAGAACTCGCAGGTCCAAGACTGGTCGTAAGCCGCCGCTTTTCTTGGGTACGATGAAGTAAGGGCTGTAGAGACCCTTCTTCATCTCGGTTGGAGGGACAGGCTCTATCGCGTCTTTGGCCAGAAGAGTCGCGATTTCCGCGCGCAGGGAGTGGGCATGTTCGCCGTGTACTGCGGAAAAGCGGACGCCCATGAAGGGGGGCGGGGGCCTGGCAAACTGAATTGTGTAACCGAGTCGGATGGTCTGGGCCAGCCAGCGAGACGGGTTGGGAAGTGAAAGCCACGCGTCCAACCTCTGCACTAGGGGCACCAAAGGGACAATTAATTTTGACGTACCCGGCGGGGCTTCGCAGCGGGGCGGAGCAGGTAGGGCAGCATTGGGCGGCGACGGGGCGACCCGCGGCTGAGGTTCTGAGACAAGACTCAAAGCACTTACCTTGCTCCGCACACCCGGCAGGGGGCGGGTTAGCGACTGAGGAGGAGGTCCTGGGTAGGCGTCCTCTAGACTCGTCGGAACCGGCCGGCCGGGGGACAGTCGTGGGGCTGAAGACGGGTGGTCCGTGTCCAGGAAGCCAGGACTGTTGATATCTGGGGGCAAAGTGCCGTGAGAACGGCATTTGCGGGCCAGGTGACCCAGAGACAAAAGGAAATAACTCATTACAGAGAATATGAGAATGTGAAAATTAATTCAACAAGAAAAGATTCTCCTCCCGGCCCTCCACCGGGGACGGAGCGGTCTTACCAGCCTCCGGACCTAACATCTTGGTCCCTGGGTTGAACGTCTACGGACAGCCTGGGAGCCTTCCGGGTCCTCGAGGGGGTCCGTGAGACGGGGGCGTCCATTTCCTGCAGCGTGCTCGACGCTGGGGCTGAGAGCTGGGCCCGGGTTGAGGCGGAGCAGGGTGTTTCACAGCCGCAGGAGGACGCCCGTCGGCGAGCAGACGGGGCATGGCCCATGGCGGCAGGCTTGCGGCGGGGCAGGATGTGTAGTGGCCTCCGTCTGCCTCACCGCTGAGGACTGCTGGGCAGAGTCGTCAACGGTGGCGCCGAATGGACGGAGCTGGGAGACGGGGGTGTGGGAGAAGGTGTGCCTTGTCCGCCTCCCGCATTTCGACCAGGTCCAGTCCACAGGTGCGTTTCTGGACCACAAGGGGTGGCCATCTCCTGTTCGAGTGCCAGCGCTTCTGACCTCCGTGGCCCAGGGGCGCGGTTGGTCATCCAGCGCAGTTCCTGCAGCACATCAAGAACAGGACTACCCAAGGTGCAAGTTTTGAAGTGCCTTGGCCTGGCATTGGTTGCAGGAAGGGCCGTGGCGTGCAGAGTGGAAGCGGTCTGGGACTGTTCCACTGCGAGGGTAGTGAGAGCGGAGGAGCGAAGAAGCCTTGGCTTAGCTCAACTCGTCGTGCACGTCCGGGAAGAAAGGAACGGGGGGGGCATGGCTGTGAACGGCGCACCTGCCCGCAGAACCGATCAAGTAGCCCGGGAAAGCATAGCGGATCTCCGTGCATCAGGCTCAGGCTGGGCGGCAGACCCGAAGGTGGCGGCCCAGGCGAACGATCAGCATCCGATGCCACTGTAACGCTCTCCGATGCAGCGGTGATGTCATCCAATTCTGAGGCAAGCAAGCGTGCCAGGGAGGCGGGCGGTTCGAGGGGGTTTACCCGGCGAACAGAGCCCGTCATATTCCCCAAATCGTGTTCATCGCCCGCGGCGCCTGCGTCAATCCCGTAGGAAGGAGGCGAGGCGCGGGGGGTGGCTGAAACGGCTTTCTCTCATTACAAAAGAAAGCCACACGACCGCAATGTTGCCATGGCTATGTTCTCGCACTGAGAACATAAACCATTCATAAAACATTGCTTGCGTGTGATCGCAGCCCAGGCATGCAAGACAGTGTTTTATGACCGAGAGAGGTGGGGAGAAATCACCGCATCCAGAAACTACACAGGGGCGGAAATTACATTTTTATAAAGACGCGTCCTGAAAAGGACGTTCAACGCCGCTGTGTAATGCTCTTTCAGAGAAATAAACTCTTTTATGGAGAGAATCACTCTTTCAACTCTTTTAACTCTGCGCTGTCGAAGCGCCCAGGGGCAAACTGCACGCCGGCAGTGAAGAGAAAAGCCGCTGTAGTGCGCCGTAAATCCAACAGCAAAGCAGAGCGTCAGAGGATCAGAAGCAGGATCAGTTGTGTTACTCGCAGCTGATTGCATACACACGACCATCGGCTCCGAAGAAAATTACTGAATGAACGAGCGTATTTCTCTCGCCTTTATATCCGTATCCGGAGGCGGAGTATGCAAATACTGTTCGCCAACTCTCATTGGCCTTTTTTCATAGATCAGAGGTATCTTTCGGCGCTCAAGAGAGACCCCTAGTGTCGCTTCTTCGACACGACGTCGAAGTGAGCGACAGACGGGGTACTATATTTTTGTCAAAGATATTTGCGGCACAATTATTGGCACCCTTTCATTCAATACTTTGTGCAGCCTCCCTTTCCCAAGATAACAGTCTTCTCCTATAATGCCTAATGAGGTTGGAGAACTGATCTGAGGCCAGGGATCTGAGACCATTCCTCCATACAGAATCTCTCCAGATCCTTCATCTCCGGGACTGGGTCGGCCATGGCTGAACCATGATTTTGTGGTCAGTGATCAGTTTTTGTGTTGATTTTGATGTGTGTTTTGCAACATTGTCCTGCTAGAACATCCAACCAGGGCCCATTTTAAGCTTTCTGGCAGAGGCAGTCAGGTTTACGTTTTTAATCTGTTTGTATTTGATAGAGTCCATGATGCCATGTATCCGAACAAGATGCCCAAGACCTCTGGCATAAAAACAGCCCCACATCTCTGGTGTATGCTTCCTCTGACCATAGAACCCTGTCCCATTTGTACTTCCAGTAGTGTCTGGTAAACTGAAGATGCTTGAGTTTGTTGTTGGATGAGAGCAGAGGCAGAGGTTGTTTTCCAAACATCTTGTGGTGATGTAGGTGACATCTGTTTAGATTTTTGTGAATATTTTGAATGAAAGATCAAAAGCGCAAACAATAAAGATATATTTTTCACAGCCTTCTTTGCTCATATTTACCAAGGGTGCCAATACTTTTGGCCACAACTGTACCTATTACTACATTCAAACAATGCTGTAACATGGAAGCTAAAGTGTTTTCCCTGCTGATCATGCTGTTCTCAATCATTTTTCTTTTTGGTTCTTGTTGTTGTGTACATTATATTTATAGAATATGTGGTGACACTGTACATTAAATATGTATACATTAACTTTAGCTGACTAAATAATTTACATGAACTACAATGGGCAAATTTTTACATTGTTTAATCCTGGACAGTGTTAATGTCCTAAAATACACACTGTCCACTGGGTGGCGCAAGTGAATAACCCAGCTTTGCTTGACCATTTGCCTAGTTTGTTTACAATCTGTATTCCTGACATCATCTGAATGTGAGAGATTTGTATTTGGAGTTTGAATTTCTTGTTATTCTGAATATTTGAACCTGTAATTTTTTTATCAGAATTTTTACAGCTAATTCCACCACTAAAATAATAATAATAATAATAATTTAAATGTATAATTTATAAAAAATGCAAAAAATAAATACATTTATTAACAATAAATTACCAAAACATAAGTACAAATTAACAATATATGACTGTAAATAACAATAAATATATACAAAGAATTTAAATTAAAAAAAAAAAATTAAGTCACATAGCTTTATTCTAGCCTCCTGGTGGCTCGTGGGACCTAAGTGTCCACATATAGATTAAATTACCCTGCGTCACACCACAGGACACCCCACTTCCGGGACTTTATAGCAGCTGATTCAATGATTATATCATTGTTAGATCATATTTGACCTCATATCTGTCACAGCGACAGCACTTTGGAAATTAAAAACAGCTGTTTACGTTCTTCCACCAAGAGCTGCTGCGGGTCATTTGTGTCTAATAGTGCAGACACGATAACAATGACGTTGAACCCGGAAGTGACAGAGTGAAGCTTTCGTTACTGTAACTTAATCTATATTGCTTATAGCTACAAATGGCCTTGAGTAAACTGCACTCAAGTCTGGGTCAGGAAAGACTGTCTTTGGTTCTGTACATTTATTTAAAAAAATTAAGGAAAAATTACTACATTATTTTACTGTATTTTTTCTCTTTTCTAAAATTACAAACAAATTTATGTAAAATGACAATAATTATCTGTAATTAAATATGTAGCTCATTATGTAATGGTTTATGTCCATACTAACAATTTAACGTTTTTCTTTGTAATTTTAAGGTCAGTCTTATTAGATTTATATTTATGCACTGTATAAAAAAAAAAAAAAAAACGGTCAAATGACTGGCAGCAGCGGCAACCAAACAAAAAACTTAAAATTAAAGTATAATATCCTTATTCAAATAAAGTACAAAAACAATCAATTAACAGAAATTTTAATTTCGTTATTTTACCGGCATTTGACTGCTTCACCCACCTCTCCAAGAGAGCTTCTGTTGGATCTGACGGGGCATTCCAGTGGCTTTCTCCTCTCTGCAGACTCTGTGCAGACTCTGCCCCTGGGCACTTCGACAGCGCTTCTCTCCTAAAAGAGTTTGATTTCTATGAAAGAGTTTATTCTCCTCTAAAAAAGTTTATTTCTGGTAAAAGAACAACATACACAAGCGAGCGTTGAACATCTTTATCAGGACACATCTTTTTAAAGATGTCCTTCTGCCGCTGTGTTGTTCCTGGATGTGGTCAGTATCTCTCCAGATCCGACGGTCATAGACGCTGCCTTGTGTGCCTGGGTAACGATCACACTGAGGCAGCGTTTGTGGATGGTTCATGTTCTTACTGCGAGGACATGACCATGGCAACGCAGTGGTCACGGCTTTCGTTTCTCAAAGCAAACGCCACTCCAGCTGCCCCCCGCGTCGCTCCTTCTTTCCACGGGATTGAGGACGACCCGGCTGGCGATGGAGGCGATTTGGGAATGGCAGCGGGCTCGGTTTCGCCAGGCACAGCCCCACGAACCACCCGCCCCCTGTCATGCTCGTTTGCTTCCGTCTGCGCTTGGGACGACAGCGGCTCACTTCACGGCCAGTTTGCCTCATCCCTGGAGCCAGGTTTGGATGACAACATCGCCGCTGCATCGAAGAGCGTTCAGGTGTCGTCTGACACTGAAGACCTGACCGGACTCCCATCCACGTGCGGTCCAGCCCGCCCAGTCAGAGTCTGACACGCAGATGGCCGACATGATTTCCTGGGCCACTGTGAGCGTTGGGCTGGACTGGAACGCCCCAACCCTCACGGCATGGCGATTGGTACCTCGGCACCGGGCGCCACTACCAGCCATGACCTTTCTTCCTGGAAGTGCATGACGAGCTGACGAGTTCGTGAAGGGCACCTTTTACTGCCTCGTCCGCTCTCGCTACCCTGGAAGGCTGGGTGGTCCACAGGTACATGAGGTGCCTGAAGTGGACCACCGCACCATATCCATGTGTGGCTTGACAACCCCCGTCTGTATTAGCCACAAGTTACCTCCCCCCAGTCTGGGCAGGTTGTGGTCTCCGCAGGGCCTTTTCCCCCTGAAAGAATAGGAACGGAAAAGGATGCCTTCCCCAACGCATCTTTAACGTTAAGATAACCCCAGCCGCTTTTTAACTCTATGGCGAGAAACATAGAGAGAGAAATGGCCGCGGCTGGCCGGCTGTCATGTCGCCTGTTTCCATACGGGTACTGGGAACCTAAGAGCGGTATATGACACCTTTTATTGGGGGCGTTGGGGAGGGTTACGTGCAGCCGACTCAGCTGCTTCTAGCACGCAACAGCTTGCTTGCACCTGGCTCAACAGTCACGTAACACGGGTTAGTGCATGGCGTTTTGAAGTGGGACCCCTTGTGTCACTACAATCGACACAACGTCGAGTGAGTGACAGAAGGGGAACGTCATGGTTACTGTTGTAACCTCCGTTCCCCGATGGAAGGAATGAGACATTGTGTTCCCCTTGCAACATATCTATCCCTACCACTGTAATGCACCGTAACCTTATTCACGGCTCCTCAGTGCAGAAACCTGTCTGACAGACACTCGCCCGCTCCCCTTTATACCCGTATGTCCGGGGCGGGCATGCAAATTCTGTCTGCCAATTTGACATTGGCCTTTTCTCAAGTTCAGAGGTACGCAAGGCTCTCAGAAGAGACCCCTTGTGTCACTACAATCGACACAACGTCTCGTTCCTTCCATCGGGGAATGGAGGTTACAACAGTAACCTTGATGATTTCTTTGTTTATTTTGTTGTGTTGTGACATATTTACATTGTGATTTCAACTTTTGTTTTTGTTTATTTTGTTGTGTTGTGCACACCTGGGCCACCTTACAAAAGTATACTCAAGTATACTACTAAAAAAGTATATACTCTGTGGTCCAAAAAAATTAGACCACATTGAAAATCTGTGATTTTGTTTTATTTAAACCTACAAATAAATGTTTTAGGATTTAGAAAAATAAATTAATGTTTAAGACTTCAGAAAATGTATTATCTCAGTAACATTAACCCAAATGTTAACTATCCCGTAAGTACAGTAAATGATTTAAGGAATAGTTCATCCAAAAATTATAATTCTCTTATCATTTACTCACCTGTATTCTGTCTCATATTCATATGACTTTCTTTCTTCTGCAAAACACAAACAATGATATTTTAATGGAGACATGAGGTGTTTTTGTCTGCACAATGCAAATTAATGGGGGTCAAAACGTTCAAGCTCCAAAAAAGGATATAAAAACAGCATAAATGTAATCCATAAAACTCAAGTAGTTTGTTAATGTCCTCTGAAGTGAGTATAGTGCTCCAACTTGTGTTAACCGCAAGGAAGTGTAACTATCCTTCAAATTTATAGTAAAAAAAGGAGTCTAAAGTAAGGGGTAAAAATGTTGGTCTGTTTCTCACCCAAAATTGATCGTATCTCTTCAGAAGACTTGGATTAAACAACGAGTCATTATATGTTACCTTTATGCTGCCTTTGTGTCCTACCACAAATGTTGCTTTTGACGTTTATTGTCCCAGTGCCTGTACAATGTCAATGTAACTGTTTGAGTTTGCTGACATCAAAATACATTATAACAATTTTTCTTACCTGTGAAAATGAGATGCTTTCATGCTCCATCTCTGATTAATGGTCTCCAAGTGGATCAGTGTGTGCGCATGTGTCTTTGGAAAGAGGGGGCATGTCTAATTCAATGGCTAAAGGTGGGTTTATACTTGGAAGTATTAACTTTTAACACTCATGGAAGTTCTAAAACAGCTAACATTGCTTAAAGCACCTTTAAGGCTGACCAATGAACGAACAAACTATAGAGATCATTCCTTCAGGTGGACGGTCTCTGCTTTTTGTGCACCAGAATTACAGTGAACACAAGGGGGTAGCAATCTCACATTAACAGAATGTTGTCTTTCTTGCATTGTTTAGAATTGTGCAGAAAACTTATTGGAGGCTCAAGAACAGAAAAGTATTTCTGCCAGCAAACTATTGTTTTCTAACAGAACAACAATCTGTCATTGTGTTATTGCAGTTCTTTTTTCCAATATTGCAGTCAACTGGCCTCTTTTGTCTTTTGCTAAGACCTTGTGGCTTTGTGAATTGAAATCATAGTACTGTTTGAATCCATTTTTAAATGAATGTTTTCTTTTCAATTGTTTTAATTCAATCATTTTATCCACTCATTGGATTTAAGTTTTTTTGTATTATGTATTTACGTTTTCAGGGATAACTTTTTCAGACTAAAATGTATTCATTTGTGTTAAATGTGTCATTTTAACACTAATTATTTAGTTTAGTGTTGTTGTTTGTTTGTTTGTTTGTTTTTGTCCCTTGACTTAACCCAGTTATGTTATAATACTGTGATGTTTTGATGTTTTGTAACACTGGAGGAGACATGAGCCATTCAGCAAACTCATTCTGGAGCAATTTGAAGTGTGTTAACTCTTCTGTTTTATTTATGTTTTATTTATTTTGCGATATGAATCATATGTGGTCAGACCTTTTTTATGGGAAGATCCAAGTGTATATCTGCAGGCTGGAGACCTCCAAATGGGGGCCGAATCTCCTAAATAGTTGCTCATGGTTACTCCAGAATGGGCGGGGGAACTCTAAAAGGGGGTTTTGCCAACTCCAAAAGGGGGCGTCACTTCCACTCAATGTTAAGTTTAGGGAAAGGGTTCCCTATATCTTTAAAGAGTTCGGAGCTCCCGCCCCTTTTTGGAGTATTGCCTCAGCTATATTCCTCTCGGAAAATGGATGTCAGTGTACGTTACCAGAAATCAAATAATCATTAAGGTTTAAAAATATGTAAGCTAGATTTAATTTACAGTTTAGTGGCTAATTTACCCCACTGAATGTCCACCGATGGACATTATAATTTTGCCAGCTTGACCCGTATGTCCTGTATAACCTTTCAAATGTGCCTTTAATTATATAAAACATAATGGTGATATATATACAATTGTATTTTTCAAAAATGTAAACACCGAAAATGCACCGAATGACCCGCTGTGCGTGAAATGTAGACTACTATGACTAATAAATAAATAAATACACTTGCGTTGCTTTTACACTCGGCATTAGTGATCAAAAGAGGGCGCTAAGAGCTCGAGAGGAAGATTTGGATCATGTCTGTGTGACCACCAAGGACTGCCTCTCTCATGTGGACTAAATCTCGCCCAGAGCCATCTTATTTATTTATCAAATGTTATTGTTCAGTAATATTGGTTCACTGGTTAAAAAAAGTACAAAAATAATCAAATGCTGTTTCATAAATATTACTTTTGTATAGGATAGGATATATATATATATATATATTCTAAGATGCCGTTGTTTCCACTCGATCAGGGATGAACATTTGATATATATATATATATATAGATTATATATAGATATATATATAGATTATTATTATTATTATTATTATTATTATTATTATTATTATTATTATATATGTATAATATGTGTGTGTGTTATATTGTGCGAATGTGGAATTTGTTTTTTGTTTGTTTTTTTATTTTTTTTAAAGTTATTTCGGAACGCATTGACAATATACATTTTTCAGTTCTAAACGTTCTTGTTTCGCGTATTTATATACACTTTGTCATTCAATTAGACCGCTTTACTATTGTTAAGTATGATTTATAGACAGAGTAATAGTAATAAATCAATTAAATAAGTGAAAAAAAAAGATTCATTTGAAATGAATTTGAAAGCATGTTTGATAACATGAGAGTAGCCTGATTCACCAAATGTTTTCTGAAACTCGATTATTGTCTGTTATTACTACAAGCACCAGATCGCAGACTCAATTCCGATAGAGATTTATTTCATTCTTTTATTATCAGTAACATTTATTGCTTCATAATAAAACATATTACAATCATGCTTTTTTAACCAAAAGTTGTGTCTTACAGAGTTAACTTGTTTAATTGGCCGGAATGGAGAACTCGGGGTGGGCAGAGGTTTTGGGTTAAGTTAGAGGCGCGCACTGAATTGTACAAATGGCCTGCATGGGGCACAAGAAAAAGTTCATGCCCGGGTCCCTGTAACGAGAAACCAGTGAAGTGTCAACGAGTCCACGGTCACTTAATCAGATCGACCTGTGGGGGATTTAGGAAGATATTGTGACCGCAACTTCGCCTCACAATTATCATTCACAATTAAATGTTGTGACCCTCCGCCACGGGCACTTTCAGAAAGGATGCCTGGCCCTGTGCTGTTCAAGACTACGGGCGGACAGTTGGGGTTTTAGAGCCAGGCATTCACATTGGCATTTTAGGCCCGTATACATATATTGTATGGACCAAACGGAGCATTTTGGACAAGAAAGAGAGAGAAAAATAGCCGGCAAATTTTCTTAACTTTGGGTTTGAATCACATTTCATTATTATTTAGCTACTTAGCGTTTCCTAAAATGTCTTATCGATACTGTAAATAAAGATAATCCGGATTAAAACGCTCTTGATCTACCAAACGGATAAATAAATAAATCAGGAGTTTGGTGCACTATGCAGAACTTTGGAAAACAATCCATTTTATGAAGACAAGCCGATTTATTGACATGCCATAAACCAGCAGAGGCAAAAGATGACATTATTCTCATTTCTCGCCCGTTTGACCAATGGTGACACATGTTAAGTGTTTTGTCCATTTGTTTCTCGCTCGCACTTGGAGCAAACTTTCGCACCTCGGCTCTTTGTCCAGTGTCTTAATTTACTTAATTCTATCGTAATGAGCTCTCTGTCCTGACGCTGCGCTTTGATCCGCTCCGTATGTTGATTGAGACCGTTAACTAACAGCTAGTTTGAATGAAGAACTAACATGACGCATGACGACTAGAAAATGCAGGAAGCCAAATCCCGGAGATTATTCACACCAATTCCGATGATTATTTGAAAATAAATGGGTTTCATGAATTGTTTTATACAATGTGTGAGGTTTATTTTGCCTACAAATTCATTTATTTTTATGATCAATCAAAAACGAAAAATCCGTCGTTTTTATTCATTCGATTATTATACATGCCATATGCATTAGCTACATGCATCTTGTAAATTATATGTAAACCACCTGTTTGGAAAGTTTTATTTGAATCTAGTCATCAATGTGTTAGTTTTCTGTTTGGTGCGGATCCGCACTAACTAGTTTGCGGAGTGTGTTGTGCTTGAACGTTTGGAGAAGTGTGTGTTTGGCCGGGGTTGGGCTGGGACGTCCCAACACCTCTCGATTTTCTTCAACCTTGTGTGTGGCCGCTCGCTTTGCCCGGCCCGACCTCCCATTGGACGACTTGGATGTTATTGGGAGGAGTCTTACTGGCAGCAAAAGGGGAAAAGAATTGAAGTGCGCAAAAGTATTATGTGTAGTGACCGATGCCTAATGTTCAGAAGTTTTCCAATGCGCGCTCCGACAGAAAGAGGTGGCAAGTACGTGAGTCTCATCGACACTCGGTACAATAGTCGCATTTTGTAAATATAGGCTTTTGGCAGAACGCGGACACTTGGGTTGCCTGCCTTTTCGTTATTGTCAGAGGAGGCGCATTTAAAGTGGATTGACGTCTGTCCTTCGCCAGCACCGTTTGGAGAGAAGACATGCAGGCGCGCTATTCAGTCTCCAGTCCCAACTCGCTGGGAGTCGTGCCTTACATCGGCAGCGACCAAAGTTATTACCGGGCCGCCGCCGGAGGGGGATACACCGGGATGCCAGCCCCCATGAGCATGTACTCTCACGCGGCCCACGACCAGTATCCTGCTAGCATGGCGAGGGCGTATGGACCGTACACACCACAGCCTCAGCCCAAGGATATGGTAAAACCACCCTACAGCTACATTGCGCTCATCACCATGGCCATCCAGAACTCGCCGGACAAGAAAGTGACCCTTAACGGTATTTACCAGTTCATAATGGAGCGTTTTCCCTTCTACAGGGACAACAAACAGGGCTGGCAGAATAGTATTCGCCACAATCTGTCCCTGAACGAGTGCTTTGTCAAAGTGCCCCGCGATGACAAAAAACCTGGCAAAGGTAGCTATTGGACCCTCGACCCGGACTCGTATAACATGTTTGAGAACGGCAGCTTTTTGAGGCGACGGCGACGTTTCAAAAAGAAGGACGCCCAAAAGGACAAGGATGATCGACAGATTAAAGAGGCGCCGTCCCGCCAGCAGCAGCAGCAGCAGGGCCGCGATCAGGAACAGTCTGTGCCGGGATCGCAGCCAGTGCGCATTCAGGACATTAAGACCGAGAACGGCACGTCCACGCCACCGCAGGCTGTTTCGCCCACGCTCAGCACCGTTCCCAAGATCGAGAGCCCCGACAGCAGCAGTATGTCGAGCGGCAGCCCGCACAGCATCCCGTCCGCCCGCTCTATCAGCCTGGACAGCGCCGGGGAGCAGCAACATCACCATCATGGCCAGACCCCCGCGCAGGGCTTCAGCGTGGATAACATCATGACATCTCTCCGGGGCTCGCCTCAAGGCTCCGGCGAGCTCACCCCCTCGCTTGTCGCGTCCTCGCGGACAGGTATAACTCCCACGTTGTCCCTGAACTATTCTCCAAGTCAGACGTCCGTTTACAGCTCGCCCTGTAACCAGAACTCCATCTCGACTACCTCCAACGCCACCTATCATTGCAACATGCAGGCCATGAGCTTGTACGCCGGAGGGGATCGCTCGGGCCACTTGGCGACCACTACCACCGTGGATGAAACTTTGCCCGATTACTCGATCACGACCACCACGAGCCACGGGAATCTCAGCTCGGCCCAGGAGGGTCACCATCCGCACCAAGGGCGCCTCGCTTCATGGTACCTCAACCAGGCCGGAGATATCGGCCATCTAGGGGCGACGTACCCCGCGCAGCAGCAGAACTTTCATTCGGTTCGAGAGATGTTTGAATCCCAGAGAATCGGGTTGAATAATTCGCCGGTGAACGGGAATAACAGCTGTCAAATGTCGTTTCCCCCGAGTCAGCCCATCTACCGCACGTCTGGGGCTTTTGTGTATGACTGCAGCAAGTTTTGACCAAAAAGTGTTTTTTCCTTCTTGTTGTTGATTTTCCTTTTGATTGATTTTCTTCCTATTTTCTCCTACTACCCCCGTGATGGACTGAAAAGAAACAGAACACAAACACGAGTCAGACACACTTGATGTTGGTTTGTTTAAGGACAGTGTTACTTCTAAGAACACGTAAGTCTTCTCCGTTTTTGTGAGCTATATGCTGGGCTGTGTTGAAATGCGTCAGACGTTTCTGGACTTGTTATTACGTGTAAATTGCATATAGTAATTTATTTCTAAAGTGTAGCCGGATATTATGGACCAAACACCAAAAAGTGTTTCGAAATTGAATTGCATTAATTGTCCAAAAATGTTCCATTGTAACAAAGAAACGGAACATGTATAACGCCATATTCTTTCAAATTCTTTCCTTTTCTTGAAAAAGTATTCTGAAGGATCTGCATTGTTTGTTTAATAAATGACCATGTTATTTGACTTAAAATTAGGCTATGCTTGATTTTTTTTTAAAATCACTACCAGGAACAGAAGTATGTGCTATTATTGAGGAATAATGGATATAGAGCAGCATCTTGAAGATGGTGCCGTTACTTACAGCACATAAATACTCCAAATGAGCCTGTCTATGTTTTTTGCCTTATGTTTCGTTCGCTTTCCTAAAGTTCTCGTTATTATACACTTAATGTATTATGCTTAGCGAGTCAAGTAATTATATCAAGTAATAACACACGTAATAAACTCGTAATAAACGTTTATACACGTTCATTTATTTATAAAAAGAATAATAACCACCATGAGTCGCGCATACAAAAGGATCCTTGTTTACAAAGTATTCCAGCAGCTCTGTGTATGCTAGGGAAATGAGCAATATTTAATATTCCTTCATAATTTCCGCTTTACTTGCCGTTTGGGAAATTTGCGTCATATGATATTTAATAATTTGGTGTGCTTTCACTTTGATTATTGGGTGTCAACATGTCCTGTAATTGCAGGATTCAATCTGATGAGCATTAGATGAGGTCCAACTGAATTCATGGGCATATTGTTGTTGTTGTTGTTGTTATTATTATGTTATTATTTAGTAGTAATTATTATTAGAAAAAGATAATATTAACAATAATTTTAGTAGTACCTGTAAAAAAATTCGTTAGGTAACCTAAAATATGCTTAACAGTTAAACTGGTTTTATTATCGTTTTATAAATAGTAGATGTCAGAATATTATTTAAAATGGCTCAATAAACCTGACTACAATACAAAACGAAAGTCAGTAAGGGTCAGATTAAGGAGACCCCTCAAGGTGTCAACTACAATAATAATAATAGATAATAGAATAAACTGTTGCCATAGTAATGTATATTTAGAATTGAGAACGTGTTTTGCTAAAAATGTTCCTTAGTAATAATCGAATGCATCTCCACATGTCAGCTGCTCCATGTTTTGTTTACTTGCGCATTCCATCGTTTCTTTGTTAATATTGCACCAGACATGCCAAAGATACTCCAATAACCACTAGAAGATGAAACACAGCAACATGAGGGTTAAAGTGTAGCAATAGGGCCTCAAACATCGTGCTTACACTGTAAAAAGTGTCTAATCTGTAATTGTGCCCCTGAGGAGATATTTTAACCTGATCTAATCCTTAAAATGAGTTTGGTTCCAATGTATTTAGGTTGATTCAGAAATGTTAAATAATATGTTCTGATTTGAATAAAGCAAGCAAATTTTGATGTTAACACATGAAGCACAATTTTTAGATGAACTAAAATGGCGCGTCCTCAGAAATGTCGTAGCAAACTCGCATTTTAAATGAAAAACCTTATGTGTACAATTCACAAAAAAAAAAAAAAAAAAAAAAAAAAAACGAAAAAAAAAAAAAAAACGAAAGGATTTCCAACAATTGTACACACATTTAAGATCCCAAAAAATACAAATAAAATAATCTAAAAACATATTTAAAGGCCTATAAGTATGTTGCATTTGTCTGTTCTTTTCAACAAAAGGTGTTAAGCATTTTATTTTCAGGAGTGTTAAGCCATAATTATGTCTTATTTTTATTGAGTAAATGTGCCACTTTTACTGCAGCATTTAGACTTAAAAAATCCATACAATGCTCAAGTAAAGGATATGTTAAGAATATGTAATTTACTATCTGGCATGCAAATCATGCTGAAACTTGTTAATAAAAAAATATTATTATTATTATTATTATTATTTTACAGTTGTTGTTGTTGTTTTTATTTATTATTATTATTATTATTATTATTATTATTATTATTATTATTATTATTGTGGAGAAGTCTGCCGATCAGTTCTAGGCCTTCAGGTCGAATACACACGTGTTCTCATTGGCTCTGTGCGTCACTTATTTTCATTGCAAGAGCAGTTGGTAGTGATTACAACGGTTAATTAATCGGCCAATTACCTATCGTGCGTCAACAAAGCGTCTCAGATTCGCTTTTTTCTTTCGGGATGGTATGTATCCATGTCCCGTTTGGTTAAAAATGCAATTCTATTAATTTTGTCTTATAACATTTTTCACAATTTTCATGCGCATTTCAGCATATTGTCAGGCAATATATATATATATATATATATATATATATATATATATATATATATATATATATATATATATATATATATATATATATTATGAATAGATTTAAAATGAATGAATATACTTTTTTCTCTTTTGTATTATATATATATATATATATATATATATATATATATATATATATATATATATGTGTGTGTGTGTGTGTGTGTGTGTGTGTGTGTGTGTGTGTGTGTGTGTGTGTGTGTTCGTGTGTGTGTGTGTGTGTGTGTGCAATTACATTTCTCCTTTATTTCCTTTAGTTTACAGAATTTTAGAGAAAAACGGCGAAACGCTGCATGCAACAGCTACAATAAAACAAAAACAACATTATCATTTTCCGTATGAGCAAGCGTTCAAATCATGACAACTGCTTACAAAATATTAGTACGCCTCATGCGCGACTGGTCACAATGATTTTTGGTCGTCCATAGCACATTGTCTCCCCTAGAAAAGTTATAATCATGCTCATAAAAGTCATTCGAGCTTTTCCCGAGTAATAAACAAACGTCGTGTGAAGCCTAAGATTGATGGCGCCCTCAGAGAACGGACCAGGTCAGGAAGGAATCAAATTCAATCAGTGCGTAGGAATCATTTTTCATGAGACGGAAAAGGCAGAAGGGGACGGGGGTCAATGGGGAGGATGTCGGCCGCCGGAGCACCATCAACAATACCACAGGAGAAAGGCCAAATGAATGTGCTGTGTACTCCAAAAACAGTCCCTTAAATCTCCGTGATTTCCAGCTCCCCACACGAGCCGTCAGACAGAACCCCAAAAAGAGCTGGTTGAATTATAGGACGGTCCTGGTAAAGACAAGAGGCTTTCATTTGAGGAATATGATTCAGAGATCGGATTCCTGCACCATACTGGAGTTTGAGGTGTTTCAGGCGTTGTAATCTCTATCTTTTGAAACAAGCCATAATTGCGATTTTACGCATGTAATGTAGCCTGTAAAGAAAACTAAACAGCCAATAACGTCTAATTACTCGAATATTCTATTCTTAGCTGAGTGCAAACTGCAGAAGGTCTAGTTTACTTGGACAACACGTTGTTTTATGCAAATCGGAATAATGCTCTTTTGCATCAATTGGCCAATTTGAAAAATGCAAATTAAGCACCAAGTAGATAAAATACTAAATGTCTAAATATAAAATATTGTAAAGTATAGCAGAACAAACGTCATATAAAAACTAGTAATCCGCTGTTAATGCGTGAAAAAAACATGTCGAATTCGATATTTCCGATATTCTCTTCAGGGCATTTTCCGTTGTAAAACGCATATTTTTTAGCATTTGAAAATACAACACGTCAGAAGAGACTTAAATAGGCTACTACACACACCGGATGCCCTGTAAACACAATATTTGTATATTCTTGCATTGCCACATTTGGTTCGATAATTCATTTACATCGTAAAACCGTCTATTTTGCGGGTTTTTATTTTTTTATTTTTTTATTTTGTTGATCACAAATGTTGGCAATTGGTTTGCATCCATGTTTGTGTTCAGGTTCTTAGCTCGGCCATTTTGAAGATAGACCATTACGATCAGCATTATTTCTATTCTGAAATACAGCTTTAAGATAGGACCCATATTCCGTTCTCCACCTGCAAATGGTTCCGCTACATTCCTGTAAGCATTTCCATCAGACACCCCAAACAAAAGTGATTGTGTTCAGCATTCCTTTGACATGTCTCTCGTCAAAACACCCCAAGTTCAATTTCCGTTTTCAGTTGAGAGAAAAATATTGACGCAACTAAAACAAAATATCACACTTTATTTTAAAAGATCGTGAATTGATTATGCTGATCTAAAATGTACTTTCAGATCTCTCTATGTGCAGCTTTGCGTTATAGAACTGTGATTAAATGAAAACAAACTAAAAATGAAACCAGTGTTCTTAAGAAGTAACTATTTTTTGCAAGTAATATACAAGCCTATTATATCTACACTTTCATGTAAAATGTAAATAATATTTAATATCTGTATAATAAATCTTACATTTTGAAGTCAGTGTTATTTGGACAGAGTTGAATATATATAAATAAAATAACGTTTGTCTTCTCATTTATCAATCACAAATGCAAGTCTTTTTTTTTTTTTTTTTTTTTTTTTTGAATGGAGAGAAACTCAGTCACGCATTTCTATTGTTACTGAACTATATTTATTTTCAGATCTGCGGTCGTTATTGCACCGATGAATGAATATTACATTCTGTTTACGTATATATCCATTTCAATGTCAAGATTGTAATAATCTTTTGGCAATTGTGGTCTGCTGAACATATAGTTCATGGTAATATGTGCTTCTGCCAGCATTAAAATTAGAAAAATAAATGGATTTCAAATTCAATCAAATTCTAGTTCTTTATCAGTTTATTCCCACAACAGAAAACAGTTCACACATCCGTGAATGTCTATATTTTCTGATGGCATGTATCGTCAAACGGGACAGATTAAAAATGACTTGGTTACTGAAATATTGATAGCTTGTTTGTTATTGCGCACGCTGGTTTAGCGTCATTAGGGTGAACAATCAACCAAAACATCCGCCGATCAGCTGATTTACGTCCTTATTTCGGGGACGAGTCGGCGGTGTGAAGTTATTTTATTTTTTTTTTTGAAAAATAAAAATAAAAAAGGTAAATGAATAACTCATAATTAGCTCAATTTATTATTATTATTTATTTATTTTTACAAAAAAAAAAATGAAATACAATAAATTATAATATTAATAAGAGTGCCCACCTAATGCAAGTTTAGTAAGCCATATTGATGCGTTCTGATAGCTTCAGTTGAAAGAAATATTTGACGGAAACATTTAACTTTATAATTGAGTGCAATAACAATGTCATTCCAAGCTATTTTCATACATTACATATCAATTACACAGTCTTCATTGTGCATTCATTATATTAGTTTAGTTAAACGTTTACATGGACACCGTAAAGTGACCCTCTGATAGCCAACTCAGTCTCAGTGAATGCTCATCCGCGATCAATGTCATTCATTTAACCCATTTAACCTGGATCCGTCCGTTTCTATTCCCTGCTTGAGATAGGACAGAAGAGTTAAGGTGAGAGAAAGAGAGTGCACCTGTATGCTTGACTGAGCGCTGAGGCGGAATGGAAAAGTGCAGCGTCTCAAACTCACAGTTGGTGCATAGAGCCCAACCTCAAAGCGCCATCTGTTTCCAATTATGAGTCCACATAGACGCAGGCTCTGTCTGACAGTCAAACTGCCAGTTAAAGGCTCAAAGACTTGTCCTGAAAAAATATCCCACCCCGTTGCCTTCTTTTTAGCATACTTCGAACCCCACCATTTTTCTATTTAAGCTGAATAAATGGCTTCCCCACGGATGAAGCTCTGCAGAATAGATTTTGGGACTTGAATTCAACAAGTTCAGGTTACGGAATCAAACTAAGGTCACACTCGTCAACCATTTTTCACTCTTGTTGAATGCAACAAATCAACAGAAAGCTTACTGTAAGCTTGTTTTCTACCAACAAAACATGAACAATTAACCAAAGAAGTGAGTCAACACCTTTAATGGCATAAAACCCTCATATCCATCCCCACACGCCCTAGCTGCTGCCCGTTTGGAAGGCGCTCTTCGCCTAGAATAAAGGGACCAGTGTGGGTTTAGACTTCAGGGGAACGGCCGAGCCCACCGACCTTTGGATAACCCAAACACCCTGGCACGAAAATGCGCAGCTCAACACAAGCTCGCCTTGAGCCCAAACCCTCAACCCACCTCACGGGCTCATGTACAGCCAGTCTAATTATAGCCGCTTTTACCTGAATATCTCGATTCTGCTCCTTTGACACAGAAGATTTTGTCTCCAATTTAATTTTACGATCAGATTTTCCCCCCTGACGTCTTGGCTGCCCTTTCCCATTTTAATGACCTCAACCAGAAGGGGGAAAAACTTGATCATTTGTGAGAGGTCCTGATGAATGAAACCTGTGCTCTTTTAAAGAGCCTTTAAAGTTCTTCATTGGACAATGATTTCTGTTTAGTATGAATAGGCTAAGGTTAATACGAGTTCAAATAGATACCTCGATGAATCGTGAAATAACGAATATGCCGCTATAGAAATTTGTCCGCTTACGCATTTGTTTGAATTCTGTAGATTTAAAGCCAGCTACACCGAATTCACATTCATGTCTATACTATGCCATTCAGATCGCCTAAGACTTCGCAAACCGGACAACACCAGCTTGATTGAAGTTAAATGTACTCAAATTAGCAAATAAATATGACAAGTTTTTCTACTTTAGGACTGAAACATGATGACGCATTAAAAAGATCCAAAACGATCATAAATAGCATTTACTGACAAACTAGAGTAGAAATATGTACATGTTTGAATTGAGCACAAATGTAGAATTTACTTAATATTTTCAAGTTCAAACTAAAACAAACTTATTCAATGTAAAAACGACTACATTTACTTCACCACAAAAGACACGTTTCATTTCACTTCCTGTGATGTGACCTTCAGTTTTTAAGTAGTCAAATATACTATTTCCACTGTAATCTCATACATAAATGTTTTCTTCTTATTATCATTATTATTATTTACTCACATTTCTTGCAGTTAGGCTGACTATTAAAAGTCACTGATCTGAAAACATCTTAATGTTTCTATCATACACAAGAGCACTAATTAGGCACAGGTATTATAAATACATGCATATATAGATAAATATGAACAACGCTACTATGATTAGGTTGTAGTGACTTTAACCAGAACAAATAACCCGTTCTAATCTTTTGTAATCTTTCGCAAGTCTCCAGAGCTGGCAGAACAAATACAACCATAAACTCCAGTCATCAACTTTAAAACTAGAGGTCAGTACTTATTTTCTCTTCATTTGCTTATAAGATGTTATTATTCTGAGATGTTTCACTGAGAAATCCTGGATCTGTTTTTGTGACCAGGATCAGTAGAAACACGCGGGATATCTGAGCCTGCATCTCTTCCTCTGCTTTGAAACACATTATATTTACAGGTGCACAGATCTTGGGACATGGTGTTAGATGGGATTTTGTTTTTTGGAAGACTCTTCTCCAACAAACGTGTCAGTTGCCAGAGAGCGTGAGGGTCAAAAATACCATTTGTTGTTTTGCTGAAAAGAACAATGACAGTGTTTTCTGCCACCGACAATTTGTGTCATACTTGTTGAAAAATGCTGGGGAATGATTTGATGGAAAGATTTGATAAACTGTATATAAACATCCTTAAAACTCATCTCCAAAAGTACCGTGCTATTGTCCTCTTTTCTTTCTTTTTTAAAGAGAGCATTTTTGGTTTATCATCAAGAGACCTGCGAGTGTTGTAGACTCAAAAAGTCATTACCCTTGTGAAACTGAATTTGAGAACGTGTTTACAAGCAACTGAATATCTTAACGTTTAAATCAGTTTCATTGAGCCAACATAATTTAGTTGGATTCGGTCAAATCAATGTACTATAGTAGCTTTAACTCAACTTCATTAGGTTTGTCCAAATCAACTTACTAAGGTTTTATTTGATTAATTTTCTTATGTTAGTCCAACTTCATTTAATAGTATATGCCAGCAAGCAGGTCAATTTAATTGCGACTACTTATTGAGCTAAGCAGCGCTCGAATCAAGTATCACATTGGTAACCCTCCAAGCTCTCTTTTTAACCGAACATTAAACATGAACAAATATTCTCCTATTCTCATCTTGCTCAAAAATGCATCAAATAACACTTCATTTCAACATTTGTTATCCCTGTCCAGTCCCATGCAAAGCCCCTGCGCAGTTTCATCAATGCAACATTAACACCACAAAAAGTATTATGTTGTCAAACTCAAATAAATGAAGTAATCTTCAATTTGACAAATTTAAATGGATATAACGCAATAAAAATGACCAAACGTTCACTTTAGGGTTAGATTCATAGTAAAACACTAAACGTGCACCATGTTACTTTCTCTTTCAGGTTATAAGGGTTTTAGACTCCACAAAATGTTTTTTAGTAAAAACAAAAAAGTCGTTCTTAGCGGTATGTTTCACAAACGTTGATATAATGTTCCCATTTTCATCTGCTATGTATAAAAGAGGTTCCGAAGCATCCTACCTGTCCGTAAACTGCCTAATAAAGTGTCAAGTACAAAGGGTGATGTTGTTTTAACCTACCCTACTGCTGTGGGTTGTGCAGTAGGTGGGGTAGACCGCAACACCAATAAAAACATCAGTTTAAATGATTAAAGGCCTACATGAACTGACTGAGATAATCAAATTTGTTTGTTCAAAATATTATGCCTTTTGCCATCAGCACTCGTGTCCTGATGCCAATCATAAACAGGACTGTATCTCCAGATTATGACTTTATAAGATGACAATAGTGCAAACAAACAGAAGCAAGAGCTTCCTTTTGCTGCTGTATCCGCGTGTCAGGGTATATTTGTGCAGGGGGCTTCCCAGCTCAAGAATATTCCATGTTTCCACGCTGATTATGATCTGTCGCTGTGTCCAGAATACCAGGAAACAAGGATTTACCTTCTCAAGCTGGCTGACATAAACAGACACACAAATATATATGCATATACACACAGAAAAAGGATGTTCAAATGGAAAAATAGATTTCCAAACACTCCCTAGGCTTCCATTGGATGTGGAAACAGATAGTCCCGCCCCAAAACTCCTGCCATTGGTTGAGCTAATATTGCTTTATAGGACTGCTCACAGATTTCCCATTTGTACCATGGCAGGGGAAGAGTCATTCATGTTTTTGAGTCAAGCGCAACCTGATTTGTTAGGGTTAGGATTGGGTAATAGTTTCTCTGATGAATCAGGTAGCGCTTTCGTGATGAATAGTAGCCTACTGTATCATCCAATCAAGTATCACTTTCCTCATGAATATAAATTACACTTCCCCAGCCATCCTATATTTTTGAAAACTTCGGAGTTGGGTTTCTCAAACATCAGATTTTTTGACAGAGCAACAGTATTTACACTTTTTGGGGACTCAAGCTACAGTGACTTACTTGTCTCCACACATTTAAGCCCAGATTGAAGAAATCAATTAATGAAGTAACAGTGCAAGAATTACCCATGGAGAAATTTAGCCCAGGGCAAAGAACAGCATTCACCAAAGGCCACAAGTATCAGAATATTCACTTAAGAATCTCAAGTGAGTAGATGCATGTTTCAAATAATTTATCAGGAATTATGACCAGATGAGACAATCATCATATGGATCCAATTTGGGGCTACACCGGTAACCTCAGACAAACCAAATATGTCCTGTTATATCAAACCCAACCGACCTTTACAGGGACTACTGATACATGCAGTGGTGAAACTCAATAAAGAGGGTGGGGGTCCAGGAGAAATACTTAAATTAAATCTGTTCAATTGAAACATTTGGCAGAGTTCACTTATATTGTACTTTTTATAATGTCTCCCGGAATGCATACTGCACATAATACTGGCTTAAGTTACAGGTAAGACGGAAGGTAAAATCTAGGAGAAATGCAGTTATATGCCAATTCCGATGGTCTAAATTCGAAATGGACACTTGATAGTCCCTTACTGATGTCACTGAGGTATGGCAAAACTCCATGTTTCCCTTTGTCCTTCTCTCTTACACCCCCAACCCCCCTAAAAGCACTTAAACACACACACTCAAGCAAGACCTTTCCATAGTTGCGTTAAGGACAGATGTTGATCTTGACCATTCACAGACATACACAAAAAACACAAGTACAATAAATAAATATATTTAAATATATATATATATTTGTCCATTCCAGTTTGTTCAGAAACACAGATTTTTCTTTTGGCACCCCTAGTACACTTAGTACACCATTGTTTGTAAATATATAATAAAGTTTGAAATAATGAAAGTACATCATGTTTTATTTGTTGATGTACCATCCAAAACAAGCTCAGGCAGCTTGATGTAGGTTGTCTCCTCACATTTAATCACGTGCAGGATATGAATTATAGATATCTAAATTATATATATTTTTGATGTAAACAGTGGAATTACTGCTAATGAAAGTTGTAATTCTTAATACCAGTTTTGCACTTGAAAAAAATGACATCATTACTCACAGAAATACCCATTCTTGATAGAATTGTTTTTATTTATATTTAAGAAGATATTTGTAATTGTGTTTAGAACAGCAGTGAATGAACTAGTGACAACGCATTTACGATAAAGAATTGATTTTTTCACTAATGCAGATGATATTTTTGATATTAAGAATGGGTATTTCCACGAGTAATGATTTTTACATCAAGAATTCTTTTTTTTTTTTTACTAGAGCAGAAACTAGTACTTTCACTAGTAGTTATTCCATTGCTGACATTAAAAATGAACATTTTCACTTGCAGGAGTTCTCATACTAAGAATGAATACTTTAACTAGTGAAAACTGAGGTTTAGATATCTATAATTCATATTCTGTATGTAATTGAAAGTCCAAACGGCTTGCAATATCCTCACACAAATCCGCAAGCATCTCAGGCAGCAGGTAAAAATGCACGAATCAATTTTTTTTGTTACTGTAACATTTGACAATGCTGTTAAAATGTGTAAAATAATGAAACTTGTGGAAAAATGTAGAATTACGACTGCTTCGTATGTACTTGAAGGAATTCAAGTGTTAAAGTCAACATGAAATGGCGTTCACAACAAGTTTAACTTCTGTAATCTGCTGTATTTCAAAGTGAGACGGATATTCAACAAGCAGAAATGACCTCCCATTATATTTGCACCCTCCTCCCTCAATTTCTGATTTCAAATTTCTGACACAAGAAACCTTCACTTTACCTTAGTACACTTGAAAAGTGAATATGGCATCTGTACGGTGTTGAGAATTTTGATTCATTTTAACAAATCATTCCAACAGATGCTTCATTTCAATAAAAAATCCAAAAGTCCCCGTGCAGAATTTTTGTGTTTCATTTCTGTAGTAAAATGACAGTTTATCAATATGTTTTCACTATTTGGACAAATAGATTTAATCAATGTTGTTTATTTTTCCAACATGATTAAGAACATCACTCTGTTCCATATATTAACAAGAATGTTAATTATTAATGATTATCATTATTTCCAAAATTGTTAACAATATCACATCTCACAGTTTTACTCCCAAGTCATCCTTTATGGTTGAGTGATACACTTTGTGAATTGTTTGGATTGAGTCATTCAAATAAATCGATTGAAGCGAATGATTCACAAATCGGACATCACTAGTACTACCAGTACTATATAGTCAAATTTCGTAAAAGCACAATTAAGTATCCATAAACAAAAACTATACTGAGTTCTGTGTAGAGCTTCCACAAACTGCATTATTGTCAAGACGTCTACAGGAAATTGCTTATTCAAACTGGTTGTTCAAAACGGTAGAAGGTTGATTTAATTGTGTTTGGTGACTCTCACGAATACAGCTATAGACAAGCAACAGATTTTCCCTTTTCATACTTTCTTAAAACTGCCTAAATCCCATAAATGAGATGTCATCTTAATGCCAGAGAGTTCGTGAGGGTAAGTTTCATCATAGAAAGAAAAAAAAGTTCTGTCAGACTTTAGAACCACAAGATCAAAGACAATGCCAAGCACAGCTCGACCCCCTCTTCAGTGTCTGCTCCAACACAGCAGCATAGGGGAAAACCAGAAACTTCAAAGGCCAGACAGAGAAAGTCATTTTCCTTATCTTAATTGATGCACAATTTTAATAATGACCTTACACTTTTGGGACCATGTCAGGATGGGAGGGGGTGGGCAGTCTCAAAGAGCTGCAAGTCAAATGAAGTGGACGTGAAATGGGCTGTATATTTCACAAACATTTGGAGGAGTCTAAAACCCTAATAACCTGAAAGAGAAAGTAACATGCTGCACAATGCAACCACAACTGAATAAAAATACTTTACACTATCTCATCTGTACTTGAGAGGCAAATATATATTGGCTTGTTAGGACATGTACAGCATGTTATTCTGTAAATATGCACAAGTCGTAGAATACATTTGTTTTTCTTTGCTATTTTAGTTATCACTTTCACAATGGAAGGTTGACTATCATACAATTATGGCTCTTCATGTCTGTCATAGAGCACAATTGCTACACTTTAAGCACTCTGACCTTTGACCTGCAGTGTTTCAAGTGACTGTAGCGGTCTTCGACACCGCACTGCCAAAGCGCTTCCACTGCCAAGAAAAATAAACAGCAGATCTTGCCTTGCTTGAGAAGTGCTCTACAGAGGAGCTGTCTGATTATCTTCAAGCCTCTTGCAGCTCCTTTACTGCTTTTGTGCTAACACATCCATCTTATACTCATATTGAGCTGGCAAAACAGAACAGATCAGGGTTGGTTGTCACATGGGCTATATATCTGTAGATTTAAGGTTTTGAGTCAAAAATGAAATTAAACATCTAGCATTGCTATTGTAGGTAGGATTCAAATATTTCATTTAAAAAACTCCTAATAATTAAAACTTTTTTAAACATCACGTAAACAAAGTTTAGCTTACATGTTTTCAGTGATGTCTTTAGACTAGCACTGTTACAGGGTCATTATCTGCACACCAAAGCAAAAGAAATCAAGCACATGCTATTTATCCAACATTACATTCTTGTCCTCCATAGAGACCCATTCAGTACTGAATTAATTCACTTGGAACTCCACAGAGGTAAACAGAGCTAAGGTGAGGTGGTGAGTGGTTAAAGATGGCCGATAGCTGATAGGTCGCAGTTTTAAACCATGCAATGAGCAATCCATCATCATTGTACCCTTGAGCAAGACACTTACCCTCAAGTTTCTCAAGTGGGACTGAACCTGTAAACAGTGTATTGTAAGTATACTGCAACTTGGATTGAAACATTACATCTCTTCAGACAAACTGAATAAAGGACAGCAGTCTGGCTCTGGAAGGATAAATGAAATAGGTTTGACTTTTTAACTTATAAGCCTTTAAAGACAGACCAACCATGAGTTTCTAGGTTGTTAATCAATACTTCTGTTGAAGCCAACAGTCCGCATTATTTCAAATTAATTTAAAAAACAAAAACGTATTTAATAGCCAACTCTTGTTGAAGAACTACACTACCCATGATTCTGAAGATAAAGCATGCCCAAAAGAGCTCTGCAGCAACCGCAAACTCCCATGACACACTGTGATTGTAATCAAGTCATTCTCCCTACACTCTCAAACTACTTATATATTTGTAAATTATCTGAATTTTAATAATTTAATAAAAAAAAATGTTTATTTAAATATAGTGTTTCTGTACTAGAGGTCGACCAATAGTGAATTTTGATGAAACCGATAACTTAGGTGGTGGAAAAGTCTGATAACCGATTAATCAGCAGATTAGTTTTCATACTCAATTCACAAAATGTTTCAAAATGTTTTTAGTCGGCACAGACGTTGAGGCCAGAGTCTAAAATGAATAAAATCCCAGATGTAGTTTATTTTTCAAAAAAAATCCCAATAATTATCAGAAAAAAAGATTTGATGCATAAAGTGCGACTTTTAATACTAAACATGCCTGAAATACACCAGGGACTCTTATTTTGAAATAACATAGATTTGACTACATTACAATACTCTTTATTTAATATTTTCCAAATTAAGCTTTTTATAGCCTATACAGTATATTATTATTATTCACAATATGATGTTGGAGATATAATGTATGTTCTGACAATGAACACATTTAAATAGTCACATTTTTATTTTAATGCCATCGGTTTGATTTTTAAAAACATAATTTTCAGTGGGAACATGGAGGAATAAAAAAAAAAAATATCTGCAACTATCAACATTGAATTTTGCAGATAACTAATAGTTCTATCAGGAAGACTCGCAGACATGAGTGAAATTGAAGATGACATTTATTTGATGGATATAAAACAGAAAAGTAATGTCTCTCTTTGGCATAAGCCCCCATCTGGCACTGCAAAGAAGGTGTACTTGGAACCATCATATACTGCCGGAGATAGGAGGCAGGGGCGAGGAGCCTACCCCCATGCAGGACGGGACTCAACAGGTGGTGGTGGGGTGGTGGAGGTTGCCGTGATAGCACACTGAAACAGCAATGTGATAGATTGTGAGCAGACTTATAAAGCAATGACTTACATGTGATTGGCTGGGAATTACACAGCTAATGGTGCGATGATGTACAGCTGCTAGACTTCCCGCTAGAACTACGCTGCGCTTACATTTCCAAAAAACAACTATCAGCGCCAATTAATTAATAAAGATATATTGGTCTACCTCTATTCTGTACTGTACTGTAAACTCAAAATTTGTAATTTCTGGAAATATCAAGTTGTCTCAATTAAGTATTACTTGAAATGTAGTTTTGCCTCATAACTCAAATTTCAATTGAAGTACAAAATTGAGATTGTAGGGAATACCCACAATGCTTGCTGCTTCAATTATTTAATTATGTTTCTTGGTCATATACATGGGGGCATTTATATAGTCGTTATTAAGAATTCATAGATGTGTTAGTTCTTTTATTGTATTTTTTATGTTGTTTTGTTCCAGAATAGTTGTTTCGTGTGATGTATCTATATGTCTGTTGTTTAGTATTATTTCAATTTGAAGTATCAATTATGCTACCATTTATCTACTTTGATGGACTCATAAAGTTATCATTCAAAGTGTACTAAAAGTAAAACCTCCAGTAATATCATGCAACAATTTGACCACACACCTGGGATGTCCTACTCTATTTTATGGCTGGATACACTAATGATGTTCAAAGCATTGATGGTGTGTTTCTTCAGATTTTGAATGACATGTTTCAAACTAACCTTTGGCTTTTGTGTAATACTACATGGTCTTATCAAGGCTAATAAATGTAAAAAAAACATGCTAATATCAATTCACAGAAAATAGGTGTAATACCTCAATATGACTTAAGAAGCATTATATAAATTCCAAAGAAATATAACAACATTGTTTCAAAGTATAATATGTAGGAAATATTTGCAACTGTCTTTTCTGGCGGTGTGTTTGGCTGGCACTGCTCAAAGAAACCCATACAGGAACAATGTGCCTCAAGGCCAAAACTGAGCAAAAGTTTCCTCATCTCATTTCATGAAGACTGGCATTATCCAATCAAGAGCTTTCACTGCAAACACATGAACGGCGGTCGAGAGCCAGAGGTCACTCAGCTCAAGAAGACAACCTTCACAAACAAGGCGAAGTGGGAAATACTGAGAGGAAAAAAAGGAAAAGAGGGGGAAGAGTGGAAGATTTGACTGTCAACTCTTTCTTCCACACCCAAAACTGTCATTGCACAACCCCATCTCACCCTCTGCTTTCCTGTTCTTCTTCCTGTCATCAGTCAAAAGTCAATCTGAAACGTTATTTACAAGCTACTCATACTTTAAATACAAACTAACTCATGCAAACAACCTAATGAATAATTAGTTAGCTACACTATAAACTGCTCATAAAAAGTGAATTGAAGCTATTTAAGTATTTAAGATATTTAAATGTATGTATAATGTTACAGTCAGACATTACATTAATGTAAAGTCATTTACAAATGCATTATAAACAACTGATATGCAGTTATAACAACATGAGGGTGACTTTCATGCAATTCTTGTCAAATAGTGAGCATTTTAATTAGTATAAATACACTTATTCATACTTATATTATTCCAAAACATAAAATTTCCAAATGTATAATTTATGTCACAATGCAGCAAAAGTAGACTATTATAGTGAGATTAAAAGTAGGGATTATGTCATTTTGTACAATGCTTTGTGTTTATATTCACCACTGTAATGTCTTGACTCACTTGTGTTGTCACTTTCCTTGTCACGTTGATGTCAAAAGAATGGTGCTAATCGTACTGTCCCAACTTAACTAGTCCTAGGTATCTAAAGTCCTCTGCAAAAACACTTATCAAGTCTTCATGCTCATTCATAGCATATATCATATAATAAGTCCTGATGACCATTAAACCATACTGAACTGCTATAAATATTCATTATTGTACATTCTATACATTAATGAATGCTTCATATGTGTCCATTTCACATTAAGACACATTAGGTTACTAATGTTGAATAAGTGTCATTAAACTTATGTACAGAAAAAAGACTCACTATTTGGCAGGTATTGAATGAAAGTCTGTCATTGCAATGATTTAGAATACATTTGTAAATTATTTATTAGTAATCAATGAACAACATGATCATGTTATGAACATATTTATAACACTTTACAGAGTAATGTTGAGTTTACTTCATCTATCTTATATAAACTATTAGAGGATTGCTTTTTGCAATCAGATCAGTATTTATCTGGCTACACCACTCCTTATTCCTGAAAAAGCTACACTATTATGGAAACGACAGCACTACTGTCAGGCTATTGAAAAATGTAAAGTTGGAAAGTAGTATTGTTGCTCATTCAGTGACGGACGTAAGCTAGCAGAAACTACGAAGTATTCATTATTTTGTGTCTTTGTATTTTACAGGTCTGCATGTGTAAACTTTTTTGCCATATTTCTCCTTCCATTCAACATAAGAAGTGAAAATCCCATCAGATTTCCTCTGCAGTGGCGTTTGCTGAAACATACTTATCTTATCACCTGCTGAAATCTTGTGTCTTATCGTGCCCAAACAGGGAGCCAGCGGCAGGTAAAGAAAGTGTGTCTTTACCCTTCCCTCATGTCAACATGATGAATTCATATTTGTAACATTCAAACATTTTATTAAAGGAATATTTCACCCAAAATGTTCTGTCATCATCTATTCACCTTTATGCTGTTTCTATCTATCTATCTATCTATCTATCTATCTATCTATCTATCTATCTATCTATCTATCTATCTATCTATCTATCCATCCATCCATCCATCCATCCATCCATCCATCCATCCATCCATCCATCCATCCATCCATCCATCCATCCATCCATCCATCCATCCATCTAGTCCGGAGTTTCCTCAATTTGGGGCACTTTCATGTTCCAGGGGTTGGCACGCTATTTTATCCATATATTTTTGAGACATCCATACATTAACATTAACCGACATTTCAATTAGAAGCCTATTTTGCATGCTTTCCAATTCACTAAATTGGGCTTCTGTTTGACACTCAGGTCTAATAGGATTGGGAGATATATACATGTACTAAAGCCGTTCGCGGGTAGGAAAGGCACAGGTATCGGTCCATGCAGCGCAGCAGATGGCAGTCCAAGTTACAAAGGTTTTGGTACTTCAAGAATGAACAGAGTGACCTTGATGAGTTTGCAGGTTAGTGTATGAAACTGGTGTAACTGTGCAAACTGAACGAGTAGAAATTACGACATTTATTGTGCAATTTCTATGTATGTGGCACTGTCAAAACACAAAACGACAAACTTGTAACAGAAAATACATCCTGTAGGCTCTATGAAAGACATATACACAATCTATAATCCAGTGATGGCTAGAGTTAATAATCTATGTCCTTTGATAATGATGTGGGATGATTTTAACAGAAAACTCCATGGTGCTGCAGAATTTTGAGCAGCCTCCAGAGACGGCAAGAGGCAATATTTGAACACGGCATGTTGTCCGCTAGACACATCCGGTGCGCGGCCCCCTTTAATTTAGCCTGCCGCTCACACTTTTCTATTGTTGTGTTGTGAAATATGTTTGTAAAAACTATTGTGTAACAAGCAGCACTATTTATATCTAAAAGAAATGATCATATATATCGCATTTATCCCAGGTGTAATATATATATTATTTTTTTATTGGGTGTCAATTCCAATCAAGCTGTAATGTTGCAAAAAGAGTGAAAATTCTTACTTAGAACATTTAAAATTGTTTATACAAAAATTATTTAGTACTTAGAACAGGTAAAATTGTAGCTATGAAATTAGCCGTAGCGAGACTATAAAGTTGGCCATTTTTATTACAGAAACGTTAAAAATGTAATTACCATTAGCGTCATATTCAGCACAGAATTCCACTAATTTCATATGTGCTTGAACTGTGGTGGCACAAAAATGAAATAAATCTCCTGTGATGCAAGTCTATAAACTGTTGGACATTGTTAGTAGACAAATTAAATAAACAAGAGTGTGAAAAATGTTTCAATGAGACTTTACTTTCTAGAAGTCCACAGTGCTAAAAACGCCCAAAGTTGAAAAATTGTGTAATGGCATTTTGTTTGCAATGTCTTCTAAAATGTAAAGCATTAAAATAGTCAAGCTAAATTACATACTTTCTTTTCCTCTCATGTGTTTGCTCTTTTCAGACACCTCTTTTGAGACAAGCAGTAGCTGCCTTTTCCTTCCCTTCCTCACTGTGTGTGTGTATGTGAAAGAGAAAGAGAGAGAGCATATGTGTGTGTCAGGAGTGATAAGAGAGGTTAGAAGTTAAACAGCACGAGCAGTCTGGGTCTGTACAGGAAATCAAGGCCGATCAGCAGAGCTGTCTGTCAGCATGAGGGTCCCGCCCACCAGACCGCCAGCCCAGCAGAACAATGGCAGCAGGGGAAACATTACAGACCAGAAATCACTGCTGCCAGTAACACTGGAGATAAACACACACACACACACACACACACACACACACACACAAATGTTGACTCATACACATACTCACAGGGTCTAATAGCTAGACACTTACAGTGGCCCCAAAAAGCAATTGAAATCACATCTTTTGAACACTTTCTCAGAGCTAACTTCACTTTTCTGAGCCTCTTTTGCAATGATTTTTATTGATCTAGTGTGGTAGTGATTATTAGTGCATGTTTGAAGTCAGTTCCCCTCAAGTTCACACAGGTTTCCTAGCAGAGTAATCACAAGTGGAGTTTAGCACATTAACTAGGATCTCTTAAATGTGTCCATCTTTTCTTTGTTGTTGTTGTTTCCCGACCCTTTCATCCAATGGCTGTCAAGTGGTTAACCCTTTATCATTAGCTGAGGCAGGAATTACACATGTTTAGCATTAATTCAAGGCCTATTTGAAATACAAATTTGCCATACAAATGAAACTAGACATCCTGACATCGTCTAATCAGCAGTGGCTCGACAGCCCAATGCGCCCATGTTTTTGTGTGTCAGGCTAGTATGTGCTGTAGCAATGCTAATACATTCCTGCAGTGGCTTCCATTACTAGACAGGAAATCTAAAACCAATCATCCAATACAAAGTGAGGGTGAGATACACTGTGAAAACAAACAAAGCACACTAGCTTGTTGATTTAATGCGTTTGTGGACACGATTGCTGAGAAAACTCTGAGCCCTGCCAAGAAATGAATATAGCATTCCACTCCGACTTTCTCTCATCTATGTGGACAATAATGATTCAATCCTAGTTGAAATAATACATAAATATGCTTGGCATGGGATAACGTCAATTTTTCAGGGTTAACCTTGTGGAAGGGCTGTGGTACACTTTTTACAAATAACTGATACATTGAAACATAAGACAAGGGAAACATGAGACAAACTGTTGTGTTTCAAAGTTGTGTTTCCATTTTCAATGTGTGAAAAATTATCAAAACTTCAAGCACACCCTCCGCATTAGTCACCGTAAACTGCGATTATGGGTAGTTGATGCTTGACATATCTTTGAGCTTTATTTTATTTATGTTAAAACTAAATGAATGTATAATGAAAAGTGTACATTTTTAGTTGTTTTTTAAAAAAATTGCAATCACTTGTTTATTCGAAATGCTCCTGCAGTGTGACAAATATATGAAAACTGTGGCGACATTTTAGCAAAATGACATTACGTGATATATCACAGTCAAACCACGGACATCACAACAGTTGTGAGGTGAAATGTCCACTGTGTGATGCTAAAGAAAGATTTAAATCGACAAAACCTACCTTTCTACCGTAAACCTTAAAACGAATCACAAATAAGAGTGTAATCGGTGCATATTATTACAGCGTATAGAATGTTAGCGCATTAGCATTATGAATTCACAATGTAAACAAGACAAATTGCACATTTTCTACGGCATATATATTATTTAAATCATCCTTGAGTGGTTAAAACAACTTCTTTTACTGACCTCATGTGAACTCTACTCATAGAATGAGGCATACAGTCATTGATAACACATTGTAATATCACATTAGTGTCTTGATAGTCCTCATATTTAAACGCACTTCTAAACGCCTCCCACAGCGCTGTGGCGGGTGTCTGAATGTTTGGAAACAATATACCATTGCTCGGCTGTTTAGAACTGCTGTTTACCCTTGATTGAAGAACAAATAAAAACGTCTCTGGAAGTATATCAGGGCATAAAGTGTTTATGAATCTGCCGTTTTACTTGTGATTTGTGTGTTAATAAAAGTTAATAAAAGTCTTTGTTGTTGTTGCACCTCTAGTGTACATTTCACCAGGAAACTGCAGCAATACATACAACGAGCCATGTAAAAAATATTTTTGGAAAAATGTAGGTACAGTATAGCAATATAGATTCTATGAGACCAGTTTGCTTATGTTTAAAAGCACAAATATTCCATGCTATAAAATCTGCATGCATAATAACTACAAAAAAATTCAATAAAAATGCTTTCAAAATAGGAATGTCACAAAGCAGGACATTTCAAATTGAAAAAAGTATTTAATGACAACCAACCATATACAGCCTGAAATATGTCAATCTTAAGTAAACATTACTACGCACTGACAGTCCCAGAAATACATTATGGTCAGTGGACATAATGGGAGATCGCACAGTATGACATCACACCCGTTTAGGGATGGGGTACTGAAAGTCACCGTTTATCACTGGCAACTGAACATTTCGAGAATCATAACATCCTGACAGGAAGATCTTGTGGAAAATCATCAGATGGTCTTTGATGAGATGCTCAGCTCACTCTCGGACGGGATCCAAGTCATTGTGCTGCTGAATGTTCACTGATCCGCCGTCCACTGTGGCTACTTAGTCTTTTTATTCTGCTATGTTACAAGATAACGGGTTTATACGGTCTGTATCAACCCCCCTTATTTTGCTAATTAGATTTAAACAATAAAGGGGTCATTAAATTGTATTTTTAGTATCGTCCCTGAGGTCCACTGATAATGTTATTAAGGTTTTCTTGCTACAAAACAGTCATCATTTTGTAATATATGATTTTCCTCCCTGTCTCTGGCACTCTGTCTAAAACACTCAGTTTTGGCATTAGCGCCTCCTTAAAACGTAAACGGCCACTGTTATGATTGGCTAACATTGTGCAGCTCCTCAAAATCAGCCATATTTGAAACTCAATCGGAAGAGAATGAACAATCTCAACAACATTATAAAACTAAATTTCAGGGTTTACACATGACACATACCCAACACATTTCATCTGAATATATTAATCTGTTTATCTCAAGCACAACTGTTAACACTCAGCAACTCAACTCAACTCTAAACTATCAAACAATCATGAAATATTAATTAACGAAACGGTTTACTTACTGCTTTGCATCGGTCCAATTGTTTTTAACTGCCCCATCCTTCAATAATAGCTGCTTTGCAAAGCTTGAATCATATTATGAAGCAATCCACACTGAAATGAGCCCAAAAATATTCAATCTACGCTGAAATATGATGACGACACATCCGCATGATGCACACACATAGTCCAAAGCACGGTGTGAACTAGATGCTAACACATACAGAATTACATCGCCGGTAAAGCACTTGCATGAATTCTTCTGTTAAACGTGTGCATTATTTAATATGTAAATTGTTTAAATGGTTGTTGTAGAATTTTAGAGTTTACTGCATTATGATATCATGACAACGAAGTTGTTAAATTGGCTATAACTTTACACAGAAAAGGTTATGTTAGATTTTTTATCACACTAAATCATGTAAACACACATATTGTGCCAACAACTGTTCAAAGTTACACTTATGTGCTCATAACTATTGAACCATAAGACTACAATCAAAGTATTTTTCTTCTTTTTCCCTTGATTCCTTGGCTCATGCTGAGTCGATTGCATATGGTTTCAATTTCCACCTGACTAGATTTTCCGCCATATTTAATTTTCAGAAAAATCTACTTTTTCAAACTTCTCCTAGACCATATGTCCAAAATGCACAAAATTTGTGAAATATCATCTAGAGACACTGGGAACAAAACGTTATTAATAGGTTTCTGATAGATCAAACCCTATTTGAATAACGCTTCAACGAATTCAACTATGAGCGCACCAAATTGGACGTGAGGCTGTATCTTTGCTTTGGCGTATTGACACAAAACTTGGTGTATGTCATAGCCATCATGACTTGAGGGTACCAGCAGCATTTATTTTATAAAAATGTATATTTTTCTTAGAACTTCTGTGCAGTTTGGTCTAAATTTATGAGACTGGTCTCTTTAGATTCCTTTGGGTATACTGAGTCAAATATTAGCCAGTTTTTCTATGTCAGCCATTTTGAGCATCAGCCATTTTGAATTTTGTCATAAAATGCTGTATTTTACAAACGCATTCACATACTGTTACAAAACTCGGTATACATCATATACCTATAAAGTACCAATAAAGGTTTGGGCTAGCGCCACCTTGTGGTCATAAGTTATAACAATTTTTTTTATAAATGCTAATAACTTTTCATTACTTTGGCCCATTTGGCCAAATTTGCATTGGTCGGCCATACTTCCTGTATGACATTTTGAATTTCATCACAAACCTACTTTTTCTAACTCCACCTAGGCCTTAAATCCGATATGCACAAAATTTGTCGTGTACCATCTAGGGACACTTTCGACAAAAAGTTATCTAAAGCTTTTCGCTAGACAATACAACGAATTTGATAGGAAGTCGCCAAAAAGCATCTGAGGCTGTATCTCGGCAACGCTTTCCTGTATATTCATGAAACTTTACATGTGTCATAATGACCACAGCCTGACCTAACCAGGTGAATTTGGTGAGTATGCCACCTATTGATCATAAGTTATAATAAATTGTATTATAATTTGAGCATTTTCTTTATTTTTTTTATGCTGCTTTTCTTAAAATCATAATCACTGATGTCCAGTGGCACTTCCTTACATGCCGTTGATGTGCTTGGCTCCATAATTGCTGCTTACAGCTATATTTATTCTCGTTTTTGTATGAGCTAACTCATATGATTTCTTACGATTTTGCATATTGTATTATTTGTCATGAAACGGGTTGACTTTTACTACAAAGGAAAGCTTTAGTTTATGCTACACTTATAATATCAAAAGCTAATTATCTTCTTCACCAATATCTACCAACGGCCCTCATATTTATCTCATTTATTTTTACTAAAAGCAATTACAAACTATCTAATTTTTTGGAAAAGGTATACAGGTTTTTTTATCAGCTTGTACTTAAACACTGCTTCACATATCAGATTTTACTCATAAACCATGACAAAGGACATGACACTGTTTTTCCCTCATTCCTCTTCCATTTGGGAACAAAGGATGGTCCTTCCTGTTTTACAGAGATCTGGTGCCTCCATGGCTGCCAATAGTGAAAAAAGCCACGAGTCTTTCTTAGCCTCTGTCAGAGGGGTGAGAGATGGGGCATTGTCTTATCTCAGGAGGGCATGGACCTCAGCCAAGCCTGTCCTAGTGCTTCCTATTTTCACACCCTGGAGCACCTGTCCTCCACAGAGCGTGACGAAAAACGCCGCTCAGAGTGGAGGAATGAAAGGCATTCTTCACGGCCACACCCACTCAGAAGTGATCTCTACACCTCACCTTTCAGTCAACTAGAGCGCTGGTCACACAGACACATATTCTGCTTTGAGTTGCATTGTGAGCAGCTCTTTTTCAAGGAGCTCTTGCGCTAGCTTGTCAGATCTATAACTGAGTTAGTAGAAAAATAAGGGGATAAGACACCTTCAAACACGACTTCAGGAACCAAAATAATTCATTTAAAATGATTTGATATGATCCATTTGAAGCCACAATCTGATTTCTTGAAGGTAAAAGTGTGATCATCCTACCTGATCATTTATTGGTGACAATACAGTTAAGGTGCGCAATGAACTCAAAATGTTTTATCATTAAGAAATATTTAAAAGGCAAAACATTAACCAGCATTGTAAATGTAAACTGGCCATTGAGATGCTGAAAGCAGAGTTCCTCCTGTCACAGTGAGCAGGAAGTACCTCCACAACTCTCTTTTGTGAATTCTCAAATGAAAATACAGTCCCTTTGTGAAAACAATGCCTTGAATGTGTACATTTCAACCGAAGAGATCTGAGGATATAACACCATAAAGTGTCCATGACCAAATTGCTGATGTTTACTCATGAACTGTACTAAGATAAACTTATCCGTTAAAGGGAAAGTTCACTCAAAAATGAAAATTCTCTCATCATTTACTCACCCTCATATAGGCCTGTTACGATAATTGCATTATCGATATATGGACATGACCTCGATCATTTCTGCTGACATTGATACTGCTCATTGTGTTTGCATGAGTGTTTGTTTACATGAGAATGAATGTCACCAACATTTTAGCCAGTCGCGCTGCTTCTGTGCTCTCGTCTGCTTGGGGCGGGGCTTAGGCAGCTCCACACACACACACACGCACGCACGCACACACACACACACACACACACACAGTGGACAGTGACAGGGGAAGATTATGTAGCTCGACATTAATGCTCGGGGCAAGTTAAAGAGAATTTTACTTGCCCGAATGGACCAGTAGCCCGATTAAAATAAAGCCCAATTTGAATCATTCCCGCATGTTTCACTTTCTAAAATGCGGGGAATTTCCTCTATCGCGTCGCCCTCTCTCCCTCTGGCCTTCACTCGTGCAGCGTTCAGCAGCTTCATCTACTGAACATTAGATTTTACACACAGTATATAAACGGGTATAAACCTTTTAATTGGACACGTGAATGGTGTTACAACGTCTCTATAAGCGATGTGATTAAACTATTGCCTCTGTTATAATCAACAAAGCTGTCTACATCGCAAGCGTGCAATGTTGGAGAGATCTCATTTTGTCTCGTCACATCGTGAAGCTCCCTCACAATACAGCAAGAGAGACAGAAATGGCTGAACGCTTTGTGTAACAAACCATCTAGTGAGCGAAGAGAAACGTTTAAAACAGACTTATGCACTCATTACTTCTCTCATCTTTCTAGAGCTCCATCTAATGTATATTCTCTGCCATGTGAATCAGTCCATTTGAATAAAGTATATAATACATTATAATAATATTAATAATTTATCATTAGTAAATTATACACAATGAAAACATTACCTGTCTTTAATAGGCATATCTGTTTTGAATATACAACATAACTGATTTAGCAGCAATGTTCTCTCAGGATTTGATCTTTTATAATGCATTAAATCATAAAATGCATTTTGACAATAATAAATAGCTGTGTTTGATGCAGCTGGTGAGAATTGACTTGAGATGATTTACTCAAAAATGAAAATTTGGTAACACTTTAGAAAAATGTTCCATTTGTTAATGATAGTTAACATGAACTAACAATAAACACCACTTTTATATCATTTATTAATTAGTTAATGATAATTCCAACATACACTATATTAATACATTTTCATACATTCAAATAAAAGTTGTACATGTTAACATTAGTTCATGCACTATGAAATAACAATGAACAATTGTATTTTTTTTTGTTACTAACATGAACTAAGATTGATAAATGCTATAGAATATCATTCACTGTTAGTTCATTATAGCTAATGCATTATCTAATGTTAATAAACCTTATTGTACAGTTTTACCAGAAATACTGTCATCATTACTCGTCTTCATGTTGTTCCAAACCAGTCTGATTTTCCATCTTCTGTGGAACTCAAAAGGAGATGTAGATGCAGTGACCGTGAATAGTGACTGTGACTGACATTCTGCCAAAAAACTAATTGTGTGTTCCTCAGAAGAGAGAAATTCATACAGGCTTGAGGGTGAGTAATGATGTACCATCTTTCTGCACTGTTTTCCGAGCTGGGAACAAAAACTGCAGTTGGAGATGAAGATCAAATCAAATCAAATCACTTTATTGTCACACTACTGTGTACACGAGTGCAACAGCAGGTGAAATTCTTGTGTGCAGTTCCGAGCAACATAGCAGTCATGACAGTGACGAGACATAAACCACTTTACAATAAACAACATATTTACACAAAACAATTTACATAACAAATGTACACATACCTACACAACCTTCTCGGGACCTTCCCGACATTTTTCTTTTTCTTTTCTTTTTTGACATTCCGATTCCAATGTCTGAATATTCTTAAGAATTAAAAGCTCTTTGAAAGGGTGCACTTGCATTATTATGCTATTATATTATCATTATATCAGTGGCATTAAATGGTCTTAAAATCACTAACATATAGTTTATCATAATTATTTCTGGGACAATATTTTGTCCAACAAAAGTAGTTATCATGACAGGTCTACCCTCATGCCATCCCAGATATGTGTGTCTTTCTTTCTACTTCAGAAGACAAACTAAGATTTTATAAGAATATTTCAGCTCTGTAGGTCCTTACAATGCAAGTGAATGGTCACCGGAACTTTGAAGGTTGAAAGAGCACATAAAGGGAACATAAAAGTAATCCATAAGACTCCAGTGGGTAAATCCATGTCTTCTGAAGCGATTTGATAGGTGTGGGTGAGAAACAGATCAATATTTAGATTATTGTTTACTGTGAATTCTACTCCCTGCCCAGTAGGTGGCGATATGCACAAAGAATGCAAATTGGGGGGAAAAGAAGAAGAATATGGAAGTGAAAGTAGAGATTTATAGCAAAAAAGGACCTAAATATGAATGAAAGATTAATAACATTTGATTTGATTAATAAACTCATTAGTTAACATTAAAAAGTGCATTGATATATATAAACAGTATATACACTGGTGGCCAAAAGTTTGGAATAATGTACAGATTTTACTCTTATGGAAAGAAATTGGAATAAAATTTCTTTTATTCACCAAAGTTTCATTCATCTGATCGCAATGTATAGTCAGGACATTAATAACGTGAAAAATTACTATTACAATTTGAAAACAATGATCAGAACTTCTTAAACTACTTCAAAGTGTTCTCATCAAAAAATCCTCCATGTGCAGCAATGACAGCTTTGCAGATCCTTGACATTTTAGCTGTCAGTTTATCCAGATACTCAGGTGACCTTTCACCCCACACTTCCTGTAGCTCTTGCCAAAGATGTGACTGTCTTGTCGGGCACTTATCACACACCTTACAGTCTAGCTGATCCCACAAAACTCAATGGGGTTAAGATCCATAACACTCTTTTCCAATGATCTGTTGTCCAATGTCTGTGTTTCTTTGCCCACTTTAACCTTTTCTTTTTGTATTTCTTTTTCAAAAGAGTCTTTTTCTTTGCAGTTCTTCCAATAAGGCCTGCACCCCTGAGTCTTCTCTTTATTGTTGTACATGAAACTGGTGTTGAGCGGGTAGAATTCAATGAAGCTGTCAGCTGAGGACATGCGAGGCATCTATTTCTCAAACTAGAGACTCTGATGTACTTATCCTCTTGTTTAGTTGTACATCTGGTCTTCCACATCACTTTCTGTCCTTGTTAGAGCCAGTTGTCCATTGTCTTTGAAGACTGTTAGTGTACAGCTTTGTATGAAATCTTCAGTTTTTGGCAATTTCAAGCATTGTATAACCTTCATTCCTCAAAACAATGATTAACTGACGAGTTTCTAGAGAAAGCCTTTTCTTTTTTGACATTTTTGACCTGATATCGACCTAATGACATGCCAGCCTCTGCGACTTTCGTGAATACTGTGGCAGCTCAAAAACAAAAACAAACAAAAAGACAATGTTAAGCTTCATTTAATGAACCAAATATCGTTCAACAGTGTTTGATATAATGGCAAGTGATTTTTTAGTACCGAATTAGCAATTTATCATGATTACTCAAGAAGGATTATTTTAAACTTAATACATTTTTGAGTCATGAATATCAAGTTCTTATGAAAAAAATGGCCTTTTAATATAATGACAACATTGAGTATGCGGATGTCGGGCTTCTCGGAGCGGGGCAAGAGCTGCCTCTGCGACTTTCGTGAAGACGCGAGGGGACCGCGACATGCCGAAGGGGAGGACTTTGCATTGATACGCCTGACCGACGAACGTGATCCGTAAAAAGGGTCGGTGTCGAGGCAAAATCAAGACGTGGAAGTACGCGTCCTTCAGGTCTACCACTGCGAACAAATCTATATGTCGAACGCAGGTTAAGATGTGTTTATGCGTGAGCATTCTGAGCAACGCTTGGTTGAAAACTCGCAAGTCCAAGATTGGTCGTAAACCAATCGGAGGCCTGGCAAAGTGAATTGCGTAACCAAGTCGGATGGTCCGGACCAGCCAGCGAGACAGGTTGGGAAGTGAGAGCCACGTGTCCAAACTCCATGCTAGAGGCACCAAGGGGATGATCATTTTTGACATACCGAGGCTCTGGTGCTGAGAAAAGACTCAAAGCACTTACTTTGCTCCACACACCTGGCAGGGGGCGAGTTAGCGACTGAGGAGGAGGTCCAGCGTAGGCGTCCTCTAGACTCGTCGGAACCGGCCGGCCGGGGAACAGTCGTGGGACTGGAGGCAGGTGGTTTGCGTCCAGGATGCCGGGATTGTTGAGATCTTGTGGCAGAGTCCCGTGAGAATGGCATTTGCGGGCCAGGTGACCCAGAGACAAAGGAAATAGCTCTGTTATTGAGAATGTGGGTACGGGGCTGCGGCAAATGAAAATTTAACAAAAGATTCTCCTCCCGGCACTCCACTGGGGGCCGGTGTGGTCTTACCATCTCCGGAGCTAACATCTTGGTCCCTGGGTCGAATGTCTCAGGAGCGCCTGGGAGCCTTACGGGTCCTCGAGGGGGTCCGGGAGATGGGGGGCATCTGCTTCCTGCGGTGTACTCGACGCTGGGGCTGAGAGCTGGGCCAGGGTTGAGGCGGAGCAGGGTGTTTCTTGGCCGCTGGGGCAGGGCCCATGGCGGCAGGGTTGCAGCGGGGCAGGATGTGAGAGATAGCTACCCTTGCGTAGATCCTTGAGCGCCTTGGTCTGGTGGACTAGCAGGATGGCCATGGCGTGTCAACGAGCGTGCCAGGGGGGCGGGTGGTCCGAGGTGGTATGCCCGGCGGAACAGCACCCGCTGCCCTTCCCAAATTGCCTCCATCGCCAGCCGCATCTTCCTCAATCCCGTGGGAAGAAGTAGTTCCGCATCCAGGAACTACACAGGGGCGGAATGGCATCTTTAAAAAGACGCGTCCTGAAAAGGACGTTCAACGCCGCTGTGTAATGCTCTTGCAGAGAAATAAACTCTTTTACAGGGAAAATCACTCTTTTACAACTCTTTCATTTCTCTGCGCTTTCAAAGCACCCAGGGGCAAACTGCACTGCCGTGCAGAGAAGGAGAAAGCCGCTGAAGTGTGTCGTAGATCCAACAGCAGACAGAGCGTCAGAGGAACAGAAGCAGGATTCTGGTGTGTCACTCGCAGCTGACTGCATACACGACCATCGGCTCCGAAGAAAATTTCTGAATATACTCGACGTATTTCGCCCGCTTATATACCCGTATGTCCGGGGTGGGGTATGCAAATACTGTCTGCCAACTTCTCATTGGCCTTTTTTCATAGACCAGAGGCATATTCGGTGCTCAAGAGAGACCCCTAGTGTCGCTTCTTCGACACGACGTCGAAGTGAGCAACAGACGGGGAACTTTTTTTTACACTTGTGTTTCGTTTGAAAAAAGCTTCACATCGTTGACCAATTTACATTGATAATATTACACACCAGTTAGTCTTACTTATTTTAATAATATAAATAATGTTATAGATATTAGATAGATCAAACCGATATGACTAAACAAAATGGAAACAGAATGGTGAGAACTTCTGAAACTGAAGAATCGACTACTGAGGAATTAATTTAGGTTTGATCTTATGACGTAACATTGTGGGTAAGAAAATAACAATACGAGAGCAATAGATAACAGTAAACATACAAACAACTGAATACATAATTGTTGTCTAAAGCATCAAAATGAAGCATGGCAAGCTCATAGTGAGTGTGCATTCAACCATCACACAAAGCAAAATCATTTCATGAAATGAAAAATAAGTTTAACCTTAATAGCTTAAAGATTATATGGGCAAACGAGCTCATGAAGAGTTTGAGTTTTTTCCCTCAAGCATTAGGCATTGAAAGTGCCAATAACATAGCAAGATGATCTTATGTGATCATCTTTCCATCCTTTATGTATCCAGCTGAACTATTATAAAACCCAGTATGGATACACATCATTGCATTGTGCAACTGCTTTCTTGGTTGACAGCCAGCTCATAATCTTTGTTAATGGGAGTTATATAATAACTTCTTCAGTAACTACACTGCCTGACTAATGAATTGCCCTCAGTTAAATGTTTATCCGTCTAAATATTTAACATCTTAAAAGGTAAACAGAGTTACAGTTTAGTGGAATACTTCAGATAAAGGAACAATACACGGCTGTTATACTGACAGTACTCATAGAAAAACACTATGCATGTTTCAAACAATGTCAAATGTGGATTTTGCTGGACGATACTTTGCATAGATATCTTGTCTGACTGTTTTTTCTTTATTCTGTGGAAAACAAAAGGAAATGTTAGACAGTATGTTAGGGACTGACAGCCTCAGTTACCATTAACTTTAATTGCATCTTTTTACCTTACAATGAAAGTGAATGGTGACTGAGACCTTCTGCCTAACATGTTTTCCACAGACAAAAGAAAGTCATATGAGGGAACTATCTCGTTAAGTAAGCAATAAATATGAGATTTTAGGTTTGAGTTCTACGTAAAACTGTAACATTTCATGTTTGTGAGTTATGAGTCTACAGCTAGTAGTAAGACTACAGGAAGTTCAAGGTTCAGTTTTTTCTCGGGGCATTTCCTGTGGCTACTGTTTATTTGCCCTTGAGCAAGACACTGGACCTTTGCCTGATGTAGAGGGGCTTACAGCAGCTTATGAGCTCTTAGCTTCTCTGTACATGTATTATATAAAGGGTACTGAAAGTTTATTTCCTTACACACTACAATTAATTAAAGTAGTTCACCAAAAATTAAAATTCTCTCATCATTTACTCACCCTCATGCGATCCCAAATGTGTATGACTTTCTTCTGCTGAACATAAACAAAGAAAAAAAGCTCTGTAGATCCATACAATGCAAGTAAATGGTGGCCAGAACTTTGAAGGTCCAAAAAGCACATAAAAGCAGCATAATTGTATTCCATATGACTCCAGTGGTTATATCAATATCTTCAGAACTGATATGATAGGTGTTGGTGCAAAACAGAACAATATTTAAGTCCTTTTTTATTTTTATTATAAATCTCCACTTTAACTTGCACATTCTTCTTCTTTTGTTTTTGGCAATTCCCATTCTTCATACATATCGCCACCAACTGAGGAGTGGGGAGAATTTATAGTAAAAAAGCCTTCTTAAAACTTCAATGTAAATGCCCACTGTTCTGAATGGCTGGCATCGTGCAGCCCCTCAATTCAGCCCTTTTTTAAACTGAATCTGAAGAGAATGAAGTCCCACAGCATTATAAAACTACATTTCTGGGGTTGCACATAATGGATATCCAACACATTGCATCTAAATATATTAAACTGTTCATTTCAAGCACAACTGTTCTGTCTACACTGAAAGTAAGATTTGCGTCAAAAGTAATAGAACCCCTTATAATAAATGATGTTGTCTACCATGGAAGCGTCTATTGTGGCGCGGCACGGTGCGAACACAGTAAACAGTTCCATTTTGCGCTGCACGTGCTGGTGCTACTAATTAGCTTTAGAATATTGTCAAGATGCCCATCCATCAAGATGCACATAGCCGGAAACGCATCTAAACAGCCAACAACATCCATCCAGCTCATGTTTTCATATACCAACAATTAAAAATAGCGCAGTTGATGCATTTGTACTCAAACAGCAAGAGGCAGCATCTGAATGACAGAATGGAATCTCTTCTTAAGAGTTGTAACTTGAAACCACGTATTTTAAAAGCGGGCCGAGATATGTATCAAGCGGTCAAAGATGTCTGTCTGTGCATGTTTAAATAAAAAAATGATTAAAAAGACGGGTCCCCTTTGGTGTTCAGGAATAGTTGGGCCATAGTAGGCCTTTTTTGTCCTTCTCTCTCAGTCTATGAACTGAAGCACCAGTGGGCTGGGCCAAATGTACAATGATGTGAGGTAGGCGTTGATGCTTTTGAGTTGTAGAGGCGGTCATGAATTTATGAGCCCCCAAATGAAGTAGGGTAGTCACGGAAGTAGAGAACGAGACATTTTTGCAGCTTGGTTTCAATAAATGCTTTTATTGCATTGGTGATTAAGTTTTGAGTTCTGAAAATGACAGTATGTATTTATAGTAGAAAGACCTCATATGTTAAAATATCAAGGAAAATTTGATTCCTCATGACATGATCCCTTTAATTATGGTTACATTATGGCACTAACAATGGAGGTGAATGAGGCCAGCACATAAACATTAAAATGAACACTGTTTCAAAAGTATAGCCACAAGATATACACATTATACATGCTAACATGATTTTAGTGTGATAAAATCAGGGATTTACAGATGTTACAGCGTTTTACTAGATTACAGGGTTTACCAAAATTATGACAGCATGACATTGAAGTTGTAATTGTTACCAGCTTCAGGTCTAAGGGATATCTGAGCTGCAGCAAGTGATACACAGGCTGTGGAGCAATGTGAATAGTGGCTATATCCTCTCTTAGTGAAATACGAAGAGACCGAATAACGTTACGTCTTCACCCAATTGTGTCCAGTTTATTACTGACGTTCAGTACAGCCAATGATGTCGCTGGACATCGTTTCCATCTAATACTCAACAATTACTTGCTTCTGTCACACACAACAGCTTTCTATCATGTTTACACACTCTAATGATTGGTTAAGTTAAGATAAGGGGTTTGGGTAAGGGCATAATATTAATAAGTATGTCCTTAACGCCCTGTGCGCGGAACTCACGCTTACTTCCACTTTAGACATCTGGTAATTTGTTGTTTAATTGAATTAAACTTAATTAAAATGATTAGTTTTTTATATTATTAGAGGTATTTTTAAAAGATGATTTTGTCCTCTTTATTGTTAATTGTTTAATACAACCTTTTAAGTCGGGCATAAGCTGAATAATTGGTTAAGAGCTAACGATTAATCGTTGCAATAATCATCAAATAGTCGAATAATCCTTCTAATAATTGTTAGATTAATCGATTATCAAAATGATTGTTAGTTGCACTATTCATATTCACTTCCATTGTAGTGCTTTACTGTAACCCAGATTAGTTTTTTTTCAAATAAACGAGGGATGAGCCAATTATTATTTGTATTTTTTTGTAGTACTTCATGCCACAAATGCTGTCGATTGAGCTTAACTTGTTTTAAACCTGGAACATTTCTTAAACTTCCCTCTAATCTAGGGAAACTATTCCAAAACCAATTGAGCTGTCTAGCTAGACATCATTTTAAGGCACCATAGGTGTGCTCCCGATGCAGTGGCTTTTCAGAAAAGAAATTAAGCTGCCTTCTATACCCCATTTTGGCCTCCTAGATTTTAAGGAAGCATCACATGTATTCAACACAGATAAGGCGTTCAGGATTCAATACATGTTAAACCTAATTTTCAGCATTTGTGGCATAATCTTGATTACCACAAAAATGTATTTCAATTTGCACATACGTATAGTCAAGAGATACCGTCTCGGTTACTGTTGTAACCTCCGTTCCCCGAGGGAGGGAACGAGACGTAGTGTCGAAGGAAGTGACACAAGGGGTCTTCTCGGAAGCCGAATCGTACCTCTGAACCTGAGAAAAGGCCAATATCAAGTTGGCAGACAGAATTTGCATGCCCCGCCCCGGACATACGGGTATAAAGGGAAGCGGGGCAGCGAATGCCAGTCAGGATTTTGCACCGAGGAGCCGAAAGGATGAAGCACAGCCATTTACAGTGCTAGGTCTAGTGCCGTGGCAGGAGGGACACTACGTCTCGTTCCCTCCCTCGGGGAACGGAGGTTACAACAGTAACCGAGACGTTCCCCTTCTGTCACTCTCTCGACTTAGTGTCGAAGGAAGTGACACAAGGGGTCCATATAAACACGCCACACACTGACCGTGTGACACGACTGTCGGAGCAGGGGCAAAACAGGCTATTGCGTGTTAGAGGCACCTGAACCGAATGCGCATCGCCCTCCCCAACGCCCCCTCAAGAGTTTTAGCATACCAACCTCATGATTTCTCACACCCCTGAGGGAGAAAAAGGTATTACGTGCTAGCATGGGCCCAACCTATGTCGGGGAAGGCGGTCATTCCCCGGGGGGAGCAGAAGAGGCTGTGCTTGGCGCAGCGGACTGCTCCCTGCACCTTTCAGGAGGGGAAGACCTTGCAGAGGCCATACCCTGCCCAGTCTAGGGGGAGGAAATGTATAGCAAATACACCACAAGGGTTGTGAAGCCGGACGTGGGATACGACACGGTGGTAGGTCCAGCTTGAAATGGGGGGAACTCTACAGACACGGGGCCGAGGCAGCGAGCTGCCAGAGGGAAACGCGGGTCCGCCGAAAGGGGGACCATATCGCGGAAAATACATCACGGGGAGTTAGCCTAACGAAGGGGAACTATGCCCGTGGAGCCCGAACCCAGTACAGAGCCAAGAGACTCGTACTAGGTCTAGCCGTGAGTTGCTCTGCTGAACTTGTGGGCCAGAAGGCTGGGGAGGAAGAGGCATCCAGGCAGCGACGCTCAGTGGCTGACCTGGGACAGAAGGCGCACTGGATCACATTGGTGAAGGGCGCAGATACAAGCGAAACACCCGGTTGGTTGTGCCGCGTTACCGAGTTCTACTGGCTCGGACCTGACAGAACACGGGACGGGACCGACTCAACCCTCAAATTGTAAAACCTGCGAAGGTATTGGGTGTTGCCCAGCCCGCTGCTCTACAGATGTCTGCTAGGGAGGTGCCGTGGCTTAGTGCCCACGAGGACGCCACACTTCTAGTGGAGTGTGCTCGGCCCTGCAGGGGTGTGGGCACGCCCTGGGCGTGATAGGCTAAAGCAATAGCGTCAACAACCCAGTGGGCTAGCCTCTGTTTGGAGACAGCGTTCCCTTTCTGCCGTCTGCCAAAGAAGACAAAGAGCTGCTCAGAGCATCTAAAGCTCTGCGTGCGGTCCACATAGTTACGCACCGGACACAGCAACGAAAGGGCTGGGTCTGCCTCCTCCCGGGGAAGCACTTGCAGGTTCACGACCTGGTCCCTGAAAGGGGTCATGGGAATCTTGGGCATTCGGGGTCTCAGGATAACATGAGAAAATGCCGGACCGAACTCCAGGCAAGAGTCGCTGACAGAGAACGCTTGCAGGTCTCCTACCCTCTTGATTGAGGCTAACACGATCAGGAGGGCCATCTTCAAGGAGAGGGCCTAGAGCTCGACTGAATCAAGCGGCTCAAATGGGGGTCTCTGTAGGCCCCCTCTGTAGAGGACCACTGAGAGATCCCAAGAGGGAAACAGGTTAGGCCGGGGAGGATGTAGTCTCCGGGCACCTTTCAGGAACCTGATAATCAAGTCGTGCTTACCAAGGAACTTGCCATCTACTGCGTCGTGGTGGGCAGTGATAGCGGCCACGTACACCTTCAAGGTGGAGGGGGACAGCCTCCCTTCCAGCCTCTCCTGCAGGAATAGAAGCACTGACTGAACTGCGCATCTCTGTGGGTCTTCGGACCGGGAAGAACACCAATTCGTGAACAAACGCCATTTCAAGACGTAAAGCTGCCTGGTTGAGGGAGCTCTGGCTTGATTGATCGTATCTACGACAGCAAGTGGTAGATGAACTAGATCTTCCACGTCCCGTCCAGGGGCCAGACGTGGAGGTTCCAGAGGTCTGGGCGCGGGTGCCAGAGGGTGCCCCGTCCCTGAGAAAGAAGGTCCTTCCTCAGGGGGATTTTCCAGGGAGGGGCTGTCACGAGGAGCATGAGTTCCGAAAACCAGGTGCGGGTGGGCCAGTAAGGGGCCACCACGGTGACCTGTTCCTCGTCCTCCCTGATCTTGCACAGCACCAATGCAAGAAGGCTCACTGGGGGAAATGCGTACTTGCGCAGTCCCCAGGGCCAGCTGTGTGCCAGTGTGTCTGTCCCGAGGGGAGCATCCGTCAGGGAATACCAGAGCGGGCAATGGCAATTGTCTTGGGAGGCAAAGAGATCTACCTGTGCCTTGCCGAATCGGTCCCAAATGAGCTGGACCACCTGGGGGTGGAGCCTCCACTCTCCGCTGGGCGAGACCTGCCGCGTCCGCTGTCGTGTTGTGGTTGCCAGGGATGTGAGTGGCTAGCAGCAACCTGAGTCACCCAATCGAGAGACGTCTGTGGTTACCATGACATGTCTGGACACCTGCTGCAAGGGAACTCCGGCCCGATAGAAGCAGAGGTCTGTCCATGGGCTGAAAGTTTGATGGCAGTCGGGGGTGATTTGACGATGCGTGCCGTGGTGCCATGCCCATCTTGGGACTCGGGTCTGTAGCCAGTGCTGTAACGGTCTCATATGCATCAACCCGAGCGGCGCGGCCGTGGCTGAGGATGCCATATGCCCCAGGAGCCTCTGGAATTGTTTTAAAGGGACCGCTGTGCCAGGCTTGTAGAAATCTGAGCACTGACCGAGCGTGCTTGATGGTGAGACGCGCTGTCATCAAGACCGAGTCTAACTCCATACCGAGAAAAGAGATGCTCTGAACCGGGGCGAGCTTGCTCTTTTCCCAGTTGACCTGAAGCCCTAGACGGCTGAGGTGCCGGAGCACCTGCTCCCTGTGAGCGCATAGCAATTCTCCAGTGTGAGCTAGGATAGCCAGTCATCTAGGTAATTGAATTTGCGAATGCCTGCTTCCCTTAGGGGGGCAAGAGCAGCCTCTGTGACTTTTGTGAAGACGTGAGGGGACAGAGACAGGCCGAAGGGGAGGACCTTGTACTGATACGCCTGGCCGTCGAAAGCGAACCGTAAGAAGGGTCAGTGTCATGGCAAAATGGAGACGTGGAAGTACGCATCCTTCAGGTCTACCGCCACGAACCAATCTAGCTGTCGAACGCAGGTGAGAATCTGCTTCTGCGTGAGCATTTTGAAAGGGAATCTGTGCAAAGCCCGGTTGAGAACGCAAGTCCAAGATTGGTCGCAACCCGCCACTTTTTCTGGGTACGATGAAGTAAGAGCTGTAGAGACCCTTCTTCATCCCAGCTGGAGGGACGGGCTCTATCGAGTCCTTGAGGAGCATTGTTAAAATCTCTGCTCGTAAGGCACTGGCTTGTTGGCCTCACACTAGAGTGGAGCGAATACCGCTGAAACGAGGCGAACTGAATCGCGGAGCTGAGTCGGATGGTCCTGGCCAACCAGCGCGACGGGTTGGGAAGCGATAACCACGTGTCCAAGCTCCGTGTGAGGGGGACTAAGGGGACGATCACATTTGACATACCGGGAGGGGCTTCGCAGCGGGGGGAGCAGGTAATAATGCGTCGGGAGGCAAAAGAGCATCCCGAGGCTGAGGTGCTGAGAAAAGACTCAAAGCACTTACCTTACTCCGCACACCCGGCAGGGGGCGGGTTAGAGACTGAGGAAGAGGTCCCGAGAGGGTGAATTTGCAGGAGAGCCATGGCATGCAGGGCGGAGGCGGCCTGTCCAGTGGTGCTGTAGACTTTTGAGGTCAGTGATGATGTCATTCTACGGCTCTGGAGAGGAGTACCGAGCAGTCCCGCCAGGTGGCGGTGTTCCGCCATCCAGGGTAGTGAGAGCGGACAAGCGGAGGGCAGTTCCGACTGCTTTGGCTTGTCATGCACTTCCGGGAATGACGGGGGGGGGGGGCGTGGCTATAAGCGGCGCCATGACCCGAGGAACCGATCGAGTAACCGAGAGGGGGGGACGGAGATCTCCAGTCCAGCCTCGCGCTCACGGCGGCCCGGGAAAGCATAGCGGACATCTGCGAATCAGCCTCAGACTGGGCGAGCAGACCCGAAGTTGGCAGCCCAGGCGAGTCATCAACATCAGACGCTGCTGTGACGCTCTCCGATGCAGCGGCGATGCCATCATCCAATTCCGGGGGCTCAAGGGAAAATGCCGGCTGGCCGGGAAGCGAGCCGCACTCTTCCCGAGCTCGGATGGGAGCAAACAAGCATGCTGGGGGGCGAAACCGAGCCTGTGGTCATCCTCAAATCGCCTTCATCGCCAGCCGGGTCGACCTCAATCCCGTGGGAAGAAGGAACAATGCGGGGGGTGGCTGAAGTGGCTTTCTCTCATGACAAAAGAAAGACGCAACCGCAATGTTGCCATGGTTATGTTCTCGCACTGAGAATATGAGCCATTCATAAAACGCTGCCTGCGTGTGATCGCAGCCCAAGCACACAAGGCAGCTTTTATGACCGTCAGAAGTGGAGAGATATCAACCGCATCCAGGAACTACACAGAGGCGGAAAGACATCTTCAAAAAGACGCGTCCTGAAAAGGACGTTCAACGCCTGCTGTGTATTGCTCTTTTATGAGTGGGAACTCAAAATCTTTTAGAGAAAATATACTCTTTTAGGAGGAGAACACTCTTTCAAACAGAAAGAAGTGCTGTCGAAGCACCCAGGGGCGTGAACTGCACAGCGTGCAAAGAGAGAAATGCCAGCTGGAAATGCGCCGTGCGGATCCAACAGCAATGCTTCTCGCTGGTAGAGGTGAGTGAAACAGGAGGGTGTTTCAGCTGCTTGCGGTACAACCATTCAGCTCCGAAGAAAAATTCTGACTGGCATTCGCTGCCCCGCTTCCCTTTATACCCGTATGTCCGGGGCGAGGCATGCAAATTCTGTCTGCCAACTTGACATTGGACTTTTCTCAGGTTCAGAGGTACAATTCGGCGTCCGAGAAGACCCCTTGTGTCACTTCCTTCGACACTACGTCGAGAGAGTGACAGAAGGGGAACACTAAATATCACACTTCAATCATGTGCAAAGAGCCAGGTGCTCAGGCACGATAAGAGATTGTGGATTTGGCTGATCATGTCTTTCCTAAGCACATCAAAGACAGAAACAACATATTGACAGCAATTGTCAATTGATGCTTGGAACAATTTCTACATCTGTCACAAAGCTGTTAATAACAGACGCAACATGCTCTTGTAATTTACCTCTCTCAACTTGAAACGACACAAATCTGGTACGAATTTACAGTATTGAGACTTTTCTGGCAGATGAGATGATTGTAGGGGGGTGACATCATGACCACAGATTGCTGCCCACTCTCTTAAAGAACCAGCATTTCTATTCATTGAGATTAATTCTTACTGTCCTGTAAAATAGATTTATGACATGACCTCTTTGAGGTACTTCATTCTGGCAAATATCAGCACAGTGGTCAAGAAGTCTCAAGCAATCATAGAAATTGCTCTTGACCTATGTTTTTATCAAAGACCATATGAAATAGCTTGACAAATGCAGTTTTCTTTCCTGTGTTGATGCACTTCTTATTTAAACAGGATGCTTGGGCAGGACATATTGAAAGGTTTGTCCCTAAAAAAAAAAAAAATTTAAAAAAGTAGGCTTTAGTTTAAGTCAGCTATGATCCGTGATTTCCCATTTGCTAGTCTGTTGAAGTTGGTTAAGAGAGGGCCAGTTTCATTCTTGAGAGCATTTGATTGGACAAAAATCTGTTTAGTGTGTCATCAGTATTATTGTTCCATTTTCCCGGCAAACAAAGAGATTATAAATTGTAAATGCATATATATTTGCTTCAAGTTCATTTTGTCAACTTTTAAGTGTACACTAGTGTGGATACTATTATTGACTTTATAGAGGGTTTGGAATCAGTGGTGGCTGAAATCTGCTGGTGTTTTTGAAATCTGCAATTTTGCTCCCAGAAGTTCTGATTGAAGAATTCACTAATATCTCCTGATTTTTAATTAGTGTGACTTATGAAAATAAACCATGTTTCACTACAGTAACCATAGTTTAACCATGGGATTTTATGTAAAACCATAGTAACCACAAAATTACATGGTCACTCACTGCAATATTACTATAGTAATATCATTTTCATAAGGGTTAAACAAATAGTGTGAAATGTATACTTAATATACACTAATGAAACTAGAAAACACTATTTTATATACCTGAATTAAAATATATTGATAATCAGCAGCAATTAACAAAATATCTCGATTCAGAAAAGAAGAGAGTGATAATAGTGATATTTGCGAGAGTGTTTGACCCTTCCATGGCATCCTTGTCTTACTGGAAGCTTAAATAGTATGCTACGCAGGTACTGAGAGAGATTTGGGTAACGAGTCACCCTACCATAACCATAAACTCAGGTCACTGTTTAATCCACATCCTGCCTCCCTTGGGAACTGACATGGTGCTCTATTTTGGTGTGAATTAATCACCACTTAAAGACCTCATTATCTTATCCCAGCCAGTCCAGAGGAATGATTAATTAGCCATTTGCCTGCGTGCCCTGGACTCCGTCAAAACCATCTGTTGACCAGGCCAAGTCCAGGCTATGGTCTCTCTTTTTAGTTTGTTCCATTGCTGAAACAAAAATAAGAAACAAAACATTAACTTTTCAACTATGAACTCTTTAACATTCATTATCCATGTGCCTGTGATTCAAAATCCAGATATTTCAAACGTTCTTCTTGATTTTTCTGCATAAAAGGAGTTCTTTGCAACATTTAAAGCCTCAAAAACCTTACTGTTCATTTTTTACATTGGAACGTCACAACAATACAGCAATACATCTTGTACGATGTATGGGACAAGGTTAACCGTCAGAAGATGAGTTGGGGTTTAACACTGATTTATATGAACCACATTATCCCTGGTCGGGCTGCCTCAGGTAGAAATAAGAGTAATAGTAACAGCTCATAGTTGTGGAGACAGGGTGATAGGATGGTGGGAAGCCTTCATCACTCTGACAGCATAAACTCTCCAGCGGCCGATGACAGAGATGCAGTGAAAAACACAGGCCAAAAATTGAACGGGGTGGGGTGTTGGGTTGTTCAAAAAGAGCACATCTGAAGTATACAGATGTATCACAGTTTCACATTTCTTTAATTCCTTGGAGAAGAACCATTGTTGCTTGTTTGGAAAGTTATAAGCGCTTCTACAGTATGTGCCAGAACAGCTTCTACCGCCTATGATCCATTCATTTTAACCAGTCACAGTGCAGAAAACTATTTTATTTCTAGTGATGACCAGAACTCCAAGTACTGTTACCCAGGGGCCTGGGTTTGGTTAATTAGCAAATATTCTGAAACTAGGATGACAGGGAAAAGTAATTTATATTCACGAGGAAAGCGATACCTGATTGGACGATTCAGTAATATTCATCAGAAGACCACTACCTGATTGGTTGGAGAATTTATAACCCAACTCTATCCCAACCCCTAAACCTAACCTTAACAAATGAGGTAGTAATTTACTCATACATACTAATGACCCGTCCCCTGTCATCCTTCGTTTTGTAAATCAGCAGTTAGCTCCCTGCTGGCAGATATCATAACTACACCATTCAGCAAGCAAGAAGCACAATTTCCCATTGTTGGCCATTTAAAAGTAACCTTGTATTCTGACAAATGTATTTGTTTATAAGCAACAAATTCATCACAAAAATTCCATTGTATTAAAGTAGATGCTTCATAGTGGATTTTACTGTAACAACTGGCATTTGGACGAATAGGAATGCTAACAGATATCTCTCTCCAGTTATGGCTTAGGGTTTAGGGTATGTTTTTTTAATGTTTGACAAAAAATTAAACCCAGATTAGAGCTGTCGTGTTCATGTCAAGTTAAATCCAGGATCATTTGCCAATCCCATTCGGTGTTAAGGCGCAGTCAGAAATACACCGCGAAATTCGAAGATGGCGTGGGCGGATGTTGAGCATGTGTGAAACCAGCAAATATATTTGGTAAGTAGCCCCTTTTTAATGCTGAACTATATACTCTCTGAGACTTAAAAACACTAAAATGATATCCTTGTCCATTGTGAATGGTCAGTGTAGCTGTGTAAGAAGCACTACCCACACAGAGGCCAAGCAACTTCCTACTGGCCAACACAGCGATTTTGCCTGTCAAAATTTATCAAACATTATCTCCATGTAAAATCCGCGAGGGGAAATTCTTCGCCACTGGAAGTCCATTGCATGAAATTCACGATCGCGTGGATTCCAATTGAGATATATTTCGCCTGTGGAATGTCACCATCCGAAGGTATGTGTGACTGTGCCTTTATTTTGTCAAAAACGTGACCAGTCATGCACACAACACTTGTACACATAGAGTTAACCATCAAGAACACGGGTAAAGGTATTTACATGCAACGCAAAATTGGGGTAATGGCCAAAAATCATGTTCAGATCGTTTAACCATTCTATTACAATTTTTCAGATGTATTAAAAATGGTTTTGTTAATCTACAAGCAGTACAAGATTTTGTAATTTCTTCACTAGCCATCTGAAACACACAAAGAAAGAGGACTTGATTCGATAAGTCTAAGTGGTCATAAAAAAATTTAAATGACACCATTGCTGTTTTGCGGTCAAAATTGACCGACCATAGGAAATGAATGGGAAAGACTATAAAACAATTATTTATTTATTTTTATTTGACCAACTATGGTTGCAAGTCCCATCATTACCAACATAGTTCAACGATTTGCTGTGTGGACATAATTTCACTTCGTTGATGCTTCTATATCTTTTATTCCATATATATCTTTCATTCTGTCAACACTTTGACAGTTTATATACATTTAAGAAAACTATTTATTCCAGGGTTTTGCAGAAAGCGGCATTCTGAAATGTAACTGCGAGTGCAGCCGATGAAGTGATTAAAGGCTGTTAAGAGAAAGTGCTTAATCACACAATGTTTCTGTTGGAGAACATGGCTTTTATGTGTTTATGATAACACATAAGTGTCATTAATATGTTTTTGAAGAGTGCGCATGTGCGTATGTGCTGAAGTGTATCAGGGGAACACTGAAGTTTAATGTAGAGAGAAACCCATCTATTACAGCACAATGTATCTGTCGCATTACAAAGTGCTTGCCGCTTTTGTGTCTTCAGTAGCTTTCTCACATTAAATGGCTTTCTGGTGTACCTGTAAATGAGCTATTATAATTTAATATTTGTGGAAGTTATTACTCCACTCTCTGAGTAACATCATTAATGACAGCTCAACCAACATGGTTCGAGCGATGGATGTCTTAGTTCCTAAGACGTGTTCGTGACTAGCTAAATATTCCTGCAGCGATGCCTCATACTATGGTGGTTACAATGTGAGATACGTCATTGTGTGGGAAATGCTCCCCAGAATAGGAGGACTTTCCTTTCCGCCTCTCTAGAGCTGGTGAGGGAAAGGAAAAACAAAAAAAAGAGGAGAGGGAAAGGGAAAGGTGGAGCAACAGTGAGAGAGAGAGAGGAGAGGGAGAAAAAAACATGCTTGCCAGTTCCCAGACATGCCATTGCCTGATCCTTGACCACTCCTCTACCCTCTGGTGGATGACAGCAGCTCCTCCCCAGGCAGACTGGAGCAAGTCCTCTGACCCCTGCCGGATGGAATGCCCCTCCACGTTTTGGCGGCCGGTAGGGAGCCCCTCCGCCCCTGGAAGCGACTCCACCATTCCAGCCGACCAGCAGCGAGCCCCTTCTCCCCTCGCGATGGCAACCATTCCTCCACATCCATGTGGACGGCAGCAACTCCTCCGTCCCCTGGCGGATGGCCGCGGCTGCTCCTTTGGGTGGATGGCAGTGCCAAGTACTCCACGACAGCACATCCCTCCTCCTTCCTGGGTTTTGGCACCATGTAACAAGGTTAAAAAGGGAAAGGAGGAGAAGGGAACCAGCTGAACAGTCAAAGTAACATTTAATAAACCAAAAAGACACAAAACACAAATGCACACGGCAGCTGCGTGTGGCTCTCTCTCTCTCAAACTGCTGCATCCCGCTGCACTTATCCCTCTCCTTGGCTGATCAGCCCGATTGGGGGCCAGGCTTGTGTAGTCACGGCCAGGCCCGGCCTCCTCCTCATCACAGAAGGAATGGGGTGGTCTAATTCAGTTTTCAAGACAGCAAACATGATTTAAAGCAGCTTTAACAAGGTCTGCTAAACTGTTTCCCATCAGTATCCCATCTTTCCAAAATGGTCCGTACTCTAATGAATTTTGTTAAACTGCAAATTTTACAACAGAATTCCCTTATCTCTTCGCCTTAAGCAATCATCAGCATGTCTGTTTACCTTACTAAGTTCCCAATAAGTTATGATGTTCAGCTTGTCATTTCGTGGTTAAGACAACAGAATGCTTTGAATGTGCAACTGTCCAAACCTGCGTCATAGGTGACATCCAGACATGATTGAGGACCTACACAACCAGCTAAGCAATTTTAGCGCTACAATTGTGACAAGAGCCAGATGCGATATAAATCAGATGAGACCCAGAGGCAAGCTGAACACAAAGGATCTTTTACTGGGCTCACATTCAATATCAATCTCTGTTATGAATCTGAGGTTTAATGTGATAGTCAAAAGACATAGATAGAGAACTCCCTAGTTCACCTCAAACCTCTAGGTTGTGTATTACCTCACAACCGCTTGTGTCCTTAGGCGACAGACGTGCCCACAAGTATGCAAGCAGGTCACCTCAGTTGACGGCACATAAATTCTTATCAACTTCACAGCAGCTGAGAAGAAAATATGATATGCTGATTCTGTGCAGGTAAATTACATTCAACGTATGGACTATTTGATAATATGATTTTAAAAAGTCTCCAAACAGTTGCACAGAGGGATCATCACCTTTGGTTAAAATGCTATTTTTATCAAGGACACATAAAAGATGGTGTTTATTACTCAGAATTATATTTCTAGAATGCAAGTCTGAACTGAAAGTGTACTATTTAATTTAGTCTCTTGAAAGCAGAAGATTAATTATCAATTATAAAACCCTTGGTAAATAGTAGTATTGCTTAAGCAAGAGTAAATAAAAAATGTGAGGTAATTATCTACCTTCTCTTCACTAGCTAAACCAGACATCAGCTTAGCTTGCCAATTTCTTAGCTTTTTTCTTTTGCTTTGGTATTTTGCTAACAATATATATACTTTTTTCTTTACACATATAATCTTTTTATTTTCTAAACCCTAAAATCACATGTGAGTTGTGTCACGGACACTTTTGTCCATGTATGCACATGTTGATGACCCATGTTGGCACAGAAACAACAACATCTTGGGTTCTAGTACATTTTCCCATCCGTCCGTTTAAAAGTTGGCACAAACACTTATTCGCTCAAGCCACAAATCCATCAAGATGAATTAAAACAAATCCATAGATCTCAAACTATTAACATCTATTTACACTTGGCAAGTTTGCAGCCATAGCATACTTTGAACATATTTTATCGTTGTGTCATGACAGTTGCGGACAATAGTTGCCATTTTGTGCCCCAAGGAAAAAGATGATAAAGACAGATCAGTCAATCATCCCATCACAGCTTCTTATTTTCGGAATTATAAAAAACTTGTAAAATGTAATTTCACCCGAAGTAACTTATAATGTGCATACAAGGTATACATTTACATATGGGAATTGAACCCATGACCTTGTTGCTGTAATGAAGGCTCAGACTGATTAGGATCCATATGTGGCTTTTATTGAATGAAACTGAATCAGAGAGAGAGAGAAAGTCAGCGACTTAGCTTGAAAATGAGTTCGCTGTTGAAGAGGCTTCTGGATTGGGCTTGTTCAAGAGATTCGTGGTCGGGCAGGCGTTATAATCGAGACAGGCGGCTAAGGTTCGAGGTCGATCAGGCGTTTGGTCGGGGCAGGCAGCGGACAGAAGAATGGTCTGGTTCAGGCGAGGTTAGCTTCGAAGGAATCAGAGAAACAGGTAAGAAATCGCTCAGAAATGCAGCCGTGGCAAACAAGACTTCACAGTGAGAGCACGGGGAAGCAAGGCTTTAATAGAGGGAAGTTGATGGGCAGCAGCTGTTGGGTAATTAGTGCGGGTCAGAATTCAGGTGAGATAGATCTTCGGTGAACGGTAATGGGAGCGTTCTCACTGATGTTCGTAACAGAGCCCCCTCCCTGCGAGCGGCTCCTGAAGCGAGGATGCGGTCAGCAACGGGGTCTACCTCGAGGTCGTGGAGCTGGTCTGTTCGGATTGGCCTGGTGGAACTCTGTGATTAAGTTGGGATCGAGGATGTCGTCGACTTCGACCCAGGATCTTTCCTCCGGGCCGTAACCTTCCCAATCGACCAGGTACTGCAAGCGGCCCCGTATTCGCCTGGAGTCCAGCAAGCACCGTACCGAGAATGCCTCTTCACCGTCAATGAGCATGGGTGGGGGGGAGGAGTTCGCGTCCTCTTCGGACCGTGGGGCACCGGCCGGTCGCAGAAGGGATACATGAAAGGTAGGAGAGATACGGTAGTGAGAGGGTAGTTGTAGACGAAAGGATACAGGATTGATCTGTTTAGTAATTTTGAAGGGTCCCACGTACCTGGGGCAGAGTTTCTTGCAGGGCAGGCGGAGGCGGAGGTCCCGTGTCGAGAGCCATACCCACTGCCCGGGAGAGTAGTGGGGACTGGGACGACGATGGCGATTCGCTTGCTCCGTTGTTCGTCTAGTGGCTCGTTGGAGATGTACGTGGGCCCTGTTCCACACGGCCTCGCTGCGTTGCAGCCAGCTGTCGACCGCAGGCACTTCCGAGGGTTCGCCTGACCAGGGGAACAGAGGAGGTTGGTAGCCTAGAATGCACTGAAAAGGGGTGAGGTTAGTGGAGGGTTTGAGAATGGAGTTTTGGGCGTATTCAGCCCAGGGGAGATAGCGACTCCAGTCAGTCTGATTTTCGTGACAGTAAGTGCGTAGGAATTTGATGATTTCCTGGTTTAGGCGTTCTGACTGTCCATTTGATTGGGGATGGTATCCTGAAGTGAGACTGATGTTGATATTGAGTTGGCGGAAGAAGGCTGCCCAGAGCCTGGAGGTGAACTGTGGTCCCCGGTCTGAGATTATATCCTCGGGGAGACCGTAGAAGCGGAAGACGTTCTGGAAGAGGAGTTCCGCGGTCTCGAGGGCGGTCGGGAGTTTGGGTAGAGGGATCAGGCGGCACCCCTTAGAAAACCGGTCTACGACGGTGAGGATGGTGGTGTTCCCCTGGGAGACTGGAAGGTCGGTCAAGAAGTCGATTGCTATGTGGGACCAGGGTCGTTGAGGTATGGGCAGTGGCAGGAGGAGACCCGTTGGTGCCTGTCGAGGGGATTTGGCCATGTTGCAGATTCTGCAGTTGCGAATGTAGGTGACCGCGTCACCTCGAAGTGTTTCCCACCAGAAACGGTTCCTTAATAGTCGAACCGTGGAGGTGATGCCCGGATGGCCGGAACTGGTTGAGCAGTGAACCCAGTGCAGTACTCGCTCCCGAAGGGCCGGGGGAACGAAAGTCCGGTTTGACGGACAGTTGAGTGGAGGCGGATTTGTAGAGTGGGCCTGAGTGATTTCGGACATAATGTCCCATTGGACGGGAGCGAGAAGGAGTGTGGGTGAAATGATGGGCTCGGGGGCTGAGCTCTGAGGTGTCGGGTCATGTTGCCGGGAGAGGGAGTCTGCCTTGATGTTCTTCGACCCGGGCCGGTAAGTGATGGTGAAATTAAAGCAGGTGAAGAACAGAGCCCACCTAGCTTGTCGGGGATTGAGTCTTTTGGCCGAACGGAGGTATTCCAGGTTTCGTTGGTCAGTGATGACTAGAAACAGGTATCTCGCTCCCTCCAGCCAATGTCTCCACTCCTCGAAGGCCGCCTTCATGGCCAGAAGTTCGCGGTTACCCACGTCGTAGTTGCACTCTGCAGGGGTGAGTTTCCGCAAATAGAATGCGCATGGGAATAATTTGGGGGGATTTCCCTGACGCTGGGAGAGTACGGCACCGATGCCGGTATTGGAAGCGTCAACTTCAACCACGAAAGGGATGCTGGGGTCTGGATGATGAAGAATAGGGGCCGAGGTAAAGCATTTCTTCAGGTGGTCGAACGCCTGGAGCGCGTCGGAGGGCCAGTGAAGTCTGGGTTGGGTGGTTTTGACCAAGGCCGTGAGGGGGGCGGCGACCGAGCTGTAGTTCCGGATGAACCTCCGGTAGAAGTTGGCAAAACCCAGGAAGCGCTGGAGTTCCTTGACCGTGTTGGGTCGTGGCCAGTCCAGGACGGCACGCACCTTACCCTCGTCCATCGCGACCCCTTCTGGGCTGATGATGTAACCGAGGAAGGAGACGGATGTCAGATGGAACTCACACTTCTCTGCCTTGGCGTACAATTGGTGCTTGATGAGTCGTTTCAGAACCTCTCGAACGTGGGTGACGTGCTCCTCCCGAGAGTTGGAGTAAATGAGGATGTCATCAATATAGATGATGAGGCACCGGTTGAGCATGTCCCTGAAGAGGTCGTTGACAAAGGACTGGAAGACAGAGGGGCTGTTGGACAGGCCGAAGGGCATGACGCAGTATTCGTAGTGGCCACAGGTGGTAGAGAAGGCTGTCTTCCACTCGTCCCCCTCCCGGATGCGGATCAAGTTATATGCATTACGCAGGTCGAGCTTGGTATAAATTTTGGCAGTTCTTAGTTGTTCTTGTGATGAGGGGACGAGAGGATGAGGGTATCGGTACTTGACCGTCACGTTGTTTAAGCCGCGATAGTCGATACAAGGGCGCAGGGAGCCGTCCTTTTTGCCCACAAAGAAGAAGCCAGAGGAGGCTGGTGATGTGGACGGGCGGATGAAACCCTTGGCTAGTTCTTCCCTTATGTAGCATTCCATGGCGTCCGATTCGGGCTGGGATAGGGGAAAAATCCTGCCCTTGGGAGGTGTGGCGCCGGGCAAAAGTTCAATGGCACAGTCGTTAGGGCGGTGAGGGGGCAGCTGTTGTGCCTTGGATCTGCTGAACGCTTCCCTGAGGTCGGAGTATTCGGATGGGATTCCACTGAGGTTGTCAGCACCCTCCTGGACGCTTGTGGTTGCTAGGGTGGTCGGATCTTTCAGGCCCAAGCATCGAGAAGAGCAGTCCGGAATCCAATGTGTGATTTCATCGTCCCGCCAGGAAATTTGTGGGTTGTGGGTGCGTAACCAGGGAAGACCGAGGATGAGCGGGTTGTGGGGGGAGTGAATGACGTAGAATCGGGTGCGCTCGGTGTGCAGCGCCCCTACCTGCAGGGTGATATCAATGGTAATGTGGTGGACTCGGCCAGTGCCCAGCAGACGTCCATCTAAAGCGGCCACTGTCAAGGGAGGATAACAGAGAGACAAGGGGATTGAATGCTGCTGAGCAAAAACTTCATCAATGAAGTTCCCTGCTGCTCCCGAATCCAACAGCGCTCGTGTATCAACGCTGTGGGTTTGGTGCGTGAGCCTAGCAGGCACTTCAAGGAGCTTGGTGGATGATGTAGATGAGATAAATAGACTCACCCCTTGCTGTCGTGACTGGGCTGGACGAACGGGACAGTTAGCTCGAAGGTGATCCGCCTGACCACAGTAGAGGCAGAGGTGGTTAGAGAGGCGGCGCTGGCACTCCTCTTGGGTCAAGTGCGCCCGGCCCATCTGCATGGGCTCGCAGGTTTCACTGGGTGGTGGTGCTGGAAGGGAGGGGCCGGACCAACGGGCTGGTCGTCTGGCACGGAGGAGATTATCGATGCGAATGGCCAGGGTTATGAACTGGTTGAGGGACGCGCCTTCATCGCGGCATGCTAATTCAGATTGTAGCTCCTCCCTCAGCCCCTTGCGGAAGAAAAGCTTGAGTGTGCTCTCCACCCAGTCGGTTTGTGCAGCCAGGGTGCGGAAGGTCAACGCATAATCCGCCGCTGTGCAGTTCCCTTGGCGGAGTGCCGCTAGTTGTTCTCCAGCGCTTCTACCGCCCTCGGGGTGGTCGAAAACCTCCTGGAAGGCACGCAGGAAGGCGTCGAAGGGGGTTTGGGTCAGGCCCTGATTGGTCCAGACAGCAGTGGCCCACTCGCGCGCCCTCCCGGTGAGTAAAGAGCAGACGAAGTGAATCTTGCTGTCATCAGTGGGGTAAAGGATTGATTGCTGGGACAGGAAGATTGAGCATTGCATAATAAACCCCTGGCACTGGGTAGGATCGCCGTCGTATTTCTCTGGCAGCGCTAGTCGAGGGGTGGCAGCGGCTGCGCCGAGAATGGGCGGGGCGGCGATGGCTTGGCTGGTTGAGGGCGCGAGCTGTGGTGCGGGCTGACGCAGCTCCTGAACGGTCCTCATAAGTTCTTCCATTAAAGCGGTGAGACGGCCAAGCTGATGCTGGTGTGTGGCCAATAGGTTCGCCTGCGCGGAGAGTTCCTCGGTCATTCGAGAGGCTGCCGCTGGATCGGTGAGCGGCAAAGTCTTCTGTAATGAAGGCTCAGACTGATTAGGATCCATATGCGGCTTTTATTGAATGAAACTGAATCAGAGAGAGAGAGAAAGTCAGCGACTTAGCTTGAAAATGAGTTCGCTGTTGAAGAGGCTTCTGGACTGGGCTTGTTCAAGAGATTCGTGGTCGGGTAGGCGTTATAATCGAGACAGGCGGCTAAGGTTCGAGGTCGATCAGGCGTTTGGTCGGGGCAGGCAGCGGACAGAAGAATGGTCTGGTTCAGGCGAGGTTGGCTTCGAAGGAATCAGAGAAACAGGTAAGAAATCGCTCAGAAATGCAGCCGTGGCAAACAAGACATCGCAGTGAGAGCACGGGGAAGCAAGGCTTTAATAGAGGGAAGTTGATGGGCAGCAGCTGTTGGGTAATTAGTGCGGGTCAGAATTCAGGTGAGATAGATCTTCGGTGAACGGTAATGGGAGCGTTCTCACTGATGTTCGTAACAGTTGCTAGCACCATGCTATACCAGTTGAGCTACAGGAAACCTGTAATTTTATTATGTACATAATGAATACAAAAGGTCAACCCTTTGAACATTCAAAGACTGTTTAATGCAAACTTCATAAAAAACTAGCAAACACTGCCCTTACAAAAAATCTAAACTAATCTAACTAGCTGAATATTTGACACTCGTTATTTTCACATGCATATGAGCGTTTGATTCGCAAATGTTTGCCAGAAGTTCGCCAGTAGTGGTGAACCTCCAGCAAACCTTTGGCAACAATGAACAATTTGCTGTTAGTTTGTCGCAAAGCCCATTTGCATGTGAAAATTATCAGTGGCGAATTTGCGGCAAAGTTGCCACGAACTCTTGATTTTCATAAGGGTTGCCAAAATCACAAGCTCCAATAAAATTTCTTGACTTCTATGCAAATTCCAGAGCAAGCGTTTGAGGATAAATGGAAAAAATTTTACAGTCATTTTCCTATTGTTGAGGAATTTCAAAGGGGTTAATTTATGACTTGTAATTAATTCACAGTGTTGTATAAAGTATCCATCTGTCATACTTGAGTAAAAGTAAAGATACCTTCATGAAAATTGACTCAAGTAAAAGTTAAAGTAGCTCACGAGAAAACGATTAGTATTAAAGTAAATTATATTAAATTTACTTAAGTACAAGTAAATTGCATAAGTTACGTTACAGTTCATTAAACCCATGGCAACTTATTTGATTGGTGGTGCTCATCATTTACTCACCCTCATGCCATCCCAGATGTTTATGAATTTCTTACATCTGCAGAACACATTCAAAGATTTATAAAAGAATATTTCAGCTCTACAGGTCAGTTCAATGCAAGTGATTGGTGGCCAGACATTTCAAGCTACAAAACCACATTCAGTTATCCATACTACAGTGATTAAATAAATGTCCTCTGAAGCAATTCAGTTGGTTTTGGGTGAGAACAAACCAAATTGTCACTAATTTTCACTTTTAATTTTAATTTTCATCTTGCCATTGCAATCTCTAGGCATGATCATGATTTCAAGCTTGATTTCACTTTATAGTGCTTGACACACGTGCAGAGCCTTAGTTGGCTCTATAGGAAGTGTAATCGAGCTTCAAATCCTGATCGCCATAAAGACTGCTAATGTCAAGATTTATAATCAAAAAAGGAGTTATATTTACTATTCTCACCTAAAACCAACTGGATCCTTTCAAAAGACATTGGTGAAACCATTGGAGTCTTATAGATTACTATTATACTGCATTTATGTGCATTTTGGAGCTGCAAAGGTCTGACCATCATTCACTTACACTGAATTGACGTACATAATAGCGATATCTTCTGAAAATCTTTTTTTGTTTGTGTTCTGCTGAAAAAATAAAAAATGAAAGTCATACACATCTTGGACAGAATGGTGAGAAATTTATGAGATAATTTTCATTTTAAAATGATCTATCCCTTTACTGGTGAATTAAAGTCACATCAGAATGATCATATTTATGTGATGAGTGTAAATGAACACCGCAGTTCTTAAATATTGGAACATTAAATGAAGGAGTTGAGTCATATTAGTGACCAGAACAGAGACTTGTGGGGGTGGGCTATTGTCTTTTGGGCCAATAAAGAACCACCCAGAAAACCCTGTCAACTGCATAGCAATATGCTGAAACACAATCTTCAAAAACCCCCCAAAATAACTTTTAAACAGTTAAAACAGTTTAACAACAGCATAGCAACAACCTGACAACCACCTAGAGCACCCTGTCAACTGCATAACAGTGTGCTGAAACACAGTTAAAACAACTTAACAACAGCATAGCAACAACCTGACAACCACCTAGAGCACCCTGTCAACTGCATAACAGTGTGCTGAAACACAGTTAAAACAACTTAACAACAGCATAGCAACAACCTGACAACCACATACAACACCCTGTGAACTGCATAGCAGTGTGCTGAAACACAGTTAAAACAACTTAACAACAGCATAGCAACAACCTGACAACCACCTAGAACACCCTGTCAACTGCAGAGCAATCATCAAAAAACACCAAAAAGAAATTAGCAACAGCATAGCAACAATCTAACAACCACCTAGAACACCTTGTCAAGTGCATAGCAATGTGCTGAAACACAGTTAAAGCAACTTAACAACAGCATAGCAACAACCTGACAACCATCTAGAACACCCTGTCAACTGCAGAGCAATCTTTAAAAAACACCAAAAAGAACATAGCAACTGCATAGCAACAATCTATCAACCACCTAGAACACCTTGTCAACTGCATAGCAATGTGCTGAAACACAGTTAAAACAATTAAACAACAGCATAGCAACAACCTGACAACCACATAGAACACCCTGTAAACTACATAGCAGTGTGCAGAAACACAGTTAAAACAACATAACAACAGCATAGCAACAACCTGACAACCACATAGAACACCCTGTCAACTGCATAGCAATGTGCTGAAACACAGTTAAAACAATTTAACAACAGCATAGGAACAACCTGACAACCACCTAGAACACCCTGTCAACTGCATAGTAGTGTGCTGAAACACAGTTAAAACAACTTAACAACCGCATAGCAACAACCTGACAACCACATAGAACACCCTGTCAACTGCAGTGCAATCATAAAAAAAAACCCAAAAAGAACTTAGCAACAGCATAGCAACAATCTAACAACCACCTAGAACACCTTGTCAACTGCATAGCAATGTGCTGAAACACAGTTAAAACAACTTAACAACCGCATAGCAACAACCTGACAACCACATAGAACACCCTGTCAACTACATAGCAGTGTGCTGACACACAGTTAAAACAATTTAACAACAGCATAGCAACAACCTGACAACCACATAAAACACCCTGTCAAATGCATAGCACTGTGCTAAAACACAGTTTAAACAATTTAACAACAGCATAGGAACAACCTGACAACCACCTAGAACACCCTGTCAACTGCATAGCAGTGTGCTGAAACACAGTTAAAACAACTTAACAACCGCATAGCACCAACCTGACAACCACATAGAACACCCTGTCAACTGCATAGCAGTGTGCTGAAACACAGTTAAACAATTTAACAACAGCATAGCAATAACCTGACAACCACCTTGAACACCCTGTCAACAGCAGAGCAATCATCAAAAAAAAACAAAAAGAACTTAGCAACAGCATAGCAACAATCTAACATCCATCTAGAACACCTTGTCAACTGCATAGCAATGTGCTGAAACAGAGTTAAAACAAACAACAGCATAGCAACAACCTGACAACCACATAGAACACCCTGTCAACTACATAGCAGTGTGCTGAAACACAGTTAAAACAACATAACAACAGCATAGCAACAACCTGACAACCACATAGAACACCCTGTCAACTGCATAGCAATGTGCTGAAACACAGTTAAAACAATTTAACAACAGCATAGGGACAACCTGACAACCACCTAGAACACCCTGTCAACTGCATAGCAGTGTGCTGAAACACAGTTAAAACAACTTAACAACCGCATAGCAACAACCTGACAACCACATAGAACATCCTGTCAACTGCAGAGCAATCATCAAAAAACAAAATAAAAAGAACTTAGCAACAGCATAGCAACAATCTAACAACCACCTAGAACACCTTGTCAACTGCATAGCAATGTGCTGAAACACAGTTAAAACAACTTAACAACTGCATAGCAACAAACTGACAACCACATTGAACACCCTGTCAACTACATAGCAGTGTGCTGAAACACAGTTAAAACAATTTAACAACAGCATAGCAACAACCTGACAACCACATAGAACACCCTGTCAACTGCATAGCACTGTGCTAAACACAGTTTAAACAATTTAACAACAGCATAGGAACAACCTGACAACCACCTAGAACACCCTGTCAGCTGCAGAGCAATCATTAAAAAACAGCAAAAAGAAATTAGCAACAGCATAGCAACAATCTAACAACCACCTAGAACACCTTGTCAAGTGCATAGCAATGTGCTGAAACACAGTTAAAGCAACTTAACAACAGCATAGCAACAACCTGACAACCATCTAGAACACCCTGTCAACTGCAGAGCAATCTTTAAAAAACACCAAAAAGAACATAGCAACTGCATAGCAACAATCTATCAACCACCTAGAACACCTTGTCAACTGCATAGCAATGTGCTGAAACACAGTTAAAACAATTCAACAACAGCATAGCAACAACCTGACAACCACATAGAACACCCTGTAAACTACATAGCAGTGTGCAGAAACACAGTTAAAACAACATAACAACAGCATAGCAACAACCTGACAACCACCTAGAACACCCTGTCAGCTGCAGAGCAATCATCAAAAAACAGTAAAAAGAAATTAGTAACAGCATAGCAACAATCTAACAACCATCTAGAACACCTTGTCAAGTGCATAGCAATGTGCTGAAACACAGTTAAAGCAACTTAACAACAGCATAGCAACAACCTGACAACCATCTAGAACACCCTGTCAACTGCAGAGCAATCTTTAAAAAACACCAAAAAGAACATAGCAACTGCATAGCAACAATCTAACAACCACCTAGAACACCTTGTCAACTGCATAGCAATGTGCTGAAACACAGTTAAAACAATTAAACAACAGCATAGCAACAACCTGACAACCACATAGAACACCCTGTAAACTACATAGCAGTGTGCAGAAACACAGTTAAAACAACATAACAACAGCATAGCAACAACCTGACAACCACATAGAACACCCTGTCAACTGCATAGCAATGTGCTGAAACACAGTTAAAACAATTTAACAACAGCATAGGAACAACCTGACAACCACCTAGAACACCCTGTCAACTGCATAGCAGTGTGCTGAAACACAGTTAAACCAACTTAACAACCGCATAGCAACAACCAACACATTCTCACACCTAACTCGTCACATATTGACGGTTTTGACAGGACCCCTTGGCGTCACATTTTAACGCCCTGGGTATACCTTTGGCGTCATTTTTCGACGCGTTGGGTAGTCTTAACCAAAACGGCATTCAAAGGTGAGTTTAACAACGCTCCACAGCGTGTGCAAGTAAGCAGTTTAAGCGTTTTCTTAGAGAGCATGCTGGATAACGTATTTTTATCGGAGGTTTGTTGATGTTAATAAATATATATAATATGCTACGATTGTGTTCAATTAATCAAAGTTTTTTATATTTTTACTTTTAAAATTTTGTTCAATTAATCAAAGTTTTTTTTTTTTTAAATCCTCTATAGAAATCTATCGGTCTACCCAACACGTCGAAAAATGACGCCAAAGGTATACCCAAAGCGTTAAAATGTGACGCCAAGGGGTCCTGTCAAAACCGTCAATATGTGACGAGTTGGGTGTGAGAATGTGTTGCAACAACTTGACAACCACATAGAACACCCTGTCAACTGCAGAGCAATGTGCTGACACACAGTTAAAACAATTTAACAACAGCATAGCAACAACCTGACAACCACATAAAACACCCTGTCAACTGCATAGCACTGTGCTAAAACACAGTTTAAACAATTTAACAACAGCATAGGAACAACCTGACAACCACCTAGAACACCCTGTCAACTGCATAGCAGTGTGCTGAAACACAGTTAAACAATTTAACAACAGCATAGCAACAACCTGACAACCACCTAGAGCACCTTGTCAACTGCATAGCAATGTGCTGAAACACAGTTAAAGCACTTAACAACAGCATAGCAACAACCTGACAACCACCTTGAACACCCTGTCAACTGCAGAGCAATCATCAAACAAAAAACAAAAAGAACTTAGCAACAGCATAGCAACAATCTAACAACCACCTAGAACACCTTGTCAACTGCATAGCAATGTGCTGAAACACAGTTAAAGCACTTAACAACAGCATAGCAACAACCTGACAACCACCTTGAACACCCTGTCAACTGCAGAGCAATCATCAAACAAAAAACAAAAAGAACTTAGCAACAGCATAGCAACAATCTAACAACCACCTAGAACACCTTGTCAACTGCATAGCAATGTGCTGAAACACAGTTAAAACAATTTAACAACAGCATAGGAACAACCTGACAACCACCTAGAACACCCTGTCAACTACATAGCAGTGTGCTGAAACACAGTTAAAACAACTTAACAACAGCATAGCAATAACCTGACAACCACCTTGAACACCCTGTCAACTGCAGAGCAATCATCAAAAAAACCCAAAAAGAACTTAGCAACAGCATAGCAACAATCTAACAACCATCTAGAACACCTTGTCAACTGCATAGTATGTGCTGAAACACAGTTAAAGCACTTAACAACAGCATAGCAACAACCTGACAACCACATAGAACACCCTGTCAACTACATAGCAGTGTGCTGAAACACAGTTAAAACAACTTAACAACAGCATAGTAACAACCTGACAACCACATAGAACACCCTGTCAACTGCATAGCAATGTGCTAAAACACAGTTTAAACAATTTAACAACAGCATTGGAACAACCTGACAACCACATAGAACACCCTGTCAACTGCATACCAGTGTGCTGAAACACAGTTAAAACAACTTAACAACAGCATAGCAACAACCTGACAACCACATAGAACACCCTGTCAACTGCATACCAGTGTGCTGAAACACAGTTAAAACAACTTAACAACAGCATAGCAACAACCTGACAACCACATAGAACGCCCTGCCAACTGCATAGCAGTGTGCTGAAAGACAGTTAAAACAATTTAACAACAGCATAGTAACAACCTGACAACCACCTAGAGCACCTTGTCAACTGCATAGCAGTGTGCTGAAATAAAGTTAAAGCAATTTAACAACAGCATAGCAACAACCTGACAACCACATAGAACACCCTGTGAACTGCATTGCAGTGTTCTAAAACACAGTTTAAACCATTTAACAACAACATAGCAACAACCTGACAACCACCTAGAACACCCTGTCAACTGCATAGCAGTGTGCTGAAACACAGTTAAAACAACTTAACAACAGCATAGCAATAACCTGACAACCACCTTGAACACCCTGTCAACTGCAGAGCAATCATCAAAAAAACCCAAAAAGAACTTAGCAACAGCATAGCAACAATCTAACAACCATCTAGAACACCTTGTCAACTGCATAGTATGTGCTGAAACACAGTTAAAGCACTTAACAACAGCATAGCAACAACCTGACAACCACATAGAACACCCTGTCAACTACATAGCAGTGTGCTGAAACACAGTTAAAACAACTTAACAACAGCATAGTAACAACCTGACAACCACATAGAACACCCTGTCAACTGCATAGCAATGTGCTAAAACACAGTTTAAACAATTTAACAACAGCATTGGAACAACCTGACAACCACATAGAACACCCTGTCAACTGCATACCAGTGTGCTGAAACACAGTTAAAACAACTTAACAACAGCATAGCAACAACCTGACAACCACATAGAACACCCTGTCAACTGCATACCAGTGTGCTGAAACACAGTTAAAACAACTTAACAACAGCATAGCAACAACCTGACAACCACATAGAACGCCCTGCCAACTGCATAGCAGTGTGCTGAAAGACAGTTAAAACAATTTAACAACAGCATAGTAACAACCTGACAACCACCTAGAGCACCTTGTCAACTGCATAGCAGTGTGCTGAAATAAAGTTAAAGCAATTTAACAACAGCATAGCAACAACCTGACAACCACATAGAACACCCTGTGAACTGCATTGCAGTGTTCTAAAACACAGTTTAAACCATTTAACAACAACATAGCAACAACCTGACAACCACCTAGAACACCCTGTCAACTGCATAGCAGTGTGCTGAAACACAGTTAAAACAACTTAACAACAGCATAGCAACAACCTGACAACCACCTAGAACACCCTGTGAACTGCATAGCAATGTGCAAAAAAACAGAAAACAACTTAGCAACACCATAATAACAACCTAGCAACCACATACTGTAGCAATGCCCCAAAACACACAGCAGAGATCACCTTGACAACTGCATAGTATGCCCTAGCAACCATCCAGAAAACCCTAGTTACCTAATACTGTAGCATAAATATGCTACAAAGCAAATATAACACTTTAGCAACCACCAGAAAACTAGTTTTGCTTAGGCAAAGACCACAAACATAAAAAAAATAATATTGTTGGACATTTTCATGAGCGCTGATAGATATTCATACACATAATAACTTGTTTAAAAGTAAAATGTAAATGCATGCGATTGACTGTTATATGAACATGTCTCCTGGAAAGGCGGGAGTCTTATCGCACATAACTTCATTATTTAACAGCTTTCATAATGTTTAAGCCTAAACTTATAAAACAAATCTCACATGAGCAGTTTCTTGTCTTCCCCAGTGGAGACAGACAACGGAATACATTTTATGTTTTTGATTATTATAATTATTCTAAGTGTATTTATTAAGCATTTATAACAATATTATATGGCCATCGTTTGCAAATAATGGATGAAAGTTATGCTTTATTAACCCCTTTTTAAGCCCTTTAACAAAAGAAAACTAATAACTTGATTTCAAGACTTGGATAAAATTAGATATCCATGACCAGAATTGTATATTTAGCTTAGATTTCTGAGTTACATCTTCTAGATGAAGTTTTTCCATGGCAGTCCTTTATTGTAGTACGATCAAGTTCAGATTTACTCTTACCTAAATGGTAATTAAGTATTTCACAAAGATGAAAAAAAAATCGAATACAATTCCCGGGTTTGACCTACACCACCTGGAGCATGAAATGGAAGAATAAAGAACGATAAAGAAAGCACAGGTTGGAGAGATCGAGAGAGTGGAGGATATTATCGGGTCCCCACCTTGTGCTGTCAGCTGCAGGGCTCCCTGCGTCTCTCCGAAGGTCAAAGGTCATCCAGCTGCAAACCCACCCCACTCTCCTGACACTGCAGTTGCAGACGTTGAAGAAAGCCGAAGTGTGAGGTCCACAAGCCCATCTGGTGCTGATTACCGCCAGACAATCCAGGCTTTTTATCAACTCATTGACAGCACGTTCACAGGTACCAGGGTGGTAGTGTATTTCTCAATCTGCTAGTGACAGCTTTACTGTGACCGACAGATGCAGAGTTTACAAAACTGCCTGGGCCGACAGTCATGCAGTGCCATGTGGTGATATATCATCTTAAACACATCCAGTCTGTCTCTGGTCAAAAAGTGCATAACAAACCTCAATTCTTAAATGGATTTGATTCAGGTAGCTTACTATACATATATTTACTAACCATTGCATTGTTATCACAGTAATAAGTAGAAAAGTAGAAAAAACTAACAGTAGAGGACACTTAACACTATTGCCCACTATAGCGACTCTTGCTGCAATGCTGAGAATACAGTACATACCTGTGTTGTATTATAACTTGCACTCTTTGCTATTGCTGAGTCTTTTTAAAATAAAATAAAATCCACTTTTGGAGTGGCCCAGTTAGAGTCCAGACCTTAACCCAATAGAGATGCTGTGGAATGACCTCAAGAGAGCCATGCACACCAGACATCCTAAGAATATGACTGAGCTGATGCAGTTCTGTAAGGAAGAATGGTCCAAAATTCCTTCTGAACGTTGTGCAGGTATAATCCACCTCTACCGTAAACACTTGGTTGAGGTTATTGCTGCCAAAGGAGGATCGAGCTGTTATTAAATACAAGGGTTCACTTACATTTTACACAGTACTGTGAATGTTTAATGGGATGTGTTCAATAAAGACATGAAAGATTATAATTGTTTGTGTGTTGTTAGCTTATGCACATTGTGTTTGTCTATACTTGTGACTTTGATGAAGATGAGATCACATTTTAGGAGCAATTATGCAGAAAATCAGCTAATTCAAAAGGGTTCAAATACTTTTATTTTCCACTGTATATGAAGGGCATGTCATTTCCAAAAGACAAAAATGGCCTATACTTCTATTATTCACAAGCTACCAACATCTTGTGAATGGGCTGTCTTCATTTATATCGCTTGAGCATCAAGCACACGATTTTACCAACCAACATATGCCTAGACTTAGCGCATACATGCATCTAATTGAGTCCAATTTACTATTCTTAATTTACTGTTGTAGCTACAGCTGCAGCATAACCTTGTACCATATGTCTGCTTGAATGTATGTTCAATCTTGCACTTGAGTTTCCTGAAGGAACCTTACGTAATTTCGTTCATTGCTCTGCAGTGTGTAAAATGACAATAAACCTGACTTTGATCGCTCAGTAGTCCTTGATGAAAAGCACTGGCCGCTGGCAAGGGTAGATTACTGCTTAAGTATTCGTTCAGTCTACTGCCAACGTGACCATTTGGCAGATGTTTCTGCTGGCTCTTAAAGCTATTATTTCATGCAGCCAGCTACTATTTCTTTGTATGCTGGCCGAAACTTTTAATACTATTTCAAATTTCCAGTTATGGGTTAGTTACTCAAAAGAAGTAATCCACTAGAAATGACTAATTACGTAATTTATTAATTGCTTTATTTAAAAATCATCACATTACTAATTACTTTACTTTTCAGTTGCTTTCCAAAAATGCTTTTCCCAGAAGAACGTTTTTTCGCTCAATGAATTCAAAACAATGTTGTTCATTGTCGCACCCAATTCACACCTCAGATTTCCCTTTTGCAAGACATGTTATGGGTTGCATGTCCTTAGGCTATCACAGAAGCATACGCAGATTTACTTATGAGTGTAGTTCATGTTTTAAATGTATCACACATAAATAAGACTAGGCTACTATAGAAGTGTGTAACCCAAGTAATGTACTTAAAAGTAATTAGCTTAATTGCATGTTGGTAACTTTTATCTGATTACAAGAACTTAAAATGTAATGTGTTTCAGAACGTTTTGACTGTGAAAGTATTTTGATCACAGTAACTTACTTTGTAATCAGATTACAATCAAAACTGATCATTTCCCAAAAATTGTGGCGACCCCCCCAGTTAAAATGGTATCTACGGCCCTGGCCAATAAACGATAAATACTTTGCTTTACAAATTGGTAAAAGATGTGAAAGGTTTTCATAAGTGGCAGCTTAATTCGAAGCATTCACGCAACTGCAGTACGGTAAAACACACAAACACCTGTACATGTAGCGCCACTCCTTCACATAATTCTTGTTTTGAAGCTCAGATTCCTCTTTTCCCTGGGGCTGGTGATAAATCCATGCTTGTCAAACATACATAATGACAACTTTAATGACATACTGCACATACATTAACCAAATCTCCAAAGATTTCTGGAAAGCTTCCATTTGTTGTTTGCAGTGATTTGTGAGTCTGCTACTTGCGAATGCATAAAAAAAGTTTCAGAATGTGAATTCTTGCCTGGTCTGTTATCCCACGTTGAACTTCTGTGTAATACTTAAGCATGCTTAGCAGGAATATTTTGCACCTGCAAGAAAATCCTCACATCCATAAACAGGGTGTAGTTTTCGATGGGAAGCAAACACTAGAATCATTCATCACATGGTGGGTGATTATTTTGCCAGGGTGCCTGCTGAAAGAGCCCCAGGCTGGGAGAAATCCCCATCAGTGCTAGCTGGGCTTTGTCTTTGTGTTTACACTGGGATATTAAAAATCACTTCAAACGAGCAGAGCATAGAACGCCTGCTAATCAATTCCCAGTCCCTGTCAATGGAGATCAGAGGAATTTGCTTCAACAGAAACCATCCCAATCATGGTCATGTTGCTCAATGTTAGAATTTGTATTTCCAGAATAGGTGGGGGGAGCTGTTCTATTCAAGGAGGTCTATAATACCTGAAGAGAGCTAGCAATGATATTTATCTCAATGGTTGTTGGTCACCCCACTGACCTCTGTCTGAATCATCCTCGTCAGAGAGGACTACACTGTTGTTAACAATGAGTGGCTGTTTAATATGGTAACCTGCTTCAGCACAGAGCCGTAAAGCTTACCGTCTCATACTTTAACAGATTGTTTGTGTCGAGATCAAATGGGTAGTGCGACTTGCGCTGTGTTATCCACCGGACAGCACGGCACAAGCGCAGAGCAGGTTTGTCAGTGCTGCATTGGTGTGAGAGACATGTCCCACTCTGCACTCGCGCTGCAGGCCGGAGGATGCGCTTCATGGTTTAATCGGATAGTGCTTTTTCAGCACACTTTTGGAGGATTTGGCTTTTTGTGTTTCACATGCGCAGCAGAAAATGGCAGAATTATGCAATTTTTTCTTCACTAAAAAAGTAATTTTACAATATATGTAGGAAATCATGAGCACTCACTTTAAAATGAAGACTCCAGTCATGTCAGTAACCATATAAAAGCTGTTTTCTAACTTTCAAACATAGTTTAACTTGACACAGCAAACTAAAAACCCTACTTTGAATCAACATAAAGGCTCTTCCTCAAGCCTCATTCTATCTTTATACTGACATCATTTCCATGTCATGTAACACAAGAAATTCATTACCTTTTGCCACCTTCTCACTATGCAATCAGTCTTTTTTTATTCAAGTCAAATATATTGTTTAACATCACTGAATCAACCTGAATACATTCGGTTGCACCAACAAATTCGTGTTTCAGGGTTTGATTTGGTAGAAATGGCTACTTAATGGGGCTTTTCCACTGCACGGTACAACTCAACTCAACTCGACTCTGCTCGCTTTTTGGGGGTTTTCCACTGTGGATAGTACCTGGTACCCGTACCACCTCGGTCGAGGTTCCAAGCGAGCCAAGCCGATACTAAATGTGACGTCAAAACCTGCAGATCACTGATTGGTCAGGGAGAATCGTCACTACCAGCGTCACAGAGATTTCCGACACACAAAATCAACCCGCTAGTTTTAAAGTTAGCAACAGCGATAACAGTATCATTTGTTCACGTGACTTTCGAATTGTGAAAAAAGAAATGGCTGTGCGCAAAACCCCGCCGTGGTCAATAAACGAGGTGCAGACGGTCCACTCATTAGCAATTAGCGAAATGAAAAAGTATTTCAGGAAGTGTTTCAGCTGTTGGCCGCACACGGCTACCACTGGACCTACAACAGTGAAGGGAAAAGTAAAAAAAAAACTTAAAAGTGACGACAGAATCATCAAGGAAAAGTGGAAGTGGTTCGACCAAATGGACGCTATCTTAACCGGCGAGCAATGGGAGGGAGAGTGCCCTGGACTGGATTTGATCCATGATGGAGGATGGTATGTTTTGTTATGTTAACTCTGTACTCTGCTTGAAAGCTTCACTTTATTTAGTTGACCAGTTACTGGAAGCTTGCTTCTAAAACAACCAGGCCAATTTAACCGTTACACTTGTGTAAAATCACAATTCAAAAACTGTTTTATGCAGCACAATGAGCTATTAGCTAAAAGCTAGCGGTCATGTTATTGTTTTGGTCAGTTTGTGTCATGTTTAAGATGATATCATGGCAGTAGAGGCGGCGCAACTATGGCGATCAGCCTATAATCCCACCCACGCTGAGGTGGCACTAAACTGCAGTGGAAATGCAAGCTCTGAAATGTAAAGCGAGTACAGTTGAGGCGAGTCGAACCGTAACGTGCAGTGGAAAAGTGCTTAAGGTGACAATTGGAAGCCAGGGTACCATTTTTCACAGTGTGTAGTAGAACAATTGTAAAGCTTGTCAAGACATAGTTTCAAAGTAGCTTCCCAAAGACCAATGCAAAACATCATAGTTTAACATGAAAATCGTTAGTATTTAGCTTTTCTACATGTTTTTCCATGCCATGATGCGTCTGATGCAAACAGCAGTGCTGAATAGGTGGAACAGATGGCGCTGATGTTTGTCCACTTTTCTGAGTGACTTTCTCCACCCTTGATCTCCACATGACTAGAAATGCAAATGCAGATCTCCACCTCCTTCACTGTCATCTAAAGCATTAATGCTAAAATGTAGCACTCTGCAGCACTACTAAGACCACCTAAGTGGAGTTATGTTGGAATGTAAGCCATTTGCTCTGTCCTAATTGGATGGCTGGTGTGAATGCAAGAGTCTACATTCACCTGAGCCGAAGTGAGAAAGAGCTTTTTGTTGCTGCCATCTAATAAAGCTGATGAGCTCCAAATTGCTTCCCATTTGCACTAATAAATGACACAAGGTGATAGCACCTCTAGTGCTATGAATACCTCATGGAGGATGTGCTAGAAGAGCTAGACATGTAATGTGCCTTGTAGCAATCAGTAGCCTACATTTATATTTGGATCTACAAAATGCATGATAAAGTACCTCCTTGGGGTCCTTTAATTTCTGTGACTGTGTTTCCTGTTTGTTTCCTTGCAAAGCATTCAGTGTCAGTATCCTCTGATAAGACTTGGCCTTCAGATGTTGATTTGAGACCACCAGACCAACTAGCTCAGGGTTCAGCAACCTTAAATCACTGGCACGCTAGCAACGGTGTGAGGAGTAGACTTATTTATATAAATGCTGCATCAGTATTCCAATCTACATCTTGATATAATCCTTCCTCATGATCACACATCATGTTTTCATGAGCTGAATGGGAGGCTAAACTAAAAGTTAAATATGTCGAGACTGCAGTATAACCCAACAGACTCGTGCAGCGTGTGCAAGCCATTTGCGCATCACAAGCCGGCAGCGCTTCGCTTTCAGGTAAATGCGTGAGTAAATGTGCCAGCTTTGCTTCAGTCAAGCTGCACGGATGACAGCCTACATTCTGTGTTTCATTTATTTCTTTTTGCTTTCATAACAACACGTGCTGTAATACGGAACCACTATTAATCCTTGAGATTTCCAACCCAGCATACACCCTCCTGAAAAAATAGTCACACTCAAAAATACATATAAAATCACATCTTGGGGTTCAAAAATCTGAGTCTACTCAGAATATAAATTAAACCTGGAATAAAGTTTTAGGATTTGCATAAGTGATTCACCGAAAAGGGCTAAATAGTTGATTGGCTTGTGCTGCACAAATGGCTTGCATGTGCGACGTGAGTCTCGTCACAATTTAATAATATTTAGTCTCCCATTCAACTGATGAAAACACACTTGCCGACCCCTGATCTAGCTCATACGGAAGTTCTTATGCTCTTAAGAGTTTGGTGATTGTACACTATGTAACTGCATCCAATTGTTACTTTAAGGAGCTATTTCTACCTAATCTAACACTTAAAGGTGCACTCAGTAATTTTTTCTTCATTAAAAAAGTTAACTCCATTAACTTCTAAAGACATGAATTGTAATTTTTCAATATATGTATGAAATCATGAGTACTCACATTAAAATGAAGACTCCAGTCATATCAGTAACAATATGAAAGCTGTTTTATTCTACATGGAGAGGGTCCACACATGGGGTCTGCAATGTTAGAATCACATGATCAGATGAATACTACTTGCTTAATCTCAGTAAACGTCTTGTTATTTGACACTTTCACTCATTGATTAAAGTAATCATGGCTGACTGTGAATACTACATTTCTACAATGGCATCTGAAACGGAAAACTATTGATTTTAAATGATGCTGCATCCTAGCTGCTAAGTGTCAGTGGTAAGTCCAATATGACACAAATACAAAAGTTACTGAGCACCCCTTTAAATTATTTTAAATTTGTAACCATATATTCAGGATGGTTAATTAAAATTGTTTTTTTTACTTAACGTAACCTGACAAAACTGGTTAACATTTGTTGTATATGTAAGTGTATAAATGCTTGATAAATGCAGTGTAATCACTGCTGTGCTCTTGAGCAAAAAACTCCTGAAGAAACATTTATTACATAATAAGACATAATGGATTTCTCGCTTATGTTTCAATACAGTATTAACTTTGTCTCATGTGAATTCCTTTGGTCACAAATGAGACCACTGTTGAAATAAAGTAAAAAACAAAATTATTTATCAGTGTAAAATACTAAGAAAATGTTTGATAAGCCTAAAACCACTAATCGCAGCAAGATAGTACCTCATTTGCTTTGTAAACTATGCTATCATTGGGTTTTGTCACCTGATTATCTTGATTTGTTGATTGTTACATTTGCCACTGAACTTGAACTGAAACCTATTTAACCTACAGTGAAGCATGATGTATGGATTTGGGTTATAGATGCTGATTTCATTGTTTTAACCCTCTTTATTGTATCTCTATCCTGTGTGGTTTAAAAACCCACATCAAACATTTATTCAAACATTTAAGACTGAAAATAAATAAAGCCCAGTCGTGGCATCCTCCACCATATTCTTCCCATCAATATTTTCGTGAAGGCACGCATGAAAACACGTTCATCGGGATACTCTGATGTAAAGGCAGAGAAGATGCACAATGGTTAAATCTGTTCGTGTGATTGAGTGCAAACTCCCCCGCTCCGACGGCTGACAGGCCCAGCGAAACATTAAGCCCGAGTATCTTAATATGACCCTGCATGCCAGCTCTACCACATGTTACCATTAAAGCTAAAGGAGGACATCCCAAATACCCAAAACCAAAAAATAACCAAATTCATGTAGGGATGTTTTTTCAACTTTGGGCACTTTCACAGTAGCACTGGACTTCTAGAAAGTAAAGTCTCATTAAAACATTTTTCACACTTTCACTAGTTTATTTAAGTTGTCTATTTAAAGATACACTATGTAAGACTTTTATTTGTTAGAAATGAACAAAATTTAATTAATGAGAAAGTAAGTACACCAACAATCCATCTTCCAAACCATGTTTTTGCCTTACCCCGATTCTCTACGGTAAGCTTATTATAATTATTTAGATTTCAGAGCTGTCCAGATGGATTTGGCGGGAAATTACATACTTCCGTCATATGTACTTGTGTGTTTACGTCATGTCTGTAAATAAAGAAAAGAAGGTCCAGCTATTACAGCGTGTGTATATGTGTGCGGTGATATGCGTGGTACAAGTTTGAAGCGGAAAGCTGGTAGCTATAGCAAATGAGTGAAATTGACCATGGATCATTCCAAAAGACAACCCTCTTGGGGAATAATACATTTACAAAATAAAGAAATCTCGAACCGAGAAGAGTATGCAAGCAATTGCAAGGTATTTTATTATGGATTTTGATACTGCAGTGCTTTTAATTTCATTTTCGTGGAAGGAAGGACAATGGAAAAATGTTATGTTTATGCAGGTAACAATGCCACTCTCAAAACCAGTTAATACCTTGGACTATTTGCCTGCTAGCTACATTATAATAGTTTTATCTGATATGAATTGCAATTGTTATGTCTAATGTCATCGTTGCCTAACTTTTGTATCGCTATTTATTTTAAAACAACTGTCCTCAAACCATCAGATTCATCAGAGTCGAAGCACAACTCACATAATTACCAAAACAATGTTCCTCCACAAGTAACCTGCAGTTTTATGATTCAACCGCTAGAGGGCCAAAATATACCCAATGTAGTTTTAATTTGTTCATTTAATTTGTTTCCAAAATGACATCTTGATTGGAAATGACAGCTAAAGAAAATTTGACCTTGTAAATCAATTTTACCTTGATTTTTCTTTGTTTTCTTCAAACATCACTTGTCTCATATTTTATCTCAGGCCACGTCCAGACTAATAAGTTTTTGTTTAAAAACATATTTTTTGCCAGCAAAAGTGGATACATTTGATAAACACTGTCTTTGCATTGAATAGTGGACAGTGAAAATAAAGATGTCTGAAAAAGATGACGTCAATGGATCACAGTCATGTGATCCATTGAATCTAAAACAATTAAGATGGCGGCCCATGTTGTAGCAGCATTGTTGTGCCTGTTATTCCCTTTGATAACTTTGTTAAAGATAAATGTTACTTTGTACAACTTTCACATTGCATTTCTTGGGAAGTTTACTCGGAATTGCTGTCCTATGATGGAAAGTGAAGAAATTTTTTTTATAGAAATTATTTTTCATAGTATAATATGGAAGGTCTGGGTCTGGTACAAGCCTAAATAAGGTCAAATCTATACATAAAAGGCATTTGAGAAGTAGCAAAAATAAATTACAAAGGCCTGGCAAAAAAAAATTACAATTAAGGTTTAATGTAATGTCATTCAACAAAACAACAAAGTTGAAGAAACACACATTTTTTTTATGTTGAATTCATTCACTTTTTACTCAAACATATGCTGATAATTTAGTATTTCAATTATTATTTAGTATTTAATTAGCATTTTTTTGATAAACAAACAAAAGTGTATTAATTTAGAAAAGATATATGCATTTTCACAATTGGACTTTTGAACCTCATTGCACTTTTAGGGTCTAGTGAGCATGGGGGGGGGGGTTATGTGCCGCCGCCACCTCCTCATGCCAGCCAAAGCAACCCCCACCCCCCCCCCCCCCCCCCCCGCAAGATGACTGCCCATGTCTCCCACGCCTAAATCCGCCACTGACAATAATGACTCCTCATAACACAAATGTGCAACATTCTTCTTGACGCCTGAAGAAGTTCATGTGTCTCATAATGTTTCTATGATCTACTCAAGGCCAAATGTATAAAGTGCTAATCAGCTCCCACCACCGATACAAACACTTCTTCATGGTGTTTGTAGTGGTTTCCAAAGCAACCCAGTTGGTCAAACATGTGCGGGAGTGTTTTTTTAGGAGTGGGGGGCAGTGGGAGGGCTAATTAGAAGTCATTCACCAACTATGGGGCCAAATGGAGCAATTATCTGTCCCAGTGAGTAGATAATTCTCCCCATTCATCTGTCACCATCCCGGGCTTGACTCACCACCACCTATGGACCTCGACACCCACCCACACACACCCACACACACACACACACACACACACTTACACTCCCTACGGTCACCATACGCCTAACTGCTTGCTTGTGTATCCAACAGTTTGTCTCTGACACACAGCAATGTCCATATAACTGCAGTTCTGACCCAGCACAACATGTTTATTAATGGATCCTGCAAACGTGAGATGGGAAGATACAGAATGTACAGTAATTAATGTTGTGCCAAGATAAGCATATTAAATGTGTCCCATTCCACAGCACGCACAAAAAATAGCAGTACATTAGATCATATATAAAAATGTATAGCAGTTCAGGATGTTCAAAGAGAAAAGTAAAGAATTGAAAATAAATAAATAAATAAATAAATAACATCACAAGAAGAAAAAAAATGTTACTGCCTCTTTGAAAAAGTCACATAATCCTATACAAAATGTAGATCAGTTCAAATCAAGGAAAAATGAATAACAAATAATTTTCTCTCCTGAATGGCACCTAGAAATGTATCATCTTGTTCTTGTGGTATTCAGTATGTGAAAAAGCCTCTCTGAAATGAAAGATCCATCCCTGTCTTATCTCCCCTCCCCTCTGTGAGTGTCGAGAAGGGGGCACAGATGCTAATGGTGTTGGTACAGTGACAGAGTGATGGACTAATGTTCTCCGCACCTGAAGAGAGAGAAACCCAGAACAGAGCTGAAGAGTTCACACTGTCGAAAGACGACTCATTCATTAATGGACTGAACCGTCATTTCTGCTGCCAAACACTGTCCTGAAAAACCTCAGCAGGGAGAGGCGGAGAAAAGAGTGAAGATAGATGTGCAAGTGGAAAAATGCAAAGCCTGTTTGAACACATTGTTCTCAATGAAAAAAAAAACGTGTACTATGTGAAGCTGTTGTTACTTTGTGAAATAGAACTTTACATATTTATTGTGTTTTTTGTGTTGCTTTGTAAATATCCAATAATTATGCATGAATGTAACTATGATAATTGATACATGTCGTCCAGACATAAGAGTAACTAACTAACTATGTCCTGCAGGGTGATATGATGTTCATTGTCTATTTTAATTTCAACTACTTAAACAATTCTCTATTTCTTGTACTATTGCTATACATGTCGTACATAAGCACGTGTTAATTGTGAGACTACATGGAATATTAGTACTTTCAAAAAGACATTTCTCACACCATTTATTTTAATTGATAAAATAAAGGTGATTAAAAAATTATTTACAAAATATTGACCAGTCACAGGACCTACAGAAGTATACTTAAATATACATGAATAAATATACACTTTTTCATATACATTCATATACATTAGAAACTAACAATCTTAAAACGTTTCTTGTTAGCTACTTATTATCATTTAGTGCAGCGATTAACAGTCTAAATTTAAGTTGACAGAGTTGAATCACATGACGTATATTTGCTTTGGATCCAGTGTTTACATACATTTGGATAAGCGGTAAGTGGCATAAGCATCCTGAAAAGCACAAATAAAAACAAAACAAAAACAAATTCAAACAAAATAAATTAAAAAGCAAAGCAAAACAAATAAAAAACAAACAAACAAACCAAAACTTAAAACAAAACAAAATAAAACAAAAAAAACGAATTAAAACAAAACAGGCAAAACACGAACATTGTTAAAGTAGTGTTTGTGGTTTTTCCTTATTTGAGGCACCAAAAACTCACTCCTGGTGCTCACTGGCAGTTTGCCCAAAACAGAGCTCGGTTCACATGAAAAGTTGATAATGTGAAAGTTGTGGGAAAGTGGAGCGGATCGCAGTACCGGACCCGAGACAGTACCTGTACTGGAACTGTGGCACGGTTCGCATGAGTGAAAATGCAACCTGTACTTGGGTCCACACAATTGCACAAAAACAAACACACACACAAACACGTCATCATAAGGCAGGGAAACGTTGCGGGACACAGAAAAGGTGAGGGGTCTTTTATATATGTGAGTGAGTGAGTGTGCAACCAGCTGTATCCTCAAAAAAGATCATCAGATATAGTTTCCTTCCCCTGAACATGTACAACTGCTGAACTACAGCATGTGAAACACAGAGGCGCAAGTGACGTTCACTCTGGTGTGGATAATGACACAAAATGAAAGAAAACCACCTTTGTTCATTTGGATAATGGATAGTGCACCCCAGAACCATGACTCATGTGAACTCTGGTACGGTTTGCTGCTGATATGAATGCAATCAAACCAAATGACAAAAGTGTACCGCTTGTGATGACGTATAATTCGCGACTTTGTAGGCTTTTTGCGTCTTTCTCATACCTGTTTGTGTCCAAATACACCACCTTCAGAGAGGATCTCTTGCAACGCACACGCAGGCTCATGGCAAACAAACACTAATATCACATCATTGCACATTCAATGCATCTGTGAGAGACAAACACAAGTGTTGTTCTTTGTGTATGGAAAGTTTATGTGGTAACGTTGATGACGTAATCGGACCGTGGTTCGGACCCAAAGAAAATGAAGTGAACACAGACCAGCACGGGCAGCGGGAGGGGGAGCAATCGAACCAAGTGTGAAAATACTAGTATCTGTATGTCATTTGAAATCATACTTAGCTACACTACAAGCTAGTAACAAAAAAGAAGCTAACTACACTTAAGTAATAGGGTGCCAGGATTACAATAAATGAACACTCAATATAAAAACAGAATATAAAAAAAACATATTAATACAGCAGCATCTAACGAAATATAAAAAATATGCAAAATGCCATGCAAGAACTTCTGGGCAAAGACTCGAATCAGTGAATTGTTTCTTTTTCAAGTAGCTCATTATGGGAAAATCTACACAAATGTGAAAACTGCTTAACTACTCTCACACTCCTGTAAAATGTTGTTTTTGAATCCTTGTGCGTCAATAAAATAATTTACTCAGAGGTCTATAGAGAACAAAAATGTAACATAATAATGTTATATATTAATATTATTTTCCACTTTCAATGAGTTAATTTTTTTAACCACCATCAGTCCTGATTATAAATACCAAATATTCATTAATTTTCAGGATTTTAACCATTTAAATGCCAGTTTGTTTATATAATGCCACTGTTGTTTTTATACACATACACACACATTCACATTTCTCAATACACACAATACACACTGTGACATCCATACAAACACACCCACACATTGTTATCTGCATCATGTATTCAGTTGTCCTGCAGGTCTCTATAATACAGTAAACAGAGAATAGGGGAAAAGCTTGTATTTGCTCCACAGGATAAACATGAGAAAAATGGCACCATCTGGTGGAACATATTAAAAATTACAATTTGGAAGTCAGGGCTCTTGAAAGCATATTATGCATATTAAGATATTATAAAAGCATATTATCACAGAATTCATGATTTTATGCTTTAATGGCACTGGGATCAAATATTACAGTTTTAATGGGTTTCAATGGAGGATATTTATGTCCTTAAGATACTGAGTGTAACTATTCTGTGTACACAGTGTATTTTAGATGTATTATTTCCCCCCCAAAAAAATACACACCTTTGGCAAAACTTATGCCGTTGGCATTAACACAAAAATAAAAAAGACAAAAATGTCCCAAAGGTTGCACAAGGGTTAAGTAACATGGTTTACTTGTAGTTAGATTCTCCCAGTGTTTGCCAGAAACAAGATTTGTGCATTGCTTTGTGAGTCACTTTGGAAGGAAAGAATCTGCTAAGAATATAAACTAAATGTAAATGCATTCCAAAATACTGTAGAGCCAAAAACTGTTTGATTAAAAGCCTACATATTTTGCAAACCTAAATATGGTTAGTAGCATTTTATTATTAGCATTTGGCATTGTTTTGTCCCCTTCTGTCCATGACCATATCAGAACGGACCTGTGACTCATTTTTGGGTTGCGGCCCACCAGAAGAGAATCACTGAGCTAGACATCAGACAGCTGATCAAACTCTAAATCCAGTACATTGACTCCATCATGTGTGTGTTTTAATGTGTACATGAATATACAATAAAGTAATGTGTATGTGTGTTAAGCTCCTTAGGTAACTTAGACAACTCATTTCTGACAACTCTAGAGTATTACAACTGTCAAATATTATTTGAAGGAGACAAAGAAAGAATATTTCTTTATTAGTGGTGTTTGCAAAGGCAAGCATCCCTATTACTATTGCTCCCATTATGATAAGTGATTTGTTCAAACCCCTAACAGTATATATTAGACCTTGGCCTGTAACTCGTCCCGCACTCTTCCTCAAATCGTTTTTGAAGGATGTGTTTAAGACCTGTAATTTGTGCCTGGCGGATAAATAAACATATTGATTTATGTTGAATTAGAGACTAGAGTCATATCTAGACACCAGAAAAGTAATTTATATGCAAATGAGTGTGTTTACTTGCACGTCCTAACATGATTATGCCTAATAAGTCAACAACATGTATGGCCATGTAAACACAATAAAAGGCTTTCTGTTTGTGTAAGGTCATAAACCACTTAAGATAAAAGAAACAGTGACACGGGTAGTTTTTTGCCCACAACTCTGATTTTCATTGCATGTAAACACCTTAATTGACATTTTTAATGGCTTATCCAATGTGTGCACATGTTGTGTGCGTGCCTCTTTTAGGTTTGATGTCAAAAGCAGAATATAACTCGATTATTTCATATCTTATGTAAATGCAGCTTTCTTGCTTTGTCGTATTTTTTAAATAAGCTGATTTTGGGGAGTTATCAGCGTATTGGTGTGCATGTAAACGTGTTCAAAGTTCTCCTAAGTGCTGACAAATGTAACTTTTATCAGAAATATGCATGTAATGTTTGAGAATACGCACCATATATATTGAAGACTCACACTCCACTCACTCATTTTTTAGAACAAGAATGTCCAAAGTCATTCTAGCAAGTCAGTCCACTGGCGGCCATCTTTGGAACACTCTCTGGCATGTAAACAACCACCATACAAGAGCACCAACACCAATTCATTTGAATAAAAATGGCAGGTCTCTGCTAAATAGACTCTGGAATGTCCCATGTTCATGGCTTTCACATAAACTAAAAGTTATTGGCTTTTATTTTTATCTTTTTAAAGGGACTTTGTATTTTCCTGCCTCAACTAACTATTTCAAAAGGGCACAACCAGAGACTTTTTAGCCTGAGACAGACCACTTGTATTAAAATAAATGGGAGATACTGGAATGCCCAATATGGCGAATGTAGGAAAGGAAGTCTCACCTTACAGATAAAGAGTCGATTACCTTTGAGAGAAAGATATTGGCTTTCAGTCAACTCGACTCAAACATCCATGAGCATTAGCTGGACTAGTCTGAAAAAGAGTGTTTTTTACTGTGATCTGAGCAAAAGAAGCATAATATACTATACTATTGTTGTCAGATTTTCCCCGTTGGCAGCTGATTTAAAAAGTTATTTGATCATAATCGTGACCAACCGTTTTGGAGATTTAGGTCTTTTCATAATCAAGTACATAGGAGCTGTGTGTGTTTGCCGCTTGTACCAAAAGAAAATAGCAGCCCGGGAGTGTTCCCAAGATGGCTGCTGAGTGGACTGACTTGCCTTGAAAGGGAATTTGAGCTCTGAGGTTGTTAATCGATAACTGTGTTATTTCATCTTCTTTTTTAAAATATCATGTTTAATAGCATGACAGTGCGAAGACCTATGCCACCCACGATCCTGAAGATAAAGATCCACCAATCAGAGAAACCAAAAAAGTCAAACTACCATGACGCACTGTGAATTACGCAATTGAGTTGATCTGCATACACTCACAAACTCCTTACATATTTGTATATATCTAAATATTTTGCAATTAAATTCAAGTATATTGTTTCTATACTTATCAATAACTTTAAGTCAATAGTTTTATGTTTTAACATAGTTTATAATTCTGTTCTGTCATTGTCAATTCTTCATGGTATTGTAGTTCATTTCTTGAGAATAAACGTTAGGTACACAGTCTTGTACCTTTGTCTTTTTATCCAGTTTTCACATTCTTTTTGCTTCAAATCAAAGTTTGTAATGCTGTGTGGTTTGGTTCATGGTGTTTTTATGAAATCCCTATGGGAAAAATGAATGAGAAAAATACTTACTTTACCAAGACGGCTGAAAAAGTGGCCGGACACTGTTTCTATAGGAAACACATCAACACAGGAAAGCAAACTGCTGATCAAGTCAATTCACAGAGACTTTAAAAAAAAACACTTTAAATGGGACTCTCCCGGGTCTGTTCTTGTGATGTTAGAAGTGCTCTACAATCAAGGGTCATTTTCTGGCATTCCTTGTCACCATATTGGACCTGCTTCAGTTTGTTGTCCAGGATTGTGCTTTACAAACGGTCCATCTGTTGATGTACTGTGAAACATACAGAACATAGAGAAGTGATTGGGTCCTGTCAGCCCTACAGTACGTCCTGTAAACCCCCTGTCTGTCTGAAAGCCCTGCTGAAGAATCAGGCATGTAGCCATTTTTATGGTGTGCTGGCGAGATATGTCAACAGAGCTTTTATGACTTTGAGCACTATTAAACGGTTCCAGTTGTTGCTCTCTGATTTTGAAGAGAGGGAGTAGGTGAAAGAGAGGACGAGTATTGATAAAAGTTGCATGAAAAGGCCATAACCGATAAAAGGTTTGAAAGCATGGAACATGCAAAATATGGACATTCTTATTTTGTATCTCAGGAAAATACTTTTCGGTATGTTTAATTACTACTCAATCAGTGAGATGTTGAAATGGAAAAGGGTTTGTAGGGGAAAGGGTTGGAAGGTAATGGAATGCAGTGTAACAACAAATACACCACTATTGGAGAATTATTCAAAAATGACTTCATTGTGATATCCTTTACAAATTTGTACTACCTTAAAATGCCATCAAGGATTTCTGCAGCAGTTATTGGATGTTAAATTTGTTTTTTAGAAAATTGTGATGTTGCAGTCTGAAGGCCAAAGTGTACTTTGGTGTTCCACATGCTGCTATGTCTTGCCAGGGGCGCAACTACCCATTGGCATCCCCCTTTTGGTCTCCTGATGTCCCAATTGCGCCCCCTCGGATTGCCGTCGGCGCCCCCCCCCCCTTAATATGACACCCCTATGTGTTGCATACATACTGTATATGGTTTTTGTCATCAGCACAGTTTGCATGGATGTGTGCGTCTAGCCCAGCTTTCTAGACATGTGGTCAATCCTCGTCTGTGTGCATCATCGTTGACTGTTCTAAAGTGTACTACAAAAAAGTTGCCATGCACATGCGTTGAGCGACTTCATGGTTTTGCTGTCAAAAGCACCTACTTTGAAAGGCTAAATGCTAGACTGTGCGCTAGACGGAAAGGCATTCGACCTAATAAAGTATACCCAAGCCTTTGCACTTCTAATGATCACCAATAAATCCCAATACACATCAGGTAATTCAGCACATTACTGTGTAAAACATCTTTAACAGGATAAAGAGAAAGAATGCATTAGCAGGATAGTGTAAATGGTGTTTTCACCAACACTCGTAAATGCTAATGACATTTTAGCTAAATGTGAGCTAAACACATTCACACACACTCTCTCTCTCTCACACTCACACACCTAGATGTTTGTAGACACTTGACATTGCTTTGTCATCGTGACTCAGTTTTTCAACTTTTTACTCAAAATGTTATGTTGATAATAGAATTGGTAATGACACATTTCTTTTAAACCATTAAAACAAATGTGTGTGGACCTTTGTAAAGTTTACGTTATCAAAATTAGCTCTTTTTCATTCATTTTAATTATGTTTTTCATTATACTAAATAATTAGACATTGCAATTAAATGCATTCTCTGAGTTTTAAAGAAACTTATTTAATTATTTTAAGTAAATTAGGGAATTTTTTTGTTGTTTTAGTTGAGCTGTGCTTTGGGGAATTGCGAAATAGGCCACCTCTTGCAATTTTTTATTATGTAGGCCCAGGCAACGTATGTGAAGCATACACTGTAAAAACATAAATAAATACAAAAAAATTAATTTGTATGAGATTACAGTAAATTCCTGGCTATCGGTTGTATGACTTTCACAGTATATTTTACAGTAATATTTCTAAAATATATTACAATTGAAAGACAACTGTTTACTGTGACTTCAGTGAATAGGCAAGACCGTAGCTAGTGGGGTGAAAGGTGGTAACAATTCTAGGGGCCCACATTTCCAGGGGGCCCCACAACAAATTCTAAACTGTATTTTTCAATAGGAAAGGGGCCCAGAGCAATATACAGTCAGGGACATGTGAACAAGACCAATAAATGACTTTATTGCAGTGTTGCAGAATCACAATGATCCTCTTATTTTTTTTAATATAAAGTGTTTGTTAAATGTCTCCATCGTTGAGATGGTGCTGAGAGTCGATATCTTGTGTGCCTGATTGACAACTCGTGGTAAAATGTTAATGAACAATAAAACCAATCATAGTATAGCCTAGCTTTGCAAACATTCCTTCCTCATTGTTCATTTAAAATGATACTATTTATTTAATTGCTATTGCATCATGGGCTGACAGTCAACCACTAAACTGGCTATTTTCTCCATACATTACTGTACAATAACTTGTGTTCACAAATGCACCAACTGGGAGAAAATGAATTTGAAATAAATAAGAGAAAGTCCCATCCAAAGGGAACACTAAACACCATAATGATAACTTCCAAAAAAAACCCCGCTATTTTCCCATAATGCAGTGCGATGTTCAAATGTCTTTTTTTCACAGTCATTTATTGTGTTGTGACAGAAAATGACCTGCATTGATTTTACACTAAAATATTTTAAAAAGCATTTTACTGAAATAAATTTTCTACAGTGTAAACAGTTATTAATAATTTAATAATTTATTAATTTAATAACGGTTATAGTTGTGTTTACAGATCTACCCATGCTGTTTTGTGTTCAATTTTATTTTGTATTTTTAGTCACCATCACTGAAATTAGTGTTCCTTCTAACTAAGGTAAATCTCATTCTTAAATGGGTCATGAAATAAGGAATAACAATTTCCTTTATCATTTATAAGAGATCATTGTACTATAAAAACATACTGTAATTTTTAGAACTGAATTCTTCCTTCTTAATAGAAAAAATCTTTTTTAGGTGAAGAGGAGAAAGATAGGTCTGTTATTGGAGATTCATCCGAAGTGGATTTACACAGGACACCTTCATGTGCTTCTCTTGATTTAATGTTTTTCTACATAAACTTGCACAGACAGATGTATCTGACCGCTTGATACATTAAAAATGCATTTAAAAAAATGCATTGTCAAGTTACAACTCTGAAGAGGAGAATGCATCATGGATGCATTCTTTCAACCATCTGCGTTACTTTTATTTTATTTTATTATTTGGTGTATGAAAACATGAAGGAATGATACTAAGAACTGGATGTGTCTTCAGCATATTATAGAGTGGATTATATGTTCGGCTCATATCATAAAATGATTCAAGCTTTGCAGAGGAAATGTACTTATTGTAGGATGGGGCAGTTAAAAACACTTAAGATTCAACTTTATCTTTATCATTGTGCAGAGTACAGGTACAGAGCCAATGAAATGCAGTTGTTTTCGCATATCCCAACTAAGCTGGGGTCAGAGTGCAGGGTCAGCTATGAAACAGTGCCCTTGAGCAGATAGGGTCAAGGGCCTTGCTCAAGGGTCCAACAGTGGTATCTTGATGGTGCTTGAACCCCCGACCTTCTGGTCAGTAACCCAGAACCACCACTTGGACATGATTACAAAACCTGTGAGTGAAGCGTTTCTTTTTTGAATATTTCGTATGTCATGACTGTATGATAGTTTATGGTGCTGACACCCTGTTTACACCGGGTGCGTCGACACAAACTTTCAAAATCTTGTTTTTGTGTTGTTGGCAGTAGTAGTGTCAATGTGTGCAGCGCAAAATGGAACGGGACATTTGTTTACTGTTGACGCGATGCGCAGCTATGGATGCTTCCATGGTAGACAGCATCATTGATTATAATGCTTCTATTGCTTTTGAGGCATCCGGTGTATACAGGGTGTGAGAGTTAACAGTTGTGCTTGAGATGAACAGTTTCATATATTCAGAAACAATCTGTTGGATGTGCGTTGTGTGTAAACCCTGACATTTAGTTTTATAATGTTGTTGAGCTGGTTCATTCTCTTCCGATTGAGTCTCAAAAATGGCTCTATTTCAGGTGCTGCACGGTGTTAGCCAATCAAAACAGTGGGCGTTTACAGTTTAAAGGAGGCGCTAATGCAAAAACTGACTGTTTCAGACAAAGGGCCAGAGACATGGTGCAAAATGATCATAAGGCTGCTTTGGTGCAAAAAAAAAAAAAAAAAAAAAACTTTACTACCATTATCAGTGGACCAGAGAGAAGATTAAAAATAAAAAAGAACATTTAATGACTCCTTTAACAATATCATTCTCTTCCATTGAACAGAGCAGATACTATAGCTCTTATAGTATCTGTAAGTAGGGTTTAAATAAACTGAATTCTCTTTCAAGATCAACTACAGCTAGACCTTGATGGACAATGCATAGAATATGCTCTGAAAAATAAAGAGTTAACCTAAAACAATTAAAAGAAGCCTCATGTGTATATTTGAATTAAGTAGAATGAACATGATTAGAGTTTGTTGTATATTTGTTTGAGAAGTGTGAGGAACAAAATGCATTTTGTTTGGTAACACTTTACATTAATGTTCCCTTTGTTAAGGATTTATAAATGGTTCATTAATGACTAATAAGTCATTTAAAATGTATTACAAATCATTTATATGCAGTTATTGCAACATATATCACAAAAAGTGTGAATTTCATCAAATACTTGCTAAATAGTGAGCATTTGAACTTGCATGTTATAAATGCATAATGAAAACACTTATTCATCCTTATTTTACGCAAAAAAAAAAAAAATAATTCAGTCATGATATATGTCAAAATGCAGCAGGAATAATCTATTATATTTGGGATACAAAAGTGGGATTATGTTGTTTTGCTACAGTCCGCTTGTGTTTATATTCATTACTGTAATGTATTGACTCACTTGTGCTGTTTTATGTTCAATTATGTTTTTTTTATTTTGAAGTCACTATAACCGAGATTAGTGTTCCAATTAAGCTAAATCTCATTCTTACCGATGAACGAGATTGATGGAATCTTCATTAGTACTGTTGAGTAAGTTATTCTAAAAAAGTCATTCATTAGTAATTACATCTTATACAGTGTAAATAGATTGCTGTACTGATTACTTTTTCTGAAAAGTGATTGCATTACTTTCTAAAACCCTTATTAACCTCGACCAGATGAAAAATACGGAAAAATAAGGAAAGTCTTGAAACTGTTCTTTTAAATCTTTTAAATATATCATATACAATCTAATAAATTATTCATGAACTGGCTAAAGAATATAAGAGTGTTAAATTAGAAAACATATATTTTAACATTAGACGTTAAATATCGATTTTAAATTCACAATTGTTTTATATAGAATTATTCTATAGTCTATACAGTATTTAACACAAATACATCAGATGTAACTGTAATTAAATTACTGAAAAATTCAGATTAATTCCTTACTTTACACCCAACACTGCTCATGCGTTTGTGGCATAAAGAGAGAATTACTACAGCACTGAAGCTCAGCTCTGGGTCACCTGACACCAACAGTTACGATTCCTACACGCACACACACACACACACACACACACACACACACCCTTGTGTGACCCTCCCAATGATGATTCCAGACCTCTCAGCTGCTTAGGCTATTAGGGTCCTTTCACACCAGGGTCCCAAAATCCCCTCCCCCCTCTCAGCTGGACCAGGGGCCCCTCAGTAACTCTGATGACTTTTCTCTACTGGTGCCGCCAATCTCCAAAAGGCCCCCAGGTATGTGTGGTGTGTATATTCGCCTGCACTTCACCATCTCAGGTCCCATGCCATCATGAGTGAGAATGTTTGGCTTGTATGTTTGGTAACTCTAGAAAGGTCATGACCCTTGATCTGTGTTGACAAACAATCAGCCATAAAAAGGAAAATTACGCAGCAATGTTGCTGTCCACCATATTATCAAACAAGCTTTTGCTCTTTTCTATAGGGCCCTAACTTTCACTAATGTTATAAGTTGTAATCGCTTTTGAATTCTGCTTTTCTTTTTTTCCGGTGTCAGCGATAAACATTTGCCTCGATTTTGATTGACAGACTTGCAGATTTAATTTACGTTACTGCATAATTTAACCATTTTGGCAGAGCATGGACATAAAGCATCCCATTTAGTTGTGATTAGTCCCTCTTTTGACTAGTAAACAATCATTCTCGCTGACAGTGTTGAATAAATGTATTCCCAAATTGTTCCATTTCACCAACAGACTGAACGCGCAAAGAGCCGCTGTGATGAACACACTCTGTGGCCTCATGCATCGGATGTATATTTGCCTTGGCACGGCTGGACAATTCACATCCTTAATCCTGAGTGCTGTCGAGTGTAAACACAATCAGAGATTATGTAAAAACATTTTAAGGATTATGTAAAAGAGCAATTAGCCAGCTGAGCCACTTGGCACGAACACACCGAGAGTTCAGCTCTTACACAATGCTTAGCAAGTTTTTTCATCTGGAATTAATAGTCGTATTAAATCGTATTAAAAGTGCTCTTTCTTTCCACTGAGTGGATCTCCCAGGTGGTGAAATCACTACGGCTACCGTACGCCGTAGTCCGCGCCAGCTATTACAGGGCAAAGCTGAGTCTGCCGCATTTCATCTCTCGTTTTCTTTGTCTTTGTGGCTTTCCAGATAATGGAAGAGGAGGGAATTCTCTCCCTTTTGGAGCACACAATGGGATTGGCAGGGTGAGATTCATTTCAGGGCCCAGCTCTCTCATCTGTCGGGTGTTTACAAAGATATCTGCTTAGACCCAAATCCTCACTTAATTTTGCGATATGAACTCATTTCCTCGAGGTGGTCTCTGGATTTTTGTTAATGTAACCTGAGCACAGGCAAGATGGGGGAATTCTGGTGGATGAAAGCGTCCCCAAAGCTCCAGAATTAACCCTCGGGGTCAACGGCATTATTCGCCACTATTTTAAGTTAAAGTTTAATTTTTGCATCGGTGGAAAAAAAATCCCTGAAACAGATTACAAAGGTCATCTGAAGAGATTTGCAGATAATTAAATCAATTGGAAGGTTAGATTCAAACCAGAATAGTCCTGTAAATAAATTCCTCAATTATTGGAGTCACGTTAGCTCCTTTTATTACACACTGTTGTTGGTGGTTGGTTGGGCAAACACAGGAGTTTCTTAGCTTTTTTTAGTATATCACTGTAGAATATCATTCCAGAATAATTGGTGAGTGTAAGACAGGTTGTAAATAAAGCAATATTCCACTTAACACAGAAAGTTCCATCCACTATACCTTAAAACATGACACCCCCCCCCCCCCCCCCCCCCCCCCCAAAGGCCTCCCTCCCAATTTAACATTTCATCTGGTACTTGTGTAGTAATGATGAGAAAGCTGCTCGTTTCAAACTTTCTTATTACAGTAACTGAAACTAGGGGTGTCAATTGATAAAATAAATAACTATGGCTATTTTTTTTTATTCCAGAAGTTTCAAGAACTGTATGTTCTTCGATGTAAACAGCATTCATTGATAGGAGTTGCTGAATAACACTAGGAAAAACTATATTTTGTATATCATTTGTATAATGTTAGATTATAATTACAATATTATCTATTTAAAATCATTTAAATTCACCTAGAGGCCCCCTTTGGAGGTTTTTAAGGCCCCATTGAAGGCCCTGGCCCCTCTGGTTGAGAACCACTGCTGTTTACAACAGAGTAAACTGTGCTGGCACTCTATCCCCCAATGTGTTGTGCTCTATGTGGCCTAAAAGTAATGTTATTCTAACCTTTATACAATGTTTTAATCACAACAAGAAAGCGACAATTATCATTTAAGAAAAAAACAAAATAAATGTTTCAAAATTACTTTTAATTTATGAGGGGTAAAAGTTTTTTAATGAGGAAAAAAATTACTGAGTGCACCTTTATAGGAATAGTTAACCCAACTGAGATGTGTATGACTTTCGTTCTTCTGCAAAACTTTTGAAGATCCAAGCTCAGCAGGTCCTTAGAATGGGAGAGGATGGTGATTAGATATTTGTAGTTCCAAAAAACACAAATATTTAGCATAAAAGTAATCCATACTATATTCAGCGGTGACATTAATGTCTTCTTTAGCAAATCGAGCACTTTGTAAACGATATTTAAGCACTTATTAGATCGCTTTTTCGCTATAAAAGATCGCTTCCAGTCAGGTGTTGATGAATGGCCGAATTTACCCGAGTGCTCCCGTGATGCAAGCGGGTTGGCACATCCCTTCGACTCATTGGTTGTGTCTGTCATGCGTCAGTTCACATACCATCGTGCTTACGCCACGAAAGCCCTCAACGCCTGACTGGAAACGATCTTTTATAGTTAAATGAATTTAAATATTGTTCTTTTTCACACAAGTAATCGATTAAAGATGACATTAACCATCCTCTCTCATTCTAAGGACCTGCAGAATGGATCTTTTTCTGCAAATCTTCAAATGTATTTTGCAGAAGAAAGAAAGTCATACACATCTCAGATGGCAAGAGAGTAAATTATCAGAGAATTACATCTCTTTAATGCATACTACAGTATGTATTCTACTAAAAAAGTAAAAAATGAACTTTAGACTTAACAAAACAAGAAGTGGCCAGATGTAACTGTTGTCATCTTGTACTTTTTGCTGGCAGCAATTTTTCTCAGTGTGCGCTTATCTTTCAAGAGTTTATCGTAAAATGCAGGGCAGTTCAGTCCAAAATGAACACGTAAGAAAAGCATTGCCTTCAGTGACACTGAGTCGAGATTTATCTGGCGTCCATGCTGTGTTCATTAATGAGAACACACACTCCACAGATGCAGATGTCCCAGACAGGCATAAAACAAAATCCACAACCTTGGCTAAGACCCCGAAGTTGATGGTCTTGCTCTCCAGCTCACGAAAAACACTGGCCCATCTCTCAGACATGGCCGTCTTGTTCATGTTCCATTCAGTGATGCGACGGGTGACAATGTTTTTCGAGCCAGCCCAGGGATCCTGGAGTAGAAGTGTTCGAGGCTGCTCTGAATGTCTTTCCACTTTGGGATGTCTCTCAGTAGGGCCCACTCAAGTTTTTCTGTGTTCTCCAATGAGCGACTCCAATTTTGGAGGTAATCCACCGATGCTGAATAAATGTTTCTAATTGCACAAAAGAAATAATACGCTCTGCTTCAACCAGGGCATCGAACTGAGGGTATGAATGATTCCTCCAGCCTGGCCTGCAAGACTTTTCTCAGGTCATGAATATGCAAAACTATGGCCGTGCACAACAGAATGATAAGCACTTCACTTGCATGCACATTGTCAGATTCTGCACTTTGCTTCGCCAAAGAAATCACTAACACTTGGGGTGGCACACTTACTGTTAGCAGCATCCACATGCGTTTTGGTATGAACATGCTGTGCGATGTCAGTGCGGCATCCATGGGCGATCAAAAATCGAGCTCCACAAATCTCACTCCTCAATTTACTAGGCTCTGTCTGTGACTCCTTTTTTAGAAATGTAAACTCTTTTTGAAGATCCTTATTAAATGTACATATACGCTTCCTTGACATTTTTCCAGTCACAATTACATCTGTGTGCTCTTTCATACTGACTCGTCAATCAGTTCACAAACTGGACCTCTATTAGGGGATAGGGGATTGTGATTGGATAGTTTAATCCAATCATGTACTTCACATAATACGGTGTATTTTATTGGTTTTTAAAAGCCATATCCTTGGCTACCTTTGATTAGAATACTCCCATGAAATTTTAGTGAAATTTTAGGGAAGGAGAAATACGGGACAAAACACAAAGAAAAAGTGCTTAAATACGGGACTGTCCCTGGAAAAACAAGACATCTGGCCACCCTATACTGAGTGCCCCTTTAATTTTTACATGTTTAAATTGTGTACAAATGTAGACTTTTCAGTCAAGCTTGATTCAATGCATGATTGCATAATGTAAATGTGTAAATCTATTAGCATAAACCATCTTCTATACTTAGTTTTCTCTTTCAAGTCAACTAATGTCATGGTGGCCAGACTGTAATGAGGGCTCAGACTGATTAGGATCCATATGCGGCTTTATTGAATGAAAGTTGAGTCAAAGAGAGAGAGAAAGGCAGCGACTTAGCTTGTGACAGAGTTCGCTGTTGAAGAGGCTTCTGGACTGGACTGTTGACGAGATTCATGGTCGGGCAGGCGTTATAATCGAGACAGGCGGCTAAGGTTCGAGGTCGATCAGGCGTTTGGTCGGGGCAGGCAGCGGACAGAAGAATGGTCTGGTTCAGGCAAGGTTGGCTTCGAAGGAATCAGAGAAACAGGTAAGAAATCGCTCAGAAATGCAGCCGTGGCAAACAAGACTTCGCAGTGAGAGCACGGGGAAGCAAGGCTTTAATAGAGGGAAGTTGATGGGCAGCAGCTGTTGGGTAATTAGTGCGGGTCAGAATTCAGGTGAAATAGATCTTCGGTGAACGGTAATGGGAGCGTTCTCACTGATGTTCGTAACACAGACGTTTAAAGAGAATCTCACTGAGCAAGTTAGTTAAAGGTAGTGAAACTGATGACATGCTTATAGCTGAATTTTTGGAATTTGTGACATCACAAGGACCAAATAATTATATCTCCATAAGACTGCCTCTTCAACAAGACATCAATGCCTATTTTTCCATCACTCCTGCCCACTGGTGCTCAGTCAGTCACACAGGTGAAGAAGAGAGAGATGGGCCTGTCATGGGAAATTCATCCAAATTCGACTTACACAGGACACCTTCATGTGCATGTCTGGATAAAAAAAAATTCTACAAAATCGAGCACGGCTCGCATGAGATTGACTGTTATCATACTCGCACCACTTTTAAAAGACAAAATGTCAAGATATAAAAAAGACACCACCCTTATTTTTCATCTTGCTACCAATGCGCTCTAAGTCCTCGTGGTGTCATAGTGCCTCGCCACAATCTGGGTGGCGAAGGACAAATCACAGTTGCCTCCGTGTCTGAGACCATCAACCCACGCATCTTATCACATGGCTTGTTGAGCACATTACCACAGAGACATAGCATGTGTGGAGGATTCACACCATCCACTGCAGCATCCACACACATTTACATTTTACATTACATTTATGCATTTGGCAGATGCTTTTATCCAAAGCGACTTACAGTGCACTTATTACAGGGACAATCCCCCCCGGAGCAACCTGGAGTTAAGTGCCTTGCTCAAGGACACAATGGTGGTGACTGTGGGGATCAAACCAGCAATGTTCTGATTACCAGATTACCAGTTATGTCCTTTAGACCACTACACCACCACCACCACTCCACACACAACTCACCACATGCCCCACCTAGAGCGAGAACCAAAATATAGTGACCACAAGGAGGTTACCCCATGTAACTCTAACCTCCCTAGCAACCAGGCCAATTTGGTTGCTTAGGAGACCTGGCTGGAGTCACTCAGCATGCCCTGGGATTCAAACTTGCAAACTTCAGGGGTGGTAGTCAGTGGTAGTCAACGTACACATGATGTGTAAATCATTGAACATTAGAAAATGACTCAAAATTATTTAATGAAAAGGAGTTTTTGTTTTTTCATGATCAGCTTCACAGTTAACATCAGAAATTCTACTCCTTATTGCCAGCATTCCAAGCACTGAATCAAGGGGTCTCAAGAGGAGACAATGGTCTCCTGCTCACAGGATGTCTTCTGCAACACACCATTTCTCCCTCTGTGACAGTGTCCTTCCATTTGAAGTGTATTACTGTAAACACGTGTTCAGGGAGGAAGAAGTTGAAATTATTATCTGTGTTAATCAACAGCAATCCACTGATACAGTCCACAGACTGAAAATACATTAGCATTTAAAAAAAAAAAAAGTTCATGACATTAACTATGAGCATTAATCCACTAACAAATGGCAACCAGAATGTTTTCAAAAAGGCTTTTGAACAATGCGTCTGTTGTTTCCTCATTTTAAACCTAGCTTCTTTTTGTGAATCCTTTTCCTGGTAAAGTGTTCTTATGATCATTTTTTTAAAAACAAATTCCACTTAATTTGATATTTTGTTATTTACACTGATAAGCCAAAACATTATGACCACTCACAAGTGAAGCAAATAACACTGATTCTCTCCTAACATGGCCACATGTCAAGGTCTGGGTAGATTCGATTGAAAGCGAACAATCAGTTCTCGTAGTCAATGTGTTGAATGCAGGAGAAATGGGCAGGAGTAAAGACCTGACGGACTTTGACAAGGGCCAAATAGTTATGTCCAGATGACTGGATCAGAGCATCTCTGAAACGGCAAGGTTTGTAGGGTGCTCCTGGTCAGCTGTGGTGAGTAGTCAAGTCAAGTAAATTTTATTTGTATAGCGCCTTTCACAACACACATTGTTTCAAAGCAGCTTTACAGAAGATCATGCATTTAACAGAAGATTAACAGAGTACCTACTAACAGTGGTCCGAGGAGGGAAAAACCACAAGCCAGTGACAGGGTGTTGGGACCCCAAAGCCCACTGATGCAACGATGGCTATCCTGACTGGTCCGAAATGACAGAGGGTCTGCTGTGGCACAAGTTACTGAAAATGTAGATGTTTATCCCATTTTCTCCCCAATTTGGAATGCCCAATTCCCACTACTTAGTAAGTCCTCGTGGTGGTGCAGTTACTCACCTCAATCCGGGTGGCGGAGGACAAGTCTCAGTTGCCTCCGCTTCTGAGACATCAATCCACACATCTTATCATGTGGCTTGTTGTGCGTGACACCGCGGAGACTCACAGCATGTGGAGGCTCGTGCTACTCTCCGAGATCCACGCACAACTTACCACACGCCCCATTGAGAGCGAGAACCATGTGTTTCTACCCTCCCTAGCAACCGGGTCAATTTGGTTGCTTAGGAGACCTGGCTGAAGTCACTCCGCACACCCTGGATTCAAACTCGTGACTCCAGGGATAGTCATCAGTGTCAATACTCAGAAAATTTTAATGATGGTTACGGGAGGAATGTGTCACAACACCCAGTGCATCGCACACTGTTGCATATGGGGCTGCCTAGCCGCATACCGGTCAGAGTGCCCATGAAGACCCCTGTTCACCGGCAAAAGTGCATACAATGGGCATGTGAGCGTCGGAACTGGACCTTGGAGCAGTTACCATCGGGACTGGTTTGAGGAACATGATGAAGAGTCCAAGGTTCTGCCCTGGCCCCTGAATTCACCAGATCTCAGTCCGATTGAGCATCTGTGGGATGTGCTGGACCAACAAGTCCGATCACTGGCGAGTCCACCTCACTGTAGAGTCCATGCCTCAGCGGGTTGGTGCTGTTTTGGTGGCTCGCGGAAGACCAACAGCATATTAGGTTTTAATGTTTTTGGTCATCGGTGTAATGTAAGTCATTTGCACATTTTTTAAGAGTGACTAAAGTGTCCAAATACTTTTGAGGGCACTATATATTATGTAGGTGTTTCATACTCGTACTAAAACTCATGGTGAAATACCATAGCCATTAAAGATGCACAATAGACATTGCTGATATTTCTGTGGATTAGACTGTTTGCATCAAAACCAGAACTGATGATGTCAGCACATGAAGACAATAGCCAAATAAATTCATTTGTCAGTGCAGCCATTTATTTATGTTGTGTGTGTGGTGTCTGTGTGCCAGTAGATGTGTTTGTGTGTGTGTATTAACATCTGTTTGTTGTTCATATTGAGTGCATGTAAATCAAGGTCTACCATTTTACATAAGATTTGTAAGTACTATTTAGTACTGTTTAATTTTCCCTTTCATTTATGAAGTTAGCTAGTTATATTTATGTTTATTTCCTCAAGTTATTTATTTATTATTTATGTTTATTTTCCCCTTTATTTCATTTATTTATAAATTTTTCCAGTAATTACTATATTGTAACCTGTAACCCATTTATATATTTGTACCCTGATATGGATGCCCTGGTATGTTAGTTTCTTGTTCTTCAATAATAATAATAATAATAATAATAATAATAATAATAATAATAAAAGGACTGTACCTTATGGTATTTTACCTTATAGTTTTATGGGACAACACTTACTGTGTAGTTGTTGCAGTTGTAACAATAATACCTTTTAGGTACAATTTATATATTTTGTTTTTATTGTGGCTTTTTGGGATCTTCAGTAATATTGTGTTCACAGCAGTCCAACATTACTTTAACTCTTCACAATCTCTCACAGCACTTACTGCATTCCTCTTTTTAAGCCACACTCATTAACCTAAAGTATCTCCTCTCTCACAAACTATTGGTTAGCTGAGCTGATGATTATCCAGGTAAATGTCACGGCTGGCCAGTCCTCAAACCTCTGCTTATCTACCGGCATATTTATCGCTGTCTACCACAGGGCTTCTCTTTACTTGAGTAAGTTTACATGTAGAACTATAACAAAAAACTGTTCATTATAAAATACTAAATGTGTATAAATATAAAAAAACATCTTGGCTAAGTAAGTAACCCTGGTACCATGAGTTGTAATGAGACGCTACGTCACTTGACGCCTTGGGAATCAGTGGTCTTGTTGTCTGTACAATCATGCCAATTTATTATCTGATGCCGCTTAAGTGACGCCCCTAAGGAGCTACGTCAACACCATCACTCCAGATTTTCTGCAAGAGGCGCAAGCCTATGCAGCAACTAGTGTGTGTGGCCAGCTATGCAGTATCTCATTACCGCTCAGGGAACCATCGTTACGCTGCATCGCTTGACACTTTGGGAACAATATACAATAGCGCCATGCGAACAATAGCTGCCAAATATTTACATTTATTTACATTTATGCATTTGGCAGACGCTTTTATCCAAAGTGACTTACAGTGCACTTATTACCGGGACAATCCCCCCGGAGCAACTTGGAGTTAAGTGTCTTGCTCAAGGACACAATGGTGGTGACTGTGGGGATCAAACCAGCAACCTTCTGATTACCAGTTATGTGCTTTACCCACTACACCACCACATATTTCAGCCCATGTGGCAAGTGTAGAGGTGCACAAACAAGCTTAACAATACAAAATCATGCTTTCATCCCTGTTCCAAAAGAGAGAAATGGGAAGCAGGAGTCAAACCCTCATCCAGATTCTAAAATCTAACAAAAGTGTGCAGAAAAAACCAACCTGCCGCCAAAAAAATGTCTTCCAAGACACACATCTAGCCAAAGCCCACAAGGATGCCACGTTCCTTGTAGAATGAGCCTGAATGCCCGAAGGCAAAAGCAAACAGTGCACCTCATAAGCACTCGACTGGCTAGCGTGATCAACATAGACTCGCAAATCTCTAACAGGGATCAACATATGCAACTTCTCTCTCTCATCCGACTTAAATGGGGGAGGAAAGAGACTGCATATTAATAACCTGCGAGCATAAGGATAAAGGAACAACCTTACTGTAGGCAAAAATCATATAGACTTTATTGCATTGTTGTTCTGGGGTTACCTTTGGAAAGAAATCTACGCGCGTCGCTTGACGCCTTGGTGACACGTCAATGGTCACGTGGTCTAGCTCAGATAATTTACCTTCTGAAGTGTGTCTATGATGCACAACGTTTTTTGTTTTTTCCTCAGAACTCCATGTAGAGACACATATGTTGAACATATAGAAATCATGTTTTTTGGGACAGAAGCAGTTTCTCATTATAGAGATACAGACTGGCTAAAACGCCAAAATAAATATGATGAAGTTTGATAATGTAACAACTATATTTCCAGAGTGTTCGGTGGTGGAAAAACGTTAATTGTAAATGGTATTTTTTATTTTTTACATTTACTATTTAGGCCCATCTAATTTATGATTTACTTACAATACTTAGGATCAAAGGTTTGTTCAAATCCCTAACCCCACATATGTGTAATCATACTAGTAATACTTGCCTTTAGCGAGCACAAAGGCCAATGCAAACCTGCAGACTATACTGATGCACCATTGCAAAGAATTTACTACATGAATAGTAAAAAAAACTCTCACTTTTGTTTGTTATCAGATGTGGTACACAGAGTTAAAGCAGGCCAAATGTGCGTCAGAGTGCATTGTGCTGGGATTACAGCATGCATGACCAGAGAAATTTTAAATAACTGATAACAAAAACTGACATATTGGTCTGTTTCTTCCGTAATGGGCTTCCTGTTCATTTGTGTGTGTGTGTGTGTGTGTGTGTGTGTGTGTGTGTGTGTGTGTGTGTATGAAAAATCAGACTTGCATTGATGTCTGTTCTCATATGCAAATAAATAAAAAAAAAGGTTTGATAAGGGTAGAGGTCTAACAAGATCAGCCTGGTTATTTACAAAGTGATTACAAGTTTCATTTAGAATAGTGTCATTTTATTAGATTCTATCCCATAATGATCACATAGCTCTTTGGAATACTTGATTCTGATTGGTCAATCACAGCATTTTTGTGGTCATATATATTTGTCTAATGTATCTTTGTATGGCTAAACTGTTTAATTGACTGGTGTCCCAGGCAATTCATTTCCTTCTTAGCTGTGCTTGTTTCAGTTCTCTCACATCTCTCCATGCTCTCTTTCTTCTAAAAAAAATACATTTATTTAAGCTCAATTATAGTAAAGCATACTAATATACTAATAAAGTATACTGTTTTCAGAGTGTGTTACTTGACGTATCTAGTCATTTTTGACCGGATGTTCAGTGAAGCTTCTCAAATTTAAATCTAGGTCTTATGATCACAGTTCTTAGAAAAATAGTGAATAATCAACCTTACATTTTAGCTGGAGTGTATAAAGTTAAAATAGTGATCTGAATATGCATTGGTTTAAAGTCAATGAGTGTATGGGTTATGGCACTGTCAAGAGAGAGGATGGGAAAAAGAAAAAGTACAATGTGAATGTGTGTGTGCGTGTGTGCGTATGGGATATTTTAGTCAAATTGTAACTCATACGCTTGCTTGAGGTGGATACATATTTTTTATTCTGTTAAAAGACAAAAACATAAGCTACAAAACACATTTTCAGAATATATGCCCATTCAGTTTATATAGGAATGCGTCAAAAAAGTCATGTGAATACATCATTTGCTCATAGAGTATCGTCATTATCATTGCATAGCAGCTCAAATGTTGCTTTGTTCAAATTCCAAAGCCTGTCATCAAAATCATTGTCTAGTATTACCTAACAAAACTGTGAGGCATGTTTTCGCTCCCAAACATCAGACATTTGTCAGAGAACGCTAGTAAATATGAAGTTTGTCAAAGAGTTTTGTCTGCACGCTCTTTACTGCAAGTAGGAATTTATTCAGCCTGATCTCATGAAAATTACATTTTTGCAAAAATGACGTGCTTCATATGTAACACTGCAGTTTCCCTGGGAAATGCATTTCCCCGAAAATGTATAATAAGGGGAAAACCATCCAAAACACCATGGAACCTGCAGATATTTACCTCTGAGACATCGTCATTGTATTCATCAAGGCTGCACAATTGACTGAATTAATGAAATCGCAATTTGTCCCTTCACGGTAGTGCTTCACTGCATTATATTAGCTATGCTGATAAAAGTGGTTAGGAAACATTATCAATTGCTATAGCTCACTCTGTATGCTCTGTAATGTTATGTTGCTATGGTTACAAACAATGCATTAATATCGAACAGTGATTAAAACTGACCGGAACTACCTACATTCAACACTTTGAACCACATGTATTCCAGCCAATCAGAATCCAGTATTAGAACAGACCATGGTATAATATAAAGTAAAGTGCTGTTGTTGACCAATCAGCATCCAGGAACTATCTGTTTTATAATGAGAAAAAAATTACTTCCCTGACCTAAAATTGTAACCTACACCTAACCAGTAGTGTCCTAAAAGCAAATGTGAGGTGAACAAAACAGACATCCTTACCCTAAACAAGGGGTATTCTATTAAAGTTACAAGAGGTCCAGTCTCAAGATTTCCTTCCCAGCAAAGGCCCGGACATTAACTTACATGGTTAGTAGTCAGTATAGCTATGAAATGATATAAGGAATGCTCACCAACACCTAAACCTAACCAATGGTGTTGTAAAAGCAAAAGCAACATGAAAAGCATATTTTCTGTAGCATACTTGTCAAATGTAGATGGGTCTGCAATATATTCGTTAGAGTAAAATTGTTTCGATACCAAAATATACTGTAGCAGTGTGTCAGTACAATAGAGTGAAAAATGTTTTTTATAGTCATTGTATTTGTGATTTGTGTGATTATATTGTTTTAGTGCCTCTAGTATTTATTTCATGGTTTATTTTAAGGAAACTGCAGCAAAACGTAGAACGTGGCATGTAAAAGTTATATTAATGTTCATCCAAAGAGACTAAGTTGAATTTATTAAATTTAAATAAAAAAATAAAAAAATTCTATTATGCACCAATTTCCCTTTATTTCCCTTTGTTTTTATATTATGATTTTATTCTGGATTTTATCCACTTTTTCTCCTTAATTTGGCATATCCAATTCCCTTTGCTTGCTAGATCCTCGTGGTGGTTCAGTTGCTCACCTCAGTCCGTGTGGCGAGGGACAAATCTCTGTTGCATCCGCTTCTGAGACAGTCAGCCTGTGCACCTTATCTCGTGGCTTGCTGGACGTGTTACCGTGGAGACTTAGTGAGTGGGAGGCAATCACGTTATCCCCCGCAATCTCTGTGCACAACTTATCACATGCCCCATTGAGAGCGAGAACCACAATATCGCGACCACAAAGAGGATAACCCATGTGACTCTACCCTCCCTAGCAAACGTGCCAATTTGGTTGCTTAAGAGGCCTGGCTGGAGTCACTTAGCACGCGCTGCATTCAAACTCGCATGTAGCCAGCGTCATGTGATATTCTGAATTTGCACATAAATTAAATCCCCTAATGAGTCATTGTAAGGGTGAAAAGTGTGCTGCTGAATGTATGAATTATAGTATAATATAGACATTATTTTGAATTCATTGAGCTGAAAAAAACTTTACTGTGGTCATCGTCTGACAAGGAGAGTGTTCTGTGACTGCTGTCGGTCCTTCAAAAACATATAACGTGAGGAATGGGAGCCGGTGGACTTTTTGGTGCCCACCTAGGGTAAGATGGTGCCCCGTAGGGTCTTGGTGCCCTAGACTGCGTAATCTGTGTATAGGAAGCAGCAGGCCTGAACTTGCCAACGTTGGTTCCCAAAGGAACAATTCTCTAAAACCCCCCTACTGACATCACTGTTTACAAAAGTCCTATGCAAAGACATTTCTCCCATCGAAATTCCTGCCAGCCAGACTGTTTTCTTTTGAGTACATGTGTGTGTTTGTATTTGTGTGTCAAGATGTCACTGTGCTGTCCACTGAATGAATGAGTTATCTCGTCTGTCTACAACCATAGGAGTCAGCTCTCCGCTTGCTGGGCGTGTCAGTCATCGGGCCATTAAAATAAAAAACATTGGTGGAAACAAATGAAAAAAAGAAAAAAGGCTTGCTCTCTCATTCTCATGGTGTGTATTTCTGTCCGGTCGAGCCAGTGTCTGTCTGGTTTCACAGACCCACCTAATCACATTCTCTGGGGACAGAAAATACTGCAGATATGCCAAATTTGTGATTTTTAACAGGGCCCCACTAATGAAGGCTGAAGGTGGGGGCTAGCACGCTATTTTTAGCTAACAGTGATAGTTTAAATATATATACATATCTATTGCCCACACAAAATCCCCACATACAGTTTGGTCGTTATCAATCTTGAGCTTTGACTCATGTGATAGGTGGGAAACTGTGAAGTCTTGGAGGAAAAATGATGACGTGGTCTCTAAAGGCATCTAAGTAGACCATGATAGAATCAAACAATACAAAATAGCTCTGATGATTGACGCTAAAATAACTTATTAGTGGTGTTTGATAAGACAAGCTTCCCTATTGCTCATACATCGATCAGACATACAATTTTTGCCTGGTTGGTGAAACAAATCCCATCAGTTTACATTGAAGGAGGGACCCAACCCATATTGGGACCATGGGATTGGGCTTTCAACCACCCAGGTGTCCGTTTCCCACACAGTGATGTAACTCACTGATTAACAATCGTCATAAATTGCATCGCTGGAGAAATTAACTAGGTAGTCATGACTGTTTCTCGAAAGTGTAGTAACTATTTCACACATCCATCGTTCGAACCACATAGAGCTGTCGGTGTGGAGTAACTTCAATGAATATTTTATTATAAAAGCTAATTTACATGTACTCCCGAAATATGTTTAATGTTTGAAAGCTGCTGAAGACACGAAAGCTGGGTGCACTTTGTAGATACATACGCTGCAATAGATGGGTTTCCCTCTACATCAAACTTCGGGAATCCCCCGACGTAATTGAGCACATACGCACGTGCACACTCTTGAAACACATATAAAGGCACTTATGTGTTAACATGGACACATAAGCCATATTCTCAGACAAAAACCATATGTCACAAAATACTTTCTCTTAACAGCCTTTAATCCCTTAAATGGCTGCATTCGTGTTAACGTGACATTCAAAACGGCACTTTCTGCAAAACCCTGGAGTAAGCCATTTTCTTAAAAGCACGTAAATATGGTCAAAGTATGACAGAATTAAATATATATTACTGGAATAGATACAGAAGCCTCAGTGAAGTCATATGATGTCCACACAGCACTATGCTTCTAACCCCTTGACTTTGTGATGCTGTTTGCGAATGTTCGTTGGAACTACGGTTTCTGGAAACACCAAATCATTGAACTATGTTGATAACAGTGGAAATTATGACCATAGTTGGCTAATGAAGCTTTTAGAAAATGTACCCCAAACACATTCACAACATCACAGTAGTGTGCTAAGCATGGACTAAAAATGGTTCAAGGAACATATTTTATAGAACCGAAAATGGAAACAAAGTCCCTTTCAATTGTTCCAGAGTGAAATAATATTTTTTTAATTCTGTTAACTGGTTAATTTAGTTCCGATACTTAACATTTTCACAGTAAATTTTCAGAATTACACCTTTTACTGTTGCCCAAAAAATTGTGTTTCAAACTTTTTAGTAGATAAGCACAGCGTGTATGCAGAAATGAGAGATTTAAGCTATTAATTGATATTAGATTTAAATATTTGAAATATTTTTAAGGATACATTTACTATTAATAATACCTTTATTGAAAATTGTATTTATATATGCTACTGTATTATTTCTAAGATGATAATTCCCCCACATGGGAATTTTCTTGCTTGTTTTGGGTGAGGCAATTTCCTTATTTTGAGCTTGATTTTCCAGACCAGGTTGCTTGTTTCTCTTTTGAGATCTGGCGACAAAGCAACTAGTGTATCACCCACGTTATTAAAAAAAAACATTATTAACCATTCTTTTATTTAATTCTAACCAGTTACCAGTTGGAAAGGAGGCTGTGGACTGCTAGAACTGGAATGAAAAAATTTAATTTCTGCTCAGAACGAATCAAAATAAAAAAGAATTAAATTTTTACCATCTACAGCTTTACACTGATGCATCAAAATGTACATTTTTAATTATGTGCAGAAAGCATGAACCAATCCGCTCTGGATTGAGTTAAATGGGAAAATAACCTGTATCCAACATTATTTTTCAAAGGCAGCTTGTCAGTAATAAATCAGGGCATTCATTTACTTGACGGGGCATCAGTACTACATGACGTGACGTGGCACACCGCAATGGATGCTACCAGTGACAGTGTCCTTGTTTATAATGGGATCTGCTTTTAATGCGACACAAAAACAATAGCTAAATTTTCATCCAAGTCGCAAATTGAATTTATTGAATTTATGAATTTATTGCATTTCAGAATAGCCAAAGCAACATTTCAGATGCTGTGCCATAACATTGATGATATTCTCTGAGCATACGATGTATTCACATGGTTTGTTAAAGCAAAGTAAAACTAAGGGTGGCCGGCCCTTCTCTGCTGCATCTCCCAAACTTTGGATCAGCCTGCCCTTTCACGTGAGGCCTGCTCCTTCTCTAGATAGATTTGAATCTGTTCTATATAGTCTTTTGATCATTCTTAGTTTAAGAGTTTTATGTTTAAGTTTTACAGACTGTATTCTGTTTATTGCGCTGTATATTTTGTATGCCGCATGTTGTGTATTAATGTTGTCACTTGTGTATTTGCTCTTGGATTTTTTCTTTTATACATTTTAAATTTGACTGTACAGCACTTTGGTGAAACTCTGTTGCTTTTAAATGTGCTCTAGAAATAAACTTTTACTTGACTTGAAAGTCATATGTCTTTTTTGATTCAATTTTACTGAACACTCCTTTATAAATTCTGTAGTAATAATCCATATTTTTAATGTGGATTGTAGAAATGTTATTTACATCTTGGTGTTTCCATCCAGCATTTTTTAAGCGATATCCAAAAAACAGCATAAAAATACGTGAAAGGAAACCCAGATTTTTTTTTTGCTTCTGCTTTGCCGTGCTAGCTAGCTGTTTTTTCTGATTTTATTTGATTAGTTTCAGTGAGTTTACGATTTCACAGGTTAATCTGTGGCTTACATTTTTAAGTGGCTACACAATAATCACAGTTGTAGTTGTTGTGTAGGGCCCTCTCTGGGCAGTAAGCTCAAATTCAATGCAAAGCAGTTAGCAAAATCTCGGGAAAGACTGCGTCGTTAATGTGAAATGACAGTAAAGGGGAAAGCATCTCTCTGTGAGCTGTGAGAATGATGAAGGACAGTCCTGAGAGAAAGAAATCTGAGCACAAATTCCAGTTTGAAAAATGTCTCTGTTGTTCTGAGTGGACAGCAATAGCCATCCCATATGTTTTCACCCATTCAACACTGTAGTGTAGATGTAGTGATGACTGTACCAAGAAAGAACCAAAAAAAGTCTGGTTTCCTACTTAAGAGTGCATGTGTTTGTTGTGACCGTATAAAGACAAACGATGCCACGGAGACTGTGAAACCGTGGTTGGGGATTTGAAGAGGCGGACAGGGTTTAAAACTAGCATGGCTTTAGTGGGGTGTTTTTGGAATGCTAATTATGCAATTTTTGCTCCGTGTTTGACCGTTCCCCTCTTGCATATGCCATTTTAGAAGCAAAAGTATTCATAGTGACAATATAACATAACTCTAAGTTTATCAGCAGATTCTGTTATATGGCATTCTTTGGAAATCTTTAAATATACCGAGAAGAATTAGGACTCCAAGGAAATGAAGTATTTTGGACAGATGAACTATATTTGGCTTTTTCCTGTAGCTCAAAGGGATAAATGACGCAATGCGAGAGCCACGTGATTTTATCTGGTGTGTGAAGAGAAAAAGCAGGCTATGGTCTGCTTTAGCTAAGCCATTGACTAGACCAAACCAGACTGATCAGGTATTTATAGACCAGACTATTTTTTTTTTTTAAATTAAAATTACGTCAAGTTTTTGTTTTTACCATAGTACAGAACAGTATTGTTTCGTGCTGCGAGTGTCCCAAGTCCCGATAAACATAATGCTTCTATTTTGGTCTTGCTTGATATCACTGCAGGCTTCGATAAAGGCTTTGATGACAACATCCTGGCTCACTGATTTGAATGCTAAGTTAGTGTTTGCGGGCTGGTTTTTAGAAGTGCCTAAATCATAATTGAAGATTGAACAGATTTTGTCGCTGTGGTAATCAATCATCAAACTACATGAATAAATCAAATAAATTGTGATGTTGAGCAAGGTTCAGTTTTAGGACCTTTTCTCTTTTCATTATATAAAAAAGACTGAAGAGAGAAGGAGAGTTAGCTGTTTTGCCCTGCTTTTGCTAAACCATAATTGACCATTTTGGTCAAATTTATTCAAATGTCATGGTTAAGTTTTATCACAGTACAGGGAGGTATTCCAGAAAGCATTGTTAACTAACTCATAAACCCTGAACTCTTAGTTAACAGTGTACATTGCAGACTAATGGTTACTGGTTCCAGAATACCAGTTTGGGGATAATTCTCTCAACTTTGATTTTATGTGCATTCTTGGTGTACTTGCATTCACATCAGTGCCCCGAATCCACGAGTCACCAGGAAACGAATGGTTAGAAGAAAAGCGTGCAATACTACAGTGATACTGAAGTTTAAGTTTTAATGACAGAATGAGGATTATCAAGTAATTGTCACTTGAAATAGCGATAGGGACTGATCGGGAGAATTTGCTTGTTAAAAAGTATACTGAATCAATGCATGAGATCTTACATTTATAAAACTGAAGTTTTAATGAATTTCTCTCACTTATAATTTTCCATAGGTTTAATGTAATGCTTTTCAGTAAACCACACATGATTATTGACGTGAATTACAAGATGAACATCTACAGCAAAAGAGGTGGAGAATGATGATGTCCTTTTTTATTTGTAATGGCTTTTAAAATTGCTTGTTATCTTGCCAATTCAAAGGCCATGGTTGGGCAATCCATGTAGAGGAGGATCCATCTGCCTCCAGACAGCAACATAGTACTGAATGAAACTATGTTGTTTTAAATGAAAGTCATGTCTGATAAAAGTAAATGTAATTCTCATCTCTTTCGAGTTGTAAAAGGAGTCGAGCATCAGAAAGACACATCATTAGACTGAATCATTTGACCACCAGCTGAAGCAGGGCACAGAAGGTTACTCTAAATGATTGCATGTCCAATTTATATTTTCAGAAAATAAAGAAAGTGCAATGAAAATCTCTGGAAATGTGTGCATTTTTTTTATGTACATTCGCTAAAATGCCAAGTAATAACACAACTGTGTCATATAAGTGGTCTATGAGATTATCACGTTATTAAGTTAGTGGGGAATTTTTTTGTTGTTGTTGCATTTAGCTTTGAATTGGCTTAATATCGATACTATAGAATTTAATTATACAATTAACATATTATCATTCATTGATTGAAGGAATTGTACAATTTGGGTTCTATAATTTCATTCAATATTTGAAGATATTAAAAAAATATTTTCTTTGTAGTGCCAAATCTTCCCATTAAAAAATGGGAAGTATAAAAAAATAAACCTTCTTGACCATTGAAATTCCATGACTTTTCAATCACCTTTCCAGGTGTTTGTGTTTGTGGATACAGATTTTTAAATTTTTTTTTTTGTTTCAGACAGATTCGCCTATTAGACAGATAACATATTTGTTGAAAAGAACTGACTCAAAGGAATGTACAGGACATACAGTAATTATGGCTTGTGAGCAAGTTTTACACAAGAACATTGTTTAGCTGATGATATATTTTTAGAGCAGAGAAAAACTGCAAATAAATATATATACTCACACACACACACGCACCATAGAAATGTCCTAGACTTTTACATTTTTTTCAATTTCCATGACTTTTCCAGGCCAGAAAAATCTAAATTTTAAAATTCCCTGATATTTTCATGATCATGGGAAAACCTGAACAAGCTATTGATTAATTCACTTAAAAGCTCAGTTGGTCTTGCTTGGTTGTTTTGGATTAACCAGAATCATATATGATGAATAGACAGTTTTTGTTCCTTTAGGAAATCAATAATAATAATAAAAATATCACATGGGGTTCTGCAAGTTTCAGTCTTAGGACCTTTTCTATTCTCATTGTTTTTTACACTCTGAGTTACAAAAGCCAGCCAATATGAAAATATCTACAAAAATATGAATTAAATCTGGACAGTACTGAAATATTTCAATATTTCTACAGAACTTCAGTGAGAGATATTGCCAGATGGTTATGATTTTAAACAAGTATTACCAGTTCTTTGAATTACTCCAAAGAGAGCATGTATTACAATGAAAGAGAGATATTTATGATTTAGTTGACTTTCTGAAATTACATCTTTTCAACTGCTCTGCAGGGTAATCTTAAGACAGACTGGAAATTTAGCAAGAGGCTGCAGCAGGGGTGAATACATGAGGGATTCTTCCTCTGGGAAAGAACAGTGGTGTTAAAGGTTGAAGGCCCCTCTAGAGCTACAGCTGAGCTCCTGCTATTCGGGCCCCTGGACCACCGCGGCAGCCCACCATTACAGGACAGGGAGAGACCCCCTATTTTAAGCACAGTTAAGAATTATGCCATAATTAATAACAGAAAAGTTGAGCAGGGAGTGTTTGTGTACATGCATACAGTATGTGTGTAACTACTTAAGCAATAGTGTGCGTTCATGTAGGAGATGTAGAACGAATGCATCCACATCCATTATTCTTCCTTCCTGCTCTAGTCCATTTTCTCTCCCTCTCTCTCAGGGGGTCTCTGCTGGCCAGCGAGTTGCTCTGGAATGTTTGTCTCTCCTCACACTGGTCCCGGGAGGGACGTTGGTAGAGGTCAGCTACACCCCCAATCATCCCCAGAGGCTATCAGTTAACTCAGTTAGCATGAGCCCCCTCTGCACCCCCACCTGTGCTCCTCACAACACCCTGATACTCACTGAGAATCTAACAGACATTCCTCCATTAAGACATGTAAATGCTACACATGGACTGTAATGGAAGCCTGTGAAGTAAATATTCGGTAACACATTACATTAATGTTCTCTTTGTGAAGGGTTTATAAATGGGTTCATTAATGACTAATAAATAATTAGCAAATGCATTATAAATAAATAACATTCATAAAATTGTATGTAATATTTGCCAAACAGTAAGCTTATTATCTGACATGTTATAAATGTTTAAAAACACATATTCAACATCAGTAACCTATGAAAATGTATCTTAATGTGAAGTGAACACATATGATGCATTAATAAAGGAGTTTCCAACATGTACAAATGCATTATTTATTATTGGCATGCAGGTTTATCAACAATACTGTTTGGCAAGTATTGCATGAAAGTCACCATGTTTATACATGTTGTTATAAACACTTATCAAAAATTTGTAAATGAAATATTGGTCATTAATGATCCCCTTTATAAACCTTTTAAAAAAAGGTAAAAGTAATGTAAAGTTTGAACCAAAATTTTTGAATTGCTGTTTATACGCGAGTCAACTGGACACAATAAAACTTTAATGATTTTCAATGTATTAGGCCTTTTAATTTTTGGTACCTTTAAAGGAAAATTAATTTGTCATTATTTCAATTCCATTATTTACATTGCAAATCAGTACACTGTTATTTTTTCTGTGAAACAAACAAGGATACATTTTTAAGAATGTTCATGCTACCTTAAAAGTATTCCACATTACTCTATAGATTTCTAAGTCTTCTAAAGTCATACAAAAGCTTTGTGTGAAGAACAGACCAAACTTTTAGGCAATTTTCATTGAGTAATGAATTAAGATTTTCAGTCTGTTCCTCACAAATTTATTGTATGGCATAAAAGACCGGTAATATAGGCCATGAGTCGTATGGACTACTTTTAGGGTACTTTATATCGTTTAATTTTTTTTATTTTAATGAAATGTGTTTTCCAAATGTATTTTTTCACAAAAACTGAGAGGAATTTTATACTGGCAATCTTTTCCTAAGCCAACACTTTTAGGTGCCTATGCAGAAACTGAATTTCAAATCTAAACCTACTCTGAGAAAAATCACTGGACAAAATTGTTTACAATTAGATCTGGTTTTCCAGTAGTTTAGCAATAGTTTAGCAGAGTCTGGCTTTCAATGAAATGCCTCGGCCTAATCCAGGGAGATAATTTAATGCTTGTTATTTCTGCCAGAAGCTGTTGATCAATTTTTGCATCATATCATTCAGTTTGATTTCTGCTGAGTGTCTAAATCACTAACTTTGGGAAATAGGTTCCTGAGTCTAACAATGACAGGAAATTGATTTTGTCGAGTACTCTGTGTGTACTGCGGACCAAAGGGAATACTTTATATGTCACCACTACCTGAGATACCACTTGCTGAACAAATGTGCTCATAGTCTATTGAAACTGTATATTGTGGAAGTTAACACCGGGAGCCTCACTGAAAAAAGCAACAACCTTAAAACCAGCCTAAGCTGGATTGCTGGTTTTAACTGGTCTCCCATCCTGGCCAAGCTGGTGTACACCTGGTTAAGTTTGGTGGTCAACTGGCCAAAAACCAGTCAACAGACCAGTCTGGGACACCAGCAAAGACCAACCAACAGGGAGTTGAGTAGGGAGTTGAGACTTGATACAGTAAGTCAACAACACAACCTTTTTCAGCAAATAGAAACTCACAGCTGGCATTTTACAAAATAATATAGGAGAAAGGTTACCCAAAATGATGCAGATCTTTCTTGACAAGAATTTAGCTGAATGGAAGTGTCCATGAATAACTGTCCAAGTTTAACTGTGAAGTCTAATGTTGCTATCTCGCTCTTTCATCGCACAGCTATATAACGTAGCTCCCCCTCATCTGTCTATCCCTGCTCCCTCCCTTCTCTTTTTTGCCTTCCTGGCTAAAATTTACTCTTCCTGTCGTTCGCCTCCCCTCACAAAGGCCATTTATCAGCCTGAGAGCAGGTCGGACTCCGGCACTGAGGCATTCCACCCAGCGACAAATCCACTTTATTGGAAATGCCGACAGTATCCAGTCAAAACTGGAGCCAAACCCAGAAAAATACTTTTCTTTTTTCTTTATATATATATATATATACAAAGCAAGGTTTAAGGTTGTCCATCATGGATGGCTGAGTTTCATCCAAGTGGAAATTACTTGTGCCATATCAGGCAACCTTACAGTTTAACCCCCTGCCTCAACATCACTCCCATTGGCATGCCTACAACCCTAACCAACATGTTCTCATTGAATAAAATAGTAAACAGATTGGTCAGTATGGTTGAGAAGTTATCCAACAACCGACTAGACCCTAACCCTAACCGGAATGGGATGCATTTAGATACGCAACTTCCAACACTTCTCTTGACAACCCATAATAATTCGGACAAGATGGACAAGATTTAAGATATTGTAGGACTTGGCTCATTCGAAAAGGTATGACTTTTATTTTACTAGAGAAAAGCCAATCAACAAACTTAATTTCAAATCAATACAACACAGACATCAAATTGTATCTAGCCTCTTTATTTTAAGTAAGGAAATGTCAGTAAACACATTTGGTTACTTGCATATTTATTTTGCAATACACAAGTGATTGATGTACACTTTCCTTGTCTAGTTTAAAACCTGAAGTTTTCTTTCGTCCATGGTACACAAAAGTTATTAGGGGTCAAGCACTGAAAGTGCTTGTATCCATTAGTGTTCTTATTCCTCTTCTTATGCCATTGAAGTCTATGGCAGCCCAAGAAACTTGGTATATTTCATAGCCATCATGACTTGAGGGTACCTGCAGCGTTTCGGCACAGCACAACCTAGTAATCAGGAGATATGAAATGTTGTTATTTTTCCATATAACTCCGTAATATAATCGGCACTATACTCTGAGGGTACATATAAAGTTTCAGGCCAGCGCCACCTTGTGGTCAAGAGTTATAACAAAATGTATAAAAATGCTTATAACATTTGATTATTTTGGCCTATCATCCTGTCACTGCACTCTAGAGATTCCTTGTGTCATGCTGAATACACTGATACCAAATTTGCCATGGTCAGCCATACTTCCTGTCTGTCATTTTGAATTTATTTTAAAACCGTTTTCTAGGCCATACATACAATTTGCACAAAATGAGCTATGTATCAACTAGGGACACATTCTACAAAAAGACATCAACAGCTTTTTGATAGACAAAAGGTTTTCGAATTGCGCACCAACGTATTTGACGGCAAGTTGCCAAAAAGCATCTGAGGCTGTATCTCTGCAATGCTTTTCCATATTTTCTTGAAACGTCAGTGTGTCATCATGACCTCACCCTGTAATGCAATTTGGGGACTGTGCCACCCATTGGTCAAAAGATATAATTCATTGTAATTATATTTTCTACTTGTGTTTTTTATGCCACTTTTCTTAAAGTCATAATCACTCATGTCCAGTGACACTTCCATAGATGCAGTTGGTGTGCTTGGCCCCGTAATTGCTGTTTGCTGTTATATTTTCCTATTAAAATCATGGACAATATTACGGTTTGGGGTTTGACTTTATAGTTAGGTTTTGGTTTGGGTTAAGAGTTAAGCTTAGGAAAATTAATTGGTTTATTTTTTTCTATGGGAGTAAAAATCATAAATTTTTGTACAAGGCAACCTGTACAATTTCGCCATCTCCTACTACTATTACTATGACTTGTCATGAGACCGAGTTGCAACTTCTCAGAGAGGAAGATTATGTTAAAACTTCCTCTGAGAAGATGTGTCTCAGAATCCATAGCCTTTAAAGTACCACATTTGTAAAAATTCACTGCCTTAACCAAGACTATTACAGTAAGACTTGAAATCATGTGCATTGAGCAATGTTCTTGTAACTGCATAGCCTATAGGTCCACGTTTTATGAGGACTATAGTAGTTTCGCACAATAAAATTTTATTTAGCCTATTTCTTTGTAGAATATCTGTCAGAGCTGTGCTTAGCGTCCATATATCACAACAAGTAGGAAACACTACTGATCGGTGTCTGGTGGACCCTAAAACAGCATAATTATACCTGGCTTCCTTCAGTCCTCACTAGTGGTTCAGACAACCCACTGACTAGTCGATTTTGAAAATAAGTAATTTTGCACATCACTACTACCTACTGCTCGAATGGAGGTTATCATTGGAACCATCTATAATACTTGTTTTTACATGTAAGAAGAAGATGTTAAGGAATGTCTTTTTTCCCACAATTGCCCTTGCAGTCAAAATTAGAAACACGCAGATGCCAGTGGCCTTCAGGCAAACTGCTCAATGGCCAAGAATGTTTCTGAGGTCCCTCGACTGATGTCTTGACCCTTAGAAGACCCTCTATGGGTTTTTTTTATAGAATTTAGTGTCTGCTTTCTGTTTGCGTGTTATGCATTGAGTTAGGCACTTTGCGTGGCCTTGCTGTGGTCGGTGACCTTTAGATCTCTCCCACACAACAGTTACTATGTCCTCCTCGTCCACCTCAAAATGCCCCTCACTGGCCCCCTCTCTGCCCAGGGCACTTTCTGAACTAGATCTCCCAGATCTGTGGGAGAAGAGGGAAATGAGGCAGGTTTCCAAAGAAGAGCTTCTCCAGTAGGGTGACAGCAGGGCCAGCTTAAAAGAGGAAGTACAGGGATTACAAAAAACTCCCCTGCAAATTGGAGAAGGATGCCTCGCAATCACCCAGGCATTCAAGAGGATTTTAAAACTTGTATAATAAAATGTTGCTTAAACAGAAATGTATCCTTCTTGAACTCTGGAATGAAGGTTTAAGGTTTGAATGATTCAGAATTTAAATCAGGAAAATAAATGAATCTAATGGAATTGAACTGAAAAATAAAATAATATATATTGTGGTGGAGTAAATATAGCAGAAATAATTAAGTACTTTTTTACATGGGTTATCTTCGTGATCGCAATATAGTGGTTCTCGCTGTCAATGGGGCGTGTGCTAAGTTGGGCACAGAGATTGCGGGGAATAGCATGATTGCCTCCACACCTGTTAAGTCTCCATAGTAATGCACCCAGCAAGCCATGTGATAAGATGCGCGGGGTGACTGTCTCAGAAGTGGTGGCAACTGCGATCTGTCCTCCGCCACCAGGATTGTGGTGAGCAACTGCACCACCACAAGGACCTAGTGAGTATTAGGAATTGGGCATTCCAAATTGGTTGAGAAAAGGGGCTAAAATTACCCCCCAAAATAAAAAAATAATATACATTGATCAGCCAGTGAATTATGAAAGTGAAGTGAATAGCATTTTTTATCTTGTTACAAAGGCACCTGTCAAGGTGTGGGATATATTAGGTCAATTTTTGAATTTCATGTATTGAAAGCAGGAAAATGGGCAAGTGTAAGAATCCGAGCAACTTTGACAAGGGCCAAATTGTGATGGCTATACAACTGGGTCAGAGCATCTCCAAAACAGCAGGTCTTGTGGGGTGTTCTGGGTATGCAGTGTTTAGTACCTAACAAAAGTGGTCCAAGGAAGTCAACCGGTGAACCGGCTACAGGGTCATGGGCACCCAAGGCACTTTGATGCGCGTGGAGAGCGAAGGCTAGCCCGTCTGTTCCGATCCCACAGAAGAGCTACTGTAGCACAAATTTCTGAAAATCTTAATGCATGATAGAAAGGTGCCAGAACACACAGTGTATCGCAGCTTGCTTGCATAAACGCAGACCGGTCAGAGTGCCCATACTGACCCCTGTCCACCGCTGAAAGCACCTGCAATGGGCACATGAATGTCAGAACTGGACCATGGAGCAATGGAAAAAGGTGGCCTGTTCTGATGAATCACATTTTCTATTAGATCATGTGGACAACTGGGTGTGTGTGCATCATTTATCTGGGGAAGAGATGGCAACAGGATTCACTATGGGAAGAAGACTGGCAGAGGCAGTGTGATGCTCTGGGCAATGTCCTGCTGGGAAACCCTGGGTCCTGGCATTCATGTGGATGTTACTTTGACATATACCACCTACCTAAAGATTGCTGCAGACCACGTACACCTCTTAATGGAAACGGTATCCCTGATGGCAGTGACCTCTTTCAGCTGGATAATGTGCCCTTCAACACTGCAAAAATTGTTTAGGAATGGTTTGAGGAACATAAAAAAGAGTTCAAGGTGTTTATTTGGCCTCCAAATTCCCCAGATCTCAGTCTGATTGAGCCTGATGGGATGTGCTGGACCAACAAGTCCGATCCATAGAGGCCCCACCTTGCAACTTACAGGACCTAAAGGATCTGCTTCTAACGTCTTGGTGCCAGAAACCACAGGACACCTTTAGAGGTCTTGTGGAGTCCATGCCTCGACGGGTCAGAGCTGTTTAGGCAGCACGAGGGACACACACACTATATTAGGCAGGTGGTTTTAATGTTGTGGCTGATCGTGCCACCAAAACAGCACCAACCTGCATCTCAGAATAGCATTCATCTCACCAGAATTTTACAGTGTGGTTATCTGAGTTACTGTAGACTTTGTCAGTTCGAACCAATCTGGCCATTCTCTGTTGACCTCTCTCATCAACAAGACATTTCCATCCACAGAACTGCCGCTCACTGGATGTTTTTTTTTTTTTTTTGGTGCCATTCTGAGTAAATTCTAGAGACTGTTGTGTGTGAAAATCCCAGAAATACTCAAACCAGCCCATCTGGAACCAACAATCATCCATGCCACGATTATCTACTCAACCAATCGTTTGGCAGAAGTACAGTGCAAACAATCATGCAGATACTCAACAGGAGATTCAGTTAATGTTCACATCAACAATCAGAATGGAGATTAAATGTGATCTCAGTTATTTGGACTTTGGCATGATTGTCTACAGTAATCGCCATGATACTCAGATAGTCATTTGTATGAATATAGTACAAATTTGTCTTGTAGTAAACAAAGAAATAGATATTTTGTGATAGTAAACCTATATAGATATGAAATTGTTATAAAAATATGATTTATGGAAGTCTAAATATATATTGTGACACTATGACATATCTTGGGACACTAATGACCCTATGCACATTTGGTAATTAAACAATTAGAAAAAAATACAGTATATTCTTTGAATTACTGCTTATTTTATTGTTAAGGTTGAGAAATGCTGAAGAGGTGGAGCCATTACTACAAAATTGTCTGAGGAAAATGCGGTGGAAAGAGATCACGGGTCACTAGTGACTCAAGGTTTGTATTGAAGGTTTAAACATGATAAGGTCATATAACAATATAGCATCCTACTATTTGAAATGTTTATTATAGATTAATGTGGACAGTTTCCATTACTATTTAAACATTAAAAAAATAAAGTTGCCAATATACAGTTGTAACGACTTCACAGGAAGGAGGACACGGGAACAGGGTTCAACACAAAGGTAAGGCTTTTTAATTACGGGTAGTAGACAGACAGGGGTAGTGGAAAAACGGGCTATACATAAACTTTTTAAACTAATCTAACAGCTTCCGTTTGTCTCTCTATTGCCAACACTGGACTGGCAGCTCTCTCTCTCGACTGGAGGCACTGGTGCTCTTTTATGCCGCTCTCCCCATACTCACTGAAATTAGAGACAGGTGTTAGACATAATTTAGCTCAGGTGCAAGCGCCCTTACCGCTTTCTCCCTTCGGACGGGCGCTTGACCACGCCCCCGCTGCCACATACCCCCACCGCCTGACTCAGGCCGGGGCGTCATCCGGCCTGCCTACCACTCCCCCCCCATTTCTGGAAAGGAAGTCGGCGACAGCCATCTGCACCCCCGGTCTGTGGACCACCTCGAACTTAAAAGGCTGGAGAGCCAGATACCAACGGGTGATCCGGGCGTTAGTATCCTTCATGCGGTGGAGCCACTGCAGTGGGGCATGATCCGAGCAGAGAGTGAAGGCCCGCCCCAGCAGGTAGTAGCGGAGCGTGAGGACCGCCCACTTGATGGCCAGACATTCTTTCTCCACGGTGTACTTAGTCTTCCTTAAGGAGAGCTTTCTACTGATGTACAGCACCGGGCGCTCCTCCCCCTCCACCACCTGCGAGAGTACGGCCCCCAGCCCTCTGTCTGAAGCATCCGTCTGTAATAGGAAAGGGAGAGAGAAATTAGGAGAATATAAGTGCGGCCCTCCACAGAGTGCGGCTTTAACCCGTGTGAACGCCTGTTGGCACTGCGCCGACCACTGGACCGGATCTGGAGCCCCCTTTTTAGTGAGGTCAGTCAGCGGGCTGGTGACGTCCGAATAATTAGGTACAAATCTTCTGTAGTAGCCAGCCAGCCCCAGGAACTGCCTCACCCCCTTTTTGGTCTTGGGCCTAGGGCAAGTCGCAATCGCCGCGGTCTTATCAATTTGGGGACGCACCTGGCCATGACCCAAGTGGAACCCCAGATACCGCACCTCCACACGCCCAATCGCGCACTTTTTAGGGTTTGCTGTGAGCCCCGCCCGCCGCAGCGACTTCAGGACCGCCCTCAGATGCTGTATATGCCGCTCCCAGTCATTACTATAGATAATAATATCATCCAAGTAGGCAGCGGCATAAGCAGATTGCGGCCGGAGGACACGGTCCATCAGACGCTGAAACGTGGCTGGGGCCCCGAACAAACCGAACGGAAGTGTCACGAATTGGTGTAATCTGAACGGCGTAGTGAAAGCTGTTTTTTCTCGGGAAATTGGTGTCAAGGGGATCTGCCAATAACCCTTCGTCAAGTCTAGGGTCGAATAAAAACGAGCAGTACCTAACCGATCGAGCAGTTCATCAACGCGGGGCATTGGGTACGCGTCAAATTTAGACACCGCGTTGACTTTTCTGTAATCCACACAGAACCGCACCGACCCGTCACTCTTGGGAACAAGAACGACCGGGCTGGACCAGTCACTGTGGGACTCTTCTATTACTCCCATATCAAGCATGGCATTCAATTTGTCCCGAACAATTTTCTTTTTATGCTTGGGGAGGCGATAAGGGCGACTACGAACGACCACCCCCGGCTCGGTCTCGATATGGTGCTCGATGAGGTTCGTGCGACCCGGTAGGGGAGAAAACACGTCTGCAAACTCCTTTTGCAACCTGGCAACCTCTGATCGTTGGCACGGGGAGAGGTGGTCTCCACAAATGACCGGGGCATTGAAATCGGATTTTAGATTTACCTCCGGTCCGAGCTCCGCCCTCTCTGGAACTACCGTAGCCAATGACACAGGGACCGCCTCCCTCCATAATTTAAGGAGGTTGAGGGGGTAAATTTGACGCGCGCCCCCCCTATCGGTTCGTTTAACCTCATAATCGAGATCCCCCACTCGTCGTGTGACCTCAAAGGGTCCTTGCCACTTGGTGAGTAATTTGGAGCTCGACGTGGGGAGCAATACAAGAACTTTATCTCCCGGTGCAAACTCCCTTAGCTGTGTTCCCCTGTCATACAGTCGGCATTGACGTAACACAGCAAATTCTCCTGTGTTAGTTTCCCCAAAGTGTGGAGTTTTGCTCTGAGGTCAAGGACGTATTGAATTTCATTTTTGCTATTCGAAGATCCCTCCTCCCAGCTTTCTCATATAACATCTAAGACACCGCGTGGGCGTCGCCCATACAATAGCTCAAATGGAGAGAAGCCGGTTGAGGCTTGCGGGACCTCTCGCACTGCAAATAACAGGGGATCGAGCCATCTGTCCCAGTTTTTAGCATCCTCGTGTACGAACTTACGAATCATGTTCTTGAGCGTTTTGTTAAAACGTTCCACTAGGCCATCTGTCTGCGGATGATACACGCTAGTGCGAATCGATTTAATGCCCAACAGATCGTAAAGTTCGCGAAGTGTGCGTGACATAAATGTTGTGCCTTGATCGGTGAGGATTTCCTTTGGAATCCCCACCCGGGAGATTATTTTGAAGAGCGCCCCAGCAACACTACATGCTGAGATGTTGCTTAGAGGCACTGCTTCAGGATATCGCGTTGTGTAATCCACTAGGACTAACACGAGGTCCATTCCAATTCTCTCGAAGGAATAATTGTGTAACATTTTCTTTCGTATGAGTGTCCTGCGTCACTCTATACAAATGCTCATTTATAATCGCAAAATAGGGGTATGCGAGAGCGAGGTCCGGCTGAAGACGCTGACCATCAATCGTCTTCACCTGATCGAAGGCGTGCTTAAGGGTTTCATCCCGCGACTGCTCCAAAGGGAAATCCACGTCAGGGAATTCCCTACGAAGGGGAGGGGTGGAGGACCCACCCCTTCCCTCGTCATCCTGATTTGGAACAGTCGAGGATGGCCCCGGCTCCGCCTCCCCTGCCAAAGCATCGCACATCGCACATCTCCCTATCTTAGTGCTGGACCCATCCGTGCAAATTCCCCCTAATACATCTCTAAATACAGGCCAATCAGTTCCCAAGATTAGAGGATGGGTGAGGCGGGAACTAACCGCTGCCTCCACTCTATGTTTTCTCCCTCGGAATTTAACCAGTAGGGTCACCATCGGGTAGTTGTGAACATCCCCATGCACACACCTCACCCTAACCCGCTTAGCCGTGCTCAAAGCCCCGGGTTGAACCAAGCATTGATGGATGGTGGTCTGATTACAACCGGTATCCAGCAAAGCTTGGTGTGTACCCCCCTGGATTCTTACCGGAATCCGGTACGCTCCAGCCCGATCGGGGGCAGCATGTGGGAGATCGGAGACCCGAACCACCGCCCCCACCTTCATCAACGAACACCGATCGCGGAAGAGGCTCGGGTCCCCGGACCTCCGACAGGCTGGCCCAGGCGCTACACCCGTACCTGCTTCGGCGGACACCCCCACCTGAGGGGGAGAGCGGTTGTAGGTTGTGGGGGAAGGAGGTGATGTGGCTGATGACTGGTTTGTTAATCCTTCCTGCAGGGGGCAGGAACGGGCCCTGGAGAGAGGACAGAGGGAGAGGGTTGGAGGGGATGGGCGAGAGCAGAAGAAAACACAGGGGGAGGGGGAAGAGAGGGAGAGAGAGAGAGAGAGAGAGAGAGGGCTCATCTGCCCTTGGGATCGCCGCCATGTGGTCCTCTGCGAGCTGGACGGCCGCCTCCAGCGACGCCGGGCGGTGGCACTGGACGAACTGCTCCAGCACCACCTGATCGATGAGTCCTCGACGTCGCGGTCCCCCACTAGCAGCCACCTACGGCAGGCATCACGGAGCCGCTGGGCAAAGGCGAACGGGCGGTCGGACTTCTCCAGCTTCATGTTCCGGAAGAGTTGGCGGTTTTCTTCGGGGCTCCGACCAACCCGTTGCAAGATGGCTTTCCTCAAATCAGCGTAGGCCAGGAGGTTAGTTGCCGGTAGTTGTTGAGCCACGAGTTGGGCTTCCCCGGACAGAAGAGGAACAAGGCGGGCTGCCCACTGACTCTGCGGCCAGCCCCAGATTTCAGCAGTCCGTTCAAACAAATCTAAGAACGCTTCAACGTCGTCAGCTGCCCCCATCTTCTGTAACGTGGGCGGGGGCAGCATGGCACGCGTGTCCGGGGTCGCGGCTGTGGCGGCCTCCTGGCTGAGGAGGCTCCGGATGGCCTGTCGATCGTCTGCTTGATCCCGTACGATCTCACAGAATCGCCGATCTTGCTCCTGTCTGAGCTCAAGCAGGGACTGTTTGTGGCTTTGATGTAGAGCAGCGAGGGACTGGAGGACTTCGGCCAGCTGGGAGGACTCTACGGGGCGAGCTTTCTCCATGGTTGGATGTAGAAGATCCAATTTTCTTTCCCGGGTTTCGGCACCAGTGTAACGACTTCACAGGAAGGAGGACACGGGAACAGGGTTCAACACAAAGGTAAGGCTTTTTAATTACGGGTAATAGACAGACAGGGGTAGTGCAAAAACGTGCTATACATAAACTTTTTAAACAAATCTAACAGCTTCCGTTTGTCTCTCTATTGCCAACACTGGACTGGCAGCTCTCTCTCTCGACTGGAGGCACTGGTGCTCTTTTATGCCGCTCTCCCCATACTCACTGAAATTAGAGACAGGTGTTAGACATAATTTAGCTCAGGTGCAAGCGCCCTTACCGCTTTCTCCCTTCAGACGACCACGCCCCCGCTGCCACAACAGTGTATACTACACAGTGTTCAATAAGTAGTCAATAGTGTACCATTCCAATCTGATTATTAAACTGACCATTGATAAAATCTAGTTTATTTAATCAATGGCAGACAGCGGGAGCGATTGGTTGATCTTATTTGGAAACAGGTTATTATATTTGCAATTCCTTTTTGTGCTGCAAAAATTAAACACTGCAACTTTAGAGGTAGGTAGGTGCCCTTTATTTTTTGCTAGATTAAAGATCAAGTTTATTTTGCCCCAAAATATGAGACACACAAACAGAGCACCATTATGTCTTATTGGTTATTTCCATAACAGCGTATAATGTTCACAGTGCGGTCCCCTTCCTCGCTTAACCTGCCGTCATACTTCCATTTCACAAGAGTCATTTATTGCCAGACTCCAAATGAAAGCTTTGCTTACAGAAAAATATTACTCACACACCACAGCCCTGCCAAGTCCTGTTTCAAGGACCATTAAGGTGTTTAAAGACAGGCATTCATACTTGTGCTATTTTCCTCCTTCGAGTACCTCCCCCCCCCCCCCCCCCCCCCCAACCCCCCCTCTAAAAAGGACATATTTAAAAAAATACCATTATGATCAGTTCATAGAAAAGTCACTGCATGCAGTTTAGTCTTTAATGTAGGGAAACAGAATGCATAAGGGCAAATTTGATGGTTTTCTTAGGGCTTTTGGTTTGGGTTGTTGGATTGATGAGCAATGCAGTTGAAAAGGAAGGTCTGTAAACATGATAAATATTGCTGTTTGCATTATGTTACATCAACCCCTGGGTTACAGGATCTGGGAGTGAATACGTTCATTTTATGGCTCACTAGAAAACTCAAAACAAGTACAAACTTTTTCTTTTAGTGCTTTGGAAAATCTATTTCTGCTCTTATACAGCATTAACTGCTTTTTATTATGACTAAGGATGGGAATCAAAAAGAATTTCACTATTCTGGTTCCGATTCTACTGAATGATTTAAGTTTCTTAATAATTATTTATTCTTTTACTGTTCAACCAGAAAGACTCGGAACAGCATTGGGTTTAGAAAATTATTATTTATATTGATAATTATTAACAATGAGTAAATTAATGAATAAAGTGTAAGGTGTATGCACCTGTGGGACATTCCAATGAGTGATTCTTGAGTGAACCCTTAAAACCTGCCGGGGAAGATGGCAGGGGTGAGGAACCTACCCCTGCAGAAGGTCAGGGACTCAACTGGTGGTGAAGGGGTGGAGGAGGTTGAAAGATCAGCACACTGAAGGCAGCAGTATGATAAGGCCCAGATATATTTAATATGAAATCAAAGAATGAACGGGTATGACATAATTTAGAACTAAATATTGCAAAAAATAATGTATTTTTGCATTCCTTTAGGTGGTTCGTAACTGTTCGTCTGGGCGAACTTTTAGGAAAACTTCTAACCAGCTGCTAAACACCTTCTTGCTGCCATTGGTCCACATCATCGGTAGGAGTGACCTAAAGCTCCACCTACTACTTTGTTTATGTTTTTTGGTCAGTATTCATCATGAACAACTACAAAAGGAAACAAATCTAGTCATATACTCTGAAGTGCCCATTCACTCATGTGCCATCTGCCTTGAAAGCCATTCACTCATCTGCCCAAAGTCAGATATGCCTCTATCATCATTCTTTTGTCTATATTCTGAACATTAACACTCTTTTTAGACCTATTTTTGCAGTAGTATCAGTGTCATCATAAATTACAATAACAGAGTGCAGTTGGCACATATTATTACCACGTATAGAGTGTCAGTGCATTAACGTCATGAATTCACAATGTAAACAAGACAAATTGTGCATTTTATACTGCATATATAACTTCAAATCATCTTCGAGTGGTTAAAACAACTTCTTTTACTGACCACATTTAAATTCTACTCATATAATTAGGCACACAGTCATTGATAACATATTTTCTATACAAAGAATAGAAGAAGAACTTCTCCAGAAGTATATTGGAGCCTGTAAGCTGTCCAAGAACCTACTATATAAAGTGAAAGGTGTTATATGATTTGTTAAAATGCAAATATAATTGAAAAGATGACTTACAAGCTACTACTTGTCTTCCTGATAAAATTGCTGTTACACTTTTCTTTTAGTACTTTTACCAGCAGCCATGTCAACATGTAGCTCAAGACTGTTTGCCCACTGAAGCTAAGCAGGGTTGAGCCTGGCCAGTACCTTGATAGGAGACCTCCTGGGGAAAACTATAGTTGCTGCTGGAAGAGGTGTTAAGGAGGCCAGCAGGGGGTGTGGGTCCTAATGCCCCAGAATAGTGACAGGGGCACTATACTGTAAAAAGGCACTGTCCTTCAGATGAGACGTTAAACTGTGGTCCTAACTCTCTGTGGTCATTACAAATCCCAGGGCACATGTTGTAAAGAGTAGGAATGCACCCTGGTGTCCTGGTCAAATTCCCACAATTGGCTCTTATCAATCATGGCCTCCTAATAATCCCCATCCATTAATTGGCTCTATCACTCCACTCTCTCCTATTCACAAATAGCCGGTGATTGTACTGGTGCACTATGGTTGCATCATCCAGGTAGATGCTGCACACTGGTGGTGGTTCAGGAGAGTCCCCTGTTCACTGTTTGAAGCACTTTGTGTGAAATGTCAGAAAAGTGCAACATAAATGTATTCATTCATAGTTTTGAGGAAGCTATCCCCGGCCCATACCCGAAAAAAAAATAAAAATAAGCATACCATCAACAACAATAATTATTGGGTATCATTTGATATCCCAAATTATTCAGAAGTTATAAACAAAAGTAACCATTTTCATATTTCTTTACCAGTAGATGGCACTGCTCAGGATGAAAACAGATACAATAAAGACTCCATACCTTCGGTGCTTGGCCCCTAATTACAGTACCATTTATTGTAATATTTAAATAACAACTCATTCCAACTCACGAGTTCAGGAAACAAATTTTTAGTCTTTTAAACGATTCAAACTTTTTACTGTATAGTGTATAAAAAAACAGGCCACTATGTTTGATCTTAAAAATGCATAAAGGCGTTTGCATTTTTTTTGGGGGGCGTACTTTTATGACTTTTTGTCACTGTTACGTCATCGTGAGCAACAACGTTTCACTTTCGCCATATGGCCTCGTTTTTTGGGGGCCAAACAATTTACCTATTTATTGTAGCAAGATGTTGTTTTTTACAAAAAGTTATGGAAACGCCTCCATGCATTTTTAAGACATGAGAAATCAAATATGGTGGCCCCGTTTTTTTTGGGGGGGGGGGGCTACCATGTTCATTCATGAACAGGACTAATTTGGTTGCGCTGCATGTTTGCTGTTGTGTGCAGCTAGTAAGGATAATGCAAATAGTAAGATGTGTTGACTATTTATTGTCTTTTTTTACTGCGATATACGGTCTTTCTCTTTTATCGACATGCAAATCAGACTGCAAACTCACTGTAGACTCGGTGGTGCGAACGGCCAGAAACATCATCGGAGGTGAGCTTCCCTCCCTCCAGGATATATATAACAGACGGTGTGTGAATAAAGCTCGGAGGATTATCAGAGACTCCAGCGGCTGTATCGCAGCATCAGGACCCGCACCACCCGACTACATGACAGCTTCTTCCCACAAGCAATAAGACTTTTGAACACTTGATCTCTCACGATCAACAATCAGCACTGCACTTTATTAATCATCACTCTGTCAATATATTCTCCCAATTCAGTTAGTGTATATATATATATATTTATACCCTTATCTAGTGTATGTGTATTCTATATTGTGTGTATTGTGTACATTTGTTATGTAAATTGTTTTGTGTAAATATGTTGTTTATTGTAAAGTGGTTTATGTCTCGTCACTGTCATTACTGCAATGTTGCTCGGAACTGCACACAAGAATTTCACCTGCTGTTGCACTCGTGTACACAGTAGTGTGACAATAAAGTGATTTGATTTGATTTGATTTGATTTGACTCAGTAACGGCACTGAATAACAGTACAGGAAACAATGTCAGGGCATTTGAAATAGCGCAGCATTAATGTAGACATTCAAGAACCAATATTGCAACCAAATGTCCCAAAATTTAACCAAATCAATATTCTAACCAGAATTTATTTTATTTTTCTAATAAAAACGGAACTGGTTCTGAATAAGAACCAATTCACAATTTCCAACCATAATCGGGACACAACACAGAAAATTCAAAAGTGAATACTAAACTTTATTCATTGCCTTTGGACTTTATCACTCAAGGAAGACCTCCTAACGTTCATTGTGTTAACCATGTTCATTGTATAAGTCGGCAGTGATGTGTGGCCACACATGAGTTGACAGCAGGCCAGATCTGATTATGTCAGGGAAAGGTCTGTGTAAGCAACAGGAAATCAGAGCTCAGGTAATCTAGCAGGAAACCCAGGCACCGGCCATGCCAGCACAAGCACCCTACTTTTCATTTGCATGGAGGCTCTCGTCAAACGATTGCTATACAAACATACAACAAAGGCCATATGCGCAAGCAATTCCATCAACATTTGTCAATTTTTTTTAATGTATTTTTTTATTTTAATTTACAGTAAGTCTCGTTACTCATTAGATATCATTTGTGATTTATTTTTCGCGGAACTTGTATTGTGTTTAACATCATTCAGTTGGTCAATATTAATACAAATATTTATTTATTTCATGCTTGTCATCAAGTATTTTCCACATTAAACTACTCTTCCAAGTAAAGTCAACCAGGATCGAAATTAAATGCTTAAAAGTGTCATGGGGATTGGATTAGTGGTGAGACGTCACTCAACATTCTTGTTACACATTATCCAGGAGACATAACTATGTCACAGTCTGGTTGTTGGTTCAATAATGGATTTTTTCCCCCTGCGCCTGTTTGGCAAAGGCCCCCCGGAGGCTTCCACGAGCCCTAGAATAGTGCCTGTACAGGGAGCAGGGAGGGTCAGAAGCGGCCTGCTCAGGTTTCGCCAAGCCCCCGTGACCTACTGGGGCCATGGGGTCAAATGCAAAAGTGACAATGTGGATAATTGCCTGCTGAAGATAATGGCCTGTTGATTGAGATCAATTGCTTTCCATGGACGTAGAAGGAAAAACAGAGGACTGAACTCTACCCTCACAAGATGTCTAACAAAAAGACAATAGATGTCTGGCTTTAACACACAGAGAAAGAGTGGGATGCAATGAGAGAGGCTGTACTATAGTCAAGGCAGGGGTACATGTGGAAAATGTGCAGCTAATTTTTGAATATGTTGTATGCAAACCTAATTCGTAGCATGTGTGGTCTAGACCCAGATGTCTTGACAGACCAAAACGTTCTCAAATGCTCAATTGCAATGACATACAATTATTCACCATAAATCCAATAAATACTTTTGTCTGTATTAAGTTAGTGTTGTTCATTGTATTTGTATTTACCCCAAACAAAATTTGGTAAATTTATCCTGATTGCAGAGTTATGTATTTCAGGGGATTAAGCTCTATGGAGGACCATAGAAATCATGTCATACTTTTATTAGCTCAGTTCTCTGCCAGGAAATCCACCTAAATCCAGATTACCCAAGTTGTTTTAGGTGATTTAGGTACGGCTGGTAAAAACAGGTCAAACCAGTTTAAAGCTGGTTTTGAATATCAAAGCTGGTTTGTTAGTGGTCCAAGATGGTCTACCAACACAGCCAGGCCCCAAGCGGTTGGTAGCCCAGCTTGGTCTAGCTAATGACCAGGTTGGTCACTAGCTGGACAACCTAACAGGCAGATTTTTTCACTTGTTTTACTGATAACATGTGCATGTATAATGGCTAGAAATAGCATCTTAGCTTAGCATAAAGCTGATAATTTACACAAGGTTTATTTCTATTTCTTCTGCTCCAAACTCACTTCAAACGTACTTCTCCGTCTGCTCGTATGAATGTAACACATCATAAGAAAGTGTTTCACCGCTGTTCAAATGCACTTTATATCACATCATTTATATGTATAAATGTTTTCTATCTGAAAGAACTAAATATTAAATGAAACAAATGACAATAAAATACAAAGTAATCTCTTCAGTAATCAAAATACTTTTTGAATGTAACTGTATTCTAATTACCAATGATTTAAATTGTAACTGTAGTGGAATACAGTTACTAATATTTTGTATTTTAAATACGCAATCCCGTTACATGTGTTCCGTTACTCCCCAACCCTTTGTATATGTTTACAATCGTATGAGTAAATTTTTTTTTTTAAGTTGTTGTCCTTGCACTGTAAGCATGTAATTATTCACTCTCTTCCTCCAAAAAGTCTCATTTAATTCCACTAGATGGCAGCAAGTACTATATTTTTATCACCTTCATCACAAAATACAGATCTGAATTGTAGGTGGCGCTCCAAAGCATTTTAGCCCTCACAGATGTGTTCGTCCATAGAAATTTAGTCCACCAGCCCCAATGTTTCATCGAAAATCTCGGCCTCTGAGTGGACTAGAAGCTCAATCTATGTGTCATTAGAAAGCTGAGATCCACACATTTTATTATCAATAGTCGGTCACATATATTTCCGATGATTTGTTTAAAGTTTTAAGCTATTTGTGGCTTACAGAAGAAGTGATTGGCACATTAAAGAGAGATTTATATTTGATGTCTTACAGAAATCATATTTTGCTTATTGATTCTTTTGAAAATCTTTCAAACTGTGATATGAGGACAACAAAATATGCAGTCACCTTCCTGATTGCTTCCTGAGTGCTTTCATTAGATTTATGATTTGTCGATTTAAGTGCTATTTGAAAGATTTTTATATTCATATTATTATTTCCTCCACATTACCTGAAAGGTGCTGATTTGCGAAACAAATGTTTTCAGGCCTTATCTTGTTATTATATGTAACAAGTCTTATAGATTCTCACCGTGAGAAAACTACAGGATTGTTGCTGTTTTCCTTTCCGTTTAAGAGGTTTGACTTCTCAGTAGAATTCAAATGGGTCACATCAATTTTGTGGTTTGCGCCACTATATAGCGAGAAGCCGGTTTGAGTCACAAGTGATCCGCTTTGCGATTTCTTTCTCACATCAAGGGAAGCCAGATGCAGATGCACCTGTGTGCTCCAGAGATAATGCAGACAGATCATTGGCATGAGTTTGTCTATGATGGCTTGCACAGCACTACAACCAGGCTTCAATTGTGCAGATGCGCATTTTAAGTGTTTAGTGCTAAATGCAAGATGAAAATTCTAATATTTCATATATTTATCGAGGTGGCTCGAAATTTCACTTGAGTTGCTGCCGAAAAGTTTTCAAATTAAAAAAGTAAAACCCTGTAGAGTGATGGACTTGCCAGCTGACAGGAAGTGATGATCAGCAGATTATGACCACAATTATGTAATATTTCTATGTATGCAGGTTTTAAAAGTTGAGGCAGGGTAAGTATTCACTGTGCTGACACTCTGACTCAAACTTTTAGATGGGGAAGGTGTGTCTGAGATGTAATCACACAATGAACTCTTTCTTCCACAGCTAATTTACATGCTGGAGGTTCCTTAGGACACGCAAACACACACACACACACACACACACACAGACACACACACACACACAAGCTCGGGCAAAAGGTTCAAGTACAAAACCATAAGCCATAATTTCAGGAACATCTAGAGTTACACACCAGCACTTCAATAAACAAGATATATTTAAAGTTGGTGCTTTGTACCCTACTCATGCAACCGCCATTTGAAATAGATCTAAGATAGCATCCAGACTTCACACAATATTTGAACATATTTTAATCTCTACCAAAGAAGAGATTGTTGTCAAATTATAGAACATAAAAGGAAAGAAAATAAACTACTCTTTTTTTGATAAAATGGCAGTTGATAATGACTGCTTTCAAGCTTCAAAATAAACGCAAAGTGTAACACTAATTTCACTGATACAATAAAAAAGAAATCAAGTTGTACATGGGGGGGGGGGGGGGATGTTATTTACACCTTATTTACCTATTAGTGACTAAATTACACCAATCATTTTAATATAAAATAAGCACAAATTTATGTTATCTTCACTTCAATAAAATTTTAATTTCAGTAAATTTAATGATTTTTAAAACATCAAAATATGTGAAGCACTGGGGATCTATCTTGACATCTGCTGGAATAAAAAAAATAACAATTACATGAAATGACAACTATGTCCAGTAGATGGCTTCAGTGATCCATATCTTAGCTGATCTCTATAAGCCAATGTTGTAACAAACTTAATTTCTAAATTTACACTGGCAACCAAAAGTTTGGAATAATGTACAGATTTTGCTCTAATGGAAAGAAATTGGAACTTTTATTCACCAAAGTTTCATTCAACTGATCACAATCAGGACATTAATAATGTGAAAAATTACTATTACAATTTCAACTTTTTTTTCAGAACTTCTTCAAAGAGTTCTCATCAAAAAATCATCCACATGCAGCAATGACAGCTTTGCAGATCTTTGGCATTCTAGCTGTCATTTTATCCAGATACTCAGGTGATCTTTCACCCCACACTTCCTGTAGCACTTGCCATAGATGTGACTCTTGTCGGGCACTTATTACACACCTTACAGTCTAGCTGATCCCACAAAACTCAATGGGGTTAAGATCCATAACACTCTTTTCCAATGATCTGTTGTCCAATGTCTGTGTTTCTTTGCCCACTTTAACCTTTTCTTTTTGTTTTTCCTGTTTCAAAAGTTCTTCCCATAAGGCCTGCACCCCTGAGTGTTCTCTTTATTGTTGTACATGAAACTGCTGTTGAGTGGGTAGAATTCAATGAAGCTGTCAGCTGAGGACATGCGAGGCATCTATTTCTCAAATGACTTATCCTCTTGTTTAGCTGTACATCTGGTCTTCCACATCACTTTCTGTCCTTGTTAGAGCCAGTTGTCCATTGTCTTTGAAGACTGTAGTGTACAGCTTTGTATGAAATCTTCAGTTTTTGTCAATTTCAAGCACTGAATCACCTTCATTCCTCAAAACAATGATTGACTGATGTTTCTAGAGAAAGCTGCTTCTTTTTTGCGAAATGCGGACCCAAGAGGGCTAGGGAGGAATCGACCAGGAACCTAAAAGGGGTCTCCTGGGAAGAAGGTGCACTGTTTTACCTCGGCAGAGGGAAAGGGCGCTGGATGCAAGCGATTCACCCAGTCAGACCGTTGATGTGTACCGAGTTCTACGGGCTCGGACCTGAGAAAACACGGGACGAGACTGACTCAACCCTGAGATTGTAAAATCTCACAAAGGTGTTAGGTGTTGCCCAGCCCGCAGATCTGCAAATGTCTGCTAGGGAGGCGCCCCTAGCCAGTGCCCATGAGGATGCCACACTCCTCGTAGAGTGGGCCCAGACCCGTAGGGGGGGGTGGTCGGCCTGGGTGTGATAGGCCAACAGAATGGCGTCCACCACCCAGTGGGACAGCCTCTGTTTGGAGACAGCGTTCCCTTTTTGCTGTCCCCCAAAGCAGACAAAGAGCTGCTCAGAGTGTCTGAAGCTCTGGGTGCATTCCAGGCAGGCACGCAAAGCACGTACCGGACACAGCAGTGAGGGGGCTGGGTCTGCCTCCTCCTGGGGCAATGCTTGCAGGTTCACTACCTGATCTCTGAAGGGCATGGTAGGAAACTTGGGCACATAGCCCAGTTGAGCTCTTAGGATCACATATGTGTCTGCCGGACCGAACTCCAGGCAAGTGTCGTTAGTAGAGAACGCTTGCAGGTCCCCGACCCTCTTGATGGAGGCGAGCGCGATCAGCAGGGCCGTCTTTAGAGAAAGGGCCCTGAGTCCAGCTGATTCTAGTGGCTCGAAGGGGGATCTCTGAAGACCGGCAAGGACCACCGAGAGGTCTGGATGCGGATGCCAGAGCGTGCCCCGTCCTTGAGAAAGAAGGACCTTCCTCAGGGGAATTTGCCAGGGAGGGGCTGTCGCGAGGATTACAAGGTCCGAGAACCAGGCCCGAGTGGGCCAGTAAGGAGCCACAAGAGTGAGGTGTTCCTCATCCTCCCTGACCTTGCACAGCACCTGTGCAAGAAGGCTCACTGGGGGGAATGCGTACTTGCGCAGCCCCACTGGCCAGCTGTGTGCCAGTGCATCTGGCCCGAGGGGAGCCTCTGAGCAGGCGTACCAGAGCGGGCAGTGGGAGGTCTCTCGGGAGGCAAACAGGTCTACCTGGGCCTTGCCAAACCATCCCCAGATCAGCTGAACCGAGTGGGGGTTGATGCATATGAGACTGCTTCAACACTGGCTTCAGACCCGAGTCCCGAGACGAGCATGGCGCCGCGGCACGACCGGGTGACAATCACCCCGCCTGCCGCCAAACATTCAAACCCTGGACAGACCTCTGTTTCTTACGGGCAGGAGTACCCTTACAGCATACACGACCATCGGCTCCGAAGAAAATTACTGAATGAACAAGCGTATTTCCCTCGCCTTTATATCCGTATCCGGGGGCGGGGTATACAAATACTCTTCGCAAACTTCTCATTAGCCTTTTTTCATAGATCAGAGGCATATTCGACGCTCAAGAGAGACCCCTAGTGTCGCTTCTTTGACACGACGTCGAAGTGAGCGACAGACGGGGAACTTGTATTTGTCGATTTAGACAAAAACTAATTTTAAACCACTTGTTGAAGTGTCAGATTTTGTAATGATGCTCCAATATGCTATTAAACATGACCATGCTGCCGCAGTCAAATCTAATTATGCTACAAAGAAAAGACATCAAACATAAAAATTCTAGCATAATCTTTGTCACACAGGGGTCAGACCTGTGTGGTATGTTTGTTTTGTGCGGACAGGTTTGTGATGTCCAAATGTCCAAAAAAGGCTTCTAAATGGGTCAAATTATGTTGATCTTTAAATCTAGTGATATGCACAGGTTTGTGTGATGGTTAGGATTAGAAATAGAAAATGCCATTTGCCTGATATGAAATAAACTGAAGTCTATCCACCTTATTTCAATGAGGTCTTACTGGGGAAACAGACATGGGATGAACTTCCACCAGAAGTCCTTCTGTAGAATTCGCTAATGTAGGCAGCGGTAATTTAGACCCTGTTTACAGCTGGTATTAGGATGTGATTCCGATGATCCAATGACAAGTGATTTATAAATACTATATACAGGTGTAAATGGGGAGCAAAACCTTTTGTGATCGAAGCACAAAAAACACATATGGAGGTAGTCAAAGAAGCATTTGAAATGCTGTAAACACCTTCCATGATGCAGCGAAGTGTCACTCCTTATCTGTCAGTCCACTGCTGCACTAAATCAAGAGTTTAAACTCTTCATGAATCTGGTGACACATGGCTTTAAAGGAAATAACTATCAGAACAGAAAAATTTTAAATGTACAAGATCTATACAGATCTTCTTCAGTATGACTACGTGTGGACTTACAGTAGATAAAATTTCAGCTGTACAGGGTGCACCATTTGATTACCAATACCAGTTGTTCTTCAAAAATCCAGTAGATGGCACTGTGTTAGAGAAAATGGTACAAATGGTTTGAGAAAAAGGCATACAAGACCATGTGCGATCAGTCAATAAACAGAGACATGTTGAGATGTGAGTCAAAAAGTGAGTCATTTTATTTTGAATCATTGAACAAAAACCTCTATTAAAGATGGAACGGCTATATTGTCCTTATAAAGCTCTGTTACGCTATGCTCACACATGTATAAGTATGAATGAATGATCAAAAGTGAAAAAAATAAAAATAAAAAATTGTGCAAAGCAACTGCAACTGTGTTTACTTAGTGGAAATACTTCCCACATTTAGCACAAAGCATCACTGGGCATAGGAATGGATAGATAAGGTGGATTAGATGTAATCACTAATATAGTCAAACAAGTATGTGTGTGTGTGTGTGTGTGTGTGTGTGTGTGTGTGTGTGTGTTTTCTGCATTGTGGATGTTTTATAGTTTCACCCCTTCATTTATGTATGGTTATTTTCTGCATTGCATCTGATTTATTGATATTTATGTGACAAATATAAAAAAAAGCTCTGTGTTTTAGTCTCTCCCATTCATTTCCTATGGCTTATCAATTCTGTCCCAAACAATACAAGTGTCGCTTGTTTTTTACTTTTGTGTGTTCAGATAGCAAGTAGAGGAAAAGTCACCACATCTTGAACCACCCAGATAAAGGAAAATTTGTATTAAAATGGGTAAAATAGGACCGAAACTATCTGTTTTTAATGTGCTGCTCTGGTGAACTTGAGTACAATTCAAATTACAATGCTCCATTAACTATTACATCTGCAAAATACTCTAAAATATAAGCACCCTTTGGTAAGCAGAGCATATTTGCTTTGTTCTGTGATGTTTGTTCATATTTAATTTTGGTTAATTGCATATTTGTTGGAAAATGTTGCCAAAGCACCTGATTTACTCTGTAGTTAGTTCACCCACAAATGACAACTCTCTGAACTTTTACTCAGTTTCAAAAAAATCGTATGACTTTCTAAATTCTATGTAACACCAACAATATTTTAAAGAATGTATGAGGCGTTTTTGCCCATGAAATAAAAGTCAATTGGGTCCAACATTTTCAAGCCTCAAAAGGGACATAAAGGTAATCCATACAACTCGAATTAATTTAATACGTCTAATACGTCTACGTTTAATACGGTTTAATACGTCTTCTGAAGCGATGAGATAGCTTTGGATGAGAAACAGACCAAAATGTATGCCCTTGTTCACTATAAATCTTAACATCTGGCCCAACTGAAACCAGTACAGGCATCAAGATGGTGATTATTTGACACTGCACACAGTTGCAGGTACTCAACCTCGGTATAATTAGACAACAATAAGATGCTGCATTTTCATGCTCTGTGGTTCATTTTAAAAGTATTCCAAACATTCATTTTTAACTTAAGCCAGCATTTTCAAAATAGCCCAAATTGGGTGTGAATACCACATACCTGGAGGAGCAAGAGAATGTGTCATGCTACTTTTCTTTGGTATAATTTAACCATATTTATCTAAATACTTTATTATTGGTTTATATGCATTTTGTGACACATATCTACAATACATGGATTGTGTTGAATTTAATCCTATTTTTACAATATTTTATATTTGTATTTATTTATAATCATATTTTCTGTTTCACTGAGCAAAGACATTTATATGTTGCAAATATGGTGCAAAAGATACTGAATGATACACAAAGACGCACAACAAAGCATTCATGTATTGCATCTAGATTGGAGTGAATAAAAAGAAAAGCCCTATATTTAGAGTGCTAGAGCTATTTAATAAGTCATTATTAATTATTAATAGTTATATAATATATATGTAATATTATATCATATATAATAAGTATTAATAGTCTTTTTATATTATCCAACACATCATACCTGTTCTGCCATTACATTCCCTTGCACTGTATATAACAGATTTGTATTTGCACTGCGTGTATGTATATAGCCTTATTGTGTATTCTGTTATAATGTATAATGTTTTTTTCTTCAGTTTTATTTTTATTCTATTTTTATTTTGTATTATTATCTATTATGTCTTGTTGCTGTATTGTATTGTTTGTGCACTGTAAGCATACATGATATGTGCAAAGTCAGTGGAAATGGCCATGAAGTTCTGGTATTATCATGCAAGTATGTGTTAAGTCTAGGCGCTACTGAGTTTGATGAAAATTGCGTGTGCAAAGTGCTAATGGGCTGGATCAAGGACCTAGGTTCTTCTCAGATTATTGCAGCATCTGAGTCCTATTGTGTGGTCCATTCCCTGCTAGCACCAGCGATATAAACACAGACAGCACGTTCAAAAGGTGGTGGTAGTGTAAACTGTCTGTATGTATGCAATGAATTAGAAGAAGAATAGAAATATGGACTGGATCTGTGTCCTTGTTGTCAAGGAAAATTTGATAATAAATACAAAATACAACATAATAATAATTATTATAATAATTTAAAAATTAACCATAACTCTATAGAAAGTCTCATCAATTTTTTTTCATAAAATGGCTACAACAGTGATTGTCAATGACATAGTTTGATGTTCCACTATATCTTCAGACAGTACAGCCTATAGGCATACTACACAGTCTGCGTAGGGCACCAACTCCCTAGGGGGGCACAATTTTACTCTAGGAGGGCACCAGAAAGTCCACCAGCTGCCCTTACTGGCACATTATATGTTATTCAAGGACCTGAAAGTAGTTGCGGAACACAGACGATCGCTTCACGCAAATGTCATGTCCTCCTTTTCTTTTAATGACAGCATTCACTTAGATGACATGGACTCCAAAAGTTGTTGAAAACAAGGAAATCTGATCTTTTGTACATTTCCAGGTTTAAATGAAAATGTAAAAAAAAATCCTACATTTTCAATGTGTAAGGTCTCGGACTCTTTTTTTTTTTTTTTTTTTTTTTGGAGCGCTTTGACCTGGCTCTGATCTGAAGGTAAGTGAAGTGTGTTTGGCTCAGGACGGTCCGTCACTTGTCATCATCAGAGCTCTGCAGGCGGTCAGGAGATAACTGCTTTAAACAAGCACTTGATTACGACTAATGCAGACACAGCAGGGAGGAACTCAGCCATGACTGTAAGTGTGTGTGTGTGTGTGTGTGTGTGTGTGTGTGTGAGCTCACAGAAGAGGAGGGGCCCTTCCGAAGCTTTGAAGTAAACAAGATGGATATCTGCGCTGTTTACGTTTTAACTTGGTGTCCAATTGTAAAAAGATTGGCTACAAATTGAAAAATGAAGATCAGGTGCAGTAGTGTGTATGGAGTGTGTGCGGTGTGCTTTCATTTCCATCCACTTATATGGTTGGTAGAAGCAGATTGGCAACGCACAAACACACAACCTACCAGAAACCTTGATTTCAATACTCCTGCCACATACACACATGCACACTACCAAGCCATTCAATGCCAAGCCATGTCCCCGGAAAATATGTTTGACTGATTTTTGTCTCATATTTAAGAGAAATAAGCATATTTATTAAGCAAAACTGGAACGGATGGAAGGGTTGATACTGCGCTACTGCCCCAACGCACACATGTTGATGTCATTAAGACATTGAGGTAATTAAAGACAGAAATGATCTGTGAGAAACTGAAATCAAATCATTTGTTAGAGAAATAAACATTACTGGTTTTATTATGTATGATAAATCAGTGTATGTTCTCTTAATAAAAAATATTGTTTGCTTAATTTTTCATCAAAAATGTCTTCATCTGTAAAATGACTTTTCTGCTGATGAAACCATGATGAATCAGTCAATAATATCACAGGATGACTTTAACAATCCAATGGATAAAACGTTCCACCCTACATTATTTCCCACTGAATATATTGTTCCGCGAAAAAAATATGTCTTACGTTGGATAAGTTACTCACAAAAGTAATCCACTACAAATTACTTCCAAAAATTGTAATATAATTACTTTAAAAGTAATCACATTACTAATTACTTTTTTAAAAACACTTTTCACAGAAGTTTTAGTTTTTTGCTCAAACAAATGTAAATAATTTCCTTCATTGTTGCACGGATGTAAGTTCCTGAACAAGTCAAAGACAGCACCACATATTTCTGCCATTCAGTCGAGACTCTTCAGCTCCAAAAGAAATGCAAACAAACATACATATAAACATATTTCATGTTCCCCGTCTGTTGCTCACTTCGACGTCATGTCGAAGAAGCGACACTAGGGGTCTCTCTTGAGCGCTGAATATGCCTCTGGTCTATGAAAAAAGGTCAATGAGAAGTTGGCAGACAGTATTTGCATACCCCACCCCGGACATACGGGTATAAAGGCGGAGAAATACGTCAAGTTCATTCAGAAATTTTCTTCGGAGCCGATGGTCGTGTATGCAGTCAGCTGCGAGTGACACACCAGAATCCTGCTTCTGTTCCTCTGACGTTCTGTCTGCTGTTGCATCTACAGCGCACTTCAGCGGCTTTCTCCTTCTCTGCACGGCAGTGCAGTTTGCCCCTGGGCGCTTCTACAGCGCAGAGTATTTTGAAAGAGTTGTAAAAGAGTGATTTTCTCTATAAAAGTGTTTATTTCTCTAAAAGAGCAATACACAGAGGCGTTGAACGTCCTTTTAAGGACGCGTCTTTTTAAAAATGCCATTCCGCTCCTGTGTAGTTACTGGATGCAGTAGAGTGCTCTCCACTTCAGACGGCCACAGGTGTTGTCTCGTGTGTCTGGGCAGTGATCACACCGAGGCAGCATTTGTGGATGATTCATGCTCTCACTGCGAGGGCATGACCATGGCAACGTTGCGGTCGCGGCTTGCTTTCAACAGAAAGCACGCCACTCCAGCCGCCCCCTGTGTCGCTTTTTCTTCCCACGGGATTGAGGACGATGTGGCTGGCGATGGAGGCGATTTGGGGAGAGCAGCGGGTGCAGCTCCGCCGGGCATGCCCCCTCGGACCACCCACCCCCCAGCACACTCATTGACTCCTGTCCGTGCTCGAGGTAACAGCGGCACGCCTCACGGCCAGTCTGCCTATCCTCTGGAGCTCAAGGTGGATGAGCTCGCCGCTGCATCAGAGAGTGCGCCGTCTGATGCTGATACCTCACCTGGGCTGCCGCCACGGGCCCTGCCCCGTCTGCTCGCTGAGGGCGTCCTCCTGCGGCCAAGAAAAACCCTGCTCCGCCTCAACCCGGGCCCAGCTCTCAGCCCCAGCGTCGAGCACACCACAGGAAGCAGACACCCCCTTTCTCCCAGACCCCCTGGAGGACCCATAAGGCTCCCGGGCGCTCCTGAGACGGTCGACCCAGGGACTGAGATGTTTGCTCCGGAGATGGTAAGACCACTCCGTCCCTCGGTGGAGGGCCGTGAGGAGAATCTTTTGTTAAATTTTCATTTGCCGCAGCCCCGTACCCACATTCTCAATAAAAGCTATTTCCTTTGTCTCTGGGTCACCTGGCCCGCAAATGCCATTCTCACGGCACTCTGCTGCCAGATTTCAACAGTCCTGGACACAGCCTCCTGGACACGGACCACCCATCTCCAGCTCCATGGCTGTTCCCCGGCCGGCCGGTTCCGAAGAGTCTAGAGGACGCCTACCCTGGACCTCCTCCTCAGTCGCTAACCCGCCCCCAGCCTGGTGTGCGGAGCAAGGTAAGTGCTTTGAGTCTTTTCTCAGCACCAAAGCCTCGGGACGCGTCTTCTTCTCCTGGCGCTGCCTTACCTACTCCGCCCCGCCGGGTATGTAAAAAATAATCGTCCCCTTGGTGCACCTAGAGCGGAGTTTGGATGCGTGGCTCTCACTTCCCAACCTGTCTCGCTGGCTGGCCCGGACCATCCGACTAAGTTACGCAATTCATTTTGCCAGGCCTCCGCCCCCCTTCATGGGCGTCCGCTTTTCCGCAGTACACGGCAAACATACCCAGTCCCAGTCGCCACTCTTTTACTCAATGACATGATAGAGCCTGCCCCTCCAACTGAGATGAAGAAGGGTTTCTACAGCCCTTACTTCATCGTACCCAAGAAAGGCGGTGGCTTACGACCAATCTTGGACTTCACCCCCAGTCGGTCCAGCTGATTTGGGAACAGTTCGGCAAGGCCCAGGTAGACCTGTTTGCCTCCCGAGAGACCTCCCATTGCCTGCTCTGGTACGCCCGTTCAGAGGCTCCTCTTGGGGCAGACACACTGGCACACAGCTGGCCGGTGGGGCTGCGCAAGTACGCATTTCCCCCAGTGAGCCTTAGTTAGACTGTTATTACTATAGCCGATACATGTGATATGTATAACAAGGACACTAAAATAAAGTGTTATCAATTGTAAATTAAATAATAATAATAATAATAATAATAAGTTATTGAATTAATTCTTTATTATAATAAAATAAAATATATGTTATTATAAATATATAATGGTGTAGGAACTCTGTAAAGTTAATAATGAGTAATAATAATAAAGTGAAATAAAGTGCTTTTTATTTACATATAACAAAATCACAGTATCTATTCCACTTTTCAATCAGAATAGATTAGGGTGGACAAAGTTATTATTTATCAGCTATTGACCACCCACTCAGAAACCTCTCTCTCTCTCTCTCACACACACACACACACACACACACACACACACACACACACACACACATACAAATCTCAGCTGTGAGTTATGGTACAGGTCAGATTTGGCCTCATTACCTTCCTGCTGTCAATCACAAACCACTGACCCTAATCTGAGTCCCTTTTCCCACAGAGTTCACACACAAACACAAGCACACAAAACATACCAAAACAGAGAATGAACATGTTTTAGATAGACATCTGGCTTTCATTTTTAACTTTCAACAGTGAGCAACAATCCATCTGCTGATCTAAGATTAAAGAAATGATGTGATGATCATATTTAGTATGTTTACACACAAATTTTAGCCGTATGCTAATACATCTAATCATTGTGCAGCAGTGCTGGGGAAGCTACTTTGAAACTGTAGTTTTCCAAGCTATCAATGACAAAACATGATGGTATGCTCCATTTCGACCAATGTTTGGTATATATTCATTCATTCATTCATCTTCAACCGCTTATCCTGTACAGGGTCACGGGGGGCTGGAGCCTATCCCAGCTAACATTGGGCGAAAGGCGGGGTACACCCTGGACAGGTCGCCAGTCCATCGCAGGGCCACACATATACAGACACACACTCATACTCACATCCACACCTAGGGCAATTTTTGGAGACACCAATTAACCTAGCCTGCATGTCTTTGGATGGTGGGAGGAAGCCGGAGCACCCGGAGAGAACCCACGCAGACACGGGGAGAACATGCAAACTCCACACAGAAAGGCCGGGGCAACCGGGGTTTGAACCCATGACCTTCTTGCTGTGAGGCGACAGTGCTAACCACTGCACCACCGTGCCGCCCCTTTGGTATATATATATAAAAATAATAATAATAATTTTCTTTTAATTAATAAAAAAAAATACAAAAACTTAAAAGACATAAACTGTAGGCTGTTTACAGTTGCCAAACAAACAGTAATATTGGGTTCTGGGTATCTCAGCGAGTATTAACACTGACTACTATCCCTGGAGTCACAAGTTCGAATCCAGGGTGTGACGAGTGACTCCTAAGCAATTAAATTGGTCCAGTTGCTAGGGAGGGTAGAGTCACATGAGGGTAACCTCCTTGTGGTCACGATTAGGGGTTCTCGCTCTCAATGGGGTGTGTGGTAAGTTGTGTGTGGCTCGCGGAGAGTAGCATGAATCTCTACATGCTGTGAGTCTCCACGGTGTCATGCACAATGAGCCACATGATAAGATGCGCGGATTGACGGTCTCAGACTTGTCCTCCGTCACCCGGATTGAGGTGGGTAACCGTGCCACCACGAGGACCTACTAAGTAGTTGGAAATGGCATTCAAAATTGGGAGAAAATGGAATAAAAAAAATAAAAAACAACCAGTAATATTGACTTGAGTTCATAGGTGTGCTTGTGTTGTGGTCACGTCGTGTTGAAATTACTAAAAATTTGAGATACAGAGCAACTTGGAGATACTTCTCGGAGATGTTCTCGTCCTGGGATTCTAAGGCAACACTCATAAAAGCAAAACAGTTTTGTTGTTGATAACAGAAAAAAATTTATCACTACATGAATTCATTATCTACCTCTTTATGGTCTTGTAAACGATTTAAGAACAAAGGATTACAATCCAGGTTACAATGGCATAATAAAATGGCATTTCAAACAGAAATAACTGTTCACATCACTGTTGAGGCTGCCGCAATATTTATTGTTTTTAACTGACATCATGACTGTTAAAGGATTAGCTCACTCAAAAAAGTTGCATAAATTCTTCGCCAACAAACGCTTCAGACATGTTTAGTAAGTTCTGTTCTCTGTTTTGTGTGCAGCTGTGTTGTGTTCATTTGTCACTATTGCTGTGGAGGACCTGCTTTTAGATAAACATAATGAGTTTTTGCTTGAATGCTCCAATGTCGTGAGGAGGCTGTGTGAAATGTAAGCGCAGCGTAGTTCTAGCGGGAAGTCTAGCAGCTGTACATCATCGCACCATTAGCTGTGTAATTCCCAGCCAATCACATGTAAGTCATTGCTTTATAAGTCTGCTCACAATCTATCACATTGCTGTTTCAGTGTGCTATCACGGCAACCTCCACCACCCCACCACCACCAGTTGAGTCCCGTCCTGCACGAGAGTAGGCTCCTCACCCCTGCCTCCTATCTCCGGCAGGATATGACGGTTCTGCGTACACCCCAAAGAGAGACATTACTTTTCTGTTTTATATCCATCAAATAAATGTCATCTTAAATCTCACTCAAATCTGCAAGTCTTTGTGATAGAGCTGTTGTTCTTGTGCCCTATCATGAACACAGGAGCTCAACGGTCATTGAACATTTGCTCTAAATAATACATTAGATTTCAGTTTGTTGAAATAATGAAATAATTTATTAGATGTCTGAATTACATTTTGTTGTTTTGAAGCTTTTAGAGGTGGTCACTATAAACTGAACCATTGTATGACATCACTGAGCACAATTCTTTTGATAATCTGCTCTAATAAAAAGAAAGGAAGTCATATAGGGTTATAACAACACAGGGGTTAGTAAAAATGACTGAATTAAAATTTTGGTGTGATTTTTTTCTTTAAGTTAAGTCTTTCATAGAATTCAAGAGTTCACAACTTGTAATTACAGATTCTCCAAGGTTGTGAATGTTTTATACAATTTGGAATCTCGTTATTACTGTGATTTCGACATGACGTAAACACATCATCATATTGGCTAATTTACAATGACTTTGAATGCAACTTCTCGAAACATACAAAATTAATTTCATGACAAAAAAACATCTGAGCAGAGATTATGTTTACTGTAAAAACCAAGAAAGAAAGAAAGAAAAACAGTCACCAAGATTGAACCACCAGGAGAGAGGTGATAATGCTTATTTCACATCAAATCTGATAATAATATTAATAATAAGAGTTTCTGCTGTTATTGTGGAACAGCACTGCTGGCTCAGATAAACTGATAATAAACACAGACGCTGGGATTCCCAGTAACCTGTGAAAACACAAATCAGTTCACAAACACTGTGACACTTCTTCTCTACACTGCTGTTGTTTTCAATTCAACGCTATCTTTGCTGTCAGCAGGTGGGATGTTCATGCAATGAGAATATCTACCTCTTCCTGAATCTGCTTATTTTATGTCTCATCAGATCTGTTCACAAATTCTCCTGCCTTTAATGTTCTGAAGAAAACAAAAACTTTTATGTGTGAGCCGGGTGGCGAACTTGCATAAATTCATACATATGAAGTTTAATAAAAGATTAATTTCAATTAGACGTACACTTGTGGATGGTGTGGAAATCAAAGCATCATACATTAATAATTATGGCATAATTGACTGGATGTATTGCATGCACACACACACACACACAAACGCGCACATGCACACACACGCACGCACGCACACACACACAAACACACATGCACACACACGCACACAAACACAGACACACACACACAAACACATGCACACACATATGCACACAAACACACATGCACACACACACACACACACACACACACACAAACGCACACATACATGCACACACAAAACCTGACAGTGGTATCAGGACCCCGAAGCTGAAAGGGCTCATTCTGTGATAATGACTCGCTGACTATACATTTTACTGCATAATACATGACTACATAAGTCAATGGATATAAAATTTTTTTATTGTGTTTAAATTCAATAAATTGTTCTTATTGTTCTTGTGCTGTGTAAATGTGCTTACATTCTTCATATTGTTATGCCAAAGTGATCTCCATCTTTATAATGGAACAATATGAAATAATTGTAATTATGTGGAGTGATGAAAGTAGCATAGCTATGTAGGTATTTGTTTGCCCGGGTAAATGGTCAGCTATACAGTTTTGGTGGTCATTTTGTCCAAAACAGCACGATGGTCATTCCCAAACCCATCATATCTTACCAAACATATCAAATATAAACAATCCAATAACAGTAATACTGACTCCAGATACATGACCCAACATAACTGGTAAGACTTTTATGTTATAAAGTATTTGTAAAGCATTACTTTATAGTTAATTCAGCATTTATAAATAGTTATTCCTACACTGTCAATACATTAATAAAGTATATACAAATAGTATGTTATTGATTTACATTTACTGCAGCAAATGATTTATTATTGTTTAGTAAGTTCATACTGTATGTAAGCAGATTGATAATGTTTTTTTATCCTTAGCAAACAATTTTAAGGAGTAATAGATTATTAATAAATGTTTTAATAGTCATGTATAGATTTTTTCAGTTATATTTTTTCATTAAGACTAAATTTATATCAAATTCATTACATATATAAATAGTTATATGATTTCTTAATTAACAATACATTTTTTGCCTTTTTTTTTCCTCCCCTTTTTCTCCCCAATCTGTAATGCCCACTTCCCAATGCGCTCTAAGTCCTCGTAGTGACTCACCTCAATCCGGGTGGCGGAGGACGAATCTCAGTTGCATCCTTGTCTGAGACCGTCAATCCGCGCATCTTATCACGTGACTTGTTGAGCGTGTTACCACGGAGACATAGCGCATGTGGAGGATTCACACCATCCACAGTAGCATCCACACACAACTCACCACACGCCCCACCGAGAGTGTCCCGCATTATAGCGACCCCGAGGAGGATAGCCCATTTGACTTTACCCTCCCTAGCAACCAGGCCAATTTGGTTGCGTAGGAGACCTGGCTGGACTCACTCAGCATGCCCTGGGATTCCAACTAGCGAACCTAGCAAACCAGCGTCTTTACCACTGAAATACCAAGGCCCCCAATTTTTGCCTTCTTAACCCATGTTCTACCCCTGGAATGGGATTACATTTCAAAATGTCCAGACTCAAAACATGTTTCACAGGTAGTGTTCAATAGATCAAGTTGTATGGTCTCAGTTTTGCATAAGCTTTATTGTACAACTGTACCAACTAACTCAAAACATGCCAATTCACTTGACTTATTTAGTGTTCAATATAACTATTTGAGTGTTTTCTCTGTCTGCATGTGGTTCTTGACGTTACGTTCTCTATGAATGTCATGTGAGAGTTTCCATGACTTCTGTATGTGTTTGATATTGGCATGGTTTTTAGCAGAGGTCAGCTCCTGTGGCTCTTTGAAGCCACTGAACCGCATGTGTAGTGGAAGTGTAGGAAACAGGTGCTGTTCAACTCCAGCTGTTCTCTCGCTATTTGATGTCCTTTATAAAAGACAGATGCAAAACAAGAGGCGGAGCGACACATACGGAGTGTTAAAACTCTTTTAATGTCATTTTTACAGTATTACACACATTTATTTTAATGGAATAAAAGTGTATATAAATATCTATTTTTCTTCATTCTTAATTGCAATGTTAAATCTCTTTGGTAAAGAATCAGCTTAAGAGTGTTAAGAAGATGAGATCGCATTATATTAACAGTATTTTCTCTAACATTGTGTATTGCTTTCAAACATCAAGTTTACAACTTAAAATCTTAAATTAAAGTAATTTTTGTGAATTCTGTCCTTCAAACTAAATTCCCAATATCGTAATATAGCTGTAAACAAGTGAACACAATATAATCACCCTAGGTTGAACTGTGTTCTCTGTTTTTATTAGGGGCAAGTTGTCACATGTTTTTATATGTTGTCATTGTATACAATAAATTGATTATTACTTTTGTTGGTTAATACAGTTGACACATCACATGAATAGTTTTGGGCTCCATAATAGTTTAACTGTTTAAACTATTCTGTTATATTATTATGACTGTCAATCAATTAAAATGTTTAATTGAATTACTGTAATTTTATTGGTCATAAAACGTGATCTCATCTTCACGAGTCATAAGTACAGAAAAAACACAATGTGCTTAATCTAACAACACACAAACAATTATAATATTTTATGTCTTTATTGAATACATTGCATTAAACATTCACAGTACTGTGGAAAAAGTAAAAAAAGTATAATAAAAGTAGTTCAAACTTGTAATAGTCGTGTCTCTAGATCCCTGAATTTCTTTGTACTTTGTCCAGCTGTCAAGAATGTGTCATGTGTGACCGATGCTGTGCCGAAATCGTACTCCTCGCCAGATTCGGACTCCCCACTTCCTGTTTGATCCCTATCCATAAAGCTCACCCCTACCCCTAACCCTAATCATAGTTTGGAGTCATTTGTCCCAATCCCTAAAGGCCACCCCTGCACCCTGCACATGATCATACAGTCAAAAATTGTCACAACACTGGCTAACATTCTGAGGATGTGCTGCTTGTGCAGTTTGTTGAGGCTGACTGCCCCCTGCTGAAGCAACTTGTAAAACACAAAGTTACAAGCTTGAATTGCTCTGATGTTAGAAAAATATTTTCTTTTATTACAAGATTTAAATACAGGGTCATGAGGCATGATTAATTGCATTAATGTTTTTAACACATTATTGTTTATGTAATTAATCACAATAAATCAACATGGTCAATCAGCATTCCTAATCATTATTATTTTTTACATTACTATTTTATTTTGTGACAACTTATCCCATATAGAGTAGCGTGACAATTGACCACAAATCCTGCTATTGGGTCAACTTGTGTTCAATAATTTTTTCCCGCCTGGGCAATAATGGTTAAAATGTTCAATAGCTTTTGTATAGTTGACACTTTAAAGTATTTGCCTATTTAGAAATTGACATTAAAAAATAAAAATGTGACAACCAGCCCTTGTTTCCCTTATATAGATTATATATAGTGTTGATATACTATTAAGTGCAAAGTTCAATGAATGGACCAGTATGCATTTGCTGAACACTCATCTATGGACAGGAGACTGAGACAGAATGAACCATTTTCAAGTTTATATTCGGTTTGGTTTGCAATGCAGACTTGTGACACATTGCATAGTGAGTTGAAATCTCCCATAAATAATAGTTATGTATTATATATTATATAATCAATATATTTCAATCAGCCACAACATTAAAACCGCCTGCCTAATATTGTGTAGGTCCCCCTCGTGCCGCCAAAACAGTGCCAACCCACATCTCAGAATAACATTCTTCTCATCACAATTGTACAGGGTGGTTATCTGTAGACTTTGTCAGTTTGAACCAGTCTAGCCATTCTCTATTGACCTCTCTCATCAACTAGATATTCCCATACACAGAACTGCTGCTCACTGGATGCTTTTTTTTTTTTGGCACCATTCTGAGTAAATTCTAGAGACTGTTGTGTGTGAAAATCCCAGAAATACTCAAACCAGCCCATCTGACACCAACAATCATCAATGCGATTATCTAATCAGCCAATCATGTGGCAGCAGTGCAGTGCATAAAATCATGCAGATACGGGTCAGGAGCTTCAGTTAAGTTCAGTTAAGCACATCAACCATCAGAATGAGGAAAAAATGTGATCTCAATGATTTGGTGCGTGGTATGATTCAAATCTGGCCCGCCAATCATCTTTGTCTGGCCCTCTGACTGATTTTTGATCAAATTGTCTCACCATCTGAAATACCAGAGTGCTCTCTGTGCAAAACTCACAGGCACAAGCCTCAGCAATCAGCGGTGTTTAACAACACTCATTGGCACATGCAACAGCATTCAGCCATCACTTTTTGTTCATACCAGAGCACGTGTTTAAGCTTTTCTGGCGATAGTAGTACTGCAAACAATTATTTTCAAGACAGGAATTTTTGTCTTGTTTTCCAGTAAAACTATCTAAACATTCTTAAAAAGCGATTTATTTACTTGACAAGCAAACTGGCATAAGATTTTAAGTCTTGTTTTGAGAGAAATCAAATTAAATTTAGTGAACTTTATACTTAAAACAAGAAAAGAAATCTGCCAATGAGGTAAGAAAAATAAACTTAATTCAAAGTGAAAACAAGTGTATTTTGCTTACCCCATTGGCAGATTTTTTACTGCTTTGCTGAACATGTATCACACCATTTTGGTGAGCGTTTCATGGAGTCTATTTCAACAAATGTATTTTTATAAAATTGTTTGTTTGTGTGGAGTACGGTCAAATCTACAGGTGTAAAAAATGATCACCGCAGTTGTGATTGAAATTTTGTTAGCACATATACACATTAGGCAACAAAAGCAATCTATTATGAAAACTGACCGTTAAATAAAGAAAATGCGCTGAAAAGTTTGCTTTTATTCACTATACTTGGAGTGTCAAATGATGTAGGGCTTGGAAAAGAATTATAATGTGAAACTGAACCATCAAATCTTCTGATAATATTTGGTTCTATACAGCTGTGAGTCAGCCCTCTTAATCACAAACAGCATCAACTCGGTTTGTTCTTCTTTGTCCAATGATTATCTACACAAAAAGACATAACTTCTGTGACATAACTATGTCACTATGTAACACATAGGAGATGCATTCTGTTTCCTAGAGATGAACGTAGTTTGGTGCAAAAAGTGCAAATCAATCCCAGAACTACAGTAAAGGGCCTTGTGAAGATACTGGAGGAAACGGGTAGACAAGTATCTATATCCACAGTAAAACGAGTCCTATATCCACATAACCTGAAAGACTGCTCAGTAAGGAAGCCAATGCTCCAAAACAGCCATTAAAAAAGCCAGACTACAGTTTGCAAGTGCACATGGGGACAAAGATCTTACTTTTTGGAGAAACCAAAGCAGCAACCAAATGTATGTAAACTTCTGACCCACTGGGAATGTGATGAAAGAAATAAAAACTTAAATAAATAATTATCTCTACTATTATTCTGACATTTCACATTCTAAATAAAATAGTGATCCTAACTGACCTAAGACAGGGAATGAATTCTACAATTAAATGTTAGGAATTGTGAAAAATGAGTTTAAATATATTTGACTAAGGTGTATGTAAACTACTGACTTCAACTGTATATAGACATGCAAACATGCACACAGACAGACACATACGGGGACAGCTCCATCTCTTAACAGCTGTGGTTTTCTCAGATGGGACTGCCATGTTTGCGCCCACCTCACTAAAGCCATGTAGATGCAATAAAAACAAATGGCCCCTGACGATGTGTTAATCCACTCTTACAAAAGCATCTCAGGTCCGAATTAAGTTGTCATTTTTTATGGCAGCACTGACACCTGTTTATAATAGGGGGCCCTTGGTGACTTATGTCCATGTTATTACAGCCTGTTGTGAGAATGTGTGCATAGACAGAGTAATGATCTGAGATCAGTGACACAGGCGTACCTTCCCTCTCACAGGGATTTTATCCATAGAGAGCAGGTCTTTGAACAGTTCAACAAGTATGCTAAAAGGTGGCGCTTTCAAATACAGTAATATTTGGACAGTTAAAACTGCACCCTGATCTCATGAAAATTATGTGACAGTGTCATTTTTGTAAAATTAAATTATGTGGTTTCTTACACGTATTGCAGCAGTTGTGAAAGTGATGTGAAATGTCCACTGTGTGATTTTTAGATATTTTTACTGGAAAACAATACAAAAATGATTATCAAGATTATGATTTTTGCCCTAATATCAAAGATCTTACTAGAAAGAAAAAAAATTATGATCTAATGTGAATTTTCTTGAAAAATAAGATCGTATCTGGTAACATGTGCATGTTATAAATAGCATTTTAGCTTAGCATAAACAATTTAACAATTTACACAAGGTTTATTTCTATTTCTTCTGCTCCAAACTTACTTCAAACGTACTTCTCCGTCTGCTCGTATGAATGTCACACATCATAAGAAAGTGTTTCGCTGCTGTTCAAATGCACTTTATATCACATCATTTATATGTATAAATGTTTTCCATCTGAAAGAACTAAATTATATGATCATGCTCAAACAACCTTCTAAATGCAGTTGTTCAAATTGGTACAAATACGTAATCATAATGTTCCCCCTTTACTCAATTTCCACATTGTGGGTAATCTATAAACAACTAATGTAATGTGCTCTTAAAGATTTTGTTAACTATATTACGTTGTTTTATTGACTATTATTTATAAAACAAATATTTTTATATAACTTGTATATTTTCTAAAACATGCAATTCAAATGTACCAATTCATGTTCAATTGACGAGTAATAGATTTCAAACTTACATTTTCATTTGCATTTTGTGTACATTTGCAACTCACAAATGAAAACAGACAATGATTGTATTTTCAATATTTTCAACCCCACCTCATAAAACAGCTTATGGGTATTAGTTCAAATCTAAATATGATCTGCAAAATCCAACTATTATCATCAATAACAATACTGGATACAAGAACATAACATTTCAGGGCATTAATACAAAACATTTCAGCACCACACCAGTCCTGTGCATCAGAGAAACATTCTCAGTATTCGCAAGACTTTTCAATAGATGACCTTATTCACACTAGCGCCATCTTTGATTTTTAATGGGAATGACAGCGAGGCTGTGAAGGATAGACTTACCATCTCTTCAATGGCACGAACGGTATAAAGCTCGTACATCACATCTGATTTTCAACAACTCATGTTGTCTGGAGTTCCCCGTCTGTCGCTCACTTCGACGTCGTGTCGAAGAAGTGACACTAGGGGTCTCTCTTGAGCGCCGAAAGATACCTCTGATCTATGAAAAAAAGGCCAATGAGAGTTGGCGAACAGTATTTGCATACTCCGCCTCCGGATACGGATATAAAGGCGAGAGAAATACGCTCGTTCATTCAGTAATTTTCTTCGGAGCCGATGGTCGTGTGTATGCAGTCAGCTGCGAGTAACACAACTGATCCTGCTTCTGATCCTCTGACGCTCTGCTTTGCTGTTGGATTTACGGCGCACTACAGCGGCTTTTCTCTTCACTGCCGGCGTGCAGTTTGCCCCTGGGCGCTTCGACAGCGCAGAGTTAAAAGAGTTGAAAGAGTGATTCTCTCCATAAAAGAGTTTATTTCTCTGAAAGAGCATTACACAGCGGCGTTGAACGTCCTTTTCAGGACGCGTCTTTATAAAGATGTAATTTCCGCCCCTGTGTAGTTTCTGGATGCGGTGATTTCTCCCCACCTCTCTCGGTCATAAAACACTGTCTTGCATGCCTGGGCTGCGATCGCACGCAAGCAATGTTTTATGAATGGTTTATGTTCTCAGTGCGAGAACATAGCCATGGCAACATTGCGGTCGTGTGGCTTTCTTTTGTAAAGAGAGAAAGCCGTTTCAGCCGCCCCCCGCGCCTCGCCTCCTTCCTACGGGATTGACGCAGGCGCCGTGGGCGATGAACACGATTTGGGGACAATGACGGGCTCTGTTCGCCGGGTAAATCCCCTCGAACTTCCCGCCTCCCCGGCACGCTTGTTTGCTTCCGTCTGAGCTCGGGATGAGTATTCTCTCCAATGGTTCATCTTCTCAGTGTGAGAACATGGCCGTTATAGCATTGCGGTCGCACGGCTTTCTTTTGTAATGAGAGAAAGCCACTTCAGCCGCCCCCCGCGCTCCGCCTTCTTCCTACGGGATCGGCGCAGGCGCCGCGGGCGATGAAGGCGATTTGGGGAATATGACGGGCTCTGTTCGCTGGGTAAACCCCCTCAAACCGCCCGCCTCCCCAGCACGCTTGCTTGCCTCAGAATTGGATGACATCACCGCTGCATCGGACAGCGTTACAGCAGCATCGGATGCTGATCGTTCACCTGGGCCGCCACCTTCGGGTCTGCCGCCCAGCCTGAGCCTGACGCACGGAGATCCGCTATGCTTTTCCGGGCTACTTGAACGTTTCCGCGGGCAGGTGCGCCGCTCACAGCCACGCCCCCCCCCGTTCCTTTCTTCCCGGACGTGCACGACGAGTTGAGCTAAGCCAAGGCTTCTTCGCTCCTCTGCTCTCACTACCCTCGCGGTGGAACGGTCCCAGACCGCTTCCACTCTGCACGCCACGGCCCTTCCTGCAACCAATGCCAGGCCAAGGCACTTCAAAACTTGCACCTTGGGTAGTCCTGTTCTTGATGTGCTGCAGGAACTGCGCTGGATGACCAACCGCGCCCCCGGGCCACGGAGGTCAGAAGCGCTGGCACTCGAACAGGCGATGGCCACCCCTTGTGGTCCAGAAACGCACCTGTGGACTGGACCTGGTCGAAATGCGGGAGGCGGACAAGGCACACCTTCTCCCACACCCCCGTCTCCCAGCTCCGTCCATTCGGTGCCACCGTTGATGACTCTGCCCAGCAGTCCTCAGCAGTGAGGCAGACGAAGGCCACTACACATCCTGCCCCACCGCAAGCCTGCCGCCATGGGCCATGCCCTGTCTGCTCGCCGACGGGCGTCCTCCTGCGGCTGTGAAACACCCTGCTCCGCCTCAACCCGGGCCCAGCTCTCAGCCCCAGCGTCGAGCACGCTGCAGGAAATGGACGCCCCCGTCTCACGGACTCCCTCGAGGACCCGGAAGGCTCCCAGGCTGTCCGTAGACGTTCAACCCAGGGACCAAGATGTTAGCTCCGGAGGCTGGTAAGACCGCTCCGTCCCCGGTGGAGGGCCGGGAGGAGAATCTTTTCTTGTTGAATTAATTTTCACATTCTCATATTCTCTGTAATGAGCTATTTCCTTTTGTCTCTGGGTCACCTGGCCCGCAAATGCCGTTCTCACGGCACTTTGCCCCCAGATATCAACAGTCCTGGCTTCCTGGACACGGACCACCCGTCTTCAGCCCCACGACTGTCCCCCGGCTGGCCGGTTCCGACGAGTCTAGAGGACGCCTACCCAGGACCTCCTCCTCAGTCGCTAACCCGCCCCCTGCCGGGTGTGCGGAGCAAGGTAAGTGCTTTGAGTCTTGTCTCAGCACCTCAGCCGCGGGTCGCCCCGTCGCCGCCCAATGCTGCCCTACCTGCTCCGCCCCGCTGCGAAGCCCCGCCGGGTACGTCAAAATTAATCGTCCCTTTGGTGCCCCTAGCGCAGAGGTTGGACGCGTGGCTTTCACTTCCCAACCCGTCTCGCTGGCTGGCCCGGACCATCCGACTCGGTTACGCAATTCAGTTTGCCAGGCCCCCGCCCCCCTTCATGGGCGTCCGCTTTTCCGCAGTACACGGCGAACACGCCCACTCCCTGCGCGCGGAAATCGCGACTCTTCTGGCCAAAGACGCGATAGAGCCTGTCCCTCCAACCGAGATGAAGAAGGGTTTCTACAGCCCTTACTTCATCGTACCCAAGAAAGGCGCCGGCTTACGACCAATCTTGGACCTGCGAGTTCTCAACCGAGCGTTGCACAAACTCCCGTTCAAAATGCTCACGCTTAACCTGCGTCCGGCATCTAGATTGGTTCGCAGCGGTAGACCTGAAGGACGCGTACTTCCACGTCTCCATCCTGCCCCGACACCGCCCCTACCTGCGGTTTGCGTTCGGGGGCCAGGTGTATCAGTACAAGTCCTCCCCTTCGGCCTGTCTCTGTCCTCTCACGAGAGTTACTATGCAAAACCCACAGAGACCAGGTGCTCAGGCACCTCAGCCGTCTGGGGCTTCAGGTCAACTGGGAAAAGAGCCAGCTCACTCCAGTTCAGAGCATCTCTTTTCTCAGGATGGAGTTAGACTCGGTCTCAATGTCGGCACATCTCACCAACGAGCGTGCCCAGTCAGTGTTGAACTGCCTCGCCGCCTTTAGGCCAGGCACAGCGGTCCCCTTAAAACTTTTCCAGAGGCTCCTGGGGCATATGGCATCCTCCGCGGCGGTCGCGCCGCTGGGGTCGATGCATATGAGACCGCTCCAACACTGGCTCTAGACCCGAGTCCCGAGACGAGCATGGTGCCACGGCACGCACCGGGTAACAATCACCCCCGCCTGCCGTCAGACATTCAACCCCTGGACAGACCCCTGTTTCTTACGGGTTGGAGTGCCCCTACAGAAGGTGTCCAGACGCGTCCTGGTCACGACCGACGCCTCCAGATTGGGTTGGAGCGCCGTTTGCAACGGGCACGCAGCCTCAGGCCGTTGGAAAGGGGCCCAGCTGCGTTGGCACATCAACTGCCTCGAGTTGTTGACTGTCCTTTTGGCCCTGCGGAAGTTTCTCCTGTTAATTCGGGACGAACATATCCTAGTCAGGTCGGACAGCACCACTGCGGTCGCGTACATAAATCGCCAAGGCGGCGTACGCTCCTGTCATATGTCACAACTCGCCCGTCGTCTCCTCCTTTGGAGCCAGCACCGACTCAAGTCGCTGCGTGCCACTCACATCCCCGGCAACCTCAATGTGATAGCGGACACGCTGTCATGACAACGCTTGCCTGGCGGAGAGTGGAGGCTTCACCCCCACTCGGTTCAGCTGATTTGGGAACGGTTCGGCAAGGCCCAGGTAGACCCCTCTGCCTCCCGAGACACCTCCCACTGCCCGCTCTGGTACGCCCGTTCAGAGGCTCCCCTCGGGGCAGATGCACTGGCACACAGCTGGCCGGCTGGGCTGCGCAAGTACGCATTCCCCCAGTGAGCCTTCTTGCACAGGTGCTGTGCAAGGTCAGGGAGGACGAGGAGCAAGTCACTCTCGTGGCTCCTTACTGGCCCACTCAGGCCTGGTTCTTGGACCTTGTACTCCTCGCGACAGCCCCTCCCTGGCGAATTCCCCTGAGGAAGGACCTTCTTTCTCAGGGATGGGGCACGCTCTGGCATCCGCACCCAGACCTTTGGAACCTCCATGTCTGGACCCTGAACGGGATGCGGAAGATCTAGCTGGTCTACCAACCATGGTCGTAGCCACGATCAACCAAGCCAGAGCCCCTTCTACCAGGCAACTCTATGCCCTGAAGGGCGTCTGTTCGTGAATTGGTGTTCTTCCCGGGCAGAAGACCCACAGAGGTGCGCAGTTAGGTCTGTGCTCCTGTTCCTACAGGAGAGGTTGGAGGGGAGGCTGTCCCCATCCACCTTGAAGGTGTATGTTGCCACTATCGCAGCTCACCACGACCCAGTAGACAGCAAGTCTCTGGGTAAGCACGACTTAATCGTCAGGTTCCCAAGAGGTGCCCGGAGGTTAAACCCCTCCCGGCCAAACCTGTTCCCCTCCTGGGATCTCTCGGTGGTCCTCGCCGGTCTTCAGAGATCCCCCCCTCTGAGTCGCTAGAATCAGTTGGCTCAGGGCCCTCTCCTGAAAAGACGGCCCTGCTGATCGCGCTCACTTCCATCAAGAGGGTCGGGGACCTGCAAGCGTTCCCTACTAACGACACTTGCCTGGAGCTCGGTCCGGCAGATACTCATGTGATCCTAAGACCTTGACTGGGCTATGTGCCCATGGTTCCTACCACGCCCTCTGGAGATCAGGTAGTGAACCTACAAGCGCTGCCCCGGGAGGAGGCAGACCCAGCCCCTCTCACTGTCGTGTCCGGTACGTGCCTTGCGTGCCTACCTGGAACGCACCCAGAGCTTCAGGCGCTCTGAGCAGCTCTTTGTCTGCTTTGGAGGACAGCAGAAAGGGAACGCTGTCTCCATACAGAGGTGTCTCACTGGGTGGTGGATGCCATTCAGTTGGCCTATCACACCCAGGCCATGCCCCCCTTACGGGTTCAAGCCCACTCCACTAGGAGCGTGGCATCCTTATGGGCAATGGCTAGGGGCACCTCCCTAGCAGACATTTGCAGAGCTGCGGGCTGGGCAGCACCTAACACCCTTATGATCTCAGGGTTGAGTCAGTCTCGTCCCGTGTTCTCTCAGGTCCGAGCCCGTAGAACTCGGTACACGTCGACGATCTGACCGGGTGAACCGCTTGTTCCAGCGCCGTTTCCCTCTGCCAAGGCAAAACAGTGCGCTTTTGTCCCAGAGGACCTAGGTCCCTGGTTGATTCCTCCCTAGCCCTTCGGGCCCGCAGCAGTTCAGCGGAGGAACGTGCTGGTCCAGTCCACTACGGGTACCTCCGGCTACCCCTACTGGAATAGGTGCTCCACAGATCAGGCCTCCTACGGGACTCCTTCTGTGTGTATTTCCGAGGTACGGTCACCTTGCGAGCTGACCTGCGTCTCCCTTAGGCAGTCCTTCGCTGCCCTCCGGTCGCCGTGTTGTAGCAACTCCCCCCTCCTCGAGGCTGGATCTACCACCGCGCCATTTCCTCCCACATGCCCAAAGTGGCCATGTGATGTATTTTGCCACCTTTACCTCCCCTGCTGGGCGGGTGTGGCCTCCGCAGGGTCTTTTCCCCCTAAAAGAATAGGACTTCGGAATAAGACCCCCTTCCCTCGATGCGGTAAGGGCCCCGGCTGCTCTTGCTCTATGCCGAGAAAACATAGAGAGAAAAGAGGCCCAGCCAGGCTTGGCCTGTTCCCTAGTTGGGAGCGTCACCTTGTTCCCCCCTAGGGTAACCAAAAGGGTGCTGACGCTTTTTCGGGGCATTGGGGAAGAGTACGTGCAGCCTGAACACAGTTGGTCGCTTGTGCACGTGCAAAATACCTGCCCGCTTCTTTGTCAGCAGTACACGTACACGGCTCAGCGCATGGCGAGTTTTGAAGTGGACCCCTAGTGTCGCTTCTTCGACACGACGTCGAAGTGAGCGACAGACGGGGAACGTCTCGGTTACGTATGTAACCTCCGTTCCCTGATGGAGGGAACGAGACGTCGTGTCTTCCCGGCCACGTCGCTGAGCCGAGCCGCTGAGATGCCCAGAACACTCCCAGCTCCTCAGAAAAATCCTGAATGAACGAGCGTATTTCTCTCGCCTTTATATCCGTATCCGGAGGCGGAGTATGCAAATACTGTTCGCCAACTCTCATTGGCCTTTTTTCATAGATCAGAGGTATCTTTCGGCGCTCAAGAGAGACCCCTAGTGTCGCTTCTTCGACACGACGTCTCGTTCCCTCCATCAGGGAACGGAGGTTACATATGTAACCGAGACGTTTTTCGTATACTGGATGTTCTTGGACAGATATTTGATCAATGTTTTGTCCATGGAATGATCCAAAAACATTTCAAAATGCAGTTCAGCCCATTGAAGAGATGGTAAGTCTATCCCTCACAGCTTCGTTGTCATTCCCGTTAAAAATCAAAGATGGCGCTAGCGTGAATAAGGTCATCTGTTGAAAAGTCTTAGAATACTGAGAATGCAAAACAGAATAAGATGTCTTCGGTGATCCTTGCGCTATCTCAGATTTTGTAAAAAGTTTTGATGCCAATATATTTAACCCTTACATCTGTGATCAGCTCTGGCAGCACTGGTGTATGTATCTTTCATACTGTACGTCTCTTTGATCAGTTTTGATCTGTGGTGATGTAATGGTGAATCAAATTGAAATCTTTAATGACAGATTTTGTATCTAGGCAAACAAAGGCATGGGTTTACCCTGCATACATTAACGTTAGTGCGCACTAGCTGGCTGACTAGCTGAGGTAAAATTAAGCTCAGTTCACCTTACAAATGATGAACAAGAGCAGGTGTGCTAAGAACAAGCGACCTCTTCTGATGGATAGTTGTGATAACATTATAGCCTGAATGAAATCTTTACATAATCCCTTTTCCAATGAACTAAAATCAACCCTCAGTCTTGTCCGACGGGCCGCATTCAACGACACTGCGGGCTGTATTCGGCCCTCAGGCCACCAGTTGCCCATCCCTGCTATACATGATAATATATAGATGCCTTTAGATGTTGTGAAGGGGGTCTCTCACAAGTTGATTGTTGTGCTTTGGGTTCCATGGCATCAAGAAGTTTGAAAACCACTGGTGTAAGCAACCATTGTATCATGCTCATTATTACCCAGACAGTCAATCAACTTCAGTTACGCACCGATCATCGTAATTTGAATGTTGTAATATGCTTTGCCTCTGGATGTGGCAGACTAAACTGTGGAAATAAAGCATGCCCACCAAAGACTTGAGCCAAGATGTCAACCACTTTTGCAAAGCATATTGATTAGACTGATTGTAATCTGGCAGACATCTGTTCTTCCTCAGTTTTCTACCAGCAAAGCATGTTGTGCAGACCCCAGAAGACCCCTGCGCCCGGCCCTGTCAGAGTTTCTGCTTTCAGTCAAAAAGAAAGTCAGGAGATTCCATTATCAGTAACTAATCAGATCAGGCCTGAGTACCATTTGAACACCGTTTGATCTTGAATTCATACGATTCCCTGACTTCCTCCCATTGGACGAAGCAGTACATTCACACAAAAACAACTGCAGAAGGGAATGCTCCTAACAGTGCAAGTGGCGTCTGGAACGGAATAGGCGCCGCAGCATGAGGCCTCTCGCTGACTGTTGCATGAATTCTTGATTCAGTAACTGAGCTATGGAAATTAGGTTTTCGAGGGGATGTGGGAACCAAGATAGCGGAGGCAGCATGAAGAAAATATCAGGTTTTTTAAAAAGAAGGAAGCCACGCTTTCAATAAGCTTACTGTTACATTAGCGACACCACTGCGTTCTTTTCTTCCTGGTACCATCTAAATGCAGCGTCGTCCCAGGAACTAGCTGCCCCTCATTTCCTGTCTGCCGCCTGTTTGAATTACGCCCCGCTGAACTCCCTTCTCCTCTCCTCTCTCATTCTGGTCCATTCCTGTTGGCTCGACTTCCTTGGAAGGGAAAAAGAATGTTCAGGATTTGGGAGTGATTGTTGATGGATGCCGTCTTGTGAGTCTGGCTCTCTCCAGCTCTCTCAATTTTTATGAAACTTGTTTAGAATTTTCAGGGTGTTTTGTGAAGTTCCTATAGGGCATTACTAAATGGTTGCAAGATGGTTGCTTACTCGCCCAAGCCAAAAGAGACCATCCCCAAGTCTCTATGACATCCTGATCACTAGATATGTGGGGACCTTTTCAATGGAAGTATATGGGATTTTTTTTGCACATTTTTCATCAGCCAGGCAGACATTTATATTCTAAAATAAAAATGTTTTTGAATAAAAAAACAAAATTCTGGATTTGCTTAAAAAAAGATACAATTTGTAAGTATTTTAATTATCGTATCTTTTTTTTTATCGTAATGAAGGGTTTACTTGAAGGAATATTCAAGGATTCAATACATGTTGCTCAATGGACAGCATTTGTGGCACAATGTTGATTAAAATAAAAAAATATTTAGACAATAAAGAAGAAGGAGAAAATCGAGATTACATTGTGGAAGTGAATGGAGCCAATTTGAGGGTTTAAAGGCAAAAATGTGAAGTTTCTAAATTTATAAAAGCACTTACATTATTTCTTATGTTAAAGGGTTAGTTCACACAAAAATAAAAATCCTCTCATGATTAACTTGATTTACTAGCCATCCCAGTATAAAAGTAATCCACATAACTCCAGTCGATCAATTAATGTCTTCAGAAGCAAATCGATAGGTTTGTGTAAAATATAAATTATTATCTTTAATAGAATCGCTTCCTGCCAGCAGAAAGTGACGTAAGCGCAATGGCATAGAGAACATATTTAAAAAAGCATTTCATCTTGAAATGCTACCTAGGCACCACCTATATATCAAAAGGTTGTACTATTATTTTAAAGGAATGTTCCGGATTCGATACAAGTTAAGCTCAATCGACAGCATTTGGGGAATAATGTTGATTAACAAAAAACTGTGTAATGACTTGTTCCTCTGTTTCTTAAAAAAAAAAAAATAAAAAAAAATCTGGGTTACAGTGAGGCACTTACCATATTTTCTGGAATATAAATCACGGTTATTTTCATAATCTGAAAGGTCCTGTGACTTAAGCTGCGTTCACACTGCCAGCGATACGCAGCGACAAACTACCTCATCTCATTCATTTTCAATGAAAGCTGGCGACTTCTGGCAACATGAGCGACAGCTACCGTTGCCAACTGGATGTGGGCGTGTTCAGCGACGCGACAAAGTTGAGAAATGTTTAACTTTATGCAAATGAACAGCGACTTCAGGAGCGACAACCAATACGAGAGAAGATGGTAGAGCTCACGTGATCCTAATATTTTAATCATAATATTATTTGTAAATAGTACTGTTTAGACTCTCCATACGCACCACTAGCAACCTAACCGCCAGCCACTGGCGACATGCAGCGACATAGTAGCTGGCAGTGTGAATGCAGCTTTATAGTCCGAAGCGACTTATTTACATAATTTATACATAAGTGATATTTTTCGGTGAAACACGTAAACCAAAACAGATGAAAACATCAGTCAGTGATGGAAGTGTTTTGAAGTTGCCAATTAAGAATATTTTATCTTTACAAAGTACTTTATGCAACCAGTATAAATATTCTCAGACTAAAAGCTGTTTATTTGTGCACAGCAGAGTTACAGACGTTGTAAACAGATGTGGTTTACTTGTCACTTTTCTTTCATGAAACAGAAACAGAATATGAGAAACTGTACACACGATTACTTGTTTTAAACAAGCCCAAAAACACTGTGAAACGATGTGTAGATTCTGAGGTAATTTCTTCATGGAGCACGTTTGGCATCTGAGCGGATGCTCCCGGGTCCTTGTGCTGCCGAATGCAACCTCTGTCAGTGTGATTTATACAGTTATGCAACTTATCAAGGTTTTTTTTCTCTCTCAACAACACGATTTTGACCCGGCGTGACTTAGAATCAGGTGCGACTTTATTTCCAGACTTTAATGTGCCGAAAATACGGTTCATTGGAAGTGACGGGGGCAAATCCGTAAACGTAAAAATACACAAACAGTTCAAAAGTATAGACACAAGACGTAAACGATATGCATGTTTACATGATTTTAGTATGATAAAATGGCTTACTAACCTTTTCTGTGCCAAGTTTTATCCAGTTTTACAACTTTTTTCAATGACAATGTAACGCTGCAAACCCTAAAGCAACCAAAAAAAACGACGATTTAAACATCCTTACAATTCAAATAATAAACGCCTATTAAAGGGTTAGTTCACCCAAAATTAAAATTTGCTTATGATTTACTTACCTTTAAGCTATTCCAGATGTGTTTGACTTTCCTTCTTCAGCAGAACCGAAGTGAAGATTTTTATAAGCACATTTCAGCTCTGTTTGTCCATACAATGCATGTAAATGGGTGCCATCATGGGTGACTATTTGACGGTCCAAAAGTCATATTTCGGTGGCATAAAAATAATCCACACGACTCCAATCGATCAATTCATGTCTTCTAAAGCAAACCGATAGGTTGGTGTAAGAAACAAATGAATAGTTCAATTTTTTTTAACTTTAAATAGTTGCTTCCTTCAAGCACTGTATTTCTGTTTGAAATAACATAACTCTGTTGTACACAAAGTGCGTGCATCCGACATCTGGTTTGCAGCGTTATATCGTCATTGAAACAAAGTTGTAAAATTGGATAAAACTTGGCACAGAAAAGGTTAGTAAGCCATTTTATAACACTAAAATCAAATAAATACGCATATTGTTTATGTCTTCTGGCTATACTTTTGAAATGTTTTTGTATTTTAACGTTTACGGACTTGCCCCCGTCACTTCCAATTAAAGTCTGGAAATAAAGTCGCACCTGATTCTAAGTCACGCCGGGTCAAAATCGTGTTGTTGAGAGAGAAAAAAACCCTGATAAGTTGCATAACTGTATAAATCACACTGACAGAGGTTGCATTCGGCAGCACAAGGACCCGGGAGCATCCGCTCAGATGCCAAACGTGCTCCATGAAGAAATTACCTCAGAATCTACACATCGTTTCACAGTGTTTTTGGGCTTGTTTAAAACAAGTAATCGTGTGTACAGTTTTTCATATTCTGTTTCTGTTTCATGAAAGAAAAGTGACAAGTAAACCACATCTGTTTACAACATCTGTAACTCTGCTGTGCACAAATAAACAGCTTTTAGTCTGAGATAAACAATATGCCTGTTGTATTGTATTCATTAATTAATGTTAGCGAATGTCTGTCTGTGGATATTTCTGATATTTGCAACCCTCTTGGGGGTATTAATTGTCCTGTTCACTAACTGATTGTGAATGTGTTTCCACGAGTGTGATGAAATGTTATTTTGTGGGCATGGGAGGAGTTGCGTTTGTCAGTGGTCTAGAGTTTGTTTGAACAATAATGTTACGATGACAGAATATTTATACTGGTTGCATAAAGTACTTTGTAAAGGCAAAATATTCTTAATTGGCAACTTCAAAACACTTCTTCCGTCAATATGACCGATGTTTTGGTGCACGTGTTTCACTGGCACTTATATATCGCTTTGGACTATAAGTCACAGGACCTTTCATATTGTTCACTTTTGTATGACATATTGCTTGCTATGTTCCTCATTTGTATGTCACTTTGGTCAAAAGCGTCTGCTATATGACTTAATGTAAGCTCATGCAGATACAAAATGAGTGCTAATAAACTTTGTTCCTGAAAGACCACGTACTCTTAAAACGACGCCATTAAAATCATTACGCCATGCCGCATCAGACATTTTTGCATCAAATCAAATGCAATAATTTTTCCATCAATCACTTATGATGAATCAGAAAAATGGGTTCTGGTCTCGTGGGAACCAGGATGTATTTATGTTTACATAAAAAATGGTAAGCGCAATTTGGATGTTACATTTTCACTCTAAAATGAAATGTTTACTTGTTAGGTTTAGGTTTAGGGTTGTGTGTGCGGCTAGAATTGATCAAATATGCAATCCTGTTGACTGAATTACATCATTTAGTAACTAAAAATTCAGTTTGCTTTTAAGCACCACTCTGTGGACGCTGCACCCGGAAACTAGAGCTCACACATGGACAAGTGTCAGCCACTGGGGGCAGTAGTTGCAATTTTGGTAAGAACAGATGGATTTCAAGAGCAGAACTTTTGGACCTATTGTTGCCAAATTCATAGTGTGATCAGTCTGTCAGATTTGGTCATGTACTTTGGATGTATGCATAAGTCCACACATAATTAGAGATAAATGCAAGTACAGTACTTTTAAAGTGTTGGAAACAGGATTTCCAAAAAAAGTCCTTAAATGTATCCGTTATAAGTTAATAAATCCATGAAAATATATTTTTTCAATTGAGACACACTCTAACCGCTGTTCCCATTTAGCTAAGTTGACAGAAACCAAAGAACTTGAGCAAGCATCTGGAACAAATGGTACACTGTATCCACACAACCTTTCTAGACTGTGCCTGTGCAAAATGACGCCTCAAAATACATTGTTGAAAAGTGAATGAGCTAAACTGCAGTCGGCTGTTTTCCATGGCTCAGGGGGCAGCGGTACTCTCCCTCTCATTGCCAGAGTTCAGTCCAGCTGGGTGCTCCAGGGGGATCTGCATTACAAAATTATTGTTCTGGGCCTGAGACACATGGACACCCTTATTACCTTAAATCAGCCTTTTATAGCTTGGTCCTGGACGAACCAGGTGCCTGCTGGTGATTATACTCTTGTTTCTCAGTATTAAGTGGGAGAGAGGTGGGAAGGAGGCATCAAATTTGGCTGCAGCATTCCATCTTTAAGAGAAGATAATTTTAAGTAGCTATAGTAAGGAATTTAAATATTCTGTTTCAGAAGTACGATTCATATTAGCAACCAGTAATTATTTAAGTCCCTAGTACTAAGTACTTAGTAAGACTTTGAAGTACACATAGATTTAAGTACACATAAAATGTTGATGCATACTGTAGGTTCGAGAGTGATTTGTGGATCTTTTATCTTTTTGATTCAACCATTTACAGACTGCACTGTTACAATAAACCATTCACTTATATTTAGCTTTGGCAATTCCAATTCATTTTACTGAGTAATTAGCTACTTTTTATTAGTAAGTTGTAGTTTAGCGAACTACTTTTTTAAAACAGTAGCTTTACAATAGACCAATCCCATTGTTTACAAACACTGTAGCTCATGCGCAGTAAGTGGTGGCAGGGAGTTGTGTTAGATTTGACAGATTAGACAGCTAGCGTTAGCTAGCTCCTCTAAATGTTGCTAAAAGATAATATAGGATAAAGTTACCCATTCAGTTTCAAAGTAGCTTTCCTGATATTGGCAGGAAACACTTTCTGAGGCCACATCCACACTAATCCATTTTCTTTTAAAAAATCTTTAGTGTCCCAACGTCATTGTTTTCCAAAATACGCCAACGTGTTTTTGAAAGTCTGTTTTCGGTGGAGGAAAACCCTGTTGTGAGAGGCATAAATGTAGCTAAATCAATTGCATTTTCAGACAAAGGCATATAAGTGTGGACTAGGCCTTTTTATTCAATTTGTAAATAAAAAAATCCTCAAATCTTACATGCTTTCAAAGGCTTCAAGATGGATATTGTCTCTATACTGGGTGTTGAAATTCTTGCTAATAGTCGTTTTTCACTGAAAGTGCAAGTGTTTCTTTACTCCAGACTGCAAGACTAAAACTAAAGGCCATTAAGAATGAATTTATTATGGTGGTTTTGATTTCTGCGTGTTCCAGAGAAATTGTGGAATTATCAAAATGGAGTGCTATTTTTCTCTCCTCCAGTATGCGTGAAAGTGGAGCCACAGTGTAGCGTGTGTTTTACATATCCCTAACTGTGTGAGGAAGGTTTTGCTTCAGTAAGCCCTTTTTTTTTGCTTGTCTGGCCAGCACATTAAGTTGGGGTATTAAGCACTCCCAATAATAAGTGGTAAAATTCTCACCATGTGAGCATGTTTAAGATCTACAAAAATTTTAGTGTCTTCTGCCATTAGCGCATACAACTCAAACCAGGTCTCTATAGGCAATAAATTGGTCCCCTATGGCTCAAGCGCAACCATATTTATCCCTTGCTGCTTTCATCATCTCTATAAATTGTTTTATTCACTCTTTTTGTCATTATGACGAAAACACGTTTCTCTTCACATTGTGTGCACTTACAGGTCTGGTACTCAGAAGACAGGGTTAAAGAGGGTTATGCTTAGTGTACAGTGTGTACTTGTGAGTGTGTGAGAGAGTGTGTGTGTGTGTGTGTGTGTGTGTGTGTGTGTGTGTGTGTGTGTATTTGGACAGTCTGAGAGAATTGGCTTGCTGTCTTACGGGTGAATGGGGCCAATGAGTCTGTACTGTACCATGTGTGTGCTATTCTCTAGTGGAACACAAATGGATCTTTTCTCAGTGGGCTAGAGTCAGACTCGTCTCAGTGGGACTGTGCTCCACTCTGTCTGCCTCCCCATCCAGAAAAACAGTGCAGGGCTGTAGATATGCAACTTTCCATCTCAGCATACATCACATTCTCTCCCAGCCAGACCAAGTGTCCCCCCACTCCTCAAGCCTCTACCCCTTCAGCTAAATGGCCACTAGTTTCCTACTTTGCTGCATCTGGACACAAGGGGGGCGGGGTATCTTTAAAAACACTTTGTGCTCTCTGTAAGTGTGCCTGTACAGCTGGAACTGCGCTGACTGCCCCCTGCTGACTAAGAAAACATGAAGGTGGTCCTTTAAAGGTGCACTCAGTAATTTTTTCCCCATTAAAAAAGTTTCACTCCTAAAGACATGAATTGTAATTTTGCTATATACTAAATACTACATTTCTACAATGGCATCTGAAACTAAAAACAATTGATTTTAAATTATGCTGCATCCAAGCCGCTAGCTGTCAGTCCAAGATGACAAAAAGACAAAAGTTATTGAGTGCACCTTTAAGCTTGAATAGCTCCGGTCATAGGACAATTCCTTATTAGTGAATGTATGCATGATCAGGGGGCATGATTAATTGTGTTATTTATTCAATTAATTAATTAAATTAAATCATCAGCCCTACTATAGGTGAAATTAGGAAAGTGCCACCCAGTTTCAAGACCATGTCTCATCTCCCAAACTTTTTTGGAGGTTTCCTAATCATCTAATACTAAAAACAACTCACTTTACAACTCGCATTTGGCGCCCCTCTGAGAAAATTTCACCCAGAAACTGGAGCTCTCACATGTCCATACATTAAAAAAACATGTTCTTCTTTAGCCACTGGGATCAGCTGTTCAAATTTCGGTAAGCACAAATCTATTTCAGCTGAAGAACATTTTACCTACTGTTGCAGAATTCACAGTGAGATCAGTCTGGGCTTAGAATACACATCCCTAAATTGGGCCACTGCCCTTTTTGTTCCTGCCACTGATATGGAGAAAGATGTTCTCTTAAATTGATGTCGTCACAAAATAAAAGTGAAGACATTGACTTGATCCACATTTTTCTAAAGCTGATGTTATATTATTGGCCTGCCAAGCTGGTGTTCCATCAAGTTTTCCCTCAAGGGTTTCATCTGTACTACAGTAATGTACAGGCCCTGCCAAGAATCTGAAAACGGAAGGCTGGGATTCTCAATCCATTAAATTGGTCACACATACGTATAATTTCAGACTGGTTGTCCAGTTGTGTCAAGGCATTCTATGGGCTCACATCTGAAGATGTCTAAAGGTGGGTTCAGACCCAATTGGCATAAAGATCAAGGGACATTGGGATATTGAACTGAGTAAATGTTGGTGGCCAATGTTAAATCAAAAGGATTTTGTATAAACTGTAAGATTAATGACTAAAGTCTTTAAGGTCCATCCTGAATAATCTGCATAAGTGCACACAGATGCCAGTTTGTCCTTTGGTATTCGACTGATGAAGGCTCAATTTGGCAATTAATTTATTGTCTATGTATTCCATCTTAAGAGAGTGCAGTCCATCCTATGACCAAGAATTTGCAGGTAGAGGACATTGAGGTGCATCGCAGTCTGGCTCAAAGCTTTTGGGAGTTCATTTCTGGTGAAGTCCAAGGTTCAGGCAGTGGCCAGTGAAGAATCCCATGTCTTATGGTTGGAGTTGGCAGCATTTCATCCTCTGCCAAGTCCAATGCTGTAGACTGAAATTATATCTGGCTGGCACAGGCTGCAGTTAGTAGTCATCACTCAACTGCACATAGTGGTGGAGTTATGAGGGTTTAAATTACTGTGGCAATACCTGGAATGTTTTGTTTACTACAGAATTCAGATGTGAAGTTGTTTGAGTATTGACAGTAAAGTAATTCAGGCTTGAAATGGCGAAATATATTTTATTGAGCAAAGCGATTCAGTGGTGAATTATCATGCAAGTTCAAGGAGTATCATTGGGTGGAGTGCTTAATGGGGTATTTCTGGCATCTCCATGGTCATTATATTTGAAAATGAATGGTTAAGAGTTGCACCACTAACTCTACTTACAGTACCTTGATGGACACCGTGTTTATGGTTTCCATGTTCCTGGCCACTATCCATAATCCAAATGTGGTCCATGTACCAGTATTTACTGAGAGGAACATTCAGGTTCAAAAGCCATGTTGCTATAGCCACTTTGAATTGTTGTTTAGCATGAAAGCTTCATCCTTTTACATAAGAGAAAATAATGGAGATATCAGCTTAAATCCAGCTCAATTTAACATGGAGCATCCCATGGTGCTTGGACTGACACTATAGGAATGACTTCAAAAGGCAATGTGATGGTTGCGTTTAGGTTCAGCTTCTAGCATTTGGGCCTGAATCCACTCTTGACTCCTCAGGAGTTTAGCGTCCAGACATCCCCACAGCGTCTTTCGCGATAGACACATTAATCATCACTTAACTGTGTGGGTGGGTGGGGGGATTTTTCAAGGGAACTTGATGTTATTTCTGTCCACAAGAAAATAAATGGGGGGGGGGGGGGGGGTTCCTTTGGAGGTCCTTTTAACAAGACCACCCCACCGCCTTTGAGGGCACGGCCAAAAGAGTAAAACACAGGAGTGGTTTTTGGGGAGAGAAAACATTGTTGACTTTGGAATCTCCCTTGTTGTTCTTTGTCAAGAGTGAAGGCTGTGGTGCTCTTTATGGGGTATTCAATGGACATTTGGATTGCAGCAGCACTCACTCTTTGATGTCACCTCCTGCCAGTTTCTCCTCTCCACTCCCAAAAATGGTCACAGGGAGTCACGCTGCAATTTCTTTATTTCACCTCCCAACATGGATTCTTAGCTTATTCACACAGTTCTGGTGTGAAAAGTCAATGTCGATTGTTTTTCAACTGTAGCACACAAAAGTGTAATTTTTAACAGGAGAATCTCTTCTTTATACTGTATACAACTATAATGATTTATTTATATGTAGTTCAACAGTAGTCTGTCACCTCTGATCGACTGTCATGTTGCATTATTTTCTTCTAAAATATTACATATTACAGAAATGTTTAAGCCAAGTAAATTTTGAATCAAGTTCCAATAAAAAAATTACTTGTAAGCCAAACTAAAGCAAATACACAAGAAACAACAGCAAAAGATCAAAAGTGAATACACCTGCAGCACTTTTGCACTGAAACAAACAGCGAGTAAAACACACAAGCATAATACCAATTTTCATATTTTGAGCCATAAATCTATATCCATAAATGCATAAATTACTTTTTTCTTTAAATCTAAGTAAAATTATTCCAAAACGGTACAAGCTTATCCTACTCAAATGAAAGTGACATCAAATAACAAGAATTAGGTCAGAAGTACTTCAAAAGTAATCTAAAAGCAATAAGATTAGATTACTTAAAAGTAGTCCAAAATATTACATTACTGACTACTTATTAGTCACATAATTTGCAATCAGTACCAGATTATAATTCAAAAGTAATCTACCCAGCACTACAGAGCACCATCTAAAATAAAAACAAATACACCACAAAAGTTACATTTACAAGTTTTGGAATCCAATTCAAACACATTAGTATACGTAAATATATTTTGGATTTTGGAGCAATGTACTTTAAAACTTCTCTTAATGGTATTGAAGCACCTGGAGTTCCTCTGTCCGATCAAACATGAGTGTTGAATCCAGTGTTTTTGAGTCAAATGCAGGCTACCCTTTAAACTCGCATTTAGATGCTCATGAACTTCACATGGGTTATGAAAGATTCATAACACTACTTCACAACTAAAAGCACAGTTTTTTTTCTGCAACATGGAATGATCACACAGGAAGTCTCCGCATGTTGTTTCTGAGAGTTCCAGTACCCTAGGATCAATCGCATAATGCCGACTCACTGACTTGCACCATCCCCATCAGACAATTTTTACATTGGCTCCAGCGAGTTTACCCTACCTTGTGGAATGATCCAAAGTTTGGATCCCGTATTGAAATCAAAAAGTACTTGCATTTTTCTTTCTAGCATTACACTTGCTCCACTGATGGTTAGGTTTAGGTTTGGGGTATGGGATTGGAGGTTATAGTTAATAAAATATGCATTCCTCTTCACTGATTTACAGCCTAGATAGAGCTCACACTTACACTTACCTCTTTGGCCACTGGGGGTAGTGTTTCGAATTTCGCTAAGCAAAGACCGATTTTAGCTAAAGAAATATCAACGTACTGTTTCCGATTTCACCGTGAGATCAGTCTGTTTATAGGGCCACCTGGGGTACTTTGCATACCTTGTACCACAGTTCTATTCACCTTATTTTTATGTCCCGTGATGCTCAGCGCAAGATGTGGGCATTACTTTCATTATCAAGTAAACACGGTTGTTGTTGAAGTGTAGATAAATTTTTTTTATTTTGGTGTTGGGATTACTTGAAGAGGGTGTCTAATTTCATGATGACATACACAGGAAAGTGTACTGATTTGTTTTACTTAAGTAAAAGTACTGCTACTGAAAAAAGGATTCACCTATTCCTTACAAAAACATTCTAATGTCTAATGGGGGACACATCCCCTGCACTCTTTAAAAAGGTTACTCTTGTCCCCCGCACTTTCCAAACTAAACCCAATACCGAGTCCAAATTTTAATACAGTATTCTTTGCGTTTTGTTGCTTTGGGCTGATTGAGCGACCATCCAGCCAGTCACAGGTGAGTTTCAGATGGTTCCCTCATACCTGAATGAACTGCTCCTTCCCAGAATAAAATATGCAGAAAATCACAGTATTACAGTTCTTGTGTGGTGACAGGGCAGAAAGTCGAAAGCTAGAGAAGAGAGGACACCGGAATCAGTTTTTGAAAGCTGCTGTGCTCATGATGCTGTGCCCTGTGTGCTTCCATAGTGCCATGCACAGCGTGTTTTAGTTTATAAACAGATAAACTTATAACTTGCCGATTTCCTCTTCCTAAAAACCTCTCAAAAAGTTGAGTTATAATGCATTACAACTCGTTACTTTCACAAATGACATAATGGATGTTAACTCCCCTATATTCCATTACATAATACACATTTAACATGTATAACAGAATTATTATTCTTATTAGTATTATCATTATTGGTAATGCTGTCATCATTCACCATCATGTTGTTCCAAACCCGTATGACTTTCTTTATTCCATGCAACACAAAAAGGAGATATTAGACAGAATGTTTGCACGAGTCAATATATACTTTCAGTGAATGTGTTTTTTATTCTCTGTATTTTTATACTGAATGGTGACCAAGACTGTCCATCCCTAAAATTCTGAGAGAATTAAAATTTTTGGATGAACTGTCCCTTTAAGGCTCTTGTCAGATCTGGATGAATTTGTCAATAAGAAGAGAGGTTTGGAAAACTTTCTAGTAATTATTACAGAGAATACCTGAACAATGTCCCACAGGGACAGCATATATTGCTGAAATATAAACCAGCCATTACATAGCTTTTAGATTTTAGTTCAGTGTACAGTTTTCAGTGTCGAAAGACTTTAGATCATTAGTTCTGTGTACAGTACTGCCGCTCCCTAAACGCAGAGGGTGCAGCCGGTGAAGGGCACCACACATAAATGCTGTCTGTTCACGGTCCATTAGTCAATCACATGTTCCGCAGAGCAAAAGGCATTTACTCTTAATGTGGATGTTTACATGGATTTATACAGTTAATCAGCCTGAAGTATCTGCGATAGTGTCCAGTACCCCTGTGAGGGCGCAGGGTAAATGCGTAAATACTGCTCATGACATGCGGGATTCAGGACAAATCGTACTTATGGATTGCTGCACTGATTTAAAATGTACAGTAAAAATTGATTTCATAAGAGCCCAGTTACAGAATCATCCTAAAAATGATCATTACATTACACAGAAAAGCCTGCGTTAGAATTAAAGCCACAACTTACCTCAGAATGCTGCCATAAATTGGAGCTGAGATTTTAATCTTGAAATATCAGCTTGTCTTGGTGTTAAATGAAGGCAATGAATGAGAAAACTAGAATTTTTTTCTCTGTGTGGAGCGAAGAACGTGTTTCACCTTTAAGAATTTGATGCTGCTGCAGTGATTGAGTGACAGTCTGTGACACCGGCTCAGCGCACGCAGCTGTGTGAACGTCCGCTCTCATAAAAGTCCCATTCAATAATCTCTCAATAATTTACACATTAACTCAAATTAAACCCAGTAATGTAACAACAGGAACACCGACAATTGTAATGGAGAAAAGGTACAAAAATTGATTTAGAAATGTATTTGAGTGTGATTAAAAAGTACCCACTTTTAAACCCACTCTAAAAGTATTTTTTTCCTCAAAAAGTTACTCAAGTAAATGTAAAGGAGTAAATGTAACACATTGCGACCCAATTCTGGTGCTTGTCATCTTGTCACCCTGCATGTTGATATCAGACAGATATACTGAGGAAGAGCTGTGAAGTTCTTGTGCTTGGGAATGTAATCACTTTTTCAAGTCGTCCGATCGGATGGTTATTTCCTTTTAAATCTGCACACAAGTTGAAACTTTTGAGAGGTAGCGCATCGTGGACGCATCATTCAGAATTGCATTTACACCTCAAATGCGATGTGGCAATGTGGTTTTTGACTACCTCTGTATGCATTATTTTGTGATTCAATCACAAATCATTTCGCACCCCATTTACAAATATATATAGCACTAACCATTTCCGATTGGATCATCAAAATCATGTCTTAATACCAGCTGTAAACAGGGTCTAAAATGAATGCAGGCGAAGCTAGCGAATGCTATAGAACCGCGCCCACATCCATTTAACCAGTAAGACCCCAAAGAAAAAGGTGGATATTTTATCTCATTTATTATTATGAATTCATTTGAAGTATTTTTTTTTAAATATCATTTACGAATTAAAAATAATAATAATAATAAAAGTATTTTTTATCCCAGTTCACCACAAAACCACCATTGAGACATTTTGAAGAGTTGGTGTTTGAGAATTATCTCATATCTGGAAGTCCATTTGGAAACTATTAGGTATTATTTGGTGAGTATTTCATTTGTAATAATCACGGGTTAAATGCCAAGAGCATGTAAAAATTGTGTCGTAGAATTATTTCAGACTGCTGACAATGTGACAGCAAAGCACCACACATACACTCTGACATAACCTTCTCCGTATGTAGCATAAGTGTGCAAATGTTTGCAGCAATCATATCACCACTTCATGAAGGTCAGCCTGAGCACTTTGTCATGACATTTCTTATGAATTCAGCAACATACAGGTATACATGGAAGCAGTAAAGTTTTAGAGATTTGAGCCCTTTTTGGCTCTCATGCAACAAATCAAATCACGCAAGACTGTATAGATAACACATTTAGCTGAAACTGAGCTCTGAGGCAGAACGCGTTTTCTGGCTCCACTCTTCACGCTTTGCCCTGATGGCGACCCCAGAGAGTTGAGCTGTGAGAGAGGGCCACTTACAAATCTGGCTTGGTTTAACCTTCAGCAGACCTTGATGGTGGGTGGTAGAACCTTCTCTTTATGTGCCGGTGTGAAGCCTTGTTAAAGCTCTATTAGCCACGATGGTATCGCTACATAAATGAAATCTCAGAACAAATATTATACATATGATCAGCCGCTTGTCTTTGGAGGGGCATCTGGGAGAGCAAGGCGTTTTGGTCATTTCCTATTTCTGACAGTTAAAGATGCGTGCTTCCAGAACCCTGCAAGAACATGATCATCGAAGCGAATTCCTCATCTCCAGCAACAAACCCCTGAAGCCTATAAAAATGTTTTAAATAAAGATTTTAAAGAAAAACTTTTATATAAACTGTAACGCAGGGAAGATTTTGTGGAGGGCGGTGTGAGAAAATAAAAACGGTAATTGTCCACATTCCAGCAGATTCGATATATAAACAATTTGACCATCAGCCATGAAGGGGCCAGCTGTAAGTAGTTTTTGGAGTAGATAATAATCAAGGCTACATGCAAAGCGGCGTTCCTCTGACAGGCCTCGCGGCTCGGGCCCATGCTGGAGGGGGATTTGCGATGTCGTAGAAACAGTTGGTTTAGTTTAAACAACCTTGAGTTGGCGTAGAAAGTGGGATTTCAGAGGTTCTTTTGCTTTCCTTTGCCATGAAGCTGAAAGTGGCTCAGATATCTCCTCAAGATGCCCATGGAATTGTTTCAGACAAAACAATTTTTACACCTTCTCAAATTTACTGAAAAAATATTTAATAGGTTCATTTGAAGAGCATGCATTTAAATTTTACTTGTCTACATCCTGCACATATTATTTCTGTCTCTAATAGTGTACATGTATTTCAGCTGTCTATATCCTTTAGACCTAATACCGTCAAGTTGAAATAGATTTTTTATGTTATACACACACATTTCACTGGTTACACATTACATACATTTTCCCTTTGTTAAGGGTTTATAAAGGGGTTAATTAATGACTAATAAGTCATTTACAAATGCATTATAAATCAGTTATTTATAAAAATATCTGCAGTCATTTGCAGTTATATCAACATGCATAAAATGGCAACTTTCATCCTACACAATATGCCAAATAATAAGCATTTCACTAAGATGTTATAAATACCTGAAAAATACACTATTTGGCAGATATTGCATGAATGTAACCATTTTTTGTACACTGATTACACCTTACATTAATGTTCCCTTTGTTAAGTGTTTATAAAGGGGTTAATTAATGACTAATAAATCATTTACAAATGCATTATAAATAATTTATATGCAGTTATATTAACATGCATAAAAATGCCAAATTTCAGCCGATACATGCCAAAGAGTAAGCATTTCACAAACATGTTATAAATGCTTAATAAATGCACTTACATTTATATTATTTAAAAACATAAAATATCATAATTAATGATTCATGATTTATTTCAGCAAAATAAACTATTATAGTGAGATTAAAAGTAGGGAAATTTTAAAGTTATATCATTTTGCCTCAGTCAGCTTTGTGTTTATATTAAATATTGTCTTGACTCACTTGTGTTGTCACTTTCCTTGTCACATTGATGTCAAAAGAATGGTTTCATCAAGTCCCAGTTACCTAAAGTCTTCTGCAAAAACACTTTTCAGGTTTTCATGCTCATTTATCATGTAATAAGTCCTGATGACCATTAAACCACACTTAACGTTTCTCTACAGATTTCTAATGTTGGCAACACCTTAAAGGTGCTGTAAGCGATTTCATCATGGAAAGGTATTCCTACTCCCTGAAAGATATGAATGAAATAAGTGTCCTGAGATATCTCACCGGTCTCTGTGACAGCAAACAAAAATGTGTCCGCGGACAATGATGCTTTCTGGCTGTCAATCATTTTGCTCGTTCTCATAGTATTGTAGATGCAGTGAATTATTGAGGAATAATTGATTTTTTTGCCATGTTGATCATAACAGTTGTCAGTTGAGGACGCTATTTTACTACTGTTATTTTTAACCACCATTTCTGCACTCAATAAAGCTAATTTTGGTATCTTTGGAGTTTGAGGGGCATGGCTAATCCAAAGGCTCAGTCTCATTGAAGTAGAATGGCTGAAATCACTTACAACTCCCTTCATAAAAAGTTAAAATTGTATAGGTTACAAACGTTGAATAAGTGTTACTAAGCATATTACATGTGAGGTACAATGACTGTATTTGGCAGATTTTGCATGAAAGTAAAGAATTTATAGTTATAACCACACATAAATGATTTATAATGCATTTATAAATGAATTAGTAGTCATTTCCAAGTAACTTTTTATTCCCTTAACAAAGGGAACATTAATGTAAAATTTGTGATAATGCTTCTAATTTGCTTCTTTTACAATCTGTTTTTCATTACAAATTATATTAGCAGCATGACAATTTGAGTCAAAGTGGAACAGAGTGGAGTTAAAATAGAAAATGACATGAATTTCAGTATTTGGTATGTCACCCATATTAACAGAATGTGCTTGAGTTGACATGGAGCCAACAAAACTTGATGACTTCTGTACAAATTTGCTTATTTGAATAGTACCAAATTTTAAATATGTTTGTTCAAAAATGAATTTTATGTCGCTAAAAATGTAGAGGTTCTATTTATTTCCAGGTTTAAATTAGACTTTTCAGTCCCATATTTTCAGTGTGGACTGTATCTGCAATTATGTGCAATGCAGACAGAGAGAAAAATAGTCTTGTTTTTTAACATAACACAACCTGAGCATTTATATTTCACACTTGTTGAAAAGAAATCGGCAACATTGATATTGTAATATTTGAAGAGAATCTTACTGGCTGCAAAAACTTTACCATGGGACATATTATAAAGGGTTCAGCTATTCTGTCCTCATTTATATTGCTGAACTCTAAGACCTTTAAAAAATCTTTCCCAGCAACAATCTGTCTCCAGTCCACAACGGTAAAGTTATAATTCAATTGTGTAATTTACAATACGTTCAGATTATCAGAACTGAGGAAAGAATTTTCACATAATCCCCATAATGATTCAAGAATGTTTTATCAGCATTGTTTTAGTGTGGATGACAGTCAGTCAGTTAGATTTGGAATATATATGTGTGTCATTATTTGAATGTTGATACTGCCATTGCAGCCAATGCAATTGTAGAATCTATCTCTCTGGAAATCACGAGCGCAGATCGAAATAGTGTTTCTTGGTTTCTGGATAGTTCAACAGTAATTCCAATAAACTTCTCATTAAACTTTGTACTATAAATGCATTACCACAAATATACTGAATTTTGACATTTCATGATAACTGGGGGGAAATATTGATAAATGTGCATTTAAATATGGACCTTTGATGTGTGGAACCAAAGTACAGGCTCTCCAGAATTATACTGAGCCAGAAAGAAAAAAAAAGCAACACATCATCCCTATCTTAGGCCATAAATCAACCAAATATAAATGTATAAAAGTATAAATGCATGTTTAATTTTTTGTGGTTGCAGTTCTGTTATAGATGAGGAGAATGCTTCTTCAGAACCTCAGAGGAGACACTGAGACTTCAGTAATTTGTCATTATGAAGAATACTTTAGCATTGTTGGAGTCTGCTGCTTAAACTGTTTTGTCAGGTAACCTAAAATATGTGCTTCATATGGTAAATATGAAAAAAAATGAACTGACTTTATTCATCAAAACATTATTTAAAATAGCATTATGAGTGAATCAATCTGACTACATTAAGTAACACCAACGAAACTTTGAGGTCAGATCATGTAAAACAATTTCTGCATGGTAACCGCACATTTTCACTTATTTACTTGTATGTATTGGACTACTCTGCTTATTTCTCAGAATTTATATTCTGTTAGATGCTCAGCAGATTTATGATCAGGCAGTCCTGAAAATGTTAACGTACGAATGAAATGTGACTTTTTTCATTTTCAAGGTGTTTTGTAATATTTGTGTCGTCCACTGCTCTCATACATGATATTTCACTAACCACTCTTATTCTCTGAGCTGAGATATTAAGGTCATGAATGAGTCTGTCAACTATCCCCTGTGGATCTGCCCCCTCCGAGCCTCATATGAGATCAACAGGTGTTGTAGCCACAGTGAAGGGATCAGCACACTTGCAGCAGTGGCACCAGAGTGAAATACTCCACTGTCAGTCATGATCAAGATCAAGGTGATACAGATGACCTACTGTAAAGATTGTAATGAATGAGTCTGGCCAGTGTAGACAGTGCGCTCACGTCCGTTTACAGTCAGCAGAGAAGACCAGGAAGAGTCAGGTTTAACAAAAGTGGGATCAAAACCAATGCAATTAAGGGCACAAGTGCACTGTAAGCAAATATACTTAATATACTAATCATCTGTATAAAAGTCTACTTTTTTAATGAAATGTTAATTACCGTAGTAACTACAAAAGGTCACATGGTGACTTAAAGTTCAGACTTGAAGAACAATGATGAATACACATGTAGAAAACACAAAACACCATCAGGATAACACGTGACACTAAAATAATGCAATAAACATGAACTAAACTACATAAAATATAACACAGAATACACCAATGTACCATCAAATATATTTCACACTCAATTTAATTTTTTTTCACAGTCATTTTAAGAATATTTTACCTTAAACTACATGTTTTCTCTTGTTAAAAATAACATACATTTTACAGTTAATTATACAGTCAAATTATACTTTTTATATATAAAAAATAAAATTATACAATATTTTACTATAAAACTACATGTATTGTCTTGTTAAATATATATATATATATATATAATGAACTGAATGTTAAGGTAACTACTCGTTAACAAATTAAAGTTTTTTTTACTGAAGCAATTTTATATTCTTTTACATTTTTTTATAGTGTAGAGGGGTTTTATACACTATATAATTAGGATCTAAATGTATTTTTAAAAAAATGGCCATGGTTTAGAGGTAAACTATATATTCTTTTTACAGATTAATTGGTGCCGATAGCTGCTTTTTGGAACTATCGGTTATCGGCAAAATTATATGCCGATAGTTGTATTTTTTTCCTTTGTGTTCCTCAAAGTTTTTACAAATTAAGGGAGGGCATGCAAAGAAAAATGTGATTATATAGAAACGCCCCTCATCAGCACATACATTGTGTCTCCAACCTTATACTGTATATTGTAAATAATAATAAAACATATGCTATAAAAAGCTTAATTTGGTACATAATAAAAATAGAGCGTTGTAACATAACCAAGTCTCCATCATTTCAGAAAATGAGTGTCTGTTGTGTTTTTAGGCTTGTTTAGTGTTAAAAGTCCCTCATTATGCACCCATTCTTTTTGTATTTTGTCCTCTGGCCTCTTTGTCTGTGCTGTCTAATGTTGTAACATTCTATAAATCGATTTTAAAAACTATTGGTCGATTAATTAATTATCTGCCTTTTCCACCACATTATTTACCGTATCAGCAATATCAGTCAACCTCTAGTTTCAAAAATAGTTTCTACAAAAATACCATAATTACTATAGCAGTTACATTTTTCCCATAGCAACAATAATGGTAGAATCTATGGTATCTTGGCACAAACTGTTGTCTCCATGGTCAATTTCAATAAGGTCTGTGCTGAACTGCAACTGAGCTGCATTGTATTATAAAATGTTTTTTTTTTTTTTTAATAAATCAGTCAATAAATACAATACAATAAATACAAGAAACATGTTTTAAACCATACAAATAATTTATTTCATTTTATGACATTTTTAGAAAGCATCATGAATCTTTCCAACTTTTTTATGATATTGGTGGCTAATTAGCAGGGAACGTTACCATAGGTTTACCTAAGTAAGAAAAACTATTGTAACTATGATACAAACTCAATTTTCAAAATGTACATTTTTTTACTTAACTGAAATCAAGCTGCACTGTATTATATAAGACACTTAAAATAGTGAATACAAGTGAAATATAATGTAAATAAATAAGTAAATAAAGTATCTGTGTTGAAAATACACAAAGAATAAAAATTGTAACATTTATAATTCAGTGTGGTGTAATCAGTACCTCTGTTTAATTTTTAGACAGGATCATACATTTCTCTGCATATAACAAGAAAATTGAAAAACAACCCCTTATGATAATTGAGAGTTCATGGCAAATTTGCCACAAACTTGCCGCAAATTCGCAACTGACAATTTTCACATTCAAATGAGCTTTGCGGCAAACTTGCGCAAATTGTCCATTGTTGCCAATGGTTCAAAACACCAGTGAAGAGCTGCAAACATCTGGTAAACATTTGCAGCGAATCAAAAGCACATTTGCGGCTAGCTTTTGGCTAGTTTAGATTTTTTGGAAGGGACTACATCCAGTAAATACAGGTAAAAGAACATGTAAATAAATAAATAAACATCTGTAGTTAAACATGCACAAAGAAAACAAATCATAACATTATTATAATCCAGTGTGGCTTGATGGGTACTACTGTTTAACTTTTACTAATTAAGACACCATATCATGAGTATCTGTGATAAGTTGCCATGACCTGAGTTAACTTTGGTAGATTTGGTGATATTAGATAGATGTCTGTAAAATGAGAGGGAGAGCAGTGTAGTCTTCAGTAAGGGCGCCATGCCGCTCAGCTCATGAAATGCAACGCCAGCCGTCTGACCGAACATGTACACGAGAGACAAGGAAAGGCTACGCACAACATCAATCACTCAATGTGAGCTCAAACGTGTGCGTGTGTGTGAGAAGACCATAGCTATGGATGACTCGCGGTCAGGCGTTGGGTGTCAACCTGCATGTCGTGTAACCAGAGAGAGATAGACAGAGACATAGAGAGAGGACACATAGTGACCCAGAGTACAGGGGAGGGACATGGTTTGACCCTGCACAACAAAAACCTTGAAGGAGGGAGGCCCCTGGAATCTGATGCCCAACTGAGCATTTTACCAGCGAGAGGGAGAGAGTTAGAGAGAAATATTGTCTCTGTGGAAAGTTACATTTCTCACATAATGAAGGTTTATAAAATTGGAACTGATGGCTGTAAAACTACTACTGTTTTGGGAATTCCTTGAAATGGCGATACAGACTTCTAACTAACATATCTGCTGCCTTGGGGAGTAATACACCACATGAAATTATGTTACCTGATCAGGACACAAAAAAACTGTAACATCAAACAGACGTAATGATAATACATTTTGTAAAAATGGGGATTACTTCACAACATTTTTGATGAATCAACAGAAATCGTATCAGCTACGTATGTAACCTCCATTCCCTGATAGAGGGAACGAGACATTGTGTCGAAGAAGCGACACTAGTGGTCTCTCTTGAGTGCAGAATATGCCTCTGATCTATGAAAAAAGGCCAATGAGAGTTGGCGAACAGTATTTACAGTATTTTCATACCCCACCCCCGGACATACGGGTACAAAGGTGAGGGAAATACGCACGTTCACTCAGGAGCTGGGAGTGTCTGGCCACCTCTGCGGCTCGGCTTAGCGACGTGGCCGGGAGGACACGAAAAAGCGACACTAGGGGTCCACTTCATATCACACCATGCACTGAGCCGTGTACGTGTACTGCTGACACAGGCAGGTATTTCACGTGCACAAGCGACCAACTGTGTTTCAGACTGCACGTACCCTTCCCCAATGCCCCAAAAAGTCATCGGAATACTTTTGGTTACCCTAGAGGGGAACAAGCCGATGCAAGCCTGTCTGGGCCTCTTTTCTCTCTATGTTTCTCGGCATAGAGCAAGAGCAGCCGGGGTCCTTACCGCATTGTGGGAAGGGGGTCTTACCCGAATTCCTATTCTTTCAGGGGGAAAAGTCTCTGCGGAGGCCACACCTGCCTGAAAGGGGAGGTAAAGGTGGCGAAAATACATCACATGGCCTCTTCGGTCACGTGGAAAGAATGATGCGGTGGTAGATCCAACCTCGAGGAGGGGGGAGTTGCTACAACACATCGACCGGAGGGCAGTGAAGAACTGCCTAAGGGAGACGCGGGTAACTCGTAAGGTGACCGTACCACAGAAGTACACACAGGAGGAGTCCGCGTAGGAGGCCTGACCTGTGGAGCACCTATTCCAGTAGGGGTAGCCTGGGGTACCTGTAGTGGACTGGGACGGTGAGTTCCTCTGCTGAACTGCGGACCCAAGAGGGCTAGGGAGGAATCAACCAGGGACCTAAAGGGGTCTCCTGGGAAAGAAGGCGTACTGTTGTACCTCGGCAGAGGGAAAGGGCGCTGGATGCAAGCGATTCACCCAGTCAGACCGTCGATGTGTACCGAGTTCTACGGGCTCGGACCTGAAAAAACTTGGGACGAGACTGACTCAACCCTGAGATTGTAAAATCTCGCAAAGTTGTTAGGTGTTGCCCAACCCGCTGCTCTACAAATGTCTGCTAGGGAGGTGCCCGTAGCCAGTGCCCACGAGGACGCAATACTCCTTGTTGTGTGCGCTCGGACCCGCAAGGGGGGGGCACGGCCTGGGTGCGATAGGCCAGTAAGGTGGCATCCACCACCCATTGGGGAAGCCTCTGTTTGGAGACAGCGATCCCTTTCTGCTGTCCCAGAGCAGACAAAGAGCTGCTCAGAGCACCTAAAGCTTCTGAGTGCAGTCCAGATAGGCATGCAAGGCACATACTGGACACAGCAATGAAGGGGCTGGGTCTGCCTCCTCCCGGGGCAGCGCTTGCAGGTTCACTACCTGGTCTCTGAAGAGAGTGGTAGGGACCTTGGGCACGTAGCCTGGTCATGGTCTTAGGATCACATGTGTGCCTGCCAGACCGAACTCCAGGCAAGTGTCGCTAACAGAGAACGCTTGCAGGTTCCCGACCCTCTTGATGGAAGCAAGTGCGATCAGCAGGGCCGTCTTTTTATAGAGAGGGCCCTGAGCCAACTGATTCTAGCGGCTCGAAGGGGGATCTCTGAAGACTGGTGAGGACCACCGAGAGATCCCAGGAGGGGAACAGGCCTGGCCGGGAGGAATTTAACCTCTGGGCGCCTCTTAGGAACCTGATAATTAAGTCATGCCTACCCAGAGACTTGCCGTCTACTGGGTCATGGTGAGCTGCGATAGCGGCAACATACACCTTCAAGGTGGAAGGGGACAGCCTCCCCTCCAACCTCTCCTGTAGGAACAGGAGCATTGACCTAGCTGCGCACCTCTGTGGGTCTTCAGCCTGGGAAGAACACCAATTCGCGAACACGCCATTTCAGGGCGTAAATTTGCCTGGCAGAGGGGGCTCTGGTCTGGTTGATCATGGCTACGACCGTGGGTGGTAGACCAGCTAGATCTTCCACGTTCCATCCAGAGGGACAGACGTGGAGGTTCCAGAGGTCTGGATGCAGATGCCAAAGCGTGCTCCGTCCCTGAGAAAGTCCTTCCTCAGGCGAATTCACTAGGGAGGGGCTGTGGCGAGGAATATGAGGTCTGAGGACCAGGCCCGGGTGGGCCAATAAGGAGCCACAAGGGTGACTTGTTCCTCGTCCTCCCTGACCTTGCACAGTACCTGTGCAAGAAGGCTCATTGGGGGAAATGTCGCAGCCCCACAGGTCAGCCGTGTGCCAGTGTGTCTGCCCCGAGAAGAGCCTCTGTTTGGGCATACCAGAGCGGGCAGTGGGAGGTCTCTTGGGAGGCAAACAGGTCTATCTGGGCCTTGCCGAACCGTTCCCAAATCAGCTGTACCGGCTGGGGGTGAAGCCTCCACTCTCCGTGGGGCAAGTGTTGTTGTGACAGTGCGTCCGTTATCACATTGAGGTTGCCGGGGATGTGAGTCGCTGCTGGCTCCAATGGAGGAGACAACTGGCGAGTCATGACATGTGGCGGGAGCGTATGCCGCCTTGGCGATTTATGTACACCACCACAGTGTCTGACCTGATCAGGATATGTTTGTCTCGAACTAACAGGAGAAACTTCCACAGGGCAAATTAAACAGTCAACAACCCCAGGCAGTTGATGTGCCAGCACAGTGAGGCCTCCTTTCCAATGGCCTGTTACTGCGTGCCCGTTGCACATGGCGCCCCAACCAAATCTGGAGGTGTCGGTCATGACGGAGACGCGTCGGGACACCTGCTGCGAGGGTACTCCTGCCTGTAGAAAACAGAGGTCTGTCCAGGGATTGAGTGTTTGGCGGCAGGCAGGGGTGATCGTCACACGGTGCATGCCGCGGCGCCATGCTCATCTCGGGACTCGAGTCTGAAGCCAGTGCTGAAGCGGTCTTATATGCATCAACCCCAGTGCCACGTCTGCCGCGTAGGATGCATTTGCCCCATGAGCCTCTGGGAAAGTTTTAAGGGGACCGTTGTGCCCGGCCTGAAAGCGGCGAGGCACCTCAACACTGACTGCCTTGGCCTGGTGTTGGTTGCAGGAAGGGCCGTGGCGTGCAGGGCGGAAGCGGTCTGGGACCATTCCACCGCGAGTGCAGTGAGAGTGGAGGAGCGAAGAAGCCGCAGCTTGCTCAACTCGTCATGCACGTCCGAGAAGAAAGGAACCGGGGGGGGGGGGGCTTCTGTGAGTGCCGCACAAGCCTGCGGGACCGATCAAGTAGCCCGGGAAAGCATAGCGGACCTCCGTGCGTCAGGCTCAGGCTGAGTCATCAGCATCAGACGCCGCTGTAACGCTCTCCGATGCAGCGGTGATGTCATCCAATTCTGAAGCAAGCAAGCATGCCAGGGAGGTGGGTGGTTCGAGGGGGTTTACCCGGCGAACAGAGCCCGTCATTGTCCCCAAATTGCCTTCATCACCCGCGGCGCCTGCGTCAATCCCGTAGGAAATAGGCGAGGCACGGGGGGTGGCTGAAGTGGCTTTCTCTCATGACAAAAGAAAGTCACGACCGCAATGCTAGAATGGCCATGTTCTCGCACTGAAAAGATGAAACATTGGAGATAATCGCTCATCCTGAGCTCAGACGTAAACAAGCAAGTGTGCCGGGGAGGCAGTGGTTCAAGGGGGTTTACCCGGCAAACAGAGCCCATCATAATCCCCAAATCGCCTTTATCGCCCGCAGCACCTGCGTCAATCCTGTAGGAATGACAAAAGAAAGCCGCAACCGCAATGTTGCCATGGCTATGTTCTTGCACTGAGAACATGAACCATTCATAAAACGCTGCCTGTGTGTGGTCGCAGCCCAGGCACGCGAGGCAGCTTTTATGACCATGAGAGGTGGGGAGAAATCACCGCATCCAGAAACTACACAGCGGCGGAAATGACATCTTTATAAAGACGCGTCCTGAAAAGGACGTTCAACGCCGCTGTGTAATGCTCTTTCTGAGAAATAAACTGTTCAGAGAAATGTAACTCTTTCAATTCTCTGCGCTGTCGAAGTGCCCAGGGGCAAACTGCACTGCCGTGCAGAGAAGGAGAAAGCCGCTGAAGTGCGACGTAGATCCAACAGTAAACAGAGAGTCAGAGGAACAGAAGCAGGAATCTGGCGTGTGTGACTCGCAGCTGGCTGCATACACGACCATCGGCTCCGAAGAAAATTTCTGAATGAACGTGCATATTTCCCTCGCCTTTGTACTCGTATGTCCGGGGGCGGGGTATGCAAATACTGTTCGCCAGCTCTCATTGGCCTTTTTTCATAGATCAGAGGCATATTCGGCACTCAAGAGAGACCCCTAGTGTTGCTTCTTTGACACAACGTCGAAGTAAGCGACAGACAAGGAAACATTATTATCACCAGTGGCAACATAGTGCAGCAATGTTCTCTAAAGAATTGGCCAAGGAGGCACAATTATTAATTAATACAGATAATTTAAAATTGCCTAAATATCTGCCAATATATCAGTCTATCACCAATTCAAATATATGACAAAATATGACCAGGGATGCTTGGGACAAGAACATACTCATCTCACTATAATTTCGGCGACAGTAAGTCAATAGTTCTTCAGCTGAAATCTGTATTTTGTTTACCAAAATTTCCATTGGCTAAAGCAGGAAGTGTTGTTGAAAGCATGGGAACATGTGAGCTCCAGTTTCTGGGTGAAATGTCCACAGAGAGGTGCCAAAAATGAGTACAGTCAACAGGAATGCTTATTTTGTTAACCATCACACTAACCCAAACCCCAACCCTAAACCTAACCGTCAGTGAATAAATTTTTTATTTCTAGCTGGAAATTCACGCTCATCAATTAGCGATTACTTCCTGGTTTCCTGGGACCAGAACCCATGTCTCTGAGGCTGCTGATGCAATGCGCTATAAGTCTTGCCACAGGAAAAAGTAAACACGTATGAAAATATGCACTGGTGTCTGATGGCCCTTGTAGCAAAACATTCTGAAGGAACATGTCGCCTTCTCGTATGATCATGTTGTCAAGAGACCAGCTTGGAGTTGCAGATGTGAACACAACTAAGAAAGGCTTCTAACTCTTTTCCTTATTTACTACTTATGTTCAAAGTTCTGCAAGTAAAAGTATGTCCAGGACACAAAGCTGTGTCTATCCACTGAATTATATGGTCTCTAATCAATCTTATGACATAAACCTTGACTAGAGTTCAAAGCAGGATTGGATGGCAAAGCTTGCTGTGTCTCCTCTTTTACCTTCTATTATACTGGTGTTCCTCGGTTTGATGGAGGAAGGATGTTCATTGGTGTTGACTGGATTCAGATGAACTGAGCCAGAACCGACACTCTTAAGGGGCGGTCACACTAGGCTTTCAACATGCAAATTTTTTGATTTTGGTAAGAAAAAAACATTTTCCAAATAACAAATAATAGTATATTTAAAATAGTAGAAAATACCATCTACTCACATTCCAGAAAAAACTAAAAACACGCATCTTTGAAATATGCATCCTTGGAATTGAGCCAAGAGGTCAGCATTTGACGTTTTGATCTTCTATTGGTTAAGTGTCCTCCCATCATCCAGATTTGTTGTTCAGAGTTCACCATGCTTGAAGTTTGGTAAGCAGCGTTGTATATTTGTTCACATAAGCTTGGTCACCGATCTCCCGCATTTGAATGAGAGTAAATGGAGTGCGATGTGTGACCGCCCCTTAAGTTGGCATCCTCAACAGGATTTGAGGTGATTTCCCCATCCACAGCTAAATGCTTTATAGTGACTCCAACCCCCAGTCTGAGGGCACAACGTCCTGTATCGCAGTGCTCAAAATATTCCAATATCCAATATTCGTGTGGCAAAAAGTTTGAAAACTTATTTACGCTTGTCAAATTCGCAGTTGGTGTCATATACCTCAAACCAATCATACCCTAACTCTAGCACTATATATAACCCTGCACTTCTTTATAGACGATAAAACAAAATAGACATTAAAATGCTACATAAAACAGTTTTAGATTTTGTTATCTAAAGAAAGGATTTCACAAGTAAACTGCTCCAAAAAGAAAATGTAGATGTATAGGGTTTGGACGCTGGATGAGTGCTCCTGAGACAAGGTAGTTTTTTTACAGCAGGCAAAAACAAGGAGCACGTTGCACATTGAATCCATTGTAGAGACAGTTACCTCTGAAGGTAAACTTAAGTTGTTTTAGGTGCGGACATGACACAGGCACATCAGATCTTGTAACGTCATACCTTGGTTCCTCCTGAGATTGTGAAGTCACGATGTGATGACAGGCTCAAATCTGCAACCAGTTAAAGGTCTTAACAGTGCCATTCTGCACAATGTTATTGCCCATGAAATGCAGAAGAGAATCTCACAGATACTGCAAACTACTGATATTCAAGACATTAGAATTTACGTATATATATATATATATATATATATATATATATATATATATATATATATATATATATATATATATAAATATATTTATTTTCTAACAAATGATGAACATGAAAACTTTTCAAGTTTTCACATTAATATGTAGAGCAAGTAGTCTACTAAAGCTGTACTACCTCTTTAGAAATAGCGGCAATTCAGTTGACTATAAAGAACAGAAAAGGGAATTAAATGTTATTAAATAAAAAAATGGATTGTGTGGATCTTGTCTTTGGACACACATTACACAGAACAAGTCAAACCAATGTTTTACTCTCAACACGCAGTGAAAATATCTCACTTGTGAGTGAAATATGAAAATCTACTAGCCAGTGGCTATTCACAGAAAATACATTTGGTTATGATTTATTTGCATTTGCATTTGCATTGTAGAGTGTTGCGCATAAAGCGAAAGATCAATCTTGAGATTTGAATAATCAATACTGGGATTGTTCAAATAAAGATCCTGATTAATTGGAAAATCTATATTTTTAGTCATATATTAATGACTTGAAGAAAATTCTACTAATTTATTTTCAACAAAAATTGTTTATGAGCTTACTTACCTGTCTGTCGCTCACTTTGACGTTGTGTCGAAAAAGCGACAATAGGGGTCTCTCTTGAGCGCCGAATATGCCTCTGATCTATGAAAAAAGGCCAATGAGAAGTTGACAGACAGTAAGTGCATACCCCGCCCCCCAGACATATGGGTACAAAGGTGGGGAAATACATCTGTTTCATTCAGAAATGTTCTTCGGAGCCGATGGTCATGTATGCAGTCAGCTGCGAGTCACACATGTGTTCCTGCCTTTGTTCCTCTGATGCTTTGCCTGCTGTTGGATGTATGGCGCACTTCAGCGGATTTTCTCCTTCTCTGCACGGCAGTGCAGCTTGCCCCTGGGTGCTTCGACAGCGCAGAAAGCTAAAAGAGTTTATTGAAAGAGTGATTTTCTCTATAAAAGAGCATTTTCTTCTAAAAGAGCATTTACACAGTGGCGTTGAACGTCCTTTTCAGGACCCGTCTTTATAAAGATGCCATTCCGCCCCTGTGTAGTTCCAAGATGCGGTAGAGTGCTCTCCGCTTCAGACGGCAACAGCCGTTGTCTCGTGTGTCTGGGCAGTGATCACATCGATGCAGCGTTTTTGGATGGTTCATGTTCTCACTGCGAGAGCATGACCATGGCAATGTTGTGGTCATGGCTCGCTTTCAATAGAAAGCTCGCCCCTCCAGCCACCCCCCGTATTGCTCCTTCTTCCCACGGGATTGAGGACGATGCAGCTGGCGATGGAGGCGATCTGGGGACGGCAGTGGGTGCAGCTCCGCCGGGTATGCCCCCTCGAACCACCTGCCCCCCCAGCACGCTCGTTGACTCCCGTCTGTGCTCGAGGCAACGGCGGCTCGCCTCATGGACAGCCCGCTTATCCTCTAGAGCTCAAGATGGATGAGCTCGCCGCTGCATTGGAGAGCGCGGAGTCTGATGCAGATGACTCCCCTGGGCTGCCGCCTTCGGGCCAGCATGCCCAGGCTGAGGCTGACGTGCAGATGACCGACATGCTTTCCCAGGACGCCGCCAGTGTGGGGCTGGACTGGAACCCTCCGTCCTCCCCACAGCCATCACGGTTGGATGACTGGTTCTTGGAGTCTGTGCACCGCTCACAGCCTCGCCTCCCCCCGGTCCCGTTTTTCCCGGAAGTGCATGATGAGCTGACATCTTTGTGGAGGGCACGCCTCTCCATTCGTCACAAAGCCACTCGCTAACCTCGACAGCGGAGCGGCCCATGGGTACACAGCGATTCCCCAGGTGGACAGGGCTGTTGCGCTCCACCTGTGCTCCGGAAACCCTACCACCTGGTGGGGTCGGCATGTGCTCCCCTCCAAGGCCTGTAGGACGACGTCTTCATTGACCGCCAAAGCCTACAATGCTGCCGGACATGCCGCTTCCACCCTGCACCCCATGGCCCTCCTGCAAGTCCACCAAGCCACTTAAAGATATCCACGGGGATAGCCTTCATCCCGATGTGTTACAGTAACTGTGCTCAGCGACCGTCCTCGCCCTCAGTGCCACGAAGGTCACAGCGCAGTCACTTGGGCAGGCGATGGCCACGTTCATGGTCCAGGAACGTCATCTGTGGCTGAACTTGGTCGAGATGTGTGAGACCGACAAAGCTCGCTTTCTCAACACCGAGGAATTCGCCCAGCAGTTCTCTGCGGTGAAGAAGCAGATGGAGGCCATTTCACACATCCTGCCCCGCTGCAAGCCTGCCGCCATGGACCATGCCCCATCTGCTCGCCGAGGGCATCCTCCTGTGGCTAAGAAACACCCTGCTCCACCTCAACCCGGGCCCAGCTCTCAGCCGCAGCGTCGAGCACACCGCAGGAAGCGGACGCCCCCCGTCTCACTGATCCCCTCAAGGACCCGGAAGGCTCCCAGACGCTCCTGAGACGCTCGACCCAGAGGCCAAGACGTTAGGTCCGGAGCTGGTAAGCAGACAACTCCGTCCCCTGGTGGAGGGCCGGGAGAAGAATCTTTTGTTGAATTTATTTCATATGCCACCCCCCCATACGGGGCTGCGTTACCCACATTCTCAATAACAGAGCTATTTCCTTGTCTCTGTGTCACCTGGCCCACAAATGCCATTCTCACGGCACTCTGATGCCAGATCTTTCCAGCATGCTGGACGCAGACCCCCCGCCTTCATCCCCACGACTGTTCCCCGGCCGGCCGGTCCTGACGAGTCTAGAGGACGCCTACATCGGACCTCCTCCTCAGTCACTAACCCGCCTCCTGCTGGGTGTGCGGAGCAAGGTAAGTGCTTCAAGTCTTTTCTCAGCACAAAAGCCTCTGGACGCGTCTTTGCCTCCCGACGCCATAATACCTGCTCTGCCCCGCTGCTCTGCTCCGCTGGGTACGTCAAAAATAACCATCCCCTTGGTGCCCCTAGCACGGAGTTTGGATGCGTGACTTTCACTTCCCAACCCGTCACGCTGGCTGGCCCGGACCACCCGAGTCTCTACAGCCCTTACTTCATTGTACCCAAAAAAGGCTGCGGCTTACGACTGATCTTGGACTTGCAAGTTCTCAACCGGGCTCTGTTCCTGTTCAGAATACTCACGAAAAACATATCTTAACTTGTGTCTTGGACTTGTGAGTTCTCAACCGGGCTCTGTTCCTGTTCAGAATACTCACGAAAAACATATCTTAACTTGTGTCCGGCATCTAGATTGGTCCGCAGCGGCAGACCTGAAGGACGCGTACCTTCACGTCTTAATTCTGCCTTGACACCGACCCTTCCTAGGCCTTGTGTTTGATGGCCAGGCGTATCAGTACAAAGCCCCCCCCCCCCCTTCGCCACATCTCTGTCCCCTCGCGGCTTCACGAAAGTTGCAAAGGCTGCCCTTGCCTCGCTCCGAGAAGCCGGCGTTCACATACTCAATTACCTCGATGACTGGCCCATCCTGGCCCACTCCCAAGAGTTACTATGCACTCACAGAGACTACGCGCTCAGGCACCTCAGGCGTTTGGGGCTTCAGGTCTACCGAGAAAAGAGCTAGCTCACCCTGGTTCAGAGCATCTCTCTTCTCGGCATGGAGTCAGACTCATTCTCAATATCAGCACGCCTCATCAACGAGCGTGCACAGTCAGTGCTAAAATGCCTCCCCATCTTCAGACCGGGCACGGCGTTCTCTTTAAAACCTTTTCAGAAGCTCCTGGGGCATATGACATCCTCCGCGGCGGCTGCACCACTGGGGTTGATGCATATGAGCACTGGCCCCAGACTCGAGTCATGAGACAAGGCACATGGCATGGTGCCGCGGCACGCACTGTTTGACCATCACCCCCGCCTGCCGCTAAATGTCAAAACCCTGGACAGACCTCTGCCTTCTGTGGACAAGAGTCCCCTCGCAGCAGGTGTCCCGACGCGTCCTGGCCACGACCGACACCACCAAATTGGGCACGCAGCCATGGGCCGTTGGAAAGGGGCCCCGCTGCGCTGGCACATCAATGGCCTAGAGTTGCTGAGTGTTTTCTCTGTGCTGTGGGAGTGTCTCCCGTTAGTTCGAGACAAATGTGTCCTAGTCTGGTCAGACAGCACCACCGCGACAGTGTACATAAATCGCCAAGGCAGCGTACACTCCCACCACGTCACTACTCGCCCATCATCTCCTCAAGTCGCTGCGCGCCACTCACATCCCCAGCAACCTCAATGTGGTAGCAGACGTGCTGTCTTGACAACGCTTGCCCAGTGGAGAGTGGAGGCTTCACCCCCAGTCGATCCAGCTGATTTGGGAATGGTTCGGCAAGGCCCAGGTAGACCTGTTTGCCTCCCGAGAGACCTCCCACTGCACGTTCTGGTATGCCCAAACAGAGGCTCCCCTCGGTGCAGACGTACTGGCACACAGCTGGCTTGCGGGGCTGCACAAGTACGCATTTCCCCCCAGTGAGCCTTCTTGTACAGGTGCTGTGCAAGGTCAGGGAGGACGAGGAACAAGTAACCCTAGTGGCTCCCTATTGGCCCACCAGGGCCTGGTTCTCGGACCTCATACCCCTCGCAACAGCCCCTCCCTGGCAAATTCCCCTGAGGAAAGACCTTCTTTCTCAGGGACGGGGCACGCTCTGGTATCCGCACCCAGACCTTTGGAACCTCCACGTCTGGCCCCTGGATGGAACGTGGAAGATCTAGCTGGTCTACCACCTGCCATCATAGCCACGATCAACCAAGCCAGAGCCCCTTCTACCAGGCAACTTTACACCCCGAAGTGGCGCTTGTTCACAAATTGGTGTTCTTTCCGGGCTGACACACAGACGTGCGTAGTTAGGTCAGTGCTCTTATTTCCGCAGGAGAGTCTGGAGGGGAGGCTGTCCCCTTCCACCCTGAAGGTGTATGTCGCCGCTATTGCGGCCCACCACAACGCAGTAGACAGCAAGTCTTTGGGTAAGCACGACTTAATCAACAGGTTCAAGAGGCACAATGGTTAAAGTTGTACCAATCAAGAGGCGCCTGGAGGTTGAACCCCTCCCGGCCAAGCCTGTTCCCCTCCTGGGATCTCTCAGTGGTCCTCGCGGGCCTTCAGAGACCCCCTTTTCGAGCCGCTAGAATCAGTTGGACTCAGGGCCCTCTCTTTAAAGACGGCCCTGCTGATTGTGCTTGCCTCCATCAATAGGGTCGGGGACCTGCAAGCGTTCTCTGTTAGCGACACTTGCCTGGAGTTCGGTCCGGCAGACACATATGTGATCCTAAGACCGCGACCGGGCTACGTGCCCAGGTTCCTACTACGCAATTTAGAGACCAGGTAGTGAACCTGCAAGCGAAGCTGCCCTGGGAGGAGGCAGGCCCAGCCCTTTCATTGCTGTGTCCGGTACGTGCTTTGCGTACCTACTTGGACCGCACGCAGAGCTCTAGATGTTCTGAGCAGCTCTTTGTCTGCCTTGGTGGAACACTGTCTCCAAACAGAGGCCTTCCCTCTGGGTAGTTAACACCAGTACATTGGCTTATCACACCCAGGCCATGCCCCTCCCCTTATGGGTCCGAGCACAATCAACAAGGAGTGTTGCGTCCTCACAGGCACTGGCCAGATGCATCTCCCTGGCATACATATGCAGAGCAGCGGGTTGGGCAACACCTAACACCCATGCGAGATCTTACAATCTCAGGGTAGAGTCAGTTTCGTCCCGTGTTTTCTCAGGTCAGAGCCGGTAGAACTCGGTAATATGCTGATGGATTGATCGAGTGGACCGCTTGCACCTAGCGCCCTTTCCCTCAGCCGAGGTGAAATCGTGCACTTTCTCTCCCAGGAGATCCCACCCACCTGGGTCTCTGGATGATTCCTCCCTAGGCCTGTGGGTCCGCAGTTCAGTGGAGGAACTCGCTGACCCAATCCACTGCGGGCACTTAATCTACCCTGTACTGGAATAGGTGCTCCACAGGTCAGGACTCCTACGTGGACTCCCCCTGTGTGTATCGTCCGCAGTACAGTCCCCTTATGAAGTGGACCTCTGGCAGTTCCAGCTACCCTCCGGTCGCCGTGTTGTAGCAACTCCCCCCTCCTTGAGGCTGGATCTACCACTGCGCCATGTTTCAGATGCCGCCTAAAAACCCATGTGATGTATTCACTACCTTTACCTCCCCATTTCGGGCAGGTGTGGCCTCCACAGGGTCTTTCCCCCCTGAAAGAATAGGAAACTGGGTCAGACCCCCCTTCCCTCGATGCGTGTAATGGCCCCGGCCGTTCTTGCTCTATGCGAAGAAACATAGAGAGAAAAGAGGCCCAGCCAGGCTTGGCCCATTCCCAGGTTGGCAAGCGTCACCTTGTTCCCCTGTCTAGGGTAACCAGAAGGATTCCGACTACTTTTTTGGGGGCATTGGGGAAGGGTATGTGCAGTCTGACACAGCTGTTCGCCTTTGCACGTAAAATACCTGCCCGCTCCTGTGTCAGCAGTAAACGTACACGGCTCAGTGCATGGCGTGATTTAAATTGGACCCCTAGTGTCGCTTCTTCGACACAACGTTGAAGTGAGCGACAGACAGGGAACATCTAGGTTATGTATGTAACCTCCGTTCCCTGATGGAGGGAACGAGACGTTGTGTCCTCCTGGCCACGTCGCTGAGCCGAGCCACTGTTGTGAATGAAACAGACGTATTTCCCCACCTTTGTACCCATATGTCCGGGGGCGGTTTATGCAAATAATGTCTGCCAACTTCTCATTGCCCTTTTTTCATAGATCAGAGGCATATTCGGTGCTCAAGAGAGACCCAGTGCATGGCGTGATTTAAATTGGACCCCTAGTGTCGCTTCTTCGACACAACGTCTCGTTCCCTCCATCAGGGAACAGAGGTTACATACGTAACCTAGACGTTTTCCCTCTTGCATTACAGCTGAGACATCATGATGAATTTAATCTTCAAGAAAACATGCAGTACAAGCACATGTGACTTTGCAAAAGATAAATTATGACTGACAGAACCCAACCTCACCACTAGGGGCACTGCATTTTCCAGTGGTACCCCCTGCTGCACATCTAAAGCAACTTCCTCATTGTCCTCTTACTACCAGTGCCTTTCTCTGACTAAATCCTAAAAGATTGCCTGGATTGTTGTTTAATTTGATCTTAACTTGTTAAAGTTGCTCCCTTGGTATTACACTGGGATATGCCAAATGCCTGATGTCATGTTAACAACACCCAGTAGCATGATATCACCCTTATCGATGCCAAGCACACTATAAATATTGCATTTTATTTATTGAAATCTCTAATGTGCCCCATTTCCTGTAATGGCTAATCCCTGAGCACCACAATAAATATGGTGTAAAAATAGACCTACATTCCATTTATATTCAGGGAGTTTTTAGGACATGGAGCAGGCAGACATTTGCAACTTATTTCCCTTCATTTTATCATTTTTGTTTTGTAGGTTTTGTGCTAAAATCCTTGTCATATACACACTACCGGTCAAAAGATTTGAAACACTTGACTGAAATGTTTCTCTTGATCTTAAAAATCTTTTGATCTGAAGGCGTATGCTTAAATGTATGAAATTAGTTTTGTAGAAAAAATATAAATATAATATAATGCCACCATATTAATTTGGACTCAAAATTAATTATTAATTTATTTTAAAATGTTTCTTTTTTTAAATTGATGACTTGGACCAAATAATTAAGAAAAGTAGCCAATAAGTGCCCAACATAGATGGGAACTCCTTTAATTCTGATTAAAAAGCATCCCATGTCAAGAGTACATGTCTGCATATTTTAGGCAAAGGGTGACAACTTTGAAGATGCTAAAATATAACAGTTTTGTATGTTATAATTTGTTATAATAAAGAATTATGAGTTATGAATAATTATGAATTAATGAGTGTTTCATTTTGACCGGTAGTGTATATATGTAAACATTTGGAAGCATGCAATAAATGGGACAAGCTCAAGCTAATGTTAATTAGGAGCATGTCAAACTCACATTCGGAGACGTCAACACTGGCTTTTAATTTCTAATCAAATTACCTAATGGTGAGCTTTTTTTGCGACCAGGGCCTGAACTTTTATGAGTTGTGTGCGGTAGAGGCCATGTTTATGGCTCCGCAGGCTAATGCTTGCCCTGCACAGTTTTAAAGGGAGCACCTGTGCCACATAAATCTGTAACAAACTCCCCAACCAGTATGTTACATTTCTAATAAGCGACAGAGAGCGAGAGAAAGGGAGAAAGGGGCGATGTGAAAAAGAATGGCTACTGTATGTAGCTGTAATAAAAGCCAGCTGTGGTTTAGCCATGTTAGGGTCGCTCTGAGAGAGAGAGAGAGTGTGTGTATGCACATTTGCAGTGAGATTTGTACCAGGGAAGGTAAGCTGGCAGGCACATCATAAATCCTGCTCATTTCAGGTTCACTCAAAATGTTCAGCGGAGGACCTTCATCGCACTAAGCAAATTGCCTGTGATTACAGAACAAAAAATTGCCCCCCTTCTCTGTTTGCACTCAGGTGTGGTAGGGGGCACATATGTGCACAAAAACTCCATTGTCTTGTGGTAGAGAGTTCACCAGGCTCACAACACCTGCAGCTGGACATAATATTTCCAGCAATACATCCTGACTTATGATTTATTCCCACAATACACTTTAATAGAAGGATGAGGTAGCCAAAATGTAGGTAATGCATGTGAAACCTATACATAGTTTTAGTCTGCCTTCCCAAACCACTTGGCTAGGTTTCTACATTCTTAAAAATAAAGGTTCTTCAATGGTTCTTTGTAGCACCTTATATTGAACAAAGAAACCCCTGGTCAAGAATTGGGTTTCACTCTATAGGTTTCTAGGTTTGGCTATATGGTTGTTTGGAGGTTAAAAGAGTTATTGATATCACCAGCTTTATGTGTCCACAAAGTTATGGAAAACTTGAAAATATTAAAACATTCTGATTTCCAGGCCTTGAGAAGTCAAATGAATTATTCTAGCTATTTCCAGCTCTAAAATGAGTTATTTTGAGCTCTAATAATGGATCATTATCTTACCACTCTTGCCGCTCTTCATTGACTTGAATAATTATTTCATATCATTGAACATAAGCCTATAATTGGCCTACTGTCCACAGCAATCCATTTTGCAATTTAATCCGTCAATCTCTCCAAAGTAGATTTATTATACAGGCTTTTCTATGGACCTTCTATGTACATGTGCCCCAGATGGATGCTTTTGGAGAGTCTCGTTTTGGTTGCTTTGCATCATAACAAAGCATTGTAAGTTTAACATAGTTTGAAACTTCTCGAGATCCCTGCATTCAGATTTGTGCTCCATCCAGCTGTGTTTGAATGCAACAACACATCCTCATCTTTTGCTTCTGCTATTGGTAAGTGTGGAAAACTCTGCTGAAGTGATTATGCACCAGTCAAAGTCCAAAATGCTGCATACCAAACTTTTGCTCTTGTGGCTATCATAGCACACGTCCTGAAGCATGTGCGATTGCATAAATGCCTGAAAAAGAAGTGGAGAAAACATTCCTGTCCAAACAATCACTCTGAGCACTACATCACATTTATTAAGCCCCTTAAATCAGTCGGCCTCCAGCCCAACTATATGGAAGGGACCGCCCAAAAGTAATACTCCATCTTTCTCAATTTTATGTCTGTAGTCTTACATTTATCTCTCAACAATTGCACCTTTCCTACATTAACAAAACAAATGACATTTCGAAGTATTAAAAGATAAATTATTACTATCAGAATTAAACAAACCAGGAGTTGAACTATTACAAAAAATGTGCATTTAAATAAGTGCAATTAATTATATAAAGCATAATGCATAAAAAAATGAACACAAATAATCATGCCTTCTGACCCGTAAATTCCGAAAGTACACATTTTTCAACCCGATCACACGAAAATTTGTCATAATAGTACGAAGTGTCAAAATTGTACCAATTCAATTAAATTGTACACCCACCAACGAGAGTCACATATTATTTACAAATGAAGTTGCATGAATTGGTACGAATTTTCATGAGACTATGTTGGTATTTTCATAGTATTGGAGGAATTCAAGTTTGAAATACATGTAACTTCTTTTCATGAGCCACGTCAGCAGCATGGGCCTGGCCACAAGGGTGGCATGGGGTGGCAGCTGCCACCCTAAATAGAAGCTTTGCCACCCCAACTTTAACCATTAAAATATCACTAGTCATATACTGATGTATTCCTACATCTCACAATATTTAGAGTTCAAAAACATCTCCTTTAATGTTGTTACCCAAACGAGATGCTGGCAGAGTCTGACACAACTCCACATATTTAAAAAGTTGGAAAACCTTCAGTCCTAGTAGCTGAGGACTACAAAGTTACATAATGGAAAGGGACAAAGAAGAAAATGAAATATGGCAAATTCTGAAGGTACAATCAACTATAATCAGGGTCCGAAATGAACACCCACCAAGCGCCAAATTTTCTATTTGGCTGGTGAATTTTGCGGTCTCATATGCCACTCTGGCAGGCGCTTTTTTATCAGTTTGTGTCAGCTTGTGAAAAAATGTAACATGTTCCAGTTGTGTCATCAAGGGGGCTCTGTAGGTTCAGTCAGTAAGGTTGCAGGTCTTTACATGGAACGGCTCTCATTAGCTAGTCCCGCTGCTTATCGAAAGTCTCAGTTAGCAGTAGGGATACTGCGCTCATCTACTTGTACTCTTGACCGTAAAAATGCTCCAATACAGAATGACATACGAATGCCATTCAGTGCACAAATTAAAATCACGCTATCTCGTAGTTTGATTATTAAACGGCAAAGACTGAGATTTAATGAGATAAATGTATAGATAGTTTGCATATACAGTGAGCTCTTTCAATTAGGGATGGCGATACCATTTTTTTTTTACATTTATGAGCCTAAACAGAAAATTATTAGACTTCTGTTTTGTTTAACCTTACAAAAATTTACCATGGATTCACTACAGTAACTATAGTTTAACCATTGGATTTAGTTACCACACAATTAACCACGGTTACTACTACAATACTACTGTAGTAAAACCACTGAAAAGGCAATCTATCTGGCAATGAAATATTTCCAAAATAATAAATCAATACAATTATTTAAAACAGCAGTTCACTTTTAAACATGTTTTCAGTATTGTTTATTTGTCTCTCATGTCTGTTATATTCACTTGTAAAATGTCAACAAATCAACAAGAGCGGAATGCGGTGGAGGTACAGAAAGAAGCTTTATCATTGATCAAATCAGTTTGACTCAAAAAGATTTTAAATCACATCTGAAAGCTATAATCCTTGAATGTGATTTCTTGTAGGCTCAATGAATCTTAATCTTTAGTATGATATGAAGATCTTACTGTAATATAATCGTGTCATTGCTTTTAGACCACTTCACAAATCAGATGATCTACATATGGAAAATAGTAATTTGACTATTTATTAAGCGCATTTGAACTGAACTGGGAGCAGTTTACACTCACTGCCTCAAATTTACAATACCTCTAGTGTAGAGTCCCATTAAGTCCCATCTATCTATACTTCAGTGGTGTGTTGACACCCCTTATTTTGCTCTTGCCCCCCGCCCCTTTGCCACCCTGTGTATAAAGTCCTGGACATGCCCCTGGTCAGCAGGGGGCAGTCAGCGTGCCACAACAAACCTAACAAGCAGCGCAGCGAAAGAATTAGAGCCACTCACACAGAATGCTTCCTCAACTGCTGGACGATGCACACGAATTGAGGGTTCAGGGTTGTAATGTAATTATTTAATTCATGTAATCAGGGTTGGGGAGTAACAGGATTACAAATATAAAAAACAAAATATAAGTAACTGTATTCCACTACACTTGTAACAAATAATTGGAAATTAGAATACAGTTACATTCAAAAAGTATTTTGATTACTGATGAGATTACTTTGTATTTTATTGTCATTTGTTTCATTTAATATTTAGTTCTTTCAGATGGGAAACATTTATACATATAAATGATGTGATATAAAGTGCATTTGAATAGCAGTGAAACACTTTATGATGTGTGACATTCATACGAGCAGACGGAGAAGTACGTTTGAAGTAAGTTTGGAGCAGAAGAAATAGAAATAAACCTTGTGTAAATTGTTAGCTTTATGCTAAGCTAAAATGCTATTTCTAGCCATTTTACATGCACATACACAATCATATTTTTTATCATGAAAATTCACATTAGTTCATAATAAATTTTTTTCTAGTAAGATCTTTGATATTAGAGCAAAAATCATATTCTTGATAATAATTTTTGTATTCTTTTCCTGTAAAAATATCTAAAAATCCTTAAAACAAGATCAGTTTGTTTTATCTTGTTTTAGAAACAACACTGCGTAATATATATATGTTTTTCAGAGAATGTATTTTTAACATGTATTTTGTGAGTTTTTATTATCAAAACAAGAGACAAAAATCTACCAGTGCTGAAGAAGTATTCCAAAGTATTTAGAATGCGTTATTGATCTTGAGTAATCTAACGGAATACATTACAAATGACATTTTTACATCATGCATTCTGTAATCTGTAGTGGAATACATTTCAAAAGCAACCCTCCCAACCCTGCATGTAATTCATTGAATTAGACATTTTTATGTAATGGCAGCTCTACTTAAAATTATTCACTAAGTACAACAAGGAAGTTGTTTTGACGGAGCTGCTGAAAGTGTAGACTAAAACACAAAACATTTAAACCTGTTATGACTGATTACAAGAGACACAAGAACCAATTTGATTTCAATGGATTTTTAGGTTTTAGGATTTTTAGATTTTCACAAAGATTCCATGAAAAAAACGGCAAGAGGAGGAGTTACCCTGCCCGGAGGAAGCCCGGGGCCCCCGTCTGGAGCCAGACCCAGATGGAGGGCTCGTTGGCGAGCGCCTGGTGGCCGGGCTTGTCACGGAGCCCGGTCGGGCACAGCCCGAAGAAGTAACGTGACACCCCCCTCTACATCCCTTGGGCCCACCACCCATTGGAGAAACCACAGGAGTCAGGTGCGCTGCCATATGGGTGGCAGTGAAGGCCGTGGGTCTCGACGGACCAGATCCGGGCAGCAAAGGCTAGTTCTAGGGACGTGGAACATTACCTCACTGGGGGGGAAGGAGCCGGAACTGGTGAGAGAGGTGGAGCGTTACCAGTTGGATCTGGTGGGGCTTACTTCGACACACAGTTGTGGCTCTGGATCCGTACTCCTGGATAGGGGATGGACTCTATTCTTCTCTGGAGTTTCCCATGGTGTGAGGCGACGGGCGGGGGTGGGGATACTCACAAGTCCCCGGCTGAGTGCCGCTATGTTGGAGTTTACCCCGGTGGACGAGAGGGTCGCCTCCCTTCGCCTACGGGTTGTGGGGGGGAAAACTCTGACTGTTGTCTGTGCATATGCACCGAACAGCAGTACAGAGTATTCAGCCTTCTTGGAGACCCTGAATGGAGTCCTGAATAGGGCCCCAGTAGGGGACTCCATAGTGATGCTGGGTGACTTCAAGGCGCACGTGGGAGATGACAGGGACACCTGGAAAGGCGTGATTGGGAGGAACGGCCTCCCCGATCTGAACACGAGTGGATGTTTGTTATTGGACTTCTGTGCTAGTCATGGATTATCTATAACAAACACCATGTTTGAACATAAGGATGCTCATAAGTGTACGTGGTACCAGAGCACCCTAGGCCGAAGATCGATGATCGATTTTGTAATCGTGTCATCAGATCTGAGGCCATATGTTTTGGACACTCGGGTGAAGAGAGGGGCAGAGCTGTCAACTGATCACCATCTGGTGGTGAGTTGGATCAGGGGGTGGGGAAAGACTCTGGACAGACCTGGGAAGCCCAAGCGAGTAGTGCGGGTGAACTGGGAACGTTTGGAGGAGGTCCCTGTCCGCGAGATCTTCAACTCACACCTCCGGCGGAGTTTTTCAGGCATCCCTGCGGAGGTTGGGGACATTGAACCGGAGTGGGCAATGTTCAAAGCTTCCGTTGCCGAAGCCGCGGTGGAGAGCTGCGGCCTCAAGGTTTTAGGTGCCTCAAGGGGTGGTAACCCTCGAACACCGTGGTGGACACTGGTGGTCAGGGAAGCTGTCCGACTGAAGAAAGAGGCCTTCCGGGATTTGTTGTCCCGGAGGTCTCCGGAGGCAGTTGCAAGGTACCGACAGGCCCGAAGGGCTGCGGCCTCAGCCGTGAGGGAGGCAAAGCAGTGGGTGTGGGAAAAGTTCGGAGAAGCCATGGAGAAGGACTTTCGGTCCACACCAAAGTGCTTCTGGAAAACCGTCCGCCACCTTAGGAGGGGAAAACGGGGAACCATCCAAGCTGTATACAGCAAAGATGGGATGCTGTTGACCTCAACCGAGGAGGTTATTGGGCGGTGGAAGGAACACTTTGAAGAACTCCTAAATCCCTACTCTATCCCTATGCTAGAGGCAGAGCCGGAGGCTGATGGGGGATCAGATTCTATTTCCCTGGGGGAGGTCACTGAGGTAGTCAAATAACTCTGCAGTGGCAAAGCCCCGGGGATTGATGAGATCCGACCAGAAATGCTGAAAGCTTTGGATGTGGAGGGGGTGTCATGGATGACACGCCTCTTCAACATCGCGTGGAAATTTGGGACAGTGCCTAAGGAGTGGCAGAACGGGGTGTTGGTTCCTCTCTTCAAAAAGGGGGACCAGAGAGTGTGTGCCAACTACAGGGGTATCACACTTCTCAGCCTCCCTGGTAAAGTTTACTCCAAGGTGCTGGAGAGGAGGGTGCGGCCGATTGTCGAACCTCAGATTGAAGAGGAACAATGCGGGTTCCGTCCTGGCCGTGGAACGACGGACCAGATCTTTACTCTCGCAAGGATTCTGGAGGGGGCCTGGGAGTATGCCCATCCGGTCTACATGTGTTTTGTGGATCTGGAGAAGGCGTATGACTGGGTCCCCCGGGAGAGACTGTGGGAGGTGCTTCGGGAGTATGGGGTGGGGGGGTCCCTTCTTAGGGCGATCCAATCCCTGTACGTCCGAAGCGAGAGCTGTGTCCGGGTCCTCGGCACGAAGTCGAGCTCGTTCTATGTGGGGGTTGGTCTCCGCCAAGGCTGCGCTTTGTCACCAATCCTGTTTGTGGTATTCATGGACAGGATATCGAGACGTAGTCGGGGTGGGGAAGGTATGCGGTTCGGTGAGCTGGGGATCTCATCTCTACTTTTTGCAGATGATGTGGTCTTCATGTCATCATCGGTCCGTGACCTTCAGCTCTCACTGGACCGCTTGGCAGTCGAGTGTGAAGCGGCTGGGATGAGGATTAGCACCTCTAAATCTGAGGCCATGGTTCTCAGCAGGAAACCGATGGAGTGCGTACTCCGGGTGGGGAAGGAGGTATTGCACCAAGTGAAGGAGTTCAAGTACCTCGGGGTCTTGTTCACGAGTGAGGGGACAATGGAGCGGGAGGTTGGCCGGAGAATCGGGGCAGCGGGGGCGGTATTGCATTCGCTCTATCGCACCGTTGTCATGAAAAGAGAGCTGAGCCGGAAGGCAAAGCTCTCGATCTACCGGTCAATTTTTGTTCCTACCCTCACCTATGGTCATGAAGGTTGGGTCATGACCGAAAGAACTAGGTCGCGAGTACAAGCGGCCGAAATGGGCTTCCTCAGAAGGGTGGCGGGCTTCTCCCTTAGAGATAGGGTGAGGAGCTCAGTCATCCGCGAGGAGCTCGGAGTAGAGCCGCTGCTCCTTTGCGTGGAAAGGAGTCAGTTGAGGTGGTTTGGGCATCTGGTAAGGATGCCCCCTGGGCGCCTCCCTAGGGAGGTGTTTCAGGCACGTCCAGCTGGGAGGAGGCCTCGGGGAAGACCCAGGACTAGGTGGAGAGATTACATCTCCACACTGGCCTGGGAACGCCTCGGGGTCCCCCAGTCAGAGCTGGTTAATGTGGCTCAGGATAGGGAAGTTTGGGGCCCCCTGCTGGAGCTGCTGCCCCCGCGACCCGACTTCGGATAAGCGGTTGAAGATGGATGGATGGATGGATGGATTTTTAGGTGAAAAATTACTCATATTGGATGTTTTTCCTCAAAGATATCATAAGCTTTTAAAAGGCTTGGAATATAGCGCACAAGTCACATTAACTACTTTTAAACTACTTCATGGTGCTCTTTTGTCACTTTTGGAGCTTGACAGGCCCAGTAACCATTTCACTTTCAAGGAAAAGCAACTTGGATAATTCTTCAAAATATCCCCATTTGTGTTCCACAGAAGCAAGAAAGTCATGCAGGTTAGGAATGAAATGAGAGTAAAGGACGCCAGAATTTTCTTTTTTGGCTAAATTGTTCCTATAAGTATTGACATGTCAGGTTCAAGGGGATTTACTTCAAGGCCGGTTTGTGGGGCCCCAGGCGAAATCATGAAAATGCCCCCCCTGGTGTGAAAATTGTCATAACTTTAAAACAACCATAGAACCACTGCAAAACATGATGAGCAGATTTATTTATTTATTTTTGATAAAAAAAAGCACTAAAAAAGTAAGCTGTATACTGTTCAGCTCAATAGATGCCAAATAACATGTTCCAATAGCTTTTTCCCAACTTGAAAATGTTAGGTTAAAATGTACATACATGCATATGGGAATATTTTTAGATTTAAGATGTTGTGAGAAGTCAACATTTTATTGCCTTATTTTGATTGCCTTTTTCTAGAAGTACAAATAAACCAATGTCTCAATTAATATGAGTTCATGGAAACTGCAAGTATGATAATTACTGGGTAGCATTTTACTTTAAGGTTTGCATTAGGTATCATTAACAATGTATAGTACAATTTTCCAGCATTTATTAATCTATGCTAATCTTCATTTATAAAAATACAATTGTTTATTATAATACTGTTATAAGAATCCACACTCCAGTTCCCAGCAATGCTTTGCATTATGAATAAATTATGCAGATTAGTGTGAACTTCTTAGCCTTACTTCTTGCCATTTTAGATACACTGCTGTTATTTTATTTGTTGTAACTTTCAGTTATTTGTCTTTTTGTGAGTATTCAGAGCTCATTTTATACTTGATATGTTGTTTTTAGTTTTCAACATCAATGTCATTTGTACGTTAAATAATCAGGTTCACCCATGTTGCCCAGTCTATTGACTATGTGCGCAATAATAAACAATGGGCTGCGGATAATAATAATTAAAAAAAAATCTAATTTTCTTAATCTTATACATTTTTTAATTTACTTTGCATGTGTTCGCGGGGCCCTCAGGCATGTTGCCTGTAGGATGAGCCGACCCTGATTTACTTGATCATCAGCTTTATTATGGAGCAGCTGATATTGATCAGCTTGGCCATATTACGAGCAGAGGTTTATTTGACGACATAAATGTTTTACATGTAAAAATGAATGTCAGCATGTAGCAGTAACACATGCCAACATCACTGCACTCTAATACAATGCACATGCTACAACTACAGCGCAGAAATGAGGATTGACAAGCTTGTAACTCCAAACAGCTCTTCAATTAAAAACTAATACATATTACTTAAATACAGCCCGTCGTAAAGCAGAGTGAAAAACCATGAGTACATACTGTTCGTTTTAACACTCGATTCACACACGTTTTGCAATTAGTGCAGACTGCCTCAAAATCCTTTATCTCCCTGAACCATTTGAAAACAAGGCAAAAACTTTAGACTGACAGTGGGCTGTTTATTATTGCAATTATCTAACATGGCCTGCTTTCACCATAAACACGAGTGCACCTGTTGGTAGCCGGTGTCTTTGAACGCTCTACAAATGCAAACCAGACCTCGAAAAGACAAAAAAGAGCGTGTGGTGGGAACTCAACGCTTGTGGCTAAACGGGTGGCGTTCACCTCTGTCAGGCTGCAGGGTCGGGGTTATGCGCTGAGGTTAGGGTAAGGGTGATGGTGATTTGGGGCGTAGAGAACTTCTCAGCCGGGCAAGAGTTCAGCCCCATCACGGCGGGCCAATCTGTTCCAGACAAGTTAAATGACACATTATTGGATCCAGACTTGACACGGGCGCTGTGTATATTACATTGCCAGACACCAAGCCCACTTCAGCTCATTACCTCCGCCCACTGGGAGGAGAGCACAAGTGACGGATCGAGGGAAAGAAAGGGTCTCTTTTAGCCTTGTCTTCTCCATGCCTCTCTCTCTCTCTTTGCCGGGAAACAGTCAAAATATTCCCGAGGCAGGTCTCTCGTGGAACGTTTTTTTATTGGAACACCCAAGATGTTCCTGGCCTGGAGGGATTTCTTCATAAAGATATTAGAAGCACAAGACAGGGTTCCTGTCCTCCTCTTCCTCCTCCTTTTCAACCGTCCCTCCCTGGGAAGATGAAAAGGAGGCAGGCAAACAGAGGGGATGGGTTGACCAGGGCAGGGCAGCGATGTTAACTCTTTTCATTTCTGATTCTCTTTCATTCCATAAGGTTAGCTTCATCCCAGGGCGACTTTCAAACACAAGGAGCAATGACAAAATGGCGTTATCAGGGCTTGATTTTTTTATGTTCAATGAAATATAAATGGACCAAGGCAAAGCAAATAAAGACCTTTATTTGCAAACTTAAAAGGCTTCATTATATAGATAACCAATTTGATTTGTTTTGGTAGCAATAGAGCTAGCGATTATAGTGATCACATTGCATTTAGATAGTTAGTGTCTCCACTAAGCACAAAACTTGCAAAGCAATAATCACTTTTAATATTGCTCATACTTTTGTTTAGTGATTTGAACATTCCCTTAACTTGCTATACAAATCTCAGTGTGTAACTCTTACCATACCGTTTGTACTTCAGACATGAATGACACTTCAAATTGTGTAGCTTTGTAAAGAGAGGTGATTTTAACTGGCAGATGATGAAACAGGTGTGGAAAAAAATCTTTTCCATTAAATTCAAATTTTCCATGAAATTTTCATAAATTTTATACATTGAAGGAGAGACTCAAGCCGCATCTAAAGACCATAATATCATAGAAACTTGTGGATGGGCTCAAAAGCACTATAGAAACTTAATATGCCCTGACAACCATCCACAACACCCTAGCAACCACCCAGAATACCACAGCAACTACTTAACATTAACCAAGCAACCACCAAGAACACTCTAGCAACCACCAGAACACCCTAGAAACTAAAAATGTCCTCGCAACCACCCAGTAACCACCAGAATGCAATAGAAACTGAAAATGCCCTGGAAATCACCCACAACACCCTAACAACCAAGCAGAATACCCTAGAAACTATAAATGCCCTCACAACCACCCACAACACACTAGCAACCACCTAAAAATGCCCTAACAACCACCCAGTACACCCCAGTAACCACCCAGAACACCCTAGAAACTGAATATGCCCTGGAAACCACTCACAACACCCTAACAACCAAGCAGAACACCCTAAAAACTGTATATGCCCTGCCAGCCACCCACAATACTCTAGCAACCACCTAACAATGCCCTAGCAAACACCCAAAGCACCATAGAAACACAACATGCCCTGGCAACCACCCAGAACACCCTACAAACTGTATATGCCCTGGAAACCACTCACAACTACCTAGCAACCACATAAAAATGCCAGAGCAACCACTCAAAGCACCACAGAATCTTACAGTTTTCTGTGAATGCTTAAACAGTAACCATGATTCTTGAAGCACTATCTCTGAAACCATTAACAATTGTAGCCAATGTATTTACCAAGTGTGCCAAACTGAATGCATGCTCTACGCTCAGATTGTAATTTTATAATACACTTTTTGCAAAACAGTAAACATTGGTCTCTACACTGCTATACTATTTCGCCAATTGCCTTTCCACATTGACACATGTGAAAACACTTTTAGATAATGAGTTCACAAATCAGAGCTTGAGCAATAAAGATAGGTTACAGTCTTACGGCCAGACCCAAAAAGAAGGCGAGATGTAATTTGTTTTTGGGATTTTTTTTCTAGCACAAATGTTTTTGCTTTCTTCTACTGTGCTTTTGTTGTTTGAAGATTGTTAGAACACTGAGAAAACAAATGTTTCCCCTTATTTGTATTGATAGTGTGTTATGTTCAGAATACGTTTGGATGCCTGTGTGTATGTGTGTTTTCTACTTTTATGACAAAAGTTTATTGCAAACTGCTATGCACTGCACACAGAAAAAGCAAAAGCTAAAGTGTTTTTCATATGTACTATCAGTGTGTAATTGCTGCTTCATGTGCTTATTCAAATTATGGTTTATGTGTACTGTATTGATGCAAAAACACATTTTTTAAAAGAGTTTGAAGTGTTTTCAAGAATTATTTGCTTTAGGAAGAGATATATATAATGTTTTGCTGGTTTGGTGTAAGGTTTTGTGATTAGTGGTAGAGTTTTGCACAAATAGGCTGTAGTGCCAAAGATAGTGCCTAAGCAATCAGAAAAACTGTAATATCCCTTGAAACCACCCATGACACCAAAGCAATCACAAAGAACAATGTAGCAACCGATGCACATTGACCTAGCAACCACCCAGTACACCCTAGCCACCACCCAGACTACCATATAAACCAACCCGATATCACGCCAAGGCGTGAAATAGACACGCCGGTCCACTAGCGGATGCGTGTCGGTGTCACGCTTTGCCTCCTCTAGGCGTGTACATGACACGCGCGCGTCTAGTTGCAATACCGGCAGGGGGCAATCGTTTCCTCAACGCCAACAACTCTCCGCGCACCAAAGAGTAAGCGATACCGTTGTCGTATTGTACGTTCGCACGGGCAGGATGATGGCCAATTTCGCTGCTTACTTTCACTTTGTGACTATGTGACAATAAAGGGTTACCACACATACTAGTTCAGGACATGTTTGTTCATTATAGTGCTGCTTTCATGAACAAATCCTAACGTTGCTGTAGCCTAACGTTGTTATATGTGTGTGTGGGCCGTCGAGTATCTTATGCTGATGTAAATAAATATATATATATATATATATATATATATATATATATATATATATATATATATATATATATATATATATATTTAAAAAATATGTTTATATACAAAAATATATATCCTGCTAACCGGAACTGGAGAACGCGATATATCGCTTACTCTTTGGTGCGTGGAGAGTTGTTGGCGTTGAGGAAATGATTCCCCCCTGCCGTATTCTACCTAGACGCGCGCGTGTCATGCACACGCCTAGAGGAGGCAAAGCGTGACACCGACACGCATCCGCTAGTGGACCGGCGTGTCTATTTCACGCCTTGGCGTGATACCGGGTTGTATAAACAGTATATGCCCTAGGAACCACCCACAACACCTTTATACCTACCCAGAACACTCTAAAAATTGAAAATGCCCTGGCAACCACCCACAGCAACCTAACAACTTCCCGGAACACCCTATAAACTGTATATGCCCTGGCAACCACCAACAACACCATAGCAACCACCCAGAACACCATAGCAACCATCTAATATCAGTCCAGCATCCACCACAAACACCCTAACCATCCATAATACCCTAAAACGAACCACTTAACAGAACCCTAGCAACCACCAAAAGCACAATAGAAACAAAATAAGTCCTACCAACCACCCACAACACCCTAACAATAATTCAGAATACAATAGAAATAGAATATACCCTGGCAACCACCCACAAAACCCAAGCAACAACCAAACAATGCCCTAGCAACCACCCACAACACCGTAGCATCATGGCAGTGGGTTCTGTATGGGCAAACTTCGCTCACATTTTCTTTCGAAAATGTAAACAACTTGTTAGCATGATTGTGTTATGGACATCCAGTGAGGACATGATTTACATCATATTTGTTTCTTTTAAACTTACAAATGATCAGATAACAGCACAATAGATATACAACAGACTGACATATGCTTACATTTACAAACACACACATTCTCTTGCTCATTGCAGCCAGTCATATGAACAGGTGAGGTGTGTATCTTTATCATTACACATTTGAATACAACACAGGTATCCACCCTCACATTCTTTAGCTTTCACAAGTAGACCCCTGTTACAATCTAAACACCACGTTCTGTGTCATGGCATGCACTGTGAGTAAATCATATCCATGACATGATGACAATCATTGTGGTGTCAGAAAGAAGATTATCTTGCCTGATTTACTGCTCCATAATCCCATTCTTCCACTCTTCAACCGGGCCACTCCCCAGACATGTGCTGCGCGTGATGTGCTCCGTGTCTCATATAGCCGCTCGCTTTGTCTCATGTAGCAACTCTCTTGTGACCTTTTTACGCTGGTTACCGAGTTGCAGCAGCTTCCCTTCTCACCTGCCAAAGGGCAAGGGCGAAGAACAATCCGGGTCACAAATAAAGGCCTGCCAAAAATACGGACTAGTATGTGAGAGCAAAGGCATGTGGTGGTAGCCATGTCCACATTAGTCAGCCGTGTCGACGGTGAATATGACACGACCTGATGGGACATATGAAACAATAACAGCTGTCTGGCGAGGAGAACTGAAGACGTGCTACTGTGTGATGAGGGGGTGTCTTCAGGTTATATGATGGATTGTGACATGTTCGCATTATTGCTGCCTCAAAGATGGCTATAAAAAATATTTGTGTCTGATAGCATACTTTTTCTTTGTCCATTTGAATAGCTACACTATGAATATTTCATTTTGTTCCCCTTCTATATGGATTATTTTAATGATTTACTTTTAAACCAGTAATAAATGCCTTATTATTATTATTATTATTATTATTATTATTATTATTATTTGAATTGTCTTGTTAAAATATTTTCACACTCGCCCTATTTAAATGATGAATACAAGACTTAAACAAAATTATCTATGCATAAAAGGCATTTAAAAAAGTACCAAAAATAAATGATGAAGGCCTGGTAAAACATTTCCTAGTCAGTTTTAATGTGACCTTTATAAAACAGAAAGAAAAAACTTGAAATCTGTTCGTTTGGATAAATATCAACCCCTGTGACATGAAAGTGCCCAAAGTTGAAGAAACAGCCAAATAAAAAAGGACTTAAGGACTTAAATTAAGCAAATGAAACATGCTTTTAATACACATTATGTTTCTATTATATTTCTATATCTAGTCATATAGTTTTCAAACATATGACATTTTAAATAATATACAATGTTTGGCAAATTAATTATTATGTTCCTAGCTTAATTACAGTTAGCTATATGATTACAATTAGGTATAGTTCAACCAAAAAAATGACATTTCTGTCACTCAGGAAGTAAGTTTTTTTTTTTTTTTTTTGCCACAGAATAGTTAAATAGTGGATCTTCCACTATTTAACTATTCTGTGGCAAAAAAAAAAAAAAAAAAAAAAAAAACTTGCTTCCTGAGTGACAGAAATGTCATTTTTTTTGGTGTCAACCTAAATTCGTGTCTGTTACTTACGCAAAGTATGGGTTAAAAGACTAGAAATACTTTCTTTGGATGAAAAAAGCTATCTTGACATTCTTCTACATCTCATTTTAAAAATATATTTCAAGGGACATTAATAAATTATTAAATTTTTTGGGGTCTTTAGGGACAATTCAATCACTGTGAAACTTGCTAACAAATAAAAAGGGGGCATGTTTCATATTATTTCACATTATTTGCCCTGGTCATCTCAAGAGCTCTCTCTTCTCTGTCTCAGATGTCTTTAAGCAAGCGTGGTTCACCTCCTCACCCTCTGCTAGACAGGGTGACTGTGAGAACTGTACCAATGCAACAATTTAGCCGCCTCTTTTTTCGGCACCACATTATTATCTTTCAGGATAGACAGTTAACTGAGATATGGGGCCACTGTGTGGCCCTTGAGACACCCAAGAACACACACACAAATATGCATGCACGCGCGCGCGCACACACACACACACACACACATATGCATGCATGCACGCATACACACACACACACACATGCTGTGTCTTGAATAATGCACACTTTTCCCATGGACAAGAGAGTGTTAAATGTTGGTTGACCTACTGTATACCTTAAAGAAAAAGACTGATTGTCTGATTGACAAATAAAACCTTCCACTCTAAACATCAATGTGCATCTAAACATTTAGCCATTTTTATTGAGTTCATTATTAAAATATTCATTTATATAGGTTTTTGGGTTTTTGTTGTTTTTTTTTATCTTGTTTTGTGTGTTTTTTGGGGAGTGTTCTAAACATGTTTTGTTTAGCTTTATTTTTGTTTTGTTTGGATTGTTGTTTTTATTTGTTTTGATGTTTTTGGTGTGTTTTTTGTTTAGCTTTGTTTTTTTTATTGTCTCTGTTGTGGTTTTTTTGGATTGCTGTTTTTGTTTTGTTGTTTGTTGGTGTTTTTGTTGTTCTTTTTTTGGGTAGCTTTGTTTTGTTGATTTTTGGTGTGATTGTTGTTTTTGATGTTTTGATTTTGTGTTGTTTTTGTTTTATTGTTTCTGTTTTGTATTGTGTTTTGGTTTGTTTAATTTTATGTTATGTTTTTTGTTTGGTTGGTTTGTTTTATTGTTTTTTTGTTGTTGTTTCAAATGTTCACTTTATGCAAGCTTCTATGCATCTCAAAGCATTTGTGCTGTTAGACTTTGACAACAATAGAACAAGGACAGCTGGCAACTAAAAATGAATGAATTAATTAGGGAATGCTTTGCAGCTAATTTTGTCTGGCTTAAAAAGGAATATTTGAGTATGCAGCACATTCTGTATTTGAGTGTTTGTTACCACATCTGTGTGTATTTATATGTGTGTGTGCGTGTGTGTGTAGGCAGAGGGCAGTTCCAGCACACGGTTCCGGACCATTAAAAGTGATTAATAGGCGTACATGCTTTCCCATGATCTCCACTGACTTGTGGAATAGAGCACTCACCTATGAGCCAGTGGAGAGACTGACCACTGCCTCTCCGTAAATGAGACATTATTCCTAGCATAAAGACACCAGTCACAGTGTGCTCAGCTTTGTACAGTTATAAAGGACACAAAGGGCTTGAAAATGACAAGAAATGTGCATTTCCTAACTCTAAGGGTATGTTATCTTCTAAAAGCTTAAGCTTTATTTACTGAGATGTAATGCTTAAAAAAATGGTGAGCTGAGCATGTGCAAATCGTACGTTTTGTCAAATATGGCAATATATTAATACACAATATATTGCTGTTATATGTTATATATTCCTATAAAAATATGTTTTCATCATTATTTAGTAATGCACAATATTTCTGAGGCATGAAATGTGTACATAAAAGAGACAAATGATGCATTTGTTGCTACAGTATTGTTTTCTGTTTGGTTTTTTGTTAGACATGGAGTCAATTCTAGTTTAACACTTCAATGTTTTAATGTGTCTCTTACTTTTAATCTAAACTTTGATATTGTAAATATATAATTAAAAAATAATTTCTATTAAAAAAGTACAAATTAATTTAGGTGAAACTTGTTGCTGGGAATTGGATAACTGTTAAGCATTTCAAGAAACAGGCAGGTTTTAGTTTTAATAATATTTTTAAAAGGTTTATAATTTTAGGCTTATGATTCTGTTTAATAAAAATAATCAATAACAATAAATAATTTTTAACTTGATTTACAGGACTTTCAGTGTGAACAAAAGCACACCGTGTGTTTTTCTGCAAACATCTCCCTGAACATGAGAAGATATGATGGACCTACCTCAGCTGTTTTTTTTATAAATTGTCCTTCTAATCTCCTGAAGATTACAATACTCAAGCGTATTTACACTTGCAGCAGCACACAGCCTTTTTTCTCCTGCATAAATATACACTTGTGTGGATCACTACGATTAAGAAATAATACAGTTTAGAAAATGCAGATTGTTTTATTCAGTCTTGTTGAGGAAATATGCTCTCTAATCCTCCACGATAAGAACCATCTGTGTAAATGGTGAGACTGGACTGTCTGGTCCAGTAAGTGGGCAGAAGCCAAAACGAACAGCCCTGTGTCTGAGAGAGGCAGTGGACAGGGTTGGATGTATCGTTGTGCTGTTAAAATACCACAATAAAACAAATCAAATATCTAACTATTAACATTGAGATTTTATATATATATATATATATATTCATATTTTTTTTATGTTTTTTTATCTCGGTAAAAAAAGAAAAAAGTCACAGGAGAAGTGACCACGGGGGAAAAGAAGAATTGTAAAGTACGATTGCATTTACTTGGACTCATCTAATTTATTTAGCCAACTTATTGAGGATGTCTTAGTATTTGTTGTGTCCTGCTTTTGCTTTAAAGACAGCATGCACTCCAGCTGACACAGACAAAACTTGATGATCTCTGTTATCCTGCCATGATGTGCTCCAAAGTTCACTGTGGAATTATTATTATGTTACTATTTTCAGAAGTAGAATTAGTAGTGGTAGTAATAACAATAATAATAACTATATATATATATATATATATATATATATATATATATATATATATATATATATATATATATATATTAGGGGAATTATATTTAATATCATTCAATCTCCTATGGAATTTGTGATGTTAAGCATATATTATTATTACTACTACTGTTATTACTATAATTATAGATGAAATAATATTACTATCCCTCTAATCTTCTATGACATTTGTGATATTGGACATTATTTTTATTATTATAGAGGAAATAATATTTACTTTCCCCTCTAATCTCTTATCAAATTTGTGATAATGAACATTATTATTATTATTTGTATTATTATTATAGAGTAAATAATATTACTATTCCTCTAATTTCCTATGAAATGTGTGATATTGACCATTATAATAATAATAATAATTATTATTTTTATTATGATTATGATTAATATTATTATAATGGAAATAACATTACTATCCCTCTAATCTCCTGACATTTTTTATATTGACTATTATTATTATGATTATTATAATTATAAAGGAATTAATATTACTATCCCTCTGATCTCATATGAAATTGTGATACTGACCATCATTCTTATTATTATAATAATAATTATTATTAATACTATTATTATTATCATTGTTGTTGTAGAGGAAATAATATCACTATCCCTCTGATTTCATATGAAATTGTGATATTCACCATCATTATTATTATAATAATAATTATTATTAATACTATTATTATTATAATTATTATTGTCGTTGTAGAGGGAATAACATTACTATCCCTCTAATGTCCTATGAAATTTGCTATATTTACCATTATTGTTATTATTATTATTATTATTATTATTGTAGCGGAAATAATATCACTATCCCTCTGATCTCATATGAAATTGTGATACTGACCATCATTATTATTATAATAATTATTATTATTAATACTATTATTATTATTATTATTATTGTTGTAGAGGAAATAATATCACTATCCCTCTGATCTCATATGAAATTGTGATATTGACCATCGTTAATATTATAATAATTATTATTATTAATACTATTATTATTATTATTATTATTATTATTGTAGAGGAAATAATATCACTATCCCTCTGATCTCATATGGAATTTGTGATCTTTACCATCATAATTATTATAATTATTATTATTAATACTATTATTATTATTGTTGTAGAGGAAATAATATAACTATCCCCCTTATTTCCTATGAAATTTGTGATATTGACTATCATTTATTATTTATTATTTATTATTGTTATTAGCAGTAGTAGTAGTAGTAGTATTGAGGAACTAATATTACCATAATATTACAATCTCCTATGAAATTTGTGATATCGACCACTATAAGCAAAAATAATAATATTAATTCTAATAAAATTTATTTCAAGGTTTCAAGGTTTGAACAGAATTTCAATGTGATATCATGCTTTTGGACTTTGTTCTGTGATGTAAAGTGCTATATGCTCCATCTAAAATATTTTTGAAAAATATTGTGTTCCTTATTTTAAAATAAGTATCATTCGGCAAATTAATTAAGAGACTAAAGTGGCATACTTGGAATTTTATAATAACTTGTCACAAATGCAGGACCATTTAAAACTGAAGAAGGGCGAAAGGGTGGTTCAATTGGTGAAAAACCAAAATAGATGCTGACCAGGAGCTACAATACATACTGTACTTTCCCGACAACATTCATTTACAGTTTCACCTAAATTCATGATGTTCTCATGTCGACAACATTTTAATTTTAAAACATTTTCTTATGTCTTGTGGTCTTGTTCAAAATATTTCAATAACGTCTTCACTGTAACATTCTGCTGTCAAGACTGTCATGATTTTTAACAACTCGCTGAATCCAGATAGTTACATATAAATGCAGTGATATGGATCGTTTCTGCTGGCGTCAGTACAATCCACACGTATTACAGAGGATCGGCTTACTAAATAAGTAATCACAGGACAAAAATAAATAAATTAAATAGTTATTAAGTGACAGGGGGGATTTTTAATTCACTGTGGCTTGTCTGAGGACTGCTGGACCCCTGAACTGTCTGTCTGCACAAGGGCCTCACATGAAGACTCAAACACGTGTTGAACCTTTTCTGCTTTTGTTTAAATTGAATGTTCCCACATAATATGCATATAAATATGCACAAAGCGGTGGAGGTTTCTTAATTTCCTGTGCGGGCCACACACAACTGCAAAAGATTCCTGGGCTTGAAGCTATATTACTGAACCCGAGAAAGTGTAATCTGCAATGATATTGTTTTTCTTTACCCCTCCCCACCTCTAACAGAGCTACATTCACCCCAGTTCTCATGATGTACATAGAATTACAGGTTTTATCCAGAGTTGGATTGTATACTACGACTGTACTAGCATACTACTGTTTAAAATGTTTATCTTGGAAAACTCCTCACTGTTACTATTTCTTTATTTTTTTAAGGAAGTGTACAGCGCACACGTTTTCATAGTTTTCCATTCCTTATAATTATCAGGAATCAACTATGGAAAAGCACACATTCAATTAACAAGTATCCTAACAAGTATTAAGATATAATGCCCACATTATTATTTTAATTGACATATTATCTTATCTTATGTAAATTCTTAAGATGGCTCAGTTTAAATACACAGTACATATTACATTTGTTATATTACAGCCCTTACAGAAATTTTCATTGATATAAAAAGCCACATACATGTACATATATGCAAAATGTAGGCTACTACAAAAATGGCAGTGGATACTTAAACCACACCTGAAATGAAAGTCTTTCCATTCTATGACAAAATATCAAACAAAGTGCAAACAAACTGATCAATGTCACAAAAAGAAGTTTGTTAGGTTCTAAATTATATACATAAAAATACACTATATGGTCAAAAGTTTGTGGATAGCCCCTTTTAATTAACATGTTTGCCAATTCTTTAATTCCAGTGAAGATACATTTTAATGATACAGAGCATACAGTGCCATTCTAAAGAATTGTATGCTTTGGCAGATCCCTTTTCTGTTCCAGTAAGACAATGTCCCTATGCACAAAGAGAGGTCCATAAAGAAATAGTGTATCGAGTCTGGAGTGGAAGAACTTGAATGGCCTACACCAAGCCCAGGCCTGAACCACACTGAAAACCTTTTGGATGAATTGGACAAAGACTGCGAGCCAGGGTCCATCACCGAACATCACCCAACTGACCTCACTTACAGTATGCTGTTTGTCTAAATGGGAGCCAATCCATGCAGCTATTGTCCAACATCAAGTGGAATGCCTTTCCAGAAGAGTGGAAGATGTTGTAGCAACAAAGAGTGTGATTTTGAAATGCTCAACAAGCACATATTGGTGTGGTGTTCAGGTGTCCGCAAACATTTGGCCATATAGTGTAGCTATACTGTACAAAAAGAAAATTATAGAGTATTTAAAAATGTTCTGGTTGTCAAACATTAGTGGAGCATGTCCATGCAGTAGTTAATGTGCTGAACTCCACTTGTAGTTACTCTGCTAGGGCACCTGTGTGAACTTTAGGGGAACTGGCTTCATACATCCACTAAAATTACTAGACCACCAGTTTATGCAAAAATGGCTCAGAAAAGTAGAGTTAGTTCTGAGTGTAAGTTCTCTAGCATCATTTGTTCACAAATGCCACTTGTTTTAATATTTTAGTAACACTTTACATTAAGGTTCCCTTTGTTAAGGGTTTATAAAGAGGTAATAACTACCGTAATAATCAATTTACAAATGCATTATAAAACATTAATATGCGGTTATAACAACATGTCTAAAAACTTTAAAGCAATACTTGCCAAACAGTGGTTATTTTAACTTACATGTTATAAATGCTTAATAACACTTATGTAACATTAGAAACCACTGAAAATGTATCTTAATGTAAAGTGGACACATGTGATGCATTTAGACATGCCAATTTTAGAAAACTATGTACAAAAATGTTCAGTATGGTTAAGTGTTGATCAGGCATTTTTATATAAAATATGCTGTGAATGAGCATGAAGACCTGAAAAGTGATTTTGCAGATGACGTACCTTAACTAGGACTTCTCTGATCAACATCTTCTTCTGACATCAATGTGAAAGGAAAGTGACAACACAAGTCGTGAGTCAACACATTACAGTTCTGTATATAAACACAAATCAAACTGTAACTAAATGGCTTAACCCCATCTTATATTACACTATGAAAGTCTATTTTTGCTGCATTGTAACAAAAATAATATAAGGATGAATAAGTGTATTTATTAAGCATTTATAACATGCAAGGTAAAATGCTCACTATTTAGCAAGTATTGCATGAAAGTCATTTTATGCATGTTGTTATAATCACATATGAATGATTCATAATACATTTGTAAATGACTTATTAGCCATTAATGAACCCTTTTATAAACCCTTAACAAAGGAAACATTCATGTAAATTGTTCTCTTGAACAAAAGGGACCTTTTTTGAAGGAGCTACTTAAAAGAAATATAAATAAAAATACAGTAAATTAATTATAATCAAATAAGAGATAAAAAAAAGATATAATGTAGAGTAACCAGATTCTCATTTTTGCACTTAATCATAAAACAGATGATTACTCCTTAAATGCCACTAAGTTACACTCAAACCTTGTTGCACGGTGAATAATTGAAGGCAGAGCCATCTGAAGAACGTGCTGAGTTGGGGAAAACACATGGAGAGAACATCGAAATGCTGCTGTGTTAAAAGGGCCACCTGAACTCTTCTGTACCCACAGCAGAGCTCTGCAGTCAAAAAACAGTGAAGTTATTGTCCAGAAGAACGTATTGCTTTTTCCTACCCTTCCACATTCTGCACCACTATATAAACCTCTCCTGGGTCACACTTGGATTCTTGATGTAGTTTTAATACTTTGACCTCATACCCTTTAGTGGCCCCTTTGCAACTGTATTATGAACAAGGTGGGTACAGTGCAGTTGATTATACAGTCACTCACTGTACATGCAGCTGCGGTTTAAGGGAAGGACCAGACTATTAATGCGTATTGGAACAGGAAGCATGATTTAGCTTCTTCATAATATCTGCATGACCTAAAGTGCTCGTTTTTATTTGCAGCATTGTAGAGGAAGTTGGGAAAGAATACCCCCCACAGAAATGAAAAGAAATCACAAATCTCTTTAAAATCTCAATTGTGTCTTCTAGACAGCAATCAGATTAAATGGAGAGTAAATGGAGCTGTTTACTGAAGTCTTCTTATGTTTCACCTTATAAAAAGACACCACTTGATCACATATCTGGTCTAAAGGTTTAAGAGAAATCGAAATACTGTCTTAAACTGCTCAGATTTGCCAAGGGTCATCAATCAAAAGTCGAAGATTTCAATATGACTGAAAAAAAATCTCAACAAATTGCTCAATTTGTATGAATGGCTCTATTTTTTATTTCTACTAAGACTAAAAAAATGTAAGACACTCTAAGTTGATACTAAACTATACTGAATATTTTGGGTATCGACTGCAATTTTTCACACCTAAATTTAAAGCTCACCTAATACACATACAGTGCAAAATATTGGCCTCATTTTACAGAAAACCCCTCAAATTTTATTTATAAATACAATTTTATATGTTGACAATCTTATGATGAACATGTTTTTTTATCCTGTCTTTGAAAGTCTGTGATTCAGGCTCTGTTTCTCTCTCCCTGCACAGTGTTTGTTCATTCAACTAACAGTCTATTGTGTGGTTTCACACACCTTTGCTGAATATATTGGCCTCTGAGTGGACTAGAATATAAATCTAGTTGTTGTTGGAAAGCTGAGATCCTTAGCTTTATGATAATATTTCATCATCAATAGTCAACAACATTTTTGGTCTGCAGAGTATAAGGAGTTAAATGAAACATATCTGAGGACTCCATTAAGTCTCTATAGCTATGAACTAGCAACCCCTGGGGTCCTTACGGTGCTTCCCTCCCATTACGCCCAAGGTGACCTCACAAGCAGCACATAAATGCCAGCAAAACCCTGAAAGTAGCAGCTGCCTCCTGTCAACACCATTCCAAACATCTCCCAGAGACTCCTCAAAGCTGGAAAGTATCACTTGAAGTGAGACATTGCATTTTCACCCTACAAAACAGGGCTCCTTTCTAGGCCACCACTGTCCAGATCTTAAGCAGCTCCTGGACTTCAAAGTCTGGCCGTGGTGTGCACTTCCCTGCGGATTTGGTTGAGGGAACAGAAAGGGTCTTTTTCTAGAGGTGCCACAGGACGTGGTCAGGCATCCACACCTGTGTTTGCTTCCCTCCACACTAATTAAAGTTATGATGCCATTTTATTTCCAGCATACTGGCTGCATTTATAAGAACTTAAAGATGTTAAATCTGCTTCAGAAGGTGAATGAAAGTTTTAAATGCCCTTAGAGTACTTTGAAAGGGTCTCTCTATTCATAGCACATCCCCTGCAGAAATTAGCAATTTCTTGTTAGCTCTAGTTTCCACTTTGACAACTGTATAAACAAATTACAGCATATTTTAATCACAGAGTTTATAATCAGAACTAATTTACTATAGTCATTTATGTAAATCCAATATGGATAAAAACTTTTGGGTAGACTAAATGTTTGTAAATCCAAATGATTTTCAAAACAATGGGTGGTTCATAACCCATTTAATTGAAATTAGAGGCCCTTATCTCTTCTGTGCATTGACAATAATATTGACATTCCTGATATGTGCATGTTTATTTTGATAATTCAACAATGTTTTTTATCAGTACTTCATAAAGCTCCTTTTTGTGGCTCGAACGGCTGCAAATCTTGGATACATACTGCAACCTCACACAATATCCGCTTCTCTTGTTTTAGATATTTATTGATTACTTTCATCTGTTATTGTCTTGCAAAAACTGTGTTCTCAATGTATCAGTTCCATAAACAACTTATAGCATATTTTATTGGCACTTTATCAGGTTTTATACACACATTTTCTGTTGCAATTTAAAGGCTTAGTATACTGTAGAATAGTTTTATAGAGGTAGTATAAAGGCTTTTGGGTAGAAGAAATCTTTGTATGTCCAAACAAGTTCAAAAACAATGGGTGATTTTATAAAAACGGTATTAAAGACAACATGAAACAGGGTTTAAGACCCATTTAACAGGGTCTGTGACCAAATCTGGTATGTGCACCTCTTTTATTAACAAAAATGTTTTTATCTGTACTTCATATGGCTCACACAATATCTGCTCTTCTTATATAAAATGTAATAGTTATTACTTTCACCTATTCAGCTCTTGCTCGCACTTTATCAATTGAATAACTCAATGAATAGAACAAATCACATGTTTTATTTGCATTTCATCGGAAATTTAATCTCAATGGTAATTTTGTGGTATCATTTATGTACTGTATATCCACTTTGGATTACAACTTTTGTCTAAAAGAGAAATTTGGAGAGAAACAAATACTTTGTATGCCTAAACCAGCTTGACCACATTTCGTTTTTAATTGAAGCAAAATAATACAAATAAAAAAACACATCCAAGTCATTATAGAATGTCTCGGTTACTGATGTAACCTTCATTCCCTGATGGAGGGAATGAGACGTTGTGTCGATGAGTTGACACTAGGGGTCGCTCCTGCGGAGCCCAGACATCTCTAATCTTGAGAAAAGGCCAATGGGAATTCAATACAACATACTGGCTTACTGGCAGGGAAACCATTTTGCGGAATATACATAACACAGGGTTGCCTAGGGGGACAACCGGCACATGTGGAATGGTGAAGCCCGTACTGGGGTGGCAGCGAGCCACTCCGAAGACTCGATAGCCGCTAGGCTAGGGAGGAAGAACGTCCAGGGTTCACCCTTCTTGCGAACGCAACTGGGGAAGAGCACAAGTCTTCGCCTCAAGGGAGGGGAAAGGCGCTATGCAGAAGCGACCTGGCCAGCTGACCCGAACTTACCTGTTTGTGTCACCTGATAACACACGGGACAAAACTGGCTCAACCCTGAGGTTATATAACCTCGCAAAGGTGTTAGGTGTTGCCCAACCCGCGGCTCTACATATGTCTGCTAGAGAAGTGCCGTGGGACAATGCCCAAGAAGCCGCAACGCCCCTGGTAGAATGGGCTCATAGGCCAGCAGGGGGCGGCACGTGCTGGGCGTGGTATGCCATTGTGATGTTTGGAGACAGTGCTTCCCTTCTGCTGTCCACCGAAGCAAACAAACCGAGAGCTGCTCGGAGCTTCTAAAGCTCTGCGTGCAGTGAAGTATATGCGAAGAGCATGCACCGGACATAGCAACGCCAAGGCTGGGTCTGCTTCCTCCTGGGGCAGCGCTTGCAGGTTCACCACCTGATCCCTAAAAGTAGTAGTGGGAACCTTGGGCACGTAGCCCGGTTGGGTCTCAGTATGACGTGAGAGTAAGCCGGACCGAACTCTAGGCACAGTTCACAGAGAACGTCTGCAGGTCCCCTACTCTCTTGATAGAGGTGAGTGCCGTCAGGAGGGTGGTCTTCAGAGAGAGCGCCTTTAGCTCTGCTGACTCAAGGGGGGGTCGAAGGGAGCCCCCCGAGGGCCCCGAAGGACCACGGAGAGGTCCCACGAGGGAACAAGGCGCGCCCTGGGGGGGGTCAACCTCATTGCGCCTCTCAGGAACCTGATGACCAATTTGTGCTTCCCTAAATGCCTACCTTCCACTGCATTGTGATGTGCAGATATAGAGGCTACATACACCTTCAAGGTAGAGGGGGACAGCCGGCCCTCCAACTTTTCCTGCAGAAAGGAAAGCACTGATCCAACTGCGCATCTCTGGGGGTCTTCACCATGGGAAGAACACCACTGAGTGAACAGACGCCACTTCAGGCCATAAAGGCGCCTCGTTGAGGGGGCTCTCGCCTGAGTGATCGTGTCTACCACCGTGGCTGGTAGGCCACCTAAGTCTACCGCATCCAGTGAAAGGGCCAGACAGGCATTTAGAAAGCGGCAACAAGCCTGCGTGACGCGGTGTGTGCCGTCTCTCGACTCGGGTCTGTAGCCAGTGCTGGAGTGGTCTCATATGCATCAACCCAAGCGGCGTGACCATCACTGAGGATGCAAAATACCCCAGGAGCCTCTGAAAGGATTTTAGTGGGACCAACATGTTCCGTCTGGACGTATGCAGACAGCTCAGCACTGACTATGCGCGCTCGCTTGTGAGACGCGCCATCATTGAGTCCAACTCCATACCAAGAAAAGAGATGCTCTGAACCGGGACGAGCTTGCTCTTTTCCCAGTTGACCCGAAGCCCCAAGCGGCTGAGGTTCCTGAGCACCAGGTCCCTGTGAGCACACAACATGTCTCGCGCGTGAGCTAAGATTAACCAGTACGCGTCCTTCAGGTCTACCGCCGCAAACCAATCCAGATGCCGGACGCTCACTAGAATGCATTTATGCGTGAGCATCTTGAACGGGAGTCTGTGCAGAGCCCGGTTCAGAACTCACAGGTCGAGGATTGGCTGCAACCCGCCGCCTTTTTTGGGTACAATGAAGTAGGGGCTGTAAAACCCCTTCTTCATCTTGACTGGAGGGACAGGCTCTATCGTGCCCTTCCGTAGAAGGGAGGCGATTTCCGCACGCACGGCAGCGGTGTTCTCGCCTCTCACCATGGTGGAGCGGACACCGTTGAACCTTTGCGGGCGCCTGGCAAACTGAATCGCATAGCCGAGTCAGACAGTCCTGATCAGCCAACGCGACAGGATGGGGAGCGCGAGCCACGCCCCCAAGCTCCGTGCAAGAGGGACCAAGGGGACTATAGCGTCAGACGTACCGACAGGCGAGGCCTCGTGGCGGGGTGGAGCCCGGGGTGCTGAGTCTAGGGACATTGAAGCACTTACCTGGCTCCTTGTGACCGCTCCCGGAACAGCCTGGTACGGGGGAGGAAGAATTTCGTCCTCGTGGCCTGCGGAGACCGTTGGCTTGGGGGCGGGGTTGTGCCACGGGTGGGCGGATGGAAGCGGGAGGTCCGGATCCAGGGCGCTGTACCTGCCAAGAGAACCGGTGGCCGGCGGTCATGATAACAACGGCTAGGGAGACAGGATATAGAGCTAGGTGCTGAGGAAACTGTTCTTTTTTTGAAAATGTGGGTACAGCAGCCAGTTGGGCAGGCGGCAAAATAAAATTCAAAAGGAACTAAGGAGGGAGTGGTCTGCTTACATCATAGTGCAGTTTCCTGAGTCCCGGAGCTGTCCGTCTCAGGGGCGCTTTGAAGCCTTCTTGGGGTTCTTGGCGGCCGGTCGTGAGGCAGGTGGCGTCGCTGTCCTGCGGGTAGCTCCGCGCCGCGTTTTATATTTTGGCACCGCAGGGGGACACGCTGGGTGACGAGCAGACGGACTGCGGGGTCTGTAGCTCTGCCTGGCAGGATGTGCCGAATGGCCTCCATCTGCTTCATCACCGTTGAGTACTGCCGGGCAAAGTCTCCAACGGTGTTGCCAAATAGACCAACCTGGGAGATGGGGGCGTCAAGGAAACACACTGTGTCAGCCTCTTGCGACTCGACCAGGTTGAGCAAAAGGTGGTGTTCCTGGACCACCAGGGTGGACATCGCCTGCCCGAGAGCCCGCACCGTGACATTCGTTGCCCGGAGGGTGAACGCAGCTCCTGCATTAGACCCGGGTCAGGATTACCCTCGTGTAGTTCTCTGAGTGCCTTGGCTTGGTGCACTTGCAGGAGTGCCATGGCATGCAAGGGCATCATCAGAGACGACATCAGCCTACAGGCCCTGGATGGGAGCCGTGGGCAGTTCCGCCAGGTGGAGGAGTTTTGCGGGCATAAGTGCACCGCGGCCGCTTGGTCCACCTGAGGAATCGCTGAGTAGTCCCTTGCCGCCCTGCCATCAAGGTTAGTGAGAGGCCCCAGGAACCAATCGTCGAGCCGCGAGGGTTCGGAGGAGGACGAACCCTCGCGACTGAGCCGCCGCACCCAAGGGTGGGAGTCCAGCCGAGTCCTCAGCGTCAGACATGATGAACATGCTCTCCGATGCCGTGAAACGAACCGGATACCCTGCCCCAGCACTTGGTTGGAGCGAGTGGGAGGTCCATGGGGGATTACCCGGCAGAGAGGCTCCCACTGATGTCCCCATATTGCCCCCTGTGCTAACCGACCCTGTCTCATACCCATAGGTAGAAGCACCGAGTCAGGGAGCTGCTGGGGTGGCTTGCGCTCTTACGAGGGCAAGCTGCGACCGCAACGTAGCCATGGTCATGCCCTCGTAGTGAGGACATTAAACATCCACGAATGCTGACTCCGTGTGGGTGGCACCCAGACAAGAGAGGCAGCAATCGTGGCCATCAGATGGGGAGAGACAACGACCACAACCAGGAAATACACATAAACGGAAAGTCATCTTGAAAAAGACGCTTCCCGTTTGCGCCACTCTTTTAGAGAAATAAACTCTTTTATTTGTGTTTTATATATATATATATATATATTTATATATATATATATATATATATATATAAACAAAGTTATTCACTCCGTAATCTGCTGCTGAAGCGCTCAGGGGTGTGTTGCTCAACACAACGTAGTGTGTGAGGGGGAGAACCACTGGAATGCGCCGTAGATCCAGCAGACTGTAGAGATGAATGGAGGTGGCAGAGGAAATCAGCTGTGTGACTCGCTCGGCTCCGAAGAAGATATCTGATGTGTGTTTGCAATGTCCCATTGGCCTTCTCTCAAGATCAGAGATGTCTGGGCTCCGCAGGAGCGACCCCTAGTGTCAACTCATCGACACAACGTCGAGTGAAGAGCTCGAGTCGAGTGACAGAGGGGGAACATGACTTATTTATTTCTATGTAAATTCTAGAGACTGTTTGTGAAAATCCCAGGAGATCAGCAGTTACAGAAATACTCAAACCAGCCCATCTCTAGAATTTACGCCGAATGGTGCCAAAAACAAAAAACATCTAGTGAGCAGCAGTTCTGTGGAATGAAACACCTTGTTGATGAGAGAGGTCAACAGAGAATGGCCAACTCAGTTACTATGGTAACTCAGATAACCGCTCTGTACAATTGTGACGAAAAGAATGCTATTCTGAGGTTTGGCGCTGTTTTGGCGGCACGAGGTGGACCTACACAATATATATATATATATATATATATATATTAGGGCTATCAATCTCAAAAAAATGTTTGGTATGCCAATTAATCGCAATTAACCACATACATAAATATTTACTGAGAAAGCACCTCAAATAACAATAATTCCCCGTCTGTCGCTCACTTCGACGTCGTGTCGAAGAAGCGACACTAGGGGTCTCTCTTGAGCGCCGAAAGATACCTCTGATCTATGAAAAAAGGCCAATGAGAGTTGGCGAACAGTATTTGCATACTCCGCCTCCGGATACGGATATAAAGGCGAGAGAAATACGCTCGTTCATTCAGTAATTTTCTTCGGAGCCGATGGTCGTGTGTATGCAGTCAGCTGCGAGTAACACAACTGATCCTGCTTCTGATCCTCTGACGCTCTGCTTTGCTGTTGGATTTACGGCGCACTACAGCGGCTTTTCTCTTCACTGCCGGCGTGCAGTTTGCCCCTGGGCGCTTCGACAGCGCAGAGTTAAAAGAGTTGAAAGAGTGATTCTCTCCATAAAAGAGTTTATTTCTCTGAAAGAGCATTACACAGCGGCGTTGAACGTCCTTTTCAGGACGCGTCTTTATAAAGATGTAATTTCCGCCCCTGTGTAGTTTCTGGATGCGGTGTTTTCTCCCCACCTCTCTCGGTCATAAAACACTATCTTGCATGCCTGGGCTGCGATCACATGCAAGCAGTGTTTTATGAATGGTTTATGTTCTCAGTGCGAGAACATAGCCATGGCAACATTGCGGTCGTGTGGCTTTCTTTTGTAGTGAGAGAAAGCCGTTTCAGCCGCCCCCCGCGCCTCGCCTCCTTCCTACGGGATTGACGCAGGCGCCGCGGGCGATGAACACGATTTGGGGACAATGACGGGCTCTGTTCGCCGGGTAAATCCCCTCGAACTTCCCGCCTCCCCGGCACGCTTGTTTGCTAGCATTGCGGTCGTGTGGCTTTCTTTTGTAATGAGAGAAAGCCGTTTCAGCCGCCCCCCGCGCCTCGCCTCCTTCCTACGGGATTGACGCAGGCGCCGCGGGCGATGAACACGATTTGGGGACAATGACGGGCTCTGTTCGCCGGGTAAATCCCCTCGAACCGCCCGCCTCCCCGGCACGCTTGCTTGCTTGCTTCCGTCTGAGCTCGGGATGAGTATTCTCTCCAATGGTTCATCTTCTCAGTGTGAGAACATGGCCGTTATAGCATTGCGGTCGCACAGCTTTCTTTTGTAATGAGAGAAAGCCACTTCAACCGCCCCCCGCGCTCCGCCTTCTTCCTACGGGATCGGCGCAGGCGCTGCGGGCGATGAAGGCGATTTGGGGAATATGACGGGCTCTGTTCGCCGGGTAAACCCCCTCGAACCGCCCGCCTCCCCGGCACGCTTGCTTGCCTCAGAATTGGATGACATCACCGCTGCATCGGAGAGCGTTACAGCGGCATCGGATGCTGATCGTTCGCCTGGGCCGCCACCTTCGGGTCTGCCGCCCAGCCTGAGCCTGACGCACGGAGATCCGCTATGCTTTCCCGGGCTACTTGATCGGTTCCGCGGGCAGGTGCGCCGCTCACAGCCACGCCCCCCCCGTTCCCTTCTTCCCGGACGTGCACGACGAGTTGAGCTAAGCCAAGGCTTTTTCGCTCCTCCGCTCTCACTACCCTCGTGGTGGAACGGTCCCAGACCGCTTCCACTCTGCACGCCACGGCCCTTCCTGCAACCAATGCCAGGCCAAGGCACTTCAAAACCTGCACCTTGGGTAGTCCTGTTCTTGATGTGCTGCAGGAACTGCGCTGGATGACCAACCGCGCCCCCGGGCCACGGAGGTCAGAAGCGCTGGCACTCGAACAGGCGATGGCCACCCCTTGTGGTCCAGAAACACACCTGTGGACTGGACCTGGTCGAAATGCGGGAGGCAGACAAGGCACACCTTCTCTCACACCCCCGTCTCCCAGCTCCGTCCATTCGGCGCCACCGTTGACGACTCTGCCCAGCAGTCCTCAGCGGTGAGGCAGACGGAGGCCACTGCACATCCTGCCCCGCCGCAAGCTTGCCGCCATGGGCCATGCCCCGTCTGCTCGCCGAGGGCGTCCTCCTGCGGCTATGAAACACCCTGCTCCGCCTCAACCCGGGCCCAGCTCTCAGCCCCAGCGTCGAGCACGCTGCAGGGAACGGACGCCCCCGTCTCACGGACCCCCTCGAGGACCCGGAAGGCTCCCAGGCTGTCCGTAGACGTTCAACCCAGGGACCAAGATGTTAGCTCCGGAGGCTGGTAAGACCGCTCCGTCCCCGGTGGAGGGCCGGGAGGAGAATCTTTTCTTGTTGAATTAATTTTCACATTCTCATATTCTCTGTAATGAGCTATTTCCTTTTGTCTCTGGGTCACCTGGCCCGCAAATACCGTTCTCACGGCACTTTGCCCCCAGATATCAACAGTCCTGGCTTCCTGGACACGGACCACCCGTCTTCAGCCCCACGACTGTCCCCCGGCCGGCCGGTTCCGACGAGTCTAGAGGACGCCTACCCAGGACCTCCTCCTCAGTCGCTGACCCGCCCCCTGCCGGGTGTGCGGAGCAAGGTAAGTGCTTGAGTCTTTTCTCAGCACCTCAGCTGCGGGTCGCCCCGTCGCCGCCCAACGCTGCCCTACCTGCTCCGCCCCGCTGCGAAGCCCCGCCGGGTACGTCAAATTAATCGTCCCTTTGGTGCCCCTAGCGCAGAGGTTGGACGCGTGGCTTTCACTTCCCAACCCGTCTCGCTGGCTGGCCCGGACCATCCGACTCGGTTACGCAATTCAGTTTGCCAGGCCCCCGTCCCCCTTCATGGGCGTCCGCTTTTCCGCAGTACACGGCGAACACGCCCACTCCCTGCGCGCGGAAATCGCGACTCTTCTGGCCAAAGACGCGATAGAGCCTGTCCCTCCAACCGAGATGAAGATGGGTTTCTACAGCCCTTACTTCATCGTACCCAAGAAAAGCGGCGGCTTATGACCAATCTTGGACCTGCGAGTTCTCAACCGAGCGTTGCACAAACTCCCGTTCAAAATGCTCACGCTTAACCTGCGTCCGGCATCTAGATTGGTTCGCAGCGGTAGACCTGAAGGACACGTACTTCATGTCTCCACCCTGCCCCGACACCGCCCCTACCTGCGGTTTGCGTTCGGGGGCCAGGTGTATCAGTACAAGTCCTCCCCTTTGGCCTGTCTCTGTCCTCTCACGAGAGTTACTATGCAAAATCCACAGAGATCAGGTGCTCAGGCACCTCAGCCGTCTGGGGCTTCAGGTCAACTGGGAAAAGAGCCAGCTCACTCCAGTTCAGAGCATCTCTTTTCTCAGGATGGAGTTAGACTCGGTCTCAATGTCGGCATGTCTCACCAACGAGCGTGCCCAGTCAGTGTTGAACTGCCTCGCCGCCTTCAGGCCAGGCACAGCGGTCCCCTTAAAACTTTTCCAGATGCTCCTGGGGCATATGGCGTCCTCCGCGGCGGTCGCGCCGCTGGGGTTGATGCATATGAGACCGCTCCAACACTGGCTCCAGACCCGAGTCCCGAGACGAGCATGGCGCCACGGCGCCGTATGCAACGGGCACGCAGCCTCAGGCCGTTGGAAAGGGGCCCAGCTGCGTTGGCACATCAACTGCCTCGAGTTGTTGACCGTCCTTTTTGCCCTGCGGAAGTTTCTCCCGTTAATTCGGGACGAACATATCCTAGTCAGGTCGGACAGCACCACTGCGGTCGCGTACATAAATCGCCAAGGCGGCGTATGCTCCCGTCACATGTCACAACTCGCCCGTCGTCTCCTCCTTTGGAGCCAGCACCGACTCAAGTCGCTGCGTGCCACTCACATCCCCGGCAACCCCAATGTGATAGCGGACGCGCTGTCATGACAATGCTTGTCTGGCGGAGAGTGGAGGCTTCACCCCCACTCGGTGCAGCTGATTTGGGAACGGTTCGGCAAGGCCCAGGTAGACCCCTCTGCCTCCCGAGAGACCTCCCACTGCCCGCTCTGGTACGCCCGTTAAGAGGCTCCCCTCGGGGCAGATGCACTGGCACACAGCTGGCCGGTGGGGCTGCGCAAGTACGCATTCCCCCCAGTGAGCCTTCTTGCACAGGTGCTGTGCAAGGTCAGGGAGGACGAGGAGCAAGTCACTCTCGTGGCTCCTTACTGGCCCACCCGGGCCTGGTTCTCGGACCTCATACTCCTTGCGACAGCCCCTCCCTGGCGAATTCCCCTGAGGAAGGACCTTCTTTCTCAGGGACGGGGCACGCTCTGGCATCCGCACCCAGACCTCTGGAACCTCCACATCTGGTCCCTGATGCGGAAGATCTAGCTGGTCTACCACCCACGGTCGTAGCCACGTTCAACCAAGCCAGAGCCCCTTCTACCAGGCAACTCTACGCCCTGAAATGGCGTCTGTTCGTGAATTGGTGTTCTTCCCGGGCAGAAGACCCACAGAGGTGCGCAGTTAGGTCTGTGCTCCTGTCCCTACAGGAGAGGTTGGGGGGGAGGCTGTCCCCATCCACCTCGTAGGTGTATGTTGCCACTATTGCAGCTTACCACAACCCAGTAGACAGCAACTCTCTGGGTAAGCACGACTTAATCGTCAGGTTCCCAAGAAGTGCCCGGAGGTTAAAAACCCCTCCTGGCCAAACCTGTTCCCCTCCTGGGGATCTCTCGGTGGTCCTTGCCGGTCTTCAGAGATCCCCCCCGAGTCGCTAGAATCAGTTGGCTCAGGGCCCTCTCCTGAAAAGACGGCCCTGCTGATTGCGCTCACTTCCATCAAGAGGGTCGGGGACCTGCAAGCGTCCCCTACTAACGACACTTGCCTGGAGCTCGGTCCGGCAGATACTCATGTGATCCTAAGACCTCGACTGGGCTATGTGCCCATGGTTCCTACCATGCCCTCTGGAGATCAGGTAGTGAACCTACAAGCGCTGCCCCGGGAGGAGGCAGACCCAGCCCCTCTCACTGTCGTGTCCGGTACGTGCCTTGTGTGCCTACCTGGACCGCCCCCAGAGCTTCAGGCGCTCTCAGCAGCTCTTTGTCTGCTTTGGAGGACCAGCAGAAAGGGAACGCTGTCTCCAAACAGAGGTGTCTCACTGGGTGATGGATACCATTCAGTTGGCCTATCACACCCAGGCCATGCCCCCCACTTACGGGTTCGAACCCACTCCACTAGGAGCGTGACATCCTCATGGGCACTGGCGAGGGGCACCTCCCTAGCAGACATTCGCAGAGCTGCGGGCTGGGCAGCACCTAACACCCTTATGATCTCAGGGTTGAGTCAGTCTCGTCCCGTGTTCTCTCAGGTCCGAGCCCGTAGAACTCGGTACACGTCGACGATCTGACCGGGTGATCCGCTTGTACCAGCGCCGTTTCCCTCTGCCGAGGCAAAACAGTGCGCTTTTGTCCCAGAGGACCCAGGTCCCTGGTTGATTCCTCCCTAGCACTTCGGACCCGCAGCAGTTCATCGGAGGAACGTGCTGGTCCAGTCCACTACGGGTACCTCCGGCTACCCCTACTGGAATAAGTGCTCCACAGATCAGGCCTCCTATGGGACTCCTCCTGTGTGTATTTCCGCGGTACGGTCACCTTACGAGCTGACCCGCGTCTCCCTTAGGCAGCCCTTTGCTGCCCTCCGGTCGCCGTGTTGTAGCAACTCCCCCCTCCTTGAGGTTGGATCTACCACCGCGCCATTTCCTCCCACATGCCCCAAGTGGCCATGTGATGTATTTTTGCCACCTTTACCTCCCCTGTTGGGCGGGTGTGGCCTCCGCAGGGTCTTTTCCCCCTAAGAATAGGAATTCGGAATAAGACCCCCTTCCCTCGATGCGGTAAGGGCCCCGGCTGCTCTTGCTCTATGCCGAGAAAACATAGAGAGAAAAGAGGCCCAGCCAGGCTTGGCCCGTTCCCTAGTTGGGAGCGTCACCTTGTTCCCCCCTAGGGTAACCAAAAGGATGCTGACGCTTTTTCGGGGCATTGGGGAAGAGTACGTGCAGCCTGAACACAGTTGGTCGCTTGCGCACGTGCAAAATACCTGCCCGCTTCTGTGTCAGCAGTACACGTACACGGCTCAGCGCATGGCGAGTTTTGAAGTGGACCCCTAGTGTCGCTTCTTCGACACGACGTCGAAGTGAGCGACAGACGGGGAACGTCTCGGTTACGTATGTAACCTCCGTTCCCTGATGGAGGGAACGAGACGTCGTGTCTTCCCGGCCACGTCGCTGAGCCGAGCCGCTGAGATGCCCGGAACACTCCCGGCTCCTCAGAAAAATCCTGAATGAACGAGCGTATTTCTCTCGCCTTTATATCCGTATCCGGAGGCGGAGTATGCAAATACTGTTCGCCAACTCTCATTGGCCTTTTTTCATAGATCAGAGGTATCTTTCGGCGCTCAAGAGAGACCCCTAGTGTCGCTTCTTCGACACGACGTCTCGTTCCCTCCATCAGGGAACGGAGGTTACATACGTAACCGAGACGTTCAATATATAATGATTAAATAATTATAAATGTTTAGAGTTTAATAATTCTAAATAAAATATATACATTATAAAATATAATTATACAGATATTTAAAATTAATACGATTATTTTGGCACACAAGTGAAGCATTAAAAAAGACAATATAAATAGTAGCTTGGCTTTAGAATGCAATATATTTGTAACTATATGCTGGCACTGGCAATTACAAAGACGATGATGTGAAGATGAAGAACCCAAATGCAGTTTATTTACATATGTGAATTCCAAAATACTAACTATAGATATGAACTAAACTAAACTAAATTAAACTAAACATAAACGTGAACAATTAACATGAACATAAACTTGACTTAAACTAGACTTAGCAAACAAGGTACATTAACATACAATAATTGAGAGCGGACAATGGCAAACATGAGGCTTAAATACATGACATGGGAGATCAAGACAAACAAGTTAACCAATGAACAGGCAGAACTATAAACAAGATAACAAGACTAATAAACTAAAACCAATGATAAACTAGAACTGATAATGCGTAACAAGACAATAAACCAATGAACACAAAAACATTTCCCGGTTGGCAAACGGCGTCTCCCTTGGGCAGAGACCCATCTGACCCAGTCTCCATGCTCGTAGAGCTTCCTCCCCATGTGACGTATTTCCACTCAACCCACCCCCTCTGGATGGGGTGTGGCCTCCGCAGTGTCTTTCCATTGGGACTGACACCCCCCCAGTTCAGCCAGTTGTGGTGTTTTTGTAAGGGACCCCTAGTGTCACTACATCGACACAACGTCGAGTGAGTGACAGGTAGGGAATGTCCTGGTTACTTTCATAACCTCTGTTCCCAGATGCAGGGAACATGACATTGTTGTCGATGTAGTGACACAAGTGGAAATACGTCACATGGGGAGGAAGTTCTACGAGCATGGAGACAGGGTCATAGGGGTCTCTGCCCAAGGGAAACACCGTTTGCTATCCGGGAAATGTTTTTCAGCGGAAAATACATGGCAAAGGGTTGCCTATGGGGATCCAGCGCATGTGGAGCACCTGTCCCAGCACGGGGCGTAGTTAGCACAAGTACTGGGCTGGCAGTGAGTTTCTCTGCAAACTCATCTGCAGCAGGGCTAGGAGGAAATCAACCAGGTAACACATTTGTGAACACTGCTGGGAAACAACAACGCACATCGTCAGCTCGAGGGAGGTGAAAGTTGCTAGCCGCAAGCGTTATACCTGGCTAGTTGGTCCGGACTTATCCGTTTGTTCCTGCTAATACACGGGACGAGACCGGCTCATTGAAAAATCTCACGAAGGTGTTGGGTGTACCCCAGCCCGCTGCTCTGAAAATATCAGCTAGGGAGGAGCCACTGGTCAGAGCCCAGGAGGCCACCATGCTCCTGGTGGAATGGGCTCGTAGCCCTCCAGGGGGCAGCACGTGCTGAGCCTGGTAGACAACGGCTATGGCATCGATGATCCAGGGCGATCCTCTGTTTGGGACAGTGCTTCCTTTCCACTGTCCACCAAAGCAGATAAAGACCTGCTCAGAGATCCTAAAGCTCTGCTTGCGATCCAAGTAGATGCGGAAAGCGTGCACCGGACAAAGCAATGCTAAGGCTGGGTCTGCCTCCTCCTGGGGCATCGCTTGCAGGTTTAACACTTGGTCCCTGAAAGGGGTCGTGGGAACTGTGGGCACAGCCCAGTCAGGGTCTCAGAATCCTGTGAGAGTAGCCCAGACCAAACTCCAGGCATGTTTTGCTCTTTTAGAAATGTGCCTGGAGTTCGGTCCGGGCTGCTCTCATGTGATCCTTAGACCCCGACCGGTTCTTCAGTCACCACAGTTCTTCTATCTATTTAGGCTGTCTCAATTGCTTCTGTCTCTATAAGTAATCCCGGACTGACCATGACCACTGACCAGGGGCCATGACATCTGTTGCAGGGCTCGCTGTTTTTCTATTCTAATCTTTTCTATTCACAAAAGTAATGTTTGTGATTCTAACATTTATGTTTCCTATAGACACACTAAAGCTGAAGATATAACTACCATCTTAAGACAAATGCTTTTGTGGAACATCTTATGTGCCTAAGACTTTTGCCCAGTACAGTGTGTGTGTGTGTGTGTGTGTGTGTGTGTGTGTGTGTGTGTGTGTGTTTGTGTGTGTGTATATATATATATATATATATCAGGAGTTATATTGGTGTAGTGGGCTAAAGCACATAACTGTTAATCAGAAGGTCGCTGATTCAATCCCCACAGCCACAACCACTGTGTCCTTGAGCAAGGCACTTAACTCCAGGTTGTTCTGGGGGGATTGTCCCTGAAACAAGTGCACTGTAAGTTGCTTTTGGATAAAAAAATGTATATATACAGTGCATCCGGAAAGTATTCACAGCGCTTCACTTTTTCCACATTTTGTTATGCTACAACCTTATTCCAAAATGGATTCAATTCATTATTTTCCTCAAAATTCTACACACAATACCCCATAATGTCAACGTGAAAGAAGTTTGTTTGAAATCTTTGCAAATTTATTCAAAATAAAAAAACATAAGAAATCACATGTATGTATTCACAGCCTTTGCTCAATACTTTGTTGAAGCACCTTTGGCACCAATTACAGCCTCAAGTCTTTTAGTGTATGATGCTACAAGCTTGGCACATCTATTTTTGGGCAGTCTCTCCCATTCTTCTTTGCAGGACTTCTCAAGCTCTATCAGATTGGATAGGGAGTGTCAGTGGACTGCCATTTTCAGATCTCTCCAGAGATGTTCAATTGGGTTCAAGTCTGGGTTCTGGCTGGGACAATCAAGGACATTCACAGAGTTGTCCCATAGCCACTCCTTTGTTATCTTTGCTGTGTGCTTAGGGTCGTTGTCCTGTTGGAAGATGAACCTTCACCCAAGTCTGAGGTCCAGAGCACTCTGGAGCAGGTTTTCATCAAGGATGTCTCTGCACATTGCTGCATTCATATTTCCCTCGATCCTGACTAGTCTCCCAGTTCCTGCCGATGAAGAAAATGCCACAGCATGATGCTGCCACCACCATGCTTCACTGTAGGGATGGTATTGGCCAGGTGATGAGGTTGCCTCCAGACATGACGCTTGCCATTCAGGCCAAAGAGATCAATCTTTGTTTCATCAGACCAGAGAATTTTGTTTCTCATGGTCTGAGAGTCCTTCAGGTGCCTATTGGAAAATTCCAGGCGGGCGGTCATGTGCTTTTTACTGAGGAGTGGCTTCCGTCTGGCCACTCTACCATACAGGCCTGATTGGTGGAGTGCTGCAGAGATGGTTGATGTTCTGGAAGGTTCTCCTCTCGCCACAGAGAAACGCTGGAGCTCTGTCAGAGTGACCACAGTGGTTCTTGGTCACCTCCCGGACTTAGGCCCTTCTCCCCCGATCGCTCAGTTTGGCCGAGCAGCCAGCTCTAGGAAGAGTCCCGGTGGTTCCAAACTTCTTCCATTTATGGATGATGGAGGCCACTGTGCTCATTGGGACCCTTCCCCAGATCTGTGCCTCGATACAATCCTGTCTCAGAGATCTACAGACAATTCCTTGGACTTCATGGCTTGGTTTGTGCTCTGATATGCACTGTTAACTGTGGGACCTTATATAGACAGGTGTGTGCCTTTCCAAATCATGTCCAATCAACTGAATTTACCACAGGTGGACTTCAATCAAGTTGTAGAATCATCTGAAGGATTATCAGTGGAAACAGGATGCACCTGAGCTCAATTTTGAGTGTCATGGCAAAGGCTGTGAATATTTATGTACGTGTGATTTTTTTCGTTTTTTATTTTTAATAAATTTGCAAAGATTTCAAACAAACTTCTTTCACGTTGTCATTATGGGGTATTGATTCAGGGGTACCGGGGAGAAAGTCAAATCTGTCTCCCATTTTCACAAACCAAATCACAATTTGGTTTGAAGAAGCAAATGTTTTGATCTGTATGACTAATGTAGATGGTTGAAGCGTGTTGTGGACAACGTTCAATTTATTTTTGATTATATTTTATTAGATATTTAATATAATGTTCCTTTGAAATTTCAAATTTGGATATCAAATCTTTTGAAGGAAATGAATGCAATTATCCTGGAAGAGATGATAAAGATCTGTAATTGCACTTTGTTCATGTTCTGTTTTCAGAATTAAATTTAGCCATTCAAAGTGTAAATGACTTTACCTGTTTAGTCCAATCTGAATTTCAATAAACTTGGAATTAAATCAGTCTTTTTCCATAAAAAAAGTTTATCCATCATGTATTAAAAATTTGTCTCACTATAGGATTGTAAGAGCACGTGTGCACATTCATTCTCAATTATCATAATCCACGCACATATACAGAAGGCTTCAGACTCGCTAGTATATGAGAATAGGAAGCTTTGAACATATTTGCAAACTGTAATAAAAGTCTATTTTTTAATGGAGTGCATTCACATCGTAAAATATTGATTCAGAAAACAATCACATCTAAAAATAAGTGAGTCATCTATGCTGTCATCAGATGTTCTTTTGTGAATAATTCAGTGAGGTCAATAAAAATTGTTTGACATGAAGCTTTAGTGTCAAAAATGTTCAGTTCATGCCGACAGGTCACAGGAGGATGTCCACCATCTCTGGTTCAGGTGAGCGCATTGCCAGTGCCATTGGAGAAACTCAAGTAAATCCAAGATTGTACAGTAATATAATGTACTTCCCTTGCAACAGGAACAATCTTCAAAGAAATTGATAGAGTGCCTGCAGAAGGTCTTTGACATAAAGGCTTTAAGATATTACAGATTTAAAAGCTATACGATAGTATGCAGGATTTTATTTTTTTGCATTGAATTGTTTACGCTCCTGCCCTCGATGTGTTCGTTTATGGTTTTACCACTGACCATACATCAGCTGAATGCGATTTACTGATGCCTTTACTAAATTATGAAATCTCAATAATAGAGATAAAATTAAATAATAAAGAAGTCCAGCCAGTCACGTTAGAGGGCATTTTTATTTTAAATTTTTTAGAAAATCAAACACAAACCTATGACAATAACTTCTGCTGAAAATAAGAGTTGGGAAAAAACTATACTTTGAAAAAATAAATGCAAGCAACAAAGAAACGTTTCTAAATAAAAAAAAAAAATCTTTTTTTATTATTTGTTATTTTTTAAGGTTAATTTCACTAATTTAATATTTTTTTTATATTTCTTATTTCAATTTACTTCTATCAAAATGTAGTTATGGCAATTTGTCTGAAAGAACACAACACTATCTTACACACGATTTACACATGGTCGGGAGTAGGTGTAAATTTTGTTCGTACTGACTAACGATTTGATAATACGAAAAATTTCATGACTCTGAAGATTTATGCCAGGCCAGCTTTATGAGGCCCAGTGAGCATGTTGAACATTTTACACCAATTATGCTAAATAAGTTGACAATGTGTAAGGTCATATAAATGACTTAAAAAACGTTATTTTATTGGAGAAAATTCATAAATGGCTTAAGCAAAAAAACAATCGGCACAGATTTATAATACATTGTTGTTTGTTTCAGTGTACATCCAAAAATATATGTTTACACCTATGAACAAATTATGAATCTCTGTATATGTACGATCACCTACAAATAGTAATGAGATCACTATGGTATATACATGACTTTAGTATGTGCTAAGGATCAGAAACGACCCCTTTTGTAACCTAACACTTGGTTGCATCCAGTCTTGCCGTTATTTATTAGTGTAGAGCCACACATTTTTGCAAATGGGTAGACATGATGAATTCTCTCATGGCAAAGTTCAGCAATTAGCCTTCCATGTAAAGAGGCTTGAGCCCTCCAATGTTAATGTGTTTGATTTATGGGTTCACTCCAACAGTCTGACTGCTTCAAAGCTCTGAGCTGGGAGATCCAGCATATCTCACGGGAGTTCAAAGTTCTGGCAGAACTCACACATACACAAACCTGTGCACACATGATGGGCTGTAAATCTGAAGAAAACAGAGGAGCTCAGGGAGCGATGGGTGAGAAGGACCGCGCCTCTCAAAACTTGAGGCCCATATCTCTTCTGAACGTTGATTACAACATTGACATTCCTGATATGTGCACCTGTGTTTTGATAACTCTAACTAAATACTTGATAAATTGATAACTAAAATGTTTTTAATCTGCATTTCAGGCAGCTAATTTTTGTGGACAGAACAGCTGAATAACTCACATAATAGCTACTCTTCCTGTGTTAGACTTTAATCGATGACTCACCTGTTAAACACTTGAACACTCTGTTAGTTAATTAATGTTTTTAATTTTTAGCAGGCACATCATAGGGAGTGTTTAGCTACTGTCTGTAAGTGACTAGTTAATAAGTTAGTCTTTTAATAACGGCTTAATCGTTAAGGGAATCTGAAGCATTTTACTTAAACATTTGTTTTGTTTAATGGGTCAGAATTTTACACAACAACTAATTATCTAATCTTTTCAATAAAACATCTAAAAAATTGCTTACATTGAGTTGATCCTTGGAAATAATATCTCACAAAATGATAACAAATCAACCTATAGAGTAACAATCAACATATTAAACATACACAGATAAGTTGTTATATCATTTAAATCTACAGTATATCAATAAAGATTTCTCAATCCCTGCCTTTTTTTAATTACATTTTAATTTTTTTCATGGCTTACTAAATTTCCCAGTAATTTCACTTTATGAAAATATTATTAATACCATTTTTTGGTTTATATATATATATATATATATATATATATATTTTTTTTTTTTTTTTTTTTTTTTTTTTTTGTAATTATAAATTATTTTTATTTTGCCTTTTTTTGCTTTTACGTAGCCCCATAATTGATATAAAATCCTCAATACATCTATCTATAAACTATCTATTATCACTCAAGCTGATTATTAATATTATAAACAACAATATGTTATAATTTGTATTACTTATAATGATGATGAATACCTGATTAACTCCCCTCAAAACCTTATTGTATACTGGGGTTACTATACACTGTAAATGTATCTCAAGGGCAATCTGGGTACATGCACACACAATTAATTTTCTTTTTTTCTGTTGATTGGTCAATCAGGCACAGTTATTGGCCGATTATGATAACCAATGTATTGGTCTGTCATTACTCTTTGTATGTGTACACTCAAAATGGACAGGGCAACCTTTCCTTGACACACATAACCACCAAATAAAGCTCATATTAGAGAAAAGGGACATAGACAAAAGGAGTCAGACACACACACACACAGAGAGAGAGAGAGAGAGAGAGAGAGAGAGAGAGAGAGAGAGAGAGAGAGAGAGAGAGAGAGAGAGAGAGATAATGATAATGACAGTGAAGAATTGTTTGAAAAGCTCTCTCTGATAGTAGCTAATATTTGTTTAAGTGCACTTAAGTGGAGGGGATTGCCTGTGTAAACACATTAAAGATAAATCTGTTCAATAATCATAAATGTCAACAAATCCCCATCACATAGGACTATCGGATTATCATATTTAAACCATTAAATCTATTCTGAATATTTTTCTGATTAACAGTTTTTATTGATTCATACAGTTAACAAAACAAAACATATATTGACAGAAGCAATATTTAGCTATTCAGAATTAATGTTTAAGCTAAATTACATCTGGAAATAATAAAGCTATAAAATGTATATTTGTTGTGCTAATTTGTTGTGTCATTTGTCAAATTAATTCCAGCAATATCAGAAGAATTAAATTATAAATAATAGGGATGTGCCCGAATTACTTCAAAATTAACTCATCTGAATAATAGAAAAAATATTCGTTTGACTGATTATCCAAGAAGCACATGGATTAAGTAACAATTAAAATAAACAGATCCACAATTACAACGAATTTATGAATCTGTAAAACCAATATTTCTAAAGTGTAAACTTTATGAATGTAAATGTGCACGGTGTGATTTCAGATCAGATGGCCGTGGTCTCGACTAAGTTTGCAGCCTCCTTTAAATGTGCATGGCTGGAGCTTGTTAAGTGTAACATTAATTAAGATACAACATCATATACACGATTCACACATAATGATTCCCATGTATTCATATATAGCCTCAACCTGATTACAATGAACATTAAATTCCTGATCTGAAGAGATGATTTCACATAGGAGCTCGTCTATCCATCTCTTAAAGTGGACCACATTTCGTGCTGAGTGGCTCCAGTCAGGCTTCCTAAGCAACCAATTTGCCCAGTCGCTAGGGTGGGTAGAGTCACTTTGGGTTAACCTCCTCGTGGTCGCTATAATGTGGTTCTCACATTGGTGGGGCGCGTGGCAAATTGTGCATGGATGCTGCGGTGAATAGCGTGAGCCACCACATGCACTACGTCTCCACTGTAATGCGCGGATTGACAGTCTCAGAAACGGAGGCAACTGAGATTCATCCTCTACCACCCGGATTGAGGCGAGTCATGACGCCACCACGAGGACTTAGAGCGCATTGGGAATTGGGCATTCAAAATTTCGAAGAAAAGGGGAGAAAAAAAAGAAAAAAGAAAAGTGGACCACATTTATATCCACATCAGCGATTAAGGTAATTATGTGGTTAAAACTTTATTCCGAAAAAAAAAAAGTTAAAATGCTCCATAGAGTTTTCATCTATTCGGAATATTCCAGCTCATGTAAAATGAATAAACAAATATGCTCCGTCTTTTTTCTTCTTCTTGTTTAAACTTTGCTAAATTTGAGAATGTTAAGTGTGAAATTTTTAAAAAAAAAATCTGCCAATGGGGTAAGCAAAATAAACTTGTTTTCTCTTTAAATTAAGTTTATTTTGCTTACCCCATTGGCAGATTTTTTTTTTTCTTGTTTTGAGACTAAAGTTCACTAAATTTAGTCAGATTTATCTTAAAACAAGACTTAATATCTTATCCCATATATATCCCTTATCTTATATTTTGCTTGACAAGTAAATAAATCATGCTTTAAGAAAGTTTAGATAATTTGACAGGAAAACAAGACAAAAATACTTGTCTAGAAAATCATTTTTTCAGTGTATTTAATTAGATATAAAATTATCAAATAATAATTTAACTAAACAATATTTGTAGCCTACAGTAATGATAACAATAATAATAATAATTATTATTATTATTCTTATTAGGCTATTAATATGAAAAGGCATTTACAAGGCATATTTTATTTATAGAAACTATAAATCTAAGAATAAAATTTAAAAATGGGCATTTCATTAAGTTTTTACATATTTCCAGTTTAAGCCCCACCCACATCTGATTCTATCGATTCTATACAGAGAAAGATACAGATAATTTTGTCATATGAATAAACACATACAGATACAGATGTTGGCTTTGCTGCTCATCCCTAGTAAATAGGATACTAATTAACAAACCTCTCTGCATTCAAAATAAGAATCAAAATTAACTATTTTCATGAATATCAGGATCTAGTCCATTCCTGATGGATAACACAGAGTCTTGCCCTTTTTTCTGTTTTAATATTCTATTTTCACTGTCAAAAATGTCATATTACAGAATTAAAATGGGTTGTGAATGCCATTTCATGTTGACTTTAAGCAAACACTGCTCACTGCTATGGTAGACAAACTGTGGCATAGCATCTAAAGCCATGGTCAATTAGCCATTCAGTGTTTAAAATTGATTGTGTTCTGTGGAAGAAAGAAAGTTTGGAACAACATGGTTGAGTAAACAATAACATATTTCAAATTTTTTTGGGTGAACTTTTCCTTTAAGGAACAGATTTGTGGATAGACCTCTGCCTGACTGCAGTCTGAAAACTAGCAGTTTGACACCAGCTGACACACACACACACACACACACACACACACACGCACACTTAGAACTGCTCTTTGAAGCAGAATCCAGTGAAGTCTGTTGGTATGATTGCATTTTTTATTTATTTAGCGAATACAAAGTCCTCAAGCCAAGCAGTTGCCTCCTGATCTGCTCTAAGGAGGGTGACTAATTCTCCGTTTAGTCTTTGGAAAGGGCAAGTTTCAATGATGTATTCCATTGTTTCCTCCTGTTCACATGCACACAGTGGGCTTGGGCTGCTGCCCCACCTGTGAGGCCTGGCCAAGCAGGGGCTGTGGCCGGTCCTGAATCTGTTGGGGGATCCTTGGATTCTCATTCCTTTTCCTTAGCAGATTGCATGGTAAAGTTGGCTGGTGGGGTTTTCTTCCAAATTGGTCATCTAGGGAGATGGCCAGTAGGTGGATTAAAGCTGTCTGCATGGATTGCTAGATGAGGGACTCTTTAACATTTTGGGGCATCCTTTTAGTAAGTGCGACTCGTTGGATATGTAGAGGGGGGTTGTGTTGGATAGGACAGGGAGCCAGGGAAGTGGTGTTAAGTGAATAGTCCCAGTTATGATTTGCATGGTTGTGTTATGTCCACATGATGTGTATGGGATGACTTCACCTTTGCTGCCGTTCCCTTCAGATGTTCCATAAAGGACAGGGTCCTGTTAAGGGTCACTCCTTGAAAGGTTGGGTAGGGGCGTGCTTCAGTTTAAGTCTGCTCAGTTGGATGTTTTGTTCTTTGGCAGCATTTGCATTTTAATGGTGGAATACACCGGAGACTGTTTTTGCTGGACTTGGTCCCATGTTTTGCAGTATTGGTCCAGTTTTGAATGGTCTTCAGTGAGGACCTGTTCCAGTGAATCAAAAACTGGTGCTTGGGTTGCCAGGCAGATGTCGTTGGCATAAATGAATTTGCGGGATTTAGTGTTGGGTAAGTCGTTTGTGTAGAGGTTAAACAGGGTTGGGGCAAGAACTGATCCTTGTGGGAGCCCATATGTCTGTGTTCTTCATGCACTTTTATTCTGTCCAAGGTGAACTCTGAACCTCCAATTGGTTAGCAGTGTTTTAATAGTTGATCTTGCCCAGGCTATTGTAAGTTTCAGTACAAGGGATTTGTGCCAGAGAATGTCATAGGCAGCTGTGAGGTCGAGGAACACTGTTCCAATCTCCAGCTTGCTCTCGAAGCCATTCTCAATATAGGTGGTTAGGGCCAGCACTTGTTCCCCTGTGCCACAGTTCTTGTAGAAACCAGCCTGATCTACACAGAGGATCTTCTCTACTTCTGGAGATATACATTGTAGTATATGGCGTTCCAAGATTTTAGAGGGAACACAGAGTAGAGAGATTGGGCCGTAGCTTTCTGGTATTTTGTGGTTTGTGACAGGTTTTGGTATAGCAATGATTTTTGATTTTCGCCATTTCTTTGGGATTGAGTTTGTGTGTATAATCCTAGTGTAGATTTGGGTCAGCCAGGTTAGAGATCGGGGGCCCTGATGTTTCATGAACTCTGGAGAAATGTTGCCATATCCTGCATCCTTTCCACATTTCAGACCCTGCAGGACTTTCTCCAGTTCAGCGAAATCAAAAGGTTTACGGTTGCTTTCCTCTGAGTTGTCTGCGGTGTGAAATTCAGCTCCGCTACATTCTCCTCCCATTTTTTGCACCTAAATGTGGTTATCGATTCAGTGAGATGGTCTGCAATCTCAGGGTCCCATGATGTTTCATAGGCTTGTAAGAGGGCCGCACTTTCTCCGTCCAGGCATGGGACATGGAGGGGTCGGTAGCATTGTGGTATTGCTGTATGGGCAGCTTTGTAGATGCCACCAAAAATGCGGTTATATGCTTCATCTACATATTTCCATAGCATCTTCCTTGGGCTGTTAATAATTGGGAGATGTAGGCCAATGTGTATGAGTGAGGTATGGTGTTGGCTGTGTGGAATGTTGTTAAGGATGAGGATCTGTGCGGTTCCATTTACAGAGCTGACCCAGCATAGGTCAGGGGAGTAGTCCTCTACCTAGATGTGTGGGATTTTGCATATGCCAACTTTAAATGAGTAATGATATGTAACAAAGGCTGCCAGAACACCAAGCTGGCTTCTTAATTCCTCAAACCACTCAGTTAATGCCGCAGTGAATTGTGCATTTTTATTCGGAAAATGTGTTATGGGATATTTTCTAGCCAATAATATTTTGATGGAAGGGGGCAGGACATTTCTAGAGTTACAGTGAAATGAAAATACTGACTGTATCCATGCTGGATTCTCTTGGCAGATGGAGGCCAAATTTAATGGATTTACCCTTAATTATGTCAAATGTCAAATTTCTTCATTCCTTTTACTTATGAAAAAGCAGTGGTACTTCTTCTTGTGATATAAAAGTATATTTTTAATTGATTTTTCTCAGTAGGAAAAAACACTACTAAACACAGAGAACAAAGCACACACAAATATGGCACACACAAAAAAACCTATAAGAAATATTGCTATAGTTAACTTCTACACTACCTGGCCAACAAAAAAAGTTGCATACTCTAATATTTTGTTGAATCATATTTAGCTTTGATTGTGGTGCACATTCATCATGCAGATTGTTTTGATAACCTTATGCAACATCACAACATTTATTTCCATCCAGATATGCATTAATTATTGGCTAAGATCTTGTATTGATGACGGGAGAGACTAACCAATCTGTAAAGTGTTCTCCAGCACATCCCAAAGATTTTCAACAGGGTTAAGTTCAGGACTCTGTGGTGGCCAATTCATGTGTGAAAATGATTCCTCATGCTCCCTGAACCACTCTTTCACAATTTGAGCCTGATGAATCTTGGTATTGTCATCCTGGAATATGCCCGTGCTGTCAAGGAAGAAAAAATCCATTGGTAGTATAACCTGGTCATTAACTATTAACTGTATTCAGCTGACCAATTGAAGCAACCCCAAATCATAACACTGCCTCCAGAGGCTTGTACAGTGGACACAATGCATGACGGATACATCGCTTCATGCGCCTCCCTTCTTAGGGCCCATTCAGTTTGGAATAGAGTAAATCTGGACTCATCAGACCACATGATCTTTTTCCATTGCTCCACAGTCCAATCTTTATGCTGCCTAGCAAATTTAAGCAGTTTTACGCAGAAGAGCGGAGGCGAAGTCCAACTCACACAATTTCCAAAACAATGTTCCTCTAGAAGTAACCTGCAGTTTTATGCTTCAACCACATGAGGGACAAAAGTTGAATAGTTTAGCTTTAAGTATCTGCTTATTTAAATCAAAACAGTGTTTTTTAATGTACAGGCAGCATAACAACATGAAAATTAATTCACATTATTACACTATGTGTATGTATTATGTATGCGCTTAATAAATATTCACAGGATGCCCACCGATTCAATCATCACTCCAACACTAATAGGAGCTGACTGAATGGCCTTGAAGTTGAGGGCAGTCCTCTGCTACTGATTGGTCCAGATGTCTGTTGACATTATAATGGTCGCAGTTAAGGGGCCAATGACAATTAAGGTTGCTAGACATGATAAAAAGGAAAGCCTAGTTTAAAACACATGTTCCAAGTTTCCACCACGAAGGAAGCCGCTGCTTTCCAACAAAAATGTTGCTCCGTGACTGAAGTTTGCCAAAGACTATCTTGACACTACACAAAACACTACTGGGAAAATTATTTGTAGACTGATGAAACTATGGTTTAATTATTAGGGAAGAAGTGATGTAACCAGGATGTAACAATTTTTCTTACACCTTGAATACATTTAAATCATTATGTTCAAATAGTATATGTACAGTGGCAAGAAAGGTGATCTCATCTTCATTAAAGTACAGACAAAGCACAATGTGCTTAAGCTAACAACACAGAGATGATTCTAATTTTTTGTGTCTTCATTGAACACATCCAATTAAATATTCACAGTGCTGTGGAAAATGTAAATGAAACCCTAGGCTTAGCACAACAAAAAATCTAATTAGAGTCAGGAGTTGGCAAACCTGGCATCCAATTAATAATACGACATTAGAGGTGTGGGTTTGAGCTACTTTTACTTATACAAGGCACTCAAACCTTTTGAGTTTGCTATTCACAAGAAGCATCTGCTGATATGGACCATGTCCCTTAAAAAAAGAGATTTCCGAAAACATTCAGTCAAGAATTGTTGTTCCCCTTCTGTCACTCTCTCGACATAGTGTCGAAGGAAGTGACACAAGAGGTCTTCTCGGACGCCGAATCGTACCTCTGAACCTGAGAAAAGGCCAATGTCAAGTTGGCAGACAGAATTTGCATGCCCCGCCCCGGACATACGGGTATAAAGGGAAGTGGGTCAGCGAATGCCAGTCACAATTTTTCTTCCGAGCCGAATGGTTGTACCGCAAGCAGCTGAAACACACTCATGTTTCATTCACCTTTATCAGCGAAAAGCATTGCTGTTGGATCCGCACAGCGCGTTTCCAGCTGGCGTCTCTCTCTCTCTGCACGCTGTGCAGTTTACGCCCCTGGGCGCATCGACAGCGCTTCTTTCGAAAGAGTGTTCTCCTCCTAAAAGAGTATGTTTTCTCATATAGTTCCCACTCATAAAAGAGCAATACACAGCAGGGGTTGAACGTCCTTTTCAGGACGCGTCTTTTTAAAGATGTCTTTCCGCCTCTGTGTAGTTCCTGGATGCGGTTGATATCTCTGCACTTCTGACAGTCATAAAAGCTGCCTTGTGTGCCTGGGCTGCAATCACACGTATGCAGCGTTTTATGAAAGGCTCATGTTCTCAGTGCGAGAACATAACCATGGCAACATTGTGGTCACGTCTTTCTTTTGTCATGAGAGCAAGCCACTTCAGCCGCCCCCCGCATTGTTCCTTCTTCCCACGGGATTGAGGTCGACCCGGCTGGCAATGAAGGCGATTTGGGGATGACCACGGGCTCAGTTTCGCCGGGTAAATCCCCACGAACCACCCGCCCCCCCCGGCACGCTTGTTTGCTTCCGTCCGAGCTCGGGAAGAGTGCGGCTCGCTTCCCGGCCAGCCGGAATTTTCACTTGAGGCCCCGGAATTGGATGACGGCATCGCCGCTGCATCTGAGAGCGTCACAGCGGCGTCTGATGCTGATGACTTGCCTGGGCTGCCACCTTCGGGTCTGCTCGCCCTGTCTGAGGCCGATTCGCAGATGTTTGCTATGCTTTCCCGGTCCGCCGCAACCGTGCGGCTGGACTGGAGATCTCCGCCCCCCCCCCCCCCTCTCGGCTACTCGATCGGTTCCTCGGATCATGGCGCCGCTTATAGCCACGCCCCCCCTTGGTTCCGTCGTTCCCGGAAGTGCATGATGAGCCCTCCGCTTGTCCGATCTCACTACCCTGGATGGCGGAACACCGCCACCTGGCGGGACTGCCCGGTATTCCTCTCCAGAGCCATAGAATGACGTCATCACTGACCTCAAAAGTCTACAGCACCACTGGACAGGCCGCCTCCGCCCTGCATGCCATGGCTCTCCTGGAAATTCACTAAGCCAAGGCACTCAAAGATCTGCACCTGGGTAGTTTCAACCCCGATGTGCTGCAGGAACTGCGCTCTGCTCCAACCTCGCTCTCAGAGCTACGAAGTTCACGGCGCAGGCACTCGGGTGGACGATGGCCACACTCGTGGTCCAGGAGTGCCACCTCTGGCTGAACACGGTCGAGATGCATGGCGTTGACAATTCACGATTTCTCTTGGCCTCTTCGGCGACACCATTGACGACTTTGCCCAGCAGTTCTTGGTGGTGAGGAAGCAGATGGGGGCAGTTTCTCACATCATGCCGGGGCGCCACCCAGTCAGCGCGCCCGCGCCCCGCCTGCTCACGGAGGGCGGCCCCCCGCGACCAGAAAGCAACAACAGGTAGCTCTGCAACCCGGGCCCAGCTCTCAGCCCCAGCGTCGAGCACCTCGCAGGCGGTGTATGCCCCCCATCTCCAGGACCCCCTCTCGGACCAGAAAAGCTCTGAAGCGCTCCTGAGACAGACAACCCAGGCAGTCGGATGTTCGCTCAGGAGATGGTTTCAAGACCACTTCGTCCCCCGGTGGAGGGCCGCACAGTATTCACCTGCCGCACCGCCTTCGGGCTGCGGTACCCACAGAGCAATTCCCTCACTCCCTGGGTCATTCAGCCGGTGTGTGCCATTCTCACGGCACCCCAGCCCTACATCTCTCCAGTCCTGGTTTCCCGGACGCAGCTCTCTCGCCTCCGGACCCGTGACTGACCAACCCCGGCAGGCCAGCGCTGACGAGTTTTGAAGATGCCCTCTCGGGACCTCTTCCTCAGTCTCTAACCTGCCCCCTGCCGGTTGTGCGGAGTAAGGTAAGTGCTTTGAGTCTTTTCTCAGCACCTCAGCCTCAGGACACTCTTTTGCCTCCCGACGCATTATTACCTGCTCCCCCCGCCGCGAAGCCCCGCCCGGTACGTCAAATGTGATCGTCCCCTAAGTCCACCTCGCATGGAGCTTGGACGCGTGGTTATTGCTGTCCAATCCATTGCGCTGGTTGGCCAGGACCATCCGACTCGGCTCCGCGATTCAGTTCGCCCAGCTCCAGTTTGAGCGGTATTCGCTCCACTCAAGTGCGCGGCCAACAAGCCAGTGCCTTACGAGCAGAGATTTTTACACTGCTCCTCAAGGATGCGATAGAGCCCATCCCTCCAGCCGAGATGAATAAGGGTCTCTACAGCCCTTACTTCATCATACCCAGAAAAAGTGGCGGGTTGCGACCAATCTTGGATGCGAGTTCTCAACCTGAAGGATGCGTATTTCCACATCTCTATTTTGCTGCGACACCGACCCTTCTTACGGTTCGCGTTCGACGGCCAGGCATATCAGTACAAGGTCCTCCCCTTTGACCTGTACCTGTCCCCTCGAGTCTTCACGAAGGCCCTTATGGGAAGTGGGCATCCGCATACTCCACTACCTCAACGACTGGCTCATCCTGGCCCACTCTCGAGAGTTACTATGCGCTCACAGGGACCAGGTGCTCAGGCACCTCAGCCGTTTAGGGCTTCAGGTCAACTGGGAAAAGAGCAAGCTCGCCCCGGTTCAGAGCATCTCTTTTCTCTGTATGAAGTTAGACTCGGTCTCAATGACAGCGCGTTTCGCCACGAGCGTGCCCAGTCAGTGCTCAGGTGCCTCTCTCGCTTCAAGCCTGGCACAGTGGACCTCTAAAACAATTCCAGAGGCTCCTGGGGCATATGGCATCCTCAGCTGCGGTCGCGCCACTTGGGTTGATGCATATGAGACTGCTACAGCACTGGCTACAGACTCGAGTCCCGAGATGGGCATGGCACCATGGCACGCATCGTGTGATAATCACCCCCGCCTGCCGTCAGACTGTCTGGACGCGCTGCCGCGACAGGTTTCGCCCAGCGGAGAGTGGAGGCTCCACCCCAGGTGGTCCAGCTCATTTGGGACCGATTCGACAAGGCACAGGTAGACCTCTTTTCCTCCCAGGACAACTCCCATTGCCCGCTCTGGTATTCCCTGACGGACGCTCCCCTCGGGACAGACGCGCTGGCACACAGCTGGCCCCGGGGGTTGCGCAAGTACGCATTTCCCCCAGTGAGCCTTCTTGCATCGGTGCTGTGCAAGATCAGGGAGGAAGGGGAACAGGTCACCTTGGTGGCCCCTTACTGGCCCACCTGGTTTTCGGAACTCATGCTCCCCGCGACAGCCCCTCCCTGGAAAATCCCCCTGAGGAAGGACCTTCTTTCTCAGGGACGGGGCACCCTCTGGCATCCTACCCAGACCTCTGGAATCTCCACGTCTGGCCCCTGGACGGGATGTGGAAGATCTAGTAAATCTACCACCTGCTGACGTAGATGCGATCTATCAAGCCAGAGCTCCCTCAACCAGGCAACTCTACGCACTAAAGTGGCGTTTGTTCGCGAATTGGTGTTCTTCCCAAGCCGAAGACCCACAGAGATGCGCAGTTCGGTCAGTGCTTCTATTCCTGCAGGAGAGACTGGAGGGGAGGCTGTCCCCCTCCACCTTGAAGGTGTATGTAGCTGCTATCGCAGCCCACCACGATGCAGTAGATGGCAAGGCCCTTGGTAAGCACGACTTGATTATCAGATTCCTGAAAGGCACCCGGAGACTACATCCTCCCCGGCCTAACCTGTTTCCCTCTTGGGATCTCTCAGTGGTCCTCTCTGGCCTTCAGAGACCCCCATTTGAGCCGCTTGATTCCTCCCTAGCTTTCTGGCCCGCGAGTTTAGCAGAGCAACTCGCGGCTAGACCCAGTACGAGTCTTAGGGCTCTGTACTGGGGTCGGGCTCCACGGGCATAGTTCCCTCTTCAGGCTAACTCCCCGTGATGTATATTCCGTGGTACGGTCCCCCTCTTGGCGGACCCGCATTTCCCTCAGGCACCCCCGCTGCCTCGGCCCCGTGTCTGTAGAGTCCCCCCTTCATTAGGCTGGACCTACCACCGTGCCGTTTCCCACGCCGGCTTCACAACCCTCGTGGTGTATTTGCTATACATTACCTCCCCCTGGACTGGGCAGAGTGTGGCCCCTGCAGGGTCTTCCCCTCCTAAAAGAATAGGAAATCTGCAGGCCGGACATCTACCTTCCCTCCGGTCCTGCCTCAGCGCCCAGCACGCCGGTGCCGACGAGTTTTGAAGACGCCTCCCTAGACCTCTTCCTCAGTCTCTAAGTCGCCCCCTGCCAGGTGCGTGGAGCAGGGTTAATGCTTCGAGTCTTCTCTCAGCACCGCTATTCTCGGGACACCTGTTGCACCCGACAGGCTCTCCTGCTCCCCCCGGGGAATGACCGCCTTCTCCGACTTAGGTTGGGGGGGACCGCTGATGACCGCTTTACATCCTATGCGAAAGACATAGTGAGAGAGAAGGCCGCGGCTGCTGGGCTTGCTCCCATGCTAGCAAGCAATACCTTTTTCCCTCAGGGGTGCGGGAAAACCTAAGGTGGATATGCTAAAACTCTTTGAGGGGGCGTTGGGGAGGGCGACGTGCATTCGGTTCAGGGGCCTCTAACACGCAATAGACTGCTTTGCCCCTGCTCCGACAGTCACGTCACACGGTCAGTGTATGGCGTTTTTATATTTACACTACGTCGAGAGAGTGACAGAAGGGGAACGTCTTGGTTACTGTTGTAACCTTCGTTCCCTGAGGGAGGGAACGAGACGCAGTGTAAATATAAAAATGCCACACACTGACCGTGCAAAATCCTGACTGGCATTCGCTGCCCCGCTTCCCTTTATACCCGTATATCCGGGGTGGGGCATGCAAATTCTGTCTGCCAACTTGACATTGGCCTTTTCTTAGGTTCAGAGGTACGATTCGGCATCCGAGAAGACCACTTGTGTCACTTCCTTCGACACTGTGTCTCGTTCCCTCCCTCGGGGAACGGAGGTTACAACAGTAACCGAGACGTTTTAGTGCACAGTTAGACAAACTTTCTATAAATAGAGACGATTTAGTACTGTGGCTACTCTCCCTATAAGTTAGACAAAGACCATCTTGACCCTTCACAATGATATTTGAAATGTTTTTTGTGGACTGATGAAACTATGGTTTAGTTGTTTGGGAAGAACACGCAGCACTACTTATGATATACAAAGGCACCGCATACCAACATTATAGCAGCATCACAATGGTGAAGTACAATGGAGGGAGCATCATGAATTGGGGCTGCTTTGCTGCTGAGTCTGGACCATTTGCCATCATTCAGGGACAAATGTATTCCCAAGTGTGGCAGGGCGGAGGGCGGGGCCGTGTCATGATTAAAAACACCCGGTCCCTTATCAGGCTAATCAAGCCTCCGAGAGGGATAAAGGACAACTGTGGAAGTTGGTGCGGGAGAGAGAGATCGTTTACGGACATGACCGTCATGTGTTTGTGTTTGTGTCGTTTGTTAAGTTTATCATTAAAAATATTATTTATAGCGTCAAGCCGGTTCTTGCCTCCTCCTCGCCCTTTTAAATTCCTTTACACCAAGTTTATCAAGATATCTTACAGGATAATGTCAGAGTTGCTGTGCACCAGCTGAAGCTCAGTAGAAGTTGGGTAATGCAGCAGGACAATGACCCTAAACATCAAAGTAAATCTATTACAAAAAATAAAATCCACCTTTTGGTGCAGCCTTGTCAGAGCCCAGAACTTAACCCAATAGATATGCCGTGGAATGACCTCAAAAGAGCCATTCACACCAGACATCCTAAGAATGAGGCTGAGCTGAAGGAGTTCTCTAGTTCATTGTGCAGGTCTAATCCTTAGCTACTGGAAACACTTGGTAGAGTTTATTGCTGCCAAAGGAGGATCGGCCAGTTATTAAATCCAAGTGTTTACTTTTCTACAGCACTATAATAATAATAATATAATAATGTTTCTTCTTCTTCTTTTGGCTGCTCCCATTTGGGATTGCCACAGTGTATCATCTGTCTCCGTCTCACTCTGTCCTCTGCATCTTCCTCTCTCACCAACCTCCCGCATGTCCTCCCTCATCACATCCATAAACCCCCTCCTTGGTCTTCCTCTTTTCCTCCTGCCTGGCGACTCCATCCTCAGCATTCTTCTCCCAATATACCGTGCATCCCTCCTTTGCACATGCCGAAGCCATCTCAATCTTTGCCTCTCTCACTTTATCTCCAAATCTTATCCTACCTGCGCAGTCCCTCCATTATACTAATTTCTAATCCTGTCCAGCCTCATCCCTTCCAACAAAAAATGCATCATTTTCAACTCTGTCACCTCCAGCACCACCTCCTGTCTTTTTGTCAGTGCCTTCGCCTCTAAACCATACAACATAGCTGGTCACACTGGTTTACGTCTTGTAAACTTTCCCTTTCACTCTTGCAGATACCCTTCTATCACAGATCACTCCTGCCACTCTTCTCCACCCACTCCACCTAACATGCACACTCTTCTTCAATTATCTACTACACACTCCATTACTTTGGACAATTGACCACAAGTATTTAAACTCATCCAGTTTCTCCATCTGTACTCATTGCAACTGCACCATTTCGCCATCCTCCCTCTCATTTATGCTCATGTAATCCATATTGCTCCTAATAACTTTCATTCCCCTTCTCTCCAGTGCATACCAACACCTCTCCAGGCTCGTCTCAACCTGCTCCCTACTTTCAGATCACAATGTAATCTGCGAACATCATAGTCCATGGATCCGTCAACCTGTCCATCATCACTGTAAAGAAGAAAGGGGTAAGAGCCAATCCTTGATGTAAACCCACCTCCACCTTGAACCAGTCCGTCACTCGACCTGAGCACCTCACCGCTGAACACTGTCCTCATTCATATCCTGCACCACCCTCACACACTTCTCTGCCACTCCCGACTTCCTCACTACTCCTCTCTCGGCACCCTGTCATACGCATTCTCTATATCCACAAACACGCAATGCAACTCCTTCTGGTCTTCTCTATACTTCTCCGTCAACACTCTCAAAGGAAACATCACATCTGTAGTGCTCTGTCCTGGCATGAAACCAAATTGCTGCTCAGAGATCATCACCTCTCCTCTCAACCTAGCTTACACTACTCTTTTCCATAACTTGATGGTGTGACTGATCAACTGTACGCTTCTGTAGTTACCACAGCTCTGCACATCTCCCTAATTCTTAGTACACTTCACTCCACAGGCATTCTCTCTCTTGCCAAGACTTTGTTAAACAGTCTGGTTAGAAACTCCACTGCCATCTCTACTAAACATCTCCATGCCTCCACTGTTATGTCATCTGGACCAACCGTCTTTCCACTCTGCATCCTCTTCATAGTTGTCCTCACTTTGTCTTTACTAATCCACCGCACTTCCTGAATCACTCCACATCATCCAACCTTCTCTCTCTCTCTCTCTCTCATTTTCTTCATTCATCAGCTCCTTCCACACTCTCCTTGTTTGTCAGCACATTTCCATCTGCACCCTTATCACCCTAACCTGCTGCACATCTTTCCCAGGTCGGTGCCTCTGTCTGGCCAATTGGTACAAGTCCTTTTCTCCTTCCTTAGTGTCCAATTTCTCGTACAGCTCACCATGCGCCATTTTCTTAGCCTTCGCCACTTCTCTCTTCATCTTGCGCAACATCTCCTTGTACTCCTTTCTACTTTCTTCATTTCTCTGACTATCCCAATTATTTTTTGCCAACCTCTTCCTCCTTATGCATTCCTGTACTCCTTCATTCCACCACCAAGTCTCTTTGTCTTCCTTCCTCTGTGCAGATGTCACACCTCAAGCCTGGCACAGGTTCCTTCCTAGCTGTCTCCCTCACCACTTCTGCAGTAGTTGCCCTGTCTTCAAGCACCTCTTCACCACCACCCAGTGCCTGTGTCACCTCCTCTCTAAATTTCACACAACTGTCTTCCTCATTCAGCTCCCACCATCTGATCCTTGGTTCAGTCCTCACTCTCTTCCTCTCCTTCACCTCCAAATCCTTCAGGCCATCCGATGCTGTCTAGTTACATCATCCCCTGCCACCACCTTAAAGTCTCTAATCTCTTTCAGGTTGCATCTCCTGCATATGACATAGTCCACCTGGGTGCACCTACCTCCACTCATATACGTCACCCTGTGCTTCTCCTTAAAATATGTATTCACCACCGCCATTTCCATCCTTTTTGCGAAATCTACCACCATCTACCCTTCCACATTCCTTTCTTTGACACCATACCTACCCATCACCTCCTCATCACCTATTTTCCCTTCAACAATATGCCCATTGAAGTCCACTCCAATTACCACTCTTAATTTCTTAGGTACAGTCTCCACCACTTCATCTATCTCACTCCAGAAATCTTCTTTCTACTACATCTCACACCCCGCTGATGACATTTATCATCACCTCTTCAATTTCCAGCTTCACACTCATCACTCTGTCAGACAATATACTCTTCCTTAAGGATTACCCTTACACTATTTCTCTTCCCATTCACACCATAGTAGAACAGTTTGAAACCACCCCCAGTGCTCCTAGCCTTACTCCCCTTCCACTTGATCTCTTGTACACACAGTATGTCTACATTTCTCTACTCCATCATATCAGCCAGCTCTCTCCCTTTAACAGTCATAGTGGCAACATTCAAAGTTCAGAATCTCACCTCCACACTCTTACCCTTCCTCCTCTCCCACTGTCTCTGGGCATACCTTCTCCCTCACATTTGCCCACAGGAGCATAGTTTCCATTGGTACCCTGCTGGGCAACAGTACCAGTGGCAATCATATGTAACCCATGCCTCGACCGATTCGATGTGGAAATCATGTTTATGGTACGCATATTTGATTTGGCACAGGCACACTAGATGCCCTTCCAGAAGCAACCCTCCCCATTTTATCCAGGCTTGGGGCCAACACTAAAAATGCATGGGGCTTGTGAAACCCCAGTGGCTGGGTTACAGCACTATAAATGTTTAATGGGATGTTTTCAACAAAGACAAGGAAGATTATAATTGTTTGTGTGTTGATTGCTTAAGCACATTGTTTTTTGTCTATACTTGTGTCTTTGATGAAGATGAGATCACATTTTATGATCAATTAATGCATAAACACAGCTAATTCCAAAAGGTCTTGCCAATATATGTGTGTGTGTGTGTCTGCCTATCTATCTATCTATCTATCTATCTATCTATCTATCTATCTATCTATCTATCTATTTTTTTTAAAATAGATATTTCTATATTTTTACAATATTTATATAAAAATTTATCAAGACAACAAAATGGCATCTTGTATGTTGTTTACACCACACTGACTTACTATATTTTTAAGAAAATATAATCAAAGTTTAGGCTAAACTAATTTATTTTTAAAGAATGTATGCCTTTTAATTGAATTAAAATGTAAGTTTTTAACTTCATTACAATTTCAGGATGGTAACACCATATTGACTATTGTTATTTTATTTTATTTATGCCCCACAAATCAGTCGATTACATTTTTTAATCATGATTAATAACATAATTTTTCAGTTAATCGCAATTAATTGCATATATTGAAAATGCTGAAATTTGACTCTGAATATACATCTTTTCCTTTCAAAATGCTTTTATTGAATTCTTTGGAAAGAAAAAAAAACAATATGCAACAATAAAATGTGGACCCACTTTATAATTAGGTGTTCTTAACTAATATGTACTTAGCCATGTGATACAATGTACTTATTATGTTGTTGCATTGTAATCACATTTAAAGTACCTGCATTTAATTATATTTGTAGTTGCATTGATAAATTTACCCATAACTCAACCCTTATCCCAAAACCTAACTCTAACCCTTACTCCTAAACCTACCCATACCTCAAACTCAGTAGCAGCACATGTGGGCATTTTGCAGAACAACATGTCTTGTATGTATTTAATGTTAGTAGTAGTTAAGGACACTTAATATAAAATGTGACTTAAAAGGCTTTATTAACATTTTCCAAACAAAGCCTTCCAAAGAATAAAGACAGAAATGCACTTAAATTAACTAACTTGGAGTTTGACTAATTTAAAGAACTAGTCTCCCCATAGGTTGCACAGTCGTTGCAATGGGCATTAAATCTCTTAAACTATCATCCTCCACAATATTAAACAGTCAATAGACTGTGGCTATCCACTTTTTACAGCAATCATGAAGCCGCGGTCACAATTTGCATCAGGGTGTTAACGCTAGCATCAAGCACTGCTTTGAACTTCACACGAAAGTGCTTAGAGACAAAAACTTCTCATTCTGCGTTTTGGTGATAGTTAAGACTTACCATTCTTCGGTGTTAATTAAAATTCACCATACTTATGCTGATAAATACTTGATTTCTATCAAGAAATAGAATCAGCAGTTACAGAAATATTCAAATTAGCCCATCTTGCACCAACAATCATGCCACAGTCCAAATCACTGAGATAATTTTTTTTCCTCATTCTGATGGTTGATGTCAAATCAAAATCAAATCAAAATCAAATCACTTTATTGTCACACTACTGTGTACACGAGTGCAACAGTAGGTGAAATTCTTGTGTGCAGTTCCGAGTAACATAGCAGTCATGACAGTGACGAGACATAAACCACTTTACAATAAACAACATATTTACACAAAACAATTTACATAACAAATGTACACATACTTACACAACAATTTACATAACAAATGTACACAATACACACAATGTAGAATACACATACACTAGATACGGGTATAAATATATATATATACACTAATTGAATTGGGAGAATATATTTGACAGAATGAAGATTAATAAAGTGCAGTGCTGATTGTTGATCGTGAGAGATCATGTGTTCAAAAGTCTTATTGCTTGTGGGAAGAAGCTGTCATGTAGTCGACTGGTGCGGGTCCTGATGCTGCGATACCGCCTGCCTGATGGAAGCAGTGAAAGCAGCCCATGACTCGGGTGGCTGGAGTCTCTGATAATCCTCCGAGCTTTCTTCACACACCGTCTGTTATATATATCCTGGAGGGAGGGAAGCTCACCTCCGATGATGTTTCTGGCAGTTCGCACCACCCTTTGCAGGTCTTTGCGGTTGTGGGCGGTGCTATTGCCGTACCAGGCGGTGATGCAGCCAGTCAGGATGCTCTCTACAGTACTGGTGTAGAACCGTGTGAGGATGTGGTGGTTCATTCCAAACTTCCTCAGCCGTCTCAGGAAGAAGAGGCGCTGGTGAGCCTTCTTCACAACGGCCTCAGTGTGGACGGACCATGTGAGTTCCTCAGTAATGTGGACACCGAGGAACTTGAAGCTGCTGACTCTCTCCACCGGTGCTCCATTAATGGTGATGGGGCTGTGTTCTCTGTCTTTCTTCCTGAAGTCCACCACAAGCTCCTTGGTTTTACTGACGTTGAGGGAGAGGTTAACATTAACTGTTAATGTTAATGTTAACATTATTATTATTAATGTTAATGTTAACATTATTATTATTAACTTAACATAATGTTAAGTTAATGTGAACATTAACTGAAGCTCTTGACCCGTATCTGCATGATTATATGCACTGCTGCCACACAATTGGCTGATTAGATAATCACATGGATGATTGTTGGTGCCAGATGGGCTGGTTTGAGTATTTCTTTAAGTGCTAATCTGTCTCTCTCTCTCTCTCTCTCTCTCTCTCTCTCTGTGTGTGTGTGTGTGTGTGTGTGTGTTTGCAGCCGCTGCAAACAATTGAGACCCTTTTGGACATCGAGAAAATTATTAACAATAAGTATTCTTCTTATTACATTCCTGGACACAGTCTAGCAGAAATGTGAGCAGAGGGGTAGAAAATTGATTCTGGATGACTTTTTGATGGAAGTAGATCATGGAGGGTTTTGCATGAGTGAACTGCCTGTTTGTGACAGTGCATTTAGAGAATTAATGATTTGATAGACAGACTGATGGCAGATAATTGGTGTTTGCTAAGACAAGTAAGACTATTAATAATTAGCAAATGTTAATTTAGGGATTTGATCAAACCCCGAACCTTAAGTATTAAACTTTGGTGCATAAACCGTCCTGCACTGTTTATGCAACAGACATGAATTATACCTACATTGTGTGACTTCACAGATGAAAACATATATATTAAATTAGGTAACTGCATATAAGTGAAATCAACAACCATCATTTTAAAAATGCTGGTCAGACATGCCAGCCATCTTCAGGTTGGACTATGACGTGGCCGTCTCTCAGGGTCAGCCAGCAAGTGTCGGACAAGTGGGATTGTACATCTACTGCGTATTTGCTAACAAGCACAATGATGGGAGTCGACGTCCAGCATCATTTAGCTGTTCAAAGCCAAATCACAACCCATGAGAGGAGCTACAATTTCAGGGGTTTAAATAACTCCCATTTTGTTTTAGCATATTACACTCTGGCAGTCACCCAACAGAATAAATTGTGGTCCATCTGGAGGGGGCAAAATAACTGAAAGTAGCATGCCACATGAAGTATTCACTTCCCTGGAAACGTTCTTTGACCTGACAGTTGGAAAAGAGCTGGGAACTTTGAGATGTCAGGGTTGTCAGGTGTCACAAAATGGTGTTCCTTTAACTTTATCAGTTTCCATAGGGGCATGAAACTATTATAACCAGATCTATTTAGACATCTATTGGTAAATTTGGTTCTTCTAAACCATCATTGGTCATGTTAAGCTGTAAACCTTTATCAAGACCCCAAGGAATCCAATGTTCATCAGAGCCATGGCTTTGTGCATGTGGTGCACAGTTGTAATGCTCATATGAGATATGTGAGTTCAAATCTGGCTTGCAACATTTCCTAAATCCACCACTCAAAACTGTAAAAACAGGTAACCTGAAATTGTTAAATTGTTAGATCAGGGAGCTATTTCTCACAGATCTAACCCTTTTGTTGGTGTTAACTAATTTATTCAGGCTGATTCAATGACGTTAAATAATGTTTTTACAAATAGCTCCACAAAGTAACCATTTCAGGTAACCACTTTTTTATAGCGTATCTTATGCTATTGTCTAATGTAGTCTGCAAAAAAGTAGAATCCATTCTTCTTAGTTCATATGATCTTTCAACATGATCACAAGGGAAGTCAGTATCAGACATATTTGCATCAGTTAAAATGTGTTTAACTTCTCATGTGGCATGACCAACAGCATGTTGCGCAAAAGCATCAAAGACACGGGGTCTGATCCCAAGAAATACAGGAAGTAATCATTTTGTATAATCAGTAGCCCCTTTCAAACATGCAACCAGGTAAATAACAGGAAAATTGTTGGGTTGCCTTTTCTTTACTGGTAAATGTACCACATGTTCCAGTCACACAAAACGACTTTAAATTTTTTTCCATTTTGCAAGTACCATTCACATATCAGCACCAAATGCCGTTAAACTCTGTGACTCTTAATCTAAGCGGCTGCACTGGAAATGTAGACTTCTTGTTTGAAAACATGGCAGGGTATACTTTTGCATCTGAACATATGTGGTCGGTAATGTTGGTGATTTTTGGGGGCTCGTCCCGGGATTTCTCCAGACAGGTAAGGTCAATCTATTTATTTGACAATATTGCTACTGAGAATCTGCTGAAAAATCTAATAAAACATAGATTCCATTTTTGCTCCGTGTTAGGGTACCTCTTATTCAAGAGACATTTTGCCCTATTAGGAATACAAGAAGAAGGTTATACCTTATTTTACTAACACGGTAATACTGTGGTTTTTCAGTTCACTATACGTGATTCAAAATTTTTGAAAAAGTGTTTCTCTGCATCAGTGTGCCCCTGCAAAGGGAGCTCTAGCTCTGTGAGATACAGAAAGGAGGTAGAATACCTCAGATTTACTGTTGCAGTTTAACATATCCTCACTAAGGTGGGAAGAGGACAGGATAAAGTCCTGGGGAAATAAGATTATAGTCTGCATCCGCGTTTGCAAATCTGATTAAGTAAAGTTATGACATTTTTAGATTACAATATATATATTTAAACTCTGATACATACATGGGATATGTGCATGGTTACAGTCACACCTCGATAGTTCAAATTGATAAAATGCAAGTACAAATTGGCACTCAAGTAATAACATTTCCATTAGATAAATAGAATCAAAAACTGCTATTGGCATGTTTGCAGATCAGAGGGCCCCTGGTTTTCGACTCAATGCCAATACGCAATGAAGAACATGATAAAAGGATAGACGGTCTGAAAGGAATAAACACCTACTGACCCAAATACAATTTTGGAGGGGAAAATACCATCGATTGTGACTCAGCCATCAAATTACACAAGTTGAATTACTTTTGTATTAACACTATTATAACATAGGCATAATAGTACTGTACATGCCCATAAAATTGTGATTACGATCATAAAATTCCTATTGTAATTATGTTTAATAATGCATATCACTGATGAAAATGTTAACTGTAATAATGCAAATTGTAGATGAATGTTAAAGTAACTTTAGACTCTGTGTAACCTCAAGTACTTCAGAGTTTCATCCCACCAGATCATAGGCGAGCAGTGCGAGACCAACTAGGCTGGGAAAAGCAGAAATACCTGGCCCATCTGAACCCAATCAAGTAAACTGTGATATTTGAACAATTGAAACTGTGACATTTTGAAAATATTATAAAGATATGGGATCTGACATAAGCCGTCCACTTCCTGACGAAACTCCAAATCAATGGATGTTCCGTAATAACCAAGGATACAATACTGAACCGTATATTAGTAATTTCGCCGGCTGGTCAGAAGGAAAAATGCTGTTAGATCCATATCCAAGAGATGGTTCATTAAGCGATAGGGACATGAGTGAAGCTATATCTATGGTAAAAGGGTGATGAGGAGACCCACAATGGGATTACAAATATATGAAAGAGTCGTATAATGTATAAAAAAAAAGAAAAAAAAAGAAAAAATGAAACCAGTCTGGGACCAAGGGCCAGACCACAAACAGGCGCACGCGGCCGTTGCGTACAGCCCTAATAGCAAAAGTACACTGCCGCCACCGCCACACGAAGTCACCGCGAGCACTCCTAGTGCAACAACACCATACACCCCCTTGAACCCCACTGTAACATCGCAACAACAAACGATAAATTAGAAACAGCAGAGACAAAGGATAATGCCGTAGCTGCATTTCCTTTTATCCAGTGCCCAGATGGATATAAAATCATTCCACTAACTATGACAGAGGAACTAGCAATATGCAAAGAATTACCTGACCCAGTTAAGTATCCTCTACAATACGTGAATGTTTTAAAGAAACTTACGACTTACAGTCAATTGTCTGGACGTGATTATAGATTCATACTGTCCAAAACCTTACCTCCAGAAATAACTGAACTGATATTAATTGATAAAGTGCCTTTGTTGGATGCAAAATTGGATCAGCCACAAATAGAGGAAGGAAGAACCAGGTCAGTTAAAGACTTTAAAGGAACCAACATAGACTGGGCATGGGGAGACAATGACGCTTTGCCGATATTTTTTAAAGACCTCCTCACATTCCTGCAGAGTATGGCAGCATTTAAACAAGATATTAATTTGACCAGAATCTCCATTCTGCTTATTAGGTTGTGATCTGATGCATAAAATTGGGGCTAAGATAACATTTGACTCTAACTCTCTCCAATTGCTGTTCCCCTCAGTATATTCCCAGTCTGTGTACACAGGATGTTGTGGTGATGTCTGCAGTTTCACATCTGCTGAATCCTCAGCAGCAAAAACAGAACTGCCAAATGTCAACCCGGCACTATGGGCCGCCTACAAAGACAAAGCAGGCCTCATTGATGTCAGACCATATGTTGCAAAACTCTGCTCTGACATGTCGGTATACTGCAAAACAATACCCACTATCAAAGTAAAAGGAGGAAGGTATAGGTCCCGTAATACAACAATGTCTGAGTAAAGGTATTATAAAACCTATAAACTCTCCATATAACGCTCCAATTAATCCTGTAAAGAAGGCCAATGTCACTTGGAGTCTAACTCAAGATCTGAGAAAGATTAATGATTTAATCATTCCACTCTCACCCTGTGGTGCCTGATGTGTGTACAACTATAAATTCAATACCTGCAGATCACACTCATTTTACTGTAATCAACTTGTTTTCTGCCCTTTTCAGTGTACCAGTATCTCATACCACACAGCCTCTGTTCGCATTCACATACGGGGGCCAACAGTACACTTGGTGCCTTCTGCCACAGGGTTTCCGAGACTCGCCTGCTGTATTCTCCGCTGTAGTGCACGGAAAGACACGCTGAAAGACACAAAGCTTCCACCACAGACTTGTTTGCTACAATATGCAGACGACATTCTAGTTTCCAGCCCCGACACTGGATCCTGCACAGCTGCCTAAACAATTGTCTGCAATGTTCTGATACAGGCTGGCTTCAAAGCATCCAAAGAGAAACTGCAATGGGTGAAACTGAAAGTTGACTATCTCGGTCACGAACTGCAAAAGAGCCTGGGTACTGAACTGCTCTCTATATGACTAGATTCTGAGAGAAGCCACACTCTCAGGGACTGAAGAACCCATTAAGTGGACTGCTGAGATGGACGTGGCTTTTAAGCTTCTCCGGAGCAGCCTTAGCTCCCCATCAGCTCTGGCTTACCCAACTTTGGTGAAACATTCCACCTTTACGTGCACGAGGCTGCAGGTACAGCAGCAGCGATCCTTGCACAATCCCATGGTGGCACCTACAGACCAGTTGCGTACCTCTCAAAGACCCTTGATTCGGTCACCAAAGGCCTCCCTGCGTGTCTGAGAGCCATGGCTGCTGCAGCATTGATGGTGCAAGATGCAGAGCATATTGTTCTCTCACATCCGCTCATTGTGCACACATCTCACCTGGTAGGTGCCATTATGCATAACATTACCACCCAACACATGACCATTCAATGTCGCTCAGGCTATGAAGCAATTTTATTTTATATTCCAATGGCCCGAATTGGGAAAGATCGCCTTACCCGATGCATATGATAGCATTAAGATGGTCCCCGCCACTTTAGCTCTATCCTAGAAACATAGAGAGAGAAAAGGCATGGCTGGCACGGCCTGCTCCCATGCTTGGCACGTCAACTTGTTCTCCCCTGTCGGGGGTAAAGAACCAGAAGGCTCTGATGATTTTATGGGGCATTGGGGAAGGGTATGTGCAGTCTGACACAGCCGGTTGCTTTGGCACATAAAATACCTGCCCGCTCCTGTGTCAGCAGTACAAGTACACGGCTCAGCGCATTGCGTGATTTAAATTGGACCCCTAGAGTCGCTTCTTCGACACAACGTCAAAGTGAGAGACAGACGGGTAACGTCTAGGTTACGGATGTAACCTCCGTTCCCTGATGGAGGGATCGAGACGCTGTGTCTTCCCGGCCATGTCGCTGAACCGAGCCACTGTTGCGGCCGAACCATCGTCGGCCCCTCAGAAAAATCCTGAATGAAACAGATGCATTTCCCTCCCTTTATATCTGTGTGTCCTGGGGTGGGACATGCAAATTCTGTCTGCCAGTTTCTCACTGGCCTTTTCTCATAGATCAGAGATGCAAAGGGCGCTCAAGAGAGACCCCTAGTGTCTTCTTCGAAACAACGTCTCGTTCCCTCCATCAGGAACGGTGTTTACATCCGTAACCTAGACGGCTCTATTCACACCTTCCATCAATATGGAAATGTATAGGTAATGATACAACTTCTAGTGTAGGAAAATGGCCAGAGCAAAATATACCAGAATTTTTAAAAGGATTGTGATCACACATGAACCTGAAAATTGCAGTACAATTGCAGTTTGAAGGCTACATTTTCCCTCTAAGATTACATTTTAACTCCACTGATTGTTAGGTTTAGAGTTGCGGTTTCAGTTAGTGGGTAGATTTAACAAAATATGCAGTTCTCTTCACTGCATTACATTATTTTCAGCAAAACAACCCGTTTACAACTCACTTTTGATGCTCTTCAGTGGACAATTGACAATGTAACTGGAGTTCACACTTGCCCTTATGTTCAAAAACATTTCCTGATTCGGCCACTGGGGGCAGTGATTCAAATTTCGATAAGCACAAACCGAGTTTAGCTTAAATAAATTCAATCCTACTGTTTCTGAATTCATGGTGAGATCAGTCTGGATCACAGTTTTTTATAAATTTTGTAAATTGTTTCTTGTAAATTACAATTATATTTATTTTACTGTTGTTTTGTTGAAATGGCTGAAGTCAAGAGAAAATGCTCTTTTTTGAGCAATAACCTAAAATACATTAGTATTATACAGACCTGCAGCTCTGAATAATAAAGCAGCAATAAGCCAAAGAAATTGGAAATGTAATGCAAGTTCATGATGTCAACAAAAGACTTGTAACAAGACAAATGATCATGTAGTGCAATTTGATTTAAATAAGCTGTTATTTGAAGATGACAAACTCGTAGCTAAAATGATATCTTTGTCAATTGTGAATATTTAATATAGCTGTTTACAAAGTACCACCTACACAGAGGTCACTGCCAAACCAAGCAACGTCCTATTGGTCAACGCGGAAAAAGTTCACCAAACTTGAACTACACACGAAATCTGCGAGGGGAAATTCTTCGCCACCAGAAGTCCATTGCACAAAATTTACAATTGCGCGGATTCTTATTGATATGATTTCGTTGTGCAAAGGTAAGTGTGACCGCGCCTTTAGACAGTGAGCCTGTTTACATGCGCACCAATATGCTGATTAGCCTCTCAAATCAGCTTATTTTAAAAATTTGACAAAGAAAGAAATCCGAGTTTACATGACATTTGAAATAATTGCGTTATTCTCTAGTTTTGACGTCAAACCGTGAACAAACATGCACCCAACACATGTGGACATTGAATAGGCCGATGAGAACACTGGTAAAGGTGTTTACATAGAAAGTGAAAACGGCATAATGGGCAAAAATCTACCCATGTCAATCGGTTATTCATAAGCCATTTATGACCTTACACTGATAAAGAATAAAGGTTTATAGCATTTACATGACCACATGCGTTGTCAGATTATTCATCATAATCGTGTAAGAACATGCATGCAAACGTGCTCAGTGTTGTAAAAGCTTAATTGAAACTGAATCTTCTCAAGCTACAGCTACTCATAATTTAAAATAGCTAAACTACAGTCAGCTACTCTTTTGAAAATGCTAGTTACGCTACAATCTACTTACAAAGTACGTAAACTTAATTTCAGCTATTTAAGGGGGCAATTTTTATTTTCAGGTGACATACAATTTGAGAGTTGTATTTATCTGGCACAACAACATAAAAAATCTCAATTGGGGTAACATTATTCAATTTAAACAGAAACATTTACACAGTTAATAATTTATGAGAAAGTGAGAATTTGTAAGAATATTATGAGATGGTAAATTCGTAAAAATCACATGACTTTGTACAAAAGTGTAGACATGTCTTTGTAGACCCCGATGTTTAAATTCTTTATTGTTTATCAAAATGTGTCGACACAAAGATAACCCTAACAAAGAAGTGTAACACTTAACCATGATATTAAAGAAAAAAATTTTTTTTGCGTTCGACAGAAGAAAATGGAAACTTCCATGTTCAGAAAAGGCGTGTTCGCTGGTCTTTTCTGCATATCGCTGCACCGTTTTGTGGTCTGTTCTGCATAATGCGGTGGCTCATTTTTGCTTCAGTGGCGGATGACCCACCGACCCGCACAGTTCTCCCGATGGCTTGTCTGCCCCTGATCTGCCCCAAAGTATGTCGGCCCACCGGGAAAATGCTCGGCATGCCAGATTACAAGTCCAGTCCTGATTGTAATTGCAAAATATGTTATGTTTACCGACAGAAGAAAGGAAATATTAAATATATTTTAAGGACTTGAGGTAAGCATATGTGATTGGTTGGTGTATAAGTTATGCAAAGTTGTTTTATTTTTTGTGTATTCGCCATGTCGTACTATTCTAACGAATTCTCATGACATCATGTTGGATTAACAGCAGCATTTTTCAAAAAATATCACTACAACAAAGACACGGCTGAACATGACTCCAATGAATCTGTGAAGAACTGATTAAATAAAATAAATGGTAACACTTTTCAATACAGTCCTTTTTGTTCACATTAGTACATATTTTTGAAAGTATTCAATGGTTAATGTCTTAGTTGATGTTAATTTCTAAATATACTATTGCTTATTGTTCGTTCATGTTAGTTTAAAAGTATATTATGTTGAAATTAACGAACTAAGATTACATAATGCAGCTACCTAATGTTAATGAATACAACCTCATTGTAAAGTATTACCAAATAAATTGGACTTCTTAAATTGGAGTAACTACATTTTAGAACACTGTATTAGAATTTTGCTTCAGTTAGCCTGTCTACATCATTACAGGTGCAATACAAAGCAATTAAGTATTTTGGTGCTCAACACAACTACTTATTGGAAAAAGTAGCTTATAACTGAAAAAGCTATGCTAGCTTTAAAACAGCTGAAATATTTAAGCGAATGATACTTAAGCGAGGTAAGGAACTGTCAGCTGAGCCTGTTCAGGCTGTAGTGTCTAGTCTGACTTTGGGAGGACAGGTCTGGGCTAATGAAATGGAATCTGCTGGCTGTCCATTACGGATGGCTGGAACAAATCGATCAGAGTGGGGTGTCTGTGAGGGACGGGTTTGCCAGGCTCTTTCACCTTTGCTGGAGCCGTGGGGGCAGGTCCCTGTCTGGATCGCAGTCTTTATAATCCGAAGCCTGACCACAAGTTCAATCTGAGCATGTCCTCCCGCACTGGTCACAACACTGAGATACAAGCATTGATAATCTAGCTAATTAAAAAAAAATTGAGCCATCCAATCAAAATATTTGCATTCGTCAGAAACTTTCATCCAAAGCGGCATTGCATTACAAGTGTACATTTTATCAGTATGTCTGTTTACTAGGAATCGAACCCATGACCTTGGCTATACCAGTGCCCTGTTCTGCCAGTTAAGATACAGGAACCGTAGGAATATCCCTAGGTCAACACAAGTTTAAATATATAGATATATTTTGCACTTGTGATATGATTACAGGAGTAAAGTTTCTTCAGTTGCATTAACAGTATTCTTATACATAATTCAATCTCTCAAGTTACATCAAAGTCTCTACAGCTAATTCACCTTGCAAACAATAACTCATCATAATTTGTTTGCTATCTCTTTCATATTTTGCGCCTTGAGTGTCGCGGTTAAATCCTGTCTCAGTCTGCTTGAGTCCAGCTGCCGCTGTGATCTCACACTAACCCTGTTGTTTATATCGGGACACAATTAAGTCCGGGCCAAGTCAAGAGTCCCACAGAGAGAGGCAAGAGTGCACACCAGCGACTCAGGTTTCAGCAGCCGTATACTGCTCTCTCTCTCTCTCTCTCTCTCTCTCTCTCTCTCTCTCTTTCTCTCCCTTTCTTTTTCTTTCCTAGCCCCTCCTCTTCTCTCCTCCTGCCACTATTGAAATGATTAAAACAGCATTTTTGGTAACACTTTATGTTCCAATTGTTAAAGGTTTATAAAGGGGTTCATTAGTTACTAATAATCTGATTAATAATGTATAATAAATTGTTAATATGTGGTTATAACAACATGCACAACAAGTTGAGTAGTAGCCATTTTAAATAATATGTTATACGTACTTAATAACACTTATTCCATATTAGTGACCTATGAAAATATACCTTGATGTACAAACACCACAAGTGGACACCTGTGAAGCATTTATTAAGGAGTTGCCAACATTTGAAATCTATGTCAATATAATTGTATTATTTATATTATATGTCTTTATTATATGATATATGCTGTGACCGGAAAAGTGTTGTTGCGGTGAAATTTAGGTAACTTGGACAAGGTAAATTAGGACAGCATTCATTGTAGCACTGTTCTTTTGACATCGACCTGACAAGGAGAGTGACAACACAAACTAGTCAAGACATTACAGAAATAAATAAAAACTCAAAAGGACATTTAATCTCAGTATAGTTGTCCATTCTTAATGCATTGTGACATAAATCATGAATTAGGATATTTTACAGTTTTGATTAGTATGGATAAGTGTATTTATTAAGTAGTTATAAATGCTCAGAATTTGGCAAGAATTGCATGAATGTCACCTTTTCTATTAATGTTGTTATAACTGTATATCAATGATTTATAATACATTTGTAAATGACTTATTATTCATTAAGGAACCCATTTATATACCCTTAATAAAGAATACATTAATGTCATGTTACTGCATTTTTTTACATTTATGTGTGATGGAGTTTTGTGGATTTTTGCGATTAAATACAATATATACATATATATTTAACACCAGACCTGCAATATAAATATTCAGCAGAATCTAGACACACTCCCAACATTATTTTCTCTTACTGTTTCCCACCTTTTGTGTTAAATAACCATCCTTATAAAGCACTACTATAGTGCATATAGTTTTATACAGTTCAACGTCCCATATTATATTTGGTGTCTGAAACAACTTGTAAGTACATTAAAAATAAGCATTGGAAACGATGTTCTCACTGTGCTCATTAGTGTTTTTCTTGTGAGATTCACATTTGCTGTTACCAAGGTACATGTAAGGTTAGGGTAAGGTGTAGGTTTAGGGTTAACAGTGTAATTAAATATAATTATATGCAGGTACTTAATTCTAAGTACAAGGTAACAACACTTTCATACCCAAAAAGCAGTCTACATTTTATCAAATGCTTTTTAAAAACGACATAGTAGACAAAGACACCTACTATAAAGTGGGCATGTTTAAGTATACATATTGTCTATTTAAAATGACTTTAATAGTGAAAACTGAAAAGATTGTCTGAAAAGTATTATTATCAAATTTATTAAAAGCAGCAATTCAATTATTAAGACATTTGTGATTATTTCCCATCCCATCGTAAATCATGCTCTAACATGTAATATCTCTGTGCAAGCCCTCTAGTGGAATGAGTGCTCTATGTGATCGCTCATAAAATTGTCCTCTGGACTCTATCTTGAATGCTTATTTTGAACATAACATTAAAAACATCTCCAAAGCCTTTATGATCTATATTAATTCTCTTTATTTGTAACAGTTTTATCTCACATTATCTTTCAATAACCTATTTGTCACATTCTGACTGACATTCTGAGTGTGTTATTATCTTATTTCAAATTATATAATAGATGTGAAAATGTTTTGACCTGTATTGAATAAAGATATCGGTCTATAAGGCTAGTTTCACATATAGTCCATTTAAAATGAACCAAACCCAGTTCAGTTAAAGTGGACCAATAGGGGAACCAGTTGCAAATGACCTCAGTGCTTTTGGTGTTCACAATGTTAGTGGACTTAAAAGAGAACCTAGTTTCTTTTTTGTCCCTCTTTGCATTGATGTGGTCTCTTTGTAGTTCATACCACAGTTCCTTCAGAAGTCAGACCCCATGGCAGTCACGATTACTGTATGTAATTTGGCTAACAATAAAATGGCATACATATAATTGTGATTATGATTATAAATTGTCACTTCTTAAGGTGTATGTGTGCTGAATGCACATTCACCTTAAGTAATAATGTATATAACTTTGAATCACATAATAGGGCTTTATGATATCCTTTAAGGCTTTAACAACTTAAAATATTGCACAGTGATAGAATGACATGAAAACTTATATTTTCAAATACTCGTCCCTCTTTTTGGTCAACTTTACATTTACACAGATTATAATATAACCCAGACAACCTAGCCAATTCTATTCCATTCTAATTTATTCTATAATATTATTCAATAGTAATATATTTCTGTCCTAAATTCTTTACTTTTACATTATGTTAAGGGTCTCCCCTTATTATTCAACAGAAATAAAGCGGGCATCTCCTCCTGCTTGTCATTAACACTGCTTATGTTAATGAACCCAAATCATTAGCCATTACGCAAACATTAAAATAAAGTGAATCGGAGAGCTTTGCTTTCAATATCAAAATAGCTTGTATTTTCGTGGGAGTCTGGTGCGAACCTCAGCAAATGGTATGTGCATCACAGCGCTTCAAAGCAGTTCATCTTCACGCGCTCTTCTGAAGCCGCTTCATTCGGAGTGCTCAGACAACTACGCAGACATGGTAATCATGGTATTTCTCTATTCACTTAAAATTACCTTATTTGCAGTAAAATGTGAGTGCAATTTAAAGTTCACAATAATCACTGTAAGATAAAATAATCTCGATAAGGCGATTATGTAATGCAGCTGAATGGCAAGCCTTGAGGTACTTATGTCATAACAAAAGGCAAAACTTATTGGTACCTCTTCGCTTTCACATAGCAACAATCAATTGAACCACAAAAGGAACCACAAACGAACCAAACCTCCTGAGGTGGTCTGAGATCATTTGTGTTGTTCACAAATACATGTTATATCACTCTGAGACCGTTTGGAGTGCTCAAATGAACTAGGTGTGAAAACGCCCTAGGATGCATTATGTATTAATTTGTGTTTTCTAATGCCAAGTTAAAAGCATTACAATGCTAGGTATTAGTTCTAGCATGAACTCTGAATTTGTCTTCCATTATTGGCTTGATTTAGTGTGCATTTTGTTATTTTGTAATTTGACGTAAATGAACATCGTGTAAAAAGTTTGAATTTCCTTTTTATGTTTCCATTCTGCAGTGTGTATAATTTTCTATAATAATTCCACTTTTGAATAAAAATAAAACATATTTGTACAACATATCATATATGAAGCTTCAGTAACATTTTATATTACTATTATTAATCACTATAGTAATAACAATATGTAAGTGCATCAGCTCTACAAAATAAATCATTCTAATAACTACACAGAAATTACATATCATTCATTATTATAACTCAGTAACTACTTAAGTTAATATACCATGACATAAACATGTAACCAAACTTTCTGATTAAACTGTCATAGAAAGAAACCATGTACATTTGTATTAAGGAGCATGATAACAATACTTTATCATTATGACTGAGTGATTGTTCTTATGATTTGATTCATGTTGCATTTTTCTATTTATTTATTTTTTTTCTCTTTTCTCCCAATTTGGAGTGCCAAATTCCCACTACTTAGTAGGTCCTCATGGTGGCGCGGTTACTCACCTCAATTTGGGTGGCGGAGGACAAGTCTCAGTTGCCTCCGCTTCTGAGACCGTCAATCCGCGCATCTTATCACGTGACTCGTTGTGCATGTAGCCCAGGTGTGAATCTGTTAGAGGTTTCAGATTTAATTAGTTTTTAAAGTTGTATACAAAATGTATAACGTTAGGTTAAAATGTACTGTGAAAAAATGTGGTTATAATTTAAACTGTTAGGGTCTGTTATTTTTCTTTCTTTATAATGTGATTGGGTACTTTGCGAAGAATAACCTATCAGGTAAGAGGATATGAAGGAGGGGCGGGACGAAAAAGAACGAGAGGAGAGGCAGAGAATGCGGGAGATATGAAGGAAGACAGGTGAGGGATGTCGGCGAGACAACCCTCTGTGAATTGTGTATAGAAATGTATGCATTATAGTTCATCTCAAGGATATTAGAGTGGACTTTGAACTGAGTTACTGCTGGCTAAGCGTGACAGCGAAGTTCGAGTTTATTTAAAGTGCGTCACAGACATGCACGGATGAACCACTGGCGGCGAGCCAGTACATTCTGAGTGAACTGTCTATGATCACGTTCGCTGGATGAAAGACGCACTGCTGACGGCCGTTGAGTGCGTCTCGTGACGGGGAGTTGGATTCCGGTTTGGAGCCTGAAAGACTGTGACCGATCGTCATTTAATTGATCCAAATCTTCAACAAATGTATTTGTTTTGTTTATTTTATTTGTGGCTCAATTGAGTGAAGTGGCCGTGTGTTTTTGGCCTCCACGAACCCAAGCGGCGAAACAGGCCTGCAACAGAAACTGAGGGGTATTTAAAGTATTATTTGCCGGCTTAGGAGGTTATTCTATTAGTTTGAAAATCTTTCTTTGTTTCTTTGATTTTATTGATTGTTGATATACATGTGAAGGTCATTTGAAAGAGAAAAGAATAACGTGGTTCCAAATATAATTTTTTGTTTGTTTGCAAATTATGGACAGATAATTCATTTTAATTAATTAAATTTAAGTTGGAGTTAATTCTTTGTATTGTGGTGAATTATGCTTCATTTTCCCTTTTGATTTGAAGTAAAATAGATAGCAGCACGAATTAAACTAAACCCATCATACTAAAGAACTTGGGCGTCACCCATAACAATTCCCAGTGACAGGAAGGGGGCGTTACATGCATGACACCGCAGAGACTCACAGCATGTTGAGGCTCATGCTACTCACCACGATCCACACACAACTCACCACACGCCAATCTGGTTGCTTAGGAGACCTGGCTGGAGTCACTCAGCATGCCCTGGATTCTATCTCGTTACTCCAAGGGTGATAGTCAGCGTCAATACTCGCTGAGCTACCCAGGCCCCCCAATTTATGTCGTGTTTTAAATTTTGGGTGAAATAAAAATGTAGATAAAATAACCCACTAGGCAATACAACAAATCAATTACATTTATTTTAAACACAATCATAAACAACCATTCAGCAGTTCAAGTCAATAGAAATATACAAGCCATGTCAATATAGAGATACCATACAGACACTGGGCAGTAAGTCAAATTCTACTTCCTGTAAAGCTGCCTTTTAGGTAACATAGCCCCTGGCCAGCCTCTCTCTCTTTCTATGGAGCCAGTTCTGAGTTCATGCTCTCCACATGTGTGGTCCTGCGGCCCAGGGGAGCGATCCCACAATTGCAGCCACACGTGTGCAGGACAGAGACAGAGCAGATCAACAGAGGGGGGTTTACTGGCCTCTGAGTGAGCTCTATAGACCTGACTTACTGTACAGTAACTACCATTTAATGGCTCGACTTTACTTGAGCTGATGTACTTTACACATCACCAGCATAACACAAACACACTTTGCAGTGCAAGTGGAAATATTTGTTTTGTATTTGCAATAATACATTCTGCAGTTGCAGTCTGGCATTTAAAGACAGTGTGGTTTTAACCAAAACTATTGGCTATGATATACACATTTAAGGGTAATAAAGCAAACAAAATATCTTTGTGATAAAGAAGTTACAAAATACCCCATTATAACTTTGGTTTTTGGTTAAAAAAAAAATTTCCATCGCAGAATTTGTGTAATAATGTATTTACAAATGCATTCTAAATAACTGATGTGCATTTATAGCAACATGCATGAAAAGGGCGACTTTCAAGCAATGCCTGCCAAACAGCAAGACAATTTACTTTGCATGTTATAAATGTTTAATAACACCTAATTAACATTAGTAACTTATAAAAATGTACCTTAATGTAAAGTAGTAATATGATGCATTTATTAAGAAGTTGCCAAAATTTGGAAACCTATGTATGTAAAGTTTCTATAGTTTACTGTTCATGAAACAGTGTATTAATTAAGCATTTATAACATGTAAGTTCAAATGTTTTTAATATTTTAAATAGTATAATGTGTTTTGATATAGTTATAACTGCATATAAATGACATATAATGCATTTGTAAATGACTTATTAGTCATTAATGAACCCCTTTATATACCCTTAACAATGGGAACACGTAAAGTTTTACCCCAAAAATGTATAAACATTTTAGAACCATTTTTTAACCAGCAAATGAAATAAAGTTGTAGTAAACTCGAGAGGTGTATGTTGATACAAGTTTTTGCAAAGGAATTTGTTTCATACTGAAAACTTTGCTATAAATATTGGTTTAGAAAATTGCTAACTGGACTGATTCAGTTCATAAATGTTATTTAATCTGACTAATTAGCTTACACCAACAAAGGGAATATTCATGGGTTAGATCAGGGGTACTCAACTTTGGAAAGTCGGGGGCCGGAAAGCAGGATAATTTAGCCTTGAGGGCTGCACTCTTTTTTTTATTTATTTATTAAAACACATTGTAATGTCTTTTTATATTAATAAGTTGAGCAGACTACGCTATATGCTATTTAATAAATCAGAAAGTAAAAGCATTACTTATAGACATATAGCAAAATTCTTGTAAAACTGTGGTTCTTAAACAAAATGTAAACTATGATATGCTCTAATTATAATGATCATATGTAGGCCAATATGTTTTTCGTTTTTGTCATTTTAAAAGATCCTCACTTTTACAAGTAGACCACATACTGCCGCAGAATACACCACCCTAAAAAATTAAAATGTACATTTTGAGAAAACACACACACACACACACACCAGAGATACAGTGCCCTCAATACAAGACATTTATATCCAATACTAGCTCCAGAAGCGCTCAACTCTTTTATGGCAGGATTACTCTTTTTTTCATGTTATTACTGTTTGCGACAAGCATATATATCATTGTTTTTCAGCCGACACTCTGTTGATTCGTGCGATAGAGGTGACGGACAGGTGTGAAAGAGAGACTGTATAAAGTGACTGAGCACGCACACAAACTGTTATCAACTCACGTGTGCTTACTGACCCCACAGTCATGTTAGACAGTGGCTTATAATCAGATTTGTCTGAAGTGCAGATTTGTAGTTTTATTCATTATTTTTATCCATTTGCCATGTCTTTTCCTCTATAGCGGTTTCTCCAGTGGCGGGCCGTGCATTTAAAGTCTAGGCCTTCAGTGTGATTCATGCCATTAAGAAAACACAGTTTCACAATGAATGAAAGTCACTATATGCCTTTGGACATCATACATTATGTCACCGCTAACTAGTAATACTAATTGACATTTTAAAAACACGTCCACGCATGAAAGTCAGAATTTAAACTGACACTTAATGCTCAGGCAAGCCTAATTTTAATCATAATTTTTCATTTGAATCTACCAAGGAGGTCTATAATACCTGGAAAAATCTATCTAATAATATTTACGATTTAAATGTTGCTTGCAATAAATTTAGTTTTGTCAGAGTACACGGTTATGCTGCATTCCATTCAAGTTGGATGTGGGATATTCCTACTTGAAATCTCCGACCATAAATGGATTCCATTCCCCGATATTCAGAACCGCAATGCTCCCGTTAGTTTAGCAGGGGTTTGACTCTCATTAGAGATGTCTCCTAGCAACCCAACAGATAAACAATGCTGCAGCGCTAGCATTTGTGCTTCAGGTGTACGATTATCAAAAGAGATTAGGTTTTATACACCTGTTTCTGCAGGTGTTTGTAAAACTAGCTTTAATATCATGTAATGTGGAAACAAACTCATTTATCGACATTACTCAATGAAGTGAATGTTTATCACTTACTTTGTTTATCTCCCTGAGTGTAAAATCTGACTTTCCGAGTTGAATGGAGCGCAGCACTTCTTTTCAAAACTTGATCCGACACTGAATGCTCCAGCAGCATAATTTACACTTGAAAAACTCCTGATGTTCCTATAACAATGCAAAAAGCACTTACCAATTTACTTGAAGTGAAAATCAGTCCTCTTTTCCTGATTAATAAATGAAGCAATCACACGGTCATACAGAATATCTCGTGTTTTAAATCCATAAGGATCTCTTTCTCAATGGCGATAACAGTAGTGATGACAGCCGACTTGTCAGACAGCTTGATTTGACACTTTTCACTCTTGAATTACTTACATCACTTAAAGAGTGATTGCGTAACTCAAGGCCAGCTAGAAGGCTTCGACCGGGACATATCCTAAAGATCACACCCACCAAGAACAAATAAATCAATCTGATGAATCTGAAAGTCTGACTTTAGTTGCCCATTCGTTTACTGTTGAGGAATTCTGAAGGAATTCTGGAGGCCTGATGGTGTGGAGCTAAGACTCATTTGGGCATGTGATTTGTGAAACAGTTGTCAAATTTTGCTTGAATGCATCAAGGAATAAATTCTGACTGGATAAACTTTTAGTTTTCCTCTATTTGTTTGTAGATTCATTAAGAGTGGAAAGAGATTAAAAGTACATAGGCAAAGAGGGGATTGTAAATGAAAGGATGAAAAATATGTATTATTTGTCATGTTATTCCAGCAGAATTCATCACTGGGTTAGCAATACTGAGAATTACCATAAAGTCTCTAGAAAATTGACATCTCAAAATTCATACACATTCAATAATTTTATGCGATGACAACACCACGCAGGCCACAAAAAGATGGTTTGTGGGCCGGATGCTGCCCGCGGGCAGCCTGTTGAGTACCATGGGGTTAGATCAAGTTAAAATAGTCAGTAACTGACATTGAGGTAAACAAGCTTGTCAGCCATTTTGCCACAATGTCACAGTGTGGGGATGGGGTGTTAGGATCTATACTTTGTAGACAAAAGGCTCCTAAGAAGTCTGCTAAACATGGCAAAAACTCATTTTGGGGGCATACAGGATAAAACAAGATTTTTAAAATAAGAAAATAATATTTAGATATTATTTTAATATTTTTTTTTTTTGCAATTTAAATAATGCAAAGTTTTCTCTTAATGCTTGGGTTAGGGTTAGTCTATAGTAAGTATAATAACCTTTATATAAAAACAGTAGAATGTCTATAATGCACATTTCTTTATATAGCTAGGTACATTTGTGTGCGTGTGTATATAATGTCTATCCCATTCTTGTGACAGTCATCAGGGTGGACTGTCTGATGGGGCAGAGTGCACAGGGGCAGGGTGAGGTGGAAAATTAGAATGTTAGCTTGTCTTTAATATAATATTTCTATTCCTATTGACAGACATAACAGCAGAAAAATTAAGCTTGATTCCTTTTTGTCTTTAAGTTATTTTTATCTTCTAAATATCACATTTTAATTTTATTATATGTGATTGGAATATAAAATGAGCCATTATTTTTTATTTTTGGGGGATCTTTGATAGACATTATCCATTTAATGGGCACACCAATAAATAAATAAAAAATAAAAAATGCTATTTGCATATGTAATAAGTGCATTTTTACAACATTCTGTATGAATTATTTACATTGAAATATTTTTAGATCTTTATTATTACAATATGTTTGTAATAAAAACAGGCAATAACTAATAAACTGATAAACTAAATCATAATGCTTCAATGTAAACAATGATTACATTTAAACAGTTTATTGTCTATATGCTGAACATACTTTGTATTAAAGATTATGTTAATTTATTTTTATTATTTTATGTAAAATGTTGATTAAAGTCGACTGAACCTGTCCTGTAACCTGTAAAAATGAACTCCAATTTGCCAAGTTTTCCAGGAGAAATACAGTATGCAAGTTTGAAACGGATAAACTCTGCATTGTATCCTTTCTCTGCGGGTCTTCTACATTTACATCACATTGAAAAAGAATGGCAAATGTTCACTAAGGGATTGTGGGAATATCCTTCAAAAATGTCCTGAATCAGTTTTTAAAGTCTTTCAGCACCATTTCACAATGGTTGATTATAAACCCGTGACTCAGTTCTAACTCCCTTTTGTTTGAGTGTGTGTATAGCAGAGCCCATTTATCTTCCAATTACTCAATGACGTCCTACAAATCCTCATCCAGAGCTAATGGTTTCATAAACGTTGGCTTGATCGTCGTATATCTGAGAGTCGGCTGCTGCCCAGAGACCCTGTCCTCGTACAACAAATGTGTTTGGTTTGCTGATGTCCGCCTGGTGTCCAGAGCAGATGTGTGTGAGGAGATCTGTGGTGGAGAAACGAGAAACCAAAGGAAAGATCCTGTCGAGATACCGATTAACTGGAGGACAAAAAGGAGACCATTAAAAGCTAACCAGGAGCCAGTAGCCCATCAGCACGGCCATTACAGCTGAATTGTGGTTTATTTGAACATGCAAACGCCCAAGTAATGAGTGAACATGCGTATTGATTTTAATGATTCAATGAGTGAAATTGCCTCTGAGCAAAATTGTCATAGAATTAAAGATTGATCATCTTTCAAATGTGTTTGAGATGGTTATGGTGTAATGTAGACTGTTCAAATTCTAATAAGTTAATAGGACTGAATTCTGATAATATAGGTTTTGCAGAATTGTTTATTATTACAATTTTTCCCAAACATACAGTAATATATTGAGACTCAGTAATGTTAACATTACATTATTAAAGGAGACCTGGGCTAGTTGTCACATGAGGCTATTTCTCAGTATCACTAAGATTTGGACTCAAAAGTTTGCACACATTTCTGATTACTTTAGCAGTGCTTTCATATGTTGGTTTCAAAATCGAGTTTAAAACTGACTAAAATTACAGTTAACACACTTCAAAGTAGGGATGCACTGATATGAACATTTTTGGCCGATACCAATTTTAACAAAATACTATAAGCTGATACCGATATTGTTTTGTCATCAGATCACTTTTTTACTTGGGAATGCTTATTAATGTACAAAGAGGAACAAATGCTTTTTCAATGTTCTAACAATTAATAATTTCTACTGAACATTGAATCTGTTGAACACAACACAGGCAAAACTTTTTTAAGAGAGTCACGGTGAAAGATACAAACAAGATAAAAAGATTAAAATGGTACAAAAAAATACTAATATGATAGCACGATGATTGATATGAAAAAATAGAGAAATATCTTTCCAATTTCCATCTTAATTTAACCCATCAGGCAGTATTAATGGATATCAAACCGATATCTCAGAAGTCAAAAGTCTGCTGGTTTCAAAGCGTTTCAGATGGTTTCTCTCATCATGTAGCCTATAGTTAAATGCTGCTTTAACAACGGTCACGTCCGTTGATGGCGTTTGTTCTGCATTAACGTGAGAATGAGACAGAATATATCTATTTTTTAATGTTCTTAGAAGTGTCAAGCCTTCTACATATTGTGGCTATTATTATTTCTGAACTGTGCATTTGAATTCAGAGACTTTTTACAAAGTTACTTATTAACTATAAATAGTATATTGGTTTTTCATATCGACATTATATATCAGTGTTATATATGCTTATAATCGATATGCCAGTGTTTTTAATTTGGTCAATAATTGGCCATTATATATTGGCAGCCGGTACATCGGTGCATTTTCCCAACCATCATATTTTGTTAAAGTTTGTAATAAATGTATACTTTTTTTTGTCAGTTTTTTTTTTTATTTGCCAAAGCAATGCTTGCATATTTCTGTACATTACCTTTTTCATTGATGTTGTTTAACCTGAGTTTCTTCTGTACTGACGGACCTCCCAGTGTGAGTTCTTTAATGCATGCTGTAATTTAAAAAACATGTCTTACATTAAACTTCACAGTATATGCTTTGAAGGACAGATTATATCACAGCACATGCACTGAAGGTCAGATTATATATTATCAAATATACAATGTGGTCATTGGATGTTTATAATTATTGATCATGATATATAAGGTGTGAATGCGCTTGCCGGCTATGTGCGCCGCCATGTTGTTTACACTCCCTTACGAAAATCGAGAGCTCATGGAAAATTTGCCTCAAACTTGTTGCAAATTCACCACATGTAAATTAGCTTTGCAGCAAACCTTTGGCAAATTGTCTATTGTTTTCAAAGGTTCACCACTATGGGCAAAGAGCTGCAAACTTCTGGAAAACATTTGTGGCATATCAGATGCTCATTTACGGCAAGTTTGCGGCTAGTTCAGTTTTTTGTAAGGGCTGCAATGCAGCATAGGATTTCCCAGCACCGGAAGTGATTAGAGTGAGTTACAGCAGAATGGGAGAAGGCTCAGTTGGATTGACTAGTTTGTATATTCTTTGTTTGACATCAGAAAACATGACCACATCGCTGCATCAAAACAGTGCGCTCCGATGGTAATGACTTTAAACTTTTATTTAGTGATTGTTTGAATGTTTGTAACATATAAATATGTATGACAACCACTTCAATCCCTTTTTTGCTGGTAAACAGCAGCACAAATGCAAATCACACCGGTTTCATCGTACACCTCTGAGCCCAGCCTAATGTAATCGCACCAGTTTGATCGCACGTGTGAAATAGTTCATAAATTGTTTTGAACTTATTGTAATTGTTTTACATTATACATTTGGACCCACTTTACATTAGGTGTCTATAACTGCTATGCACTTAAGCATTTGATACTATATACTTATTGTGTGCATACGTGTTGCATTGTACTTGCATTTAAAGTACGTTTATATAAATACATCTGTAGTTACACAGTTAACATTATCCATAATCCTAAACCTAACCTTACTCCAACCCTTAACCTAAACCCTACCCATATTTCAACCTCAGTAGCAGCAAATGTGAATGTTGTGAGATCTTTACAGAACAGCATGTAGTTACATAATGAGTACATTGCATTTAAGGTATTTTAGTCTTTAGTATTTTAGTTTTAGTACATAGTAGTTATAGAAATCTAATATAAAGTGTGACCATACATGTAGCTAAAAAGTCTGTTTAATGCAGATGTAGTTTCAAAGAGAGGAATAGATGTTGTTTTGGTGGTCGTGAAGTGGGGTGGTGTGTGCTCATGGCCACACTAAGTTTAATGGCAGGATCCAACTTACCCCATATAGTGTGATAACATGCCCCGCAGTTGAAGCAAGTTGTCACAAAAGCTCAAAGTGTGTTGAACTGAACAGTAACCTTTTTGGGCATTAACAGTGACATTTTTAAAAGCTTTTTATAGTTTTATTGTCAGCCAGGCAAACAAATCAAGTCTAAAAACTTGAAAAGGAATAGCATAGCTCTCCTCAATAAACTGCACATTCATTCATATCTCCAGCACAAACGGTTCAGGATGAGAAATGCACCAAAGTTTAATATGTAGGGTAAGGGTGTGTTCAAATCACGAACCTGAAATATGAGCAATAGTAATAGTGATGCATGCATTAGCTAAATAAAATTTAAGCTACAGTCTGTGTGTATAGTGAGTAGAGTGTTTAGTGAAAGTAAGCCCTGTGGTTATATCTGTAGGTCTGAGCTTAAACAGACGAGTGCTGTGTGAAAAAGGGAAGCTAGAAATTCTCATTTCCTGTGTGCTGGAGTGAATTCTGCCGTGAGGGAGGCCAGACAGTATGACGACCTGCCACAATCAGCCTCTGCTCCCCTGAGCCCCTGCCCTGTGCCTTCCCTCTACCACTCTCTCTCTGTCTCTCCACTAAGCTTTGAGCAGCACACACAGCTGTATGTGACTCATCCTACTCTGCACCGTCATTCCTTATGCAAGAAAGCTCACATTGCGACCTCTGACACTTAGAGCCACCTCCAACACACACACACACACACGCACGCACGCACAAACTCCTTATTTTACTTCACTGACAAGCTTGTTTGAGTGTGATTAAATTGCACAGTAGCTCAACTGATAGAGCTTTGCACTTGAGATGCAAAGGATCGGGTACGAGTCATGAAGAGCACACAAGTCGACACGTGAGCCGAAAGTGTCATAGGAGCACCACAAAATTATGTTATTGCCTCAGAGTTTAAAAAAAAAAAAAAAACATTATCTCACATTTGCTTTTATGATACGATCAGTTAGGTTTAGGTTTAAGGTTTGTTTGGAAGATTATTTAACTTGATTTTAGCACCACAAACTCGACATTTCAACTCGGAACTGCTGTGATATGTGTAATGAACCATGTAATATCATTTTAGAAACAATGTTGCCATTCAACAGCTGGCAGTATCAAAACATTATGCAGCTTGATATACACACTTGATAAGAACAGTAATAGCTATATATAATAAATAGGAATAAATACACTTGCTCGCAATAATAAAAAACAACAAAACTTCTCAGACATTATTACAATTCATTTTTCCAGATTATACACCGAAATAACAGTTTACTTTCTTTATTTGACATTAAAATGTCACAAAGAGTTCCAACATTACTGTAACATTATTGTATAATTACAGTAACAGTTCAGGTGGATAAATTACAAGCATATATTATCACCATTCTGTGTGAGGAATTCACTGCTGGTAATGTTGATACACACTATACACTGCTCATATACTGTATGCATGTTTACGTTAATAAAACTGTGATAAGATGGTATGCATGCATATATGTGCAGGAATGTGTGTGTGAACAGTATTAGACTTGTGAGTGTGTGCATGTGTATATATATATATGTAGCTATGTGCATGTGTGTATGCATGTATGCACCAGCACATCTGGCCTTTATATCAGGGCTTTAATTAATCCTGAGTGAACGCCAGGCAGTGACAACTCAACTGGGCAGACTCCAGCCCTGGACAGGTCTTGATTTATGACGGCAGAGTCCGAACCAACACTGATTTATTTAAGAAAGAGACTGGGAGAGAGAGAGAGAGAGAGAGAGAGAGAGAGCGAGAGAGAGCGCCCGGGCAGCGAGGGAGGACAGAGTCTTGGTGTGGAACAGAAAGGTACTGTTTGCAGGAGGGTAGAAAAAAAGAGGGCAAGAGAGAGAGAGAGGTGCCCCCCCATGTACTGCGGCTTCAGATATATATATATATATATATATATATATATATATATATATATATATGTGCCAACATATACAAGCAGCTTTCTTTTAACACAAGAACTAGTAGGAAGGAAATCATATATCCTGACTGTGGGTACAAGACGCCTATTCTTTAAAACATACCTTAAGTTCATATTCTTTCAACTCTACACATTTCCTCATGCTTATTATTCATAAACTGGATTTGCATTTCCTGAAGGAAATAGTAGTGCTTGCAAGGCAGCTCAAGAATAGTGTAAAGTTTTAGGTTTTGTGGTACTATATGCTGCATCCGAGCTGCTTTACTGTTGTTACGACATCAGCATACAGCTTGTTTTCTGAAAATCAGCACACCCAATCGGAATTGAATATGCAAATATGAAGATGACATCCTCTCTGTTGAATTTGAATGGCAAACTTTCTATGAGTGTTAGTTTATGGGAGATTTTGGTAAATTTCTTAAAAAGCATAAAGTTTAACAAAACCAAAAATAGATAGCACATCTAAGATGGAAATTGTGGTTTGGGCTGAATTAATTGCATAAGTTTGATACTTAGAAAAAAACCTAACCAGAGTGTTTGAGGGATATCAACAGAGTGCTGCCCTGAGAACAACATAAAATGTGAGGTTGTATATATATATATATATATATATATATATATATATATATATATATATATATATATATATATGTGTGTGTGTGTGTGAATGTAAAGGCGTGTGTAATGCAGTTGTGCCACAGATCTGATTTCTGGTGCCTTCCAGCATTGTCGATGGAAGATATTTTTCCTCCTGCTCCCCGATATATTTATTATCTCAGCATCAGACAGTTTTGGGGCTCCAAAACACTCACGGTGAAGTTCTTCTTTATTTTTCACTCAGAGCTAGAAAGAAGGTCAAAACTGGTGAGACACACAATGTCCTGTAAACAGACAATATGTAAAATATTCTATGAACGAAATACAAATGAGATCAGTTAAAGAAGTTTTAACTATGCTGTGATGAATTTAAGTAATAGATATGCAGTAAATAATGTGTAATATGTCATGTTTATATTCTGCATTGAACGCTAACATACAATGTGGTCATTGGATGTTTGTAATTATTGATCATGATATATAAGGTGTGAATGCTTTTTGGCCACAAAAAGCACCAGTTACTGTGACATCTGTCATTGTAGTTTATCATAAAAAAATTTAAAAACTCACATGACATGGTCTTAGAAAATGTATCTATAGCCTAGTTTCCATCCCTTTTTTGCACTATTTTGTTATCAACAAAGTGAAAATGCAAGTTTTGGTTTATCGTAAAAAAAATCTGCCCTTTCCATTCAGAAATGTGTGTTTATCGCTAATTCGCCTTCCAGAAATCCCTAATTTTTTTCCACAGAAGTTTTGGTAAAATGGGGAGATTATTGAGACAATCATTTAATCTAAAGCATCGCCATCACAACTGCATTATGTCCCACATATTTCTCCTGCAACTTTTAACGACCAACTGAACTCGATTATCATCTAAAATGAATTTAATATCATAATGCAATTTACATTTTCTGAAGAAGCTCAGCAAATGTGACCCGAGGTAAAGAGGGTTAGATTTAAAATATTTAAATGTTTTAAAATGTTCAAAAGTGAACTCAGCATTGGACAAATAGTTCTGATAGTTTATAATCTTGAAAAAAGTCTAGAACATTCTGAGAACGTCATTCGGTTGACTTTATTCATCTACTGAACAGGGTAAAGCTAATTTAAGTTTGTGTAAAGAAAACGCATATATAAGTCTAAAAAATTTCGCTTGGTAATTTATTTAATTTAATACAAGGAATTTTGGCCAAATTTTTTCAATAGTAAGCTAAACAATACTTTAATAGAATTGGGCTATAAGTGTTCCAAAAAGTGATTCTCCTAGTACTGTGTATTTATTTTTAATTTAAAAAATCTTTTATATTTTATATAAAATAAATTATATGTTTTTTGTATTGTGGGCTAATTCTGGACTGACTGCCATCTATTATTTTGGATAGTGTGGAAAAGAAACTTTAATAAATAAATGGATGTCTCCCGCGATGAGATATGAGACACATGAGATATTTATGTTGGCTCTCCTGAAGTGTCATGTTTGTAGCATCGGATCCATATGCTGTTGAAATCAATCCATAATCACGTACAACAAACAGGCTTTTAAGGATTTATACCTTGTTGTCTTGATAAACACAGGCTAGCGATAGGGGTAAAATCTGTCTTGTGACTACATTTTTACATGAATTCCAATTTTCTCAACTAAAAGTGTTTCCAAACCAGTTTTTCATGACATTTGATGTATCGACATAGAGTTTATGCACTAGAGATAAATGGAAAAATATGATGTCGATATTTGTGAAATTTTAGAGACAATTTGCATTTCCATCAGCTTTCTTTTGATGCGCTAAAAGTTCTTTCACCAAAAATCCTTGGATGGAAACATAGTTCATGCAAACGGTCGTACAAATGTACTGTAGGTAAGTTTGTACCAGTTCGGCAACTCAGCACGCTATTTTATTTATGTTGACTGATCTCGATAGAGTGAAGAAATCAACTGGAAAAGATATTTGCATCACAGAATGTGGAGTCATCGAAGCCATCTAGACTAAAGTAAGCTTCTCCCGTCCTGCTAACATTAGTGTTTTGACTTGGGTAGGAGAAACTGACCTGTTGTTACAGAAAAACTTCAACTTTATCACAAAGTAGCAATTGGATGCAATAAGCAGTGGATTGAGTGAGTTATTTATGAGTGAAAATTAAGCTATGATTTTTATAATTCCATTCATTTACCGCTCATGCCTGACAAGCAATTTTGGTGGTGAAAATATGTCACTTGGGAAGGCACTAGAGTCAAAGAGTTGATTCTATAGATTCCAAGGTTGGAGTTGGGTATTGGAGTCGACTCCAAAAAACTTGAAATCCAACACCTCTACACACAGGCATAAAGACCATGTATAAGCCATCTTTTCTTTTTAAATATTAAGAAAACAAAAGTTCCCCTTCTGTCACTCACTCGACGTTGTGTCAAATGAAGTGATACAAGGGGTCTTCCTTGGGAGCCTTGTGTACCTCTGAACTTGAGAAAAGGCCAATGTGAAATTGGCAGACAGAATTTGTATGTCCGCCCCTGGACATACGGGTATAAAGGGAAGCAGGCATGCGTCTGTCAGTCAGAATTTTTCTTCGGAGCCGAGCAACTGTGCAACAGTTCACCACTGTTCCAATCACCTCTATTGGCAAGAAGCACTGCTGCTGGATCTATGGCGCGTTTCCAGCTGGCGTTTTCTCTCTCTCTGCACGGTAAAGAGTATTCTCCCCTCCTAAAAGAGTTTGTTTCTCTAAAAGAGTTTGAGTGTTCACTTGTAAAAGAGCAATACACAGTAGGCATTGAACGTCCTTTTCAGGATGCGTCTTTTTAAAGATATCTTTCCGCCTCTGTGTAGTTCCTGGATGTGGTCGATTTCTCTCCACTTCTGAGCGGTCATAAAAGCTGCCTCGCGTGCCTGGGCTGTGATCACACACAGGCAGTGTTTTATGAATGGATCATGCTCTCAGTGCAAGAACATTGCCATGGCAACATTGCGGTCGCGGCTTTGTATCTTCACGAAAGAAAGCCACTTCCGCCGCTCCCCACGTCGTTCCTTCTTCCCATGGGATTGAGGACAACCCGGCTGGCGTTAAAGGCGATTTGGGGATGATGACCCCTCGCCTCGCAGCCAGCCGGCATTCTCCTTTGAGCCCTGGACTGGAAACTTATGTCCCCCCCTCACAGCTACTCGATCAGTTCAGCAAGTACGCATTTCCCCCAATGAGCCTCCTTGCACTGGTGCTGTGCAAGATAAGGGAGGATGAGGAACAAGTCACATTGGTGGCTCATTACTGGCCCACCCAGACCTGGTTCTCGGATCTTACGCTCCTCGCGACAGCACCTCCCTGGAAAATTCCCCTGAGGAAGGACCTTCTTTCTCAGGGACGGGGCACCCTCTGGCATCCATGGCCAGACCTCTGGAACCTCCACGTCTGGCCACTGGATGAGACGTTGAAGATCTAAGTGATCTTCCACCTGCAGTTGTAGACACGATCAACCAAGCCAGTGCTCACTTTACGCCCTAAAGTGGCACTCATTCATGAATTGTGTTCTTCCTGAGCCGAAGACCTGCAGAGATGCGCAGTTCGGTCAGTGCATTCATTCCTGCATTCATTCCCCCTCCACCTTGAAGGTGTATTTAGCTGCTATCGTGGCCCACCATGACGCATTAGACGGCAATTCCTTGGGTAGGCATGACTTCATTATCAGGTTCCCTAGAGGTGCCCGGTGACTGAACCCTCCCTGGCCAAGCCTGTTCCCCTACTGGGGTCTCTCAGTGGTCCTCACGGGCCTTTAGAGACCCCCCTTCGAGCCGCTTGATTCAGTTGAGCTCAAGGCCCTCTCCCTGAAGACGGCCCTCCTGATCGTGTTAGTCTCCATCAAGAGGGTTGGGGATCTGCAAGCGTTCTTTGTCAGCGACACCTGCCTGGAGTTCGGTCTAGCACATACTCACGTTATGCTAAGGCCATGACCGGGCTACGAGCCCAAGGTTCCAATGACCTCCTTCAGGGACCAGGTCGTGAACCTGCAAGCAAGCTGCCCCGGGAGGAGGCAGACCAAGCCTTCTGGGCTGGGCTACACCCAATACCTTTGTGAGATTTTACAATCTCAGGGTTGAGTCGGTCTCATCCCGTGTTTTGTCAGATCTGAGCCGGTAGAACTCAGAATGCAGAACTTCTCTCCCAGGTTAGCCACTAAGCGTCACTTCCTGGAAGTTCTCCCTAGCCTTTTGGCCGGCGAATTCAGCGGAGCAATTTGTGTCCACACCCACTATGAGCCACTGGTGCTCTGTACTGTTGTAGAGCCCCACGGGCTTAGTTCCTTATTCAGGCAATTCCCCGTGATGTATTTTTCGCGGTATGGCCGCATTTTCCTTGGGCAGTCTCACTATCCCCGGGTTGCTGTGCTTATTGAGCTCCTCCCTCATTAGGCAGGACTCACTACCGTGCCGCTCCCACATATGGCTTAACAAACCTCGTGGTGTATTTGCCACATGTTGCCTCCCCCTAGCCTGCGCAGGATGTGGCCTCCGCAGGGTCTTTTCCCCCTGAAAGAATAGGACCGGGATAGACCTCCTTCCCCAACACATTCATAGCGCTAAGATAGCTCCAGCCGCTTCATATCCTATGCAAGAGACATAGAGAGAGAAAAGGCCGCGGCTGCCAGGCTTGCTCCTATGCTAGACATGTAGAACTTGCCCCCCCCCCCCACCCCCCGCCCCTTCTCAAGTTCAGAGGTAAGCAAGGCTCCCAAGGAAGACCCCTTGTGTCACTTCATTCGACACAATGTCTCGTTCCCTTCTTCAGGGAACAGAGGTTGACGTTTTTATGTATTAGATATACAGCAAAATTAGACACATCTCAAATACCAGACTTATCCTGGATCATCATTAACATTTCTTCTTGAAATAATGAACTGAAAACAAACTTTTGTTGAAATTTAGCATTTTTTTTTATTATGGTTCTTGCCCATGCAAAACTCTGCCATATGCTATGGCATTTGGGTGGTTTATAAGGCATTAACAATACTGTTGCTTTGCAGTAGGGTTTAGGAGACTTTTGAGACACTTCTTTTGTTCAACATAGTGGACGTGGTGCAAGTAATACAATCTGCTTGGATAGGATTTAAGGAAGAGAACTCCAAACACTGCAACCAGCTGTGATGATTGTAAATTGACCCTCATAAAGGATTATAAAAAATGTATTCCCATAGCTAATTATTTTTGGTTAGAAAACAAATATTCAGTTAAGATTTCATGTAGCATTGTCATATGTCCCATTTATTATCAACATTTAGACATGTTTGAGATAACTGGATTTATTTAAGCAACAACGTATAGTGCCTATGCAAAGGATTCAATATGTTTGACTTGTTCATCTGGAATATTATTACATCACGGAATAGCCTATGTGTCAGTAAGTTCATACATCTGAGCATGAAATAGCTGTTGAACTAGGACCAGAAGGTGCCTTCGAGTTTGTGGACCACAAAAATAAGGATTGATCACAGGTTACCAGATTCCTCTTCCAGCTGTTTCATTTTAGTTTCCTCTACTGTTATCTGTCGGTGAGCTTCTGGCACATAGCAGGACTTCTGCCTGACGAGTACTCCAGGGGGTGTTATGATGGATTACGCTGGCCTGCTTGTGGGTCCTGGAGAACATATCTCAGAGCTGCTCCACTAACTCCCAGAGTTCCTGTTTAGTTGGTGAAGAGTGCCCCCCCCCCTCTACAGTTTCAGGAGCCCTCATGGCCTGGCCAGGCTGGGCTATTGAACTATGTATGTCATAGTCCTCACCTGCTCAGAAGTGTAAGAACCCTGCCAGCAAGCTAGAAACTTTGAGAAAGTGTAGGATATGGGGACTAACACTCCATCACCTTAGTGGATCTCACTAGATTGAAGGTCTGTTATATGTGTACTGCTGCAAAAAGGCTTCTTGCATATGTAGGCCTTCCAACTGTATAACCCTATCAAAACACCACACTTGATTGCTACTTTAGCGGGGAATAGACGGTTGCTGCTCCTGGATACTGAACCCAATGCTGGCCACCTCTTGAATGCCAAGTGGAATATCATGACTTCCCTCTCACAACCTTCCTTTCAAAATATCATAAAACAGGCGTTCTAGTGTTGTATCTGTTCATCCATCGGTGTGCATGCATTAGAAAAAGGAAGGACAAAGAGAACAAAGCCTTTCTCTTGATCTTCAGATATGAAACAAATCCAATCTGCTACCTGACTACAGAATATACACAATTCTTTTTTTTGTTCATCCCACACTAGGATAATCCAGGACAGCAGTTTACTGTAAGCAATATTGGAACTCTTGAGCTAGGAGTCAACTCTGCTGCCACTGGCTTTTTGACCTCAAGATGCCCTTGTACCCATGTTGCTCAATTGGACCGCTTTCTCACCTTGAATGATTGGTCAAGCAAGCTCTTGCTTTGTTGTCTCAACCACCTTTTTTTCATGAACAGTATTGTGAGCAGCCAGTGGCTGGAAGAACACACCCTTCATGGGAGGTCAACCTTGGCACTCTTATCACCTCCCTACGGTGGCTTCAGGGGGCCATTACTTATATCTCCTCTGAGGGCCAGAAAAATGCAGAGAACATAGCAGTCCTTGCTTTATTGGATCTGATCATTACTAATATTTTCTGGAATGTGCCCAGGTATAAATAGAACAACAAAAAAGGAGAGAACGTGAAAAAAGGAGACAGGCCTGGTTTAATCTGGTGTAAGCTCTGAAATGCCATGTTTTAATTGGATGAATAGTGTATTAGGGTGAAGTGCTGGGAGAGACATGGACTGACTGCCCAGAGCGAGCTCAAGACTCCTCAGAGAATACATGGAGATCAGTTTCAGAATAGACCTTGTTAGAGGTGTCTGAACGAGGACTGCAGCTATGGGAACATATGGAAAGGGTGGGCTGAGAGAACGGCTGTCTCCTTACTCTAACATTTCATGTTACATAATAGACTTTATTCTATTGCATGCAAGAATTTAGGTGGAAAAGATCTGGTCTTTCAGCTTAAAGCTAAAGAGTGTTTGAATACTTCCACCTAGATTTAGCAAGGCATGAAAAAAAGTGTAAACATAGTGGATTTGTGGCGCTATCAAAAACATTTCTGTTTGAGCTTCTACACCAGCATGACATAGCAATAATGGCTCAAGCAAAGGCATGAGTTTGGGGCTGGACTATCTATTTTTATAAGCAATGGGGGATGAGGGAGTGTTTTAAAAAATGTTTAGCAATCTGTTTGCTGTTGCAAACTTTGCGGGCAAGGTTGTGTGTTAATTCATGTTAAAGCTGTTTCCTTTTTTATTGTTACTAATGTTCAGTCAGTTAGAGTTGATTTAGCTGACTAGTGATGACAACTTTTCACTACATGAATACGGGACACATTTTGAACGCTTCAATATGGGTAGTTTCGGGATCAGACTAGATGGTCCTACTCAAGCGTTTCGTCATTCGCGCTTGAATACAACACAGTTTATTGAATAGCAGGCAAAGTATGTGAAGTGCTGGCTAATACAGGAAAGTTAGCAACTCTAAGGCTGACATTGCCTTTAGTTCTGCTCCACACTCTTAACCAATTCAATACAGTAATATCGTATTTTCCATGTATTTCTCCCCTTTTTTCCTCGTTCACAATAGGTTCAATTGGATTTTCTCCACTTACAGTAAGTTGAAAGGGCCTGCGTTCAACCCATACATACATCATACTTATGTTTATTTGTGCTTGACATTCTTTTGTGCCTGGCGTAAATCACATCTCAAAGACGCATATACCTCATTATCCAGCTACAACTCTAATTCCCCCTAAATGCACTGGAGAATATTCAGAGCTCATTTGTGGTGTAAACACTCCTTAACTTATCCAGATTAAATCCTCTTCTCCAGTTACCTTCCTCCCCTGTGCCATACACAAACTCTTGCCTTTATTCACGAACAAGAAAAAAAGCTGCCCAACCCCCCTTGCAACTGATGACCATATAATTTTTTTACTTAATTAGACTTGTTAAATGTAATTACAATCTAATGCATTCCATGTTGAAATTACGGCTCTGTGAAAGACAATTTTTTTCTGTTACTGTACAAAAGGACTGGCCTGCTCTGGTGTGCTTCTGGTGGAACCCAAGGCCATGAGCAATGGAACATGTCCATCATCCTGATTATTAGGTGGAGACCACCGGTGAAAATCAGGGCCATTTGGTAGGCTCAATAACACTGAGAAAATGGAAGGCTGAGGCACAGGAAGTGGACCTAGACAAGCAACTGCTGAGGGAAGCACTTTTCCAAAAGGGGCCCTGACCAGACCTCGGCTAAAATCCCCTAAAACACAATGACAGGCCCAATTTAGGGCTGACATGGAGAATTGGTGGACTTCCAGCACTGGGTTTAAGAACATGTGGCAGGGTCCAAATGACCTTGCTTGAGTTCCCCTTTGTCTAGATGCACAAATCCCATCACAATTAGTATTAAATATGTAATTTTCAGCACACCAATTTTTGTGATTTGTATTTGAACAGTTTTCATATCAGCCTTACTTAAGAACAATCCCCCAAGGTGGTATTATTAAAAAGAATTGTTAAATATTATTCTAACATTGTGCAATATGTAGAGTTCACTGATAACCATTTTTTCCATCCACACTGAATGTAAAACATCGAACAATCCTAGCCTATCAGAAATATTTGATGTTTAATGTACAGGTATTACATAAGAGATGGATTTTAGACCAATGAGAGTTTGCAGTGGTTCAGGTTTAACCAGTGCATGCCAAAAAATCCAAGTGATTGATAAAATGTCTTATCACTCGTCACTGTTTGTGGTCATGGTGAGTTTGGACAATTCTAATTAACATGGAAGACATACCTTTTATAACTTGATGCTTGATTGTGTTTCATTGGATTAGTACACAAATTAAATTGTGAACACAGTGATTCATATTCTCGTATTTATTTAAGTCAGCCTTTCTATGTAACCAGTGTTGGGAAAGCTACTTTGAAACTGTACCTTCCTAAGCTGCAAGCTACTCATAACTAAAAGTAGTTCAGTCATGACAACTTAAGATATATTAATAATATGGTCTTGGCTGACTAGATCTGATTCTGCAGAGCAAGTACGGAGACTTGCTGCAGCTAGAACATGCACAGACATACTTTAAGCAAGAGTTAAGCATGTGGACATTCTGCTGGACAATTAGAAAAACATAAGACATGCTGCATAAGTATGTATGACATGCTGGTGCACAATTAGACATAAATACAATCCCCATATAGAAGATCTAGACCTGTGGAGCTGGGGAAGTGGAGGATTTCAGAGAAAACTCTCAACTCGCGCTGAAGTGAAACCAGCTTACTTGCAAACTGGGCAAATTTAAATGTTAGGCAAAGAGAGTATGCAAGTTGATTGTCTACCCGATTAAACATCAAAGGTTCTTTCAACTTACACCATGTGAGCCAATTGGCTTGACATAACACATGTGAGTGAGCTGATTTGTTAATAGATAACAAGTGCAAAGAACCTATCAGCTTTCGAATTTTAGAGCCTGAATTTAGTCATTTAAACTACTGTCAAGCATCTAACAAAAAATTGCTAATTACATTGAAGCTATTTAAAGATTATTTTTTTTTAGATATATAACTATTGGATGTTATTATTTAGTTCTGCAATCAGTTCCATAAGGGTAAATAGGGTGTAAACATTCAATTGAATATAGCATACTTGAAGTGCACCAGATTCCAACACTAAATATATGGAATTATTTATTTTAATATGAACTGTCTAAAACAACTGTTTCACTTAAATTTGGTTTCCCCAGCGCTACATGAGAGAGAGAGCATGGTTTAGTTGAGTGTGCTTGGTTTCTCCCTGAGATCCACTGCTGCGTTCACAATACAATATGAAAAAATGTAGCATTTTGTGATGCTGCATTGCTAATCATTATAAAATGTAACTTGTAGCTTCTTACAAATGTAGTAAATGCATGGTTACTTTTAGTTTACTATTCCTCAACACTGTAAGGAACAATTGTGCAAGTTTGTGTAAACCTGCTTAAGAACCCTAGTTGTTAATGACTAGCCCAACTATTCCAGTGCTATTCCACCTCTAATAACCTATTTAAATTTTGTTAAAAAAATCCTCACAAAAACCTACATACATTTTTAACAAGTAAAATGAGATGTAAGACTGGTAGGAATTGTCAGCAGAAGATCACCACCTCTGAGGTCTGATGTCCCTGTGCTGTCCATTGAATCTTCCTCTGCCAGCAGGAGCTTCAAGACCTTGTGTGTTTTTACTGCACGACTACATGGGAGGTGCTCACTTTACGACCTCGAGTTTATGGCAATGGCGCTTAAGAACTGCTCAGGTTTCGCTGGCAATTACCTCTCTCACAATATCCTCCAGTTTGGCCCCCACCGCAGCCCCCTCTCCTGCCTGGGTGGACAGGGTCCCCGTCTGACTGGAGGTGAACTAAGATCTCCTCCTTCTCCTTGGGCTTTCATCCCCAGCTTTCTTTTCTTGAAGCTGTACTGAGCTCTTTGCAGCTGGACTCTGTGTTTATTTACTGGGCTGTGGCAGAATACCAGGAAAACCTGGCCTCCCAACTACTCAAATCCTCGGGGGAATGAATGACACTCCCCTGAGACCTGCCCCGGTGCTCTCCTAGAGGTTCAAGAGAGCGCAGGACTGAGGATCAGACCTCAGCGCTGGATAACTCAATGACCTGAACATGCCCATTTACTTCTCATTTTAAATGTAAATATCACCTGCGCTCAGCTCACAAGTGTCCAGTGTGAGAGCACTAAGGCTTTCCCCACAAGAGGACATTTGGTTCACTAAAAATAGATGTTCATTGATGTATGTTTTATTATTGCTACAGCAATTGCACATACTGGAGGTTAGGGATTTGAAACCCCTAATTATTTAGCTGCATTCAAAATCGAATACTTTTGCACTATTCTATGCGTTTTTTTAGTGTGAGTAGTATGATTACACTGAAAATGCAACAAACAGAATTGCACTACGAGTACCCAAACGATGTACATCTTCAACAGACAAAACAGAATGTGAATGTTGAACACTTCATGCACTCTGCGATAGCAGCTTACCATATGTAGTGGAAGGAGTGGGGTTACCTGGACACGATGCTGGCCTGACAAAATCATAATTAATGGTGAACACAGCAACTAGTGAAACTTCTGTGAAAGCACCTTGAAATTGTGAGTTGAATGCTTTATCTTTACAAATTACTGAGTGAATATTTATGTTATTTGAGATATGGAAGTGTTGGACTGAGGTTGGCTAACACGCTAAAGCTAGTGGCAACACATCACATGCATTTGAAACAGCACTTTTGTCAGCTGATGGCCAAGTGCATATAGTGCATAGTGTAAGGGCCTAGTGTATATTGCATCATTTGGGACACAGCTTTAGACTTAACTTGTATCGCACTGCTTGCCACAGATTTTTTAGAGACTTTGGCATGGGCTCTATTCAGAGTAACCCTAACCTAACCATCTAGTATCCACCTACAACACCTCGGCATTGTGAGTTTTGTACAGGCATGCACCACTCACATTCTCTTCAGAAAAAGTGCAAGTCTACATTACACTCCATTTATTGAGTTTAAAACTATTATAAATGCATTGCAATCAAAACAATAGTGCAAGCTAAATCAGTAGATGTGTCTGTCCCATTTTGGCCTTTACAATCATATCACCCTAGTTTCCCAACTCAAATTTGAAAAACATTAGGTCATAAACCAGGACTCAGTTGCAAAGTGTCTTAACAAAACTCTGAAACAACTATATAATAGTGCATTTATTGCAACATCTCTCCCTAATGCTTCACTTGTGTCTATCATTCAAACGAGAGCAGCTTTAAACTTTAAATATAAGGAACGGTCTGGAATAAGCTTCTACCTGTTACTTGGATCTGAGCTGAATGCATTCCTGTTTTTCTCCATTTGTATTGCTCTCTTTCTCTCAGAATCACACTTTCTTGACATTTTCCCCCTTACTTTTGCATTTAAACTCAGCAACTGGATAACAACAAATGATCAAACACAGGCGTTTTATTTTTTTCCAAAAAGAAACTTCTGCAGTGGACTATATTTGTGCAGTCCATGGTGCAAATATAAAGTATGATGAGAGGCAGTGGAAAGCTGAAAAGAAATGATGCTTGACAAAGTTTAAGACTCATACAGCCTCCTCTACAGCCATCAGTGAAGTGTCATTCAGTGAAACAGGCACAACGTTTTATTCACCGTGAAATCCTGGCATAGGCAGTATAGGCAGCCGCCTAGGGAAGCAACGCTCTCTGGGGCGGCACAACAGGGTACCTGTATAAAAAGGACTTAAATATTGATCTGTTTCTTGTGTTGTTGTGGATATTTTGGGGAGCACCACGTTGGATCTCACCTAAGGTACCAAGTAAGCCAGAACTGCCACTAGCGTGAAACAGGGACCAAGAGGCTCTCTTCCAAAAACCTAAAGAGCTGCCTCATTGTATTCTGTCTACATAAGCAGCTATATTCTAAGGCATCCAAACTGATATTGAACCACAAAAAGTGACTCGGTTTGAAGGGTTCCATGCTTATAAAACCAAACTGAATTGCAAAAATTGTTTTCAAACAGGTTGAGCAAACTTCCACAATCTGCCCTAAGTTTGCCACACTCTATACTGCCATGAAACTATGCATGCAATTTTAGAGAAAAAAAATCAAGCGTGGTTTATCATTATTATAAATTTAGATATTTGCAAACTAGAAAGCATTTATGATACTGTTAGTGACGCGTGGTGATTCACGGTACTAAAGTTGTGCAGAGGTGAGAGGAGTTCAAGGCAGCCATATAAGGAGTGTCTCAGTAGGCATTTGAGCAGACAGATGGCCCCCTGATCGCCCAGGGGCCGACCCAGCATGCATCACACATTCTGGGCTGGCAGTGAGGCAGAACCAGTGTGGGGAATGGGCCATATGAACGAGAGAGAGAGACACACACACACACAGGGAGTGTGAGAGAGAGAGAGAGAGAGAGAGAGAGAGAGAGAGAGAGAGAGAGAGAGAGAGGATGCAAGGTCTAGTGGTCTCTAGCAAGCTACCTTGATGCAATATTATTTCCTAAAGAAAACTAGAGCAAAATGTGGAATAAAGAGACAGTTTGCTGTTCTCTAGTTGATTTGATCAATCTAATGATTACTTCTGCTACCCCATAAATGTGGTTTCATTAATCAGAGTAACAGAAAGAGGTGATTAATCATAGGTAAATGTGATGCATAGCAAATCCAGTCTATAAAATGAGCACAGATTGAAAACCCACTTAAGTAAACATAGTCATTTAACGTATATGAGCAGTAATTCATATGAAAAGTAGATCACCATTCATCAATACTAGATCATCAGCGATCGCAGGTCATAAATGTCTGGTAATTTGTCCATAAACAGTGATGGAGACTTTGTCCTGATACAATGTACAACATGTAAGCATTCACCAAATTAAGTCTTTGTATTTATAGCCTCTATATTACCAGAAGAAGGGTTTTTACATACATTTACATTCACTAGACATTCAACTTTTTTTATTATTGTCCACCAGGTATGAATGATGTATGTACTGATAGGGCATGTTTCCATTTTCTTGCAATTTCTGTGAAAGCCCTCGCTTCAAATTAGAACACTTGAAGATTACCTAATCAAAATAAAATATGCATTAAATTGAGAATGTAAATATGAATAAATACATACCCCCTAATCCTAAAACTTTAACCTAAACCTAACCAATAGTGCCCTCAAAGATAAATGAGAGCTGATCAAAACAGTGACCGTACCCTTAACTAACGCCTAAACCTAATCGATAGTATCCTAAAAACAAATGCGCCATGACAAGCACATTTTCTGAAGCAATCTGGTAATTTCGAGTCGCTTCTATGACATTTTTCGCATCCTTGACCTGGGCTTGAGGCTCGGTATAAGTGTGTAAATGTAGGTGGGTCTGTAATACAAGGGTTACAATTTTTGTGTTTTGATATATAAAGCAGGGTGTGAGTAATAGAGTGGAAAAATAACTCTTAATAAATTCCTAAATAGCCGAAGCACCTGTGATTTGTGTGAAAGTGAACAAAACGCACATTTGTTGTAGTGCCTCTAGTGTTAATTTCACCAGGAAACCAGCAAAACGTAGAAAGCAGCACGTAAAACTCAATTTGTTCTAGTAATGTTCATTCTATGAGACTACGTTACTTTTTTTTACCCTCAAAACCGATCAATCGGTCAACCTTTACCTATGACCCTTGTTTATTGTACTCAGCAAGTACAGTTCGAGATACATCATAACTGATGTTAGTACCTCAAATGTTGTGGGACAAAGTTGGGCAGAGTTTGGTAGAAATGGTTAATGGTTTTACGTTGTTAAATTTGGTGTAACTGCCTGTACACAACTCTTAAGAGGTCAAACCACAGTACACATTCTCAACCGCCTGAAGTGACTAATGGTAGCCCTCTAACGGAGATGTCTTGTCGCAGCAGTTGTACTGAGTGTATGGCAGATATTTGTCCAAACAGCAGTGGCCTCCTCCTGGCTGTTTCAAGCAGGAGTGGCGGTGGGCGTCAGGGTCCTGCTCAATTCTGGGAACTGAGAGTTGTTTGGAGGGTCTCAACAGCTCCCCACTCCCTCTTGGCAGAACATCACAGAAGAACTCATGCAGCTCAAATATTTCTCCGTCAAATGATCTACAAAAACATATCCCACTGCGCACACGATGGGAAGTATGTGCGCTCGTGTTTGTGAGAACGAGCAAATTATTTTGGTGTTCTCGTATAAATGTTCAGCCATTACAGTGATATTTTCTTTGTTAACGTCACAGTCGTTTTAACCCAAATCAGAGTCTGTGTACTGGAAAAGGCCTCTGGACACTTCAGACTTTTCAGCAGAACATGCAAATTAGTATCTGGTCTATAAAATAGTAGGTTTAAAGGTTATTATTTGATATAAAATATGATAACCTCTCTACATCACTTACCATGTTTATAAAACTCAAGCCAAGACCTACTGTAATCCTCAATAATGCAATATACAGTAGATAATCAGTAACCATAAGCATTCAGTTATCCCGTTTAAAAAGGTTGTTATTAAGCAAAACTAGCACTTTTTCTAGTTAAATGTTTACAAAGGAATTTTTGTTTATGCTCGCTGTCCCTCATTAATTTTACCTAAACAATCACTTTGTCTACGTCATCTCTCTGCTGCCCCCCGCAGCTCTGGAGCAGCCATGGCGTTTATGTGATTTACCACAGACTGCTTGAGGTAAGTTCTTCTGAAGTTTGTGTTTAGCAACTTGGATAGCAACTGGTGAATTGTAAAGCACGGCTTCTTGTGTGATCTCAATATGGTGACCACCACAAGGGGGTTATTTGTCTTATGTACTGTAGTTTAAACAGCTTTTTTTGAACAACGATATCACTTCCTCTCATGTGAGTGTAGATCATTTAAAAATGTCTGTTAAATGTGCAATTCATTTCTTTAGGTGTAAATAAAGTTAGTGGATAATAAATTGCTTACTGCCCATCAACATCAAATATAATGTCACTATGACAAAAAAACTAAAAGTAACACAATGGGCAGCACAGCAAAGCAAAACAGTTTAATTTGATTTATAAATGTATGTTTATAAAGATTAAACATTGTAAATGTATTTAATATATCATATCAATTAATATAAAAATAAAATATTTATTATTATACAATTTAAATATTTTCTTAACATCTAAATTATGTATGTAATAAAAATATATAACAATTAATTGCATTATACATTTATATATATATATATATATATATAACTGTATACAAATATTTTGTATAGGTTTTTATGATTAATTTATTGATATTTTGTTCTACATTTAAAACTATAATATACATAGTAAATATGACATAATATAACATTTTATTCTTCCTATAAACTGTATATCAAAGTGGTACATTCTTATCATTCTTTATATATTGATACCTTGTATTTTATATAACACATATACAGTATATTAATATCTATAGTACATATAAATCTAAAATAAAATATTATTTTAAATACTTACTTATTTACATGCAAATTATAATTTAAAATATATAAGAAATGTAAATGTATTATAGATTTATATAGAAATGTACAAAAATATACATGATACTAGCCTAAATGTTTTTTATTCATTTATTTTTATTTGTTTTTTATATTTATACATACATTTACATTAAAATATTTAGTAAATATAAAACAATATAAATATCTTTATCTAAGTATATAAAATTATACATTTATATTATTTATATATTTTACCTTGTATTTTATATTAAAATCTAAAGCACAAATATATAAAAAAATGTATTTTAAATATTTATTTAAATCTAAATTATATATGTAATAAAATATATAAATATACATTGTTTTATACATTTTTACAGAAATGTACGATTATATATAATACTAGCCTAAATGTTTGTTATTATTTATTTAGCATTATTTGTTTCTATATTTATTCATACAGTTATATTAAAATGTATAGTACATTTCAAATAATCTAAAATATTATATATATATATATATATATATATATATATATATACACTACCGTTCAAAAGTTTGGGGTCACATTGAAATGTCCTTATTTTTGAAGGAAAAGCACTGTACTTTTCAATGAAGACAACTTTAAACTAGTCTTAACTTTGAAGAAATACACTCTATACATTGCTAATGTGGTAAATGACTATTCTAGCTGCAAATGTCTGGTTTTTGGTGCAATATGTACATAGGTATATAGAGGCCCATTTCCAGCAACTATCACTCCAGTGTTCTAATGGTACAATGTGTTTGCTCATTGGCTCAGAAGGCTAATTGATGATTAGAAAACCCTTGTGCAATCATGTTCACACATCTGAAAACAGTTTAGGTCGTTACAGAAGCTACAAAACTGACCTTCCTTTGAGCAGATTGAGTTTCTGGAGCATCACATTTGTGGGGTCAATTAAACGCTCAAAATGGCCAGAAAAAGAGAACTTTCATCTGAAACTCGACAGTCTATTCTTGTCCTTAGAAATGAAGGCTATTCCATGCGAGACATTGCTAAGAAATTGAAGATTTCCTACAACGGTGTGTACTACTCCCTTCAGAGGACAGCACAAACAGGCTCTAACCAGAGTAGAAAAAGAAGTGGGAGGCCGCGTTGCACAACTGAGCAAGAAGATAAGTACATTAGAGTCTCTAGTTTGAGAAACAGACGCCTCACAGGTCCCCAACTGGCATCTTCATTAAATAGTACCCGCAAAACACCAGTGTCAACATGTACAGTGAAGAGGCGGCTGCGGGATTCTGGGCTTCAGGGCAGAGTGGCAAAGAAAAAGCCATATCTGAGACTGGCCAATAAAAGAAAAAGATTAAGATGGGCAAAAGAACACAGACATTGGACAGAGGAAGACTGGAAAAAAGTGTTGTGGACAGATGAATCCAAGTTTGAGGTGTTTGGATCACAAAGAAGAACGTTTGTGAGACGCAGAACAAATGAAAAGATGCTGGAAGAATGCCTGACGCCATCTGTTAAGCATGGTGGAGGTAATATAATGGTCTGGGGTTGCTTTGGTGCTGGTAAGGTGGGAGATTTGTACAGGGTAAAAGGGATTCTGAATAAAGAAGGCTATCACTCCATTTTGCAACGCCATGCCATACCCAGTGGACAGCGCTTGATTGGAGCCAATTTCATCCTACAACAGGACAATGACCCTAAACACACCTCCAAATTGTGCAAGAACTATTTAGAGCAGAAGCAGGCAGCTGGTATTCTATCGGTAATGGAGTGGCCAGCGCAGTCACCAGATCTGAACCCCATTGAGCTGTTGTGGGAGCAGCTTGACCGTATGGTACGCAAGAAGTGCCCATCCAACCAATCCAACTTGTGGGAGCTGCTTCTGGAAGCGTGGGGTGCAATTTCTCCAGATTACCTCAACAAATTAACAGCTAGAATGCCAAAAGTCTGCAATGCTGTAAATGGAGGATTCTTTGACGAAAGCAAAGTTTGATGTAAAAAAAATCTTATTTCAAATACAAATCATTATTTCTAACCTTGTCAATGTCTTGACTCTATTTTCTATTCATTTCACAACGTATGGTGGTGAATAAGTGTGACTTTTCAGGAAAACACAAAATTGTTTGGGTGACCCCAAACTTTTGAACGGTAGTGTGTATATATATATAATTTATATAAATTATAGATTTGTTCATTATTTATATTTTTATCTTGTATTTTATGTTCAAATCTATACCACATATACATTAATATAAAATAAAACATTATTTTAAATATTTATTTTACATGTAAATTATATGTGTATTAAAATATATAACACATATACAGTAAATTGTACTATACATTTATATAGAAATGTACTAAAATATAACCTACTTTTTTTTTCATTTATTTTTATTTGCTCATTATTGATACATTTTATTGTTAATTTCTGATGGATTGAAAGCGCACAAATGATGTTAATTTTTCAAGTTACTGTAGTTTAGCTTAGTTAGTAATGTGTATCTCTCCTTACACATCATTCATCTTCTCCAGAAACCCAAAGCTATATGAAATCACATTTCGTGGTGTAATTCTCATCTGTCTTTCACTCTTATGACTCTATCACTCTCTCTCTCTCCTCGCAGGAGCCTGACCTCTGCCTCAGACTGGTAACTGCAGCCTGTTCAAACATATCCTCATTTCATTCATAAACAATACAGTAGAGAGAAACGGCATTAGAGCTGCGATGAGAAAACCCTGTTCATATTGCTTACTGGTGGCTGATGAAGCCACAAATCAGACACAAAGGCTTCTTTTATGAGAACAAAGTGAGCCCAGTGAGATAAAAGTGGAGTGTACAGCTGAGACAGATTATTAAGCCGCAGGACCTCTAGCAGGTGTTTTTGTGCAGACCAGCAACGGGTTTAGGTTAGCGGCTAACTGTATCAATCTGTTACAAGCCTCCCAGCACAGCATGTCATAGTCCTCCATTGTTTTAGCTGGTAATATTGACATTTTCTTTTCTTTTTTCCACAGGTTCTTCTGGGTTTGTTTCCCAGGTTCCTCTTAGTGAAGGGGATTTTGAGTACATACAGTTATGTCCAGAGCTGTGTGGGCTTTTAGCCGAGCCGTGTGTTGACATTAAGCAGAGCTAGTGGATTTAGCCAAAGGATAATTGCGTGAACAACTAAGCCAAAGTGGTGGGCATTTTTGTCATTACAGGGTGGGTGGTGAAAATAAAATTTTGAGGAAAAGCAGTCAAGTTAAATGACCACGTTTATTATTAGAACGCTGTTTAGAGTTCATGGACTTGCTACATGCTACACGCAAGTGTAGATGCTAGCATTGTTTACATCAGTTTAAGTTAGTTTCTTGACTTGACTAAAAGAATTCAACCCACTATAATGTAAAACTTAAGTTTGCAAAGCTGCTTTTTTCTTACGTTTTAAAATATAGATGGTGCCAAAGTATACAAGTATACAGTATACAATACAGCACCAAATACAATTCCTTAGTTACTGTGCTACAACCAAACAGCAGTGGCAGTGAAAGAAATGAGGGGAAGGTCTTTTACCATACTTTGTGGTTGTCTACACACACTGGGGATATATATAGTTATATTCAAAAAAATTTAAAAAGTGGATTTTGCATAATATGTCCCCTTCAATGTAAACAAAGTGTGCCATAAACTCTCCATATCTTACAGTGACGGAAGGTCTTGAAAATGTACCACAGTGGATGACGTCTCTGATTTGTGTTTGTAAACAACAGTCATGTGGCCAAATCACCATCAAACTACAGCAGGAGGTGATGAAGTGATGCAGTGTGCATGCAGGGCAAATGGACAATGTTTATGTTAATGAGCTCCGCCCTCATCCAGCCCACCCCTGGTGCTAATTTGTTTCTTTTATTGGGCCTCATCAACTGCAAACAGCAGTCGTGAATGTCACCCCATGAGGAAGCTAAACCCACAAGACTATCTGTCACATGGACAAATCACAGACCTTGTCAGGAAGTGGATAGCTGAAACTGTATTTTATGATAAAATACCAATTATTGCATGTTTACAACTGTAATAATCTAAACAAAGAGTGCAATAAACATATGCCCACAGTTTCTACCACAGCAGTTTCTACAAGTTTGCCCCAATGAAAGTTTTTTCAAAAGTCAGTTTACTTGTTAACTGAGTCGATAAAAGTGTCTAGTGAGAGTGTGACATTTTTTTATCGGGATTTAACTTTTTAGATGTGCATAGGCTCAGTACCAAAAAGCAAGGTGAAAAATAATGGTTTATTTAATACAAAAAAAAAAATCAAATAAAACAATATCCAACATAAAAATTACACAATGGGGAAAAACAAATATAAACAACCCCATAGGGGTAAACAGACAGCCGGGCTGGGGCAGAGGAAAATGGGGAACAGGACCAACCGGACCAAATAGGGATGAGAAAGTAATCCAAAACCGACAAGGAAGAACAAACAAGACCAACTGACTACACAAGACAATCTGGCCCTGGACAGCACACACGACGAGACTAAAATAGGAAGGAAAATCAACAGGTCAACAAGACAGTGGCAGATGCGACTAATAAATGAATAATGGGCAAACAAGGAGGTGGGGTATGATGTAAGACAGAAAGACACGCGGAGATACAGAAACAAAACATAGCCACATGCTCTCACGAGACAACAAAACACCCGAATGGCATGAGCGCACATCGGCGAGACAATAAGGAAATATACGCCCATGCCAACCGACAAACAACACGAAAGAATGCGTAGCAACACCAAACAAAGTGACGCCATGCATTCTCACACTAAACAAAACCTGAGCGTACATTGCGAGACAAACGGCATGTGATGCAAATAACAGGCGACCTGTCCGAGAGAAGACACCTCGCGACCCGGGGGCGCAACGCAAGAGACAGACGTAAACTATTGAGGCGCGTGCATGCCGCCAAGATGACATTAGCATGATGCACCCACGTCAATAACAGACAGAACATGGAGCATGAGTGTTTGGATCCTGACACAGACCGAAACCAAACCAGACAGGAAGTCAGGATCCTGACCCATGCTCAGGGCATGTAACAAGACAGACTGAAAAGTGCACAGCAGGGAATACAACCGAAATCGTGCATTCACACAAAGACAGACAACGAAACACAAGACAGACATGGGACGATGATGCCACGGTCCTGTCAGACAACAACCCATACTGACAGAGTGACAGGACCATGACAAATAGTGCTAAAAAGCTCAGAGGTTGAAGAAACACCTTTATATCTAATATTTTCATGCATGTCCAATTTGTAACATTTGCAGTCGGTTTACAATGTCAGTTACATCTGACAGACTGCACATATTAAAACTGCTGTGTCCCAAAAGAATACAATTCAAATGAATTCTGTCAGCAAGTAATTTTCTTTCATTTTTGAAGCTCACATAATTAATTAATAGAAGTCAAATAGCTGCTTGAAAACACAATTTCACAGTTGCAGCACTGGCTGTGATGTCATACCTGTGTGACCTCACAGCAGCCTGTCTAGATTCATTACCAGTGAGGGCGGCTTCACTTCAGCAAAGCTCAGGTGATTTGAACAGTTGTAGTCATTCATAGCGGCTGAAGTTTGCTGTGTGCCCAGGCACGTCGACGTTCAGATGAAATATGCTCTCAGGCTGCTGTTCACACTTCACTGAGCTTCTTTCTGTGGATACAAGCTGACACAATACGTCTGAAAGCTGCCTGTGGCAAACACTGATTATAAAGTGTCACTCTGAAAAAGGGCAAGAGCAGGTCTCGAGGAAAGAGAGAAACATTTATGTGTGTGTGTGTGTGTGTGTGTGTGTATGTGTGTGTGTGAGAGAGAGAGAGAGAGAGAGCATATGGATGTGTGTATCACATTCACATACACACATATGCATACATATGCACATTTGAATTTCTTCTCTCTGTAGAACAGAAAGGGAGACATTTAGCAGGTCGCTCATGCTGCTCTTTTTGTCCAAATAATGAAAGTAAATAGGGACTGGATCTGTAAAAACAAAACAAAAGTATTGCAAAATAGTCCATACAACTATATATGTGCTATATTTAGTAGTCTTAAGCCATTTATTGTGACATTTAAGTTGTTATTTACTGAAAATATTCTTTACCGTTGATTATCAGTGAATAACAATTTCAATTTCAGTCTGTTCCGCACACAAAGCTATCGTGTGGTATTAGAGGATTTGGAATATAGTATACGAGTCATCTTGACAAATTTGATGGTACTTGTACTTTTTTTTTGTCATTTTGGAGCTTGACAGATCAAGTCCCTATTCACGTTCATAGTATGGAAAAGAGCGAGCAGGATATTCTTAAAAAAAAAAAAAAAAAATGATGAGAGTGTTGATGTCCTGAGACCTTTTTTTAGACTGAGTACGAGTACTGTAACTTTTATTTAGTTTTTTTCCCTGAACTCCATAACAACAGTTTATTTCTAGTTTATCATCAAAATGCATGTTTAAATAAATAAATTAATTAAAACTTTAATGAAATGAAAGTATAACAATTCATTATCAACATAATATTGTATTATTTTTATCGAATGAGTGCTTTTATTCAGAACCTCACAGCACAATCCAAAATACATTAAAGTTATTTTTGTCAAATAAAGAGCAGCATAACAGACCATCACAGATGTGAGATATTGCTTAAATATAAGACAATAACTATTGATTTATTATTGTTAGTAGTAGTAGTAGTAGTAGTAGTAACAGTGTAAATTGTATATACATATATAAATATTACATTTCTGACATTAAGCTTTTATTTTGGCAGAGCTTTTATTTTGAAGTATTTCTGTGTTGTTTGGAACAAGGAGCTTTCACATAAGATGGGAGATTCCCACTCCTTAAAAGCCGGTCGCTACATGACTCAAAGTGATTATTAAACCACAAAAGGCTGCTATTTAAGTAAATAAATATGTACGCTGTATGCAAAATGAATTTGTGCTCTGTTCACTGTCATCTGCTACAAACAGAGCGCTCGATGCTTATGACGGTGTTATCCCTGTGTGAGCCAAAATGCAGCCGCCATCAGCACCACACTGTCTCCACACATTCACAAGTGCTCACATTAGCAGCGTGCCTCATGCGAACTATACATTTATATCTATACATTAAATATATATTTATACATTAAATCACAGCTTTTGCGGTACAGTAATCTCTCTTGAACATAACGTGATTTTCATTTGTGTGCTGAATGTTTACAGAATGACACTCGCACGTCAGCTTGTATAATTTTTTTGGAATCAGAGCATTTTTATGAGTACAAGTACATGAGTACGGTATCGTGACATCAATAGATGAGAAAATTCTCATTTTAGGTAAACTATTAATTTTAAATATACACTGAAACCCCTAATAAGTTGACTTATTACACTCGGTCCTTCAATTGAATTGAGTAATGACGTTCACTAAACTATTTACGTGAGTTAGATGTTTCTAGATTTGCTATTGAAAAGTTGTTGTTTTTACTTAATAATTGTAATTAAATGGACTCAAATTTAGGTCATTCAATAAAGCGTAAATAATGAAGATTATAACTGATTCTAGGTCAATCATTAAAAATGCCTGAACTTTGAGGAGAACTGACCCTAATGGTGACATCACACGAAACAACTATTTGCAACAAAACAACCTAAATAATACTTCAGAACAGCTAACACATCTATGAATTCTTAAAAGAACTATTTTAATGCCCCCATATGTAAACATAATTAAATAATCCCTGCTCAAGAGATTGTGCATATTCCCCATTGGCTGACGTATGTACTGAAGAGTTTGAGTTATGAACACTTAAAATCTTAAGTCTTTGGATTTTTATAATAAGTCCAAGGAAGTGAGATATTTGATTTATGAGCCTAAAACTTGACTTTACAAGTAATGTTTAACTAAGACAACTTTATTTTTACAGTAATGACAACATTAGGGTTTACAGTGTACATGTAGATATTTCTGAATTATAAATCACATATATGTGCTGTGTTCACAACATTTGTGCATTTATAGTTCAGTAAGTACAGTACAGGAACACAACCTTTCATGCAATTTTACCCTCTATGATGATAATACGCATACTCAATTTTTTCCCGTCTTAAACGAAATGCATTTCCTAACAAATAAACGTTGCATCCAAGCTTCTCTCTCAGTTAGCATCATATTGAGTCAAGTGAACATGACACCAAAGTTAAAGCCAGGAGTCAAGCAGAGGTTTTAGCCTGCCACTCTTTACAAGTGTTTTAAGTCAATATTGAGCCATGATTATGACCGCATGTCTCTCTTTTTTTTTCATTTCCTGAGTTGACCGGTTTATTGCGGGATGGGCTTCAAAGGGTCCCGAGCTCAGGGTGCTGGGGCTGATGCTGAGAGACGCAGGGGCATTTAGAGGACTTCCAAAGAAAATCCAGAGAAAAGCTCCATTCTCAGGCCAGGCAACTCAATACAGCCCAGCACCAGAGGTCAGAGGAGGGGAGAAACATGTGTGGCCAAAAATATATTATAAAACTCATAGATATGAAGCTAGATGTATGTGCCACATTTTAAATCAATAGAGCGCAACAGTTCCTGTTCACATTTTCAGCCATCTTGGTTCCGTAAGTGTTTTTTTTAATGAACCAAACTAACCACCTCCGAGTCACAACATTGAATCACAACATGAAGGTACAAGAGCGTGCACTTATCATCTTTCATGAAGCAATGAATTGCAATCCCATGAAGCATTGTGGATGATGTAATCAAATTAGAAAAGATGGAAGAATGTAAAACTATTAATTTAAAGTTGTTGATTATAAATATAGAATACAAATTTATATTTGATTGTAAAATATTTAGAAATATGCAGATGTATATTTAGTTTGAGAGTGTAGTTTTTTTAATCATCATTCACATTGTGTCATGGGGGTGGGTGGTTGGTGTAGAGCTCATTTGGCGAGCTTTGTTTGCCACGATTATCTCTTCAAGATCATGGGTAGTGTAGCTCTTCACCAGGAATTCTGCTATTAAAAAGATTTTTCAAAAATGAAGTTGAAATAATGCAGATTGGTGACTTCAACAACAGCATATACCATTTAATTACAACCTCAGATTTCCCAGTAGGTTTCACTGTAATCTTGGGCGACCCACATACACATGGATGTAAGTTGTATTTTGACTGCTATATATAACGCATAATTTGAAAAAACACTTCAGACTGTCATTTAAGGGTAAAACTTCTGAAGAACCGAGCCAAGTGACACAACAGCATTCTCCCTTGGGCCCCCGGAATTGGATGACGACATTGCCGCTGCATCGGAGAGCGTCACGGCAGTGTCTGATGCTGATGACTTGTCTGGGCTGCCACTTTCGGGTCTGCTCGCCCAGTCTGATGCTGACGCGCAGATGTCCGCTATGCTTTCCCGGGCCACTTTGAGCGCAAGGCAGGACTGGAAACCTCCGTCCCCCCCTCACGGCTACTCGATCGGTTCCTCGGGTCAGGGCGACACCCCCCCAGTTCCGTTCTTCCCGGAAGTGCATGACGAGCTGACGCGGTCGTGGAGGGCACCTTTTACTGCCCGGAACCAACCCCTCCGGTCTTCCACTCTCACTACCCTGGATGGCGGGGCAGCCCACGGGTACAATGAGGTCCCCTAGGTTGACGATGGTGGGCAGGCGATGGCCACCCTCGTGGTCCATGAGCGTCACCTCTGGCTGAACATGGTCGAGATGCACGACATTGTGAAGCCCCGCCCGGAATGTCAAAAACGATCGTCCCGTTAGTGCCTCTTACGTGGAGTTTGGATGCGACCCTGCTCCTCAAGGATGCGACAGAGCCCGTCCCTCCAGCCGAGATGGAGAAGGAATTCTATAGCCCTTTGTACCCAAAAAAAAGACCAATCTTGGACATGCGAGTTCTCAACTAGGCCTTACACAGACTCCCGTTCAAAATGCTCAAGCAGAAACAGATTCTTACCTGCGTTCAACAGCTAGATTGGTTTGCGGTGGTAGACCTGATGGACGTGTACTTCCACGTCCCATTCTGCCTTGACACCGACCCTTCTTACAGTTTGGATTCGATGGCCAGGCGTATCAGTACAAGGTCCTCCCCTTCAGCCTTTCCCTGTCCCCTCGCGTCTTCACGAAGATCGCAGAGGCAGCTCTTGCCCCGCTAAGGGAAGTGGGCATCCGCATACTCAACTACCTCAACGACTTGCTCATCCTGGCTCACTCTCGAGAGTTACTGTGCGCTCACAGGTATCAGGTGCTCAGGCACCTCAGCCATCTAGGGCTTCAGGTCAACTGGGACAAGAGCAAGCTCGTCCAGTTCAGAGCATCTCTTTTCTTGGCATGGAGTTAGACTCAGTCTCAATGACAGGGAGTCTCACCAACGAGCGTGCTTAGTCAGTGCTCAGGTGCCTCGCTCTCTTTGAGCCAGGCACAGCGGTTCCTCTAAAACAATTCCAGAGGCTCCGGGGGTATATGGCATCCTCACCGCGGCCACGCGGCTCGGGTAGATGCATATGAGACCGCTTCAGCACTGGCAACAGACTCGAGTCCCGAGATGGGCATGGTGTCACGGCACATACCGTGTTACAAAAACCCCTTCTTGCCGTCAGATTTTCAACCTTGCAGCAAGAGTCCAGATGTCCCGCACCCAGACCGCTGGAACCTCCACCGCTGGAACCTCCACGTCTGGCCCCTGCACGGGACGCGGAAGATCTAGTGGATCTACCACTTGCAGTCATAGACACTATCAAACAAGCCAGAGCTCCCTCCACCAGGAAACTTTACGCCCTAAAGTGGCGCTTGTTCGCAAATTGGTGTTCTTCTTGAGCCGAAGACTCGCAAAGGAGCACAGTTCGGTCAGTGCTTTCATTCCTCCTGGAGAGGCTGGAGGGGAGGCTGTCCCTCTCCACCTTGAAGGTGTATGTCACTGCTTTCGCAGCCCACCACGACGCAGTAGATTGCCAGTCCCTAGGTAAGCACGACTTGATTATCAGGTTCCTGAAAGGCGCCCGGAGACTGAACCCTCCCCGGCCTAGCTTGTTCCCCTCCTGGGATCTCTCTGTGGTCTTCTCAGAGACCCCTCTTCGAGCCGCTTGATTCAGTTGAACTCAAGGCCCTCTCCCTGAAGACGGCTCTCCTGATCGCGTTTGCCTCCATCAAGAGGGTTGGGGACCTGCATGCGTTCTCTGTCAGTGACACCTGCTTGGATTTCGGTCCGGCACATTATCACGTTATCCTGAGGCCGCCACCGGGATACGACCCCCTTCAGGGACCAGGTTGTGAGCCTGCAAGCAAGCTGCCCCGGGATGAGGCAGACCCAGCCTTCTTGGTGCTGTGTTCGGTATGTGCTTTGCATATCTATTTGGACCGCACGCAGAGCTCTAGATGTTCTGAACAGATATTTGTCTGCTTTGGTGGATGGCGGAAAGGGAACAACGTCTCCAGACAGAGGTTAGCTCACTGGGTTGTTGATGCTATTTCCATAGCTTATCACACCCAGGCTGTGCCCGCCCCCTTGAAGAAGTGTGGCATCCTCATGGGCACTGGCCCATGGCACCTCCTTAGCAGACATCTGTAGAGCAGTGGGCTAGGCAACACCCAATACCTTTGCCAGGTATTTTACAATCTCAGGGTTGAGTCGGTCTCGTCACATGTTTTGTCAGGTCTGAGCCGGTAGAACTCGGTAACGTGGCACAACTGACTGGGTGTTCCACTACTGGGTGCACACAAAACCCTTCACCAAGTTGATCCAGTGCGCCTTCTATCCCACGTTAGCCACTAAGCGTCGCTCCCTGGATGTTCTCCTCCCTAGCCTTCTCGCGAATTCAGCGGAGCAATTTGCGGCCAGACACACTACGAGTCACAGGTGCTCTGTACTGGGGTCGGGCTCCATGGGCTTAGTTCCCTTTTCAGGCAAACTCCCCGTGATATATTTCCCGTGATATACAACCCTGTTGCCCCAGTCGCCGTGCTTGTAGAGTCCCCCATCATTAGGCTGGACCCACCACCACGCCATTTTCCACGTATGGCTTCACAACCCTCGTGGTGTATTTGCCACATGTTACCTCCCCCTAGACTGGGCAGAATGTGGCCTCTGCAGGGTCTTTTCCCCCTGAAAGAATAGGACCAGGAAAGACCGCCTTCCTTGATGCATTTCATAGCGTTAAGATAGCCACAGCGTATTCACGTCCTACATGAGAGACATAGTGAGAGAAAAGGTGCAGCTGCCGGGTTTGCTCCCATGCTAGTAATGTAGCACCTGTTCCCCCCCTCAGGGGTGTGGGAAACCTAAGGTCTGTATGTGACACCTCTTTGGGGGCGTTGGGGAGGGCTACGTGCGGCCGACACAGTTGCCTCTAGCACGCAGTAGCCTGCTTGCACCTGTCTCGGCAGTTCACATCACACGGTCATTGTGTGCCGTTTTTATATGGGATCCCTTTTGTCACTTAATTCAACACAACGTCGAGTGAGCGACAGAAGGGGAACGTCATGGTTACTGTTGTAACCTCCATTCCCCGAGTGGAGGAACGAGACATTGTGTCTCTCCTGCCACAGCACTAGACCTACCACTGTAAATGGCGGTACCTTATTTTCAGCTCCTCAGTGCAAAATCCTGACTGGCACTCGCTGCCCCGCTTCCCTTTATACCCATATGTCCGGGGCGGGGCATGAAAATTCTGTCTGTCAACTTGACATTGGCCTTTTTTCAGGTTCAGAGGTACGTTTGGCATCCCAGGAAGACCCCTTGTGTCACTTCATTCGACACAACGTCTCATTCCTTCCCTCGGTGAACAGAGGTTACAACAGTAACCATGACGTTCTGTCTAATGTAATGTTTGAAACGCCCCAAAATTGTAAATATCCAGCACTTGTGTAGGCATAAAAAATGAACAATTATAGAACAATTTGGTAATATTAAAATTTTCATAACTTGGTCTCGCTGTCCACATATGTTGACATTGATTTTTAAGGTAACTATTCACTCTATGCATACAGCAGCCATGCTCGGGTCTCTTAAAGTTAACATTAAAAACTCAATTTACCTCTGGAGAAATGAACAGGCTTTTCCCTTCCAGAACCAGACATTAACATTTAGTCATTTAGCAGACTGTTTTATCCAAAGCGACTTACAAATTACTGTTGCACTCAAATGATTCCGAAAATCAGGTGTATTCCTTTCACATCACATTCAAAGAAGTTATTGCGTACTTGAGTAGACTGTAGTTCCAGCATCGGCCACTGGGGCATTTCAGAAATTCGGATTACAGACCAATTTAAGCAAAGCTTTTTACTTCATTTAACCATACTGCCATTCATTTTAATGAATTATATGTGTTCAGAACACACAAAATGTTTTAAATAAAAAACACAACTTTTAGAGGATCAACTGCTTTTAATTGAAGCTTTTGTATATACATTCAATAAATATGAATTATAACAATTTTGTGTTGTATAGTATTGGCATGTTCATGTGAAAAAAATGTAATTGATTAAAAAAGATCATAAAAACATTCAAAGAAATAAAAAATGCCCAGATATGACCTCATCTAAGCACGCAAGCGCATTTATGTGAACCTCTGAACTCATCTTCTCATGCATTCAGTCGTTTCTAGAGACATCTGAAGCTGTTTCTTTCAGTTTATGCTTTCCGTACACAAAAACTTTTCTCTTAATCTATGTAAATTCATCCTCTCACCTCTAACCCTCAGCCAGATCCAAACCAGATGCTGGTTTTATCTAAATCACAACCAGTTTAAGCTGTGACCTCCATCAGGTGACTACTCCAATCCCAGTCTGGATCTAATTAAGGTGGAGGGCATAACCCTCCACTGTGTTAAACCAGCACACCCCACCTTCTGCCTCCAGCACCCAAAGGCATTATTACACCCAGCAGGGTCCCACCACACAAAGCAAGTCCCTTTTTATACCAGCAGCTGCTCAATCTGCTTCTAATGGTGCCCAAAATTGCAACAACATGCCAAGTGAGCAAAACAATATGTGAAGTTTGGAGGTTAATGTGGAAAGAGAGCGCTCATTGTGGACGTTTTAGCATTTACAGAGTTAAGTTGATAATAAGGTGAGTAATCTTCTCAGGAAATGTTTCGGATCAGAGTTGTCAAAGTCCAATGCTTTGTCGTGACTAATGTTGGCACATTGCTGAGACAAAAAGCATCTTGGGAGAAAAGTAGCTTCAGTCAAATCAACAGACATACACTGTGTGCCAAGCAGTTCATTCATCTTCAGACGTTTGGAGAAATGCTCTCATGTTTGGAAGGGGGATTCCCCAAAAAAGGTGTGTGTGTGTGTGTGTGTGTGTGTGTTAGTTTACTCAAGTAAAAGAACAATTACTTTAAAAAAATATTACTCAAGTAGAAGTAAATGTAATAATGTTAAAAATGACTCGAGTAAGAGTAATAAACATCCAATAAAAAGAATACTCAATTAATAAGTAACTAGTTACTTTCACATATAACGTAATGGATGTTTACTCTCTTGTATTCCAGGACTGATTATTATTATTATTAATAATACTATAAATAATATTATTGTTAATAATGGAAATTGTCATCATTCCCCACCATGTTCCAAACGCATATGACTTCTTTCTTCCATGCTTCAAATTAAAGGGATAGTTCACCAAAAAAAATTCTCTCATCATTTACTCACAATCATGTCATCCCAGATGTGTGTGACTTTTTCAGCAGAACACAAATGAAGATTTTTAGAAGAATATTTCAGCTCTGTAGGTCCTTACAATGCAAGTGAATGGTGACTAGAACTTTGGCACTCTAAGAAGCACATAGAGGCAGCATAAAAGTAATTCATATGACTCTAGTGATTTTTAGAAGCAATATGAAAGGTATGGGTGAGAAACAGATAAATATCTATAACTTTCACTGTAAAAAATGTACGTTGTTTTAATGGTAAAAATGCTACAGTAAAGAAATTGTAAATTGGCTAAAACTTTTTAAGATATTTAAAAAGACAATACATTTACGCTAAAATGTTGTAAAAATGTAATTAGTTAGATGTAAAAAGTAGGTATTCCCATAGAATTAACAGTTAAAATTTATACATTTCGCAAGAGAGTACATGTGCTTTTTAATGTAAATTGTTGTTAAAATTACGGTAAAAAACAGTAACAATAACAGAATCCCTGCGTGACCCATTGCATTTCATTATAGTATATGGGAATAGTTATGTTTCATCATATTTTTAATATCACTTATCTACATTGGGGTGTTCTGTGTTATTTTTAATGTAGTTTATTTAATGTTTACTGCATTATTAAAATTTCACGTGTGTTACCCTGATGGTGTTTAGTGTTCTCTACATGTTTATTGGTCATTGCTCCTGGAAGAGCCACTATTGATGAACTTCATGTGCCTTTCTGTAATTACTGCGGTCTAACAATACATTATAAACTGAAAATCAGATTTTTTAAATTTCATACGTTTATCATTTAATAATAGAATGCACCGTAAAATATACCGTTGTAAACTTTAAAAATGACAGGTTGTTCTGGAAAGTTGTTTACATTTTTATTGTATTTTTTACATATTTATTCTGGCAACCACTGCTGACAGTTTTTTTTTTTTTTTTAAAAACAACAGGATTTTTTTCAAATTTTTTTTTTACTATTAATCCTTCTCCCTTCCCAGTAGGTGGCGATATGCAAAAATAATTGAATCACCAAAAAACAAGAAGAAGAATGTGAAAATGGAGATTTATTAGTACAAAAATAAAGATTTAAATATTGATCTGTTTCTCACCCACACTTATTAAATCACTTCTGAAGACATTGATTGAACCAGTGTCATTTGAATTCCTAAAAATGCTGCCTTTATGTGCTTCAGAGCTTCAAAGTTTTGGTACCCATTCACTTGCATTCTTGTATAAACTTACAGAGCGATATTCTTAAAAGAATCTGTGTTCAGTAGAAGAAAACGTCTCGGTTACTGATGTAACCTCTGTTCCCTGATGGAGGTAACGAGACGTTGTGTCGATGAGTTGACACTAGGGGTCGCTCCTGCAGAGCCCAGACATCTCTGATCTTGAGAAAAGGCCAATGAGAATTGGTGTGTGGAATTTGCATGCCACTCCCCCAGACATACGGTTATAAAAGTAGTGACGCTGCAAATACACATCAGGTATCGCACTGTGGAGCCGAGCCAAAGACCCGCCGCTTTCAGCGGTTGGTTCAGTGTTGTGGCCGGAGGGACACAACGTCTCATTCCCTCCATCAGGGAACAGAGGTTACGTCTGTAACTGAGACGTTCCCCGTCTGTCACTCACTCGACGTTGTGTCAATAAGTTGACACTAGGGGTCCCAATGGAAAACGTCACAAGAGCTGAACCGAGTTACTCAGACTGGCAGTGCGAGATGGGCAGACATCTGTGTGCCTCATAGCCAGCGCAGAAAGCCATCACATAGCTACCCCCAACACACTTGCAGGCATGAAGTGGTCCCCTGCAACTAGGGGAACAGCTAACAGACGCAAGACAACAGGCAACCCCGCTCCAGCGCTCGGTTGGAGCATACAAGCATAATGGGGAGTGGGAGGTCCGTGGCGTTATACCCGGCGGAGAGGCTCCCACTGAGGTCACCATATCACCCCCAGTGCTAGCCGACACTGCCTCATACCCGTAGGTAGAAGGACCGAGTCAGGGAGCGGCTGGGGTGGCTTGCGCTCTTACGAGGGCGAGCCGCAACCACAACGTAGCCATGGTCATGCCCTCACAGTGAGGCACTCGTATGGCTACTCCGTGTGGGTAGCACCCAGACGTGAGAGGCATCGATCGTGGCCATCAGACGGGGAGAGACAACGACCACAACCAGAAAATACACACAAACGGAAAGACATCTTGAAAAAGATGCTTCACCATTTCACCGTTGTATGGGAAATATAAATATATATATAAACGATGTTATTCACTCCGTGAGCTCTTTTTCTGCTGCTGAAGCGCCCAGGGGTGTGTGCTCAGCACAACGTAGTGTGAGAGGGGGAGAACCACTGGAAAGCGCCGTAGAAACAACAGCTTGTAGAGATGACGAAGATGGCAGAGGAATTCAGCTCTGTGACTGATCTCTCGGTTCCGAAGAAGATATCTGATGTGTATTTGCAGCATCACTCCTTTTATACCCGTATGTCCGGGGGGGAGTGGCATGCAAATTCCACACGCCAATTCTCATTGGCCTTTTCTCAAGATCAGAGATGTCTGGGCTGATTTTAAATTTTGGAAAAAAATATTACTATAAGGAGATGTTAGACAGAACGCTAACCTTAATTATCATTTCCTTTCACTGGACACCCCCCCCCCCCCCCCCCCCTCCATATTTTGAAAGGGAATGGTGACTGAGACTGTCAGAACATCTTTTGGGTTCCACAGAATACAGAACGGGGTTGGAAGAACATGAGGGTGGGAAAACAGTTCTATTATATTAAATAAAGGCTGAACTATCACTATAAGGATGCTTAGATTTGGACGAATCTGTCAATTAGAAGAGAAGTTTGGAAACCTTTTTCTAGTAATAATTATGGTGAAAAACAAGAACAATGTCTCACAGTCCCAAATAATATATAATGTTTAATTATCCACTGCAGCAAGATCATGCTTTATTCATACCTTCTGTCGTTATTTCACAGCTTTTTACGTCCTGCGTGAATTTAGTTCTGTGACCGTCCCGCATTGTCAGTGTCAAAAGACTTCAGATAATTACATAGTTCTGTACACTAAGGGTAAATTGCACCTTCACTGTAAAAAATAAAAAGTTGATAGTAAAAAGTTTCAGAACTTTTTTTAATTTTCACAACTCAAGGGCAACTAGTTGTATCAACTTAAGAATTCAAGTTTGTTTGTGCTTTCAGTTAAGTCCAACACACTCAGAAATAACAGTAATTTCTACATTATCACCCAAGTTCAACAAGCTTAAATTTGGAGCAAGAAATACTTTGTTTAGCAGCTTTTCATTTCCACTAAATTTCATGTGTCAGCCCCCGAAAATACTGTTTAGTTAGGCTGACTTAAATAGTAGGGATGGGCAGATCTAGGCCTTTTTTATATATGTTTTTTTTTTACAATAGTTACAATAACTTTCATTCAAATATAATATTTTCTGTGGAAACTATGGTTACAATGTATGGCTATATATTTAGGCATTTATGTCATTATAAATCTGTCTGCATTTTCAGGAAGGACTCAGGAATTTCCTTTGGCATCCAAACCTCATACACTACTGAACCAGTGCAAAGTATATCAGTCATAACACACACACACACACACACACACACACACATACACACACACGTCTGTAGCTCTGCTGGTGTCATTATTTATGGTGGCTCCAGTGTTCTTGAAGGGTGCAAAGTGTTTCTAGTAAACGGTTTCAAATTTCCCCATGGTTTAACTATGTGTGTGTGTGTGTGTGTGTGTGTGTGTATGTGTGTGTGTAAGGGCTTACTCTCCTAAAAAGTCCCAGACTGCTGACAACCCAGGGGTCATCCAACTGTCCACCTCCCTCAGCTGAGAGAGAGAGAGAGAGAGAGAGAGAGAGAGAGAGAGAGAGACATACAAAGGCCATAAATAAAGTTGTCCATCGTCGAGTGTGAGGTGATCCATTAGAGGGTACTGTCAGCAGGCCGCTAATATTTCACAGGTAGAGGAAATATGTGTGTGTGATAGAGAAGTGAAAGAGGGATGGCACAGCAGATGAATGAGATGCTACAGCTCTCCTCCTCTCCCTGAGGCTGCCTAGTGAGGAGTGGATATAACAAATACAAATTTTTACTACTTCAAATATACTTAACATATTCTGCTGTGGGTTATAGCCTGCGAGTAAACTAATATTGTCAAGTCAAGTCAAGTCAAGTGGTTTTTATTGTCATTCAACCATACACAGTTAGTACAGTACACAGTGAAACAAGACAACATTCCTCCAGGACCATGGTGCAACATAAAACAACATAGGACAAACACAGAACCACATGAGACTACACAGACTAAATAAAAATACCAATATACAGTGCATGTGCAAACGTGTGCAAAAAGTACGGGACAGTACAATAAATTACGAACAATGAACAGGACAATAGACACAGTAACAGACCAGTACACAGTAGTGCAAAAGATGACAGTTTCTGAAAATGCCAAATATAAACATAACATACTATGAGATAGTGTTCTATGCACATAGCAGTTATTGAGGTAGCAGCCAGTTATATAAAGTGACAATAATTAAAGTGCAACTCAGGACACGTGTGAGTGTGTCAAACCAGTCTCTGAGTATTGAGGAGTCTGATGGCTTGGGGGAAGAAGCTGTTACACAGTCTGGCCGTGAGGGCCCGAATGCTTCGGTACCTCTTGCCAGATGGCAGGAGGGTGAAGAGTTTGTGTGAGGGGTGTGTGGGGTCCTCCAAAATGCTGGTTGCTTTGCGGATGAAGTGTTTTTTTGTAAATGTCTTTGATGGAGGGAAGAGAGACCCTGATGATCTTCTCAGCTGTCCTCACTATCCTCTGCAGGGCTTTTGGTCCGAAACAGTGCAAGTCCCAAACCAGGCAGTGATGCAGCTTCTCAGGATGCTCTCAATAGTCCCTCTATAGAATGCAGTGAGGATGGGGGGTGGGAGATGTGCTTTCCTCAGCCTTCGAAGAAAGTAGAGACGCTGCTGAGCTTTCTTGGTAATAGAGCTGGTGTTGAGGGACCAGGTGAGGTTCTCCGCCAGGTGAAAACCAAGGAATTTGGTGCTCTTGACGATCCACACAGAGCCGTCAATGTTCAGCGGAGAGAGTTCACCTTGTGCTCTCTCTCTTTTGTTTTGTCGACATTCAGGGACAGGTTGTTGGCTCTACACCAGTCCGTTAGCGGCTGCACCTCCTCTCTGTATGCTGACTCGTCGTTCTTGCTGGTGAGACCCACCACGGTAGCTCAAGACCGGTTGGTCACTGAAGCTAAGCAAGGTTGAGCCTGGCCAGTACCTTGATGGGAGACCTTCTGGGGAAAACTAAGGTTGCTGCTGGAAGAGGTGTTAGGGAGGCCAGCAGGGGCTGCTCACCCTGTGGTCTGTGTGGGTCCTAATGCCCCAGAATAGTGACAGGGACTCTATACTGTAAAAAGGCACCGTCCTTTGGATGAGATGTTAAACTGAGCTCCTAACTCTCTGTGGTCATTAAAAATCGCAGGGTATCTCTTGTAAAGAGTAGTGGTGTAACCCCAGTGTCCTGGCCAAATTCCCCCATTGGTCCTTCCCAATCATGGAGAATGTTCTCTCCACACCACCAATAGCTAGTGTGTGGTTAGTGTAATGGCAAACTATGGCTACCGTCACATCATCCATGTGGAGGCTGAGGAGAGTTTACTGTGAAAAGAGCCTACCGTCGCATCATCCATGTGGAGGCTGAGGAGAGTTCACTGTGAAAAGAGCTCTTGAGTGTAGTGTCCAAAAAAGCACTATATAAATGCAACATTAATTCATTTATATTTACAGTACAGTCTTTATCTTACAGGAAAAGGTACTAAAATATTAAAGACTTCAATATATCCCGCCTCAACTACGTATGCCAAAAATAAATGTCAACACAGGAGAGAAAGCAGCATTCATTAAGCAATTTCTTAAGCTAGGGCATAGGGCAGTCCGAAACAGTGCATCTAATTACTGTACAGATAAAAGTTCAACCTGGCCTCATAATCATGTTACTATACCGACATTTTTGCTAAATGATTTTTATGTGGCTTGTGTTATGTATCATGGCAGTTTTCTGTTGAAATGAACACTAGAGGCGCTACAACAATGACTTTTATCCACTTTCATAGAAATCACGTTTAAAACGGCAGATTACCAGTTCGTAAACACTTACTTTTCACCCTGTTCCTAACACAATGCAATCTTATGATATCTAAACTCTTTTATTATAGTGCAAGACTTGTAAGTCCATTTTATTTAATGTTTGCATTACATAAACAACTACATTAACAAGCTTGTTCAAGCAGAATCAAATTGCATGGTAGAGCGTTACACTAGCGATGTAAATGACCCCGTTTGAGCCCTGAAGAGCATGCAAGTTGACACGTGAGCCGAAAGTGTCATAGAAGCACCAAAAAATTACGTGGTTGCCATCTCACATTTGCGTTTTATGACACTATTGATTAGGTTTAGGTTTAAGGTTCAAGGTGAGTGGGTACACTGAAAAAACTGAAAAATTTGATTCATGTGGTAACGTCTTAATTATCTGGTTTGAGTCAAGTCGAAAACAATATTTAACATCATATTTGAATCAATCTGAATACATTAGGTTACACCAACAAAAGTTTAAGGGTTAGATCAAGTATAAATGGTTCCTTAATGTAACATTGGCTGGTTACCACTTTTTACACTGTAGGTTTTGTTTATTTAAAACTCAATTAGCATTAATCTTATAGGGTTAGTTCACCCAAAAATGAAAATCCTCTAATGATTTACTTACCTTTAAGCTATTCCAGATGTGTTCGACTTTCCTTCTTCAGCAGAACCGAAGTGAAGATTTTTATAAGCACATTTTTTTTGGGGGGGGGTGTTGGCTGTCCTTTTCTGCATACCGTTTTATGGACCGTTCTGCATAACGCAGCGGCTCATTGTTGCTTATCGCGGACCATTAGGCACATTTCGTGGCCAAACCACCAGGCCCGCTCGGTTCTCCTGATGGCCATTCCACCCCTGATTGGCCCAAAAGTGCGTCGACACATCGGGAAAATGCCCGGTATGTCAGATTACCAGTCCAGCCCTGGGTGTAAGAAACAAATCGATAATTACTTACGATGAAAACTTTAACTCACTTCAAAAAATCACTTCTTGCCAGCAGTTGAAGCATCAGTGACGTAAGTGCAATAGTGCGTTCACACGAGTTGTCAGAAGCGTGAGCTTTGTATACAACAAAGGGACGAACGTCATGCAAGAGTTAGGTCATTTCAAACAGAAAAACTGTTTTTAATTGATCGACTGGAGTTGTGTGGATTACTTTAATGCTTCCTAATATGACTTTTGGACCAAAAAGAACAGAAAAGAGCTGAAATGTTCTTTTAAAAATTTACTTCGGTTCTGCTGTTAAAGGAAAGTCATACACATCTGGGATGGCTTAAAGGTAAGTAAATTATGAATGGATTTTCATTTTTGGGTGAACTAACCCTTTAACAACATTATCTGTTTGGGAAAACATTTAACTCTTTTAGCACAATACAGTCGACATTTCACCTCAATGCAATATCATTTTGCAAAAATGTTGCCACAGTCAAGTAATTTCAGCCTAGTCTCATAGAATGAATGTTATTATAACAAAATTTTATTTTTACTAAAATTACAATTCCACGTTTCGTTGCAGTTTACTGGTGAAATAAGCGCTACAACAACTGTGCGTTTTAATTTACTTTCACAAAGATAGTGAATACAATGGCTGATCATGACATTATAAACACTTATTTTTCACTCTATTATTAACACACTGTTATATGATATTGAAACTCTTTTACTCCAATGCATTAATTGAATAACGATACATTTTAACACTTGTATTTCAGACCCAGAGTCGTAGCTATTGGGGTGAAAGGTGGTAACCATTTTAGGGGCCCACAGGTCCAGGGGGGTCCACTACAATTTTTAAATGATATTTTTTAATATGAAAGGGGTCGATCCCAGACAAGGACATAAGTTGACATGTGAGACTAAAGTGTTATAGAAGCAACTCAAAATGTGGTTGCTTCAGAAAATGTGCTTTTCATGTCACATTTACTTTTAGGACACTATTGGTTAGGTTTAGGTTGAAGTTTAAGGTTAGGGGGGTACATTTTACTCATTGAAACCTCCATCTAACATTCACCTTAAAAACCCTGTCTGATTACGAAACCATTTCACTCGTTTTTTGCTCCCCCCACTAGACCGGTCACTGGGAAACTGCAAGAAAACTTTAAATGAAGCATGTAATTTTGTTCTGCAAAAATTTTGCCACGGTCACTTCCAAAACCTAGACTGAAGCTCTTAGACAAGCTTTTAGCCAACAAAGAAAGTGAAACCTGATCTCACCCTACAGATTTATCTGAGCTGAGCATCAGTCAGCAGGCAGCAGAGGAGTTAAAGGTTTAATATGTGATATCAACAGGATCATCTGCTTTCATGAGAAATGGGAGAAATGTCTCTTTTCTCCTCAGACTCCATTATTTCCACATGACTTGAACACATGTTAATGGCAGCTCAGTTTTAATGTTGGATTAAGGCCTTGCTGTCTCATAAATGGAAGTGGCAGTTCAGTTGAATAAAGAGTTATTTTCTTAATAGCTATTCAATAGCTATATTTGGTGGCAACTGTGACCATTCAGGATGATCTGATTAGTATTCGTAGATATTTGTTTGTAGATATTTTATATGTGTTTCCATGTACATTTTGGATAGACACTAAAACATACGATATCAATGTATTCATGGTAGGGTGGGGCGATATGGCCAAAAAATTTTTCACAATATTTTTTTTTCATGTCGTTCGATATCTATGTTTATCATGATATATGTACCATTAATGGGGGGGCAGAACTGCATTCCATTTAGTTTGTTAGAATGAATGCACAAATGAATTAAAAACTTGTTTGCTTACAAGTAAACTTCTCGGTTACGTATGTAACCTCCGTTCCCTGATGGAGGGAACGAGACGTCGTGTCGAACAAGCGACACTAGGGGTCTCTCTTGACCGCCGAAAGATGCCTCTGATCTATGAAAAAAGGCCAATGAGAGTTGGCGAACAGTATTTGCATACCCCGCCTCCGGATATGGATATAAAGGCGAGGGAAGTACGCTCGTTCATTCAGGATTTTTCTGAGGAGCCGGGAGTGTTCCGGGAACCTCAGCGGCTCGGCTCAGCGGCTCGGCTCAGCGACGTGGCCGGGAAGACACGACATCTCGTTCCCTCCATCAGGGATCGGAGGTTACATACGTAACCGAGACGTTCCCCGTCTGTCGCTCACTTCGACGTCGTGTCGAAGAAGCGACACTAGGGGTCCACTTCAAAACTCACCATGTGCTGAGCCGTGTACGTGTACTGCTGACACAGAAGCGGGCAGGTATTTCTACGTGCACAAGTGACCAACTGTGTCCAGGCTGCACGTACTCTTCCCCAATGCCCCGGAAAAGCGTCAGAATCCTTTTGGTTACCCTAGGGGGGAACAAGGTGATGCTCCCAACTAAGGAATGGGCCAAGCCTGGCTGGGCCTCTTTTCTCTCTATGTTTTCTCGGCATAGAGCAAGAGCAGCCGGGGCCCTTACCGCATCGAGGGAAGGGGGTCTTACCCGAATTCCTATTCTTTCAGGGGGAAAAGACCCTGTGGAGGCCACACCCACCCGAAAGGGGAGGTAGAGGTGGCAAAATACATCACATGGCCTCTTGGGTCACATGTGGGAAGAATGGTGCGGTGGTAGATCCAACCTCGAGGAGGGGGGAGTTACTACAACACGGCGACCGGAGGGCAGCCAAAGACTGCCTAAGGGAGACACGGGTCAGCTCGTAAGGTGACCGTACTGCGGAAGTACACACAGGAGGAGTCCCATAGGAGGCCTGATCTGTGGAGCACCTATTCCAGTAGGGGTAGCCTGGGGTACCCGTAGTGAACTGGACCAGCAAGTTCCTCCGCTGAACTGCTGCGGGCCCAAAGGGCTAGGGAGGAATCAACCAGGGACCTAGGTCCTCTGGGAAAGAAGCGCACTGTTTTGCCTTGGCAGAGGGAAATGGCGCTGGAACAAGCGATTCACCCGGTCAGATCGTCGACGTGTACCGAGTTCTACGGGCTCGGACCTGAGAAAACACAGGACGAGACTGACTCAACCCTGAGATTGTAAAATCTCGTAAAGGTCTGCAAATGTCTGCTAGGGAGGTGCCCCTCGCCAGTGCCCATGAGGATGCCATGCTCCTAGTAGAGTGGGCTCGAACCCGTAAGGGGGGTGGCAAGACCTGTGTGTGGTAGGCCAACTGAATGGGATCCACCACCCAGTGAGACAACCTCTGTTTGGAGACAGCGTTCCCTTTCTGCTGTTCTCCAAAGCAGACAAAGAGCTGCTCAGAGCGCCTGAAGCTCTGGGTGCGTTCCAGGTAGGCACGCAAGGCACGTACCGGACACAATAGTGAGAGGGCTGGGTCTGCCTCCTCCCGGGGCAGTGCTTGTAGGTTCACTACCTGATCTCTGAAGGGCGTGGTAGGAACCTTGGGCACATAGCCCGGTCGAGGTCTTAGGATCACATGAGTGTCTGCCGGACCGAACTCCAGGCAAGTGTCGTTAGTAGAGAACGCTTGCAGGTCCCCGACCCTCTTGATGGAGGCGAGCGCGATCAGCAGGGCCGTTTTTAGAGAGAGAGCCCTGAGTCCAGTTGATTCTAGCGGCTCGAAAGGGGATCTCTGAAGACCGGCGAGGACCACCGAGAGATACCAGGAGGGGAACAGGTTTGGCCGGGAGGGGTTTAACCTCCGGGCGCCTCTTAGGAACCTGACGATTAAGTCGTGCTTACCCAGAGACTTGCCATCTACTGGGTCGTGGTGAGCTGCGATAGCGGCAACATACACCTTCAAGGTGGACGGGAACAGCCTCCCCTCCAACCTCTCTTGTAGGAACAGGAGCACCGACCTAACTGCGCACCTCTGTGGGTCTTCTGCCCGGGAAGAACACCAATTGACGAACAGACGCCACTTCAGGGTGTAGAGTTGCCTGGTAGAAGGGGCTCTGGCTTGGTTGATCGTGGCTACGACCGTGGGTGGTAGACCAGCTAGATCTTCCACGTCCCGTCCAGGGGCCAGACATGGAGGTTCCAGAGGTCTGGGTGCGGATGCCAGAGTGTGCCCCGTCCCTGAGAAAGAAGGTCCTTCCTCAGGGGAATTCACCAGGGAGGGGCTGTCGCGAGGAGTACGAGGTCCGAGAACCAGGCCCGGGTGGGCCAGTTAGGAGCCACGAGAGTGACTTGCTCCTCATCCTCCCTGACCTTGCACAGCACCTGTGCAAGAAGGCTCACTGGGGGGAATGCGTACTTGCGCAGCCCCACCGGCCAGCTGTGTGCTAGTGCATCTGCCCTGAGGGGAGCCTCTGAACGGGCGTACCAGAGCGGGCAGTGGGAGGTCTCTCGGGAGGCAAACAGGTCTACCTGGGCCTTGCCTAACCGTTCCCAAATCAGCTGAACCGAGTGGGGGTGAAGCCTCCACTCTCCGCCAGGCAAGCGGTGTCGTGACAGCGCGTCCGCTATCACATTGAGGTTGCCGGGGATGTGAGTGTCACGCAGCGACTTGAGTCAGTGCTGGCTCCAAAGGAGGAGATGACGGGTGAGTTGTGACATGTTGCGGGAGCGTACGCCGCCTTGGCGATTTATGTACGCGACCGCAGTGGTGCTGTCCGACCTGACTAGGATATGTTCATCCCGAATTAACAGGAGAAACTTCCGCAGGGCCAAAAGGACGGTCAACAACTCGAGGCAGTTGATGTGCCAACGCAGCTGGGCCCCTTTCCAACGGCCTGAGGCTGTGTGCCCGTTGCAAACGGCGCCCCAACCCAATCTGGAGGCGTCGGTCGTGACCAGGACGCGTCTGGACACCTGCTGTAGGGGTACTCCAGCCCGTAAGAAACAGAGGTCTGTCCAGGGGTTGAATGTTTGACGGCAGGCGGGGGTTTTTGTTACCCGGTGCATGCTGTGGCGCCATGCTCGTCTCGTGACTCGGGTCTGGAGCCAGTGTTGGAGCGGTCTCATATGCATCAACCCCAGCGGCGCGACCGCCGCGGAGGAGGCCATATGCCCCAGGAGCCTCTGGAAAAGTTTTAAGGGGACCGCTGTGCCTGGCCTGAAGGTGGCGAGGCAGTTCAACACTGACTGGGCATGCTCGTTGGTGAGACGTGCCGACTTTGAGAACGAGTCTATCTCCATCCCGAGAAAAGAGATGCTCTGAACTGGAGTGAGCTTGCTCTTTTCCCAGTTGACCTGAAGCCCCAGACGGCTGAGGTGCCTGAGCACCTGGTCTCTGTGGGCGCATAGTAACTCTCGTGAGTGGGCCAGGATGAGCCAGTCGTCGAGGTAGTTGAGTATGCGGATGCTGGCTTCTCGGAGCGGGGCAAGAGCTGCCTCTGCGACTTTCGTGAAGACGCGAGGGGACAGAGACAGGCGAAGGGGAGGACTTTGTACTGATACACCTGGCCCTCGAACGCAAACCGCAGGTAGGGGCGGTGTCGGGGCAGGATGGAGATGTGGAAGTACGCGTCCTTCAGGTCTATCGCTGCAAACCAATCTAGATGCCGGACGCAGGTTAAGATGTGCTTCTGCATGAGCATTTTGAACGGGAGTTTGTGCAACGCTCGGTTGAGAACTCGCAGGTCCAAGATTGGTCGTAAGCCGCCGCTTTTCTTGGGTACGATGAAGTAAGGTCTGTAGAAACCCTTCTTCATCTTGGTTGGAGGGACAGGCTCTATCGCATCTTTGGCCAGAAGAGTCGCGATTTCCGCGCGCAGGGACTGGGCGTGTTCGCCGTGTACTGCGGAAAAGTGGACGCCCATGAAGGGGGGCGGGGGCCTGGCAAACTGAATTGCGTAACCGAGTCGTATGGTCCGGGCCAGCCAGCGAGACGGGTTGGGAAGTGAAAGCCATGCATCCAACCTCTGCGCTAGGGGCACCAAAGGGATGATCAATTTGGACATACCCAGCGGGGCTTCGCAGCAGGGCGGAGCAGGTAGGGCAGCGTTGGGCGGCGACGGGGTGACCCACGGCTGAGGTGCTGAGAAAAGACTCAAAACACTTACCTTGCTCCGCACACCCGGCAGGGGGCGGGTTGGCGACTGAGGAGGAGGTCCTGGGTAGGCGTCCTCTAGATTCATCGGAACCGGCCGGCCGGGGGACAGTCATGGGGCTGAAGACGGCTGGTCCGTGTCCAGGAAGCCAGGACTGTTGAGATCTGAGGGCAAAGTGCCGTGAGACCGGCATTTGCAGGCCAGGTGACCCAGAGACATAGGAAATAGCTCTTTTATTGAGAATGTGGGTACCGCAACCCCATCTAAGGGGGGGCGGCAAATGAAATTGTTTAGAAACAAAAGATTCTCCTCCCGGCCCTCCACCGGGGGACGGAGCGGTCTTACCACCTCCGGAGCTAACGTCTGTGTCGCTGGGTCGTCCGTCTCAGGACTGCCTGGGAGCCTTCCGGGTCCTCGAGGGAGTCCGGGAGACGGGGGGCGTCTGCTTCCTGCGGTGTGCTCGACGCAGGGGCTGAGAGCTGGGCCCGGGTTGAGGCGGAGCAGGTTTCTTAGCCGCAGTGGGACGCCCTCGGTGAGCAGATGGGGCAGTGGCCTTGGCGGCAGGTTTGTGGCGAGGCAGGATGTGAGATATAGCCTCCGTCTGTTTTCTCACCGCAGAGAACTGCTGGGCAAAGTCCTCGACGGTGTCGCCAAAGAGGCCAAGCTGGGAAACAGGGGCGTCGAGGAAGCGAACTTTGTCGGCCTCGCGCATCTCGAACAGGTTGAGCCAAAGATGACGTTCCTGGACCACAAGGGTGGCCATCACCTGCCCGAGTGTCTGCGCGGTGACCTTCGTGGCTCTGAGGGTGAGGTCGGTCGCTGAGCGCAGTTCCTGCAGCACATCGGGGTCAGGGCTACCCTCATGCAGATCTCTGAGCACCTTGGCCTGGTGGACTTGCAGGATGGCCATGGCGTGCAAGGCGGAGGCGGCCTGTCCCGCGGCGCTGCAGGCTTTGTTGTTCAACGAGGATGAAGTCCTACAGGCCTTGGAAGGGAGTACAGGGCCTCCGCGCCAGGTGGTAGGGTCACCGGGACAAAGATGGAGCGCAACTGCCCTATCCACCTGGGGAATCGCCGTGTACCCATGGGCCTCTAAGCCGTCGAGGGTAGCGAGAGCGGACGAGCAGGGCTTTTGACGAATGGAGAGCGGCGCTCTCCATGAAGACGTCAGCTCGTCATGCACCTCCAGGAAAAATGGGACCGGGGGGGGGGCGTGGCTGTGAGCGGCGCCCAGACCCCAGGAACCAGTCATCCAACCGTGACGGGTGTGGGGAGGGTGGAGGTTTCCAGTCCAACCCCACCCCGACGGCGGCCCGGGCAAGCATGTCGGACATCTGCGCATCCGCCTCAGCCTGGGCGTGCTGGCCTGAAGGCAGCAGCCCAGGGGAGGAGTCAGCGTCAGATGCCGCGCTCTCCGACGGAGCGGCGAGCTCATCAGCTTCAAGCTCCAGAGGATAGGCGGACCGGCCCGGAGGCGAGTCGCCGTTACCTCGAGGCTGGACGGAGGTTAACGAGCGTGTCGGGGGGCGGGTGGTCCTAGGGGACGTGCCCGGTGGAACCGCGGACCCGCTGCCCAATCGCCTCCATCGCCAGCCGCATCGTCCTCAATCCCATGGGAAGAAGGAGCGATACGGGGGGCGGCTGGAGTGGCGTGCTTTCTATTGAAAGCAAGCCGCGACCGCAACGTTACCATGGTCATGTTCTCGCAGTGAGAACATGAACCATCCACGAACGCTGCCTCGGTGTGATCGGCGCCCAGACACACGAGACAGCGCCTGTGGTCGTCAGAAGCGGAGAGCACTCTACCACATCCAGGAACTACACAGGGGTTGAATGGCATCTTTATAAAGACACGCCCTGAAAAGGGCATTCAACACCACTGTGTATTGCTCTTTCAGAGAAATAAACTCTTCATGGAGAAATATTACTCTAAAGCAGAGGTATGTCCAGGGTTTGAATGTTTGGTGGTAGGCGGGGGTGACCATCATACGGTAAATGCCGTGGCGCCATGCTCGTCTTGGGACTCGAGTCTGAAGCCAGTGCTGAAGTGGTGTCATATGCATCAACCCCAGCAGTGCGACCGCCGCGGAAGATGCCATATGCCCCAGGAGCCTCTGAAAAAGTTTTAAGGGGACTGCTGTGCCCGGCCTGAAGGTGGCGAGGCATTCCAGCACCGACTGTGCACACTCGTTGGTGAGACGTGCTGACATTGAGACTAAATCTAACTCCATGCCGAGAAAAGAGATGCTCTGGACCGGGGTGAACTTACTCTTTTCCCAGTTGACCTGAAGCTCCAAATGGCTGAGGTGCCTGAGCACCTGGTCTCTGTGAGCGCATAGTAACTCTCGGGAGTGGGCCAAGATAAGCCTGTCATCGAGATAATTGAGTATATGAATGCCGGCTTCTCGGAGAGGGGCAAGGGCTGCCTCTGTGACTTTTGTGAAGACGCGAGGGGCCAGAGACATGCCGAAGGGGAGGACTTTGTACTGATACGCCTGGCCGTCGAACGTGAACCGTAGGAAGGGTCGGTGTCGAGGCAGAATTGAGATGTGGAAGTACGCGTCCTATGAACCAATCTAGATGCCAGACGCAAGTTAAGATGTGTTTTTGAGCATTTTCAACGAGAGTTTGTGCAAAGCTGGTTGAAAACTCGCAAGTCCAAGATCGGTCGTAAGCCCCTGCCTTCCTTGGGTACGATGAAGTAAGGGCTGTATAAACCCTTCTTCATCTCGGTTGGAGGGACAGGCTCTATCGCTTCTTTGAGTAAGAGAGTAGTGATTTCCGCATGCAGGGATTTGGCATGCTCGCCGTGTACTGTGGAAAAGCGGACGCCCGCGATAGGGGAAAAATGAATTGCGTAAACGAGTCGGATGGTCCAGGCCAGCCAGTGAGACGGGTTGGGAAGTGAAAGCCACACATCCAAACTCCGTGCTAGGGGCACCAAGGTTTATTTACGATTATTCTTGACATACCCGGCGGGGCTTCACAGTGGAGCAGAGCAGGTAATATGGCGTTGGGAGGCAAAGATGCGTCCCGAGGTTCTGGTGCTGTGAAAAGTCTCAAAGCACTTACCTTGCTCCGCACACTTGGCAGGGGGCAGGTTAGTGACTGAGGAGGAGGTCCAGTGGAGGCGTCCTCTAGACTCGTCAGGTTCGGCCGGCCGGGGAACAGTCGTGAGATGGAGGAGCCCGGCCGCCTGGAAGCAGAGGAACGGATGCCGACCGCGAGTGGAGGAGGGGCTCCCAATCAACAGCCTGGAGCGCTTACCGCTGCCAGGGGTGGGTAAGACCCTACCATCCACCAAAAACACGGTGGGGCATTCCGTCCACCAGGGGCCGGAGGTCTGCCTCTGATCCATCCGGGGAGGCGCAGCTGTCGTCCATTAGAGGGTGGAGGAGTGGCCGAGGACCAAGCTACGGCGTATCGGAGAACCGGCAAGTAAGCGTTTTTTTTTTCTCTCTCCTTTTTTTTTCGCTCTCTTTTTAAAATGTTTTGTTAAGTATACGGGGATGACCTGCTGGCAGACGGTCCCCAGGGAAAGAGGGGTCATGTTAAGAGGAATCAAATTATTTGTGGAATTTTGACATCTAAACTCTAAAAAATACTGTCAATTTCAGAACTCCAAACTGAATCCGCAATGCAATAAAAAGCCTTTATTGAAACCAAGCTGCAAAAACACCTTGTTCTCTACTTCAGCGACTACAAACTACCCTGCGGACAGTTATCCCATCACCGTACGGAATTCGCAGTTGCACGCTGTCTCTGTGTTTATATCCGCATCTCCCACTGAACGCGTTTACATACGCTTTACAATATGGAATAGCATTGAACCCCCCTCTACTCCAGGCCCCCCTCAAGCCCGGGCCAAAAGGTCCAGTTGTACCTCCCTTTTCAGTGGCCCTGGCGGTGTCAAGTTACAACTCCGAAGAGGAGAAGCTATTCTCTGTCATTTAGCTGCAGCCTCTTGCTATTATGAGCACAAACGTGTGCTTTCGCACATCTGTGCTATTTTTAATTGTTGGTGTATGAATACATGCACTGGATGGACATCTTTGACCATTTAGATACTTTTCTGATGATATGCATTTCAGTGCAGGATGATACTGGTATTGGATATGTGTGTCTTTGACGTATTTCAACATGGATTGCATGTTTTTTGGGCGATCAGCGTTGATTGCTTGTGAACCAGTCATAAAACAATTAATGGTTTGCAAATGAACTGGTATTGAGGGATGGGTAAGTTAAAAACACTTGGACCTGATGTAAAACAGTAAGTAAACAGTTCCCTTCATGAATATTTCAAATGTCAAATGATATCCTGTTTACACTGGGCACGTACATTGATGCAACACACGGCTTGTGGCTGTCGACACCGGGTGCGTCAACACAAACTTTCTAAACCATTTATTTGTGCTGTTGGCAGTAGTATCGTCAGCGTGTGCAGCGCAAAATGGAACGGGACATCTGTTTACTGTCGGCGCAACACAACGTGTCACAACACAATGTGCCGCAACCGAAGCTTCCATGGTAGACAGCATCATTGAGCTGGGTTCTATTGCTTACAAAATTTCAGGGGTTACACACAATGAAAATCCAACACATTGCATTTGAAATGAACAGATTAAAATATTCAGATGCAATGTGTTGGATTTTCATTGTGTGTAACCCCTGAAATTTTGTTTTATAATGTTATGGAGCTTGTTCATTTTCTTCAGATTTAGTCTCAAAACGGTTCAACCAGAATAGTGGCCATTTACGTTGAAGTTTTATGGTGGCGCTTATGCCAAAACCAAGACAGAGGGCCAGAGACAGGGTGGAAAATTATCATATATTACTAAATTATGAACGTTTTAATGCAAAAAAGCTTTACTAACTTTATCAGTGGACCTCAGGGAAGATAATAAAACTATATTTAAAAAAGAGCTTTAAGTTTAAGTAAATTGAACAATCAGCAAAAAAAAAATTTAAATACAATTTGAGTACAATTTTTATTTACTTCATTTGTTTACTTACACATTTTAAGGGCTGTTGATTTAACATGTTAAATTAGTGTGATAAATCATTTTAAATAATATTAAAAAACGAATAATCGTGCCCTCTGACCCATAGGTAAATTCCTTTATAACTTTGTGTTTTTATGAGCCGCATCAGCAGGGGGCAGTCAACACGCCTCAACAAATCTCACAAGCAGCACAGCCACAGAATGAGAGCCACTCACACAGGATGCTTTCTCAACAGCTGGATGAAGATCTCGAGGTCTGATTTTCAAAGTTTCAACAACTTTTAACTTGACAGCATCCTAAAAGAGCATCATTTATAATGCTGAAAATCAGTGAGATGCTCCAAATGCGTCCTTATGACACATATGTACATGACTGACCATTAAAAATAATGCAGAAAGATTACAAGAACTCATCAACTCAGACCAACTCAGTTGAAAACGGATTGCAGTGGACTGTCTTATGTTCAATGATATGGAAATAAAACAAACAGTACATTGAATGCTAAAGCCTCTTTTGTACTGTCTAATCAAAGGTTTAGTCATCTGACACAATAGTGCAATTCATTTCAATAGAAATTATTATATTTATTTTATAATACTAATAATTAAATTGAATTCTCTTTTATTTGCGGGACTTTCTCATGTACTTAATTAGAATACAAATTATAATCGATTGACAGCCCTAATGGTTGCCTTGGGGCAACTAAACTATTGTATTTCTCCTCTAGTAAACACGTGTCAGTGATGACCACTATGGAAATCACCCCAGCACTGAAGGATAATTGAGCAGACACATAAATTTCTACTATCTGTGTTGTGGACTCTGTGACTATTAAACATGGTGTCTGGTGTTTCATTGCAGAATTACCTCAATTCTGTGAGACAGCAAGATGAGAGAGAGCAAAAGGACAAGAGACTTATGGGGGATGTGGGGCGAGGTAATGGGGTGTTATGAGATGAGACCAGCGTCAGACCAGCACAGGAGACATCATCAGTCTGATGTGTGAAGATTGTATTTATCTACATATAACACGGCCAAGGCCATCCATAAAAACAGCATCCACCCTTACGCCAGTATCAGCACGCATATTTGAGGAGAATGTGATGTGGGAGAGGGATGTGAAAGGTGGAGAGGGGGGTGCCAGGGGAACAGCAGACAGATTTGTAGGGAAAGGTCAAAGGTCAGAGTCTCCTAAATTCTATTCTGGACAAAACCATCGTCCCATGCAAAGCATGCTGGGAAATGGAAATCCCCTGCCCAGTTTCATCAATGCTACATTAACACCACAAAAAGTATTAATTTAGTCCCAACTCAAATTGATTAAGTAAACTTTCATTTTACACATTTAAATGGATAGAACACAATTAAAATGTAAGTAAACTAGCCTTACACTTAACGCTGTATCATATACTACAAAAAAAATGTAAGCTTAGAGTGCATTAACTAATAACTAATAGTACAAAAATCCTTCAGGGTCAATTCATCTTTAGCCAAGGAACTGCCAAAGGTTCCACATGATCCGCTACACAGACTCTTCTGTTGAGATTCATCCGGTTATTCCAACATCAAAACATGGAATAAAACATGGTATTTGCATGGTAAAGTCATGCTGATATTTACTTCCTGTAGCTTACATTTACATACACATTTAAAACTTACCAACTTATTTATTGACTGACTGCTTCTTTCTAGTTCATTCCAAGTAGACTAAGGAGGACTGCGTTCAGTCTTATGTCTTCAGGATTTGGAGAAAGGCATTGTTTGGTTTTCACAGGTGTCTGAAGATCAATTTCTGCCATTTCTTCAGCGTCTTCAGCGATGATTTATTGAAGCCTACATCAGCCATTAGCATATTGTCTATCAGTATGTAGCATGTTAAGAGAAATAATAAGAATAATTCATGTGTCCCTACATGGAGAGTGAAATACAACAGAATAAAAGTGATAAAATGGGATACTGTTTATATTGTAGCCAGGTGAGACAGTTACAGTTCTTGTAAGACAGCTAAATTTGAGGTTATTTTGAAAAGTAAGATAATTGGCTGAGGCAAACTCGCACGATAAGTTTTTTTTTTTTGTCCCTTTAAGGGTGACTGCTAAGTAAATACACTAAAGGTAAATATGCATTGATGCTTAAGCTGATTTCTTCTAAATCAGCCAATTTTTCTATAACTTAGTAAAAAATCCATTGTTTTGCACAAACATGGCGTTCAGCCCACTATCACAGGCACAATGAGACTGCTCCCACTGCTGTGAGTGAATGATGTAAATTTTATGTTAAATAAAGATTAATCCAAGTTGAATCATTTCCACAAGTTGCCCAGACCAAGTGGCCGGTCTGGCCCAGCTGTGTTGAACAGGAATCGGCCCAGTGCTTTAAGTCCGCAAGGCTGCCAAGATCGGGCCAATTACTACATGCTATCTGGGTAATTTCTAATATATGTCTCGAATGTATTGTGCGTTATTTTAGGAGAATGTTTGTGGCAAGGAGGAGGGTGGGCCAGGCCATGATGATGCACGGCCGGCCCCTAATCAGGCTAAGCAAGCTGACGAGAGGGATGGCCTTTATCAATTAATTATAATTGTTAACCTCTCTGCATGTAAATGTATATATTTAATATATTTAAACTACTATGTTAAGTAGGCTAATATAATATAAATCCTATATATTGCAATGTTTTTCACTAAGGCTGAACAGTTTAATTACAAAACTGAGGGTTTTCCCCAAGAGCTTAAATGTATCGTGGCTTTATATTAAATATTTTAATCTTTTTTTAATCATTTCTTATTTTCTTGTGTACAACTAACATTAGAAGATCCCAAGAGATCAAAATAACAAACACGTGTGCTATGGTGAATAGAGATCATTATCATTAGAGAATCGGAGATAACATTCAAGCCATTGTGTTCAGCTCTGTAGTGAACGCACCTTCGTTGCTGTGAAAACTATGGAATGCTAACAAGAATGAGCAGAACTTGCTTCATATTGTTGTGACATCACATAACAGAACTGTATGCACCTTTTTCCTGAACGCATAAATGTTCCACGATTTGCCTGTTTTCAATTTTTGATCTCCGGTGTTTTCACCCGCATCAGTGAATATTCTTAGTGGGTTAAGTATTATATTTGTAGAAACGGTAAAAAAAAAGCATTCAGTATGGGACTTAACTGGTGGTGGTGGGGTGGTGGAGGTTGCCATGCTAGCACACTGAAACAGCAATGTGATAGATTGTGTGCAGACTTATAAAGCAATGACTTACATGTGATTGGCTGGGAATTACACAGCTAATGGTGCGATGATGTACAGCTGCTAGTCTTCCCGCTAGAACTATGCTGCGCTTACATTTATGACAGCCAACAACTGCACAAGTTGCACTTAAATGGTTGTTGTTCTCCATGGATCACTCGTTTAGGTTAGTTTTATGTTGTGTTACGCGACCAGAAACAGAAAACAGGCAATTAAAATGATCATAGCACTGCATAGCACTGTGGTTGCTCAGTAATACCGTGGTTAAAAGCGCACACTCACAAAATGTATTCAGTTCAGTGCCGAGTGTTGCTGAGAATGATCTCTGCAGAGAATGCACAATACAATGAATAACTTTATACTCTAAACTATAAACTCTCTGAAGGAGATCCTGCTGACTCGGTAGGAATGTCAATAGAGGTTGCAGGAAGGAGCGGCCAGGACACTCAGGGTGGTTTGGAGGCTTCAGTGGAAAACAGACCAACAGGTTGAATGAATGGGCGGATAGATTTTTTTTAATCAAACTAAGGAAAATACAATTTATTAATGACAATGGATTATAACGGGAAACATTGTAGGGATATTTTCAAATGCCTGGTTTTTATTTGCAAGTGTCAAATGGGCTGTAAACTTATTTGAATTTAATTGTGTATAGAGTGCAATTGGTCTAAAGGCCACTCGGGGTAAAAGACACTTTTGATTTTATTTTCTCACAAAAAAAATAAAAAGCAGCAAAAACTGCCATAGTACATAAAGAAACCAATGAGATCAATGTGTTCAATGTCTAAAATCTGATTTTGTATAATTTCATCTAATGTTTAATATTTTTTCAAATGTTGCAAATTTATGTAGCTAAGGGAAATCCCTGAAATTAACAAATTGATTTATTATTTTGTCATTTTCAGTTTTGTTCAAGGCCATTAAATAAAATTACAAAAAATCATTAAAAGCTGTTTTATTCTACATGGGGGCTGCCATTTTAGAATCACATGACCAGCCAAATACTGCTGTCTTAATCTCAATAACATTCTGTTATTTGACACTTTCACTCATTGATTAAAGTAATCATGTCTGACTGTGAATACTACATTTCTACAATGGGATCGGAAACTAAAAAAAAAAGAAACTATGAAAAATAACTAGCAATTATGAAATACAAAATAACTAAATGATTCATACTCCCGACCCTTATGTAAATTCCATAATAAGGAACATTCCTAACATCAGAGCAATTCAAGATTGATGGTACCACCTTGATGTTTTCGCAAATGTTTTTGTTTTCACCCTGGTTTACTCCGTCAGGATCACCCACAGTCATCATCAGGTCACATGACACCCAGCATGTGAAAAGGTGCAAATGCCTGGAATTCATTCTCATCAGACAACAGTTGAGTGCTGAAATGTCTTCAACAATTGGAAAGAAAACTCTAGTTTGACATAATAGTCTTCATTGACAGGTGACAGATCTTCACAAATGGTGCAAACTATTCCCTCTGACAAATGCAGCCAGCCGTCCTGCCCTCCCCCTTCTTCTTGTCGTCTTTACTGCTCTTTCTCTGCATTTGTTACATGTTTGATAGCCTCAAGAGTACAAGATATTCTTCATATCTCTCAGCCCAGCCCTTCTGTTCTCTCTTCCCAGTGAGAGGGAGGAGACAGAGAGAGACACAGGGAGAAAATATGATGTTATCCTGTACGAGCACAGACGCTGTGTGTGATTTGGTTCTGTATGTGAGAGGTAAACTGTTCCTTTGTGTGTCATCTTTGCCTCTATAAAACTTTCTTTTGTACTTCTAAATACATGTTCCAAAAGGGTTCTACAGCCTGCCGTCAAAGGAGAACTCACTAGTTCCAGTGATTCAGTAGAAGAACATTTTAAAGTTCCTTTGATGTCATTGATGATTTTTTTTTTTATTATTGTACCCTCTGTAAAATGGGGGTCTAAAGACAAACATTTTTATGGCACGATTTTCAATTGTGTTTTTAATATAAACCACACAATGAGGAAGACATCATAACATCTTTTTCTGTTACCCCTTTCAAAAAATCTAAACTAGATTTAGCGAGTTTGCGGCATTTTGACATGAACTCTAATTTTTCGTAAGGGACTGCATATTTTTCTGTAAATCTGCTTTTAATTATTCATAAATAATATAGTACATATAAATAATATAGTATAATAAGTTTATAAGGATGTAATTCTGGTTTTGTTCACTCCACCTCCCTCCAAAAAGTCATATTTTATTTCACTAGATGGCAGAAACTACTAGACAAAAAGATCACCTTCCTTCACAAAATGGAGATCTGATGCATTTTTTCCCTCGCAGATGTGTTTGTCCATAGACATTCTGTATATTTAGTGTATATTTTTAGTTCATCCACCACCCCCATTATTTCATTGAATATCTCGGCCTCTGAGTGGACTAGAAGCTCAATCTATGCGTCACTAGAAATCCTCCCCTTTGCGTTGATGTATAATATTTTATCATCTGTAGTCAATAATATCTATATACACTACTGGTCAAAAGTTTTGAAACACACTCATTCTTTATTATAATTATTTTTCTCATATTTTAGAGTAATAGTAAAGTGATAAAAAATATGGAATAACATAAATGGAACTATGGGAATTATGTTGTGACTATAAAAATCCAAAAATGTGTTATATTTTAGCATCTTCAAAGTAGTCACCATTTGCCTAGACATGTACTCTTGACATTTTCTCAAGCAACTTCTTGAGGTATCACCCTGGATTGCTTTTTAATCAGTATTAAAGGAGTTCCCATCTATGTAGGGCACTTATTGGCTGCTTTATTTTATTATTTGGTCCAAGTCATCAATTTCAAAATCCTTTTTTATTATTATTACATTTTAGTTTAATAATGAAATAAATTAATATGGTGGCACAATTATATTTTTTCAACAAAACTAATTTCATACATTTCGTACACCTTGAGATCAAAAGATTTTTAAGATCAAGAGAAACATTTCAGTCAAGTGTTTCAAAACTTTTGACCGGTAGTGTAAATTTATTTAAGAAAAAAAAAATCATATATATATATTTTGTAACATTTATGCTTATAAAAAGAAAAAAATATTTGGCAATGGGGTAAGAAAAATAAACTTTTCTCCCCCACTGAATCAAATATTTTTTTTTTTTACCCCCTTTGGCAATTCGTTTTTTTATTAATATATATATATATACATGTATGTAACACTTTCACAGAGACAGTAACTCTATAAGTATAAAGTCAAACTCAGCTGAACGGGATCAAAGAATCGCCCTGCCTCTATCCAGCGGTACCCTGACGGTCGAGCCACATCGGGGAGGCGTCTCGCGCTGCTCGCCGCGATGATTAGTGTCCGTGTAACACTTTGAACACTTCCAGTTAAAAGCAGAATCCAGCTGGGTCAGAGGCTTTAAACATCTTGGACAAGCACATGAAATATGTAGGCGTGGGGGGGTCCGGGGTCCAGCCACTGAAAAGTTTCTCAGAGTTTAGATGTAAAAAGATATCATATTCATTTTCCTGTCTTTAATGCGTACCATGGGAATCAAAGACAACAAATAAAGTCTGGGGGGGCAGCACGCATGCCTGTCATTTTTCCTCCAGGTCACCCTTGTGGCATTTGGACCGGGGTCTTTCTAATAAATAGTCCTGGGGCTCGGTTTCACATGCTGCTGGCCAACAGAACTTTTACCCTGAGTTTGACGCATGATTTATGCTGCTGGAGGTATTAAATACAGGTCACTGTCAACAAGTAAGCTGTTATTGTTGGCTGTTCACGGCACCGCTCGTGTACTGTGCTACACAGTTCTGTCACAGCCTTTTCTCTTGATAATTTGCTACAGTTCTTGGCAGCGATGGCTTTTACAGGATTGTCTTCACTCATATTTTGACAATCTAATCTACATACTGCTTTAATAACGGATTTATATCCTTTGATAATCCACTGAGAGCCCCACTGCCATCAACAATATGACAATCAAATATGCATTAAAACGGTTTGGCCAAGAGACTTCAGAGCAACAGAATTATAATCACGATGATAATAAGACAAAGAAAACAAAGTAGGGACATAAATAAATTGTAGTTTTGTGCCTTTTAGTCTAAGTTTGTTAGCTTTGAGCTCATATACTGTATATTACACTCCTAAAAGTTGACTAAATAAACTTTTTGCAGCTTACACATTTCAAATTGACAGTATTTCTCTTTTGGGAATATTGCCATCAATTACTCATCTTGTTTGTAGGCAGTGTTGGGTACATTTGGGTACAAAAAAGTAATCCCTTACAAACAAATTACTTCTTACACATGGTAATCAGATTAATTGAAAAAGTAATGACATTATTAATAAAGTTATTTTCTTTGGCACAGAAATTGCGAATTGGTTCACCACTACCGGTGAAGAGATTCAAACTTCTGGCAGTCATTTGTGGTGAATCAAAAGCTCATTTGCATGTGAAAATAACAAGTGGCAAATCTGCGGCAAGTTTAGATTTTTGTAATGGTCGACTCGACAGTTGCTTCAGCTATTGAGTTTTTCATCTCACATTTGCTTTTATGATGCTGTCAGTTAGGTTTTAGGATTAGGTCATTAAAGGTGCACTCAGTTATTTTTGTTTTTTTGTTTTGCTGTCCAATACCATTGCTGTATTTGACTACATACTGCCATCTATTGGTATGGAAGCAGCATCACACAAAAGTGCAAGTTTTAAGTTACTATTGCCAATAAAGGCATGATCATTTGTTCCTCAATCAAAAGTTTCAAACAACAGGGGATTACCAAGATCACATGATGTCAAAGTGGCAGCGCTCAAAAGGATGTGCCCAGCTCCATGTAGTATCCATGGATATTTCACCACAGAACTACTGTGATACATGTAATAAACCACGTAATATCATTTAGCAAAAATGTCGCCACAAATATGTCATTTTTTTATTATTATTGGACAATTATTTTTTTGTATTATTATTATTTTTTTATTATTTTTATTATTATTGTAATCATAGTTTCTGCTAAAACACCATAGTAACTACAGTTAAAACTTTAGTTACTTGGTTTTAGAAAAAAACTATTTAATAAATTAAAAAGACAGAGAAGTTGCGTGAGCACTCCATATTAACTAGCTATGTTTTAACATAAATAATTGTTACCATATTTAAAACTACATGTGGCTGAAACTATGCTTACCATGGTAAATTCTTGTAAGGGTCACGTGTCGGATCAAATGGCCCCTAACCTCAGGCTGGTAATCTGCAGCTAGTCATCCAGCAGTGCAGTGGGGTGTGAAACAGCCGTGTGCAGACTGGTGACAGAGCTGAAGGCCCTGCTGACAGCTGTAAGCCCTGTTCGGACTCTTCTGTCAGTGAACATTGCTCCATTGTGCTCTCTCAGCCTGGCGCTCGGCCAGCACTAGGTTAAAGTCTTCAAGCTGTTCATCTGTCAGGAGCCCATGGTGGTTTCCCATCAGCCAGCCCATCAATATCAATTCTTCAATGAGCTATCACTGAATTCTAGGAGCTGTGCAGCAGCATTGTAATCAGATATATATATATATATTTATGTTTGAAGGTATTTGTCCACAATCTCTGAGACTCTTGGCCAATAATGCAAAGAGTAAAATAAACTTGACAATACAATTTTTGTGCTTGTCTGCTCAAGGTGAAAGCATTAGGATGATGTATATGTTTAAATGTTGTCTTTTTTTCTGGTAAAGACAACCAAAAATGAATATTTTACTCATGCTCATGTTGTTCCAAGCAAGGGGTGTATTTTCCATAAAACAACGTAACTCACTGATTAACCAATATACTACGATGCATCGTTGGAAAAATGTACTTGCTGGTCATGACTGTTTCCTGAAACCGTAGTAACGCTCACGTCCATCGTTCGAACCACATTGGTTCAACAATATAGAGCTGTCCTTAATTGCGTTACACAGGGGGTAGAGTAATAACTTCTTTGGTCATCAAATTATAACAGTTCATTTACACGTACTCCAGCTGTTTAATGCACGAAAGCTGCTGAAGACACGAAAGTGGTGTACACTGTGAATGCAACAGATACATTGCGCTGCAAAAGCGGGGTTTCCCTCCAAGTCAGACTCCGGGATTCCCCAGATGCATTTAAGCACATATGCACATGCATACTCTTCAAAAACATGTAAGAACTTATCTTATGCATTAACATAGACACATAAGCTGTGTTCTCCAACAGAAATCATGTATGTTAAAACGCTTTCTCTTAACAGCCTGCATTTGGGTTCACCTAATATTCCAGAACGGCTCTTTCTGGGAAACCACAGAATAGGCAGTTTTTTTTTTAAGTGCAAGAGTAAATGTTTGATAGAATGCAATATATATATATATATATATATATATATATATATATATATATATATATAGAGAGAGAGAGAGAGAGAGAGAGAGAGAGAGAGAGAGAGAGAGAGAGAGAGAGAATAAAAGATGTTGAAGCCTCAGTGAAGAAAAATGATGTCCACACAGCAAACTAACAAGAAACTGGTCTTTCACTAATAAAAACATCATATGAACTTCATTTTAAGTTCCCAAAGAACATAAATGTTAATGTGCACATTACAATTAGTTTATTTCAGATCTGTACATTTTTATTTAATTAATAAATAAACACACTGGTCTCAATGTGAATTTGTTGTTAGTACATCAAAAGTTATTCAGTTGAAATCGGTTTTTGCTTACCAAAATTCAAACCACTGCCCCCAGTGGCCGAATATGGAAGTGTACCCTTTTAAAAAAACCAAGAGCTCTGACAAATTTGCCAATTTTTTTTACATGCAAATGAGCTTTACAGAAAACTTGTGGCAAATTGTCCATTGTTGCCAAAGGTTTGCTGCAGGATCACCACTACCGGTGAAGAGCTGCAAATTTTGTCAGCTGTGAATCACAAGATCTTTTGCATGTGAAAATAATATGAGGTAAATTTGCAGCAAATTTATAACTAGTTTGTACATTTGGAAGCAGCATGTCGATTTCCTATTAATCATGATGAAAAAAGTGCTAGAAATGTTCAAAGTACTGCTTTATTTGGAGAACAATTTTAATGATCTTTTATTTATTTAAAACAAGGAATAAGAGTTCATACAAGAGGAAACTAGTTTGACTTACAACATCTGGATTTTTTGGAGACTCTTTTAATCCTTTTCTAGAGGATTATCTGCCTCGGCACCATGCAGTCATTTGAATAATGCTGAATAAAGCCTGACTTATGTGGAATTTCTTTATTAAATTCTCTGTCAATTTCTGTATGAAAGTCCGGCCTTCGGTCGAACCCTCTCTGTGGGGAGACACATCAAGCAATTGAAAGCAGCAGAGAGAAATGGGAAGCGTTGAGAAGCTAAAACAAACAAATTGTTACATGCAATTATGTAACCATTTTTGTGGCAGTAAAAGGTAATGAAGGCTTTAAAGACAGAGCAGCTATAGAGGTCAAGTTCTCGTAGATCTCTCTCTCGCTCTCGTTTTCTCTGGGAAGGAGTCCAAGTCCTGTCAGTTGTGGAGGTCTGAAGCCAAGACGACAGAAAGAGAAGACAAAAGTAAAATGTTGGACTACATTCCAGCTTACATGAGACGTTCTAATATCCAGATGCTGAAAGGAACATTTGAGCATGAGCATTTTTATCCCTGACAAGATATAGCCCTCCTTTTCTCCTTCTTTACCTCTCTGACACCCCTTACAAAAACTGAGAGTTCACTGCAGTTTTGCGGCAAACTTGTGGCAAACATTTGCTGTGAATTACAAGCTAATTTGCAACAAGTTTTTGGCTAGTTTCGATTTTTTTTGTAAGGGACTGTTGTGTTTTGCTAAAAGATCTCAATGGAATGTTCTCTTAGAAACTACTAATTTCTTGATAGCGTGTTTTTATCAGTAAAGACAACATAGAAAAGTTGTGTTTCTCTTAGTCCATGTTTGTTAGCTTTGATATTGAACAATTTCACATTTAACAGAGATCAGGGCTGGACTGGGAAGAGATATCGGCCTGGGATTTTACATAGCAACTGGGCCAAAAGTCACTGTCTTTTTCTGCATATTGTGGTGCCATTTTGTGGTCCATTCTTCATAACGTGCCGGCTCATTTTTCGCTTATCGTGGCCCATTCGGCCCGTTTCGCGGCCGACCCACTGGCCTGCTCGGTTGTTCCGATGGCCAGTCCACCTCTGATCAGCCCCAAAGTGCGTCGGCCCACCGGGAAAATGCCCGGTTTGCCAGATTACCAGACCAGCCCTGACAGAGATACATTTAAAATTCTGTGAATACAGATAAAAAATATTGATGACTCACACTGCACTCGCTCATTTTGTCCAATCTCTCAAGAACGACAATGTCCATCCTCCAATTACCATCTACAACTGACTAGTAAAAGCAAATCATGGTTCACAGCTGTGATACAAACAAAACAGTCTATTGACAACTGGTAACAATTTGTATAAGATGGCAAATCTTATAAGATTCCTTCAGGGCAGGGAAGGTCTCAGAAGGGTCTTTTCCCCCTGAAAGAATAGGAAACTGGGTAAGACCCCCCCTTCCCTTGATGCTTGTAAGGCCCCCGGCTCTATGAGAGAAACATATAGAGAAAAGATGCCCAGCCAGGCTAGGCCCGTTCCCAGGTTGGCAAGCCTCACCTTGTTCCCCTGCCTAGGGTAACCAGAAGGATCCCGACTACTTTTTTGAGGCATTGGGGAAGGGTACGTGCAGTCTGACACAGCTGGTCACCCCTGCATGTAAAATACCTGCCCGCTCCTGTGTCAGCAGTACACATACACGGCTCAGCGCATGGCGTGATTTAAATTGGACACGTAGTGTAGCTTTTTCGACACAACGTCGCAGTGAGTGACAGATGGGGAACGTCTAGGTTACATATGTAAACTCCGTTCCCTGATGGAGGGAACGAGATGTTGTGTCCTCCCGGCCACGTTGCTGAGCCGAGCCACTGTAGTGGCTGGACCATTTCCGGCTCCTCAGAATAATCCTGAATGAACTTGACGTATTTCCCTGCTTTTATACCCATTGTCCGGGGGCGGGGTATGCAAATACTGTTCGCCAACTCTCATTGGCCTTTTTTCATAGATCAAAGGCATATTCGGCACTCAAGAGAGACCCCTAGTGTCGCTTCTTCGACACATCGTCTCATTCCCTCCATCAGGGAATGTACCACATATAGGGTTTGGGCAAGGGGTTACACTTTATGGTTAGGCTTAGGTTAGGGTTTATTGTCTGTTGGTTCATATATTGTTCTCTAGGGGAGTATATTATTGTACAAGCCAACTCGTAGTATTTCTTTATTTAACCATCTTGTACTCTTATTACATTAATGCTTTTAATTATTTATTACGAAATTGGTCTGAAGCGACATGACTTTTAAAAATCCTTATTGAGAAATCCCAAATAATCGGAAAGGTCGTAGAAAAGTCTTAGAAATGTATTGGTCAAAAATGGTGGGAACTCAAAACAGGTCTTTGAGGGACCCTTCTATACTGTATACACTGATGAGCCAAAACAGCATTGAATAACGCTGATCATCTCCTAACAAGTAGATTAGGTAGATTAGATTGTAAGCAAACAATCAGTTCTCGTAGTCAACGTGTTGAATGCAGGAGAAATGGGCAGGAGTAAAGACCTGACTGACTTTCACAAGGACCAAACTGTTATATACTGGGATAGAGATGACTGGGATAGAGCTTCTCTGAATTGGCAATGCTTGTGGGGGGCTCCCGGTCAGCAGTGGTGAGTACCTACAGACAGTGGTCGAAGGAGGGACAAACCACAAACCGGTGACAGGGTGTTGGGTACACCAAGGCTCAAGGATGCGTGAGGGCAACAGAGGCTATCCGACAGAAGGTCTACTGTGACACAAGTCACAGAAAAGTTTAATACTTGTCACAGGAGGAATGTGTCACAACACATTCCGCATCGAACACTGCTGTGTATGGGGCTGCGTAGACGCAGACCAGTCAGAGTGCCCATGATGAACCCTGTCCACCGTCGAAAGTGCCTATAATTGGCTCGGGAGCATCGGATCTGGACCTTGGATCAGTGGAAGAAGATCGTCTGGTCCGATGAGTCCCTTTTTCTTTTACATGACGTGGACAGCCATGTACGTTGTAGTGAATGCACAAGGATGCACTGTGGAGAGATGACAAGCCTACTTCTTCTGAGCAATATTATTATTTTAAAATATTGAGTAGTGGTATTTGTGGATACATATAACTTTACCCCACTGAACATATAACTTCACCTCAGTTTTCCTGAAACTGATAACATAGCTTACAGAAGTTTGTACATTTATCACACATATTTACACAAAATGCTGCTTAAAGACACCAGGTAATTCTAGATGTAACTATTTATGTCCTGTGGTGAAGTGTGTGTGCATGTATGCCACCTGTAATATATTCTCCTGTTTGCAGAGATAAAAGTAGCGGATGTACTAACTGTGTGATCGGAGGAAGCTCTGTTTCGTCCCCTGGATCTCTCTGCCCATAATACATGACTATTACAGGACACCTATTGTGTGCGGTTGTATACACATATACACCCGTACAAACGCTCAATGATGGCAGATGTCTGACAAAGCCACCCAACTCTCTGTGTGATTCCACAGACCACAACCAGCACCATCTCAAAAACCTTTCATGGACTCTAAAAATGCTCCAAATATTCCATTTATAAATAAACATTCCTTAAAATAAGGAAAGGAATGGGGCTTTTAAGACTCAGAATAGCTGTGGCTCTTGCCCTGTCTCTTTCATGTCTGAGGAAGCCGGGAACAATCTCATTGTTACATTGTTACATTTCCTTTTCTCCAAGTGAAACCTCTGTAGTTTTCAATATAAGGTCACAAGCAGGTCCACTCCGCACAATCCCAGCTCTTTGTACCACACAGTCGAATATAACTGAACTGACCACACCTAAAATGAGAATATGACCTGGCAATCAATAAACTATTATCACAAATACACACAGTTTCACTATATAAAACACTGAGTTGTGAAAAGCTAAAGTAGTGTATAGATAAATGCATGTAACAAATTGTCAACTTTACTAATGTCACTAATTGTTTCTATTGTGAGCAAATCAATAAATAAAAAAATTTGAATGGGGGTGACAGAATTGATCAAGTGAATGTGCCATTAAAACAAAAAAGAGGGAAACAGAAAAGATAGAGAACATAGCTAAATTTAACAATGAACACTTCAAATAAAAATTTAACTATGTGCCTAACATACGGGAAAATGACCATTTCTATTACCTGTTCTTCAATGCTTTGTTTATTACATAGTAATTACTTGTTTATTATACACAAAAACTAAAGCTGGCGGAGGGGGATAATTACAATTATTTTTTCTGTGAAAAGGTTGAAGTTGTACATTCACACATTTTCATAAACACAAACGATCTCCTTGCAGCTCACACCACATCAGATTATTGCTTTGCAACATGTCACTGAAAGATTGTTTTACTGAAAAATGACTTCCATTTCATTAGATTTCTTTTCTCACAAAAAATATATTTTTTTACATGGTTTCAGAAAACTTGCAATATGATTCTTGAGTTGCATGGACTACTTTTATGATATTTTTGGTGAGTTACTTTCACCAGTGTGGGGGAAGCTACTTTGAAACTGTATATTCTTAACTTATTTATAACTTGAAGAAGTTAAACTAGAGTCAAGCTATTCTTTTGATAATGTTAGAGATGCTACAAACTAACAAAATGTGGCTAACTACTTTGTAGCTTTTTAAAGAGGAAAATATTTTTTACATATATAACAATCGGACAATGCTATTTATTTAGAGTTCAATAATATCACCTGATACATACGAATTTTTACTATGGTTTTACTTAAGTAAACGTAGTTTATTTGTTGTAAAACCATAGTAACTGCTAAATTAATCATCATTACTACACTCATGGTTACTACAATATTTCTATAGTAAAACCATGGTTACTAAATTGATAGTACAGTATCACTGTAGTGAAACCATGGTTAATTTGATCAAAATCATTATTTCTGCCAAAAAATAAAAAATAAACAAATACTGTCATAGTTATTTCAATATATTTTCTTAAAATTATGGTGATTTTTTTTAAGGTTTAAACAAATAGGGAGACAACATTAAATTGAACATAAATATATACTTAATATACACTAATTAACCCTCCTATGGTACTGAAAAATGGCACCTCCCTTTTGATATTCATGGTCATTTTTGACCGGAAGGTTCAGATGTGCAACCCTTTTTTAAATGATGATAATGTTCCCATTTCTTCTTCCCTGAAGATAGAACAATATAATTATGCATTTCTTTTGGGATTTTATGCTATTTTTATCTTATTTATATGTACATTATTAAATTTGACCATATATTTGCATATACAAATAAGCACATTTAAAAACAAATCTTGCAAATAAAATTTAATTCACTTCTGTACATTGAAACATGAAGAAAATATGAGAATGTAACATAAACTGGAGGCAGATTGCTGACATCAGGTGAAAAAAAATATAAATAACATGCCAGGAACAGCCAGTAGATGGCTGTAGCCACATAGTGTGTAGTCTGATGGCTTGTTGTAACCTATTTTTATATTGTATCACAAGATATGCTTTAGGATATATATTTAGACATCATCAAACTATTATTTGTCAAAGTTTCACATTTTAAATGGATTTGAATTGTCCGTTTTTGCAGTAAATGTCATTATGCTTGCAATCAAACCTGACCATTGCGTTACAAAGCGAGGATGGTTTAAGTAAGCATGTTTGATTACTCCTTCAAAGCTGTATTAATCTGATAGATTAATGAATATCTCATGCCGTGCACAATACTATGTGACAAATGTAGTGATTTGTGACGCTACATGAGTGAATTTTACAGCCTGATCTAATAAAAATGATGTGACTGTGGCAACATTTTAGCATACAAAAAGTTGTGCTTCATTACACGGTTTACTATAGTTTGAAAAATCGAAATGTTTTTAAAAATTAATGTTAGATGGAGGTTTTAAAGAGTAAAATGTACCTCCCTAACCTTAAACTTTTACCAAATGATAGGTAAACAAAACAGACACACTTAACCTAAACCAACACCTAAACCTAACCGATAGTGTCTTAAAAGCAAATGTGACATGAAAAGTGAATTTTCTGAAGCAACCGCATTGCTGGGCTTGAGCCTTGGTCTTCTGAGTCCAAAATCCAACACTCTATCAGGTGAGCAACTGCACAAACTAATCACAATTTTCAAATGATGCAATAGAGTAAAAGTGTTTTGATAACATAACATAGAATTATGTGAGTAATAGAGCAAAAATAAGTGTTTATAAAGTAATAATAAGAGGTTGTACTCATGATTTGTGTGAAAGTGAATACAACGCTCAGTCAACACATTCTCACACCCAACTCGTCACATATTGACCCTTTTGACAGGACCCCTTGGCGTCACATTTTAACGCCCTGGGTATACCTTTGACGTCATTTTTCGACGCGTTGGGTAGTCCGATAGATTTCTATAGAGGATTTTAAAAATAAACATATAAAAAACTTTGATTAATTGAACAAAATTATAAAAATAAAAATATAAAAAACTTCGATTAATTCAACACAATTGTAGCATATTATATATATTTATTAACATCAACAAACCTCCGATAAAAATACGTTATCCAGCATGCTCTAGTTACCAGTACCTAAGAAAACGCTTAAACTGCTTACTTGCACACGCCGTGGAGCGTTGTTAAACTCACCTTGAATGCGGTTTTGGTTAAGACTACCCAACGCGTCGAAAAATGACGCCAAAGGTATACCCAGGGCGTTAAAATGTGACGCCAAGGGGTCCTGTCAAAAGCGTCAATATGTGATGAGTTGGGTGTGAGAATGTGTTGGCTCAGTTGTTGTAGTGTTAAGTGTTAAATACACCAGTGTTAATTTGACCAGGAAACTGCAGCAAAACATAAAACGTGGCATGTGTAATTCAGTTTGCAAAAACATAGTTATTGTAACCTTCCTTCTTTGAGACTAGTTTGGAATTGAAATTTTTGGGTGAATATTCCTTTCATGTGCATACACCGATCAGCCACAACATTCAAACCACCTGCCTAATATTGTGTAGATCCCCCTCGTGCCACCAAAACAGTGCTAACCTGCAGAGCGGTTATCTGAGTTACCGTAGACTTTGTCTGTTCAAACCAGTCTGACCATTCTCTGTTGGCCTCTCTCATCAACAAGACATTTCCAGTTCTGTGGATGGAAATGTCTTGTTGATGAGAGAGCTCAGCAGAGAATAGTCAGACTGGTTTGAACTGACAAAGTCTACGGTAACTCAGATAACCACACTGTACAAATGCGGGTTAGCACTGTTTTGGCAGCACGAGGGGGACCTACATAATATTTGGCAGGTGGTTTTAATGTTGTAACTGATTGGTGAATATAAGCTATTTTACAACAGCTTTAAACATGGCTCATCCTATCATACATGTACGGTATATCCTGTATACAATTAGCGGAAGTATTGTAACTGCACACTGCTCGAAGCACAACACAATCACCAACTCAGCTGTTTACCATCAATGTCTGGTGATGTTAGGGAACATCTGAAGAGCTCAGCCAACACCTGAAGAGCTCAGCAAGCTCAATGGCAGTCCGACCTCTCTAAAAGAATGAGACACAGTGGGATTACTTTAGACTTCATCAAGCACTGAGTTCACGGTTTTAAAGAGACAGACAGAGAGAGGGAGTGAATCAGGGGAGCAACATTGGGTAATCAGAACAATGAGTAATGAAAGACACAGGGCTTGAGAAAGTGAGGATGGAGAGAGAGCATGAGAGGTGAAAGACTGGGACTTAATGAGTCTGAGAAACTCCCACTTGGATTCAATGGAATGTAAACTGGCATCTCAGCAAGCACAGCGCCCACACTGAGAACTGACCCTCCCAAACACACCCAGGTCAAGTGGATCATCTCTCCAAAGACACAAGCAGGAAGAAATCTACACCTGGGAGTTTGGGTATTGAACATAGCAGTCACTACACAGTGTAACAAAAATCCATCTTCATATCTCTTCTTAATATCTGGACTGATCACACTGTAAATTCTGCTGTGGAAATTGGTGTGTGCTTACTGAGAGTGACTGTAAGAGTTTTTGAGATTAAATGTTCACTGGGTGGTGCAAAAAGCGAGTTGTATTTTTAGTGCAATACGCTAACAGCAGTGCAACAGAAAAGGATAAACACATTTGAATTGATGCAGAAATGTCTGATGGTGGATGGCACTTGTCAAGGTTTTGGCCATATGGAGTTGATTTGAGTGTGATCATGTTGTAATATGCAGCGTCAACTGTAAGTAAACCATTTCTAGGTTGATTTAACCTAAATGTGTGGTGCTCTAAAGACATTCCTGTGTTTGTTTTGAGTGGCACGTCTTGCCCGACATAGCAACACTGGCTTGATCAATGGTGCTAGTTTGGTACAGGACATTTTTGTGACTTTTCTGAAAAGCAGTCATTCATTTTGCAATTCCATTTGGTGATGCTAGTGGCACAGAAATTACAGTTTAGCTTTAATTGCACTTGTGGTTTAATTGCACAAGTTTCAGATATTGTGAAGTGTAACTGTTTTAAATGAAACTGTTTCTCTGATGTTACATCATTACCTCTGCAAAGCACTGATCCCTCTTGTTTGAACGAACCTTGTGACGGTGCAAGTGCTTGTCTGCTAGAGTCTTTCAGAATGCATGTTAAGATGAGCAGAAGAAGAAATAATTCCCATTAAACTTTGGCTAGTGACGTGGCATGTGAACAAGGGGCTGTTCAAACCGAATGTGTTTTTGCATCTGCTCGTGCTGTTTTTCAATTGTTTTCCATGTAAACATTTGCTAGATGGATGTCTTTTGACAACTGTTTTAAGCCTCTCTCGGTGGAGCACTGCATTTTTAAACGCTGTTAAACGCTGTTAAACGCAGGTTAAAAAGAACTTCAACTGATAAAAATGTGTCTCGAGACTTTTTGCCTTTTTTAAGCACGATAACGTGTTTGTTCTGAACGGTTACTGGAAGAAATGCTATTAGCCAATAGTTACATGAATGCTCATACTTGGGAAAATAAAAAAAATGCTTTCTCAAAGTCACCAGAATTGAATGCTTTGGTGTTGTTTTTGCCATGTTGAATGTTTACATTTGCATTCTGCTCCCAAAGCAGAATTAAACGCTTTTGTGCTGTATACACTCTGTAAAGGTGCCTGTACCTTTACAAAAAATCTTGAGTTCTTACAAACTAGCTGCTAACTTGCCACAAATTTGCCATTCATAATTTTTACATGTAAATGAGCTTGTTATTTTGCCAAAAGTTTACAGCTCTTCACCCATAGTGGAGAACCTGTAGCAGTAAAGCTTTGGGAATAACAATTTGCAAAGCTTATTTGCATGTGAAAATAATCAGTGGTGAATATGCAGTAAATTTGCCATGAACTATCGATTTTTGTAAGGGTATAGCTCGAGTTGCGCTGACTGCCCCCTAAAGACTGCTATTCAAAAAAATATCAAGCTTGAATTTCTCAGATGGTAGGCCAATTCCTAATAACGGAATTTAGATTTATATATATATAATACCACACTAAATTAACACATTAATTCGACAGCCCTAAAAATATACTGCTCTACAAAACTAATCTTCTTTAGGAAAAAAGTGTCTCATTCACTAATAATTGGATGCATTTTGCATACCAATACACACAGAAAACGTTGTCACGCAAAATTTTCACGTGATTTATAACAGGTTACCCTCATTTTAATGTTAATGTGTCATAAACAGTTAGTAATTTTCTTAAACACCCAAACCATCTCCAAATAAGGGCTTTTAGTACCACTGTACCTGTACAGTTGCAGATGTATAAAAAAGATGCAGCAGAAGCAAAAGTCCAAGAAGCATCACACTCTAAAATTGCACTGTACAACATTACAATTTACAATGATTTTATAATATGTAGTATTTGTAGATGTTGGATGAACTGAAGGCATGCTTGGAATGCTGCTTGTGCAGGAGCATTTATCTGTGCCTCATTGTCCACTGGTTTAGGCTGTGCATTTGGTCCGTCGTGTAAAGGAACCCCATTTTATAGGGAACTTATTGACGTAAAAATGCTCATACACAGATTTTACGCAGACCCAAAGTTTCCAGGGCACTTACTATCCAAGACACTTTCAATGCCACCACACATCATTCATCAAATGCTCCCCACACTTTGTGGACCATATACAGTCTATAGTCTTCCTGCTGGCCAGCAGCTGGCTTTACAGCCAAGGTTAGTGCTCCATTTGGTGGTAATCAGGTGAAGAACAGGAGCCCCACATCCTGTTAGCTCCTCCTAATTAGCACCAGTAAACTCGGACAAATTTGCCAAATTCCTCCTACTGTGAAGTATTCCACCCCAGACCGCCAACCAGTGGTTTGATGAATACCCTTGTGTTCTGCGAGTGCCAGAACCATGCCTCCTATTCTTTGTGTTACCTGATCTGAGGAGGTAAGGAAAAATCAAGCAGAAATGTGGTAGAGGGCGAAACAGCAAGGAAAGTAAGAGCATCCAGACCACATCACTCTCTCAGCATTTTTGATTTATGACATTCCAGGCTCTATTTATATTCATGAACAGGCATGGAAGCAGACTAGCGCTCATTCCACAGCTTCAAGTTCCCTACTCGTCCTTCCAGGAATCCCTGCCATTTCCATGGAATATTACCAGCACTGTTTACCCTTATCAAGGCTAAGACCCACTCATAGACCAGAACTTTTCCATAATGCATAGATTTGTTTTACTAATAGCCTACTAAGAAAGCTCATAGTTCTCTCCACCCTGGCTAAATACGATCAACTGACTTTGCTGATCACATTTTTAGCATCACAGTTGGAGGTTAGATAGAGCCTTCAGCATCATCAAAGAAACATGAACAGAATCTTTATTTATCGCTACACAACCAGGACCAGTGGAATTTGTTTTCACAACTTTTAATATCATGTCACCACAGAGCAGTTCCATGCTAAGTTATAGACACAGTCCTGCTGAGGAAACCTGAGGATAACTGACATACTCAAGGACACTATAGGAATTGTTCATGGATCGTCCCTTGTGGGGTGCAATTTACAACCTTTTGGTTCAACAGGAAGTCAAAATCTTGCTACCAACCCTGACATCGATCCCATTTTGCAGAGTTACTGACAAGCGTCATCTTCCATCAGACATTTTTGCATCAATTAAAATGTTTTGCTATGGCTGAAAAATCCTCCACCCCCCCCCCACCCCCCCCTTCGAAAACACTAGAAGACTTAACAAACATGTAATCGATTACTACCAGTTGAAATGGACCATACATTGGCAATGCGTTGGACAAACGCTCACACCTATGTACGCAGACAAGTATGTTTCTTGCCTAACTGGTGGGGAGATTTTCAAACCATTTTAAAATATTGAATGCTAGTACTTTTCAACTCACAGATTCACCAAATTTATTGAGGTTTGTTTTAAAGAATGACCTATTGCAGATGAGTTCTATTGATTCATGTTTCAGTTAAATTCCATCTCATTTAGTACACATTTCTCTTTCGTCAAAGCTGAGAAAAGTTTTTAGGCTGCGTTTCAAAGCAATTTTGCTGTTATCACCCCAGTGCTGTTTGGTTTGCATGAAATCACCATAAATGGCGTGGAGTGTGTCTGATATCTAATACATTCCATATGCCAAGTTGCTTATTATTTACTGTTAGTACTGCTGTGGTGCACTTGACAATTCATGCATTTCCAGGAACAATGTGGAAACACCAGTAGAGGTACACTTCTTCTACTGCCAAAGACTCAACACTCAAACTCTCATTAGACTAGTTTCAACTCCAGATCTGTGAACTTCGTGTGCCTTAAACATTCTTCCCCTCATCCTTTTTATTAGTTTACCATGATTTCACCAATATCCATGTTCCAGGATCAGCATCCGTATTGGTTCAACATTTAATCAATTAATTAATCAATGAATGAATGAATCAATCAATCAATCAATCATAATATGGGGATAGGGAAAGGGGATAAGGTTAGGGGTACCCCACATTTCCACAGGAATAGAAGCTTTCAATACAGTCATCTATAAAATCATATGCACATCTACAGTAAATGTAAAAATACACATTTTATTTCTGATTGCCAAAAGTATACATACATTATTTATTTAATACTGTAGTATTTTTGTTTACCCACCTTAGCCAAAAGGAAAGCGTGCAAACTGCAGTTGGAATAGGAATTATAGTAATAACAGTTAAAAAATTACACTAAATCCACCTTAAACTCCAATACTCAAGCCTTATATTTGCATAATGATTAGCATTTCTCAATGTTTTGATGTCTCAAGTTTGCTAAGCTTAACTATCAATTCCACAACCGCAAGCCTGCTACTCATCTCCAATAGAGAATGAATTAAAAATGTCTGCACTCTGTGCCAGTGGACATGTACAGTGAAGTCTTTCTGAGGTTAAAGGGTTGAACAACACTCTCATCTTATCAGCCAATAATTTCTCTCTGATTTTATGCATATTTCATGGTTTGGCTTAGGGTTAGGGGTAAGTGGTAAGTTTGGGGTTAGGGTTGGGGCTAGGGAAAAGAATGTTGTTACAAGATGTTGATGCAGGACCACTTGGCAAAATCACAGTTGGCCTTTGTATTTAGTGTGAGATTAGACTCATTCCCTCCAGTGTTCTTGATTTACATACATTCCTGATGGCGGTGTGTCAGGATGTCTCTCTTGGTTTGTCAGGATATGGAGCAAGAGTTGCACTTTTCCTTCCTGACTGATGAGCAGACACATATGTGGAAAAATAGTCCATCCATCTAGAATGATACGATGACACCCTTGGGAACCCACCACACCCTCTCCTTATCTCTCTTCATGAAGAAAACTGCATGCTTCTGAGACAGTAATAGTGATATTACTTAATAATAATAACACTCAACTTTTACATTTTTTAGTGTTTTTTTTTCAAACTCAAAGTGCTTGAAGAGAGAATACCAGTGTTCAGCATCCACCTGTGTACCAAATGCCTACCACACACCAGCTGTCAGTGGAGAGAATGGTGACGCCATTCATATAGGAACTTAGTTTTCCCCAGTAGGTATCCCATCCAGGTATTGATCAGTCTCAGCACCGCTTAGCTTCAGTGGGACAATAGGCACGAGCATCAGGGTGCTTCTGGTGTACTTCACATGCAGGAGGATTCTGTTACATTGGTTATCCTCTAGCCTGGTTTTAGAGGACCCCATAAACCTTTCTTTAGATCGCTTTGATGGCTGTGGAATTTCATGATTTCATTGTAATTTCCAAGAGTATAAAAAATCCTTGTCCTTGTCTTCCTTGTCTGCTGTCTTTGATATCCAAGATCATGCAATATGAAGGATAGTCCATATGAAGGGGTTGGGACTGTGCACATCCTTATGCTGCCATCAATCAAGTGTTGCCAGGAAGTTATTGACCTGTGGATCCAGAGTGATTAGTCACATGGCATTCATGACAAGGTGATTGGCTCAAACAATTGTCTCGCCCCGCATCTGAATATGCCTATTTCCTTCCTACTGTATATATTATGCTAAAGCAGTATTTCAAAAGAGTAGGGTGTCAATATTCATGAAACAGTAGGCGATAGTAGTTTTGTGGCTGTTGTTACTACATCATACATACAGGTCACAGGACAATGCCACCATTCCTGGATGAATTATGGTCAAGCATGTATCCATACTACTCAACTGCATGTCACATTAGGGAAGCAAAATAGGTTTGGATACACAATTCAGAGTGTCTTAAGAGTTGCAGACCAGATGCATCTGTTATCTTGACAGCTGATAGTATAATAGTATAAACCTAACCTTCACTGGTCACCTTCTGTACCACACAGATGAAAAGCATGGTGCTGCTAACAGTTGACTGGCATGTTTGGGATATCTGTTCTGAATGAAACTCACCAGTACACCAAATATGTCCTGTCCTAAAGAAATAGAAACCTTTTCAATGAAACAGCACACACACCAATTTAAAAGTCCACCTCCACATGCCTCTGTGCGTGCACACACACACACACACACACACACACACACACATACACACACACTGATCTCTACAAACCACACAGAGCAATAGACCAAACACAGACAGGAGTGAAAAAGTGACAAATTGAGTGTGCACGGTGAGCACTACCATTATGTGTCTGATGGGGGCAGAAAACGTGCCAGGACATTACAGAGGCGTCAACTTCAACTCAGATTTACAGTTCTCTTCCTGTCCTTCATGGTCATTGACCTCAGAGCCAGTGGTTATAAAAAGATAGATAAGTTTCGCACTGGCTGGCACTAAGGTTTCAAATACGGGTGTATTATATATATATATAATTTTTAAATATTTAAAGATAACTATGTATAATTATATATTGATATAAATATGTATAATCATTATATATTGAATTATTGTTATATAAGGGGCTTTCTCAGCAAATATTTGTATATGCGATTAATCACGATTAATTAATCGGGACACCATGTAATTAATTTTAATCGATTGACAGCCCTAATGCAAACATAACTTGATCTGCAAGAGCAAATAACTTGTTCCAGTTGCAGAAAATAAAAATAGAAGAAAAATAGTCAAATATTTTTGCTCAGTAGGTCCTTATAATGCAACCCGGTATCACGCCGAGGCGTGAAATAGACACGCCGGTCCACTCGCGGATGCGTGTCTATTTCACGCTTTGCCTCCTCCAGGCGTGTACATGACACGCGCGCGTCTACGTAGAATACCGGCAGGGGGCGATCGTTTCCTCGACGCCAACAACTGTCCGCGCACCAAAGAGGAAGCGATACCGTTGTCGTCGCGTTGCACGTTCGTGCGGGCAGGATGCCGGCCAATTTCGCCGGTTACTTTCACTTGTGACCATATGTGACAAATAAAGGTTCATTACATAGTGCTGCTTTCATGAAGAAATCCTAACGTTGCTGTAGCCTAACGTTGTTATATGTGTGTGTGTGTGTGTGTGTGTGTGTGTGTGGGCTGTCGAGTATCTTGTGCTGATGTAAATAAATAAATATATATATATATATATATATATATATATATATATATATATATATATATATATATATATATATATATATATATATTTTTATTTAAAAAGTGTATTTATGTACAAAAATATATATCCCGCTAACCGGAACTGGAGAACGCGATATATCGCTTCCTCTTTGGTGCGCGGACAGTTGTTGGCGTCGAGGAAACGATCGCCCCCTGCCGGTATTCTACGTAGACGCGCGCGTGTCATGTACACGCCTGGAGGAGGCAAAGCGTGAAATAGACACGCATCCGCGAGTGGACCGGCGTGTCTATTTCACGCCTCGGCGTGATATCGGGTTGTATAATGCAAGTGAATGGGTGATCAGACTTTTAAGCTCCAGAAATCAGAAAACTTCAGCATAAACATCATTCATATGACTCCAGCGGTTAAATTAATAAATTTACACAACACTTTTGTTGTGAAAAAGATCAATGTTTCACTACAAGTATCATGGCTAAAATAAGGTTACTACTAAAACAGTACTGCCGCTCCCAATAAGCAGACTATACATTCTGCGTAGGGCACCAACTCCCTAGGGGGGCACCATCTTACTCTAGGAGGGCACCAGAAAGTCCACCAGCTGCTCTTACTCACACATTATATGTTATTCAAGGACCCGAAAGCAGTTGCAGAACACAGATGATCGCTCATAGCGCTCATATCACGTGAATGCAACACTGTGAAGGCATTTGTCTATAATTGGCTGTTAAGTATTAAGATAAGTCTATACTGTAGAAAAAGTTAATTCCAAATAATTATGCATTTGTAAATGTATATTTTGTATAAATAAAACAACTGAAATTGCTGTATGTTTTATAAAGAACACACACACACACACACACACACACACACACACAAACACACATATATATATAGGCTGATATATTCATTTTTAATGATTTAGGATTTCAAAAACTGTAGTAGAAAATATGTTGATTGTATAATGTCGTTTCACCCAACTGAAATCAACATTGTTTCAACATCAGGTAAACAAACCAACTAGATTGATTTTATGTCTGTTTTAAGTGGCGTGAATGACGTAGATTCAATGTGCCTTCGATAAGTAAAAAGATGCAGAATTTACATTTACGTTTAAACGTTGTTTAGATGCCACAAGAGACATCGATTCTATGTCGGTTTGCCATCTGGGATGACTTCTACTCCAAACTTAAAAATTGCACAGTGTATACACAATGACATCTGATCATATGTGGATTCTGTTCAAGGAATGAGGTAGAAAAAATATTATTTGTAGCTTCCTAATCAATGCTAAAGGCTATATTGGTTAACATTTCTCAAATAAACATCTTTTATTTTTGATAAAAAAATATTGACAAACCATTTATTGTTGTTATCATGTATTTATTTGTTTGTTAAATATGTCTGAGTATTTCTGTTTTCTGTTATGCTGTAGTTCCTCTATTAAACTCCCAATGGTGAAGTTCCTCAATGATGTCAAATCAAAGTCCCTTTCAAGGCAAGTCAGTCCACTCGGCAGCCATCTTTGGAACACTCCCTGGCAGGCTGGAAAGCAAATTAAACAAGTGGCATATAAGTACAGCTCCTATCTACTTGAATAGGCAATGACCGGAATCTCCTAAATGGTTGGACAAGATTACGATAGTGATGTCCAGTTTGTGAACAAGTCGTTCTTTTGAACCGGTTCTTTTCAGTGAACGAGTTGAACCAGTTCACGTCTTGAGTCAAGACTGATCCGCAAGTTACTCTACCTTAACCTGTCTATCGGACATGCCTGACACTCTGACTAGAAATAAGCCAATAACCGGGAGTAATAAGATCCTAGAACTGGTGATATCTGCTTTTCCTAACTCTTCTTTGCAGTGAACCGCTCCAACTAGTTAACGCTTGGTTGCAACAGTTCTCGAGTCAACAGTACAATGAGTCTCTCACAGCAGTTCTGGAGTGAACAGTACACTGAACTAAAAATCCCTTCTTTCGGTTCGAAATACTGAGACGTAATGAGTGATCTGCTGATGAGCATGTGTGAACCGGTCCAAGGACTTGAATGAGGAGGCAGTATTTTTACATTTTACTGTAGAGATGTAAATTAATTTTACCATTGAGTATTGTGCATTCAGATTTATATTTATAGTTGATTATGACTAGTTTACTTCCCATCGGACTTCCCATCACTAGATTACGATCAAAGAGCAAATTTCAAATCACCAGTAAAATCTGACAACAATGGTATCATACATTGTGCTTCTTTAGCTTCAAAATGCTATTTTTCAGGCAGGTTTAGCTAATACGCATGTGCATTCTCGAGTTGATTCAAAGGGAACAAATGAGGGAATTTAAATAGGTGTTGTTAAGAATTCATTGAGGATTTACCTCTTTTATTGCATTATTTATGTTGTTTTGTTGCAAATAATTGTTTCGTTTGATGTCACCATTAGGGTGATCTGTGTCCCTTTTGGTCAAGTTGGACCCGGTTAACAAGTTACCTTAACTTAAATATTTACATTTATTCTATATGATCAACAAGTTAAGTGAACTTAATTACACACGTTTTGGAGACGCCATTGCTCAATTCAATTGATGGAAGGACTTATTAGGGTTTTCAATGCATATTGACCTTTTTTAATAATAAGAGTGTGAAAGCGCCCTCTGTCTGCTCGTATGAACATAACACATCATAAGAACGTGTTTTGAGTGCTGTACATACGCTTCTGAAATCTTATGACTTAAATGGATAAATGTTTTCAATCTTTACAGACTAAATATTAGTTGAAACAAGAGACAATAAAATGCAAAGTAATCTCTTTAGTAATCAAAATACTTTTGTAATGTAACTGAATTCTGATTATAAATGATATAAATTGTAATTGTTAAAGGGCATTCATTTATTCACCCTCATGCCATCCTAGATGCGTATGACCCACTTTCTTCTGCTGAACACAAATGAAGATTTGTGAATGGTTGTCAGAACTTTAAAGGTCCAACATGTGCATAAAGGAAACATAAAAGTAATCCATACGACTCCATCGGTTTAGTAAATCTCTTCAGAAGTGACATGACAACTGTGTGTGAGAAACAGATCAATATTTAAGTCCTTTTCTTGTTTTATTTTTTTACTATAAATCATCACATTCTTCTTCTTTTGTTTTTGGCGATTCACATTCTTCATGCACATCGCCACCTACTGGACAGGGAGGATAATTTGTAGTAAATACTGACCCGTTTCTCATTGTGTTTTGTGCTAGAAATATATGACTATTAAATATATTGCCCTGTTAACTAGCTTCAATGTAGCTATCAAGCTTGTAGTGTAACAAACTACTTTTCAATGTAGTGTTTTGACAGTCGTTTGACTACTTTAAATTCTGAGTAGCTTGTCAAGAAACAAAAGTAGCTTCCCCAACACTGTACCCAACACAGCCATGTTGATTCATGCATATGAAGTAATATTTACACTTAAACAAATCTAGTTACTTTAGATGTTACCATATGTAACACATGTGGAGAATATTTGAGAAAGTGTACTTCCATAGTGAATCTCACATAAATATCAGGATCAGTTGAATTAAAGCATGGACACGCTTTTAGATTTTAGAACTCAAACAAAGTGCTTCTTATTGGCCGGGAAGTTCATGGATAGAAAGAGAGAAAAAAAATAGAGAACCTTTTACACTTTCGGCACAATTTCCTCTCTATTTCCTCCCTGTAGACCAGTGTCTGCAAAATGTGCAGGGTAGGAATTTTGTACAGCGGTGGCTATGAAAGCTGCCAAAAGACAAAGAGTGATACAAAGAGCAAGAAAGGCTTGAAGATTATTCTCTCCTTCTCCAGCTGTTCCAAGAGCGAGTGGATGGAGTTATAACAGTAAAACCTCATTCTTTGACTCCTTTTCCTTGTGTTCCTGGAAGCCTCTAGTCTTCCACTCAGCAGAATATGAGCCACACGCAGGGCCACATATGCATCCTGTTCTGGACCTGCCTGTGAGCAGATGATCAGAGAGCAGCTCTGAATGTGCAGGGTTTAAGTGTAAAGATGTAAAACTGACTGCAGAACAGTGCTTTCCACTCGAACGCTCCACCACACATACCTGCATGGATTTACCCACAGTTATATATATCTAAGGTTACGCTAATTTGCAGTCTGGAAGGATTGTAGGATTGCAATAAATCTGTGGCAGGACACCATGGAGGGAAATGTGCTATTGAAGACATTTTGAGGAGGAAACATTTAAATGAAATATGAATTATGACTCGACAGGCACAATTTATAATCAGGTCATACAATACAGGATTTATTGGAAAAATAATAATGAACTCCATAATAGATTGTTAGAGTGCCTAAAAGAGATGTTAATAGGTTTAATGTGAATATTTCAGAAGTTAAGTGTGTACCATGTATAAAATCATTTTCTTAGTTAGTATTTTGTGTTGTTTTCTACTAAAAACAAGATCATTTACTTGCAGAAATTACATATTAAGTCTTGTTTTCAGAGAACTCTAACAAATTTGAGTGAACTTTTTGCTTTCCTTTATATTAGGTATTCTTTAACAACATATTTGTATATGTGTCGTTACATTGCACTTACATTTAAAGTACCTGCATTTAATTACATCTGTAGTTACACTGTTAAGGCCCAAACATTCTTCATGCAAGTACACAAACGCAGACGCACCTTGCTACGTAAACTCGATTCCACATGTGGTTGCGAAGTGAAATCTGTCAGTGCTCAATTCATAACCCCACGTAAGTACGCGCTGCATTCTCTGCGTTGCCACAAGGGGCGCTAGAATTGATTTTCTGTTTGCGGTCAACAACTGTCATGGCGGAGCAGCAATTTGAGGCGAGTCTTGCCGAACAAGTTAGATTATTCAAACATATTTACGACTCATCGTCCTCCATTCGAATAAAACAGCGATTGAAAATGCTTGGCAAGAAATTGCAGCTTCCCTAAATTCTGATAACAACACCGTAAAGAGAAAATGGAAAAAACAAGTATTCAGATTACATTACTGACCTTGAGTAATCTAACAGAATACATTACAAATTACATTTTACAGCATGTATTCTGTAATATGTAGTTGAATACATTTTAAGTAACCCTCCCAACCCTGCAAGTATTTACATAGTGATGTAAAGGGATGTCCCAATACCATTTGTTTGAGGATGAGGATGAGGATGAGTACCGATACTTCCATTTTGGTACTTGCGATGTAGAGTCCGATACCTAATTTTTTCTGAAATTGGTGTTTAAATGAATTAAATTAATAGAACAATTAATTTTCATCATAATATTGTATTATTTTTATAAAATGAAGTTCTTATATACAGAAACTCACAGCACAATCCAAAATACAACATTGAAGTTAGATTTTGTCAAATAAAGAGCAGCATAACAGACCATCACAGATGTGAGATATTGTTTAAATATAATACAATTACTATTGATTTATAATTTTTATTAGTAGTAGTATTCAACCCGGTATCACGCCGAGGCGTGAAATAGACACGCCGGTCCACTCGCGGATGCGTGTCTATTTCACGCTTTGCCTCCTCCAGGCGTGTACATGACACGCGCGCGTCTACGTAGAATACCGGCAGGGGGCGATCGTTTCCTCGACGCCAACAACTGTCCGCGCACCAAAGAGGAAGCGATACATCGCGTTCTCCACTTCCGGGTTTATTTTTGTATATAAATACACTTTTTAAATATATATATATATATATATATATATATATATATATATTTATATATATATATATATATTTATTTGTTTATTTACATCAGCACAAGATACTCGACAGCCCACACACACACACACACACACACACACACACACACACACGTATAACAACGTTAGGCTACAGCAACGTTAGGATTTCTTCATGAAAGCAGCACTATGTAATGAACCTTTATTTGTCACATATGGTCACAAGTGAAAGTAACCGGCGAAATTGGCCGGCATCCCGCCCGCACGAACGTGCAACGCGACGACAACGGTATCGCTTCCTCTCTGGTGCGCGGAGAGTTGTTGGCGTCGAGGAAACGATCGCCCCCTGACGGTATTCTACGTAGACGCGCGCGTGTCATGTACACGCCTGGAGGAGGCAAAGCGTGACACCGACACGCATCCGCGAGTGGACCGGCGTGTCTATTTCACGCCTCGGCGTGATATCGGGTTGTAGTATTACAGTGAATATTAAATTACTATTTAGTAGTGATCTATTTCTGTCATACTTTTTCCATTTAAATTGAGTGTTTATTTTGGTGGAGCTTTTATTTTGAAGTGCTTCTGTGTAGCTATGATGGGAGCTTCTCAATCCGGAAAAGCCGGTTGCTACGTGACTCACGGTGATTATTAAACCGCAAAATGCTACTGATTAATTAAATTAATAAATATCTAGTCTGCATGTGCCTCACGCTACAAAGTGAATTCGCTCTCTGCTCGCTGTCGTCTGCTACAAACAGTATTTTGATATCGGATCATTTTTACGAGCACAACTACAGGTACATGAGTGCAATATTGGACCTGATACCAGTATCGTATCTGGACATCCCTAGTAAATACATTGTATTGTATGTATTTTATTATTAGTACATAGTAGTTAAAGACACCTAATATAAAGTGGGACCAGAAAATAATTTTTGCGTTGATTTGTTGGTGTACACATGGTGTTGTGAAGACACTTCACTGCTATTGTGATAACTCAAAATTGAATTCTGGTACGTCTGTATTGTGGTGGGTGATATTATTGATATTTTGAAGGTATTAGTACTAAAGTGTACACGTAAGTTTTAACGTATTAATAGACACTGAAACAATACAATATCAACAGAACAGAAAAAAACTGTTTAAAATTGTACAAATATGTTAACAGCAGTAAATAATTTAGTGATCATTTTAAATTAATCTTATGTATTATTTATGATAATGATTTCAACATTCTATGAACATCAAAGGATTCGTAATCATGCACTGTAAAACGAAAAGCCTGCAATGGTTATAACAGTGTATCTTCAGTGTACATTTCTAAAGATATTTTAAAGTAAAAAGGTTTATGTTTCAGAAGCTTTCAATATGTTGATATTGTATATTTCACATACAAACCGAACATGTAGTAGAACCAAATTTTGCATACGAATACCTTCAAAAAATCAAAGCTAGAGCACCCTCAATTGCAGACCAGGGCAAATTTAACCTTAAAGTCTTGTTGTTGTTTTTAAATCTCCTGGGCCTAATGCGCCACCACAAGCATTTAATATGTTCAGGGTTGCCAGATAAAAGATGTGAGTCCTATCGAGTCCCATGCTGAGAAATTAATGTTTCCAGTTTCATCAATGCTTCATTAACACCACAAAAAGTGTTCATGTAGTCCTAACTCGAATGGATTAAGTAAACTTCTGTTTACAAATGTAAATGGATAGAATGCAATGAAAAAGTTGTGACAAAATGGTCTAGAATTGAGTTGCTTTAGTTTATTTTAATTCAGTACTGGGCGTTATTTTGGTGCCTGTATTATGTATTTACTGTTCACTAACCACCCTAATGTACATAACTGATATCAAACATAAGACATTACTCTCATGGAAGTCAACAGCCGCAGGAACACAAGAGAAGGTCGTCTGTGATGGGGTCAGTCCTGCTGTCTGCCAAGGTGTCAGGACAAACAATCCTAAAGTGCTCTAAAACTTCTGCCTCTTCCTGCTCATTTCAACCGCTACACTCATGAGATAACGTGTTGTGTGTGTGTTTGTCTTAGTATTCATTAGTGTGTATCTTTTTGTGTTTGGACTACATTTAAGGTCATCCCCTGACAAATGCATTGGACTCAAGGACATGTTTACCTGCCCTTGTAGTGCCAGCACAGAGATAATAATCACAATAAGATAATAATATTGTGTGAACCCTGAAAACACAATAGACAGCATCCTTGTTCTTGACACTGTGAGACTATAATCAATTTCACTTGTTTGTAAAAGAACAAGGGTTATCAAACTATAATCACTCTGGAGTGATTAGAATGTGATTAGAAAAGCCATCAGTTCATCACAGCACCATTTTTTAATTAACACTCAAAGCCCCATCACATCAGTTGCACCACCGTGCAAGTTAGTGATGCTTGAGGAAGCTTGTATATGTAGTTGTTTATATAATGCAAGTATTACAATATATCGACTTTCAAATCATGTGTTATAGTAAAAGTGTTTAGATGTCAGAGCAAAAACATGTGTATATGAACTGATAATCTGCAGTTTAACTGTTGTGATTTGTGTGAAACTCATTGCTGTTGCAAAGCCTCTAGTGTTTATTTCACCAGAAAACTGTAGCGAACATTTATCTTTAGTAAAGTTTTTACTATGAGACAAGGTTGTGTATAGCTTACTTCAAATCAAAAATCAAAAATCAAATCACTTTATTGTCACACTACTGTGTACACGAGTGCAACAGCAGGTGAAATTCTTGTGTGCAGTTCCGAGCAACATAGTAGTAATGACAGTGACGAGACATAAACCACTTTACAATAAACAACATATTTACACAACACAATTTACATAACAAATGTACACATACTTACACAACAATTTACATAACAAATGTACACAATACACACAATGTAGAATACACATACACTAGATAAGGGTATAAATATATATATACACTAACTGAATTGGGAGAATATATTGACAGAGTGATGATTAATAAAGTGCAGTGCTGATTGTTGATCGTGAGAGATCAAGTGTTCAAAAGTCTTATTGCTTGTGGGAAGAAGCTGTCATGTAGTCGGGTGGTGCGGGTCCTGATGCTGCGATACCGCCTGCCTGATGGAAGCAGTGAGAGCAGCCCATGACTCGGGTGGCTGGAGTCTCTGATAATCCTCCGAGCTTTTTTCACACACCGTCTGTTATATATATCCTGGAGGGAGGGAAGCTCACCTCCGATGATGTTTCTGGCCGTTCGCACCACCCTTTGCAGGTCTTTGCGGTTGTGGGCGGTGCTATTGCCGTACCAGGCGGTGATGCAGCCAGTCAGGATGCTCTCTACAGTACTGGTGTAGAACCGTGTGAGGATGTGGTGGTTCATTCCAAACTTCCTCAGCCGTCTCAGGAAGAAGAGGCGCTGATGAGCCTTCTTCACAACGGCCTCAGTGTGGACGGACCATGTGAGTTCCTCAGTAATGTGGACACCGAGGAACTTGAAGCTGCTGACTCTCTCCACCGGTGCTCCATTAATGGTGATGGGGCTGTGTTCGCTGTCTTTCTTCCTGAAGTCCACCACAAGCTCCTTGGTTTTACTGACGTTGAGGGAGAGGTTGTGCTCCTGACACCAGCGTGTCAGAGTGTGCACCTCCTCTCTGTAGGCTGTTTCATCATTGTCAGTGATCAGACCTACAACCGTCGTATCGTCAGCAAACTTAATGATGGCATTGGAGCTATGTGTCGCCACACAGTCATGTGTGTAAAGGGAATACAGGAGTGGGCTGAGAACACAGCCCTGCGGGGTTCCAGTGTTGAGGGTCAGTGATGAGGAGATGTTGCTGCCCATTCTAACCACCTGACGTCTGCCTGACAGGAAATCCAGGATCCAGCTGCACAGCGAGCTGTTTAAGCTCAGAGCCCGGAGTTTCACATCAAGCTTGGAGGGCATTATGGTGTTAAATGCTGAGCTGTAGTCTACAAACAGCATTCTCACATATGTGTTCCTTTTTTCCAGGTGGGAGAGAGCAGTGTGTATTGTAGATGCAATGGCATCATCAGTGGAGCGGTTGTTGCGGTAGGCAAACTGCAATGGGTCCAAAGAGGTGGGCAGAACAGAGCAGATGTGATCTCTGATCAACCTCTCAAAGCATTTGCTGATGATGGGGGTGAGGGCAACAGGACGCCAGTCATTTAAGCAGGTGATTTTTGATTGCTTCGGTACAGGCACAATGGTTGATGTTTTGAAGCATGTGCGGACTACAGACAGGGATAGGGACAAGTTGAAAATGTCCGTAAAAACACCAGCCAGTTGGTTCGCGCATGCTCTGATGACGCGGCCCGGAATGCCGTCTGGACCCGCGGCTTTACGAACGTTCACCCGTCGGAAGGATCGGGTTACATCCGCAACAGAGACGGAGAGTGAACCAGCCTCTGTAGTATCGGCCGCGAGTGCTCTCTCCGTGAGGGCGGTGTTGTTGTCCTCGAAACGAGCATAAAATGTATTAAGCTCGTCCGGGAGAGAGGCAACGGTGTTCATGGCGGAGTTTTTATTCTGTTTATAGTCCGTGATGGTGTTAATTCCCTGCCACATACTTCTGGAGTCAGTGGTGTTGAACTGTTCTTCAATTTTGTGCCTGTACTGGCGTTTGGCTGCACGGATGGAGTTACGGAGGGCATAACTGGCTTGTTTACGCTCCTCCGCGTTCCCGGAATTAAAAGCGGTGATCCGCGCAGTAAGTGCCGCGCGAACATCGCCGTTAACCCAGGGTTTCTGGTTGGGGTAGATCCGTATAGTTTTTGTCGGAACAACGTCCTCTATGCACTTCCTGATGAAACACGTTACGCTATCAGCGTAAACCTCGATGTCGTCATCGGAGGCAGACCGGAACATCTCCCAGTCCGCGTGATCAATACAGTCCTGTAGCGCAGAGTCTGATTGGTCCGACCAGCACTGGATCATTCTGAGGGCGGGTGCTTCCCGTTTCAGTTTCTGCCTGTAAGCGGGCAGAAGCAGAACGGAGGAGTGGTCGAATTTGCCAAATGGTGGGCGGGGGAGGGATTTGTAGCCATCCCGGAAAGGAGAATAGCAATGATCCAAAACCCGGTCCCCTCGTGTGTTAAAGCTGATGTGTTGGTGGTATTTTGGTGCTATTGTTTTAAAGTTGGCTTTGTTGAAGTCCCCGGCAACAATGAACGCGGCCTCAGGGTGCGCGGTTTCCTGCTCACTTATACTCCCATACAGTTCCCTGAGTGCCCGGTCTGTGTCGGCTTGTGGGGGGATGTACACAGCAGTGATAATGACCGCTGTGAATTCCCTCGGTAGCCAGAATGGTCGACACAGAAGCATGAGAAATTCCAGATCAGGAGAGCAGAAAGACCTGATAAAATGTACATTCCTCTGATCACACCATGATTTGTTGATCATAAAACATACACCTCCACCTCTGCTTTTAGCTGAGAGGTCTTTCGCTCTGTCCGCTCGGTGCACGGAGAACCCCGTGGGTTCGATGGCGAGTCTGGAATCTCCGCGGACATCTAGGTTTCCGTAAGACAGATAACACAGCAATCTCTCGTCTCTCGTTGGAAAGAGATCCGCGCTCTCAGCTCGCAGAGCTTGTTGTCCAGAGACTGAACATTTGCCAGTAGTATACTGGGTAGCGGGGGGCGATTTGCGCGACGTCTTACTCTGATGAGAACGCCGGCTCTTTTTCCCCTTTTCCGTCTGCGTTTCCGCGGCCGGGCAGCCCAAACAAAGGGCTCCGCTGGCGTGTTTGTAAACCGCGGGTCGGCATTGAGGAATGTGAAGTCCGGTTTTCGGTGTGTGATTGCCGAACCAATGTCCAAAAGCGTTTGTCTGTCATACACAATAAGGCAGACAACATCCAAGACAAAAAAACACAAAACTGTAAACAAAACAAACAATAAACTGCAGTGTTTTGACGGAGCCCGCGACGCAGCAGCCATACTCGGCGCCATCTTGGGTAATACTTATAGCTGGTCCTGCATATTTAGCTGTTGTATTTCATCATCTGAAAAAAAAATTACACTCTACATTAATGTTTCCTTTGTTAAGGATTTATAAAGGGTTAATTAATGACTAATAATTCATTAATAAATTAATTATAAATCATTAACATGAAGTGAGCCATTTCACCTCATAATGCAATGTTAATATGCAACCATGTAATAAATGCTTAATAACACTTATTCAATGTTATTAACCTATGGAAACGTACCTTAATGTAAAGTGGACACATTAGACAAAGTAAATAAAGTACATAAAGTTCAGTATGGTTAAGTGTTGATCAGGCTTTATTATATGAAATATGCTGTGAATGAGCATGAAGACTTAAAAAGTGTTTTTGCATTTGATGTTAGTTAACAAGGACAAGGTAAACCACTCTTCTGAAATCAACGTGACGAGGAAAGTGAGTCAAGACATTGCAGTAATGAAGAGAAAGACATAGTGGACTGTAGCAAAATTACATAATTCCTCATTTTAATCTCACTGTAATAGTCTATTTTTAATACATTGTGGCATTAGGGGATTTGTCAAATTAATATACGTATGAATAAGTGTATATATTTATTAATATTATATTTATTATTTAAACTGAGCCTTAATAATGACTTTTGTTGGTGTAACTTAAAATATATATTTTTTTCTATAATAAAACTAGTTATTTCAGCTGTTTCCAATTTTATTTAGATTACCTGGCAAAACATTTGAGTATGTGACACAATTTAATTGAGTTATCTTACTACAAAAAAAACTGTTTTTATTATGACCATTATCACTTTATACTCAACTAACTGATTAATGAATTGTCAAACACCAGAGGCAAATTGTAAAACCAGAACTTTATTTTGTGTTTCACTGTTATTATGGAACAAATTGGGTGTAAAGTTTGCAGGACAGTGTCAGACATGGGCCAGCTTTAAAACGTCTCTTGGGATGAAGCTTACTTGGTCTTAGACACAGGAAGCTCTGGCTTGTGAGAGGAGGAGAGAACGGCCCCTCTAAAATACAGGAAATGGGACGGCCAATCTCCCGGGCACATGAAACACAGACACTTAACCAGTGTCTAATGCTGCCTGTGAGTCGGTACTTTCAATAACTCTGTTCCAGGAACTGATATACTGTTGTATTCACCTCATAAAACAAACCACAAGGAAGGAAATGCACAATATATTTTGTGATGCATATTTATTGTGCAATGCAGATTACTCATAATACCTCCTGAAACACAGTACTCAAAATTGTGAATTTCTTTGAATTTAACTGATGAAAAAGTTCAGTGTATGGGAATGCTTCCTTTCTTTCTTTCTTTCTTTCTTTCTTTCTTTCTTCTATTTGGTTTTAATAGTTTATTTTATAATAACCAGCCTATCAGAATCTCTGTATAGTACCAAAAGTTTGTTTTGACTATACCTCCCTAACCGAAAACTTTAACCTTAACCTGACCGATAGTGTCCTAAAAGAAACTATGACATGAAAAACACATTTTCTTAAGCAACCACGTCATGTCCAGTTGCTTCTATGACACTTTCGTCTCATATGTCAGCTTATATGCTTGGCTGGGCTTGAGGCTTAGCCTTTCGAATCCAACGTCCAACATCAGGTGAGCTACCGTGCAAGCTAATCACATTGGAATAAATGTGTAGATGTAGGTGGGTCTGCAATACAAGCTTTAAAATGTATCGCTTTTCAAGTGTTTTGATATAATAACATAGCGGTGTGTGAGTAATAGAGCTAAAAATAAGTGTTTAGAAATTAATCAGCCATTGTACTCATGATTTGTGTGAAAGTGAATAAAATGCACAGTTGTTGTAGCACCTCTACTGTTAATTCCACCAGGAAAGTTTGCAAAAAGGTAGTTGTAGTATAGTTTATTCTATGAGACTAGGTTGGCAATAACATTAGTTGTAATAGCAATAGTAGAAATTGTATTAGTAATACTTCTATCAGTAATTCTAGCATTAGTAATAGAAGCAGTTGCATTTCAAAGTAGTACAAAAAAAATACGTTATTACTCACCCATACCTAATGTTCCCTTTTGCTCAGTCACTGCTTGCTTTTGCTGGGTAATTGACACATATTAAAAACACACAGTTTCACTTGACATGTTTGTATATACAGAGATGAGAAAGGCATTAAAGGCCTCTGCAAAAGGCAAGATTATCGATGAAAAACGGCTTAGATTTCAGTCTAAAATCTACCGTATGTTTTTGTCGTATTGATCACTGACATTAAGAAATCGCTGAGGTTTTTCAGGCTTTTAATTGTGACAGCTTCTTTTAACAATCTGTGATTGTTATCTGTTTAATTGCTCCACACTCGCACAATGTTTCCCTCTGGCATGTGGTTTTTTCAGAATTGTTAAGTGGTTTCTAAAAACAAGGATACTCCGAATTACATTCATCAGCCAAGTTTGTCAGCCCTGTTATTCTTACATTTCAACCACCAACAATGTTTGGATGATTGTGTGGTTTCATAGCACCTCCAGCGCTTTATGATCTATTACTCTATACTTCCTTATCTCTCTCTTTCTCCCTCTCCTTGTTTTTTTCTCTGTAATGGCCCAGAACATAATGTGTCTGAAGTGTAGATGGATCCAGCGATGATGGATGAAGTTGTTAGATATGATATTTGCAATTAAGTCATTCTGTCTAAACCCAAATTGCCTTGGTTGCTGATCACAACTGATTGTACCCACCTCTCTCTCTCTCTCTCTCTGAGGGTGTGTGAGAAAATATTCAACAGTATAAATAGAAGCAGTGTGAAATGACTGAAAGGTTGACATTGAGAGAGATAAACTGATAATGAGCTTGTTTATCTTTCCATCACTGACTGTTTGCTTCTTTCTAGTCTTAGCCTCAGTCTGCAGAGTCACGAAGGTTAGATGCCTGCTATTCAACCCTAGCCTGACAGGACCCGATATACCATCAGGCTTTGGGCTGGGTTCGGGTCAGCTTTTCAAGTATAACTTCAGGTTGCAGTTGGTTCTGTGATTAATTAAAACATTTATTATAATTTTTCATGTAAATATTTTAATTATATATATAATAGAGCTGTCAGAATTAATGTGTTAATACATACGTTTAATTTAAAATGTTTAACTCGTAAGTTTTTCATAATCGCGATTAACGCATTTACAGTTTATACAGCATAAACACTAGTTGGAAGGCTGTCGACTGACAGGACTAATAAACACTGATAAGGCAAAACATTATGACCAGTCACAAGTGAAGCAAATAACACTGATCCTCTCCTAACATGGCCACATGGGTAGATTTGATTGAAAGCAACCAAAGTTCTCGTAGTCAATGTGTTGAATGCAGGAGAAATGGGCAGAAGTAAAGACCTGAGCATCTTTCACAAGAGCCAAACTGTTATGGCCAGACAGCTGGTTCAGAGCATCTCTGAAATGGCAAGGCATGTGGGGTGCTCCCGGTCAGCCGTGGTGAGTACCTACCGACAGTGGTCCGAGGAGTGACGAACCACAAACTGGTTCGGTGCCCAGGGCACATCGATGCATGAGGGCAACAAAGGCTAACCCATCTGGTCCAAACCAACAGAAGGTCTACTGTGGCACAAGCCACAGAACATTTTAATGATGCTATGGGAGGAATGTGTGTATTTACATTTAATATATAATGGGCTGTTCACACCCAAAGACTTTACAACAGTGTTTTCCCACTGAATATCACATGCACCACCTCTTGTACCATCTCACACACAATATCAACACTATTTCAGTCATGTAAGTCACTGTAATTCCCAAAAGCCATTGCAATGTTCCTAGCCTGCCATTAGCAGAGCTATTCTCATCAATCAACAGAGGGCAATGGGTTAATCCTTGTGTTTCACTGGGATGCAAGTAAAAACTCTGCTTTGTTTAAAAATCAGAGTCATCTGTGACAGAAACTTTAAAGCCCTGAAAGCCCCGTGTGGGTCGTACTCATAGCAAATTTGCTCTCTCAAGAATTTATCTCGACAAGCGGCTTTAAGGTGCAAAGAAATTTCCATTTTCAACACTGCCTCCTTGATGTTCCTTTACAAAATGTCTCATATGGCTAATGACATGCTGATGAAAGAGTGTATTATATCCGTGGCATGGGGGCTGTGCAGAGGAAAAGGTCTGGAGCTAAAAAAGGGATGCTAATGTAACCTGATGCCTTCTGCTGCCTCTTTTAACTGGTGAGGGGTTCCCAAAGTGTGAAAGTGTATAGAGCAACAAGCACTCCTGTGTTTGTACCTAGGACATTGGTGACCTGCCTCACCTGCCCACGTGTGGAGCACAAGCTAAGATCTGTGCTGAAAACAAATATCTTTGTTTACAATGATATCTAGTTCCTTATGCAGGATATTGTCATTTGATTTCCAAATCCTGAAATAAAAATACTATTTATGTCATCACTTAGCTTAAATTTACATTATTTACAGGGATGTTTGATAAAATTTATAAAATATTGTAATAAAATTAATCACATGATATGTTTATCAATTAATCAAATTAATATCATAAGACTTCAGATAAAGATAATTCAATATATAATAATCAACGTAATTACATTTTTCACACAAGTATATGTATGGATGCCATAAAATCAGTGGACATACTGCAATTACAAGTTGGGCAAAATCTTTTTGGGACTTTTTTTTCATATAAGCAGATTTAATTTGCACTGATGAGCCAAAAAATTATGACCACCTGTCTAATGCTGTTGGTCCACCATGTGCCTCCATAACAGCGCCAAGCCGTCAAGGCACTGACTCTAGAAGACCCCTGAAGGTGTCCTGTGGTATCTGGCACCAAGACATTAGCAGCAGATCCTTCAAGTCCAGTAAGTTGCAAGGTGGAGCTGCCGTGGATCAGCACATCCCACAGATGCTCAAATCGATTGTAATCTGGAAAATCGTGAACTCTTCATCATGGTATGCAACTATATTTAGGTAGGTTGCACGTGTCAAATTGATGTCCACATCAATGGCCAGATCCAGGGTTTCCCAGCAGAACATTGCCCAGGGCATCACTCTCCCTCCACCGGTGTGTCATCTTCCCACAGTGCATCCTGGTGCCAACACTTCCCCAGGTGAATGGTGAAAATGTACACGTCTGTCCACGTGATTTAAAACAAAACTGGACTCATCGGACCAGGCAACCATTCTTCCACTGCTCCAAGGTCCAGTTCCAACACTTGCTTGCCATTGTTAACACTGTTGGTAAGGACCAGATGGGATAGCCTTCGTTGGCCTCGCGCATCGATTAGCCTTGGGCGCCAAACACCCTCTCGCCGGTTTGTGGTTTGTGGTTTGTTCCTCCTCGGACCACTGTCAGTTACCTGGAAACTGGAGGTCACGCGTGCAAATAAATTCAACTTCATTTTCAGCTTTGGCCACTGGAAAATCGCACCCCATGGAAAATCGCACCCTATGACATAGCTCTCAAATCACATGCATTTTGTTCAGTGCAAACATGCACATAAAGAATTAAGCACATACAGAAAAGCACCCTACCTGGGCTAATAGAATTGTCAATGTTTAATTAAGGTCTATATAAAAAAGTTGTTTTTGTTCAGTTTAAATGTCTAATAAGTAAAACACTCGAATAAAATGAATATACGGTTTTGGCAAGTATTAGTTCTGCAAGGCCAGACATGTTATCTTCAAAACTCTGATAATAAAACACACACACACACACACACATATGACTTATATAAGATAGCTCTGTCTGCAGATCACACCCTCAACCAGCCCCTGTTCTCTCATCAGAAATCACACGTCTCTGGGTTACAGGTTAAAAAACGCCTGTTTGCTGACAGTCGCTGGATGGCTGTAACCCACATCCCCTTCCCTCATGCTGATAAAGTGCTGTGATAAGCAGCCTGGCCCCGGCCCTCAGGGGCCTGCCTCACACAACCGCATGTCTGAAGCAACAGCAAAGAATAATTTGGAAGTAGAAAGGCAGAAACATTGAGGAAGAGAAAATGCAATAAAAGCTTGTTATTGTGTTTGGTGGAGGGAATTTATGCCTATATTTGTATTCTGTACTGTTGTGGAGAGATCCAGTTATACTGTTCTCCTGTCAAGAAACCCCACTGAATGTCCAAGAATTAAGATTATTACCATCTGAAGTGTATTAATCCTGGGCAGCTAAATTTAGACTACTCAGAGACCCAGGTTCTCGTCCCACGGAAACCAGAAGTAATCACGTTTTCATTAACAATGGTGAGCGTGATTGTGAGGTTGCATTTTCCCTTTAAAATTACATTTTTACTCCACTGACAGTTAAGTTTAGGGTTGGGGTTTGGGGGTAGAGTTGCATTCCTCTTTCCTTTTTTTCATTTTTTACAGTACATCCATTACAACCAAAAACAACTCTCTTTTAGCATCAATCTGTAAATTTTTCACACAGAATCAGGAGCTCACATATGCCCATATGTTCATCAACACTTCCAGCTTCAACCACCGGGGGCATTCCTTTGAATTTCAGTAAGAACAGACAAATTTCATCTTTCGACTGTTGTCAAATTCACAGTGTTCAGTCTGTACAGGAGCCACGACTGCCCAGTTCAAGGTAAAAAAATGTTTAAAATACTCTAAATGAGACCTTTTTCATTGAGTTGTATATCTACATCGTTCGAGCAAATAACACACAATCAGTGGTTCACACAACAGGGCCTCATGTCTTAAACTATTCCATGTGTGCAGAAGATCAGTGCCCTCATGCCTGAATGCTTTTCTACGCCTGAACAAAATCTGTTCCATCAACTCGTTCATAGCAAATTTAACAAACAATGGCCACTGGCAAACTGCATGTAAGCTGCGACCCCGAATTGCAGGACACATCTCATTACCAACAGGAAGTAAATACTGACATATGGAAGAGTATCAGTGGAAATCACAAACTGCACCATTCGGCTAGAATTTGGAGACAATACAATATAAAAAAATAATGCAATGTTTGTCATTTGAGTAAACTACATTAACCTACACTCAACGAGTACTTTATTAGGAACACTTTGGTCCTAATATAGTGCCCGACGTGGTCTTCTGCTGTTGTAGCCCATCACTACAATTGTACAGAGGTGTTATATGAGTTACTGTAGCCGTTCTCTCAGCTCGAACCAGTTTGGCTATTCTCTGTTGACCTCTTTCATCAACAAGGTGTTTCCGTCCACAGAACTGGATGATTTTTGTTTTTGACACCATTCTGAGTAAATTCTAGAGACTGTTGTGTGTGAAAATCCCAGGAGATCAGCAGTTACAGAAAAATCAAACCAGCCCATCTGGCACCAGCAATTATACCTTGGTCGAAATCACTGAAATCACATTTTTCCCCATTCTGATAGTTGATGTGAACATTAACTGAAGCTCCTGACCCGTATCTGAATGATTTTATGCACTGCACTGCTGCCACACGATTGGCTGATTAGATAATCACATGAATAAGTAGGTGTACAGGTGTTCCTAATGAAGTGCTTGGTGAGTGTTTATTTGAGCATAAAAGTCTAAGTCAAACTTCACAGAGGGAAACTGTAGTAAATCTTTGCATAGATGGACTTAAGGACATTTATTTGTATGTCTGCCCTATTATAACACTCAGCCTTGAGCAGTGGCTCATTATGGTATCAGTGAACACTTCTGAACACAAGTGTTGAGTATATGTCTGTTTATTCTATTTATTTTCAGACTAGAGTAAAAAAGTGATACAAACATCTAGTGATGCTTGTATATCAAGTAATGAAGTACCCATTTAAAATGTAACACTATTTGTGAATGCTATATATTAAAGTTATTAAAGTATTAATGCAAAATCTGAACAAAAATGGTAATCAAGATCAGATATAATGAATCAACATTCAATGTACTAATTGGACTATAGTCAATGAGATTCTCTCTCTCTCCATCTGTGAGTGTGTGTGTGTGTGTGTGTGTGTGTGTGTGTGTGTGTGTGTGTGTGTGTGTGTGTGTGTACGCGCACGTAGCACTAACGCCACCAGCTGGGGAAACACTGCTATGTGTTTATGTTAACTAATGAGCTAATTACCCACTGAACTTGTGTCATTTCGCAGGAATGCTGCAGCACTCAAATGCACTCAGATTATGGGCCATTTCCTGTCAGTCAAAGGCTGACAACAAGGGCCTCTGTTCCTACACTGTTTGCTAAATCATATATGAGTCTGCCACGGCACTTGTGGATGGTTAGTAGACTCTGTCATCTGTAAAAAGCATGCAGTCTTTGAGAATACAACACCCCAACGCTGCAATATGACTGGATTGTGTTTGATCACACAATATGTTGCAAATAGCGTTTTAAACTGGAGATAATTTGACAGACTCATTTGGATATAAGATAGATAAACAAAGAATGACTACTATGTGGCAGAAAAGGTGTTCATTGACTTCCTTATTAGTTTAAATGAGTCAGAGGGGGTTGGGTGCAAGAACAAGAAGAGTGGTAGAGTAAGAGTCAAGAGGAGGGATTTTATGATTTAGTGCTTTTTTGCACTATTTTTGGTAAATGGTTCTCTTGCTGTTTTTTGCCTTTTTTGGAAAGTAAGAATAAAAAACACTTCACATTTGTAACTGAATACAAAAAAAATTAAAATAAAGACAGAGCTATATATCTCAAACCACTGCTGAGGTTCATGAGGTGCAGATCAGAATTTACACAAAATTAATGAAGGTAGTTATACTTTTGTTGTGAAATAACCTAAACATCAAAGCCAGCATATAATGAAGATTAATCCTATTACTTGGTTCAAACACCTTCCTGGTCTTATTGTGAATGATTCACTGGTGCATGCAGTTCCAAGTAATTGGGCTATGTTCAAACCCCATCTGAATGAGGCCTTAATCTGATTTGTTTCACATATCTCAGTGTTTCCCCTGCCATTATATTAGGGGGGCGCCCCGCCCCCCCAACGGCACCCTCTGCCCCCCCTTGAAGGTAAAGTTAATTATATTTTCTATATAGCGCCAGATCACAACAGAAGTAATTTAAGGATACCTTTCCAATAGAACAGGTCTATACCTTGTTCTTTTATTAAACAAACTAAATAGCCCTTAAGTTATTTATCTTATTTACACGACGGCATGTCATTTCTGTCTCTACATGGTCGCACGTTTACTATTCTCCTCAGCTCTCTGTATCGCGCACGGCGGAGTTCTGGCCCTATGCGCACACACATGCCTGCACACACACACACACACAGACACGTTCGCGCGCACACATGTGAGCATAGGGGTGTTCGATTCCAGGTTTTCTGGTACGGAGGTATGCATAATTACAAACTAGAGTCACTATGACTGTTATCTATTTCTAAAGAGTTAAGCTACAAGCTACGTGTAGGATAAATACAAAGTTTCTACGACAGCTCTCTGGCATGGTGTAATACCTCGGACACACTAGACTTTGAGACTACGGTCGTGATATGACGTCACATTAATTCAACATATAACAAATAGTAATACACTCAAAATGTAAAAAATATACAATCTACTCGACTTTACTGCAAAAACATAATTTTTATAGGGATTAGACACTCACAAGTGAGTGATTTCGGACACAGTAACAGAGTCGACACCAAGAGTCGATTCCTGTGATGGAGTCGACCCAGAGTCTGGGGCTATTCAGAGTCGAGGAATCGACTCTTTGGAGTCGACTCCCCATCACACACTCCCACCAGCGGACAGAAAGCGTGTGTCGGAAATATGCTGCGTCAATCACCTGAAAAGAAGACAAAAATATCTGTGTTTTTTAAACGCTCCCAGGGTGGTGAAGATGGCAACACTCGCTCTCCTGTAAGTAGCACCCGGAGTAGCGCTACTGCTCCGAGTCCAAGTACAGAAAAGAGCCCAAGTGCTGCACGCCCTTTCCTTGACAAGCAGCAAAAGTCCAGTCACTAGTGATGCCTAAGAGCCGACTCTTGTAGGTGAACGTTGGGAGCCGGCTCGCATATCAGAAGAGCCGGATCTATTAATAAAAAATTTTTAAAAAAATTAAGATATGAACAATCAAAAGATTTAAATTAATATAATTAACTAATTCAAAGAACGAAAAAATAAAATAATATAGGCCTTAATGCTCAATCACACACATATTTGTTCTGACTGTCTGCTCAGACTAACAGCCTGCTGGCTTCTATTGCTCTGACGGTCCCAGTCAGTAGTGTAAACTGTGAAAGTGACATCTCAACCATGAACAGGGTAATACAAACTTTTCACAATAGGATTTGCTGCTTTTATCTATATGTTAAGCTATCACATTTAACAGTTAATGCATTTGCAGGTCAAGACAAACATCCGCAATAGGCTGTAAGGAGACCATCTTGCAGCATGCATGCGGATCTCAATAAATGGGCCAGACGTTTCTGACTTCCCATATCAAGAGGCTCTGGAAATGTTCTTCCAGAAGCCCAGAAAGATACACTGCAGTGACAAAAGCTGCACAATTTATGGATAAATTACATAAAAAATAAATGTTCCAATGTTTAGTTTAATGTACAGTTCAAATAATTGTTCAGTCAATATATTCACTGCTGCCATTAAAAGAAACAAATGAACACCATGACTCCTTTAAGTGTTTGTGTCAATTTTCCCCAACCAACCAAACTAAAGATATCCAATCACAAATGAATTGCTAATCTGAGTCAATTCTTTAAAATGAATTGGTCACACGTGATAGAAAAGGATTCTGAATTGATTCAGTCTAAATGACTAGGAAACCTTGCGCGTGCACTGCTGAATCATTTGTGCACACTCTTACTTGCCAATAAGCTCACGGAGTATTTTATAACACATTAAAAAAAATAACGCTGATTGCAGTGGAACTACAAAAAATGGAAATGAAACCTGCAAATGCATCCTATCATTTGCCAGTGATGGAAAAGGTCTTCATAAAGTTCAACACTTTGTAGCTTTTAAATAATTTCTGCAGGTGAATACATTTTCCAACCAAAAGAGTATGAAAACACGTATTAGCCTACACAAAAACACATAAAAACATGCCATGGCGTTACCATGTTTTTTAGACATGTAACATTACCTGGACACACTATGTTAATACATTGGTAGACTATATGAATATCATATAGCGAAGAACAATGGTATTTTTTAATTACCTTGAAGCATGAATATGGTAATCATATATCAATATCAAAAGTACTTTTAAGCACCATGCAAATACAGAATGGTACATAAATATGGTAATAGTATATCAAAGTACAGTGGTATTACCATCTGATACCATCAGAAATCACATTGTATTGCCCAGATATGCACGCTCACACGCACACACACACTATAATTTAATTTGCACATTCCTGTATAAATATGTCTACTGTATGCATACATACTGTATACTATTCATCTATATATAAATCTATACAATACAGAAATATAGCAGAATTACTGTATATATTATCAGAGGCCAAATTTGTGTGTGTGTGGTACACAAAAAAGGGTATGGGTTTGTAGAGGTAGTAGTCTACATCTGAAAAATAAAATGTAAAAATAGTGACTTTAAATATTGAACATGAACATTTAAACGTTGTTGTCTAAGTAGAATGTCTAAATATGAATGTACATGTACATTAGTAGTTTGTAGCATTTTTTGAGTAGTTTGCCGAACACTGGCGATTCGTTTAGATTACACATAAATAGTAAAATATGCACACAAAAGAATGGATTATGTAACAGAACACTTCACTGGTGTCACTCACACAGAAAACATAGATGATTTTATGTTTTTTTGCATATGTATTATTGCAATATAAAAATTGCAGAAATAACGGCTAGTTATAATTTGAAATATCGTTTAATTAAAAATATATACGGTACATATTAGAATGAAGAACATGTCAGGGTTTGTTACACACAGTTTATGAGTGTAGGCTATTCAGACCTGTATCTCATGTATCTATGTCATGTGGACAACCAGACTGATTTCACAGTCAAATCGGAACTAGTATGTTGACTTTTCTTTAGCTGAAATCTTTGCTTTTAAGTCTTTGCTTACCGAAATGCAAAACACTTCCCCCAGTGTCCAAAGCGGTTAAATGTTGTTGGCAGTACGGGCAAATGTGCGCTCCGTTTTCACCGGTTGTAATGTCCACATAGAGGCATGAGTTGTGAAGCGAGTTGTTTTTAGCTATAGGCTGTAATATGTGAAGAGGAATGCTTATTTTATAAACTCTACCCAACAACCCAAACCTAAACCTAACAATCAGTGTTGTATAATAAAATGGTACCTCCAAATTGCGCTCGTCACTGATTATGCAAATGTGATTGCATCCTAGTTTTTAGCACAGGATCTGAACCCAGGTCTCCCACGCTGCTGGCACAATGTGCTTCCAGTGACGACACAGGAGAAGGAAAAAAAATTCTTATAGGTGATGCCACTTTTCAGAGAGTCAGAATAATATGCCAATCCTAGTGTACCGGAACTCTTGGAAACAACATGACAACTTCCTGTGTGATCATGTTGAAACAACCTTACAAAAAAACAACTTATTTGAGCAGAAAAACATTTAGCAAAGTGTTTGTCGTCTTAATCTTTAATCAAAGTGTATAACTTTGCCTCTCAAACGTCATTCCTTTTTTCCTCTTACATTTTCAGACCCTCTCTTCCAACCACGTCATAATTACCACGTTTACATGCACCCCAATACATTGATTACTCCAAATAAGCTTATTTTTAAAAAATGTGACAAAGAAATCTGCGTTATCATGACATTAGAAATAACTGCATTTTCCTCTGCTTTTGACGTCAACTGTGAAGAGGCATGCGCACATTGGATACGCCAGTAAAAACACCGGGTAAGGTGTTTACATGCTACGTGAAATAAACGTAATGGGCAAAACTCGAACAATGTTGATAGGTTTGTTCTTACACCATTTATGACCTCACAGCGATAGAGGAATGGTGTTTACATGACTACACACGTTTAAGCACAATCGGTGTAAGAATATGCATGTAAATGCCCTCATAGAGACCACTTTTCAAGATCAAGCCAATTCCCAGTGGTTAAAAAAAGAGTCAATATATATTGTGTTTCACTTGAAAATCGGTCACATTTCAGAAGTAAAATGGATTTCTGAAGACAAACACTCAATGGACACTCAAACAAACAACAGCAATGTTACATTTATGTGTGTGCACAATGCACAGGTATTTTATTTGAACTGAATGTCATTGCCACTAAAGAGAGCAGCATTCAAACGAGACGTTTCCTCTTGTTCAACGGAATGATCCAGACGTGGGCTCCGTCGATGGATATTTAAAAGTCTAATGTTTGTTGTTCTTGCAGTCCCACATGTGCATGCAACTCCAGAATAAAGAATTGCGTCTTTTAACTGAATCACACTGGGAAACGGAGGGGGAAGGAAACAGTTCTTTGGTGTTTTTCTGTATTGATGGAATGACTTCCGGCCCTTGAATAAAGAACTGTTCCACTCACAGCCTCCGTCTGGAACAACCTGCCTGTTTCCTGTCCAGAGGAACCTCCCTGTAGAACAATGAGAAGCACAGGGGCAGAGGTGACATTCACACCTGACTCATGCTACCGCGCTTTATTATTCTTAATCACATGTACCCGATCACTGGAATGCACATCATTTATATCAGGGATTTTAAGAGGGTCCTGTTGTTTCTACTGATATGAATTACTGCGTCTGGGGGTCATTTGGAAATGACGTTTCATTTTGGCAGATCTGTGTTTATTTATTTTCATTATCAAAGAACAGCTTGCATTATTGCAAAACTAAAATACCACCGTAACATTGATCCTGTTTATTTTCCATCATTTTCCTGCATGATGTGGGTAAAAGGAATTCCAGACTTACCAATATTTTCATTTCAGATGTTGGTCTTTAATAGCTCACGATCAGTTTTGAGCAAGTTACTCAAAAAAGTAATCTATTACAAATTAGTGGTGTTCTCTGATTACTTCAGTGATTCATACATAAAAAGTAATAACATTCAATTTTAAGCTTAAGTTACTTTCTAAGTCACTTTTTTCTCTAGGTTTTGGTCTTCCGTCCACACTGGCATTTTTGACAGTAAAAATTTAGCTTTTTTGAAAATGCTCTACCAAGGGGACAAATTTGAAAATGGCGTCTTCACATTGTAGTGTGGACGGTAAAGTCAGAGATATCTGAAAACTATGACATATTTGTCATCATATGACGTAGTCATGTGATCCATTCAACACAAAACAATCAAGATGGCGGCCCACATTGTAGCGCTGTTATTGTGCCTGTTATTCACTTTGAGAGCATTATTAAATATAAATGTAACTTTGTACAGCCTTCACAATGCATTTGTTTATAGGCGACACAAAGTTTACTCGGAATTACTGACTGGCGGCGAAACTAGAGGACAATTGCGTTTCAGCTCGTACATGGAACAGTGATTTTTTTTGCATGCACAGTAAGGGGATTTAAGCATCTTCATACGTTTAGTGTGGACAAGCAACTTTTGGAAAACACTTGAACAGCAGCATGGATGGGAGAGCGTTTCAAAACCAAAAACGCCGTTTTCAAATGTATCTGGATTAACGTGGATGTAGCCTAAAAGACTTTTCACAGAAATGTGTTTTTTTAAATAATGTCTATATTTCCTTATTTTTCATTATCGCGCACAAGTTAGTGGGTGTACACCCATCAGCTGACGCAGAAAGGCAAATAGATGCACATATGAACACAATTCATGTTTTAAATGTGTTCTACATAATATTATTGAGTGCACCCAAGTAGTGTTTCAATTAAGAAATTAGCTTAATTGAAAGTCAGTAATGTAATCTTTTACAAGAATGTAAATGTAATTCATTGGACTACTTTTTTTTTTTTATTTGATTAAGGTTACTAATTACTTTGAAATCAGTTCACAGGAAGATTTTCATTCATAGATTTATCAACTTTTTCTTAAATATTTCTTCTCAGATTCATTCAGAGAAAAAGGCACAATTCATGGCATACAGTAAGAGTATAGAATGAGTATAAAATCAATGTGAATAGCATTTGAATTGAGTTCAGTTAATGATTTCTCTTCATTTTCAGTGCCGACTTTGGTGTCTTGGCAAATCTGAACACAGTTTGAGACATTGTTGAGTTCTCTTCTGAATCTCTTGAGGAGACACATAGTGTATGAGATCACTAGGGACAAATCTGAGGAGCTGGAGACTTGAACGTCTCAATTTGCTCTTTGTTTAATCTCATTGCAGTCTAGGGGGAAACAACTGAGATATTAAAGAAATCTCATGAGATATTTCTTTCCAACTTTAAAAAAGGGGATGATGAAATGATTGAAAAACTCACTCTCTGTCGCCGACATCCCTTCCTCTCTCCTCTATCTTTAGGGATTTCTCGCACATCAATTTTCACTGCGGCTCCATTCTGTCATGTTAGCAAACAGAGGTCTCTTCACACACTCACACACTAATAACTTCTCGTCACACACACAATGATGCCTTTCAGTTCACAAGCACACTGGCTCTCTCTTCCCTTTCAATATACTCTTACACATGGAAAAGGTTTGATTTTCATTCTTTGTGATACAGCATGAGAAATGAATTCATGCTAGAATTCTGTTTTTCAGCCATAAATATTTGGTTTAAAAACAAATAAAAAAATTATAGTTTAATGGAAATGTTTAAATGTTAAAAATAGATATTTTTATTGTTGCCAATGTATTTTTTAAATGACATAATCAACAATCACATTTTTATGCAAATTTTGAGTATACAACCAACATAGTTTGAAAGACAGATTTATGACATAGTTACTAGGGTTTCGAGACTTGCTAGTTAATTTCTCAGATGATATTGTACTATGGTAGTTATGCAGTGAGTTTTGTCGTTATAAGGGAAACGCACCCCTGACTGATTCAGTGAGTCATTCAATGAAGACTGATTCAAACAAGTAACTTATGAGTTTCTGAGTCTTTAAATTCTCACTAAAAGAATGGTATCATAAATTGTGCTCAGATCATGCTAAAAAAATGTTATTTTTCAGACTGGTCCAGCATATGAGTTCTCGAGTAGACAGACATGCAAAGTTTATATATAAAAGGTTCTTTTTTCTCATGAATATTGGGAGTTCCAAAGTGTCCCACTGACTTTAATACAAGTGCCTCATCTAAATAGTTTCTGCTGATACAAACATGAAAATATAATTATGCAAAACTTTAGTGATTTGCTTTTATGTTTTGAATTACTTAGATTTAAAGGAATGTACATGGTTATATCATGTACATCTTTATAATTTTTATAACCACATACATTAAATAAGATCCCTTATGAGATCTGACCGATTTACTTTTTTTAAAAAAAAGGCGTTTCATGCCACGCTCAAAATCACTGAGATCACAATTTTTCCCAGATCTGATGGTTGTTGTGAACATTAACTGAAGCTCCTGACCCATATCTGCATGATTTTATGCACTGCACTCCTGCCACATGATTGGCTGATTAGATAATCGCATTGATGATTGTTGGTGTCAGATGGGCTGGTTTGAGTATTTCTGGGATTTTCACACACAACAGTCTCTAGAATTTACTCAGAATGGTGCCAAAAAAAAAAGCATCCAGTGAGCAGCAGTTCTGTGTATGGGAATATCTAGTTGATGAGAGAGGTCAATAGAGAATGGCTAGACTGGTTCAAACTGACAAAGTCTACAGATAACCACTCTGTACAATTGTGGCGGGTTATTACTGTTTTCGCGACACGAGGGGGACCTACATAATATTAGGCAGGTGGTTTTAATGTTGTGGCTGTTTGTGTATATATATATATATTAGTTAGTTTACAATACCAGTCAAAAGTTTGAACACAGCTGCTCATTCTTTATTATTATTTAATTAATAAAAGTAATCAAAACTATGGGATACCACAAATGGAAGTATGGGGATTATGTGGCGTAAAAACACTATTTAATTCTTAAACTACTTAAAAGGCTGCTTCTCCTTCACTGCCCAGTCCAACTCATCCCTTCCCTTTCTTTCTATTATTATTAAAATGTCTTGTTGTGCAAAGAAATGAATTGTATCTTTATCTACAAAACTAATTTCAAGCATTGAAGTACAAGCCTGTAGATGAAACGTTTTAAAGATCATGAGAAACATAATTTTGGTCAAGTGTGTCCAACCTTTTGACTGGAAGTGTACATTACAAATGATGATACGGAACATTCTTAATATAAATTCAATAACAGGCTGCTCATATTGCTGCGGCGTTTCACATGATTGTCATATTCTGTATTCGCTGACTTGTGTCCCACATTGGTTGGGTGTATTTTTGGTCTTCATGGTCTGGCCGCTGAATCCAGAACCACTTCGACCTCTGACTGCCAAATCCACAGAGCCTGCTCTTACATAACTGCTCACAATCACTTAACCAGACACACATGTGTGCACAGTGCTTGCGTGTTACACTCTATAAAATAAGTGACACATTATTTAATAAGCAACATTATTGGATCCATTTTTTAAGGCACCACTTTTCTTTTTTTCAGGAAAAATAAAAGATGGTAAAAATGGCATTGATGAGGGCTAAAGACTTCTCTTCTCTTTTAAGTCTCCAGTATTTAACATCCTGTCAGTTGAACTCTTTGGGAGCATTTCTCTTGTGCGCTGTGATGGCTGTTTGCTTTTGTTTTTAATTCTTGTAAATGCTTGAATGAAAGAAGATGTAGGCACTGCAAGATCGCTCACAGTCACTCAAGTTATTAATAGAACAGAAGCAAATATACATGGGAATAAGAAAGATGGACGTAGATGGGGAGAGAGAAGCAGAGAGTAAATGGAGGGAAGCAGATGACAAAAAACAAATTTGACTGGCTTAACCAACTGTTTTGGCGCATACATGATGTGTGTAACGCTGTAAAAGTCACTTTAAAAAGAAAATATCTGCTAAGAAAATAAATATAATTGTGTGTAAATGTAAGCGCAGCGTAGTTCTAGCGGGAAGTCTAGCAGCTGTACATCATCGCACCATTAGCTGTGTAATTCCCAGCCAATCACATGTAAGTCATTGCTTTATAAGTCTGCTCACAATCTATCACATTGCTGTTTCAGTGTGCTAACACGGCAACCTCCACCACCCCACCACCACAGGTTGAGTCCCGTCCTGCAAGGGGGTAGGCTCCTCGCCCCTGCCTCCTATCTCCGGCAGTATATGACAGTTACGAGTACTACAACTTTGCACAGCCAGATGGGGCCTACGCCAAAGAGAGACATTACTTTTCTGTTTTATATCCATCAAATAAATGTCATCTTCAATTTCACTCAAGTCTGTGAGTCTTCCTGACAGAAATAGGAATTATTGCAGAAAACATATTAACTCCAAATCCAGTATTATCATTTAACATCAAAGAGTTAAAAAGCCCATGCACTGAAAAACATATTTTGTGGTGAAGTAAATATAGCAGAAAACCTTGTCACATCATTTGAAAATTGAGTAAATTTTACAAGTTAAAAAAAAAGTACATTTTTCTTAACTTTTTGCCACTGGTGTTCCCAGCATGCACTGTGCTTGAATAATTAATGAGCTTGCATGGTTTCACTCTTTTTATTGTTACATTTTGTTAACTTCTTGCTTTGTGAAGTCTGAAGTTTCTATTGAAAATTACCTGTTCATGATAGTAAAATAATAATAATTATTATTATTATTATCTGCTGATTGTTACAGTCTCTGCAGAAAGCTTCTGTATTACATATGATACATGATTAAACGTGTTTATAGGAGAATTCATCATGTGAAATGTTCAAATAGAATGTTCATTTATATTCTAATAAGATTATTTCAGTTCCATGTATGTCAGATTTGTTAGTAAAAGTTACTCTCTCACTGTAATCAATATTATGTCATTAAGCTAATTATATTTTACTTCATTTTATACCATTCAAATTTAATTAGAAAAATTGTGTGCATAAAATTGTGTGGGGAAAAATGAAGTAAATCTTATGTATATTTATTTTCATTGTGACGTTTGTGTTTGTGAAGTTAGTCAATTAAATGAATAATAAGCTTTAAAGCTACTTCTCATGTAGAAAACAATAGAATACAAATATTTTTAAATAATCATATAAATAGAACTCCAAAATGTATAAAACTATATTACAAGAAAGTGATATGTATTTTATGTATAGTACTACAAATCGTGAACTAATATGTATGAATATTATGAATACATATTTTTTACACTTCAGTTTAACAAGTTAATGGGTAAAAATAGGCAATAAGAAATTGACACAAAAAGCTTGTTAATGCAAAACATTGTTGAATGCATTTAAGTGAATATCAATAAACATATTTCATTATTGAAACGTGTATATACTGTATATATATATATATACACCGCTTATAAACAGGAGCTGTCCAACATATTTGTGGTAATTTATATTAATATAATAAAACATATATTTATTATAAAAGTGGACTGAAATAAAACAAAATGTAATTACAAAGAAAAAGAAAAATTCTGTGAGAAATTGTTTGCATTTAAACTGTATCAGAATGTCTCAGTCTTGACGTGATTTGGGAAACGTGAGACTGTATCAAGTCTTGAGAGCAGTAATATCACACATCAAACTGAATAAACATTTGAAATGAAGCTATTAGAGCGCATTCGTATATACTGTACATTCTGAAATGCTTTTCCTGTGTGAAATCTATTCTTTTATATCGCTGATCATGTAAACCATGTTGAAAGAGTTTGATTAGCAAATGTGTTTTTGTGCTTATTTTACACTTTCAAATACATCAACAAAAAATGAAAATGACATCAGTAATACTTTTAGTTCATTTGTGTAGTTTATTTCTGAATTTCTTAAAATGTTCCAAAAGAGTTATTTTGTCTCATTATTTAATATCTACTAATACTAATACTGAAAATAATAAAAAATGTGTTATATTAAAATATAAATTGCGAGTGTTTGGCTCATTTAATGTGATAAAGATTTGCATAACAATTATGGATTTTTTTTTTTTATTAATGTGTAAGCAGAATATACAGGGATACCCACTTTGTTAGCCTTTTTTTTTTTTTTTTTTTACTAAATATACAAATAACTAAATGTGTTCATTTTTAATAGTGAATTGTTAATTCGGTAGTTTGATACACCAATCTCTCGAACACATTTTCAGTGTAAGTTTAGTTATGCTTTCTAACACACACACACACACACACACACACATACACACACACACACACACACACACACACACACACACACACACACACACACACACACACACACACACACATTTTCCAACTCAAAGTGACCTGCCAAAGTTATGAAATTAATCAATTAAGTGTAGCGTTCTTTAAATAAGTCTGTCCGCAAAGCAATTAATCACAAACTCCTCCATAATAAAGCCCATATCTCGTCTTGATATTAGCTTGGCGTTAAAACAATATAAAGCGCACACACACAAAAAAATGTTTTCAGTGTTTTGAGACAAGTTTCACCGCCAGTGAGAGTGTGAGAGAGAGAGAGAGAGAGAGAGAGAGGGGGAGGAATAAAAACAGAAAGAGCAGCTCTGAGGCCTGAGGTCTCTTCAGCCCACTAATGGCAGTGCTGGAATTGGCTCTCCCGCGGTGGGCTGTTTTTCTGACTCTAGCAGCTGCCCTGGAGGTCCGAGAGGGCGGATCGCTCCCCTCCTGCAAGGGAGAGTTGCAGTGGAGGATGAAGGGTGAACGCTGAAATGAAACATAGCAGCAGTTCCCATATACTGACACAAGTGTTACAATATCATTATTGTCCACACTATTATTAAGTCCAGTAGTGTACTTACAGTGTACTTACCCAAGAAAGTACTGAGTAATATTAGGTAAATACATGTACATAATGTGGGTTAGGGTTAGTACCTAATAATTACTAAGGTTGTTGTAATTATATAGTACCAAATGTAGAAGAGTACTGCATAATAAAGTGTTACCCATAACTGTATCAGATCTTACAAAACACAAAAACAAAGGCATTTACATCTATGGCATTTTTACCCACACATTTTGAATTTTGGGAGCATTTTTGTCCCGAATCCTCAATACATTTCTGACCCTGTAACTATTCCAATGCTGAAATGGAGAAAAGTGGCCTCAAAGTTAGTCTGAATCTAGTTGAGTCAAACCCTGGACAGATCAGACCCGATTCCAGTCAAAACTTAATTGAGACAAAATGTGTATGTATGTGTTTTTACTTTGCCTTTTGCCTTTTTTCCTCCTTTAATGTGTTTTAAGCCACTTATTATTATACACATTTTTATATCTAGAGCATATTTTGATTTGGGGTGAATTTTATGTTACTTCAGAATTCTTTGGGACAATCTTGTTAATTAACCACATTTTCAGTTAACTATTGTGTGACTTTAGCAAGCTTTGATTTATCATAATTATTTTGTATTTTATTTATTTTTTTTATAACTGTTTTGTTTAACTGCTGTAATAAACGTGGCAATTCTGCGACACTGTCTCTGAGGGTTTAGTGTATTTAAAGAGCTTTTATTTACATACGAAAATTAACATTTGACAAAGTACTTATTACGCACAGAAAAGTTGTTACACGCTGAAATAACGATTAAGTGAATATAGCAGAAACTATTAAATACTTTCTACATTATATAAGATAATAAAATATAAAGTAAATGACTTACATTAAAAAATAAGCATTTAATACAATGTACTTCTGTACAGGAAAGTTGTTACACAGTAAAAAAAAAGATATCATTTACTTAATATTTTCAAGTACACGCTTTAACTTATTTAATGTACTTAATCATTTCTGCTATATTTTCTCATTTTTTTTGTATTTAAAAACTTTTCTGTACATAATATGTACATTGTATCTAATGCATATTTTTTAAATATTAAGTATATTTAACATTTTTAATTCAATTAAAATGCAATCAATGCTTTAACTTATAAGTAAATATTATTCATGATTGGTTGTTATCTTTGCACTGCATCATCGTATATCAATCTTAAAGTAGAAAACCGTGTCAGATTTACTCGCTAATTTGAGTAAGCATAACAGGTCAGTAAACTAAGTTAATTTTACTTCTCTTTTTTAAGCTGGTGTTCCCAGCATGTACAGGACTTAAATAATTCATGAGCTTGCATGTTTTCACTGTTTTCAAATGTATTTACACAGTTTTTGTAGCATTTGTAGTTTTGAAGTCTGAAGTTAAATAACCAGTTCACGATCAGAAAAGTGACCTTTTGATTGTTACTGTCACAGTGTCTTGTTTCTATTGCCTGTAATGAAAGGTGATGTTGTCTAGGAGACTGCAGCTTGCATTAATATTCCCTGTGGAAGAATTTTGTATGTCATGTAATACTTGGTTAAATGTGTTAAAATGTGAAATGTTCCTATAAAATGTTCATTTTAATCTCACTAAATGTACTTCAGATTTGTAAGTTACTGTATTAACTGAACTGTTTAAGTTACATTTTGACTCACTTTAATCACTATTATGTCATGAAGTAGATTTTACTTTAAATAAAAATTAAGCAGATCTTACTAGCATGTAATTACACTTACATTTATGCATTTGGCACTTGTAATTAAACTGTTGACCCTAACTCTACCAGAACCCACACATCGGTAGCAGCAAATGCAAATCTTGCACAGGTTTCACATAACAACACATATGTACACAATAAGTGCATTGTATCAAATGCTTCATTTTTTAATTAGGTACATTTCAGTTAAAGGAATATTCCGGGTTCAAAAGTGGCATAATATTGATTACCACAAACACCTCCCTTGTTTATTCAAAAAAAGTGGTTACAGTGAGGCACTTACAATAGAAGTAAATGAGGCCAGTACATAAATGCTACAATACATATCATTACAAAAGTATAGCCGCAAGATGTAGGTTAAACGTGACATGTGTTAACATGAATTTATTTATCTGGGTAAAATTATTTCCAGTAACAGGTTTAACGGATAACAAAGTTGTTACACTGCATATCCTTTTACACAGAATATGTTAATAAGCAATTTTATAACACTGAAATCATGTGGACATCTATAATATTTATGTCTTGTGACTATACTTTTCAAACAATGTGTTTGTAATATTTATAGACTGCCCCCATCCACTTCCATTGTAAGTGCCTTCCTGAAACTAAGTTACTTTTTGTGGAAATCGACATTGTCACAAATTAAAGGCAAGTGAGTTCTGCTTATGGACGTAATGACATGCTGATAAAACTGACATGATATTCAGGTCTTTCTGGGAATCATGTCCAACTCACATAACCTGAAAATCTATTTAGTACTTATTAACATACTTATATTTTGTACGTAATTCTTTTACATCCATATTGGTTTTTGTTCATAAAGACCTGACAAAACATGTTGAATTAAAGACAGAACTCAAGAGAGTCCTTTAAAACCCACGCCAGCCTGTCCTTGAGAAACAAAAGTAAATCAAGTGTGTTGACACAGTTTAAAAGAGCACTTATTCTCCTGTTGAATTAGACACGCAGGACAATTACATAAAGAATTCAGACACTTTGTAGTCATAAACACACAATCAAGCACTGATACATATTGATACATGACACCATCCATCCATCAAAGCACTGTCTAACAGAACACATTTTAAATGACATAAAAACATAAAGATTATTTATATTTTCTGTAAAATATTAAAACCCATGGGATACTAACTGTTATTTTCACATATATCACCACAATATGAATGCCATCCTTAATTTGACAACATAAGGTCATGGCTTAACCATTTGAACTGTCGTGTTGAATATAAATGAAGGGTCAATAGAGTACACACACCCTGTTCTACAGCTTGCTTTTGAAAACACATTGTGCAAGTTCTAATAGTAACCGACAATAGAGACAAATTCAAGAGTCCATATATTATCAACATCACCCCCACTTTGATTTATTTTGTATTATTCTGACTTTGGCGGGTACACTCATCACAAACCAAAGCATTAAAAGGAACAAACGTCTGTTTCTAGAAATAGAACAGCACATTTCTCACCTGTCGTTCACCATGCATAATTTTTTCTATTTTAATAGCCAAATTCAGTTGAAATGAATGGAGTTTTAAAGATGCAAACAAAGTGGAGAACAAGCCTAAACATGTTATCAACAGGATACCACCACCAAGCTCAACAAAACAAAAACAACCGAATCTAGCAATTAGTCAAATTTAAAGATAACCAGTATAAGCATTATTTATAGATTACATGGAACACAATTGTATCTGCCAGCTTAAAATCTACCTGACAGGTACTTGAAATAAACTTGAGCCTGATAGGTTTTCAGAAAGTTGTAGCAGACTGCTTTCACTGTGAAATCAGAAACAGTAGGTAGACTTTTCTTTAACTGAAATCGGTCTGTACGGAAATGTAAAACACTGCCCCCAGTGGCCAAAGTGAAAAGTATTGTTGGGTGTATGGGCACGTGTGAGCTCCATTTTCCAGGTGTAATATCCACAGAGGGGCGTCAAAATTGAGATGTGAAAAAAAACAAAACCCCAATCCTAACCATCAGTGGACATAATATGTACTGTTAGAGTGCAAAATGATTATGCAAATTAAATTACTCTCTGGTTTTAAAGCGGGATGCGAACCCAGGTCTGGCATGCTGCTGACAAAAAACTCTTCTGGTCCTGCCACGGGAAGGTAAACATGCTGGAGCCGATGCAAAAATGTCTAATGGGATTTGGCGCAAGTCATCATAAGTCGGTATAATGTGGCCAATTCTTAGCGTACTGGAACTCTCTGAAACAACATGCTGACAACCCGTTTGATCTTACTGATTCAAGTCTTGTTCACTAATTAGTTCAGTTATAATTTCTGTAGGTAAATCTTAATGCCAGTAGGTGGCAACAAATGAGCGTCTTTTTTATGCATTATAAATGAGTCATTATTTATGAGTTATTCACAGCCATAATGATGGAAGAGAATGATTCATTCACTTAAAAGATTTGTTAAAAAACACAGATACAAATGAAATACCACAAGTCTCCTGCTTCTCAGATGTTTCTCATGAGAAAAAGACCCTTGATGAGTAATCTAACATGAGTCCCTAGAGGTTTGATGTCTTAAACTGTGCTCAGATTTTCCAAAGTCTTAAATCAAAGGTCAGAGTTTTCAAATATTTTCAAAGAGGTTTCTCAAGTATTCTGAATAAATTATTCCAAGAGCAAAAACCTGGGCTATGCGATCCAAAATCAGGGTTCCCACCATTTTTGACCAATTAATTTCTATGGCCACATTTACACCTTGCATTAACATGTGTTTCATATTTATATCTATGCATTTGGCAGAAGCTTTTATCCAATGCAAATAACAGTGCACTTATTACAGGGACAATCCCCCGGAGCAACCTGGAGTTAAGTGCCTTGCTCAAGGACACAATGGTGGTAGCTGTGGGGATCAAACCAGCAACCTTCTGATTAACAGTTATGTGCTTTAACCCACTACGCTACCACCACTCCATCTTCATATATGGAAATATGTCTCCAATGTGATTGGATAGAGATCTGATCAAAGTTACCTGCACAAATGGCAGAATAAACAGAAAAGTGCCAGAAACTGCAACACAGCACTTTAACAACAGATAACTGTAACATTACCTCATCACATCATTACATACGTAGTTGTATCCGGATAAATCTGTCCTTGATCACCCTAAAGTGTGGTTTCAGTGATCTGATCACAATGCGTATCGGGTGCATTAACTCCTGTCATTTAATGTGGTCAAGTGCTATCTGATAGGGATCCAATCACCGAAAACTCATGTTAATGCAAGGTGTAAATGGGGCCAATGACTTCAGGTGGAAATGTCTTGCAATCTTTTTGTTTAATTAGTCAAAAGATGTCAAATCTACTCAAATACTCTCAAGTGCCATCTGCAGTGAAAGCCATTCACACATCTGCCCAAAGTCAGATATGCCTCTCTCATCATTCTTTTGTCTGTATTGTTTTTTGCCTGTATTCTGAACATTAACACTATTTTATAGACCTATTTTTGCAGTAGTATCAGTGTCATCATAAATTACAATAACAGAGTGTAATCGGTGCATATTATTACAGCGTATAGAATGTTAGCGCATTAGCATTATGAATTCACAATGTAAACAAGACAAATTGCACATTTTCTATGGCATATATATTATTTAAATCATCCTTGAGTGGTTAAAACAACTTCTTTTACTGACCTCATGTGAACTCTACTCATAGAATGAGGCATACAGTCATTGATAACACATTGTAATATCACATTAGTGTCTTGATAGTCCTCATATTTAAACGCACTTCTAAACGCCTCCCACAGCGCTGTGGCGGGTGTCTGAATGTTTGGAAACAATATACCATTGCTCGGCTGTTTAGAACTGCTTTGGAAGTATATCTTGTCCTTTAAATTGATTAACTATTTTAGAACAGAGCTAAACAAAATTATATATATATATATATATATATATATATATATATATATATATATTCACTATATGTAGTGAATATATGTAGACATTTTCATGCCTTTTAATATTTTTTTCAATTCCATTTATTTTTGAGACAATGGAAAACCCTATTTTAAAATTCCCTGATTTTTTTTTTTTTTTTACAGATTTTCCATAACTATGGGAATCCTGCAAAATAACCTGATAGCTCTATACCCTTAAATAAGTCAAAATTGTCTAATTTGTTTCAATTTCTTTTGCTCCCAAGATATTTTAATAAAACAGAAAACAAGATACTTAAATGAAACATAACTGTAAGGATCTTTTATAGCTTTTAGATTTGATACAGATGTTGCTTATTAACTTTATATTCAACAGACACCAGGGTCAAACCTTAAGAGGGTCTTGGGGCAAAATTGCCACTGAAAGTGAAAAAATGGTTGTGATTTTTTTCTGGGGTTTTTTTTGTTTGTTTTTTGTATCTGATATATCTGGTTATACATATCACATCAAACATTAGTTGTTTTTATGGACAAGAGATAATACATTCTCAATCTTATTATTCAGATAGAGAATTTATGTTAATGTATTGATTTCATATGAAGAATTTTATATAAAATATGGTATGTGAGGAGTTGTTGAGTATTTTTATATTGCTTAAAATGTCCTTATGAATGTAAAAAAAAAATGCCCTTGAAATCAAATCAAGGGGGGCAAACACTGTCCCTTAATGAAAAGGTCAATTTTTGATACTGGCAGACACGATTAAAACTTTCACTGTATGTAACAACCATATGGATTTCTGTAATCCTTAAATGTAACTGTACATGCTACCTTTGACACCACGATCAACATCAATATTGTCCTTCTCGCATCAACGGCAGGACAAATCTACTTCGAGTCACCAGGTGGGCAGGAGTGTTCCTTGGTAAAGTCATGACCCTACAAATAGCCTAACATCTCCCTCCCGCAATAAATTCTCAAAGGGCTGCCAAGTGAACCTCCCTCATGACTTTCATTAAAATGTTTAACATGTAATCAAGCAAGACCCCCCCCCCCCCCCCCCCCACATGTGGTGCCAAAATCATGACTTGAAGTACCATGCCCCTATTAAAACTTCCCACATTGATGAATCCTCTGGAAGATGATAATTCCACGCAATCTTATTGCCCCTGATTTCTGTCATATTTCTTTCAGCAAATCATGTCTACATAGCCCCCTAGGAAGCCCAACACTGTCAGCCTCAGCCACGCGACGCTCTAAATATTTATCGTAATAGCTAGTTACTGTGCTAGTGGTGTCAGAAGGAGTTGTCGGCCCAAAACCTCCAGCTAATTAAAAAGGCTTTGGGGGGGGTGGGGGGGGCTGTGTTTATTTCTAAATGGTGTGGGCAGACTGCTGGGACCCATCGGGCAGACTTGTGCCCCTTTAAATCACTCCTCAATCCTGAAATGCTGATGCAGGGGAGAAACCCTGACTAAACATTCCCAGAGAAAAAGTGAGAGCAAGACAGAAAGAGAGAGAGAGGTTTCCATAACAGATTGATTTCTGCTGGTTAATGACTAGTGCTGTCGATTCAGTGTGATTAATTACAAAAAAATTATGCTTTAAAAAAATGTATGCAATTAATTATGGTTCCAGACCATAATAAAGAAGTTTCCTACCATTCAAACTTCAAGTACACACTTCTTGTTTTTACAGATGTCAGTCAGCAGGGGGCAGTAAGCATAACTCCAGCTGTACAGACAGGAGCACAAGATGAGGACACGTTCTTGAATTTAAACAGCTGGATGGAGCACAACTCCCAAGAAAACATGCTTTGTTTGAAACATTTTGATTAAATAAAGGGACAAATATGCAGAAACAGCTGAAATTTGTTTAATTTTAGGAGTGAATAGTACCCCTTTCAGGACAAGTCAGTCCACATGGCAAACATCTTTCGAATGCTCCCGCGTAGCTATATTCATGTATACAAGCGGCATAAAAGTACAACTCCTATCTGCTTGAATGGAGAAAGACTGAAACCTCCAAAACAGTTAGTCAATATTACGATCAAAGGACAAAGGTATCACAAATTGTGCTTCTTTAGCTTAGATTATGCAAAAAAAAATTCAGACTGGTCCAGCTAATGCGCATGTGTGTTCTCGAATTAACTGACAAGCAATGACTGTATCTTAAAGGTAATTGGCACTTTTACCTGTAAGGTGGGACTTCCTATGCTACATCCACCATATTGGCTGTTCCAATTTCTCCCATTTATTTTAATAGAAGTGGTCCACTCATGCTATATAATCTCTGATATTACCCAGGAACAAGGCGAAAGTGGCAAAGGAACAGGGCAAAAATGGCAACATCCGCTCATAGCAAAGTAGTAACTCACACGTGTTCATTTTGAATGTGGTAAAAATTTTTAAGAATAATTAAATAAACAAAATTATTTCAATCTTAAAAAGTACGAGTGGAATATTTTAGCCATTCTCTTAAGACATAAAGGAATGTAAATGTAGTTACTGCTTAGTAAGGTATGTTAGTAGGCTAATTTTTTAATTCTCACCTACATGTTCTCTTCGTATCTCCGCCCCTTACAGATGTCACTCCTGGATCTTGAAATCATGTCCATGCTCTTATTTCCCTTTTCTCTGGTGTTAATTTCTCTCACAAATGACTTTTGCTTCACAATCCATTGCTTAAGAGGACAAAGAAATGTGCTGCTGCAAACTCAGGCTTACAGTCATAATAGCTGGTGGAGAGATATTGAAGCAGGATGATAGCTGACTGCTGCCATCTAACGGCAGGGCGAGGTATTACATGAGCTTCTGTCCATCCGCAAAAACACACATGTACATATAACACCGAATCAACCAAGCAGCCTTGGCCAGGGTTTACTTTTGAAATGTATTCCACTACAGATTACAGAATACATGCTGTAAAATGTCATTTGTAATGTATTCTGTTAGATTACTCAAGGTCAGTAATGTATTCTAAATACTTTGGATTACTTGTTCAGCACTGGTATATTTTTGTCACTTGTTTTAACTCTATAAACACTGCCAGTACAGTAAGTCAAAATACACACAATATACACAAAATACCCAAATCTCTTATGCAGAGTTGTTTCTAAAATAAGATCAATCAAATTGATCTTGTTTTAAGGATTTTTAGATATTTTTACTGGAAAACAATACAAAAAATATTATCAAGAATATGATTTTTGTCCTAATATCAAAGGTCTTACTAGAACAAAAGAAATCATGATCCAACGTGAATTATCTTGATAAAAAAAATATGATCGTATCTGGTAACATGTGCATGTTAGAAATAGCATCTTAGCTTAGCATAAAGCTGATAATTTACACAAGGTTTATTTCTATTTCTTCTGCTCCAAACTTACTTCAAACGTACTTCTCCGTCTGCTCGTATGAATGTAACACATCATAAGAAAGTGTTTCGATGCTTTATATCACATCATTTATATGTATAAATGTTTTCCATCTGAAAGAACTAAATATTAAATGAAACAAATGACAATAAAATACAAAGTAATCTCATCAGTAATCAAAATACTTTTTGAATGTAACTGTATTCTAATTTTCAATTATTTTAAATAGGTAATCCTGTTACATGTACTCCATAACTCCCCAACACTGGCCTTGGCTTAATGGTGTTTGCAAAGTGTCACTAGTATTATTGTTCATACTTATGGTAAGGGATTTAAACTCATTAAAAAAAAAGTGTTCAAGTATATTTGTATGAATTTAGTGTCTGATACTTAAATCTCTTACTTTGTTATCAGGGCCACCTATTTGCTACAAAGCATTTCTAAAAGACGTGTTCACGTGACACAGCACTAGTTTGAAATTGTAGTCTTTTGTTTTAATTGATTGTAGATGAATATTCTCTTCTCCCAGCTCTGTTTGTTTTCTATCTCTAACCTAACCCTCTAAATAATCCCAAAACTATTTACCTTAATCTCACTTTTCTCAATTTTTACCTCTAGTATTATTCAGATGGAATTATTTTTAAAGTATGCAGTCTACATTATGGCCCTTCACTTTAGTCACTTGTTTCCCAGCAAGACGTAATGCAGTCATGTGCTGACTTGCATTTATATCGTTGTTTTTGGCAGATATCTTTAACAAATACTTAAACAGGTAGTTAAAGGGATACTTAGTTCACCCAATAATGAAAATCTTGTCATCAGTACCTGACCTCAATATTGTACCCTATATTAATTTCTCTCTTCTGTGTAGCACAAAAGGAGATGTTAAGCAAAATTTTAGTTTAATTCACCATTCAATTTCAGTGCATCTTTTTTTTTCTCTCCATACTAAAAAAGTGAATGGTGAATGAAACCAAATATTTTGCCAAACATCTCCGTTTGTGCTACACAGAAGAAAGAAAGTCATACAGTTTTACAAAACGAAGGTTGAGTAAGTGATGACAGAATTTTCATTTTTGGGTGCACTATCCCTTTCAAAGTTCAAGTCAATGCTGCCCTGAAAATATCAACTGATGAAATCCTTAAAGAGTCTGGTTTCAAACGCTTTCAGATTATGTCAAACTCCAATGCTTTTCTGTCAACAACTTGCGGCATCACAAATGTGCACATGATGTAAAACACAACACAGGTTGCTATATTTGTGTGTTTATTCATTTGGTTTCATTATGCACACCAGAGTTAACAACACCTGCCTCTGTGTGTTGCATGCCATAATTTGTGTGATATGCATGTCAGGGAGAAGGTGACTACACAGATGAACCAAAACATTATGCTTAATATGCTATTGGTCCTCCACGTGCCTCCCAAAAAGTGCTGACCTGCCAAGGCATTGACTCTAGAAGACCCCTGAAGGTGTCCTGTGGTATTTGGCACCAAGACATTAGCAGCAGATCTTTCAAGTCCTGTAAATTGCGAGGTGGAGCCGCCGTGCATCTGACTTTTTGGTCCAGTACATCTCACAGATGCTCAATCAAATTGAGATCTGGGGAATTTGGAGGCCAGGGCAACACCTTGAACTATTCACCATGTTCCACAAATCATTCCCGATCAATTTGTGCCATGTTGCAAGGCGGATTATCCTGCTGAAAGAGGCCACTGCCATCAGTGAATCCCATTAGCATGAAGGAGTGTGCCTGGTCTGCAACGACAGTTCCATCGCTCACGTGCCCATTGTCTGTGATTTCCTCGGACCACTGTCTGTAGGTACTCACCACTGCTGACTGGGAGCACCCCACAAGCCTTGCCATTTCAGAGATGCTCTGACCCAGTCATCTGGCCATAACAATTTGACAAGAGACAAAAACAAGAACTGATTCTTTGCTTACCATCTAATCCACCCTAACCTTGACTTCTGGCCTTGTTAGGAAATGATCAACGTTATTCGCTTCACCTTCAGTGGTCATAATGTTTTGGCTCATCAGTGTATACTTGCAGGTTTTGCAACGCTGCTTATGTTGTCCTACCACTCATGGTGCACTTGTGTTTGTGTGTTTGTGCAGTGATGATGTTGTCATTCTTAAACCTGCAAAAACACATACCCAAGTTATGCCATTATCATCCAAAGTTGTGCGCTTGCACTGTAGACAACTTCTTTGGTAAAACAGGATTAGTAGTTTCATCAAATCGCTCACTTGCAGAGATGCCGTATTATTCCATTTAAATACTGTATATACATCTTTCATTTAGTAAATAAGCAACAACATGCTTCCGCTCACTTTTCATGCTTATACTAAAGTCGACAAGCATCCCAGTTGTACAATGCTGCATGATAGACATCATTATATATCGATATATATATTGATATTAAAAGACAGTTAAGTTAGGCATAATGTACAGTCACAATGGACAGGTTGATTTTGCAGTAATGACCAGGCAGCTAAAATATTACACAACTACGTATGAAATATTTACACATTTTTTGTAAATAATGATTACAGATAAACATTCTTATGCAAAAATATTTGACAATAGAATGCCATGATTGACCAATCACAATTATTATTACTATTATTAAGTACATTCTCAAAAATGCTATATCTATAACATAAATTATAATATAATTATAAATCATTTATAAATAAATGAGCTTTCAGAATTAGCGTGTTAATGGATGTGATTAACGAAAAAAGTGTAACGCGTTTAACATATTTACTGTTTAACCTTTTAAACGCCCGACGGGTCGTCGTCGCCCCGTAACATACTATTGCGCAATAACTTCGCGATATACAAAAACTAAAAAATGTAAAGATATACATATCTTACATCGTTGGAAAGCTGAGACTCTTGTGATTCGAGCTATGTAAACCATTTTAATATACACTTAACACAGCGGGTATAATCTGTGTATTTCTCAGACAACTTACAGAAAAATAAAAATATACAAAATGGCAGAAACTCACCTATAAAGCTCATCTTACTCTACTGATCCACTTCATTCCATCAAAAATGGTTTAGTTACACTGTAAATGGTCCATACAATCCAATTCAACGAAGTATTTGGTCCATAACACATTTATATATCAATAAACAACCACATAGTATGGATGTAGCATTTCGAGCTAACCGACAGAGCTGACACAACTTCGACGCATTCTTTAATGTTTACATGTTCAAAATAGCTTCATCGCAGATATTTTTACGTCAAAATATCCGCTGTCCCCTGAACTTTAGATGGACAGGTCATTTGAGCCAATCGGTGCATGATATAAATGTGACCAGGCATCAATAGCCAAGGAGTGCCAACGATGAAGAATGGTCCCTCCCTCTCTTTGATTGACAGAAAATATACACAGTTACGTGGATCCATGCAAATGACGGTATTTTCTGATAGCCAATGAATTTCTGTAAAGATTGATATGCCGTTTTAGTGGGAGGATTCAACCTGGCACGCGTAAAGTTATTGCGCAATCAACACAGTGACTCATGCGCCCCCGTGCGCAAAAGACCATTGAAAGCGCGTTTGGAGTGAGCGAAGTTTGCCGAAGAAAAATAGCCAAGAAAACCAGCAAAAGACACTTCTTATTAGAAGAAGTCATTGAGCAGTGTACTCTGCGTGAAAGTGATGAGTGGGAGGATGATATTTAGGAAGAAGAGAGTGAGGTTTCAACCATTGACTCGGAGGATATGTTTTTGGGTGGTGGAGATGCCACTCTCCACAAGTAAGTGTTTATTATATTATACAACATATTTTACTGCATATACGGAGGTAAAGTTATGTGTTTGTTTTGATGTGTACTTGCCAGCTTATGTCGTGTGTTATGTCGCGCGTTATGTCGCGCGCTTGTGCGCGTGTGTATGTGTGTGTGCGCTCATGTGCGCTCATGCACCTCATCCGCGCTCATGCACCGTGTATCTGTGTGTTCATGTACAGGTTATATATATATATATATATATATATATATATATATATATATATATATATATATATATATATATAAACCTGTACATGAACTTGAGGTGCATGAGCGCGCATGAGCACACACACACACACACATGTAAACATTAAAGAATGCGTCGAAGTTGTGTTAGCTCTGTCGGTTAGCTCGAAATGCTACGTCCATACTACGTTGGTGTTTATCGATATATAAATGTGTTATGGACCAAACATATATATATATGAGTGTTTTACACGTTTATCTAAGTGTATGTATAGGCGCTTTCCAAAAAAGGCCACTTGGAGACTCCAAATGACACAGACACATAAAATGATGCTATTCTTGAACGCTTCACTGTACAGTCATAATTTTGGGCTCTAATGAAAGGTTACACTTAGAGCTAATATATTCCTTATTCAGATTCACTGCCAATTATTGCTGACACATAGTAACTGAAGCATAAACACAGTGGGTTTTTTTCAATTCTTGAAAACAAACTTTCTCCGTTTTTTTTTTGTATATATATATCTTTTTTATATATATTTATAGTGAGTTCTAATATTAAAGTGTTTTAATTCAATAGAACTTGTTTTTTTTTTTTATTTGTAGAAAGTTTGTTTTCAAGAATTGAAAAAAAAAACACTAATGTGTTTATGCCAATAAAAATTATGACTGTACAGTAAAGCATTCAAGAATAGCATCATTTTATGTGTCTGTGGTTACAAAGGGTCATTTGGAGTCTCCAGGTGGCCTTTTTTGGAAAGCGCCTATACATACACTTAGATAAACATGTGTAAAAACACTCATTTTCTAATGTATTGTTATCACATTTTAAATTGGGTTTGGTAGGGCTTCATGCTGTGATCTAATTGTGTTTTCCAGCTATGTCCTCCCAGCTGTAGTTATCTGCAGGCATATTTTTACAAAAAAAAATGTAGGCGGAATTTTATTTCCCCTTTTTGAGTTTGTTCAAAGTTCTATTACTCAATACAAGTAAGACTTACAGTGATTCTGACTATTCAGGAACAAACCTCAAAGTCTCCCCTTTCAAAAGAGACCAAAAGCATGCATATACTCCAAAGGGTTCAAGAACAGCATGCATTTTAATTTGGGTAGGCCTTTTTTAGGCATTTTTGGCAAATATTGCAGGATGCTTAAAAGGTTAAATTGTGAACATTTGCAATGCTCCCGCCTGAGTCATTACACTGACACACACTTCTCAACAGCGCTTCCTTTTAACACGATTCTAGGTAGAAAACAGGCTCAGATGGGACTTGAATTTTTTAGCCTCTGTAAAGTGCATTTTATTACCACAGAAGCACATCAAGTCTTAACATCACAAAAATACAGAATGAGACACTGTTGTCTGCAAATGCTTTTCATGTGGAGTTCAAAGTGGCACTTGACACTGATGCCCTGACGCAGCTTTGCGATTGCTGAAGCAAAGTGGAAAGCCACAGTCTGCTGGATGATTAATATTGTGGAGGATGAGAGTTTAAGAGATTTAATGCCCATTGCAATGAATATGCAACCTATGTGGAGACTAGTTTTTTCAATTTGTAAACCTCCCAATTTTACTTTGAGAAATGTTTAATGTTTCTTGAATTGGTGCTATTTTAGCACATTTCTATCTTTATACTGTGGAAGGCTTTGTTTGGGAAATGTTAATAAAGCATTATATTGTCACAGATATTATTTTGTTTTCTTTCCTAACATGGAAATAAATGCATTGTGACAGGAAAATAAGTGTATATATATATATATATATATATATATATATATATATATAGTGTCAATTTCAGCACTTTCAAAATTGTACATTATTCACGAGTAACGTAAAAAAAATTACATAATCGCGATACTTTTTTTTATTGACAGACAGTACTAAATATATAAAATAATTAGAATATAAAATACAATTTATCATACAAACAGGCATGTTTGCTCCAAAGAGCAATAAGCCTCTCCCACATATGCACCGTCCACATGCACCTTCCATTGGACGCCATTCTATTTCTGCAGAAGAATGTTTCGCTTCCATCCTTTGAAAAACTTCTGGAAAAAACTTCTATGAACTGGACTTCTGCCTGAAGCTCATTGGTCACTGCCTTGGTCACTTGTACCATCCCACCAACTACCATTGATAATTTCAAACAAGCTGGTTGTTGTTAAAGAGTTTGTGGAGTGATTATCTCAACAGAAAGTCCCAACGGTCAAGAGATTAACAACCTCCTGCTGACAGAATGGCCTCCAGGCTGGTGATTATGTAAATCAAGCTTGTAGCTGAAAATTGGTGGAAAACACATCTAGTGTGTTGCTGGCTTAAGCAACAAACAAGTAACACCCTAGAAACCACCCAGAACACCATAGCAACCTCATAGCAACAGACTAACAAAATAATTTAAACACTGTTAACAGCTGTATAAGGACTCTTTGGCAGCCACCCAAAACATTTTGAAATTTTTTTTTATCATGTATATTTAAAAAAAATTATTCCATAATACTACTTTCTTATTCAAAGCCTTCTATAAAGTGATCTTTTAAACACTTTGATATTTTTTACAGTCTGCACTGTAGCTCCAGTAACATTTTCTCTGATTCCCTGAATCTGTATTAACTCACAGAGCAACCCGACTCTCAGAAACGCTTGGCAGGAAATGCATCAAAGCCTAACATAAATAGCAATCAGGCCACAAGTAAACCAATCAGTGGCTTTGTTACTGAATATGCAGCAATCAATTAGTGGATGGATTTCCGTCCAAATTAACGAGGTGCATCAAGGCGCTTCTTGCAGCACGTTACGGACAATTTGCAGTTTGTTTTACTTAAATGAATCCCAGACCTGCTCTGGCAGGACGGGCTTTCAACAAGCTGCAACTATTTATCATGCCCTGCAGGTACAGTATATACAGGGTCACATACATTGTGTTTCAGTCTACCATGATAACTGAATATGGTAGTAAGACATATGACGAGTAGTTTAGAGTAGTTAACATAAGCTTATAGTTCTCATGTTTTACAGAAATCAGGAAAACTGAGTAAACCTGCTGAGAACTGTTAAGTGATGAAAATTGAAATAAATGATTAGTGTTCCATATTGTATGAAACTGTGCAGGTTTCAGAACAACACAATCATAGATAAACAATGGGACAATTCTTTAATCCATTACTTAATGGTGCCTGTGTTTCTCCAGGGTCAGGCAAGAGAGATTTGCATGTAATAAGCATAAGAAGAAGAGGTGTAGAACTTCTGCTCAGGTGTTTTGTGATTGTGACATGTTCTCTCTGTCAGGGCAGATCTAACTCACATTGAGCATAGATGATACATGCAAAAACATGAATAGGATTGGTTAAGAAATTTGTTACAAATGTACTGCTTGTGGAAAATTGCATTAACTGAACAGATGATTATAATTTGGTACAAACCACAAAGCAGTGACAGGGTGTTGGGTGCCCCAAGGCTCATCGATGCGTAATGGCAAGGAAGGCTATCCCGTCTGGTCCGAACCAACAGAAGGTCTACTGTGACACAAGTCACAGAAAATGTTAATGATGGTTACGGGAGGACTGTGTCAAAACACACAGTGTATCGCACACTGCTGCGTATGGGGCCCATTACCGCAGACCAGTCAGAGTGCCCGTGATGACCCCTGTCCATCGTCGAAAGCACGATGGCCGTCAAAACTGGACCTTGGAGCAGTGGGAGAAGGTTGTCTGGTCTGATGAGCCCTGTTTTCATTTACATCACATGGATGGCTGTGTACATGTGCGCCTGGGGAAGTGATGGCACCAGGATGCACTGTGGGAAGACGACAAGCCAGTGGAGGGAGTGAGATGCTCTGGGCAGTGTTCTGCTTGGAAACCCTGTGTCCACTAATTTGTGTGGACGTCAATTTGACACGTGCCAACTGCCTAAACATAGTTGCAGACCAGGTACACCCCTTCATGATAATGGTATTCCCTGATTGCAGTGGCCTCTTTCAGGAGGATAATGTGTCCTGCCACACTGAACACATTATTCAGGAATGGTTTGAGGAACATGATGATGAGTTCAAGATGTTGCCCTGTCCTCCAAATTCCCCAGATCTGTCTGACTGAGCATCAATAGGATGTGCTGGACCAACAAGTCCGATCCATGGCAGCTCCACCTCACAACTTATAGGACTTGAAGGATCTGCTTCATATTTCTTGGTGCCAGATACCACAGGACACATTCAGGGGTCTTGTAGAGTCCATGTCTCAGCAGGTGGTGCTGCTTTGGTGGCACACGGAGGACCAACAGCATATTAGACATGTGGTCATAATGCTTTGGCTTATCAGTGTATAGTAACAAATGTTACGCTAATGAGAATCATCATTGAAAACAATGGAATTAGTAAAGGTAAAATGGCAGGATGTATTATTATAATTCGAACTGGAGGGTTAAATGTGCTAACGTGTCCTGAAAATAATGTAACAATGCAAGAAACTTTAATGGTCTATTTTTTTTTAAATAAAAATATAATTTCTTTTTTTGTTTGTTTATTGATTTGGGGTAAAATTGACCAGGAGATTTTCTTGACAGATTTTGTGAGAATCACCCATTTCAGAACCCCCCACTTCTATTGATGTATGTATGTATGATGTATGTTCCCCGTCTGTCGCTCACTTCGACGTCGTGTCGAAGAAGCGACACTAGGGGTCTCTCTTGAGCGCTGAAAGATACCTCTGATCTATGAAAAAAGGCCAATGAGAGTTGGCGAACAGTATTTGCATACTCCGCCTCCGGATACGGATATAAAGGCGAGAGAAATACGCTCGTTCATTCAGTAATTTTCTTCGGAGCCGATGGTCGTGTGTATGCAGTCAGCTGCGAGTAACACAACTGATCCTGCTTCTGATCCTCTGACGCTCTGCTTTGCTGTTGGATTTACGGCGCACTACAGCGGCTTTTCTCTTCACTGCTGGCGCGCAGTCTGCCCCTGGGCGCTTCGACAGCGCAGAGTTAAAAGAGTTGAAAGAGTGATTCTCTCCATAAAAGAGTTTATTTCTCTGAAAGAGCATTACACAGCGGCGTTGAACGTCCTTTTCAGGACGCGTCTTTATAAAGATGTAATTTCCGCCCCTGTGTAGTTTCTGGATGCGGTGATTTCTCCCCACCTCTCTCGGTCATAAAACACTGTCTTGCATGCCTGGGCTGCGATCACACGCAGGCAGTGTTTTATGAATGGTTCATGTTCTCAGTGCGAGAACATAGCCATGGCAACATTGCGGTCGTGTGGCTTTCTTTTGTAATGAGAGAAAGCCGTTTCAGCCGCTCCCCGCGCCTCGCCTCCTTCCTACGGGATTGACGCAGGTGCCGCAGGCGATGAACACGATTTGGGGACAATGACGGGCTCTGTTCGCCGGGTAAACCCCCTCGAACCTCCCGCCTCCCCGGCACGCTTGTTTGCTTCCGTCTGAGCTCGGGATGAGCATTCTCTCCAATGGTTCATCTTCTCAGTGTGAGAACATGGCCGTTATAGCATTGCGGTCGCACGGCTTTCTTTTGTAATGAGAGAAAGCAACTTCAGCCGCCCCCCGTGCTCCGCCTTCTTCCTACGGGAACGGCGCAGGCGCCGTGGGCGATGAAGGCGATTCGGGGAATATGACGGGCTCTGTTCGCCGGGTAAACCCCCTCGAACCGCCCGCCTCCCCGGCACGCTTGCTTGCCTCAGAATTGGATGACATCACCGCTGCATCGGAGAGCGTTACAGCGGCATCAGATGCTGATCACTCGCCTGGGCCGCCACCTTCGGGTCTGCCGTCCAGCCTGAGTCTGACGCACGGAGATCCGCTATGCTTTCCCGGGCTACTTGATTGGTCCCGCGGGCAGGTGCGCCACTCACAGCCACGCCCCCCCCGTTCCTTTCTTCCCGGACGTGCACGACGAGTTGAGCAAAGCCAAGGCTTCTTCGCTCCTCCGCTCTCACTACCCTCGCGGTGGAACGGTCCCAGACCACTTCCACTCTGCATGCCACGGCCCTTCCTGCAACCAACGCCAGGCCAAGGCACTTCAAAACTTGCACCTTGGGTAGTCCTGTTCTGGATGTGCTGCAGGAACTGCGCTGGATGACCAACCGCGCCCCCGGGCCACGGAGGTCAGAAGCGCCGGCACTCGAACAGGCGATGGCCACCCCTTGTGGTCCAGAAACGCACCTGTGGACTGGACCTGGTCGAAATGCGGGAGGCAGACAAGGCACACCTTCTCCCACACCCCCGTCTCCCAGCTTCGGTGCCACCGTTGACGACTCTGCCCAGCAGTCCTCAGCGGTGAGGCAGACGGAGGCCACTGCACATCCTGCCCCGCCGCAAGCCTGCCGCCATGGGCCATGCCCCATCTGCTCGCCGAGGGGCGTCCTCCTGTGGCTATGAAACACCCTGCTCCGCCTCAACCCGGGCCCAGCTCTCAGCCCCAGCGTCGAGCACTCCACAGGAAGCGGACGCCCCCGTCTCACGGACCCCCTCGAGGACCCAGAAGGCTCCCAGGCTGTCCGTAGACGTTCGACCCAGGGACCAAGATGTTAGCTCCGGAGGTGGTAAGACCGCTCCGTCCCCAGTGGAGGGCCGGGAGGAGAATTTTTTCTTGTCGAATTAATTTTCAGATATCCCCCAAATATCCCCCAGATATCAACAGTCCTGGCCCCCTGGACACGGACCACCCGTCTTCAGCCCCACGACTGTTCCCCGGCCGGCCGGTTCCGACGAGTCCAGAGGATGCCTACCCAGGACCTCCTCCTCAGTCGCTAACCCGCCCCCTGCCGGGTGTGCGGAGCAAGGTAAGTGCTTGAGTCTCTTCTCAGCACCTCAGCCGCAGGTCACCCTGTCGCCGCCCAATGCTGCCCTACCTGCTCCGCCCCGCTGCGAAGCCCCGCCGGGTACGTCAAAATTAATCGTCCCTTTGGTGCCCCTAGCGCAGAGGTTGGACGTGTGGCTTTCACTTCCCAACCCGTCTCGCTGGCTGGCCCGGACCATCCGACTCGGTTACATGATTCAGTTTGCCAGGCCCCCGCCCCCCTTCATGGGCGTCCGCTTTTCCGCAGTACACGGCGAACACGCCCACTCCCTGCGTGCGGAAATCGCGACTCTTCTGGCCAAAGATGCGATAGAGCCTGTCCCTCCAACCGAGATGAAGAAGGGTTTCTACAGCCCTTACTTCATCGTACCCAAGAAAAGCGGCGGCTTACGACCAATCTTGGACCTGCGAGTTCTCAACCGAGCATTGCACAAACTCCCGTTCAAAATGCTCACGCTTAACCTGCGTACGGCATCTAGATTGGTTTGCAGCGATAGACCTGAAGGACGCGTACTTCCACGTCTCCATCTTGCCCCGACACCGCCCATACCTGCGGTTTGCGTTCGGGGGCCAGGCGTATCAGTACAAAGTCCTCCCCTTCGGCCTGTCTCTGTCGTCTCGCGAGAGTTACTATGCGCCCACAGAGACCAGGTGCTCAGGCACCTCAGCCGTCTGGGGCTTCAGGTCAACTGGGAAAAGAGCCAGCTCACTCCAGTTCAGAGCATCTCTTTTCTCGGGATGGAGTTAGACTCGGTCTCGATGTCGGCACGTCTCACCAACGAGCGAGCCCAGTCAGTGTTGAACTGCCTCGCCGCCTTCAGGCCAGGCACAGCGGTCCCCTTAAAACTTTTCCAGAGGCTCCTGGGGCATATGGCGTCCTCCGCGGCAGTCGCGCCGCTGGGGTTGATGCATATGAGACCGCTCCAACACTGGCTCCAGACCCGAGTCCCTAGACGAGCATGGCGCCACGGCACACACCGGGTAACAATCACCCCCGCCTGCCGTCAGACATTCAACCCCTGGACAGACCCCTGTTTCTTAGAGTGCCCCTACAGGAGGTGTCCAGACGCGTCCTGGTCACGACCGACGCCTCCAGATTGGGTTGGAGCGCCATTTGCAACGGGCACGCAGCCTCAGGCTGTTGGAAAGGGGCCCAGCTGTGTTGGCAAATCAACTGCCTCGAGTTGTTGACCGTCCTTTTGGCCCTGCGGAAGTTTCTCCCGTTAATTCGGGACGAACATATCCTAGTCAGGTTGGACAGCACCACTGCGGTCGCGTACATAAATCGTCAAGGCGGCGTACGCTCCCGTCACGTGTCACAACTCGCCCGTCGTCTCCTCCTTTGGAGCCAGCACCGACTCAAGTCGCTGCGTGCCACTCACAACCCCGGCAACCTCAATGTGATAGCGGACGCGCTGTCATGACAACGCTTGCCTGGCGGAGAGTGGAGGCTTCACCCCCACTCGGTTCAGCTGATTTGGGAACGGTTCGGCAAGGCCCAGGTAGACCCCTCTGCTTCCCGAGAGACCTCCCACTGCCCGCTCTGGTACGCCCATTCAGAGGCTCCCCTCGGGGCATATGCACTGGCACACAGCTGACGGCTGGGCTGCGCAAGTACGCATTCCCCCAGTGAGCCTTCTTGCACAGGTGCTGTGCAAGGTCAGGGAGGACGAGGAGCAAGTCACTCTTGTGGCTCCTTACTGGCCCACCCGGGCCTGGTTCTCGGACCTTGTACTCCTCGCGACAGCCCCTCCCTGGCGAATTCCCCATAGGAAGGACCTTCTTTCTCAGGGACAGGGCACGCTCTGGCATCCGCACCCAGACCTCTGGAACCTCCACGTCTGGCCCCTGGACGGGACGCGGAAGATCTAGCTGGTCTACCACCCACGAGCCCCTTCTACCAGGCAACTCTACGCCCTGAAGTGGCGTCTGTTCGTCAATTGGTGTTCTTCCCAGGCAGAAGACCCACAGAGGTGCGCAGTTAGGTCTGTGCTCCTGTTCCTACAGGAGAGGTTGGAGGGGAGGCTGTCCCCATCCACCTTGAAGGTGTATGTTGCCACTATTGCAGCTCACCACGACCCAGTAGACAGCAAGTCTCTGGGTAAGCACGACTTAATCGTCAGGTTCCCAAGAGGTGCCCGGAGGTTAAACCCCTCCCGGCCAAACCTGTTCCCCTCCTGGGATCTCTCGGTGGTCCTCGCCGGTCTTCAGAGATCCCCCCCCCCCCCCCGAGTTGCTAGAATCAGTTGGCTCAGGGCCCTCTCCTAAAAAGACGGCCCTGCTGATCGCGCTCACTTCCATCAAGTGACCTGCAAGCGTTCCCTACTAACGACACTTGCCTGGAGCTCGGTCCGGCAGATACTCATGTGATCCTAAGACCTCGACTGGGCTATGTGCCCATGGTTCCTACCACGCCCTCTGGGGATCAGGTAGTGAACCTACAAGCGCTGCCCCGGGAGGAGGCAGACCCAGCCCTCTCACTGTCGTGTCCGGTACGTGCCTTGCGTGCCTACCTGGAACGCACCCAGAGCTTCAGGCGCTCTGAGCAGCTCTTTGTCTGCTTTGGAGGGAACGCTGTCTCCAAACAGAGGTGTCTCACTGGGTGGTGGATGCCATTCAGTTGGCCTATCACACCCAGGCCGTGCCCCCCCCCTTCTTTGCGGGTTCGAGCCCACTCTACTAGGAGCGTGGCATCCTCATGGGCATTGGCTAGGGGCACCTCCCTAGCAGACATTTGCAGAGCTGCGGGCTGGGCAGCACCTAACACCCTTACGATCTCAGGGTTGAGTCAGTCTCGTCCCGTGTTCTCTCAGGTCCGAGCCTGTAGAACTCGGTACACGTCGACGATCTGACCGGGTGAATCGCTTGTTTCCAGCGCCGTTTCCCTCGATCGAGGTAAAACAGTGCGCCTTCTTTCCCAGAGAACCTAGGTCCCTGGTTGATTCCTCCCTAGTCCTTCGGGCCCGCAGCAGTTCAGCGGAGGAACGTGCTGGTCCAGTCCACTATGGGTACCTCCGGCTACCCCTACTGGAATAGGTGCTCCACAGATCAGGCCTCCTACTGGACTCCTCCTGTGTGTATTTCCGCGGTACGGTCACCTTACGAGCTGACCCTTGTCTCCCTTAGGCAGTCCTTCGCTGCCCTCCGGTCGCCGTGTTGTAGCAACTCCCCCCTCCTCGAGGTTGGATCTACCACCGCGCCATTTCCTCCCACATGCCCAAAGTGGCCATGTGATGTATTTTGCCACCTTTACCTCCCCTGCTGGGCGGGTGTGGCCTCCGCAGGGTCTTTTCCCCCTGAAAGAATAGGAATAAGACCCCCTTCCCTCGATGCGGTAAGGGCCCCGGCTGCTCTTGCTCTATGCCGAGAAAACATAGAGAGAAAAGAGGCCCAGCCAGGCTTGGCCCGTTCCCTAGTTGGGAGCGTCACCTTGTTCCCCCCTGGCATTGGGGAAGAGTACGTGCAGCCTGAACACAGTTGGTCGCTTGTGCACGTACAAATACCTGCCCGCTTCTGTGTCAGCAGTACACGTACACGGCTCAGCGCATGGCGAGTTTTGAAGTGGACCCCTAGTGTCGCTTCTTCGACACGACGTCGAAGTGAGCGACAGACGGGGAACGTCTCGGTTACGTATGTAACCTCCGTTCCCTGATGGAGGGAACGAGACGTCGTGTCTTCCCGGCCACGTCGCTAAGCCGAGCCGCTGAGATGCCCGGAACACTCCCGGCTCCTCAGAAAAATCCTGAATGAACGAGCGTATTCTCTCGCCTTTATATCCGTATCCGGACGCGGAGTATGCAAATACTGTTCGCCAACTCTCATTGGCCTTTTTTCATAGATCAGAGGTATCTTTCGCCGCTCAAGAGAGACCCCTAGTGTCGCTTCTTCGACACGACGTCTCGTTCCCTCCATCAGGGAACAGAGGTTACATACGTAACCGAGATGTTATTTATACAGTATATGAACTCTTTGCACTCTTGCAAGACTGTTGCAAGACATTGCATGCTATTGTATGCAATGTCTTATTTTTCCACAAAAAGTTTGTTTTCTAAGCTATTAGACATCAAGTTAATACTGTACATAAATAAATTGTTTCTAATTGTTTATTGTGCATCGTAACCACACTTTCTGCTCTGTTTAACAGTTAAATGAGAAAGAGTCACTCGGTCAGAGATCATGACACCACTTTGATTTCCCTTCTAATGCTGGTAAAGAACATCTGTCACCACCGTAACACCTAAAGACCACATGTGCAGGACAGAGGGAAAGAGAAAAGAAGAGCTTTCTATTTTTAGAAAATGACAGAAAAGCTGCCACTATTAATAACCTGACAGGCCCAGCAAGTGAAGTTATGGAATTTATATATTATGCTGGATCATTGGTATATTTTTTATTTTATTTTTTAATTTTTTTGTGTGTCATAGTTTTGCAGGTAGAAGAACATGTTAGAAGACAAGTTGAAAGTTGTTCCTTAAGTAAAAAAAATTAAAAAATCCCAAAATAGTAAACTAAAGTTTAATTGCTGCCTTAAAGTTTTAAATGAACTCGAAATTATCCCAAGGTACAACCTGTAGTATTAAGGTCATAGCACTTTCTTAACCCCTTCAGATCTGCTGTATATTTTATCTGCTGCCTGAAATTTTTTTCACACCCACATTTAAAAGCTTACCTTACACACATACAGTGGACTAATAGCAAAATATTGGTCTAATTTTACAGAAAAAAAACCCAAATAAAAAATATAACAATAGCCCATAAATAATATTGTACATGTTAACAATCCTTATTTTCCACTGTTTTTGAAAGCCTGTTATTCAGGCTCTGTTTTCTCCAGAGCATGTGAGTGGAGCGGTGATAATTCCACCTGAGTGGAGATTCCACCTTTTTGAAGATTGTGCTCCTTTTCTCAGGTCACTCAGCGCCGCTCGCTCAACCCAGAATGCGCTTCATTATATGATGGTTTGGAAATCTGCTAAATAAGCAATAGGCCTGAGGTTATGGAGCTCTAACATTGTTTTATTGAAGTTGCAAACCTTATAACCTCAATAGGTACAAAGTATAAATCAAAGCTAAGAACGAGGAAATCGAAAGGGAGTGTGGAGAGACTGTGAGAATTGCAAATATTCCTTTTGGAATCATATGGGTCACATTGCCAGAGAGCACGAGGATGTGCTGTGCGAACATAGTAGTACAGTAAAAGGTGAGCTAGTAGGCTACACTACCATTCAATATTAAATTAATAGATAAGTATGGTATCTTGTTGTTTTGCCATCATGTTAGTGCAGTTGCCAGCTAGATGCAAGCCCGGTTCTGCAGGGATGTGAATGTTACACCACCCTCAATTGAATATGTAGCTTGATAATACTGAATATTGGCAAATACTGGCCTTGAATCCTGGCACACACACACACAACCAATAAACATGTATGATCTTGCAGACCAGTGTGTCCTAATTTGCAGGCAGAGTATTCTGCTTTCATGCCTCTATTGTACAATTGAGCATTTGATTGGAAAAGATTTACACTCTCACATAGAGTATTTCATAGCAGAATTATCTCACTTAATCGACCAGCTTTTGATTTCTGCTTCGGGATAAAGTGGCACATAAATGCTGGTCAGTTTCCCAAAGCCAAATCCGCACCTTAACGAGAAGTGAAAGTAAACACATGATATCTACTAATATAATAATTATCTCATAAATAACCACAGTCCTTTAGACTGCATATGATTCATACATATAAAATTGTAGGGAATATTAATAAAGAAAAACACTGAAAAAGAGAAATACATTCAATGCTCTTTTCTGGATAACATAATAAACCCTTTAAAACTGAACACAAAATTAGGATGAGAAATTGCCCATTTAAATTTACAGATCCAAAGTCTGATAGCATAAAAACATATTAATGTATCAAATCTACAGTATAATCATTCCATGGAGACAACTGAAAAACAATTATGAATTTCACTTTTACCTGCAATATTTTTCCTGGTATCAGTCCATGTTTTCATTATTGCCATAAAGGATTCGAACAAACTTTCAAGTTTAAAAGATGATGTTTTTCACTCAGGTCCAGTTTAAACTGAAAAGTGCAAATTTCCACGTATGCGAGTTTTTCGTGCCAACGCACATATGTTTCATCACTCGCAGAGGCGTGTTTGAAGACTTGTTTAATTTGAAGATGTTTAGTGACGTTTGTGCTAACAGAGAAATATATGACTGATTACAAATGATAAGGAAGGTCTGATTTACCCGATTATCTAACAGCAGTTGTAAACCAGTCCAAAATAAACAGCGACATTTTATATACAAAAACACAGCAATACAATCACATCATTTCAGACATGTACATTACTAATCATTTGATAATTTCATAAATGTCACCCTATAGTCTATATTTCACCCAGAGACGCACCTCAACTCATGTGGGAGTTGCTTGGGCCACTGTAGCTACCCCCTGTGTATGTGTTTGGAACCAAGTATACTACAGAGAAATGTAATTTCAGAGAACACTTTTTTACTGATGAGCGGTACTTGAGTCCGCTTACGCCGCTCTAACGCAGCTTAGCACTCGTCAAGCGGCAATTTTTGCACACGCTATCTGCTCTTGTTTAGCACCCGATTCACTTAAACAATTATGCAGATCAGGCAACAGTGCAAACGCACCCACAAAAACGCACTTGAACACACTTTGCACATTCTGAGCACAATATAGCCAAGGTTGCTGCAGACTACTGTATTTGACTCATCCTGCCGGGACTGAACAGCAATCACTTTGATCCAGACAACTGGATCATCTCTTAAACATGCAGAACATGCATATGACGACACATCGCATCTAGATATATTTCAATAATTACTGTTGTAATGATCGGTTGAAATGTTTTTTTAAAACATCTCTTTTATTTAAAAAAAATCACTTTACTGACTATTTGCATTTGGCGGTAATAGCGTAATGTAAATCTTTAATGAGAAAAATTTACACAGAAAGGAGCCGTGTATTTGTGTGGAAAGGAATGACAATGACTTCATTTAAATATTGAAGATGCAGCGCAATTTCATCTTTGATTGCCAAACTAAACGTGATCGCGTATGGTTAGCGAATACAACAGGTAATAGAGGAAAAGAGCAAAAACTGAAATATCATGCACAAAAGTGCCGCAACTTTTTAGTGAATCTGCTCCTCACTATATTTTGTAGTCTCACGCACATCCCCAATCGTTTATTGAATATCTCGGCCTCTGAGTGGACTAGAAGCTTAATATAGTTGTCGTTAGAAAGAGTAAATATTATACAGCGTCCTCAGATATGCTCTATAATATTTTAACATAGGCAGTGTAGTCAGGAACATATTTTGCTGATTTATCATACTTTTTCTGCTGGACTGCATATTTTCATCTGGACATCTGAGACATACCACTGGAATATTTACCAAAGAAAACACATAGACAAGTAGAAAATGGCTCATCTTGAAGAAAACATCCCAAGGTAAGAGTTGATATAGAGTTTGTGAATACTTGGGGCTTGCAGAAGCATTGATCGTAGCAGACATGAAATGTGCGTATTTGTTGTCTTTTTGAGATTGTTTCAGTTTATGATTCTTTTGATAATTATTCAAACTGTGGTGTTATGGCAAACACAAATAGTCACATTCCTGAAAAAGAGATATTTGATATATGAATAATCTATTACAGTGCTGTATGAAAAAACTTTCTATTCATATTCATATTTATTCATCATTACAACGGATGGCACTCATTTGTGATGCAGTAGTGCAAACCTAGCAGGTTAACATTAACCGGGTAAACGAGAGGTCAAAGCATTATGTAGTCTGGGTCATCAGTCTCAAAGTCCAAAGTTCTCAACTAACCGTAAATAAAACTGCTCTCTTGCCTTGATATAATCAACCAGTTTCACGGAGAACCATCAGAACTGAATGTGGATGGATTACATTAGACTTTTATATGGTAATAACAGGCTTATTCTTGGCCAAGGATACAGTGGCAGCAGCTTTGTAGTGGTGAGCAGGCTGTGTAATGGCTTCCACTGCAGAAATTTGAGTCAAACTATCCCAGCTGTCCCCAGAGACATTGTGAGGACACATGAGGTCCTCTACAAAGGGCTCATGCAGACAAACATACACACATGAGAGCTCTGGCTACAGCATGAGCAAAAATGATAAATGAGCAGTGTTTATTGTGTCGTGACCTTAAACACTAAACACAGCTGAAACCGTCTGTCCTCCTTTCTCTGGCTGTTTCTCTCTCATTGTTTCTTTCTTTTTTGCTCATGCATTGAGAACAGCAACAATATACAGAACAGTGAATATAATCTTTGTGGTAGAGAATTAATAATGTTCAAGCGTCATTAGTTTGTCAGATGCTACTTGCTTTGGTAATTTGTTAACAAATGAAATGACAATAATGCACAAGTTTGGCATACATTTCCAAAGAGTTAGAGGTCACTGTATGAATAGAATAGTCTCACCATAATTCTAATGGGAGTGAACCTGTAATGTGTGTGTATCCTGTGCTAGAGTGATCTGTGACAATGGTCTGAGACCTGGGCTGGGCATGAATCCATAGGAAACACTGTGAGAAGAAGATAATAGCAACAACATGAGTGTGTGTGTGGAATGGAGAGAAAGATGAGAGATTGAGTATGAGTGTGAATGTGTGAGCGCTAGGACTCTGCCCCTACTTCCTGTATTCACTGGCATATCCTGTCTGTGCAGTGTGCTTTAATGAGACAGCAGCACTTCTGATTTCCTGCTCTCACACATCCCATAGGAGTTCACACCATCATAAACACACATCTACTCAATCTTCACCTGTCAAACCTGTGGGAAAAAACACAACAGTCACTTTCACTGTGTTGTGATGATTGAAATTATTAAAACCATTTCATATGTGAATGTTCACTCTTTTTTATTATTCTGATATTATTTTCATGACTATCACATTAAAAAAAACACACAAAAAAAAACAGATTCATAACTTAACATTCTCATTATTACCTCCCTCAAAGACTCTCAGATACTACCATGATGAATGAGTTATATAAATCCTGAATATACAGTTGTAAATCTGAATATATAGTTATTAATCTGTATATGTAAATGATAAATCCAGAAAATATACTTGTATTACCAAATATATTGTTATAATCCCAATTCCGAAAAAGTTGGGACAGTTTGAAAAATGCTAATAAAAACAAAAAGAAGTGATTTATAAATTATATTCACCCTTAGTTATAATGAAAGCACAACAACTAAGCATTATATGATGTTTTACCTAGTGAATTTAATATATATATATATATATATATATATATATATATATGTGTGTGTGTGTGTGTGTGTACAGTCATTTCAAATCAGATGAACGCAACACACTCCAAAAAAGTTGAAACAGTCGAGTGTTCTACAGTCGACAGTTTCTTCTAATAACACTTATTAAGCATTTAGGCACTGAAGACACAAGTTTGTTGTTTAAAAAGTGGAAGATTTTACCCCATTCATCCATTATGTAGGTCTTCAGCTGCACAATTGTACACTGTTGTATAGTGCACTTCATAATGCACGTCCCAGGAAACGACAGTGTTGGATGGCAGTATATGCTGCTCCAAAATTTTTACATATCTGTCTGAATTAATGGTGCCCACACAGATGTGTGAGTTACCCATGCCATAGGCACTGACACACCCCTGGCCCATACAGACACTGGTTTTTGGACCTGATGCTAATTAAATCTTGGATGGTCCTTTTCCTCTTTGGCCCAGAGAACATGATGGCTTAAAATGTGGACCCATCGGACCAAAAAACACAGTTCCATTGTTCCAAGAAGAGGCTGAGCCCAGAGTAGTTTAGCAGTGCTTCTGGACAGTGTTGATATATGGCTTCTCCTTTACATAGTGAAGTCTTAACTTGCATCTGTGGATGCAGCGGCGAGTGGTGTTGACTAACAAAGGTTTACTAAAGTAATCCCAAGCCCATGTTCATGATACCCATTACAGATGAATTATGCTTTTTAAGACAGTGACATCTGAGTGATCAGAGATCATGTGCATTCAGAAGTGATTTTTGTCTCTATACGCACAGAGATTGTACCAGATTCCTTGAATCGTTTAACTATATTGTGCACTGTAGGGGGTGAAATGCCCCAAATCCTTCCAATTTGTCTTTGGGTAACATTGTTCTCAAAGTGCTGGATTATTTGCTGAAGCATCTGTTGGCAAATTGACAAGTATCAAATGATCCTCTCTCTTGAAGGTCTAGGCTGTTTTTGGAGGCTCCTTATATACTGTGACATGATTGCCTGTTTAACATCTCCTGTTTCACATTGCCTTGTTATTTAAACTTGTCAAATGGTTATTTGTCTTAAATTGCCCCTGTCTTAACTTTTTGGAGTGTGTTGCAATCATCTGATCTGAAATGACTATATATAAAATAAAAAAATAAAAACATAAATTCACAAGGCATCATATAATGTGTAGTTGTTGTGTTTTCAATATAGCAAAGGGTGAATATAATTTACAAATCATTCCTTTTTGTCTTTATTTGCATTTTTCATACTGTCCCAACTTTTTCCAAATTGGGGTTGAATATAAATATATATACAAAATATAAAGTTGAATATGAATATATAATTATGAATATATAATTATGAATCTGAATATATAAATGTACAGTAACTCTGAATATAATTGTAAAACTGTATAAATACTGAACATATATAATTATATAACAGAAAATATAGTTGAAAATCCTGAATATTTTAATGGAACTTTGAATATATTTTGAAAATCTAAATATATATGTGGAGTGGAGCAGGGACGTCGTTAGGCCTATTTTAGGGGGGCTGAAGCTACCCCAAAATGTTCCTAAGCCCCCCTAAATGATAATAAGAACAACAATAACAATTCGATATCAATAACCGTATCCTCATTCATATTTAGAATTAGACGCAACAAATGATATATATCCCGCGACAAAAAATAGCCGAAAAGTCGGAAGTTGGACAGAAGTACAAAGAGTCGTTGTGCTATCAAGATGATGCACCGCAGCGTCTCGTTGCATTGGTGTGAACTGTGGCAGCTTTCAGAGCGTTGCAGACCAGAGCACTGCAAGTAACTGGAGGATTCATCTCGTCTCGTCGTTACTCTAGTTTGGTCTGAAGTTGAACTCGCTATGCACCCTCCCGCCCACACACACCGATACACACACCGATACACACGCTAATAGTGAAAGGAAGATTGGTAAGTGTCGTGATACAGAGTGAAATTGTAAGTTGTTTTTAATTACCTGCTTACCTTTAGCTACGTTTTCTTGAGGTAAAGGAAAGGGGATATTTTGGTTTGCTATGGAAAACTGTAGTCTAACTAGAGTGAACAAGCAAAATACAAGAAATGGTTAACTTAGCAAGCTAATCACAACTCTTTATTCTTTGCCAATAATATAACCTATCTCTATAATAGGCATATAAAACAATATCAATCCCCATAGTATGTTGTTGTCACTGAAAACTAAATGTCATAGGGTCCCTGTTAATGCTATTACCGTTGTATCCTTCAATTCATTGAGCAGATAAGATGGATATTCGAAGATATTTTAGCAGAGAAAAAGAGAAGCAGCCGCAGGAGATTGGCAGGCCAGTTGATTCTGAGGGAGCCGGTATGATTGGGGTCAGTAATGGTCTATAGGTCTAAGGATTGTTTTGTTTTCTTCTAACAATAAGCATTTGTTGGCAGGTCTTGGCACTATGCATAACCTAAACTAAATGATTTCATTATATTTATTATATATGCTAGCTATACCAATTTAACTTTCTGCATTCATTGGCTGTGATAAATTAAATAAATACGTAGGTGTTACCTAAATATAATTACTTTATCATACATTTACATGAGCAGACAGATAGCATTTAAGTCATTGCTTATAGAATAACTCATCAGGAGCAAAGTCTGGCCTAAGTAAATTCCCCCATGCAGCTTTGTTGTGTCTAAAAGCTAACATTACAGTAACTTTTCTTTAACAGAGTAGAAATGGAAGAAGAGGATATGTCTGTCACGTTTTACTTGTTAACATCTTGGTTTCTTGACTGGTTGTTGACATAAGTGTAGCTCTAGAAGTGTAGCTCTAGATGTGAGTGCAAAGATTTTGCAAACGCAAGTTACAAATACCCTGGGGGCTAAGCCCCCCCTGTCTTCCAATCCTAGTGACGTCCCTGGAGTGGAGGGGGCGGGCTGGAATGTTGCACGCCCGGTCCCCAATCGGCCTGATGGGGCACGCGAGAGATAAAGGCAGCCGGTGACGACGGTTCGAGAGAGAGAGCTCAATCCCGGACATGTCCGTTGTGTGTTTGTTTGTGCTTTTGTTTAAGTTTTCATTAAAATATTATTTCTGTTGACAAGCCGGTTCTTGCCTCCTCCTTGCCCATCCTAACCCCGTGTTACAATATATTTATACATCTGTATATGTAAATGTAAATCCTGAATATATGAATGTAACTGAATATATTGTTGAAAATCTGAATATATGGTTATAAATCAGAACACACAGTTGTAAATCCTGAATATATGAATGTAACTGAATATATAGTTATAAATTTGTATATGTAAACATAAATACTGAATATATGTTATGAAGTCGAGTTGAACCCAGATGCAGTTTATTGTACAACTCAGGAAGAAACTGCGGGCAGGTACCCTTCCCCAATGCCCCCAAAAAGTCATCGTAATCCTTCTGGTTACCCTAGGCAGGGGAACAAGGCGACCCTTGCCAACCTGGGAACGGGCCAAGCCTGGCTGGGCCTCTTTTCTCTCTATGTTTCTCCGCATAGAGCAAGAACGGCCGGGGCCCTTACACGCATCGAGGGAAGGGGGTCTTACCCAGTTTCCTATTCTTTCAGGGGGAAAAGACCCTGCGGAGACCACCCCTGCCCTGAAGGGGAGGTAAGAGTGGTGAATACATAGCATGCGTTTTTTAGGCGGCATGTGGAAATGGCGCAGTGATAGATCCAACCTCGTCAGAGGGGGGCGTTGCTACAACACGGTGACTGGAGGGCAGCTGGGACTGCCTATGGGAGACGTGGGTCCACTTCGTAAGGGGACCGTACCACAGACAATACACACAGGAGGAGTCCACGTAGGAGTCCTGACCTGTGGAGCACCTATTCCAGTACAGGGTAGATTAAGTACCTGCAGTGGATTGGGTCAAAAAGTTCCTCCGCTGAACTGCAGAACCAAAGGGCTAGGGAGGAATCATCCAGGGATCCGAATGAGTGGGATCTCCTGGGAAAGAAAGCGCACAGTTTTACCTCGTCCGAGGGAAAGTGCGCCAGGTGCAAGCAATCCACCCGGCCAGACCATCAGTGTGTCAATGAGTTCTACTGGCTTGGACCTGAGAAAACATGGGACGATACTGACTCAACCTAGAGATTGTAGGATCTCACAAAGGTATTAGGTGTTGCCCAACCCACTGCTCTACATATGTCTGCCAGGGAGGTGCCCCTGGCCAGTGCCTATGAGGACGCAACACTCCTCGTTGAGTGTGCTTGGACCCGTAAGGGGGGGGCACGGCCTGGGTGTGATAGGCCAATAAAATGGCGTCCACAACCCAGTGGGAAAGCCACTGTTGGAGACAGCATTCCCTTACCGCTGTCCGCCAAATCAGACAAAGAGCTGCTCAGAACACCTAAAGCTCAGCTTACTCCGGGACAGCGCTTGCAGGTTCACTACCTGGTCTCTAAAGGGCATGGTAGGAACCTTGGGCACGTAGCCCTGTCGCGGTTTTAGGATTACATATGTGTCTGCCGGACCGAACTCCAGGAAAGTGTCGCTAACAGAGAACGCTTCTAGGTCCCCGACCCTCTTGATGGAGGCGAGCGTGATCAGAAGGGCCATCTTTAGAGAGAGGGCCCTGAGTCCAGCTGATTCTAGCAGCTCGAAGGAAGGTCTCTGGAGGCCCGCGAGGACCACTGAGAGATCCCAGGAGGGGAACAGGCTTGGCCAGGAGGGGTTCAACCTCCGGGCGCCTGTTAGGAACCTGATAATTAAGTTGTGCTTACCCAAAGACTTGCCGTCTACTGCATCGTGGTGGGCCGCGATGGCAGTGACATACACCTTTAGGGTGGAAGGGGACAGCCTCCCCTCCAGCCTCTCTTGCAGAAATAAGAGCACTGACCTAACTGCGCACCTCTGTGGGTCTTCAGCCCGGGAAGAACACCAATTTGCGAACAAGCGCCACTTCAGGGCGTAAAGATGCCTGGTAGAAGGGGCTCTGGCTTGGCTGATTGTGTCTACGACGGCAGGTGGTAGACCAGCTAGATCTTCCATGTCCTGTCCAGGGTCCAGACGTGGAGGTTCCAAAGGTCTGGGTGCGGATGCCAGAGCGTGCCCTGTCCCTGAGAAAGAAGGTCCTTCCTCAGCGGAATTCGCCAGGGAGGGGCTGTCACGAGGAGCACAAAGTCCGAGAACCAGGCCCGAGTAGGCTAAGGAGCCACCAGGATGATTTGTTCCTCGTCCTCCCTGACCTTGCGCAGCGCAAGAAGGTTCACTGGGGGAAATGCATACTTGCGCAGCCCCACAGGCCAGCTGTGTGCCAGTGCATCTGCCCCAAGGGGAGCCTCTGTTTGGGCATACCAGAGCGGGCAGTGGGAGGTCTCTCTGGAGGCAAACAGGTCTACCTGGGCCTTGCCGAACCATTCCCAAATCAGCTGGACTGACTGGGGGTGAAGCCTCCACTCTTCGCTGGGCAAGCGTTGTAGTGACAGCATGTCCGCTATCACATTGAGGTTGCCGAGGCTGTGAGCAGCGCCCAGATGGGAGTCAACGAGCGTGCTGGGGGGCGGGTTGTCCGAGGGGGCGTACCTGGCAGAGCTGCACCCACTGCCATCCCCAGATCACCTCCATCGCCAGCCGCATCGTCCTCAGTCCCGTGGGAAGAAGGAGCAATGGAGGGGGGGGCGGCCCAGACACACGAGACAATGCCTGTGGCCGTCTGAAGCGGAGAGCACTCTACTGCATCCAGGAACTACACAGGGGCGGAATGGCATCTTTACAAAGACGCGTCCTGAAAAGGACGTTCAACGCCGCTGTGTATTACTCTAATAGAGGAAAATACTCTTTTACAAGAAATATCACTCTTTTAATACTCTTTTAGGCTCTTGCGCTGTCAAAGCGCCCAGGGGCAAGCTGCACTGCCATGCAGGGAAGGAGAAAGCCGCTGTAGTGCGCCATAGATCTAGCAGCAGAGAGCATCAGGGGAACAGGAACGGGTGTGTGACTCGCAGCTCGCTGCAAATACAACCATCGGCTCCGAAGAAAATTTCTGAATGAACTCGATGTATTTCCCCACTTTTATACCCGTATGTCTGGGAGCGGGGTATGCAAATACTGTCTGCCAACTTCTCATTGGCCTTTTTTCATAGATCAGAGGCATATTCTGCGCTCAAGAGAGACCCCTAGTGTTGCTTCTTCGACACAACGTCGAAGTGAGCGACAGACGGGGAACTAGGATTCAAGGAAGAGCTGAACACACTAGATGCGGGTCCAAACGAGACTAGACAAAGACTGAGGGGAAAGTGGTGAGACTTTATAGTGTCCTGGTTGATGGTTTGATGGGGAGCAGGTGGAAGTCATTCATAATCAGGCGAGTGAGAGGAGTTTGGAGGAGCAGAGTAACATATAGTTATAAATCTGGATATATTAATGTGACACATGAATAAATAAATGTAACTCTGAATATATAGTTGTAAATAATGAATATATAATTGAAAATCTAAATATATTATCACAAATTCTCAATATTTATTTATAAATTTGAATTTATCCATATAAATCCTGAATATATAACTATTTATTGAGAATTACATACATGTATTTAGGATTTACATTTATATATTCAGATTTATATACTGGAGCTTACACTTTACCTTTAACTAACAATAAATAATACATATTTACAGCATTTGTTATTTTGGTTCATGTTAACTAATGAACATACTATTTTTTGTTGTTAATAATGCATTAACTATGTTCAAATATATGTATAATTAATGAATGAAAATGAAATGAATATGAATATGTACAAAATTAACATAACCAAATGCAATAATTATTGTGCATTGTTAGAAAACTTTCTTATAAAGTTTAATTTTGGAGTGAATGATCCACCCATTTATACAATGAATTAACACAATCTGCATCCATTATTAGCACATTTTTCCAATTTAAAAATACTACCATTATCCCAATTGTGGGTCTGATCCCTGGTTCCCTGTTGATATTTCACCTGTTGACAGATGAGATTTACTCTGCCGTCATTTGAGACTTGCTAATCTGGTGTGGAATGTGTGATAAATGGCTCTGCAGCTCTGTCCTACTGACCGGATTATCCCAGCATACCTGTCACAACTCCAAATCCAGTTTCCTTTCCAAATGTCCTCAATGAGGAGTTGATTGAAGAGATAGAGAGAGTGTGTGGTAACACTTCGCTCCAGTTATCAGATACAGGTGCCCACATTGACTTGCAGGGAGCGTAACTAAACCTAGAAGCTTAACCAGATACGTCATGATGCTCACTAACTCGTCTGTTTTCTAGTTGTAACCACACTGTGAATCTGCACTGACAGACACATCGCCAACTATGGTAGAGTACATTATTTTTAGCACCATGAAAGAGGATAAAATTGCAGTTTTGATAAAAAAAAAGCACAACTTTTTTGTTTTTGTGTTAAAATGAATGTACGGTTCAGTAAATGTTGGTGAAATTAGGCTCTTTTGTTCAATATTAGGGCTGTCAATCGATTGCCAATTTTATTAAAATTAATTACATGATAAATTGCAAAATAACAATATCCATATGAACAACCTTCCCATTTCTACACACAGTTCATTCAAACAAACAATAACTACTGTCTGTTCTCTGCAGCTTCTGAATGATTAATTCCTGCATTAATTACTGATAATTACATCATCAGGTTCTGCTCATTGTCACACTACACATGTGACTTCCAGGACACTCACTGGAAAATGAAGGAATCCCTGAGGAAAGACCAGAGCCAGAATGTATTCATCACATGTACTCGTTGTCTTCTTTTTTGCTTCCTCCAGTTGGACACACTCGAATGTGAAGGAAAAGCAGGAAGGAAGTTGGCCGTATACTGAACAGCCAAGAATAGAATAAGATTTATAGTTTTTTTTTTGTGTCTGTTTGTGTGGTGAGCATTGTGGAGTGGAAGAAGGGCAGGCAGTTGAGTTGTGTGAAATTTGTTCTCCCTTGTGTTTTCCCCCTCTGTCCTTTACAACTCACCAACCTTGTTTAAATCTATGAATTCGCTGTGTTCTCAAATTCAACACATTTAACTACAAATTTCAATGTTAATAGCTGTTAGTCTGTGCATTGCATGGTGAAGCATAACACTTAATGGTACTTTGGAGCGATTTACTGTGGTAGTGGAGAACAAATATATGGATTAACAATTTAAATTTTGTGTGAAAGGTCTGTTACTCAAAATCTTTTTTATTGAAATGTTTATAGGAATGGGCCATATGACTGACTAATCAATTAATCATCTGACAACCATCTAGTCGATTAGTGAGGTAAACTAATACCCTTACAAAAAATCTAGAGTACTGGCAAACTTGCCACAAATTTTCCACTCATCATTTCAACATGCAAATGAGCTTGCGATTCGCAACAAATATTTGCCAGAAGTTTGCAGCTCTTCACCGGCAGTGTCGAACCTGCAAGCAAACATTTGGCAACTAATAAGAATTTAACGCAAAGCTCAATTGCATGTGAAAATAATGATTGGCAAATTTGCAGCAAGTTTGCAGACGTTTGCCACAACTATTGATTTTTGTGAGGGTTATTTGCATGTGAAAATTTTGAGTGGGAAATTTGTGGCAAGTCTGCCAGAATTCTTGAGTTTTGTAAGGGTATTTATAGCGGTGGCGTATATATATTTTTTTTGGAGACACATATCTCAAATAAATAAGAGGGGCAACTTCTCTGGGAACGTCGTTAGCTTGCTGTGCATTAGCATGCTAGCAGTCAGCATGGTAAAATCCTCTGTTTTGTCTTTTCAGGATTAGGCCACCTACACACTAGGGACTAGCTCAGACGAAGCGTTTGAGACATGGGAATGCAAAAGGTCCGTTTGGAAGGTTTGTACCAAAGGGAAAAGGCGGTTCAGTTTGAAAACAAGCGGCAATCCAGTGGCTACCACGGAAAGAGATCACTATTTAAAATGTCATTTTCCAACAATGCATCAGTAAACACTGAAACACTTTTCCAGGCTCTCTCTCTACAAACTGTCTTTATAGTCTGGCAGAGAAACATAATAAAGGACAGGGAATGAATAGTTTTTCATTCCCTGAGTTTTTCCGGCATGCTGTTTTAGGTTTCAAAGTGCAACTAGTCCTGCCTTTCTGAGATTGTCATTAGCCAACGCATGCCATGGAGTGCGTTGCAGCAAAATTTGTCCTCAAATTTAGGTTGCATGATGGAGAGTCACTATCGCAAACCCTTGTGTTTCCCCCTCTGTCCTTTACGACTCACCAACCCTATTTAAATCTATGAATTCGCTGTGTTCTCAAATTAAACACAACAAATTTCAATGTCTCAAGTTTTTTTGTGAGGTGCTGTGGGGAGATTAAAGGATTCTGTCTGGGTTTGCCAATTGTCCTGTATTAGCCACAACTTCCATATTTTGATTAATCTAAAATGAAGTCTATAGAATCCAATATATTGTTTATTTCCATATTATTGACCATAAGCCAATGATTGACCTACAGTTCAGTGCAATCTATTTGGCAAAAGAATTTATCAATCAGTCAAGGATTTATTATAAGGGCTTTTCTAAGAACGTGTCAATGTACAGCTTTGTCAGATGGACACTTTTGGAGTGTCTCCCTTTGGTTGTGTCACATCGTAAACATACCATTTTTAGGTTGCTATGTCAAGTTAAATGTAGATTGAAACACATCTTCAGATCCCTGCATTTGTATTTGCGCTCCGTCAAATGTTTGAATGCCTAAACAGCTCTTTTGCTTACTGCTTCCAGGAGAAAACAGGTGGTACTTCAAGCTTGAATTGCTCCGATAGTAGGACCATTTCTTATTACGGTCCGGGGACATGATTAATTGCATTAACTTTTTTTACACTTTATTTTTTTTATCTAATTAATTGCATTGAATTAACACATTAAATCAACAACACTAGTCTGGATTACAAAACAAACTACATTTACAAGCTTGTTCGAATGTGATCAAATTCTGCAGTAGCTCTACTAACATGAGTTGATATGTGAGCAGAACCTAAGTTTTACATATTTTTTGTAAGGGTTTAGTTAGTTACTCCCCAACATTGGTGTGCACTCATAATTGCAAACACTTTGTGTTTTCTGTTTTTGTTGGCCACAAACTCATGATAAGCTAGAGGTTGAATGTGTGGAGACTCATCATCCATGCCTGATGATAACAGAACAATGTACAGAGGGCCACCAGGAGCTGCTGTCTTCTCCAGGGGCTACAGATTAGCCCTCATGTGCTTCATTTGGAAAACACACCATGGGCCCAGAGGAAGCTCTCATCAGACTGCTCTCTTTTACCTCTTCCTCTCTCCCTTACTTCTCTTGAGCCCTGCCCCTCACTCTTCCCACATTAAATAAAACAGAGGCCTGGATCAACCCACATCAGGCTACTGCCATTCCTCTGTGTCTTTGTTCTTTGCTCTCTTCCTCTGTTTGTTTGGGCTTGTGCAGTGAACTGGAGGTCTTCTGCGTTTAGATTTGAGTACATGCTGTGGCCCTGACGTGAAACAGAGACAGATCTTGTAGTTTTGGAAAGTATTTTCATCACTCTTTCCTTTTCTCATGTTAGAGTCGTGATGTAATCAGATCTGGATTCCCGTAGGTCATAATAGTTCAGCTAAAAATTCAAATCTTTCATTCTTTGCCCTTATCCTCATCTCATTGTAAACCCGTATGCCATTGTGTTTTTGTGGAATATAATAGGAGAATATTTGATTCTCACCAAAACCTATTGTATGCCTTCAGAAGACTTGGAATTCGACACTCAATTCGCATGGACTCATTTTATGCAACCTGGTCATAACCCTTACAAAAATCAAGATTCCCCACTCATTATTTTCACATACAAATGAGCTTTGCAGCAAACTCTTCATTGTTGCCAAAAGTTTTCTGCAGGTTCACCACTATCTGTTAAGAGCTGCAAACCTCTGGCAAACATTTGTGGTAAATCGCAAGCTCATTTACATGTGAAAATAATGAGTGGGAATTTGTGGCATATTTGCGGCAAGTTTGTCAGAACTCTAGATTTTATGTAAGGGAAATCACATTAATATACTTAAATTTTATATCAAAATAATTTTTACATGGCTTATTTTACATATTGTGGCAGTTTCCTGATGAAATGGACACTACAGGCGCTATTCAATTTCAAACAAAAAAGAAAAACAGCAGATTATCAGTTCATAAACACTTACTTTCCACCCTGTTCTTCACACATGGCTATCTAATGACATCTGAACCCTTTTACAATAGCGCATGACTTGTGTGGCAATAAATTTTAATGTTTGTATTAAATAACCAACTACATTTTTAAAGTTTGTTTAAGTGCGCTGATTAAATTGCACTGTTGCTCAATAGAGCATTGCACTTGTGATGCAAAGGACCGGAGTCCTAAAGAGCAACATGTGAGCCAAAAATGTCATAGAAGCACCACAAAATGACGTGGTTACTTCAGCAATTATGTTTTTCATCTCAAATTTCCTTTTCTGACACCATCGGCTAGGATTAGGTTTAAGGTCTAGGGTAGGGATGTCGGTTTTGTAGATTTAAAACTTGATAGAGCAGTAACCTTAAAACCCTCATTTGTTTGGGAGAAAATGTAACTTGCTTTCCCCTTCTGTCACTCTCTCGACCCAGTGTCGAAGGAAGTGACACAAGGGGTCTTCTCAGATGCCGAATCGTACCTCTGAACCTGAGAAAAGGCCAATGTCAAGTTGGCAGACAGAATTTGCATGCCCCACCCCGGACATACGGGTATAAGGGGAAGCGGGGCAGCGAATTTCAGTCAGAATTTTTCTTCGGAGCCAAATGGTTGTACTCCATGCAGCTGAAACACACTCCTGTTTCACTCTACCAGCGAGAAGCATTGCTGTTGGATCCGCACGGCGTATTTCCAGCTGGCGTCTCTCTCTCTGCACGCTGTGAAGTCCACGCCCCTGGGCGCATCGACAGCGCTTCTTTCTGTTTGAAAGAGTGTTCTCCTCCTAAAAGAGTATGGCTTGTAGAGAGTGCTGTCCTAATTTGGAAGTGCTCTTTATCAACTGTAAGCCTTTCTACTCACCATGGGAGTTTTCCTAATTTATTCTGGTGAGTTTTTATATTCCTCCACAAGCGTGTGGGAGTGCAGTGCTACAATAGCTGGCTGATCAGATCACAGACATCGCACAACAATACCTGGACTCGCTGATTATTATTCTCAGCAATTTTAACAGAGCCAACCTCACCCATGAACTGCAAAACTACAGACAGCAAATTACATGTCCCACCAGAGACAGAAATATACTGGATCACTGCTACACAACATTGAAGGATGCATATCGCACTGTCCCTAGAGCAGTTTTGGGACTCTCTGATCACTGTCTTGTTCATCTTCCGACCTACAGGCAGAAACTTAAATCAGCTAAACCTGTAGACTGTAAAAAGAGGACCAATGAAGCAGAGCTGGAACTACAAGCCAGCTTTGAGTGTTTTTGAAGCTGCAGACACCAATCTGGACGAGGTCACAGATACTGTGACATCATATATCAGTTTCTCATCCTCAGGATGACGATGAGTCTGCATACAGAAGGGAGGTTGAACAGCTGGCTGTCTGGTGCAATCAAAAGAACCTGGAGCTGAACATGCTCAAAACAGTGGAGAAGATAGTGGACTTCAGGAGGAACACCCCAACATTGACCCTGCTCACCATTCTGAACAGCACTGTGGCAGCAGTCATTCAAGTTCCTGGGCACTACCATCTCACAGGACCTGAAGTGGGAGACCCACATTGACTACAGGCCCAGCAGAGGTTGCAATTCCTTTGCCAGTTGAGGAAGATCAACCTACCACAGGCACTGCTGATACAGTTCTACTCTGAAGTCATTAAGTCTGTCTTCTGCACCTCAGTAATTGTCTGATTTGGTTCAGCTACCAAATCAGACATCAGAAGACTACAAAGGACAGTTTGGACTGTTGATTAGATTATTGGTTGCCCCCTGCCATACCATCAAGAACTGTACAGTTACAGAGTGAGGAAAAGGGCTCGAAAAAATCACTATGGACCCCACTCACACAGCCCACTACATTTTTTAACTGTTGTCTTCTGGCCGGCGCTACAGAACACTGAGATTCAGAACCGTCAGGCACAAGAACAGTTTTTCCCTCAGGCTATCCTTCTCATGAACATTTAAAACTGCCTCATTGAGCAATAATTATGTGCAATACACAGCTTAGTCTATTTATATTTATCCAAAATATTCTACCTCTTCTGCCATTACATTTCCTAGCACTGTACATAACAGATTTGTATTTGTACACACACACACACACACACACACACACACACACACACACATATATATATATATATATATATATATATATATATATATATATATATATATATATATATATATATATATATATATATATATTAGGGCTGTCAATCGGTTACAATTTTTAATTGAATTAATTACATGGTGTCCCGATTAATTAATCACGATTAATCGCATATGCAAATATTTGCTGAGAAAGCCCCTCATATAACAATAATTTAATATATTAAGATTATACATATTAATATCAATATATAATTATACATAGTTATCTTTAAATATTTAAAAATTATATATATATATATTGTAACGATCCACACCGTCTTTGGTTTGTGTACCTTTTATTTTAAGTTTTGGCACCTTTTATGTTCCATACTGTTCTTTGTTTATGCACTCTTATTTTAAGTTTTGGCACCTTTTATGTTCCATATTGCCTTTTGTTTTATGCACTCTTATTTTGAAGTCTTGTCATGTCCTGTTTTCACTCCATGTCTATGTGTCTGATTTTTATTGGTTCATTGTCTAATTATCTTGTTATCAGTTCTAATTTATCATTGGTTTTAGTTTATTGTCTTGTTATCTTGTTTTGAGTTTTTGGTTTTCCATTGGTCTATGTTTCCCCTTGTTTTGTATTTAAGCCCTCATGTTCACTTTGTCCTTTGTTGGTTGTTGGTTGGTGTTTGATGTTTCCTGGTAAATGTTACATGTGTTTCCTGCCCTCATCCGTGTTTCAGCCTGAGCCCACCTTGGGAGATTCCCAGTGTTAATATCTTGTGTTTATACCTTTGTTTTCCCATTGTGGACTTTTCATTTGTTCCTGTGTTTATACTTCCCTTTACTTTGCGGTTTTTTAATAAAGCTGTACCTGGATCCTCACTCCCTCGTCTGCCCACTTCGTTACAGAACGACCAACGGCTTTTTTCCTGGAGCTTGTTAAGGCGAACCTAACCATCCGCGAGTTCACCTACTTCTTTTCCAATGTGGCCAGCTACTCCGGTTGGAATGACCATGTGCTGAAGGAAGTGTATAGGGTCGGTGTACCCATCCGCCCATGGAGAAACTTGCCAGAGACCGGGGATTGCACCTGGCAGGAGAATGTGGCCAACGAGCCAACGCCCACGCCTGCCACGGCCAAGGCGTTGCCAGCCTCGTCCGTCCCAGCGCCAGCGTTGCCAGCCTCGTCCGTCCCAGCGCCAGCGTTGCCAGCCTCTTCCGCCAGGAGGAGGAGAAGAGGAAGGTCTTCCGCTCACCAGTCTCCGCCTTCCACGGCTTCGTCCTTAGAGCCAGAGCCAGCGCCTGTAGCCTCGACCGTCCAAGAGCCAGCGCCTGTAGCCTCGACCGTCCAAGAGCCAGCGCCTGTAGCCTCGACCGTCCAAGAGCCAGCGCCTGTAGCCTCGACCGTCCAAGAGCCAGCGCCTGTAGCCTCGACCGTCCAAGAGCCAGCGCCTGTAGCCTCGACCGTCCAAGAGCCAGCGCCTGTAGCCTCGACCGTCCAAGAGCCAGCGCCTGTAGCCTCGACCGTCCAAGAGCCAGCACCTGTAGCCTCGACCGTCCAAGAGCCAGCGCCTGTAGCCTCGACCGTCCAAGAGCCAGCGCCTGTAGCCTCGACCGTCCAAGAGCCAGCCCCCCTTGAGCCTCCCACGGCTCCGCCTCCAGAGCCTCCCACGGCTCCGCCTCCAGAGCCTCCCACGGCTCCGCCTCCAGAGCCTCCCACGGCTCCGCCTCTCGAGCCTTCGAGACCACAGTCACCCGAGCCTTCCACGCCTCTGTCACCAGAGCCTCCCAGGTCTCCGCCTCTGAAGACTGCCTCGGCTCTGCCTGCTCCGCCACCAGACCCTTCCACGGCTCCGCCTCCAAACCCTTCCACAGTTCTGCCTTCCACGGCTCTGCCTGCTCCACCTTCTTCGACTCTGCCCCAGAGGGCCTTCATGGTTCCACCCTCCACGGTTCTGCCTGTGCCTGCTCAGCCTTCCAAGCCTCCGGAACCTTCCAAGCCTCCAGAACCTTCCAAGCCTCCTTGGTCGCCACCTACCATGGCACTGCCCCTGGAGTCCTCCTCGACTCCTCCTGACCCTGTCTCGTGGCCTCCTCCCAGGCCTTCTGACCCTGTCTCGTGGCCTCCTCCCAGGCCTTCTGACCCTGTCTCGTGGCCTCCTCCCAGGCCTTCTGACCCTGTCTCGTGGCCTCCTCCCAGGCCTTCTGACCCTGTCTCGTGGCCTCCTCCCAGGCCTTCTGACCCTGTCTCGTGGCCTTCCTCCCAGGCCTCCTGACCCTGTCCCAGCCCTGTGGCCATCCCCTAGGCCTCCTGACCCTGTCCCAGCCCTGTGGCCATCCCCTAGGCCTCCTGACCCTGTCCCAGCCCTGTGGCCATCCCCTAGACCCCCTGACCCGGTCCCTGCCCTATGGCCGCCTCCCTGGCCACCTGACCCGGTCTCTGCCCTACGGCCATCTCCCTGGCCTCCTGACCCAGTCCCTGCCCTATGGATGCCTCCCTGGCCCCCTGACCTAGTCTCGACCCCGCAGCTGCCTCCCAGTCTTCCCGACCCGGTCCCCTCCTTCAAGTCGTCCCCTCGGTCCCCTGGGCATCTGCCTGGCCTCCTTGGTCTCCTGGCTGCCCTCCTGTTTTGTCATGGTCTCTCTGTCCTAGTCTTATCCCTCTGTGCCCCTCGTGTCCCCTTGATCTGCCTGTTCGTCCCCGTTTTCTGTTGTCGTTTTGCCCTTCCTTTGGTTAGGAGTGTCTGGAATCCGCTCCTTAAAGGGGGGGTTCTGTAATGATCCACACCGTCTTTGGTTTGTGTACCTTTTTATTTTAAGTTTTGGCACCTTTTATGTTCCATATTGCCTTTTGTTTTATACACTCTTATTTTGAAGTCTTGTCATGTCCTGTTTTCCCTCCATGTCTAGGTGTCTGATTTTCATTGGTTCATTGTCTAATTATCTTGTTATCAGTTCTAATTTATCATTGGTTTTAGTTTATTGTCTTATCTTGTTTTGAGTTTTTGGTTTTCCATTGGTCTATGTTTCCCCTTGTTTTGTATTTAAGCCCTCATGTTCACCTCGTCCTTTGTTGGTCGTTGTTTGATGTTTCCTGATAAATGTTACATGTGTTTCCTGCCCTTGTCCGTGTTTCAGCCTGAGCCCACCTTGGAAGATTCCCAGTGTTAATATCTTGTGTTTATACCTTTTTGTTTTCCCATTGTGGACTTTTCATTTGGTTTTTAAATAAAGCTGTACCTGAATCCTCACTCCCTTGTCTGCCCACTTCGTTATATATATATATATATATATATATATATATATATATATATATATATATATATCTCAAAATCTTCAGATAATTAATATGCATTACATTCTTGTGGCAGAAGAGTTAATCATTGATAAGACAATACAAAAAAGTATTATATATATGGGCCAATCTACAGAATTGATTCAAAGCCAGAGCTGGAAACATCTTGAAGAAAAAAAAATATTTTTCAACAAATTTTTTTTATGTATGCAAATTGTATCATATTCTAGGTACACATTTCTAGTAATTGTGCAGTTAATTCTCATATTGCATTTTCAGAAAGTTTTGGAATATTTTTCCTCTCCCTAAATTTGTCAAATTTAATAAGAAGGGATATATTGAATATAGATGGAGGTAAATTAACATGATGGAAGATCGGCTTACTTCAAAATATTTAAAGGTATTATAGGTTGTTTGAATGAAATTCCATTTCAAAGAAAGCATTGCATTTTAGGGTTTCACACAAAAAACGTACCCCTGAGCAAAGATAGAAACTCAAGTCTTGGACTCGCTCCTGTATTCCACAGTAATGTATTCCACACACGATGAAAACAGGAGGTTTAATGTAACCTAATAAGGTTTAAAGACTACCCTTACAAAAATTCTAAACTAACCACAGATTTGCAGTAAATTTGCAGCTCATTATTTTCACATGCAAATGAGCATTTGATTCGCTGCAAATATTTGCCAGAAGTTTGCAGCTCTTCGCTTGTAGTGGTGAGCCTCCGGCAAAGCTTTGACAACAATGGACAATTTGCTGCAAATCTGCCATGCACTCTCAATTTTGTAAGGGTAGGTCTGTAACAAATAGTTTTCTAGATGCATCAATTAAAATCCTGCTGTTTTTGCATTCAACTGCACTGATTTTCTTTTTTTTAAATATGTAAACATAGATGGACATCTTTGACCGATGCGCTCGCTTATTTTGCAGCTTCTCGCGCATGAACGCTGCTTTTTTAGAATGGAGTGTCAAGTTATAACAAGTTCAACTTTAAAAAATCTGTCTCGAGACCTTGCATTTTTTGCATTTCTATTTCATTGCCTTGGTGTTGCATTTTTAATCACACAAACGCATTCTGTGTTAACAGCCCCTCACTCCTCTGTCGCCCTTTAGGGGAATTACGGAACACCTGCTGTCTGTTCTGTCTGCTACTCTCATTGAAAATGAGAGTATGATCCAATGAAAATGATCCAATCTTGTCTTCCCTTAGGACCACCACTGAAGTACTGACTACTGGAATGACAGTCTGAAGTAGTTTGTCTTTTTATTTTTCTTGTTTAGGATACAATAGGGAAAGTATTTAAAGAAACATATAAATGCATTTTTAAAAACACAGAATTAAATCACTGTTAATTAAATGTAATTAAATTGTGCATTGAATAATATTAAATAGAATCGCTCTCAACCTAAATATTCACAGCCCTACTGCGCCTACATGTGGCAAACACCCCTATTAATTTAATGATGTTAAATGTAGGTATAGATACAGTCAGCAACACATCATATACTGGGGCCGTGGTTTAGCTTTGAAAACAATTATCCATTAACTCAGTTATCTATTAATTTACCATGGAGAAAACAAAGAGATTCCCTATTGAGTCATTTGCCCCTTCTTTCACTCACTAGCCACCACCGTGGCTCCCCGTATCTGTCCTTCTACCTTCTGGTTGTTTAGCATTTTGAAAACTCAATGGGAGCTTCTCTGCCAGGAAAACTCCCACGGACCTCCCATTCCTCAACACGCTCGTATGCCCACCTCATGGCCACACTCCGCCCTCGTTCTTTTCTTCCTGGAGGTGCGTGAAGAGCTTAAGCAGTTATGGCAGGCAACTTTTACTGGCCGCACCCGATTCGCAAACTCCTCACTACCCTCAATGGTGGGGCAGCCAGGGGGTACTCTGCGATTCCACAGGTGGATCAGGCGGTCGTGGTACACTTGTGCCCGCAAAAAAGGTGGTAGTTGCAGCCAATCTTGGACCTGTGAGATCTGAATCACGCTTTGCACAGACTCCCGTTCAAGGTGCTGATGTTAAAACACATTTTGCGTCCGGCATCAAGATTGGTTTGCGGCTTTAGACCTGAAGGATGCATACTTTCATGTCTCAGTTTTACCTCGACACAGACCCTTCCTGTGGTTTGCTTTCGAGGGCCGGGCATACCAGTATAAGGTCCTCCCCTTTGGTCTGTCCCTGCCACCTTGCACCTTCACGAAGGTTGCAGAGGCAGCCCTTGCCCCGTTAAGGGAAGTGGCATCCGCATTCTCAACTATATTGACGACTGGCTGATCCTAGCTCAATTGTGGGATTTTTTTAGTGCACACAGGGACCTGGTGTTCAGGCACCTCAGCCGGCTGGGGCTTCAGGTCAACTGGGAAAATAAACTCTCCCCGGTTCAGAGCTTTTCTCTGTATGGAGTTAGACTCTGTCTCTATGAGGGCGTGCCTCACAAACGAGCATGCAGTCCGAGTACATTATTCCCACTGAAATACTTTCAGGCTCTTGGGGCATATGGCATCCTCGGCAGCAACCACACCGCTCGGGTGGATGTATATGAGACCGTTTCAGCTCTGGCTTTTGACCCGAGTCGCGAGATGGGCATGGCACTACGGCGCACACCGTGTGTAGGTCTGCCGCCATGTGTTCAGCCCTTGGTTCCTACGGGCATGAGTTTCCCTAGGACAATTCTCCAGGCACGTCGTGGTTACGACAGACACTTCCAAACGTGGCTAGGATGCCGTGTACAACAGGCTCTTGGACTGGTCCACGACTGCATTGGCAAATCAACTGCCTTGAGTTGCTGGCATTATTACTTGCCCTGCGGAGTCTTTTACCATTGATCCGGGGCAAGTACGTGCTGGTCCAGACAGACAACACAGCAACGGTTGTGTACATCAACCGCCAAGGCAGCTTACGCTCTAGTCATATGTCGCAACTCGTCCACCCTCTCCTCCTCTGGAGTAAGCAGCAACTCAAGTTGTTGCAGGCCACTCATATCCTGGGCAAACTCAACAGCACAGCGGACATGCTATAATGGCAGGTTACACTCAGGGGAGAGTGGAGATTCCACCCCCAGGTGGTCCAGCCGATTTGGAGTCATTAAGGTCAAGCACAGGTGGCCCGCTCTGGTATTCTCTGACCGAGGCTCCCCTTGGCACAGAAATGCTGGCACACAGCTGGCCCCTGGGGCTGTGCAAGAATGCGTTTCCCCCAGTGAGCCTACTTGCTAGATCAGGGAGGATGAGGAGCAGGTCTTCCTAGTGGCACCTTATTGGCCCACCCGGACTTGGCTCTTGAACCTCACGCTCCTCGCTACACGCGCCTCACTCCAAGGTTCCAACGACTCCATTCAGGAATCAGGTGGTGAACCAGCAAGTGCTGCCCCAGGAGGAGGCAGACCCAGCCATGGCATTGCTGTGTTCAGTGTGAGCTTTCCACATCTACGTGGATCGCATACAGAGCTTTAGAAACTCCGATCAGCTCTTTGTCTGCTTTGGCGGACAGTGGAAAGGAGGCACTGTCTCCAAACAGAGGATCGCCATGGCATATCACACCCAGGACATCACCCACCCCCCACCCTATGGGACTGCACGCCATTCTACCAGGGGTGTAGTGGCCTCCTGGGCTCTGACCAATGGCGCCTATTTAGCAGACATCAGTAGAGCAGCGGGCTGGGCAACACCTAACACATTTTTGAGGTTTTACAACCTCCGGGTTGAGGCGGTTTCATCCCGTGTGTTGTCAGGTTCAAACAGGTACGTTTCGGGACAGCTGGCCGGGTGTACCACTTGCGCATAGTGCCTTTACCCTCCCTTGAGGTGAAGACGTGAGCTCTTTCTCCCAGTCGGGTTCACAAAAGTGTGGACCCTGGATGTACTTCCTCTTTAGCCCTGTGGCTGGCGAGTTTTCGGAGAAACTTGCCGCCGGCCCAGTATGTGTGCTAATTAGGCCCTGTACTGGGGTAGTTGCTCCACATGCGCTGGTTTTCCCTTTGGTAACCCTGTGTGATGTATTTTCCACAAAATGGTTTCCCTGTTTAAAACCGCATCTTCCTTGGGAAGAGGTCCCTCTGCCCCTGGTCTCACGGTGTTTGCAGAAACTCTTCCCTCTTCGGGTAGGACCTACCACGGGACCCTTCCACTTGACGTGCTTCCGACCGGACTTGGTAACACTATGTGACATATTTCCACTCGAAAGACCCCCCCCCCCCCCCCCTTGGGTGGGGTGTGGTCTGGTCTCCACGGTGTCATCCTCTTTGGAGGGACACCCCCTGACATGGACCTTATATGGCCCCCAGCTGAACGATTTCATTCCTTTTGGGGAGAATAAAAGAGAAGAGGCTGAAGAGCCGGTCGTTATTTTTTGGGCAGTCGACTTGTCCCTGAGGTGTAGGGGACCGTTTTGCGGTCTACAAGAGCGTTGGTGGAGGTTACGTGATGGCCTGGTGCGCTGGCCACGAGGCACACTGGGTTCTGCCCATCTCGCACCACTATTCCATGTAATACAGTTCAGCAGTCATGCCATTTTGTATAGGGACCCCTAGTGTCACTTCATCGACACAACGTTGAGTGAGTGACAGAAGGGGAATGTCTCGGTTACTGTCGTAACCTCCATTCCCTGATGGAGGGAACAAGATGGTGTGTCCCTTCTGTCACATCACTGAACTACCTGCTGAAGTTGCCAGGACCTTGTCTCGGCTCCTCAGTACGAGACCTGAATGAGTGGCTACATTCCAGCTCCTATTATAACCGTATGTCCGGGGGAGTGTTATGCAATTCCACTCCCCAATTTTCATTGGCCTTTTCTCAAATATCAGAGATGTCTGGGGCTCCCAAGAGCGACCCCTAGTGTCACTTCATTGACACAACTTCTCGTTCCCTCCATCAGGGAACAGAGGTTATGACAGTAACCGAGACATTTTCAGAAGGATCCTCCTCCTATTGTTAATATTAAAAATGAATGGTATTAAAAACCTAATTTCTTTTTTTAGATACAATATGGCAATAATAGAAAATAATTTTTAAAAAGTATATAAATTTATTGCCCAGCTACATTTTTTTTTACAAAACTAACCCACAGCAAATAGAAAACTACCAAAAGGAATTTGAGACCTGACTTGGACTTGTGACAAAAGACTAAGACTTTCGCTTTGACTTGGACTCTGCATCAGAGACTTGTGAACATGTCTGCCTCTGAGCAGCCTAAATAATGTGATAGAATACAGATAAATGCTCAAATATGCTCTAGGTAATAGCAGAATGTTGATTTGAATAAATTTCAACACTTGCAATAACCTTGCCAAAAATCCTTGTTTTGGAAATCTTCTGCATGTATCTTTTAAATGTTTTGCCTATTAGTATAACACAAGGATGTAGCCAAACAATTAATTTACAAAACCTAGAGTAACCTCAAATACAGTATGTGAATAAACCATGTTAATATCTTAATTACAACTTATTTGTAGTTAAGCATTTTGATAATTGGTGCAATCTTTTATGACAAGGTCTAAGATATATCTGATGTATTGATATATAATATATTTCATTTGTTTTGTCTACCCTTTGGGTCCTATGTGTGGGATTTAGGCAACATCAGACAAAACACTGAAGGGCGATTTCAATGTTCCTGTAGCCGAATGAACAAGAAACCAACAAAGTGCTTTAGTCTGTAGAGGAATAGAGATCTTTATTCTCTCAGTGAGGATTGACAAACATTTTATGTGTGCAGTGAAACCAGTAGCTTTGAAGTCTGGCATTGATATAGTGGTGAAAAAATGTCTGGATGACACAAAGGGCTCATGTGCAAGGAAGTTAAGCAAGCAACTAAAGGAGCAATACTCTGGAATCAGTGAAAGGAATGTTAAAAAACATTGGACAGCTCAAAGCGCTTTCCGAAGCACATCAGAGCCAAAGGTGCACAGGATCGTCATCAGGTTGACCTTATTTATGGAAGATTAAACATGGCCGTGTCACATACAGATATATTCTTACTATTGTTGACGTCTTTAGCTGATACACATGGTTGATGCCATTAAAAGGTAAAGAAAGTGGAGATGTTGCTAAACTGCCAATATCTACTGTGAACATGGCCTACCACACGTTGTGCAACATGAACAAGGATGAGAATTTTAAGGAACGGTGAGAGAGATGATGGAACTTCTTCAAGTCAGAATAATTGAGAGGTCTCCTTACCATCCCCAAAGCCAAGGTAAGGTATAGAGGAGTCAATGAGTCCTGAGGAGGAAGATCATGTATGATCTTATGAATTTTCTCCAGAGGGGAGTTGACTGGTTAAGCATTTGCCAGTTTATGCCAGAATTCTTTGAGGACCCCAAAGAGGGTTTAAACTGAATGTCTCCATTTCAGATATACTATGGGAGAAAAAGTAATATGATGATGTGTCCCTTAGTTGGTTCTCCAATTCATGTTCATAAAGAATGTGTATAGTCCACAAGCCAATTTACCCTCCCTGAAAGAGAGACTAAGGTTTGAAGAGAAAAGACGCAGAAAAAAAGATAAAAGCACAGAAAGCAACTGAGAACTGCAATCAAAGGATGATTCATCATGCATCTAAACAAAATCCACCATCCGTGTATCATGTAAATGATACTGTTTTGGTGAGGGTTAACAATAGTGCCTATTGAGTTTCAAGAAGGGACTGTATCTGGTATTGCCTAGTAGAATTCTGAAAATAAATGCTATCAAATAAGTGCAATTTAAGATGCCTAGTAACCCCAACATGATCAAACAATGGCCCTTTTTGTCAGATTTGACAAGTGTAACAAGACTTACCGACTTCCCTAAGGGATGTAATTGTTCAAGATCTGATGTCTAATACACCCACAGCAAATGGAACACCTTTGCCAGACTATGTGTAAGGCAAAAATTGGGATGGCACAATTTGGAACATATGGAGATCACATAACAATATTGAGGGCTGCTGAGATTTTCAGTGTTCAATTTATCATTGTCTCCACACTGGGAATTGATGCCACCACTCTTATATCTCCATCTAATACATATTATGAGAGTTTGCCACTTTTTATTCTTGGACACGTTGCTGAGGGGCATGGCAACACTATATAAGCCTAGAGGAGTCTGTTACTCAGTTCATCCATGCCATCCAGGATGCTGAAAGAGAAAGGATTTTTCATAGAGATTAAACAAAAACAGGCCAAGAGGATGAGCATCATGAACCCCTACTGGATGAAGCCCCAGTAGATTAACCCCTGCTGGATGAACACCATGACCTTAATGGTGGCATAGAACAAAACATACCCATCTTACCATTGTTGACATTTATCATACAATTGACCCTTGAGGTAGATATGTCAATGCTTGGGCAATTCAATATGTTTTCTCATTTTTTAAAGAACTGGCTTCACCATTCCATCCCCAGATCTACCTCAGAGACTCATTGGTGAAAAGTCTTGACTTAAACCATGAGTATGACAGTTCCATAAGTATTATGAAGCTCTGCAAAGCTGCTGGACGATTTAGTAGTCTTGGATCCTGCTTAAGCATATAAGTTTACCTCAGTATACAGTGAAGGAAATTTTTTGAACAAAATAGTGTTTACTGCTTTGTTGCATGTGGTTTAGAATATAGTTTGTGTCCATTTTATGTTGTTCCGTTAACATAAAAAACATTGTTCTGTAAAGAGTTAGGAAGTGCCATTTGAGAACAGTGAAACAAAGTAATTTTTTTATTACTTTTTTGCTCTGTTTTATATGGTTTACATGGGGAGGTGGTTTGTTTGTGTTAATTACAGGACTATCTGTTTTTACAACCAATGAAAGATTAAAACATGATTAAAAATGTTTGAAAACTGGAGCTAACAGGCTATGATGGCAGAATCCAATCTGTGTATTATAGGACTGCACCCTTACAAAACATCTAGAATTCTGGCGAACTAGCCGCAAACTTGCCACAAAATTTGCTGCAAATTTGCAACTCATTATTTTCATATGCAAATGAGCTTGTGATTCACCACAAATGTTTACCAATAAATGGCTGCAAAGATCATTTGCAAGTGAAAATAATCAGTGGCAAATTTGCCATGAACTGGCGTGCACCAGCCGACCACTGCTTTTTATTGAAAAGTGGAAATGTATTTATTACAGCCACTATTTTGAGTGACGTTATTTCTCTAATTTATTTTTCTACAAGCATGTCTCTTTTTTAAGCTGCACATACTGAACACATACAGAGTATCAAACCTATTCAAGGTCAGAATGAGCCAGAAGAATCTAGTTTCTGTCCTTCTACCCTTTATAAGAGAATTTGATATGATGAAAAGCTCTAGAACGAGTTGGCAGCTTTTGTGGGCCTTCCTGAAGCACTGTCCATCTATGAAGATTGGCATGCCCTAACTCACCATAGAAAAGTCAATCCACATGTAATATTTTCCTGATGCCATGCCAAGACCTTTAATGTTTCTTTGGAAGGAGGTTGGGTTGAGAAAAAGAGGGAGCAGGTCCAGCTGACTCGAGAGCCTCAAACACAAGACCTCTTTTGATACTACCAGAGGTCTGGACTTACCAGACTCACACCTCACTAACTGCTCTGAAACCAGTGCTCTCATAACCAAGCTCCCTGGGGGGATTGAGGATTCAACAAGGCCACAGGGTTTGCCCTACGAGAAGCTTGTTTGCTTCATTCAAGGATGCCAAAAACCAGGCCAGAGATGAAAACCTTGATGGGAACCTCCAGTTATTTTACTCTGAAAAAGGACAGAGTTAAGTGAGTGTGTGTTTGTGTGTGTGTGTGTGTGTGTGTGTGTGTGTGTGTGTAAATAAGACTTCTGGCTTCTTGCCACCACTGTCTACTGACGGAGAAGACAAATCAGCCTAGCTCCGGCATATTTTCCCCCTGGTGCGCTTTGACAAATAGCAGGCAAAGCATCTCATTTGTTAGCTCAAGGCATTTCACTTCTTAGATTAGGGGGAATTTTTATGATACTGGCACTTTCGTTTTTTCACTTATGAGATTAAAAGCCAATTACATTTCTGAGGGTGTTTCCACTGAGGCTTAGTCACAAGATTTATTAACTGCCTTGTTTATAGCACTACATTTCTCCCAAACGAAGATTAATGGCGATGAAATTTGTACAATTACACTTATACATTTAACACTACTATTCTCAAAAAGTTTAAAATATATATGTTCAACCAAACTCTCATGGCCAACATTGACAAAATACAGTTATTTTCTATATGATGATAAGGCAAAAATTGACTTTCTTGACACTATCCAAATGACAAAAGAATGACTCAGTATCGCAAACGTGACCAACCACTACGCTACCATATCCTGACTGGGACTGCTGGGATCTGGGGTTGAAAGCCACCGGAAGTCTGAATAGGCCAGCAAGTGGAACAACGTGTGATAAACGAGTGTTATCTGGAAGCTGTTGCTTTGGGAAGCACCCTCTGTTTCCCTCTGATTACATTAGCAGGCAGGAAGGGGTTGCACACTGGGATTCAGTGGAATTCCACCAAGCTAATGCAAATACTTCTTTCTCGCATTCTCTTTCATGGTCTCTCATTTGTTTGTGATTGATATGGCAACTTAATAGGTTTCTACATTTTTGGACGGTTTAAAGGCTTATAATTTGATAAAACACTGATGTTAATTGTTCTGTTAAACTTGAGTATTATGTGAGATTTAAAGTAGTTAAAATTGTTGGTTTTGTGATGGTTTAGGGTGTTACATCATCATAACAGCAAAGTTGTAAAATTGGATTTAACTTATTACAGAAAAGTTTAATAAGAGAGTTTATAACACAAAAATCATGCTAACATGCACATTGTTTTCTTCTTCTGGCTATACTTTTGAAAAACTGAGGGGGAATGAAATGTACCCTGTAAAGGCACTGGTTATTTGCACACGCTGTCTGCGCTGGAATAACACCTCATTTCCTAACGTAAAAATTCAGATCAGGCAACCGCGCAAACGCACTCCTAAAAAAATTTTTTTATATGCAATTCTGATCTTCAGGGCCGTTTCAAGACGTTATATAGCAGAGGGTGCAGAAGAACACTGTTCCCCGTCTGTCGCTCACTTCGACGTCGTGTCGAAGAAGCGACACTAGGGGTCTCTCTTGAGCGCCGAAAGATACCTCTGATCTATGAAAAAAGGCCAATGAGAGTTGGCGAACAGTATTTGCATACTCCGCCTCCGGATACGGATATAAAGGCGAGAGAAATACGCTCGTTCATTCAGTAATTTTCTTCGGAGCCGATGGTCGTGTGTATGCAGTCAGCTGCGAGTAACACAACTGATCCTGCTTCTGATCCTCTGACGCTCTGCTTTGCTGTTGGATTTACGGCGCACTACAGCGGCTTTTCTCTTCACTGCCGGCGTGCAGTTTGCCCCTGGGCGCTTCGACAGCGCAGAGTTAAAAGAGTTGAAAGAGTGATTCTCTCCATAAAAGAGTTTATTTCTCTGAAAGAGCATTACACAGCGGCGTTGAACGTCCTTTTCAGGACGCGTCTTTTTAAAGATGTAATTTCCGCCCCTGTGTAGTTTCTGGATGCGGTGTTTTCTCCCCACCTCTCTCGGTCATAAAACACTATCTTGCATGCCTGGGCTGCGATCACATGCAAGCAGTGTTTTATGAATGGTTTATGTTCTCAGTGCGAGAACATAGCCATGGCAACATTGCGGTCGTGTGGCTTTCTTTTGTAGTGAGAGAAAGCCGTTTCAGCCGCCCCCCGCGCCTCGCCTCCTTCCTACGGGATTGACGCAGGCGCCGCGGGCGATGAACACGATTTGGGGACAATGACGGGCTCTGTTCGCCGGGTAAATCCCCTCGAACTTCCCGCCTCCCCGGCACGCTTGTTTGCTAGCATTGCGGTCGTGTGGCTTTCTTTTGTAATGAGAGAAAGCCGTTTCAGCCGCCCCCCGCGCCTCGCCTCCTTCCTACGGGATTGACGCAGGCGCCGCGGGCGATGAACACGATTTGGGGACAATGACGGGCTCTGTTCGCCGGGTAAATCCCCTCGAACCGCCCGCCTCCCCGGCACGCTTGCTTGCTTGCTTCCGTCTGAGCTCGGGATGAGTATTCTCTCCAATGTTTCATCTTCTCAGTGTGAGAACATGGCCGTTATAGCATTGCGGTCGCACAGCTTTCTTTTGTAATGAGAGAAAGCCACTTCAACCGCCCCCCGCGCTCCGCCTTCTTCCTACGGGATCGGCGCAGGCGCTGCGGGCGATGAAGGCGATTTGGGGAATATGACGGGCTCTGTTCGCCGGGTAAACCCCCTCGAACCGCCCGCCTCCCCGGCACGCTTGCTTGCCTCAGAATTGGATGACATCACCGCTGCATCGGAGAGCGTTACAGCGGCATCGGATGCTGATCGTTCGCCTGGGCCGCCACCTTCGGGTCTGCCGCCCAGCCTGAGCCTGACGCACGGAGATCCGCTATGCTTTCCCGGGCTACTTGATCGGTTCCGCGGGCAGGTGCGCCGCTCACAGCCACGCCCCCGCCCCGTTCCCTTCTTCCCGGACGTGCACGACGAGTTGAGCTAAGCCAAGGCTTTTTCGCTCCTCCGCTCTCACTACCCTCGTGGTGGAACGGTCCCAGACCGCTTCCACTCTGCACGCCACGGCCCTTCCTGCAACCAATGCCAGGCCAAGGCACTTCAAAACCTGCACCTTGGGTAGTCCTGTTCTTGATGTGCTGCAGGAACTGCGCTGGATGACCAACCGCGCCCCCGGGCCACGGAGGTCAGAAGCGCTGGCACTCGAACAGGCGATGGCCACCCCTTGTGGTCCAGAAACACACCTGTGGACTGGACCTGGTCGAAATGCGGGAGGCAGACAAGGCACACCTTCTCTCACACCCCCGTCTCCCAGCTCCGTCCATTCGGCGCCACCGTTGACGACTCTGCCCAGCAGTCCTCAGCGGTGAGGCAGACGGAGGCCACTGCACATCCTGCCCCGCCGCAAGCTTGCCGCCATGGGCCATGCCCCGTCTGCTCGCCGAGGGCGTCCTCCTGCGGCTATGAAACACCCTGCTCCGCCTCAACCCGGGCCCAGCTCTCAGCCCCAGCGTCGAGCACGCTGCAGGGAACGGACGCCCCCGTCTCACGGACCCCCTCGAGGACCTGGAAGGCTCCCAGGCTGTCCGTAGACGTTCAACCCAGGGACCAAGATGTTAGCTCCGGAGGCTGGTAAGACCGCTCCGTCCCCGGTGGAGGGCCGGGAGGAGAATCTTTTCTTGTTGAATTAATTTTCACATTCTCATATTCTCTGTAATGAGCTATTTCCTTTTGTCTCTGGGTCACCTGGCCCGCAAATGCCGTTCTCACGGCACTTTGCCCCCAGATATCAACAGTCCTGGCTTCCTGGACACGGACCACCCGTCTTCAGCCCCACGACTGTCCCCCGGCCGGCCGGTTCCGACGAGTCTAGAGGACGCCTACCCAGGACCTCCTCCTCAGTCGCTGACCCGCCCCCTGCCGGGTGTGCGGAGCAAGGTAAGTGCTTTGAGTCTTTTCTCAGCACCTCAGCTGCGGGTCGCCCCGTCGCCGCCCAACGCTGCCCTACCTGCTCCGCCCCGCTGCGAAGCCCCGCCGGGTACGTCAAATTAATCGTCCCTTTGGTGCCCCTAGCGCAGAGGTTGGACGCGTGGCTTTCACTTCCCAGCCCGTCTTGCTGGCTGGCCCGGACCATCCGACTCGGTTACGCAATTCAGTTTGCCAGGCCCCCGTCCCCCTTCATGGGCGTCCGCTTTTCCGCAGTACACGGCGAACACGCCCACTCCCTGCGCGCGGAAATCGCGACTCTTCTGGCCAAAGACGCGATAGAGCCTGTCCCTCCAACCGAGATGAAGATGGGTTTCTACAGCCCTTACTTCATCGTACCCAAGAAAAGCGGCGGCTTATGACCAATCTTGGACCTGCGAGTTCTCAACCGAGCGTTGCACAAACTCCCGTTCAAAATGCTCACGCTTAACCTGCGTCCGGCATCTAGATTGGTTCGCAGCGGTAGACCTGAAGGACACGTACTTCATGTCTCCACCCTCCCCCAACACCGCCCCTACCTGCGGTTTGCGTTCGGGGGCCAGGTGTATCAGTACAAGTCCTCCCCTTTGGCCTGTCTCTGTCCTCTCATGAGAGTTACTATGCAAAACCCACAGAGATCAGGTGCTCAGGCACCTCAGCCGTCTGGGGCTTCAGGTCAACTGGGAAAAGAGCCAGCTCACTCCAGTTCAGAGCATCTCTTTTCTCAGGATGGAGTTAGACTCGGTCTCAATGTCGGCATGTCTCACCAACGAGCGTGCCCAGTCAGTGTTGAACTGCCTCGCCGCCTTCAGGCCAGGCACAGCGGTCCCCTTAAAACTTTTCCAGATGCTCCTGGGGCATATGGCGTCCTCCGCGGCGGTCGCGCCGCTGGGGTTGATGCATATGAGACCGCTCCAACACTGGCTCCAGACCCGAGTCCCGAGACGAGCATGGCGCCACGGCGCCGTATGCAACGGGCACGCAGCCTCAGGCCGTTGGAAAGGGGCCCAGCTGCGTTGGCACATCAACTGCCTCAAGTTGTTGACCGTCCTTTTTGCCCTGCGGAAGTTTCTCCCGTTAATTCGGGACGAACATATCCTAGTCAGGTCGGACAGCACCACTGCGGTCGCGTACATAAATCGCCAAGGCGGCGTATGCTCCCGTCACATGTCACAACTCGCCCGTCGTCTCCTCCTTTGGAGCCAGCACCGACTCAAGTCGCTGCGTGCCACTCACATCCCCGGCAACCCCAATGTGATAGCGGACGCGCTGTCATGACAATGCTTGTCTGGCGGAGAGTGGAGGCTTCACCCCCACTCGGTGCAGCTGATTTGGGAACGGTTCGGCAAGGCCCAGGTAGACCCCTCTGCCTCCCGAGAGACCTCCCACTGCCCGCTCTGGTACGCCCATTAAGAGGCTCCCCTCGGGGCAGATGCACTGGCACACAGCTGGCCGGTGGGGCTGCGCAAGTACGCATTCCCCCCAGTGAGCCTTCTTGCACAGGTGCTGTGCAAGGTCAGGGAGGACGAGGAGCAAGTCACTCTCGTGGCTCCTTACTGGCCCACCCGGGCCTGGTTCTCGGACCTCATACTCCTTGCGACAGCCCCTCCCTGGCGAATTCCCCTGAGGAAGGACCTTCTTTCTCAGGGACGGGGCACGCTCTGGCATCCGCACCCAGACCTCTGGAACCTCCACGTCTGGTCCCTGATGCAGAAGATCTAGCTGGTCTACCACCCACGGTCGTAGCCACGTTCAACCAAGCCAGAGCCCCTTCTACCAGGCAACTCTACGCCCTGAAATGGCGTCTGTTCGTGAATTGGTGTTCTTCCCGGGCAGAAGACCCACAGAGGTGCGCAGTTAGGTCTGTGCTCCTGTCCCTACAGGAGAGGTTGGGGGGGAGGCTGTCCCCATCCACCTCGTAGGTGTATGTTGCCACTATTGCAGCTTACCACAACCCAGTAGACAGCAACTCTCTGGGTAAGCACGACTTAATCGTCAGGTTCCCAAGAGGTGCCCGGAGGTTAAAAACCCCTCCTGGCCAAACCTGTTCCCCTCCTGGGGATCTCTCGGTGGTCCTTGCCGGTCTTCAGAGATCCCCCCTGAGTCGCTAGAATCAGTTGGCTCAGGGCCCTCTCCTGAAAAGACGGCCCTGCTGATTGCGCTCACTTCCATCAAGAGGGTCGGGGACCTGCAAGCGTCCCTTACTAACGACACTTGCCTGGAGCTTGGTCCGGCAGATACTCATGTGATCCTAAGACCTCGACTGGGCTATGTGCCCATGGTTCCTACCATGCCCTCTGGAGATCAGGTAGTGAACCTACAAGCGCTGCCCCGGGAGGAGGCAGACCCAGCCCCTCTCACTGTCGTGTCCGGTACGTGCCTTGTGTGCCTACCTGGACCGCCCCCAGAGCTTCAGGCGCTCTCAGCAGCTCTTTGTCTGCTTTGGAGGACCAGCAGAAAGGGAACGCTGTCTCCAAACAGAGGTGTCTCACTGGGTGATGGATACCATTCAGTTGGCCTATCACACCCAGGCCATGCCCCCCACTTACGGGTTCAAACCCACTCCACTAGGAGCGTGACATCCTCATGGGCACTGGCGAGGGGCACCTCCCTAGCAGACATTCGCAGAGCTGCGGGCTGGGCAGCACCTAACACCCTTATGATCTCAGGGTTGAGTCAGTCTCGTCCCGTGTTCTCTCAGGTCCGAGCCCGTAGAACTCGGTACACGTCGACGATCTGACCGGGTGATCCGCTTGTACCAGCGCCGTTTCCCTCTGCCGAGGCAAAACAGTGCGCTTTTGTCCCAGAGGACCCAGGTCCCTGGTTGATTCCTCCCTAGCACTTCGGACCCGCAGCAGTTCATCGGAGGAACGTGCTGGTCCAGTCCACTACGGGTACCTCCGGCTACCCCTACTGGAATAAGTGCTCCACAGATCAGGCCTCCTACGGGACTCCTCCTGTGTGTATTTCCGCGGTACGGTCACCTTACGAGCTGACCCGCGTCTCCCTTAGGCAGCCCTTTGCTGCCCTCCGGTCGCCGTGTTGTAGCAACTCCCCCCTCCTTGAGGTTGGATCTACCACCGCGCCATTTCCTCCCACATGCCCCAAGTGGCCATGTGATGTATTTTTGCCACCTTTACCTCCCCTGTTGGGCAGGTGTGGCCTCCGCAGGGTCTTTTCCCCCTAAGAATAGGAATTCGGAATAAGACCCCCTTCCCTCGATGCGGTAAGGGCCCCGGCTGCTCTTGCTCTATGCCGAGAAAACATAGAGAGAAAAGAGGCCCAGCCAGGCTTGGCCCGTTCCCTAGTTGGGAGCGTCACCTTGTTCCCCCCTAGGGTAACCAAAAGGATGCTGACGCTTTTTCGGGGCATTGGGGAAGAGTACGTGCAGCCTGAACACAGTTGGTCGCTTGCGCACGTGCAAAATACCTGCCCGCTTCTGTGTCAGCAGTACACGTACACGGCTCAGCGCATGGCGAGTTTTGAAGTGGACCCCTAGTGTCGCTTCTTCGACACGACGTCGAAGTGAGCGACAGACGGGGAACGTCTCGGTTACGTATGTAACCTCCGTTCCCTGATGGAGGGAACGAGACGTCGTGTCTTCCCGGCCACGTCGCTGAGCCGAGCCGCTGAGATGCCCGGAACACTCCCGGCTCCTCAGAAAAATCCTGAATGAACGAGCGTATTTCTCTCGCCTTTATATCCGTATCCGGAGGCGGAGTATGCAAATACTGTTCGCCAACTCTCATTGGCCTTTTTTCATAGATCAGAGGTATCTTTCGGCGCTCAAGAGAGACCCCTAGTGTCGCTTCTTCGACACGACGTCTCGTTCCCTCCATCAGGGAACGGAGGTTACATACGTAACCGAGACGTTATCTGCAAATTTGGCATAAATTCACCACTCATTATTTTCATATGCGAATGAGCTTTGAGGCAAATTCTGAGATTTCGCCAAAGGTTTGCTGCAGGTTCACCACTACAGATGAACAGCTGCAAGCTTCTGGCAAACATTGTGGCGAATTGCAAGTTAATTTGCATGTGAAAATAATGAGTGGAAATTTACAGCAAGTTTGTCAGAACTCGTAAGAGTTACAAGAGAACTTTAGTTAATGCTGAAATGATCATAGAATATGTACAAAAACAAGTCTTTTAAATAAAAATCAAATATTGTAAATGAAAAAAATGGCTGGCAATTTTTGAGAATAAAATGCAACATATAATAAGCCTAATTTACATATAAATGTTTTTGCATGGAAAGGAATAACAATTACTTAATTTAAATGCTCATGACACAATTTCAACACTGATTGCACCTGCTTAAACTAAATTGCAGGTCGTTACTGAATATGTCATTTAGTTTTTGCAATGAAACCACACGCAAAAGTGGCACAACTGTTTTTACCTATTGAATTTCCTAACATTTATACATTGGCCCAATTCACTTCCTTTGTAAGCATCTTACTGTAACACAGATGTTTTTTTTTTTTTTGCTTATCTTAAAGAAAAGAAGGGATGAGTCAAGACATTTTTTTATGGTAATCAACAATTTCTGCTGATTGAACTTGACTTGAATTGAATCCGGAATATACCTTCAGTAGAAAAAAATAGAAAAAAGAAGCACCTGTTTACAGCATTACTGGTCAAAGTGTTTTGGATGCTGGTCCACAGCATTTTGGGGAGAGTGGGGTAAGATGAGCCTGTAGGTAAGTTGACCCACCCCTTGTATCTAGGCAACTGTAGTTTTTTTTTTTTTGTCATGTGACCTAAGCATGAAGTATCCATTGTTTATTTCTGGTTGTTAAGAGAATTTGTGAGAATTACATGGGATTAGACGTATGGTTTTTTTTACATATGAGGTTTACTGACAGTTGACAGTAGTCAAGTACAAAATTACATATCATGCATTCTGGTCAGGAGCAGACTGGCCATCAGGAGAACTGGGACTTTTCCCGAAAGTGATTGATGCAAATTTTTCTATCATTTACTTGAAATAGCAATCCTCAGTATTAAAGGAAACAAGGGGAAAGTGGGAGATTATAATGAACAAATAATCTGTTTATAGATTAGAAATTATAGATAGAAAAATAATTTAAAAAAATGAAAAATGTCAAATTATCCCTAGATGGTTCATTTTACCCACTGATGAGGAGCAAATTACCCCTATCCTGAGGCAAATTGAGCCAATATGTTTGTGGTTTTCTGTCACAAACTAATTATTATAATATCAAGCAGAGCCGTAACCACAATAGTCATTAGGTGGGATGTGTCCTCCCCAATAAACAGATATGACCAAATTGATACAGATTTCCCAATTCAATTCGATTACGATTCACAAGCTCTCGATCAGAGTCTGATTAGATTAAACATAAAATCATATGGGTTTATTTCAGCTAGAATGTCTCTTTTGTATAGCACAATGACAAATGGGTTGCGTGGATCTAGTCCTTGAACACACATTACACGGAACAACTTTTACTCTCAACACGCTGTGAAAGGATCTCGCTGCTGAACATGATACAATTTCAACACTGATTGCACCTGCTTAAACTAAATTGCAGGTCGTTACTGAATATGTCATTTAGTTTTTGCAATGAAACCACACGCAAAAGTGGCACAACTGTTTTTACCTATTGAATTTCCTAACATTTATACATTGGCCCAATTCACTTCCTTTGTAAGGATCTTACTGTAACACAGATGGGTTTTTTGACTAAACATGACTAAACTACGCAATTACTAGTGAGTGAAATGTAAACATTTAACAGCAAGTTGCCAAATATATACATTTTAGTCACAAAGCATTACATTTGTTTGCAAATGCGAGTGATTTCCTCTCATTGTATTGGAGGGTTACTTAGAGTAAAAGATCGATCTTGAGATTTAAGAATCGATATCGCTCAAATTAAGATTGCGATGCTTCAGATGCTTTTAACTGTAATATAAGAATCTACCTTAACGGGCAATATTTGCCTACGATTTTAATGATCTAAATGTTGTACAGACCACCAGTAAATTCCAAGGATGCAAACTACTCACCTTTTCTTAAAAATCGACTTCTTGAATTGAAAATATATATGTGCAATACATGAATCACACTGTCATTCGTAATTGTGAATGTAAAACCATAAATGGAGCAGTTTCCAGCATATAATGCAAAGAGTGAATGTGTGCATATTGTGAATGAATTGAATTAATGTGGGTATCTGGCTGGCTTTTGAAGTTGTCACGAAAATGCACGTGTCATTATCATGATTCATAAAACTCAAAGTAGGAGAGTTATCACCCTATGATTTGAACATCTAGAACATGGTAAGACCTATGGCTTTGAGGTGAGATGTGGTTGAGGGTTGGCCTTTATTTTTTGCCATTGAGCAATATGATCAAAACCGGTGATAAAACTCCACAGGAGAACACAAACTAGATTACATTGCAGTACTACTCAGAATATCTACATTTGTGAAAGAACAACTCAATGACACTCTTTCAAATCAACTGTAGAAGGCTTTCCTTTCCCAGTATTATAATGACCCTATACCACATCCTTTTCCATAGAACTCCAACTTCATATCTGGCCAAGAGGTCAAAACCTCTCCATATCTTCTCTCCTCAACACAGCCCCATCAATAATAAAGTTTCTTTGAAAGACCACATCCTGGCAGGTCCATCAATGCTGTATAAATAAGATTGATTCTACTTGCTTTGGTTTTGCTGGAGTTGCCACTTGAATGGATTACTTCCTCGTGGCAGACTTCAACAGCCCTTGATTCTTTTTCATTAAGAATCAAAAAGAGCTGAGCACGAAGCCTTGTGGAATGTGCTAAGGGTGATGCAGTAAATTAAGTCATTGGCAGTAACATGCTAGTTAGATATATTGGGAATGCAAAGATTTCAGTATGAGTACTATATTTATGATTTGTAAATAATTTAATAAACTTAACTGTAGACAATAATATACAGGCTAGATTTTAGATATCAAAGTTTGCAATTATACCACAGAATCCAAATGTTATGATAAGTCATAATAATAGTACAAGATGGCAAGATCATAAGAAATTGTATAGTTGTCGTTCTTCCACCCCCTCACCACCAGTTTAGGTCCCATCCTGCCATAGGGGTAAGTTCCTCTCATCTTGTGGCAGGATCTGATGGTTCGAGTAAAAATCTGAACGCTGAACCACAGGATGAGGCTTACGCCAAAGGAAAATATTCTACCCCATATCATGATTATTCTCATTTATTCCGAGTCTTTCTTGTAGAAGCAGAAACATCAAGGTTTTGAATGAGTTTTTTATGATTTTTGAACTTTAACCCTAACTAGGGTTGCCAACTGTCCCAACACTTACCAATAAGGTTGTATTTGTTAACATTTGTAAAAGTGTTAGGTATCATGAAATATAATGTTAGTTCATAATGCATTAAAAGAGTTAACGTATACAACTTTTATTTTAAGAAATGTATTAGTATATGTTGAAATAAAATTTTAATTTAAAATTTAAATTACATTAACGAAGTGCTAAAAATCGTCTCGGTTACTTATGAAACCTCCATTCCCTGATGGCGGGAACGAGATGTCGTGTCGAAGAAGCGACACTAGGGGTCTCTCTTGAGCGCCAAAAGATGCCTCTGATCTATGAAAAAAGGCCAATGAGAGTTGGCGAACAGTATTTGCATACCCCGCCCCCGGACATACAGGTATAAAGGCGAGGGAAATACGCTTGTTCATTCAGGATTTTTCTGAGGAGCCAGGAGTGTTCCGGGCACCTCAGCGACGTGGCCGGGAAGACACAACGTCTCGTTCCCTCCATCAGGGAATGGAGGTTACATACGTAACCAAGACGTTCCCCATCTGTCACTCACGTCGACCTCATGTCGAAGAAGCGATACTACGGGTCCACTTCAAAACTCGCCATGCGCTGAGCCGTGTACGTGTACTGCTGACACAGAAGTGGGCAGGTATCCTACGTGCACAAGCGACCAACTGTGTTCAGGCTGCACGTACTCTTCCCCAATGCCCCAAAAAAGTCATCAGAATCCTTTTAGTTACCCTAGGGGGAACAAGGTGACACTCCCAACTAGGGAATGGGCCAAGCCTGGCTGGGCCTCTTTTCTCTCTATGTTTTCTCGGCATAGAGCAAGAGCAGCCGGGGCACTTACCGCATTGAGGGAAGGGGGTCTTACCCGAATTCCTATTCTTTCAGGGGGAAAAGACCCTGCGGAGGCCACACCCACCCGAAAGGGGAGGTAGAGGTGGCAAAATACATCACATGGGCTCTTGCACATGTGGGAAGAATGGCGCGGTGGTAGATCCAACCTCAAGGAGGAGGGAGTTGCTACAACACGGCGACCGGAGGGCAGCAAAGGACTGCCTAAGGGAGACGTGGGTCAGCTCGTAAGGTGACCGTACTGCGGAAGTACACACAGGAGGAGTCCGCGTAGGAGGCCTAACCTGTGGAGCACCTATTCCAGTAGAGGTAGCCTGGGGTACCCGTAGTGGAGCACCTATTCCAGTAGAGGAATAGGTGCTCCTGTGGAGCACCTATTCCAGTAGAGGTAGCCTGGGGTACCCGTAGTGGACTGGGTCGGCAAGTTCCTCCGCAACTGTTGTGGACCCAAAAGGGCTAGGGAGGAATCGACCAGGAGCTAAAAAGTGGTCTCCTGGGAAGAACCTGTTCTACCTCGACAGAGTGAAAGGGCACTGGACGCAAACGATTCACCCGGTCAGACCGCGGACGTGTACCGAGTTCTACGGGCTCGGACCTGAGAAAACACGGGACGAGACTGACTCAACCCTGAGATTGTAGGATCTCGCAAAGGTGTTAGGTATTGCCCAGCCCCCAGCTCTGCAAATGTCTGCTAGGGAGGTGCCCCTAGCCAGTGCCCAGAGGACGCCACACTCCTGGTGGAGTGGGCTTCGGACCCGTTTTTAGGGGGGGCACGGCCTGGGTGTGATAGGCCAACTGAATGGCGTCCACTACCCAGTGGGACAGCCTCTGTTTGGAGACAACATTCCCTTTCTGCTGTCGCCCAAAGCAGACAAAGAGATGCTCAGAGCATCTGAAGCTCAGGGTGCATTCCAGGTAGGCACGCAAAGCACGTACCGGACACAGTAATGAGAGGGCTGGATCTGCCTCCTCTCGGGGCAGCGCTTGCAGGTTCACTACCTGATCTTCTGAAGGGGCGTGGTAGGAACCTTGGGCACATAGCCCGGTCGAGGTCTTAGGATCACATATGTGTCTGCCGGACCAAACTCCAGGCAAGTGTCGTTAGTAGAGAATGCTTGCAGGTCCCTGACCCTCTTGATGGAAGTGAGCGTGATCAGCAGGGCCGTCTTTTTGAAGAGAGCGCCCTGAGCCAACTGATTCTAGCGGCTCGGAGGGGGATCTCTGAAGACCGGTGAGGACCACCGGGAGATCCCAGGAGGGGAACAGGTTTGGCCGGGAAGGATTTAGCCTCCGGGCACCTCTTAGGAACCTGACGATTAAGTCGTGCTTACCCAGGGACTTGCCGTCTGCTGGGTCGTGGTGAGCCGCGCTAGTGGCGACATACACCTTCAAGGTGGACAGGGACAGCCTCCCCTCCAACCCCTCCTGTAGGAACAGGAGCACTGACCTAACACCAACTCACGAACAGACGCCATTTCAGGGCGTAGAGTTGCCTGGTAGAAGGGGCTCTGGCTTGCTTGATCGTGGCTACGACCGTGGTGGTAGACCAGCTAGATCTTCCGTGTCCCGTCCAGGGACTAGACATGGAGGTTCCAGAGGTCTGGATGCAGATGCCAGAGCGTGCCCCGTCCCCAAGAAAGAAGGTCTTTCCTCAGGGGAATTCGCCAGGGAGGGGCTGTAGCGAGGAGTACGAGGTCCGAGAACCGGGCACGGGTGGGCCAGTAGGGAGCCACAAGAGTGACTTGATCCTCGTCCTCCCTGACCTTGCACAGCACCTGTGCAAGAAGGCTCACTGGGGAAATGCGCAGCCCCACTGGCCAGCTGTGCACCAGTGCATCTGCCCTGAGGGGAGCCTCTGAGTGGGCGTACCAGAGCGGGCAATGGGAGGTCTCTCGGGAGGCAAACAGGTCTAACTGGGCCTTGCCAAACCGTCCCCAGATCAGCTGAAACGAGTGGGGGTAAAGCCTCCACTCTCCACCAGGCAAGCGTTGTCGTGACAGCGCGTCCGTTATCACATTGAGGTTGTGAGTAGCACGCAGCAACTTGAGTCACTGCTGGCTCCAATGGAGGAGACGATGGGCGAGTTGTGACTCATGGCGGGAGCGTACGCCGCCTTGGCGATTTATGTACACCACCGCAGTGGTGCTGTCCTTTTACCTGACCAGGATATGGTCGTCTCGAACTAACGGGAGAAAACTCCGCAGGGCCAAAAGAACGGTCAGCAACTCGAGGCAGTTGATGTGCCAACACAGCTGGGCCCTCCAACGGCCTGCGGCTGCGTGCCCGTTGCATACGGCGCCCCAACCCAATCTGGAGGCGTCGGTCGTGACCAGGACGCATCGGGACACCTGCTGTAAGGGTACTCCAGCCCGTAAGAAACAGAGGTCTGTCCAGGGTTTGGATTTTTGGCGGCAGGCGGGGGTGATTGTCACACGGTGTGTGCCGTGGCGCCATGCTCGTCTCGGGACTCGAGTCTGAAGCCAGTGCTGAAGCGGTCTCATATGCATCAACCCCAGCGGCGTGTCCACCGCGGAGGATGCCATATGCCCCAGGAGCCTCTGGGAAAGTTTTAAGGGGACTGTTGTGCCCGGCCTGAAAGCGGCAAGGCACCTCAACACTGACTGAGCACGCTCGTTGAGGAGACGTGCAAACATTGAGACTGAGTCAAACTCCATGCTGAGAAAAGAGATGCTCTGAACTGGAGTAAGCTTACTCTTTTGCATGTGATCGCAGCCCAGGCACGCGAGGCAGCTTTATAACCGTGAGAGGTGGGGAGAAATCACCGCATCCAGAAACTACACAGGGGCGGAAATGACATCTTTATAAAGACGTGTCCTGAAAAGGACGTTCAACGCCGCTGTGTAATGCTCTTTCAGAGAAATAAACTCTTTTACAGAGAAAATCACTCTTTCAACTCTTTCCAACTTTGCGCTGTCGAAGTGCCCAGGGGCAAAGCTGCACGCCATGCAGTGAAGAGAAAAGCCGCTGGAGTGCACCGTAGATCCAACAGGAAAGCAGAGCGTCAGAGGATAGAAGCAGGATCAGTTGTGTCATTCGCAGCTGGCTGCATACACACAACCATCAGCTCCGAAGAAAATTACTGAATTAACGAGCGCATTTCCCTCGCCTTTATACCCGTATGTCCGGGGCGGGGTATGCAAATACTGTTCGCCAACTCTCATTGGCCTTTTTTCATAGATCAGAGGCATCTTTCGGCGCTCAAGAGAGACCCCTAGTGTCGCTTCTTCGACACGACATCGAAGTGAGCGACAGACGGGGAACTATTGTTCATTCTTAGTTCATGTTAACTAATGTAGTTAACTAATGTTAAACAATACAACTTTATTGTAAAGTATAACCGTTTCTTTTTTGATCCCTAGTGGATTGGTTCCAACTTGTGATAGATATTCCATTAGCAATCACTAAGCATTACTTTGTAATATTTTTATAATTTTCCTATTCTCAAATTGTTTATATGTTTGTCAGTTTGTCTCTGATGTTTTTCTCACACAATAATAATAGTCTCTTAATAATTTGTTTGAGATAGTTAAATCGTAAGATATCGTACAATGTAAGGTTAAACTTTTATTTCCATAAAATTCTGACAAACAGAATTTCAGACACAGTACAGGCTCTGTGCATTACAGGCATAAAATTTTAGTTAGACTCCTATCCAGCACTTTATCTTTATTGAAAGGAAACTTCATTGAACAAATTCAGAGGAGACATTGCGCTGTTCATAGTGGCAAAGATGTCCTCTTCTGCCCTGTAAAATCTCACCCAGATTTGTTCCAAGTGGAGGGAGCCCTAGCACTTAAAATGGTCTCGATAACCTCAGGAGAAAGCCCTGTGTACCTCAGCTGGTACCCTTCAGGGGCCAAGCATGAATTGTTCCACAATTCGGCCGGCAATGAAATATTGTCCCCTGTGAGAAAGAAGGTCCTTCCTGTTCAGAATCACCCAAGGCAAGCCGTCGAGGAGAGATATTAACTCCCAGAACCATACCCTGTTCAGCCAGCGCAGCGTTATCAGTAAGAGGCAAGACCCTTGCTGGCGAACTCTGGCCAAGACACCCGGGAGCATAGAAACCGTCGTGTCCAGGCCCAGGTGGGGCTGGGTGACTCAGGGAGAAGTAGAGGAGACATTGCGCTGTTCATAGTGGTGAAGAGGTCCTCTTCTGCCCTGTAAAATCTCACCCAGATCCAGGAATATAAACTGCCCTGAGTGACAGGAGCTTGCCCTGGGCCCAAAGGAGAATCCGACGTGCCAGAAATTCAGCTGACATGAACGTGGACCTCCTTGATGGTTTATGTAAGAGACTACCGCTGTATTGCCCACCCACACCAAGACATGGCAGTCTCTGGAGGAAGTATTTCAGGGCCAGAAAAACAGCCATCAACTCGAGACAGTTACTGGACGACCACTCAAGACCACTACCCAGCCCGTCAGGGAGGCGTCTGTCGTTAGCAGCCTGCGACGACGAAACGCACCTAGAGTGGGACCCAAGGTAAGAAACCGGGGTCTGAACCACATAGAAAGGGAACGAAGCCTGCGGCGCGTAACCCTTATTTGGTCCAGTGGTAGCTCAGTGGTTAAGGCTCTGGGTTACTGACCAAAATGTCGGGGGTTCAAGCCCCAGCACTGTCAAGATACCACTGTTGGGCCCTTGAGCAAGGCCCTTGACCCTATGTGCTCCAGGGGCGCTGTTTCATGGCTGACCCTGCGCTCTGACCCCAGTTTAGTTGGGATATGCAAAAAAAAATGCATTTCATTGGCTCTGTACCTGTACTCTGCACAATGACTATAAAGTTGAATCTTAACCTAGGGAACCGGCCCTTGGATGAGATCCCACTGGCTTTCAGCCACAGCTGGAACGGTCTCATGTTTGGGTCTCAGAAGACCCAAAGGGATCAAGACGCCATGAGACCTAGTAATCGTTGATACTGACAAACAGTGCAACCTTGGCCTAGCCTGACATTGCTCAGGGTATTTTGAATGGACTCGAATGGCATTGTGATTGAACTCCATACAATCCCCAGATAGGTAGTTTTCTGAGTGGGAGAGAGGATGCTTTTCTTGGCGTTGAGCCTCAACCCCAGAGAAACCAGATGAGCTAAGACGATATCCCTGTGCTGAACAGCCAGTCGTCTATGTAATTCAGAATGCGGATGCCCCGGGGTCGCAAAGGAGCCATTGCTGCATCCATGCATTTCGTGAATGTGCGGGTTAATAGGGCTAGGCCGAATGGAAGAACCCAATACTGGAAGGCTTTGCCCCCCCCGAAAGCAAACCTCAGGAACTTCCTGTGCTGTGGCAGAGTTTCTAAATGAAGATATGCGTCCATGAGATCGATGGTGACCAGCCAAACGTGATGTTGGGCTTGTGACACGATCGTCTTGATAGTTAGCATCTTGGACTTGAACACCCTGAGTGGGCAGTTCAAGCCTAGAAGATCTAAGGTCGGACGCAACCCCCCACCCTCCTTGGGAACCAGGAAGTATTCGCTGTAATAACCCGACTCTTTCTCTGGAAGGGAAACACGTTCTATGGCCCCTTTGACCAAGAGATTTTGCAGTTCTTTTCAGTAGACATGCCTGCTGCGTTTTACGGTAGTGGGGACCACGCCATTGAAACACGGAGGGCGGCGAGCGAATTGAATACTGTAGCCCATTTTCTACTGTTCTTTAGGACCCACATAAAAATATCTGGCAGAAGTTTCCACGCTGCCAGGTTCTCTGAGATGGGTATTAATTTCAACACTTCCTGTTGAGGGGGTGTCGAGTGTTTGCGTCCTTTTTTTCTTTTTCAGAGGAAATAGAAATTTGAAAAGGTTCACTGTGCACTGCCTTTCTAAAAAAAAAGGGAAAAGAATGATTGATAAACAAAACAAGTGCTCTTCCCCAAACACACAAAACAAAAACTGGTGTGTCCATTTCAGCCGTAGAGCGTAAAGATGGGACACACACCAGTTTTTGTTTTGTGTGTTTGGGGAAGAGCATGCTGCTCTTGCGTTGGGGTGGGGCAGGTGTGAGCCTTGCGATCTGTTTACAGTCGAAATGCTTCGCGCTTGTCTCGCTTACTTCCAAGAGCCAGTGCCCACTCTTTCATCATGGGGCTCTCGCATATATCTGGCTGAGGAGCGAGAGACGGGTCTGTCCCTATTGCTCGCTCTCTCTCCCCAGATCCAGCTGATCCTTCTCGTAAGCCTGAAGCACACCTTGGCGTCTCTTCATTTCACAAGGGGGGCGCTGAACCTCTGTACATTCCACGCACAATAATAAAGCAGTTGAGAAATTACTTGAGGTGGTCACTTGGGCTGTGGCCAGACTAACAGCTAGACTGGCCACGCGAACAAGAGACACCCCCCCCAAAATGCTCCAAAGTATAAGACAGATTTCTGTCTGGTGGCTAAAAACAAAAGGGAAGGGAATGCTATATTAGTCCCTTCCTTTCTTTGATGACCTCCATAACGAGCCTTTTTACTTACTGTGTCTTCGTGCCCTCGATGTTGACATATTCGACTATCGTAGGTGCTGAGACACGGGGCTATTCGTTGATGCCGCTGGTAGAAGAGACACCTGCGGGCTATCTCTCGCCGGGCTCGGCATCGTCATCGTCACTTTCCCCTCAAAGCCTTGCAGGATGAGCTCCACTTTTGTGGGAAGGGCTTATCAAGCAGCTGGTCAGGCTGGAGCTGCTCTGCACACAATGGCTGTATCACAGGCTTACCAGGTTGACCTACTGGACGACCTGAGTGTGGGTGCTGTGCTCGACGAGTGAGCTTTTTCTGAGCTTCGTCGAGCCACAGATCTTTCTCTCCGCGCGACCAATCAAACAGCCCGTGCTATTGGCTGGTCTATGTCTGGTCTATGGTCTATTTCAGTGTGGAGAGGCAACTTTGGCTCAACCTTTCGGGGATCAAGGACAAGGATAAAATGTTCCACCTTGATGCCCCGATTTCACCCACTGGCCTATTCGGAGACACCATGAGCAGGTTATCTCCAGGTTCCAGGAGGCGAAAAGCCACGAGGAAGCCTTCGGGCAGTTCCTCCCTCGTCGCACTCAGGGGGCAGGTCCTTCATCCACCCAGACCCACCTCAGTCCTGTTAGAAGGGAGACTCAAAAGCAAAGCGTGGCGAGACGTGCTCCTCCTCCCAGGGATTGGGGACAGTCTCATCGCCCTCAGCAGCCCCTAAAGCAAGACCTTAATTTCTAAAAGAAGAAAACCCTGATGGTCTTGCACCTAGTCTTGTGGGGTAGCTCCCCTCGGGACGGGGCGCGTGCTCTACTTCGCCCCTCCCGGTACCCCCACGAAGCCTCTCCATTCCCGCCGCCTTCTGTGTTTCGGGTGGTAGAGGCTCCCTTCAAATAGTTGGGTGTTTCGCTGCTCCCTGCATTTTTCCAGGACACGAAACACTCGACACCCCCTCAACAGGAAGTGTTAAAAGATTAATACCATCTCAGAGAACCTTGCAGCGTAGAAACTTCTGCCAGATATATATATATATATATATTTTTTTTTTTTTGTGGGTCCTAAGAACAGTAGGAAAGGGCTACAAAATTTAATTCACTCGCCTCCTTCCATGTTTCAACGGCGTGGTTCCCACTACCGTAAACCGGATCAGTCATGTCAACTGTGAGAAAAAAACAAACTGCAAAATCTCCTGGTTAAAGGGTCCATAGAACGTGTTCCCCTTCCAGATAGAGAGTCAAGTTATTACATTGAGTACTTCCTGGTTCCCATGGAGGGTGAGGGGTTGCATCTGGCCTTAGATCTCAAAGCTCGAACTGCCCTGTCTGGGTGTTCAAGTCCTAGATCCGTGTCACAAGCCCAACATCACATTTGGCTGGTCACCATCGATCTTATGATGCACTTCTTTACTTCTTTGTTTAGAAGTTTTGCCACAACACAGGAAGTTCCTGAGGTTCGCTTTCGGGGTGAAGCTTTCCAGTATCGGGTTCTTCCATTCGGCCTAGCATAAATGCATGATGCAGCGCCGGCTCCTTTGTGACTCCGAGGCATCTGCATTTTGAATTACATAAACGACTGGCTGATCATAGCGTAGTTACAGCGACTGGCAGTTCAGCACAGGGATACCGTCTTAGCTCATCTAGTTTCTCTGAGGTTGAGGCTCAACGCCAAGAAAAGCGTCCTCTCTCCCACTCAGAATGCTGTCTATCGGGAGTTTGATCACAATGCGGGCACAACTGTCGCCCGCAAGAATCGAGCAAACTCAGGCTAGGTCAAGGTTGTACTAGTTCTCAGTGTGACTGCGTCCTTGGTGATCCCTCTGGACTGTCTGCACACGAGACCATTTTTGTTGTGGCTCAAAGCCAGGGGATTTCTTCCAAGGGCCAAATCCCCTAGGCTGATAAGGGTTACGTGCCAGGTTCAGACCCTGGTTTCTTACCTTGGGTCCCACTCTAGGTGTGTCTTGTTGTCGCAGGCTGCTAACAACAAACGTCCCCCTGACGGGCTGGGTAGCGGCTTTAAGTGGTCATCTGGCTTAAAGGGATAGGAGGGTCATCAGCTCGGTTGTCACAGTAACTGTCTCGAGCTGATGGCTGTATTTCTGGCCCTGAAATACTTCCTCCCGAGGCTGCCATGTCTTGTTGCTGGTGGGCAATACAGCAATAGCCTCTTACATATACCATTAGGGAGATCCACGTTCATGTCAGCTAAATTTCTGGCACGTCAGATCCTCCTTGGGGCCTAGGGCAGCTCCTGTCACTCAGGAGAGGTTTTGTCCCTGGATGCCCATTTGTGGGAGCAGATTTACTGTCCAGACAGAAAATACAAATGGGGGAGTGGTAACTCCACCCTGAGGTAGTGAACAAATCTGGGTGAGATTTCACAGGGCAGAAGAGGACCTCTTCGCCTCAATGGACAGCGCAATGTCTCCTCTACTTCTCCCTGAGTCACCCAGCCCTCCTTGGGGTCTGGACGTAATGGCACATAAATGACCCAGAATGCGTCTGTATGCGTTTTCTTTCCCTGGTTTCTCTGCTCCTGAGAGTCTTGGCAAGGGTTGCCAGCAAGGGTCTTGCCTCCTTCTGATAGCACCGCGCTGGCCGAACAGGGTATGGTTCTTGGAGCTAAATTCTCCCCTCGACGGCTCGCCTCGGGCGATTCCAAACAGGAAGGACCTTCTTTCTCAGGCACAGGGGACAATATTTCATCCCCGGCCTGAATTGTGGAACCTTCTCATGCTTGGCCCCTGTTGGGTACCAACTGAGGTAAACAGGGCTTTCTCCTGAGGTTATCAAGGACATTTTAATTGCTAGGGCTCCCTCCACTTGGAACAGTTCTGGGTAGATTTTACAAGGCGGAAGAGGACCTCTTCGCCTCTATGAATAGCGCAATGTCTCCTCTACTTCTCCCCGAGTCATCCAGCATATCTGTGATGCAGCAGGCTGGTCCTCTTCGCACACATTCATTAGATTCTACAGCTTGGATGTTCATGCCACTCCGGGCTCTTATGTCCTTGAGTCGACATCTCAAGCCCATGTCTGAGCCCTCTCACGCTCTTGTGAGCACACTGCACAACCATGGGGGGGTCCGGACAGCCACAGTGCGGTGGCGTGGGTATTCTCGTTCCCAAAGCGTTCTTCAGCGCAGCATCATAGTGAAGCTTTTTGTAAAGGGAATGTCTCAGGGTTACGTATGTAACCCTTGTTCCCTGAAAAAAGCGGAACGAGATGCTGCGCTTTTCTGCCTCACTGGGATGCCTCGGGACTGCTCTTCAGATGAAATACCTGATGATGCACCGGTGAAGCATCTATTTATAGCCACTGAGCCAAGTGTGTCCAATGATAACACCGGCAGAGGCTATAAATTCCGGTCAATGTTCATTGACATGTTGCATACATATTCATAGCTGGTCACAGTTGAGACATGTTCCCAAAGCACTCTTCAACGCAGCATCTTGTTCCGCTTTTTTCAGGGAACAAGGGTACATACGTAACCCTGAAACGTTATGCAAAGTAAAAACAGGCATTGTACTCGCCATGTATGGTGATTTTGGGGGGAGACAGGGTGGAGAATAAATCATGTGCATGTATGCACAGTTTTCCGCTAAATGGGATTTATAAAGGGAACTGTTCACAGGTTCGGGCGTACAGACAGTTTTATTAATCTGAAAACTGTTCTGACGTTTGTGTCTACACTCAACTTTAAGATTAAATCTACACGTAATTGTATACATAAGACCCCTGATCCTCTGGTATCTAATCGTTTTTCTGTTTTCCTTTCTCATGTTCAAACTTACACAAAAGAGTGAGACTTGATTTTATTTAGTTTTTTCTTCACACCCCGCTGGAGTTCTACAGTGAAGTAAAATTAACACACCTATTATTTTCACCTGCTAGTTTTTATTGATTTTTTTAGTTTGTTTTTCACAGATTTGGTTATCTGTTCCCTGCATGCCTGGCCGACACAGCAGGGATCACACACACACACACACACACACACACACACACACTGGTACTGATAACTTCCTCTCTGTGTTCAGTTCACAGATGCCCAGCACAATACCATTGATGGCATTAAAGGCCCAAAGTTAAAAGCATAGTTCAGAAAAAAAAGAGTTGGTGAAGTGAAAGCGTGGAAATAAAACATTGAGCATGCCCTATCTGCATTTTCTTAAGAAATGTGACACTTTACTTTTATTTATTTTTTTATTCAAATTTATTTGGTAGATCATGTGAAGTTTCAAAAATGTTATCATAAATTGATTCTTGACATAATTTTTCAAATACTGACCTGGCAATAGTCAAACACTCTAAATCCAATCTAACAACATGCATTTACTTCTGGATCTCTATAATAGTACAAAGAAAAAACTTTAGTTGTGTTGACACCATTTATTGTTCATCAAAATATTCAAGAAATCAATCAAGTAGATAATTTATTTCTTCTTTTAGAACTTTGGCATTTTAACTTTGAACATTAGATTGCTTTATTCCTGTGAAATTTCTATTTCGATTTTCTATTTTAAAAACTAATTGCAGCCTGTATCACTTCTTTATTATGTTCAAAACCCACTTACTGATCAACATCAGGGATCTCAGTGTGTGACAGTGCTTTGTGACTTTTGATACATAATTGATACACAATTTTGATACTCAGCAATACTCTCCAGGAATTTGAAGAGGCAAACTGAGATAACAAACCATGGAGTGTCCTAAACATTACACTTCAGCCAGCAGCCATATCACCCTGTAGTTCTTGACTGGTTGCACACTGAAGCTAAGCAGGGTTGAGCCTGACTAGTACCTGGTTGGGAGATCTCCTTGGGAAAACTAAGATTGCTGCTGGAAGAGGTGTTATTTAGGCAAGCAGGGGTTGCTCACCCTGTGGTGTGTGTGGGTGCAAATGCCCCAGTATAGTGATTTGGACACTATACAATCAATGGCACCATCCTTTGGATGAGATGATAAACCAAGGTCCTGACTCGCTGTGGTCACTAAAAATCCCAGGTCACTTCTTGTTAAGAGTAGAGCTGTTACCCCAGGGTTCTGGCAAAATGGGTTTGTGCATTACCTGCATCTGTCTCTGTATGGGAGCCCTGCGAGACACAAATGATCTATGCCACCATAACAGGACCAGACAGGCCCTAAGGATCCACTGGTTGATCAAGAAAATGTGCTTTATCTTTCTCTGCTCTCCTAGACAAATTTTGCCCACCACTGCCAAACACAAAGTTCCTTCCATGGATTGAGCCAGGCAATGTGATGAGTGGAAAATAGAGCTTCAGACATATCCTCCTATAACTCTGCGATGTAGACCAAGAGCAGATTGACCACGGTGGTAGCTGCAGATTCGTAAATCTTCTTAAAAATTAATGCTGAGAAGTGATCCGATCTTTGAGGCAGTTTAGGGACGATGGTGGATGAACCAAACACTGATCTACTGATCTTTTATTGGCTGTATGTGAGACCAACTCCTTTCCCCCATACCTGCCATATGAAGTGAGTAGAATCCATACACTGGGACCCGTGATTATAGCAGTCTCTCCCAATACTTCATCAGATCCTCCATGCAGTCCTGGAAAGGTGGGATAGTCTGATGATCAGTGGTATGTGGTGGACTTTTGAAATGAGGAGGAAGAGTGCCATCTCAGGGCTTGTGTTTTTGTTTGTTTGTTTTTTAGTCCCATGTAAATTCCTATTTCAGTTCCATTTGGCATTTACATTTCAGGTTACACGCATACATAAATCTGATATATTACAATATTATATAAAAAAGTAGACCTATACAAATGTCACATGCTTTCATTTAAAATACAACAAAAATGGTTTTCATATATGTAACATACTGTATATTTTCCTATCATAGTGGAGTATGAATAGGCTATGTAGCCTAAACATATGCCCAAATATATGAACTATAGATTTCTATATTCTGTTTTCATTGCAAAGTTCAAACTCAGTTCCTGTATTTGCAGTTTGGAGATTCCACCAGCATGTGGTAATAAAATTAATTTCCTATTTTTAAAAATATAGTGAAACAAAAAATTATTTACATGACGATCACTGTTGTAGACGTTTTATGAAACAAATATTTATGAGATTTGTGTTCAACTTTCTTTAGGTCATGGTTTATTTTTATTTTTATTTATGATCCCATTTGTATTAATATTCCACCTGTTTTTTGTAACTACAATCACTACAATAGGCGGAAGAATTTGGAGAGAATAAAATGTTTGGATTTGATTGTTTTGACTACTTTGTTATTTTGATAATATTTTTCTTTTGTTTTAAGTGTAATTTGAATTTCAAAAAATGTTGTTTTAATTTTGTATTTCAATAATGAATAATATTTTCTAAATCAAAATTGACCGTTAGAAGAACATGACTATGGCCACTTTATGAGCGCGGCTCTCCTTCTTCCGAGGGAGCGCCTCTTCAGCCATCCTACCTACGGCCCTCCTACCTAAGTGTACGACGCCGACGTGGTTGATGCTGGAGATGTTTTGCGAGCTTCACTGGGTATGGTCCCGCCGGGTAATTCCCTGCTGGCTGCCCATCCCGCATCGTGCTTGCTTGTCTCTGTCCACCTCTGGGATGAGACAGGCAGCTCGCCTCAGTGCCAGCCTAATGTCTATCCTGGAGCCCGAGATCCGAAAGAGATATCGATCACTGCATCAGAACCCATGCGGGGTGCGGTACCCACATTGTCAAGCCAGTGTTCTCAGTCGCCGCCCCCGCAACCACCAAACACCAGCCGATTACAGCCTCGGCATCACGAACGCGATGCCACGTTCGCCGATGGCGAGTTTCGAGGACGCCCCGAGAGGACCTCCTCCTCAGTCGCCAGCCCGCCTTGTGCTGGACGCACAAAGCAAGGTAAGTGCTTGGAGGTTCTTGTCAGTGCTCCCGCCTCGGGTCGGAGCCCCGTTCCCCAACACAACTCTCCCTGCTTCCCCCCATTGCGAGGCCCCACCCCCAGGAACATCGGATGCACTCCTTCCCTTAGTGCCCCTTGCCCAGAGTTTGGGCGCGTGGTTATCGCTTCCCAGCCCGTCATGCTGGCTGGCCAGAACCGTCCGACTCGGCCATGCGATTCAATTCGCCAGGCACCCACCCCGGTTTCTCAGTATTCTCTTCACATTGGTGAAGAAAGAGAGCGTCGCCGTTCTGCGCGCGGAGAGCTTTGTCCCGCCAGCCGAGATGAAGAATGGCTTTTACAGCCCTTACTTCATTGTTCCCAAGAAGGGCGGTGGGTTGCGCTTATTCCTGGACCTGCGAGTCCTGAACCGGGCATTGCACAGACTCCCGTTCAAGATAGTGTCACAGAAGCACATTTTGCGGCGGTAGACCTGAAGGACGCATACTTTCACGTCTCGATTTTATCTCGACACAGACCCTTCCCTACAGTTTGCGGTCGGGTGTATAAGTACAAGGTCCTCCCCTTTGGCTTGTCCCTGTCCCCCCGCGTACTGAACTACCTCGACGACTGGCACACAGGGTCCTGGTGCCAACGCACCTTAGCTCTTTAGGGCTTCGGGTCAACCTGGAAAAGAGCAAACTCTCCCCGGTTCAGAGCATCTCTTTTCTTGGCTTGGAGTTAGACATGGTGTCAATGATAGTATGCCTCACGAACGAGCATGCAAGGTTGGTGCAGAAATGCACCCTGGGAGCATATATAGGGAGAATTATCAGGACATTATCAGGTACATTATCAGGAACCATGGAATTTGTTTTCACTGTCATACCAATGATACACAAATTTATACCATGGAATTAGTTTTCATTGTTATGCCGATGATACACAACTTTATATTTCTTCTAAACCTGACAAAATGTCACAATTTTCCAAATTAACAGAGTGTATAAATTAAATCAAAGAGTGGATGGCTGTAAAGTCCTTTCTACTCAGTTACAACAAAACAGATGTACTAATTATTAGAACAAAATCCTTCTAACATAAGACACTCAAATATAATCTGGCTCTTGATGGATGTACTGTAACCTCAACTTCTACAGCAAAATTTTAGGTTTTATATTTAATAGAAATCTAACCTTTGAAAAGAAAATTTCCAATATTTGTAGAACAGCTTTCTTCCACTTCAGAAATAATGCCAAGTTATGACACATGCTACCTGTTTCTGATGCTGAAAAAATAATTAATGCGTTCATGTCCTCAAGATTAGATTATTGTAGTGCATTACTTGGTGGATGTCCTGCATGTTTAATAAATAAACTTCAGTTGGTTCAAAATGCAGCAGCGAAAGTGCTAACTAGAATCAAGAAATACGATCATATCAGCCCCATTTTATCGGTGTTACATTGGCTACTGGTAAAGTTTTGTATTCATTTGAAAATTCTGTTAATTACTTACAAAGCTTTGAATTTTCTAGCACCAAAGTACTTACATTATATTTATGCATTTGGCAGTCACTTTTATCCAAAGCAACTTACAATGCACTTATTACAGGGACAATTCCCATGGAGCAACATGCCTTGCTCAAGAACACAATGGTTACCAGTCTGATTACCAGTTGTGTTCTTTAGCCCACTACGCCACCATCGTGTTATAGTCCATCATGCTCATTACGATTACAAAACTCCAGCCTTTTGTAGGGCCTTGCCCCACTAAAAATGGCAGCAGAGACAGCATGGCCATTTGTTCTATGATCAAAGGTGAGACATTGAACTTGTGTTTCCCAGAATGCTTCACAGCCAGACGGGAAGTCCCGCCCATGGACTCAATCTCAAATGTCATTGGTCAAAAGCAGCCTATAACTGATGATGTCATCTTCTTAATAAAACTAGCACTCAGATTTGATTTCGCTCTCTGCTTACAGCCTCGCTGCCTACAACAGCACGAGCTGCGCTCTAAAGAGATGTATCCACACAAAGGAATTTCCCTCCCTCTGGACAAATAGAGACCTCATTTTTCTAACCTCACCATTTGGCCCTTTACGATCTAATCCTCCATTTTGAAACTAGTTTCCATTTTGAATTCAGTTCGCTTCCCACTGTGTCGCTGAGTGATGATGACCAACTGCAACATGTGCCACCCAGACTACACTTCAGTCTACTAAGACTAAGAAGTAATACAAACTCAAAGACATGCCTGAAGCATGGGCTCAGGATGGAGTTCACCAAAATCACATGCCATAAGCTTCCAGCCAGACTGTGATGCAGCTCACTGAATGATACCTATATCAACTTGGTCAAAGGAGGGACAACACTCTCTTAAACTACATAGAAAAAGAATTAACCACTAATAAAAGCCTTTATCGCCCAAAATCATAGGACAATGCATCAATGTGTATTTCCTCTGTAATTCAGATTGACTTCAAGGACTTTAACCCTAAAACATATAGTTAATATAAAATCATTCTGTTGAATCATTTACCCACAACACTTATTAGTTTACTAATTGTAGCCACTAATAGTTGTAAACATATATAACTAATATTGGCATTATATTCATTAATTTTCTGTAATAGCATAAATTCATGTACAGCTGCTTTGCAACAATGCCTGTTGTGAAAAGCGCTATACAAATAAACTTGACATGGCATAGCACTGTGCTTGGCGCTAGCACTCTTAAAATAAGGTCCATATTTTTTGTATAATTCATTCATTGTATTTAATATTTTACAATTGAAATAATTTTTTTAAGGCAAAGACTGCATTGCTCAGTTATTTTTCTCCCATGTCTCTTTAAAAGTCAAGTTCTTTTTGTATGTGATCAAATGAGGAACAGGGCCGCACTTTAGTGTTTGCACTGCTACCTGACTAGCCCTAATCGCAAAATTGTTTTAGGCTCTGGCTCAAATCTGTCTTTTACAATTTAGGCTGTGAAAATACATTTTAAAAAGAGAATAAATAAATATAAATAAAATTAATCTATCATAAATACTGTGGAATCTCCACTGCTTCCAAATTTCTCCCAAATATCACAACAACAAGGAAATTTATCTTTTGAGGGGGAGAGAAGACCATAGAATGGTCTTTTTGCTTTATTAGTGTTATTTCTGGCAGCTGACACTAAACTCACTTCTGCAAAGCGGTGACCAGAGGTCTATACCCAGATGGCCGCGCTGAATCCACAACAAACACATCTTTCAGGCCTCACGGCCAGCTGGACCAGAAGCTGGAAAACTTCTTCAGTGAACTTTTCTCTATTCAAGGAACCTGGTCGCTTCCAGCCCACACAGCAAACTCTGATCGCAGGAGTAGATTTATATGACTGCTCAGTGAACTGGACATGAGGAATCTGCCTTCGGGAAGATTTTATCGGAACTCCTTTATCGAGTTATGCAGTCTATACTGAAGGCATGTTTACAGATGAGGATGAATGTGATGAGAGACAAAGATTTACCAAGTGACTAAATCAAAATCTGATATAATTGAGTCAGTTTAGACCAATTCATCATCAACATAAGCTGTGCTCCAAAGCCTATTGAGTTCCTTGCTGTCTACTGTCAACATAGGCTTCTTTCTTTCCAAATGACTAATCTGAAACGCTTTGTATAGACAGCGTTTTTGTACATAGTACAATTTTTATAATAAAAGTGTTAGCATATTGCTAAGATAATAATGCAATTATTGAATCAGCAAAAATAATCCATAGCCCTGGTTTCATGACACATCATAATAATAATAGGCTATTATAGGCCGAATTTGTACAAATTGGCTGATAGAAAAGCTATTTTTATTATATTTATTTAGGATATTTTATATATATATTTATTTTATTTATATTTATTTTTATTATATTTATATTATAAAATTAAACATAAAAACTAGAGAGAGAGAGAGAGTGTGCTAGAGTGAGAGAGAGAGTGGAGAGAGAGAGAGCGTGCTAGAGAGAGAGAGAGAGAGAGAGACAAAATGTTGTTTCCACAATGTCTGTCTGAGGCTACTATCCAGGATTGGCCACAGAAAAAGATCCTGTCATATTTTCGATGATATATTCATTTGTAGATTCCACTAATTTAAGCTGCCCACAGTTTTAATTAGGAGAAGCTTCACTGCCACAACAGAAACCAGAAGAAACCTGCCAATAAAAGCACTTAAGAGAGTTTATAAGGTGGAACAAGGACCTACAAGTGTGAGATGTCAAATTGTTCCCAAAATATCACATTTACAACATTTGTAAAACGCTTGAATCTGGAAGGCAAAGTTGGAGGAACAGGCTGAAACGTTTTCATGTAAAATATTCTGTGTAATATACAGGAGGTAAAGAAGGAAAAACAGATTGGTAATATTTTTTTCATTGTTGTGTTCCATCTGTGTTCCAAATATTACATTATTTGAATTAATTTAGCAAAATAATATTATATTGTTCATTTAATTTTCATGTAACTAAATACACTTGGACAATGTTATGTAAAATTCTAGATATCATTTTATTTGTAAAAATTGTATTATATTAAGTTATATATTATATTATATTTAGTAATAATAAATCTACCTCTGACAGTTTGACGAATTAAATTGCACAATGGATTGCTGTGGACTGTAGGCCAATAACAGGCTAAATTTTCATTAATCAACCACTTTTTGTATTGTCTTATCAATGCTTTACTCATTTGCGATAATGTAATGCATTACCCCTTAAACGTTTTTGCGCTGCAGCCTGCAATTTTTCAAACTCAAATTTAAAAGCTTACTATTTAAACGTCTTGTTCAAAAAAATATATTGTATATGTTTACTACCTACAATCTGTCCTAAATTTGTAAGCATGTAATTCTGGTCCTCTTTTATCTATCTTCCTTTAAAAAGTCTTATTTTATTCCACTAGATGACAGTACTAGGAAAAGGGATTTGACCTCTATCACTTTTCATCACAATATGCAGATCTGAAATGTAGGTGGCGCTCTAATGCATTTCAGGCCTCACAGATAAGCTCATCCATAGACATTCAGTCGAATATTCAGTTCATCCACCATCTACATTGTTTCATTGAATATCTCGGCCTTAGAGTGGAGTAGAAGTCATTAGAAAGCTGAGATTTTCCCCTTTGTGATGATATAAAATCAACAAAATCATTTTATCACCAATAGTCGATAACGTATTTTTCCGGTGATTAACATGCTTTTCCTGCTGGACTGCATATTTTATTCTGGACACCTTAGATATAACACTGGATTAATCACACAAGCAAGCTCATAGACAAGTAAAAAATGTATACAGTTGAAGTCACATACACCTTAGCCAAATACATTTAAACTCAGTTTTTCACAATTCCTCGCATTTAATCGTAGAAAGAATTCCCTGTCTTAGGTCAGGGAATGTGAAATGTCAGAATAATAGTAGAGAGAATCATTTATTTAAGTTTTTATTTCTTTCATCACATTCCCAGTGGGTCAGAAGTTTGCTTACACTTTGTTAGTATTTGGTAGCATTGCTTTTAAATTGTTTAACTTGGGTCAAACATTTTGGGTAGCCTTCCACAAGCTTCTCCCAATAAATTGCTAGAATTTTGGCCCAATCCTCCAGACAGAACTGATGATGACATAATGATGATCATTATGGCCAAACAGTTCAATTTTTGTTTCACCAGACAAGAGGACATTTCTCCTAAAACTGAAATATTTCTCCCCATGTCCACTTGTAAACTGTAGTCTGGCTTTTTTGTGGTGGTTTTGGACCAGTGGCTTCTTCCTTGCTGAGCAGCCTTTCAGGTTATGTCGGTGTAGGACTTGTTTTACTGTGGATATAGATACTTGTCTACCTGTTTCCTCCAGCATCTTCACAAGGACCTTTGCTGTTGTTCTGGGATTGATTTGCACTTTTCGCACCAAACTATGTTCATCTCTAAGAGACAGAATGAATCTCTTTCCTGAGCGGTCTGATGGCTGCATGGTCCCATAGTGTTTATACTTGCATACTATTGTTTGTACAGATTAACATGGAACCTTCAGGTATTTGGAAATTGCTCCCAAGGATGAACCAGATTTGTGGAGGTCTTGTCTGATTTCTTGTGATTTTCCCATGATATCAAGCAAAGAGGGACTGAGGCACTGATGTACAGTACATCATCAGGTGTACCTCCAATTGACTCCAATTAGCTAATCAGAAGCTAAATTACGCTTGGCATACATTTTTGGAATTTTCCAAGCTGCTTAAAGGCACTTAGTTTATGTAAACTTCTGACCCACTGGAATTGTGATATAGTCAATTAAATGTTAAACAATCTGTCAGTAAAAAATGGTTGGAAACATTTCTCGCGTCATGCACATAGATGTCCTAAACGGCTTGCCAAACTATAGTTTGCTAATATGAAATCTGTGGAGTGGTTAAAAATGAGTTTTAATGATTTCAACCTAAGTGTATGTAAACTTCTGACTTCAACTGTAAATTTGTTGAAAACTGCAAAAGGTAAAAGCAGATATCAAGTTTTTGGCTACTTCAGGCTTAAAAGAGACATTTGTATTTGATGTTGTGACAGAAATAGTATTCTCAGAGCAAATGGAGGGGTCAGGAGGCAGCAAAAACATGAGTACTTTATTGCTCGCTTGCTTGCTCGCTCTCACTCACTCACTCACTCACTCACTCACTCACTCACTCACTCACTCTCGCTCACACACACACACACACACACACACACACACACACACACACACACACACACACACACACACACACACACACACACACACACACTCTCTCTCTCTTTCTGCCGACTGATGCTCTTTGTCAGCCTTTTCAGATCTCCCTCTGCCATCACTATAACAAGAAACAGGTGTTAATGATAATGACAGCCCAGGTGATGAGCCTTACTGCTCTCCCTCTCCTGCAGATAGACACACGACCACACTCCCATCCCACAGCTTACTTACAGAAGTTATACTTCACTTTGTGATTCAATTGGAAATCTTTCAAACTGTGATATTAGAGCATCAAAATACTATTCAACACTATATCACATTCCTGAGAATGAGAGCTTTCATTTGATATATGACTTATATATTTCCATTTAGGTGCTATTTGAAAGACTTTTATATTCATATTAATATTTCTACGACATTACCTCTACGTGACGCTTATTTGTGATGCAAATAATTTATGGCTTTATTTTGATATTTCAAGTAACATAAATGCAAAATGTATGGGATTCTATGAAAAGTTCAGATTCTAAGCTTTCAAATTATACAACATATGCCTGACTTATGAATCCGGGGACTTTAACATTTTAAAAGAAAACTTATTTTGCGAAATAGCGCCCCTCTATGGACCCGCTTGCAGAGTTTAAGGGGTTTAATTATCTAGATTATTATATTATCTTTTTTTTTTTTCTCACATTATAAAACCATTTAAACTCAAATCAATATTTAATATCCATTTATTAATGTGGGGGTTTATTTATGAGTGACCAGTTGTATATTATCCATACATAACAGAGGTATTTTGCATTAAATATAGAATCAGAGAGTTTAATTGTAAGGGTCAGAGAGAGGGTGGAAATGGTCACGAAAAACAATATTATGACTGGTTTTGCTGCAAGAAAACTCCAGATAATTTGGAGTTGTTGGCTGTCACTCATGTCCTGGTTGAGCGGCTCTGAAGTCTTGGGTGGTTTACCCAATCCAGCCATCATTTATAACTCAATAGGACAAAAGGTCAGACATGAGAACAGAGGCTTCGGGGATGGTGGGTGGTAGAGAACCTCATACTGTTACATAAACATGTGTGTGCCGGTCAGGGGTTTACAGAAAGACATGGAGAGATTATGTTGTGTTTGCATTGTTATGTCTGAATCTCACCAAATAACAAAGAGGTTTCAAAGAGATTGAGAAGTGTTAGTAGAATTTATATGTGAAATTCTTTCTCTTTTTTTTTAAGTTGAAGTTTTTTGGTCACACTTTACATTAATGTTTCCTTTGTTAAATGAATATACTGGGTTTAATAAAAGTTCAAATAAATCAACAACATTTGTGGCATAATACTGATTACCACCAAAATAATTCTGACTCATTCCATGATTTTAGTGTGATAAAATCATTAAAAAAAAATTCTGTGGAAAGTTAATGCCAATTTTACAGCTTTGTTAAGCTGTAAAAGCCCTAAAACGACTATAAAAACAACAAACATTTTAAAAGAAGAATTAATACAAGTCATTTTTTTTATTATAAGATCCACATTTCTCCATTTAAACCCAACAAAATTTTAATGTAACTGTTACGTTCCATATTGTCTTTTGTTTATGTACTTTTATTTTTAAGTTTCTGGCACCTGTTACAAATATTGTCTTTTGTTTATGTACTTTTATTTTGAAATTATTGTTAAGTTCCTGTTTCCTGGTCTTTGTCTCATGTCCTGTTTTCCCTCCACATCTATGTGTCTGATTTTCATTGGTTCATTGTTTAATTACCTCGTTATCAGTTTTAGTTTGTCATTGGTTTCAGTTTATTGCCTTATCATCTTGTTTTGAGTTTCAGTTTTCCATTGGCTTAAGTTTTCCCTTGTTTTAGTATTTAAGTCCTCATGTTTCCCTTGTACCTTGTCGAGTATTGTTGTGATCCTGACCTCTGCCTGACGGTAACCAGATGTTTGCCTGCCAATAGTTAATTAGTATATCTGAGCCATAGTCTGTTCCAGTTCCTGTTTCTAGTTCTAGTCTTAGTTCTTAGTCTTTTTATCGTTTCCAGTTCCTGTGTCACCATCGTTTTGTCAATAAATCTGCACTTGGGTCCTACACTTTGCCTTCATCCTTGCCTTGACTGCTACCCATCGTAACAGAATACTCGACCAACAATGGACCCAGCAGCCCTGACAGCCCAGCAGGTGAATTTCCAGCTTCTCGGCCTCAGACAAGAGGACCGCCCAATAGAGGCCCATGTCAGTGAGTTTCTGGAGCTGGCAAATTTATCAGACTTCCCAGAGTTTTCCTTGATCGTCTTCTTCAGGAGCAATCTTAACAATTCACTAAGGGAGCGGTTGCCACCAGCGACCCCTTGCTGGACGCTCCTTGACTTCCTTGAAGAGACCCTGAGGATCTGCGGCTCCCCATTCACTGTGGGTGTTGCGGAGGAGGACGCTACCTCTCCTCCCACAGTGGTCACCCCCCCAGCCTTCCATAACTCGTTCCTCCACGCCTGCCACGGCCAACGCGCCCCCAGCCTCCTCTGTCCCAGGGCCAGCATTGACAGCCCCGTCCGCCAGGAGGAGGAGAAGAAGGAAGGCTTCCGCTCTCCAGTCTCCGCCTGCCACGGCCAACAAGCCAACGTGTTGCCAGCCTCGACCGTCTCAGAGCCAGAGCCAGCGCCTGTAGCCTCGACCGTCCAAGAGCCAGAGCCAGCGCCTGTAGCCTCGACCGTCCAAGAGCCAGGGCCAGCGCCTGTAGCCTCGACTGTCCAAGAGCCAGAGCCAGCGCCTGTAGCCTCGACCGTCTCAGAGCCAGGGCCAGCGCCTGTAGCCTCGACCGTCTCAGAGCCAGGGCCAGCGCCTGTAGCCTCGACCGTCTCAGAGCCAGGGCCAGCGCCTGTAGCCTTGACCATCTCAGAGCCAGGGCCAGCGCCTGTAGCCTCGACCGTCTCAGAGCCAGGGCCAGCGCCTGTAGCCTCGGCCGTCTCAGAGCCTGGGCCAGCGCCTGTAGCCTCGACTGTCTCAGAGCCAGCGCCTGTAGCCTCGACTGTTTCAGAGCCAGCGCCTGTAGCCTCGACCGTCCAAGAGCCAGCGCCTCCCGAGCCTCCCACGGCACTGCCTCCCGAGCCACTCAGATCTCCAACTCCCGAGCCTCCCAGGGCTCCACCTCTCAAGCCTCCCACGACTCCACCCTTGAAGTCTTCCATGGCTCCGCCTTCCACGGCACCAACCCTCGGCCCTTCCACGCCTCTAGAGCCTTCCACGCCTTCGGAGCTTTCCACGCCCCTAGTGCCTTCTACGGCTCTACCCCTGGAGCCTACCACGGCTCCGCCTCCTGTGGCTCCGCCTCCTATGGCACCGCCTCATATGGCTCCGCCTCCTACGGCTCTGCCCCAGTGGTACTTCATGGTTCCGCCTTCCACGGCTCTGCCCCTGAAGTCCTCCATGTCTCTGCCTTCCACGGCTCTGATTGCTCCGCCTTCTACGGCTCTGCCCCAGAGGTCCTTCATGGTTCCGCCTTCCACGGCTCTGCCTGAGCCTGCTCCGCCTTCCACGGCTCTGCCTGAGCCTGCTCCGCTTTCCACGGCTCTGCCTGCTCCGCCTCCCAAGGCTCCTCCTCCAGAGCCTTCCAAGCCTCCGCCCCCAGAGCCTACCTGGTCTCCGCCTTCCGATGCTCCGCCCCTAGAGTCCTACTGGTCTCCGCCTTCCGCGGCTCCGCCCCTAGAATCCTCCTCGGCTCCGCCTTCCATGGCTCCGCCCCCTGTACCTGCCTTGGCCCCACCTACAGAGCCTTCCGCGGCTCCGCCCGCTTGCCCTGAGACTCCTCCCAGGCCTTCTGGCCCTGTCCCGTGACCACCTCCCAGGCCTTCTGGCCCTGTCCCGAGGCCTGCTCCCAGGCCTTCTGACCCTGTCCCGTGGCCTCCTCCCAGGCCTTCTGACCCTGTCCCGTGGCCTCCTCCCAGGCCTTCTGACCCTGTCCCTGTCCCGTGGCCATCTCCCTGGCCTCCTGACCTGGTCCCTGCCCTGTGGCCTTCTCCCAGACCTCCTGACCCTGTCCCCATCCTGTGGCCTTCTCCCCGGCCTCCTGACCCAGTCCCTGCCCTGTGGCCGCCCCCCTGGCCTCCTGACCCAGTCCCTGCCTTGTGGCCGCCTCCCTGGTCGAGTATTGTTGTGATCCTGACCTCTGCCTGACATTACCCCGATGTTTGCCTGCCAATAGTTAATTAGTATATCTGAGCCATAGTCTGTTCTAGTTCCAGTTCCTGTTTCTAGTTCTAGTCTTAGTTCTTAGTCTTGTTATCATTTCCAGTTCCTGTGTCATCATCGTTTTGTCAATAAATCTGCACTTGGGTCCTACACTTCGCCTTCATCCTTGCCTTGACTGCTACCCATCGTAACAGTAACTCCCTTCTAAGAGTCTCACTGTAACCTTGAGTTTTCCTTTTTTAAAGAAAAGTAGGGACGAATCCAAATAATTTTTTGTGGTAACCCAGAATATACTTTTATAAGGGGTTCACTGTTAACTAAAATTTATTGATCATTGATACAGTAATAACAAGTGTGTGTGTGTGTGTGTGTGTGTGTGTGTGTGTGTGTATAGTGACACTTTACAAGTGCTTCATTCGTTAACATTAGTTAATTCACTAACAATGAACAATATATTTTGTATTAATCATTTAGCATTTATTAATCTTTGTTAATATTAGTTAAAAAATACAATTGTTTATTGTTAGTTCATAGAGCATTAACTAATTTTGACATTTACAAATTTTGATTTTAAAAATGTATTATATAACACATTAATAATAATATCACATTAGCAAGAGTGTTGCTTGCCCCTACATCAGCACGGCTGTGATTCTGCCACAGGCACATGGCTGTAGGTAATCACAACCATGCTGATTTAGGGCCATACAGCACAATTGCGTGTGTGATATTTCTAATATACAAGTTCAACGAACAAGTAAATAATACAATGAGGAAAAACTAAGGACTTTCACAAAAAAAACAACTTTCTTACACCACAGATCAGAATCTGCCTTTTTTCGTTTAAAAGATGCACCCAATCCTCCGTTACTAATTCAAAAACGTCACTTTAGAACTAGTAATGGCAGCTGTGTGATTACTTCGTCTGTTGTGTTGTGTCTCTCAGCTGTGATAAGCCTTAATGCTGAAGCTGTATTTCCCAGTTGTGGTCCAGTAGTAATATGAGCGATCATGGAGTGAGAGGCAATTGCCAATGACTTAAAAGAAACTGCTTACTGACTGGCATTGCTGACTCATTCATAACACACAATAATTATCACCACCTGCTGGCTAAAATCTTTAATATCACAGGGAAAAATTTAAAGACACATTTGTAGCTTTTTACACATCTGCACTGCTATTACACTTACACTTAGAATGCAACAAAAGCGGAGTGACACAAAGAGTGAAGCGTCTGAGTACTGCTGTTCTGATACATCAGCAGGAATGTCTCTCGTCCAATCAGATATGAAGACCAGAACTAACTGTTGCATGTGTGTGTGTGTATATATAGTATATACAGTATATATATAATATTTGTAAAAAAGACTTTCATACAAATAGTGAGCATTTTAACTTACATTATATAAATGCTTAAAGCTACATTAAGATATTTTTGTTAGAAATGAACAAAATTTTATTAATGAGCAAGATCACAAACAATCCATCTTCCAAACCATGTTTTTGCCTTACCCCGATTCACTACGGTAAGCTTATAATAATTATTTTAGTGTGATTTATAATATGATTTAGAGTTATCGGGACAGATTTGGCAGGAAATTGCATATTTCCGTCATTTGTACACGTGTGTTTACGTCATGTCCGTAAATAAAGAAAAGAAGGTACAGCTACTACAGCAGGTGTATGTGTGCTGATATGTGTGGTAGTAGTTTAAGGCTGAAAGCTTGAACCCACAACAAATGAGTGACATTGACCATGGCTCATAAAAATCGAGAGTTTGTTCACTGCAAATTTGCCACAAATTCTGTACTAATAATTTTCACATGCAAATTTGAGGCAAACTTGCGGCATATTATTCATTGTTGCCAAAGGTTTGCCAGAGGCTCACCAGTACCAGTGAAGAGCTGCAAACTTCTGGCAAACATTTACGATGAATAACAAGCTCATATGTATGTGACAATAATGAAGAGCAAATTTGCGGCTAGTTTAGATTTTAAGGGATCATTCAAAAAGACAACCTTCTGTAGAGTTATTGATTGAAATTCATTATTGCAACATATTTTGTGTTACATAAAAGAATGAGGTATCTAACATATGAAGCCCTGTAAGAGGACAGAGAGGGAGGACTTATTTTCTTCCTGAAATATTTTGCATTCCCTAGCAAAAAAACAAAACAAACAAACAAACAGTACAGTACAGTAACGTCTAGGTTACGGATGTAACCTCCGTTCCCTGATGGAGGGAATGAGATGTTGTGTCAAAGAAGCGACACTAGGGGTCTCTCTTGAGTGCCGAATATACCTCTGATCTATGAAAAAAAGGCCAATGAGAAGTTGGCAGACAGAATTTGTATGTCCCGCCCCCAGACATATGGGTATAAAGGTGGGGAAATACGTTTGTTTCATTCAGGATTATTCTGAGGAGCCGGAAATGGTCCGGCCACAACTCGTTCCCCCCTCGGAGGTTACATCCGTAACCTAGATGTTCCCCGTCTGTCACTCACTTCGACGTTGTGTCGAAGAAGTGACACTAGGTGTCCAATTTAAATCACGCCATGCGCTGAGCCGTGTACGTGTACTGCTGACACAGGAGCAGGCAGGTACTTGACGTGCCAAAATGACCAGCTGTATCAGACTACACGTACCCCTCCCCAATGCCCCACAAAGTCGTCGGAATCCTTATAGTTACCCTAGACAGGGGAACAAGGTGACGCTTGCCAACCTGGGACTGGGCCGAGCCTAGCCGGGCCTCTTTTCTCTCTATGTTTCTCACATAGAGTCAACGGCTGGGGCCCTTATACGCACCAGAGAAGGGGGTCTTACCCAGTTTCCTATTCTTTCAGGGGGTAAAGACCCTGCGGAGACCACACCTGCCCAGAGAGGGGGAGGTAAGAGTGGTGAATACACCACATGGGCTTTTAGGTCACATGTGGAAAGTTGCACGGTGGTAGATCCCGCCTCTTCGGAGGGAGGAGTTGCTACAGACACAGCGACCGGGGGGCATTGGAACTGCCCAAGGGAGACACGGGTCCGCTCAAAAGGGGACCTTACTGCGGAAAATACACACAGGGGGGAAGTCCACGTAGGATCCCTGACCTGTGGAGCACCTATTTCAGTACAGGGTAGATTTGAGTACCCGCAGTGGATTAGGTCGGCAAATTCCTCCGCCGAATTGCGGACCGAGAGGGCTAGGGTGGAGTCATCCAGGGAGCCGAGTGAGTGAGATCTCCTGGGAGAAAAAGCGCACGGTATTACCTCAACCGAGGAAAAAGGCGCTAGGTGCAAGCAATCCACCCGGCCAGTCCATCAGCGTGTTACCAAGTTCTACTGGCTCGGACCTGAGAAAACATGGGACGAAACTGACTCTACCCTGAGATTGTAGAATCTTGCAACGGTATTAGGTGTTGACCAACCCACTGCTCTGCATATGTCTGGCAGGGAGGTGCCTCTGGCCGGTGTCACTCAACTCCTTGTTGAGTGTGCTCGGACACGCAAAGGGGCACGGCCTGGGTACGATAGGTCAATGAAATGGCGTCCTCCACCCAGTGGGAGACCCTCTTTTTGGAGACAGCGTTCCCTTTCCGCTGTCCACCGAAGCAGACAAAGAGCTGCTCAGAACGTCTAAAGTTCTGCGTGCGGTCCAAGTAGGTACACAAAGCACATACCGGACACAGCAACGAAGGGGCTGGGTCAACCTCCTCCCGGGGCAGCGCTTGCTGGTTCACTGCCTGGTCTCTGAAGGGGATGGTAGGGACCTTGGGCACATAGCCTGGCCGTGGTCTTAGGATCACATGTGTGTCTGCCGGACCAAACTCCAGGCAAGTATCGCTGACAGAGAACGCTTGCAGGTCCCCGACCCTCTTGATGGAGGCAAACGCGATCAGAAGGGCCGTCTTTAGAGTGAGGGTCCTTAGTCCAACTGATTCTAGCGGCTCGAAGGGGGGCTCTGAAGGCCCGAGAGGACCACTGAGAGATCCCAGGAGGGGAACAGGCTTGGCCGGGAGGGATTCAAGGCGCCTCTTAGGAACCTGATAATCAAGTCGTGCTTACCCAAATACTTGTCGTCTACTACATCGTGGTGGGCTGCAATAGCAGCTACATACACCATCAAGGTGGACGGGGACAGCCTCCCTTCCAACCTTCTTTCTTCACCAGTACACATTTGAAGAAAAATAGTCAAATATTTTAGCTCAGTAGGTCCTTATAATGCAAGTGAATGGTGATCAGACTTTTTAAGCTCCAAAAATCACAGACCACAGATCCATATGTCTCCAGCAGTTAAATTAATGTCGGACGGAGGACGGAGGGTTCCAGTCCAGACCCACACTCAAGGCAGCCCAGGCAAGCATGTCGGCCATCTGCGCATCAGCCTCAAACTGGGCGGGTCGACCCGAATTTGGCAGGCCAGTCGAGTCCTCCACGTTAGATATCTGTCGCATCCAGTAACTACACACTGGCAGAAAGGCATCTTCAAAAAGACGTGTTTTTAAAAAGACATTCGTCGCCAAATGTGTTACACTTTTAGAGAAAATTATACACTTTTAGAGGATTTATGCTCTTTTAGAAGCACCCAGGTGTGTAGACTGCACGGCCGTGCAGAGAAGAGAAAGCCACTGGTAACGCGCCGTAAGCTCTAACAACAAAAGCTCTGTAGAGGTGAGTGGAACAGTCGTGAACACCAGCTCGCTGGACACACAACCGCTCGGCTCCGAAGAAAAAAATCTGATTAAACAGATGCACGGATTCCCTCCTAAAATACCCGTATGTCCGGGGGAGGGACATGCAAATTCTGTTCAGAAGGGGAACAACATTTCAACAGTGGGTCACCTCTGTGAACATTAGTGCAGAAAATACCACAAGGTTTGTCCCTAAAATTAAAACAGTCTTTGAGAAAGTAATGACAGTTTTACCATTTATTCACCTTGTGTATAATTGAATGCAGGCTCACATGCGTCATTGGACATCCGTGAGCGGAAGACAGATAAATGAATGATAAATGAATAAACTAAAGTTAAAGTTTAGACAATATGAGTGAAATTGATCACGTTGAAGTTGACCATCTACAACAACTGAAATTAGTTGTTGGGGCTTCGTTCAGGAGTGGGTTTGGTTATTAGCAATAATTAATTATTAACAAAGATAATTATTCATTATTAAAATCAAAAGAACATTGATTAGAATCAACATTAGTGTATTAAGACAATTCAAATCAACAATCATCAAAGATAGCTATCAATTATCAAAATCAATAGAATATTAATACAAATTAATGTTGCCAGAGCACCACCCTGGAATCAGGGACTAATAACCAGACAGTATAGCAGTCTCAATTGTTCTCTTAGAAAAGCCGACATCTGGAGAAAATCGACATTCACAAGGGGAACAACAAAGGCTTGAATCCAAGCACTGACATCCCCTGCCAGTCCTTGCCACAGGTGCATGTAGAACAATACAAAACACTTCTCTTTAAAGCATAACAAAATGTATTGATGGAGTAATATCAATAAATAATCAATACAATGCAGTCGATAAACTTCAGACTTCAAACTACAAACTAAACAGTAACATGGTTAGATATGGTAACAGATAAGCCTATAATAAATGAGAGGAGGGTATGTGTGTGTGAATGGGTGTATGTGGATATGTGTGTGTGTGTAAGGAGAGAAGAGAAGGAGTACACAAAATGGCAGGTATGGCTCTCGTGGAGAGTGCATCATGTGAGATTTCCGGCCAGAGAATGTGGCCGCGAATACGGGCAGAGAGAGGCTGGTTTATGGTGTCTGCCTGTTTAACAAGTGTCTCCGCTGGTACAAAAACTTACGTACAAAGCTGGACTCTATTGCCAAGTTATCTGTTCACCAAATGTGTGTGCGGGTATGTTTGTGAGGGGTTGTGTGTGTGTGTGTGTGTGGTAAGTACGAGAGAAAGAGAACAGGGTGACAGCACAGAAGCCGGTTTAACGATTGTGCGAGTGATGGCAACCATTAGTTTTATCACTCAGAGGTTTTATCACTCTGAAGTGGTGGTGGTGTAGTGGGCTAAACCACATAACTGGTAATCAGAAGGTTGCTGGTTCAATCCCCATGGCCACAACCACTGGGCTCGTCCAGCAAGATGGAGATTGTATGGCCAAAGTTCAGGTGCGTACGTTTCTTCCTTGGGCAATAGGGCTATACCTGGGAGCAGCAGGGCTGCAACTAGATGAAATACTGTTGCTGGAAGCAAGACTAAGGAGGAATCTCTCGGGGTTTAATAATCTCGATGGCATCATGGTTGAGGGATGTGTTCTGTTGTGTGTTTCATCCAACAGGAGTTGAGAGTTCGAACCTTCAGAATTTCACACCTAGGTGTAAAGAGAGCAAGGCTTGATGGGATATGTAGTTGTTTTGGTGCCATTTGTGTTATCAGGCTTTGAGTGTTACAGGCCTCAGTCAGGCATTATGACTGTGTGTAGGCCTGCCTTTGTCTCCTATCTGAGCATATGAGGCCCAACAGAGTCCAACATGGTAAATTATCAAAATTTACTTCAGTTACCGGCTGCCTCACAGAAAAATGGGAAGTGCGCAAATAGGGAATTTAATTACAAAATTACCAAGTTGGAATGTTTTTAAAACACTGAAGGATAACACAAGTAAAATCTAAAGTTATATTCAATGATAGACTGACAAAACATTGTGTAAAATGATGAATAAAAGTACATTTATGCTTAACTTTTTCTAGTGATGCATACACTGATTGTTAGGTTGATTAAAAAATGTGCATGTGCAAAACTCCAAATTCTCTAACCAATTTTCAACATAGAACAAGCTTTATGATTTCGACCAAACTGGTCATTGGTACATGTTGATGAATCAACCTAATTTTGACATTGACTATATGTTCTATTTTTGACCTAACAGTGTTCTGATTTATCGACCAAATAGTAAATGTTGATTCAACATTGAAAACTGACCGACGACTGATTCCGACCTTTACAACTAAATAATAAACATTAAAGTTGTGTTCACACTGCCAGTGACATCGCAAGAAACAGCGACACCATCCCATTAATTTTCAATGAGAGCACAGCGACTTCTGGTGACACGAGCTGTTGCGACTGTTGGCGACCAGATGTGGGCGTGTCCAGCGACTCAACAAAGTTGAGACAAGTTTAATTTTATTCAAATGAAGAGCGACTTACGGGAGCGACAGCCAATACGAGAGAAGCCGGTAGAGCTCACGTGATCCTTCTCTCGCTCTCTCTCAGCTCCTGAAGTAATGGAAAGATAATGGGACCCACCCTCTGCAGCAGCTCATCAAACTGGGTCCTGTCAAGCCTGAAGTACTGCTGGAACCGGACTTCATCCAGCCGCAGCTCCTGCACCAGCCGGTGGTACTCACCGTGCTGACTCCGAGATTGAATGGTTTTGGGGACCCAGACAGACCGGCGTTTGCATTTTCGCCTCAGATAAACAGCTGCTAGAGCATGCATTGTTTCTCATTCATCTTTGATATAAAGCATTTTATGTAATGATTCCATTTATATTTAGTCTTTTGCCTCCAAAATGTTTGTTTTTAGCAGCAAGAAAACTGATTCGCTGTCAACAGCAATGGAATGGCATCCGTGAATGTCATTTATAAGAGTTACTAGGCAACCAGTAGTGGGAACGCCCACTAGGGACCTAACAGCCAGCCACTGGCGACCTGCAGCAACAAAATCGCTGGCAGTGTGAATGCAGTTTTAATCGATACCTTACTATCTGGATACACCTTAGAAAAAATTACTAAAACAAATTTGAAAAAAAGATTTAAAAAGACTTTACATTCTAGAAGTTAATTGTGTTGAAAGTGCACGAAGTTGAAGAAACACCCAAATAGTAAAAAGCCGTAGACTGTGAAAACTAAATATTGTGCAATTTCACATTCGAAAATAGGTCAGTATTTGGTTACTCCAAAGAACCAACCACTCTAAAATATGAAACACACTATATCTCCCTGAAACACACATAACAGCACTAAATATATAAATTAACCATTAGATTGTGATATGACATATGGAACAGTTTGTGGCCTATTTTCTGTCCATCTAAGTATACTGTAGAACTTTCTCTCTGCTGGCGGCCAAATAACAGTCATTAACAAATGAGCACCAGACACACTCAAATGCACAAGAGATATGCGTGAAATGTAAATTTACAATGAGACCAAGGAGCACTTCCAAATCACAATTCATGCTTCGGGGAATATTCTGGAAAGATTCCACATATTGTGAAATATAATTTATTGGATGTTCTCTCACTTTTTCTCACGATATCTCTCTCCCTCTCACACACACACACACATACACACACACACACACACTGGGTGCATAAATTGAATAAGCAGTAACCCTGCGGTCAGACTCACTGAGTGGATACAGGATTGAATCTCTCTCAAGGGTCCAAGGAATGAGAGCAGAGGCAGTTATTCACTTATTTCATGCTTGCTGCTATGGCATACACACACTCTCAGACTTTATGTGAGCCAAATTCATCCCTTGGCCTTAATATAAAGATGGTGGTATCAAAATATTCTTCTATTTGTCTGAGTGGTCCGTCACAGTGACATTGGCTCAACTAATTCCATAAATTTGGAGCGAGAGTATCAGTTAGGCTGACCAATGTAGGATGGGAACACAAGCCTTATGTGGCGGCGTGGTCGAGCCGTCATCCTGAGAGCGAGAAAGCCGTAAGGGTGAACACACCTGCACTATATCGTCTAACACCTGTTTCTAATTGCGGTAAGCACTGGGCAGAGCGATAAAAAGGGAACCATGCCAGAGATGAGGGAGAGAGAGCTACCCATCTGAAAGAGACTCTCTTGAGTTTAAGATAAAGAGTGTTACACTTAAAAGCCCCTTTAAGTTTGTTTATTAAAGTTATACCTTTGAGTTGAAGCTCAAAGATCCTGTGTCCTCCTGTGTTCCCTTCTGTGAACGTTTACACCTTATTTCTGTGAATCTTTTTGGTAATGCTAGTGGTGCAGATATTAAATACATCACCTTTGACCCTGGGTCAAACAACCAATCAGAAAGCCACTCATAAGCTAAAAAATGATTTCCTTATTGTACATTCAAGCGTTCTGTACAGTCTCAGAAACTTGTTCAACTTGAAATACTGAACAATGACTGTATAGTTTTGTGACAACTCTTACGATAATGATTCGTTGGAGAAATGGAAATCATAAGATATCGTACAACTTGGCTCATGCAAAAAGGTTTGACTTTTAATCCCATACAGACAAACAAAACAACAAGCAAATTAATAATCGATACAAAACTGGCATTCAGTTTTTCACAGCTTACTATCCAACACTTTATTTTAAGAAAGGAAATATCACTTAACAAATTTGGTTACTTGTTCCATATTAATATGGAATAATCCATATTAATACAGTATGCAAAACAAATGACATGTGTATGTATTTACAAAAATAATTTAATTAACCTGTGGTACACTTCCCTCCTCTTGCTCCAAACTCTATGTTTTCTGTTTTCCTTGGTACAAAAGTTATTTTCCAATTAAAATCATGGTTAGGTTTAGGGTTTGGGTAAGATGTTAGATTTTAAGATTAGGTTTGGGTTTGGGTTAAGGGTTAAACTTACTTAAAAAAACATCCTCCATTAGTTTGTTTATTTTGCTCTGTGCAGTTAAAAGTTGTAAATATTTGTACAAGCCAACTTATACAATTCCTTATAATTTCACCATCACATACAATTATTATGACTTGAGGCTACGTTGAACAGGGACAGCAAACATATCTGGAGTGATGTAGAAACAGTAGTATATTGATTTATTTATTTTGGTATTTGTAGTGTGTTTCAAATACCTTCAGACATCCAACAGTGTTTCCCGTGCAACCACGTACCTCACTGCTTAACAACCATTGTACAAAGCATCATTGGAGAAATTAACTAGACAGTGATGACTGTTTCCCAAAACTATAGTAACTATGTCTCACAGCCATTGTTTAACCTGTTGATACGCACCCCATTTTTGAGCACAAACCATGAAAATGACATATCCGAACTTAAATGGTTGCATTTACTGGACCCTTTGGAGTAAGGACACAGTTGTAGTATCTTTTGAAAGAAGACACTTCTTCAGAATTAATACATCTTGTTATTTTTTAAAGTTAGAGGATCTGAGGTTTATAGTAATGAAAAATTTTGTGCTGAACATGTTTTTATAATCTACAAAAACAATAATAAAAGTGCCAAGACAAACCAGAAATACAATGTTCGGAAAGCCACAAGTCTAAAGAAGTTATGTTTCAAATTTGAAGATGATCTAACAAAAAATGAGGTTCCTGCAAGCTTTTTTCTCTGAAAATCACTGCCAGTGTACAGAGTAAAATTAAGGCTCCGCCTTTCAAGACGACACAAAATCTGACTGCACCGCTTGGCTATTCTGAATAAAACTATGCCATATTTTTAAAAATAGATTTTGGAGATAAGCTCATTTTGTTTATGAGACTCTAATATATAAGTTAATATACAGTTTTACAACATGAATGCTGCTCAGATTGCATAGTTTGTTGAAGAACGATGACAAAGGTTAAAGTTTTCAGGCGAGATCTCATTTAAACAATGGCGAATATATCAATATTTCTCAGATTGATCACTTTTATGGACAAAAAGTGCTATTGGATGTTTTTCAATGAATGCTTGACATGGACAATTTACCCAAGTGTGGAGAACTGGATTCATCTGGTGATTGTGATTTCATAATAAAAGTATGACGTCCCATTTTGATATTGCATGTTTTCATTTGTACTCCTGGCACATATAACTAAATTGCTGTTTCTGGAGCATTGGATATCAATGTTGAACCCTTAGACGTTTGAAAAGATGTATAATTTGTTAACATTAATTACATTTATAGACGATAAATTATATTGTAAATGTAAGCAGAGTGACATCACTCCCGAGTGTGGTGAAATTGCGTATCAACAGGTTAAATCACGTTGGTTCAACAATATACTGTAGGGCTGTCATTAATGAAGTTACACAGGGGATGGAATAATACTAAACTTCTGCGGAGATCAAATGGATATCAAATTACAATATAAAATTTACCTGTACACCATAATGCAGTTTAATGCTGAATACAGGAAAGCGGTGTGAACTATATTATGTGACAGATACACTTTACTGCAATAGAGGTGTTTACATTAGAATTCAGAATTCCTCTACATTAGAATTTAGGGTTCCCCCCGATGAACTTGAGCACATTTGCACATATCACTTATATGTTAACATGAACACATAAGATGTATCAGAAATGGTATGTTGTTAAGCGCTTACTCTTAACAGCCTTTAATCCCTTAAACGACTGAATTTGTATTGCATGCCATTTCAGAATGCCACTTTCTGCAAAACCCTGGAATAAGCTGTTTTTTTTAGTGCATGTACTGTAAACATGAGGGGAGGATGGAGGGTTCCAGTCCAGTCCAACACTCATGGTGGCTCGGGTAAGCATAGCAGACAGCTTGGCGTCGGCCTCAGTCGGCACACCTGAAGGCGCTTGCCCAGTCGAGTCCTCAGCGTCGGAGTCCGCCAAGACGCTCTCCGTTGCAGCGGCTCAAGATCCCACATTCCGTCTGCTTGCCGAGGGCATCCCCTTTCGGCGGTGAAACCCCAGGCAGCTCCGCCCCAGCTCAGGCCCAACTCTCAGCCCCAGCGTAGAGCTCCCCGCAGGAAGTGGACGCCCCCCCGTCTCACGAACCACCTCCCAGACCCAGAAGGCTCCCAAGCGCTCCAGAGACGGGCAACCCAGGGAGAGAGACATCTGCCACGGAGCTGGTATCCAGACCATTCTATCCCCCGGTGGAGGGCTGGGTAGACAATCTTTTGTTTCCTTTTCTTTGCTTGCACCCACAATGCCCTGCGGTACACATGTTGTCATAAAGGAAGCAGTTTCTTCACTCCTTGGGACACTTAGTGACTCCCCCGGTGCCCAAAACCACCATGACGATCAGACACAGAGCACTTGCAGTTGGGCCCCCATGAACGCGAACCTTCCACCTTCATGTGCCCAACTGCATCACACTCGTACCTCAGGCTGGCAGGTGGTGACGAGTCTAGAGGTCGTCTCTACTGAACCTCCTCCTCAGTCACCTACGCGCCCCAGGCCAATTCTACAGCCCTTAATTCATCGTACCTAAGAAAGGTGGTGGGTTGCGGCCAATCTTGGACCTCTGAGTTCTGAATTGGGCCTTTCACAGTCTCCCATTATTGTACTATACTAACGAATTAGAACACAGAAACATATTGTACAACACAACAGGTAACGCTCAGCAGTGAGTTGAGACTCCACCCTCATGTGGTTCAGCTGATTTGGGATTGGTTCGGTAGATCTGTTTGCCTTCCTCTCTGACGGAAGCCCAGACGCGCTGGCACACAGCTGGCCCCAGGGGCTACACAAATATGCATTTCCCCCAGTGAGCCTACTTGCACAAGTCCTGTGCAAGGTCAGGGACGAGAGGAACAAGACATTCTCGTTGCCCCCTACTGGCCCACTCAGACTTGGTCCTCGGGTCTCACGCTCCTCTTGACAACACATCCCTGGCAAATTCCACTGAGGAAGGACCTTCCTTCTCAGGGACAGGGTACCTCTAGCATCCACGCCCAGACATCTGGAACCTTCACGTCTGGCCCTTGGATGGGATGCAGAAGATCTAAATGGTCACCAGCCGTCGTAGACACGATCACTCAAGCCAGAGCTCCCTCTACCAGGCAGCTTTATGCCCTAAAGTGGTGCTTATTCACAAATTGGTGTTCTTCCCGATCTGAAGACCCACAGAGGTGCGCAGTTGGGTCAGTGCTCTCATTCCTGCAGGAGAGGCTGGAGGGGCGGCTGTCCCTCTCCACCTTGAAGGTTTACGTAACTGCCATAGCAGCTCACCACGTTGCAGTGGACGGTAAGTCGATAGTGAAGCACAACCTGATCATCAGGTTCCTTAGAGGCGCCCGGAGGCTGAACCCTCCTAGGCCATGCCTGTTCCACTCATGGGATTTCTCCGTTGTTCTCTCGGACCTTTGGAGAGCCCCGTTTGAGCCGCTAGAATCAGTTGAACTAAAGGCCCTCTCCTTGAAAATGGCCCTCCTGATTACGCTCACTCATATCAAAAGAGTTGGGGACCTGTAGGCACACTCTTTCAGTGACACTTGCCTGGAGTTCGCTGGGCTATGTGCCCAAGGTTCCTACAACCCCTTTCAGGGATCAGGTAGTGAACCTGCAAGTGCTGTCCTGGGAGGAGGCAGACCCAGCCGTAGCATTGCTGTGGCCAGTGCGTGCTTTGCGCACCTATTTGGATCGCACGCAGAGCTTTAGAAACTCTGAGACACTCTTTGTCTGCTTTGGTAAACAGCGGAAAAGGAACGCTGTCTCCAAACAGAGGCCCACTGGATCGTGGACACCATTGTGTTGGCCTACCAGACCCAGGCCGTGCCTGCCCCCTTGCAATGTTCGAGCACACTATACAAGGAGTGGCATCCTTGTGGGCACTGGCCAATGGCACCTCTCTAGCAGATATCTGCAGAGCGGCAGGCTGGGCAACACCCAATATCTTCATAAGATTTTACAATCTCTGGGTTGAGCCAGTCTCGCCCCGTGTTTTGACAGGTCCGAACATGTAGAATTCGGTAATACGGTACAGCTGGCCAGGTGTATTGCTTGCACATAGCGCATTTCCCATCCCCTGAGGTGAAGACGAGCACTCTACTTTCCCAGTCAAGTTTACAAGTCACAGACCCTGGGTGTCCTTCTTCCCTAGCCCTCTGGCTCCGATTTCAGCAGAGGAAGTTTGCAGACAGACTCACCGGGTTTTTCCCCCCTGAAAGAATAGGATTGGAAAAGAACGCCTTCTACGGTGGGTGTTATAGTGTTAGATGTCCCCAGCCGCATCTAACACTATGGAGAGAAAACATAGAGAGAAAAAAGGCTGTGACTGGCATGGCCTGCTCCCATGCTAGTTACGTGACATATGACATTTTCGGGACATTGAGGAAGATTACCTGCAGTCTGATGCACCTGCTATTTTCGCATGCAGGAGCTTGCTTGCACCTCCATAGGCATTCCACGTAACACGGTTCAGTATTTTAGAGTTTTTATATAGGGAACCTTAGTGTCACTACATAGACACAACGTCGAGTAAGTGACAGAAGGGGAACATCTTGGTAACTGTCGTAACCTCCGTTCCCTGATGGAGGGAACGAGACATTGTGTCCCTCTTGCCACAACACTGTACCATGCCACTGAAATTACAGGGACCTTACTCTCGGCTCCTCAGCTCAAAACCTGTCTGAAGAGACGCACGCTTCCCTCCTTTTATACCCATATGTCCAGGGGAGGAGCATGCAAATTCTGTTCGGCAATTCTCATTGGCCTTTTCTCAAAGATAGAGGTAACTGAGGCTCTCATGAGAGACCCCTAGTGTCACTACATCCACACACGTCTCGTTCCCTCCATCAGGGAACGGAGGTTACGACAGTAACCGAGACGTTTCAACCACACAAATTTGTGATGCTGTTTGCAATTGTTTGTTGGAACTATGATTTCGGGAAACACTAAATCATTTAAATATGCTGGAAATGATGGAACTTGTGACCATAGTTGGCTAACAATGCTTTTGCAAAATGCAGCCCAGAGGGGACCTACATGGTGACATTTCTACAAATGGCAAGCAGTTATTAAAACAGGTCACATGCTCATCATGTGCTGATGTCCAATAAATATTATTAGCCTTGTAAATATGGAAATAAAAAGGGTTTACAAATGCAGAGTAGGACTTTCGATTTAACATATACATTTTCTGCAAATAATTATATCAAACTATAAAGTATTTAAAAAATGTATCATTGGGGCAATTCAAACTTGAACAATTTCATGTTTTTCAAGTCTCAGTCAGCTGGGGGCAGTAAATGCAACACCAGCTGTACAGACAACAAAACATGCTTGCTGACAGCACAAGATGAGAACATGTTTTAGCAGTGGGACAGAGCACAACTCTGTCCAAGTTTCCTAAGTTTCAAACTACAAATAGCATTGCAAAGTTGTGTGGCTGGAATGACAGCACTCCACCTATGTGTTTGCTATGTGTATCATTTGACTTCACCGAGGCTTTTACGCTCACTGTAAACTTTATTAGGTCCACCTACTTTTTCTTGCAATTATCTAATCAGCCATTTGTGTGGCAACATTGCAGTGCAAAAAAATTATCTATTGAAGAGTATGTATCTACAAAGTGCACCCAGCTTTCATGTCTTCATCAGCTTTCGTGCATGAAACATCTTTCTGGAGTAAAAAAATAAGCCATTAAATTTGATATTCATAGATGTTATTACTCCACCCCCATAAAACATCATTAACAACAGCTCTATATTGTTAAATCACAATGGTTCGATTGACGGATGTGCAATGATGCATCGTACTATGGTGGTTAAGCAGTGAGTTATATAGTTGTATGGGAAATGCTCCCCAGATTGACAAATTCAGTTGCAAAATGAATTTCTGTGGATTGTTGGCCAATGATATACTTGTGTTCAATGATATGGAAATAATATATTGCCTTCTAAAGAGACTTTTTACTTGTCCACGGAAATAATGTTTTTTAATGATCTGATTTATTAAGTATATTTATTATATTTTATATGTATAATTATTTAATAATTTGATATTTAATTATTTTTATTTGGGGGCCTTTATCTGCATATATTTGCAATTAATTTGATTAAGTAATTAGCATAGCATGTAATATACTCAATTAAACATTTTAAACAATTGAAAGCTATAATACAGAGTCAAATGTCAAACCCAGACTACCCATGATAATTACTAACTCAGGATAAAGTGTAACAAGGGTGAAACATGGAAAATTTCTAATACTGTAAATACTGTATGTGGCAGCGGGGGCGTGGTCAAGCGCCCGTCCGGAGAGGGGGAGCGGTAAGGGCGCTTGCACCTGAGCTAAATTATGTCTAACACCTGTCTCTAATTTCAGTGAGTATGGGGAGAGCGGCATAAAAGAGCACCAGTACCTCCAGATAGGGAGAGAGGGCGCCAGTCCAGTGTTGGCGAGCTAAAGTTTAGAAGTCTGTGTTCATTATAAAAACCCTTTGTTCAGTTCTGTAATTTTATTTTGGAGATATTAAAGGGCCTCACCTTTTGTGTTCCACCCTGTTTCCGCGTCCTTCCTCCTCTGAAGAAGCTGAGACTTGTTACACTGTAATAGAAGCCCAGCAATAGAATTGAAAAGGTATTATTACATCATCAAAATGCACCAGTCTTCACTCAGGTTAAAGAGCCCCGAAAACATTAACATTGACTGATATATGACCTGGAATGGTATTGAAGAACAGTAAATCTGTTATGACATGTGAATTTATTATTTATCAACACAAGAAGTTTGTGTACAGTGTGGATTTAGTATTAACTAATACATTTGAAACACACCACAGCCCTGTTATTTTCACATTTACATTGTTGGACTGGAGTCCATGAGATGTGTGTGTTGGAATAGTATAATAATTGTTCTTAAAATATATCTTCAGCAATGGCAAAATTAAAAGACCTTAATGTAAATAATTGTAAAAATAAATCTTTGTAAATATCACGTTGGTGGACTTCTTTAACGGTCTGCATATGAACTCAATTTATTACCGTTTTGCCCTGCAGGCACAGAGGTACAGTCTATACTTTTAATGATGCTCATTTTATGACATCCCTCGATAAACCAGGAAAAAGGAAACACATGAGAGTCTGAAACAGTACGGATTTCAGATTAACAGGGAGAACTGCTGTTTAGTTTTCCAGCAAAAGAATTCCCACATTTCTTTAATTTTGCACAAACCTTTTCTCCAACCCCTTCCAAAGCTCTTCTCCCATTAAAATAAATTCCTAAAGGACTTTTCGTAAGTATGCAGTGACTATCCTTAATATGGAAAATGCATTCATGTACAGTATGCTGGATTTTACCACACTCACTGGAGTTTTCTTATAAACCAAACCTTCATTCCTATAAAAGCGGTTTGAGGCAGATTTTGCGACTCAGCTTGTTTTAAATAGATTTGAGGTCAGAGAGACTAATAATGAAATTAGACTAAATGTAAAATAAAAGTGCCTTTCTGGAGCATAATTACATTTTATAAACCAGTTGTAGTGGGTAGAGGGTAGTAAGATTATTAGCCGCAAGTTAGAAAATGCTATTACGAGTCATTGGACTGGTATTTATTTTTCACAGTTTGACATTTGCTAAACACTACAAAAAATCATATTGTTAATGAGTACATTTTGTTTGGTTTTCCGTAAAAATACCTAAATTCCCTTAAAACAAAATACAATTACCTGATAAGTAAGCTTAAGGACATAACATTAAAGACATGTTTTCAAGTGTATTTTGACAAATATTAAGTGTTAAAAACACTCATACACAGATGAGCCAAAACATTATGACCACTTACAGGTGAAGCTAATAACTTTGATCATCTCCTAACAAGGTCACATGTCAAGGTCTGGGTAGATTAGATGGTAAGCAAACAATCAGTTCTCGTAGTCAATGTGTTGAATGCAAGAGAAATGGGCAGGAGTAAAGACCTAAACAAGAGCCAAACTGTTATGACCAGATGACTGGGTCAGAGCATCTCTGAAATGGCAAGGCTTGTGGGGTGCTCCAGGTCAGCAGTGGTGAGTCTTGTCTAGTCTGAACTGACAGAAGGTCTACTGTGGCACAAGTCACAGAAAACTGTAATGATTGGTACAGGTGGAATGTGTCACAACACACAGTGCATCACACCCTGCTACGTATGGGGCTGCTTAGCTGCAGACAGATCAGAGTGCACACGATGACCCCTGTCCACCGTCGAAAGCACCTACAATGGGTATGCGAGCCTCGGAACTGGACCTTGGAGCAGTGGAAGAAGTCGCCTGGTTCGATGAGTCTTGTCTTTTCAGCAGGATAATGCACCCTTCCACACTGCACACATTGTACGGGAATGGTTTTAGAAACATGACTGAGCATCTGTGGGATGTGCTGGCCCACCATGTCCAAATCACGGCGGCTCCATCTCACAACTTACGGTACTTGAATGATCTGCTGCTTATGTCTTTGTGCCAGATACCACAGGAATCTTGTAGAATCCATGCCTCAGCGGGTCAGCACTGTTTTGGCGGCGGACCAACAGCAAATTAGGCATGTGGTCATAATGTTTTGGCCAGTTCCATAAGACAAAATACACTGATGTCTTCATATCTTTATATCCTTTAACTATTATTTTTGTTAATATGTTGAATTTCCTGGAGTGTCTGATTAAAACCTTTCTTTGGGTTTTATGTCTTTCATGTTTTATGAGTGGTACAGAGAAACCCTGTTGACTTTTTGTAAATCTTTCGAAACAACAGTCACTCCCTGATGGGGACCCATTAAAAAAATATAGGTTTATATATACAACAATATATTCCCAACAATATTTGCCATCCCTAATGTATTTTTATTTTCTTTCGGCCATGACATTTCTGCTTTAGGCATTTAAATCTAATTAATCATGCAGAGGTAATACGATGTATGAAATTCACACCGCTGAACTTTAATTCATTGTTCACTTGACACTTTGACAGGTTTTAAAATAATCAAATTCATATCTTATATTTTAGAAAAACAAATAGTGATTCAGTGTGTTTCATCTGTTTAAATATACAGCAAGCAATAAAATCAACAGAAGATTGAAAATTAAATGAATTTGAAGTATTTTTGAGGTACATCTCATTTCAAAATGTCATCAGCTATAACTCTAATATTATACAGTGCTGTGATTCTGGATAGATCTCCACCTCTTTATAGATTTCTCTTTTGTGTGTTTTATCTGATTGACAGAATGAGATTGTTTTTCCTTTCTGTCTTTCTTTTTCTTTTCTCAACTGTCGCAGTCCAACTGTCAATCCAGTCAGACTGTGAGGATGAACTGTAAAATATACGTTATTCTATGCCAATCTCTAGTCTCTTTGATTCATCAGGACTATTAACAAAGAACAGTCATTCACTCATTATGATCATATTGGACTGTATGTCTGAAATGTGATCTGCTTTTGTCTGAGAGGAAAAGCTGCTGTCTACAGTTGAAAGATGTCTGTTTAATGTCCCACTTTATGAAAGTGTGACTATATATTTTAATATTATTCAAAAATGTCATGAAAATGTACTTGAGAATGAAATCCACTCACAAATTCTAAACATTATGTTAGATCTACTTATGAAATCAGATTAGTATTTATAAATACAGATTTAAAAGTGATATGATATACAGTATTGTGAGGCTAGTGGTAACTGTAACCCTGGTTAAATAATGGGTAATTGAAAGGAATTAAGTTTCATTAATTAATTATTTATTAACATCTTATTTTCCTAATAAAGGTGAAAAGAAATTTAAAAGTTAGTAAAGAAAATTCTCCAATGAGAGCTCTCCATCATCACATGCCCATGCGAGACAGCGGGAGAGAGAGCTGAGTATGACAGAAGACGTGAGCTGATCTTCGCAAACAAATATTGTGTAAAAACTCTGAAAAGTGTACAGAAAAGTGGTTGAAGTTCATGTATTTTGTGCCATCCAGTATCTGAAGAAGCAGATTGATTATTTATTCCTTCTCTACGGTGCTGTACAGCACCGGGCACTCCTCCCCATCCACCACCTGCGAGAGCACGGCCCCCAGCCCCCTGTCTGAAGCGTCCGACTGCAACACAAAAGGCAGAGAGAAATTGGGTGAATGTAAAAGCAGCCCCCTGCAAAGTGCGGCTTTAACTCGCGTGAACGCCTGTTGACACTGCTCCGTCCACTGGACCAGGTCTGGAGCTCCCTTTTTGGTGAGATCAGTCAACGGGATGGTGACGTCTGAATAATTGGGTACAGAACTTCTATAATAACCAGCCAGCCCCAGGAACTGTCCCACCCCCTTTTTGGTCTTGGGATTCAGAGAGGTCGCAACTGCCACCGTCTTATCAATTTGAGGCCACACCTGACCGTGACCCAAGTGGAACCCCAGATACCGTACTTCCACCCGCCCAATCGCACACTTCCTTGGGTTCGCTGTGAGTCCCGCTCGTCGCAGCGATCTCAGGACCACCCTCAGATGTAGCATGTGCTGCTGCCAATCATTACCATAAATAATGATGTCATCCAAATAGGCAGCAGCGTAAGTGGTGTGCGGTCTGAGGATCCGATCCATGAGGCGCTGAAACGTGGCCGGGGCCCCAAACAAACCAAATGGAAGTGTCATGAATTGGTGTAATCCAAACGGCATGGAGAAGTCTGTTTTTTCGTGGGAAATTGGTGACAAGGGGATCTGCCAATAACCCTTCGTTAAATCCAATGTCGAATAAAAGCGAGCAATGCCCAACTGATCGAGCAACTCATCAACGCGAGGCATTGGATGCACGTCAACTTAAGACACCGCGTTGACTTTCCTGTAATCCACATAGAACCGTACAGACCCGTCGCTCTTAGGCACCTGAATGACTGGGCTGGACCAATCGCTGTGGGATTCCTCTATTACCCCCATATCGAGTATTGCATCTAACTCTTCCCGAACAATTTTCTTTTTATGCTCGGGCAATTGGTATGGGTGGATACGTACCACAACCCCCGGCTCGGTCTCAATGTGGTGTTGAATGAGGTTCGTACGACCTGGTAAAGGGGAGAATACATCCGAAAACTCCTGCTGTAACCTGGAGACCTCTGCGAGTTGGTATGGTGAAAGGTGTTCTCCGCAAGTGACCGCGGTGGGCTGATTAAGTTTTGGAACTACCTCAGGCCCGAGCTCCACCCTCTCCAGAACTACCGTAGTCAACATCACAGGTGCCGCCTCCATCCAAAGTTTCAGGAGGTTGAGGTGGTATATTTGACGTGCGCCCCCTCTTTCAATTCGTTTGACCTCATAATCGAGATCCCCTTCTCGTCGTGTGACCTCAAAGGGTCCTTGCCACTTAGTGAATAATTTGGAGCTCGATGTGGGGGGTAATACGAGTACTTTATCTCCCGGTGCAAATTCCCTTAGCTGAGTACCCCTGTCATACAGCCGGCGTTGGCATTCTTGGGCTCGGAGAAAATTCTCCTGTGTTAGTGGAGTTTTGCTCTGAGATCAAGGACATATTGAATTTCATTCTTACTATCTGAAGGCCCCTCCTCCCAGGCTTCACGTAAGATGTCAAGCACACTGCGTGGGCGCCGCCCATACAGCAGCTCAAATGGAGAGAAGCCAGTGGAGGCTTGCGGGACCTCTTGTACTGCAAATAACAGGGGGTCGAGCCATTTATCCCAGTTTCTAGCATCCTCGTGCACAAACTTACAAATCATATTTTTGAGGGTTTTATTAAATTGCTCCACTAGGCCATCTGTCTGCGGATGGTACACACTAGTGTGAATCGACTTAATGCCCAACAGTTCATAAAGCTCGCGAAGTGTACGTGACATAAAATTCGTGCCCTGATCGGTGAGGATTTATTTCGGAATCCCCACCCGGGAGATTATTTTGAAGAGTGCCCCTGCAACACTACGTTCTGAGATATTGCTCAGAGGCACTGCTTCTGGATATCACGTTGCATAATTCACCAGGACTAATACAAAGCGATGTCCGCGTGCTGTCCATTCTAATGGCCCGACGAGGTCCATCCCAATTCTCTTGAAGGGGACCTCGATCAGTGGAAGGGGGCTCAATGGCGCTATCGGGCCAATGCCCGGCCAATAACGGGCTTTTAGACGGAGTAGTGTCTTTCTTTCCCCTAAGTGACCCGCCATGGGATTATAATGAGCCGTGGAATACCATTTCCTCAGGAACTTCCTGTGCTGTGGCAGAATTCCAATATGGAAATATGCGTCCATGAGATCGATCGTGACCAGTCAATCGTAATGTTGGATCTGAGACACAACCGACTTGATAGTTAGTATCTTGAACTTGAACCCAGTTCAAGTTCAAGCTAAAAAATCTAAAATCTAACGCAACCCCCCACCCTTCTTGGGAACCAGGAAGTATTTGCTGTAATAGCCTGACTCTCTCTCTGGAAGGGGAACACTTCCTATGGCCCCTTTGACCAAGAGATTTTGCAGTTCTTTCCACAGTAGACATGCCTGCTCCGGTTTCACGGTAGTGGAAACCACGCCGTTGAAACGCGGAGGGTGGTGAGCAAATTTAATTCTGTAGCCTCTTTCTACTGTCCTCAGAACCCACATAGAAATACCTGGCAGAAGATTCCACGATGCCAGGTTCTCTAAGATGGGTATTAACCCTCTGGGGTCGACGGACGCGACGGCGTGTCCTGCTGGATTTTTTCGTCATTACAGCAGAAACAACTTAAAATACTCCGTCATTTTTGGGCATACAGATACGTGTAAGACATCATTAGAGACTATAAAGGGTGTACTTTTATTTGTGTACACTCATAATAACAATGAAACATTGTGCTTTTGTAAAATTAAGAAAATAAAAAGGGTGAGCTTTCAGCAGTCTCTGTGTTCACGAGCATATTTCTGAAACACATCACATGTGTCACAAATGATCTGAAACTCTGCGAATACTTATCACACAAACATGAAACATATGTCTAAAGAAAGCTTAAAATGTCTACCTTTTAATAAACCAATTCAAATTTAAAACAAATATTCTCCTGCATTGTAATCTGTATGAAACAAAGCACTGTAAAGTTTTTACCGGTTCATCTCATTATCTGTAATCTGATCCCACCCACCAGCAGAGTGCACCATTCATACGCTAATGTGCTGAGACGATCAACGCAAATGTACACGCCCCCGACTGCGTTCGGAGGTTTGATGTAAACAATTCATTCATTTTACTGCGCGTTTGTATGGATACACAGGCGATGAATTTTCTGGATATTAAGGAAGAGTTAACATTTTCCTCAGAAGATGAGCGGGACTCCGATGAACTTTTGTATTTTGAAGAGAGACTTGATCCAGCCGAGGATACAATTTCAGATGAGTAAGTCATTTATTCTCTTTCTGTCACATTCCTCATTAATAGGCCCAGGGGTGGGGTCATTGTCTCTCAGGTGTAAATCACCTCAATATTCATGATAGTTCACGCCTCCTCGCATATCGCCTTTCAACACAAAAATTGTCTTACAAAAGTTAAATTACTATATTGTTTTGTATGAATGAGTGATCAGGATGGTTTTCACATCATTTTGTAGCAAAAACTCTAGGCTACAAGATCCAGCACTCAAAGGTCTTGTGGACAAATGTATATTATGTGTTATATGGCCTTATTTCAATTACTTCAATTACTTATGCCTCTCCATGCTGACTAAAGCAGACATAGACCGGCCAATGGCATGGGGTGTCTGCTTGGTCGCATGGAGAGACAGATCTGTAGCTCGACGAAGCTCGGAGAAAGCTTCTTCGTCAAGCGTTTCACACGCACTCAGGTCTTTCAAGAGGTCAGCCTAGTATGCCTGTAACACGGCCATGGTGTGCAGCACAGCACCAGCCTGACCTGCCGGTTGATAAGCCCTCCCCACTAGCATGGAGGTAGTCCTGCATGGCTTAGAGGGGAGAGTGGGGTTCTTTAATGATGATGCCAAACCCGGCGAGAGATAGCCCGCGAGCATCTCTTCGACTGGTGGCGTCATAGAATACCCTCGCGCCTCAGCACCCACGATAGTCGAATATACCGACGTCGAAGGCACGTGGACACGAGAGGTTTGCCTTGATTCTCTGACATTTTCTCTCTTTTTTTTTTCTTTTTTTTCCTTTATATTTAAAGGCTCTTGAAAAAAAAGGATCTGACGACACACTGGTGACGCCTCTATTTATAGCCAGGCCACAGGTGCATCTAATGATTTCACCAACCGAGGCTATAAATTCCGGTCAATGTTCATTGACGTGTTACACACATATTCACAGCTGGTCTCAATGCAGGATTGTTCCCAAAGCGCTTCCTCGGCGCAGCATCCTAGTGAAGCTTTTTGTAAAAGGAACAACAGTTTTCAGTTTTAGATACCATTGTAGAAATGTAGTATACACAGTCAGTCGTGATTAATTTAATCAATGAGTGAAAGTGTCAAATATCAGAACAGTTATTGAGATTAAGAGAGTAGTATTCAACTGGTCATGTGATTCTAACATGGCAGCCCTCATGTGTGGACCCTCTCCATGTAGAATAAAACAGCTCTTATAAGGTTACTGATATGACTGGAGTCTTAATTTTAATGTGAGTGGTAATGATTTTCTACATATATTGCAAAATTACAATTCATGTCTTTAGGATTTTAATGAGGAAAAATATTAATGAGTGCACCTTTAGATATTAAGACTTGTTTGAAATTGTATTTGGAAAAATATTGTTTCGGTACTTTTTAAAATATTTAAATATCAGAAAATCCTATCATTTCCATATAAAACAAAATACACTTATATTATCTTCCATACCTTACACAGTTTTGCAATGTATACCCACATTTACATATTTAAACATTTGCAGTCAGTTTTATAATATTGCATCATCTAAAACATATGTAAAAACCAGCCCTGACCTTACTTGGACCTTCATTATATAGTTAACATGGTAACACTTTACAATAAGGTTCCATTTGTTAAAGGGTTAGTTCACTCAAAAATGAAAATGATCCCATAATTTATTCACTCTCAAGACATCCTAGGTGTATATGACTTTCTTCTTTCAGCCAAACACGATCAGAGTTTTATTAAATAATATCCTGGCTCTTCCAAGCTTTATAATGGGAGTAAATGGTACCTAAGATTTTGTAGCCCAAAAAAGTGCATCCATCCATCAAAAAAGTAATCCATACGGCTTCAGGGGATTAATAAAGGCCTTCTGAAGCGAAGCGATGCAACACCAGTTATTAATCTTGGTTAATATTAATTTCAACATATAGTAATACATTTTTTAAATTGTTTAAAAGTTGTATATGTTAACATTAGTTCATACGCTATGAACTAACAATGGACAATTCATTTTTATTAACTAACATCAACAAAGATTAATAAATGCTATAAAAAAATATATTGTTCATTGTTCATGATAGCTAATGCATCAACTAATGTTAACAAATGGAACCTTATAAATACAAATTTATAAATGCAAATAAATACTGTATAATTTAGAGTGTGCTAAAGTTGCAAAGTCCTATAGTTTGGTGAAATATCAAGCAAACTCAGCAGTGTAGGCCGAAGAGAAAATATGGCACAATAAAACAATGTGTCATTTAATGCAGCCAGGGAGCAGAGTAAAGAACAAAGACAAAACCTTTCAGAGCTGACCATCCATAAACCTCACAGCATAAAGTTTTAATGTTCTGAGAGCTTTCCTTTTATCCAGTATCCCAGTGTGCACTGGCCCGTGTTTACACACCAGACCCTCAATCCAGAGCTCTAGGGGAGATGTGCTGCAGACCACCAAAGACTCTCCAACCCTGTAACTCATGCCACAATATGAGGGTATGAAAGAGAGGACGTCAACATAAAAGCAGTATTAGCCCAGCAGTATGTGTATGTGGGAACCAATGATTCATATCTGTCATGCTATCAAAGTTATGCAATTAATTCCAACCTGGTCTCATAGAATCACATTACTATACCTACATTTTTGCAACATGATTCTTATGAGGCCTATTACAGCAGTTTACTGATTAAATAAACACTAGAGGTGGTACAACAATGACTTTTATCCACTTTCACACAAATTACAAGTAAAACCGAAAATTATCAGTAATCATAAACCGTTACTTTTTGCTCTGTTCTTCACACAAATGCTACCTTATGACATCTAATCACATTTACTATAGCGCATGAGCAGATTTACCTTTGCAAGGCGAAATTACGCAGGCAAAGAAGATGTGGCAGACATTGAGTGCATGTGAAATAAGTAAAAACTTATTGCCAAGCAGCCTCTTTTTTTAATACTGCACTTTATACTCTGGGAGAGTGAAGTTAAAAAGAAACTTGCCGCTAAAACGAGATCCTTGTGCATTGTGAATATTCAGTGTAGCTGTGTATGAAGCACCACCCACACAGAGTTCACTCCCAATGTTGCAGACCCCACCCAGGAGGACAACTCAACAGATAAGAATTATCTGAAAAAACAGGAGAAAATAAAGGGGTCATGAGAAAAGAGGTCTGTTCATCTCAGCTCCTCATTCGTTATGAGGCATGCGCAGTAGCACTGCTTCACCTGCGATCTTCAGAAATACCTCACCAGACATGAAAATATCATAAGAAAAGTCCCTCACTAAGAAAATAAAATGCACATAAATTATTAACATATTTTAGCACATTTGAATATTACAAGTAATAAGCATTTAAAACAAATTACACATAATGTGTATGTGTCACACCAAGCCAAGCAAATTCCTATTGGTCAACGAGTTCAACTGACTGAGTTCTCCAAACTTGAAAATATTCAACACCGGAAATCCATCACGCAAAATTTATGATTGCATGGATTCCCATTGAGATGACTGTATGGGCAAATATAATGTAGAAAGCTGGTGTTGGTAGGTAGGTAGATGCGCAGTGTGTAAACCTCAGTCCCCTGGGCTGATGAGGCACATTAGCGACTGACACTAAAGGCTGTAGCCATTAGCCTCCTCGTTAGCGTGCCTGCCTCCCATGCTGAAGACGCCAGTTCAAATCACACTCTATTTTAGTACCACACAGTGGACATTTATATTGAAATTGTACTGTAATGTTGCCAAAATATCGCCACAGCAGCCATGTTATTTTTATAAGACCAGGCTGCTAAATTCACTTGCATTGTCTAATAAATTTTACATTGTTCAGTTGTTTGGTGGTATGACATTTCGCTTTTGAGTTTGGCATCTATCTTTAATCAATTTACATCTGGGGCAGGCAAACAGTCAAAGTGTAGAAATAAAGAATTGGCTACCTTTCAGTTAATGTATGTGAATTTGAATTGAATTGGCCATGCCCAAAGGATGTTGAAATGGATTTACAGGAAGAGGAATTTTCTGAACTGTAATTTAAAGAAATTCAACACAGTCACACAACAGAGTGACACATCCTCCATTCTAAGACTTAAATAAATAAATACATTCGAGCATTCTGGGAAATAAATTGTTCTTCCACCATTGAAAGTTAAAAATCAAATACAGATTTCTGTATGATACCTTGAGGTCAGGGCTTTATGATGGCTACTGCAATACCTTGACTTTGTTATCCTTAAGCCATTTTGCCACAACTTTGGAGGAATGTTTATGGTCATTGTCCATTTGGAAGACCCATTTGTGAATGAGATTTAACTTCCTGGCTGATTTCTTGAGATGTTGCTTCAATATACCCACATAATTTTCCTTCCTTATAATGCATCTATTTTGTGAAGAGCACCAGTCCCTCCTGCAGAAAAGCATCCCCAGAGCATGATGCTGCTGTTTTTTACTGGCCGCGCATTGGCGACGATGTCCGCAGGTGGTGCGCGGCATGCCGTGAATGTCAGCTGGTGAACCCATGGGTCACCCCAAAAGCACCATTGCGCCCACTTCCACTGATCAAAGTTCCCTTCAAGAGAATTGGCATAGACCTTGTCGGGCCATTAGAGTGGACAGTACACGGGAATTGCTTTGTATTAGTCCTAGTGGATTATGCAACACAAAATCCGGAAGCAGTGCCTCTGCACAGCATTTTAGCACATAGTGTTGCCGAGGCACTCTTCAAAATAATCTCCCAGAGATTTTCTCAAAAAGAAATCCTCACCGATCAAGGCACAACTTTTATGTCACGGATACTATGCAAGCTTTACGAATTAGTGGGCATTAAGGCGATTCGCTCCAGTGTTTACCATCTGCTGAAAGATGGCCTGGTGGAGCGATTCAATAAAACCCTGAAGAACATGATTCGTAAGTTTGTGCACGAGGATGCTAGAAATTGGGATAAATGGCTCAACCCTCTGTTATTTGCAGTACGAGAGGTCCCGCAAGCCTCCACTGGGTTTTCCCTGTTTGAGCTGCTGTATGGGCGGCACGTGCGCAGGGTGCTTGACATCATCCGCAAAGCTTGGGAGGAGGGACCTTCAGATAGCAAGAATTAATTTCAGTATGTTCTTGATCTAAGAGCAAAACTCCACACCTTGAGACAACTGACACAGGAGAATTTGCTCTAAGGTCAAAAACGACAGAGCCAACTGTATAACAGGGGAGCTCGGCTGTGGGAATTTGCACTGGGAGATAAGGTATTACTCCCCACATCGAGCTCCAAATTACTCAGCAAGTGGCAAGAAACCTTTGAGGTCACACAACGAGTGGGGGATCTCAATTATGATGTAAAGTGAACCGATAGAGGGGGGTGCACGTCAAATATATCACCTCAACCTCCTGAAATTATGGAGGGAGGCAGTCCCTGTGATGCTGGCTACAGTAGTTCCGGAAAGGGCGGAGCTCGGGACGGAGGTGAATACAAAACCTAATCATAACACCCCGGTCACTTGCGGAGACCACCTCTCACTGTATCAGCTTGCAGGGGTTACCAAGTTGCAACAATTATTTGCAGATGTGTTCTCCCATCTACCGGGTCGGAAGAACCTCATCCAGCACCACATCGAGATCGAACCAGGAGTGATGCCGACACTATTGTTTTCCCGAACACAAAAAGAAAATAGTTCAGGAAGAATTTAATGTGATGCTTGATATGGGGGTAATTGAGGAATCCCACAGAGATTGGTCCAGCCCGGTTGTTTGAGTTCCTAAGAGAGACGTGTCAGTACGATTCTTTGTGGATTATAGAAAAGTCAACGTGGTGTCCAAATTTGATACGTACCTGATGCGCTGACTTTGGTGAGTTGCTCTATCGGTTAGGTACTGCTCGATTTTATTCAGCATTGGATATGACAAAGGGTTATTGCCAGATCCCTTTGACACCAATTTCCTGCGAAAAAACAGCCTTCTCCACGCCGTTTGGATTGCACCAATTTGTGACGCTTCTGTTTGGTTTGTTTGGGGCCCCAGCTACGTTTCAACGTCTCATGGATTGTATCCTCAGACCGCATGCAGCTTACGCCGCTGCCTATCTAGATGACATTATTATTTACAGTAATGATTGACAGCAGCATATGCAGCATCTGAGGGCGGTCCTGAGGTTGCTGTGGTGGGTGGGGCTAAGAGCAAACCCCAAGAAGTGCACGATTGGGTAGGTGGAGGTACGGTATCTGGGGTTCCACTTGGGTCATGGGCAGGTGCGCCCCCAAATTGACAAGACTGCGACCTGCCTGAGATCCAAGACCAAATAGGGGGTGAGACAGTTCCTGGGTCTAGCTGGCTATTACAGGAGGTTTGTGCATATTTATTCGGACGTCACCAGCCCACTGACTGATCTCAGTAAAAAGGGACCCAGTCCAGTGGATGGAGCAGTGCCAACAGGAATTCACGCAAATTAAAGCTGCACTTTGCGGTGGGGCGCTTTTGCATGCACCTAATTTTTCTTTCCCTTTCCTATTTCAGTCGGATGCTTCAGACGGAGGACTGGGAGCTGTACTCTTGCAGGTGGTGGAGGGGGAGGAGCACCCTCTGGTACTACCTGCTGGGGCAGGCCTTCACTCTCTGCTCGGACCACGCCCCACTCCAATGGCTCCACCGCATGAAGGATACCAGCACATGGATCACCCGATGGTATCTGGCTCTCTGGCCCTTTTCAAGGTGGTCCACAGACTGGGGGCACAGATGGCTGTCGCTGACTTCCTTTCCAGAAATGGGAGGGAGTGGTAACCTATCAAAAGGGTCAGGGACCTGCAAGCGTTCTCTGTCAGCGACACCTGCCTGGAGTTCAGTCCGGCAGGCACTCATGTGATCCTAAGACCGTGACCGGGCTACGTGCCCAAGGTTCCTACCACTCCCTTCAGGGACCAGGTAGTGAACCTGCAAGCACTGCCCTGGGAGGAGGCAGGCCCAGCCCCTTTGTCACTGTGTCCAGTATGTGCATTGCGTATCTACTTGGACCACATGCAGAGCCTTAGACATTCTGGTCTGCTTTGTTGGACAGTGGAAAGGGCACGCTGTCTTCAAACAGAGGCTTTCCCACTGGGTAGTGGATGCCATTACATTGGCCTATCACACCCAGGCCATGTCCCCCCCCCCCCTTGTGGGTTCGAGCACACTCAACAAGAAGTGTTGCGTCCTTGTGGGCACTGGGCAGGGGCACCTCCCTAGCAGACAAATGCAGAGCAGCGGGTTGGGCAACACCCAATACCTTTGCGAGATTTTACAATCTCAGGGTTGAGTCGGTTTTGTCCCGTGTTTTCTCAGGTCCGAGCCAGAAGAACTCGGTACACGCTGACAAACTGACCGGGTGGACCACTTGCACCTAGCGCCCTTTCCCTCTGCTGAGGTAAAAACCGGTAAAAACTCTTATCCCAGGAGATCCCACTAACTCAGCTCCCTGGATGACTCCTCCCGAGCCCTCTGGTCTGCGAATTCAGTGGAGGAATTCGCCAACCAAATCCAATGCGGGTACACACTCTACCCTGTACTGGAATAGGTGCTCCACAGGACGGGCTCCTATGTGGACTTGTCCTATTTTATGCGGTACAGTCCCCTTGCTAGCGGACCCGCGTTTCCCTTGGCCAGTTCCCACTGCCCCCTGGTCACTGTGTCTGTAGCAACTCCTCCATCCCAATGAGGCAGGATCTACCACTGTGCCACTTTTCACACATGACCTAAAAGCCCATGTGATGTATTTACCACACTTTACCTCCCCCAGTCTGGGCAGGTGTGATTTCCGCAAGGTCTTTTCCCCCTGAAAGAATAGGAACTGGGAAAGATTGCGATGCGTATGATAGCATTAAGATTGCCCCAGTGCTTTAACTCTATGCGAGAAACATAGAGAGAGATAAGGCCTATCACTGGCACGGCCTGCTCCCATTCTTGGCACGTCGCCTTGTTCCCCCCTATCGGGGGTAAAGAACCAGAAGGCTTTGATGATTTTATGGGGCGTTGGGGAAGTGTACGTGCAGTCTGACACAGCCGGTCACTTTGGCACATAAAATACCTGCCCATTCTTGTGTCAGCAGTACACGTACATGGCTCAGCTCATGGCGTGATTTTAATTGGACACCTAGTGTCGCTTCATCGACACAACGTCGAAGTGAGCGACAGACGGGGAATGTCTAGGTTACGAATGTAACCTCCGTTCCCTGATGGAGGGAACGAGACATTGTGTCCTCCCAGCCATGTCACTGTTGCGGCCGAACCTCATTGTCGGCTCCTCAGAAAAATCCTGAATGGATAAACAGACGCATTTCCCTCCCTTTAAACCCATATGTCCGGGGGCGGGACATGCAAATTCTGTCTGCCAATTTCTCATTGTCCTTTTCTCATAGATCAGAGATGCGAAAGGCTGTCAAGAAAGACCCCTAGTGTCACTTCTTCGACACATGTCTCGTTCCCTCCATCAGGGAAAGGAGGTTACATCCATAACCTAGACGTTAGTCACCATGTTTATCAAGATATTATATGAAAGGATCCCAAATCGTTTTCAAATACAGAGAGCTTGTCCTTCAGGGTATACCTAATCCTTTCAAAATGTAAAGTACTGGTCAGTTCAGTAAGTCATAATATTACTGAAGGGACTTCTGACTTCCTTCTTCCAAATCATAAGAATAGCTGTAATAATCCCAGTGGACACAAATTTTTGTTGCTCCAGTCTAAAGTTCATAATCTTTTCAGACACTCCAAATATGATTAGAATTGGATCCGGCTCAAGATGAACTGTATTAAATAGTGTCTTGCATTAACAGAGCAGTCGTGAACAACTTCAAGATGTACACAACACAATATTTCTCCCGCAGCTGCTGGAAAGAAGCAAACATCCCATTCAAATACAAATGACTTAGTTTGTAAACCCAAGTTCTACCATATAACAAATGCATCATCTAACAAGGAGAGGGGAAATGAGGGCTTTGCTGAAATAGAGAGCAAGAAATTGCTTCCAAATCGTATTATGAATGACAGGGTTGCTGTTGCATAACACTTCACTAATATTTAAGGGTGATAAAAGTAACACACTAATATAATATGGATAACAATCCTCCTTTTCAAGACTTATCTTGTCCCAATAAATCTTATATACAGAAAATGTTCCAAAAAGATTAATCAAATTAAGAATATATGTAATGCTAACCTTAGGTTCAAAAATAAATAAAAGAACATCATCTCTATATAATGTTATTTTGTTGGTTGTATCATTAATGTTGTATCCTTTAATTCCGGTGTGTGTTCGAATAGCCTCCGCTAGTTGCTCAATTGCCAGTGCAAAAAAAGTGGCGAGAAATAACAGCACTGTCTTGTACCCTCTGTGCAAGTCAAATCGTGATGACATTGTTTGATTTGTGAAACTTCTTAAACAGGGGTCAGAGTATAAGCTCCATGCGATTAATTTATCTTCAAAAACAATTTTCCTCAAAACTGCAAACAGCCATTCGACTTAATCGAACACCTTTTCTGCAACCAGCAAGAGAACCGCCAGGTAATGCACTGAATTTCTTGGGGAATATATAATATTTAAAAGGCATCTAATATTATGAAAGTAGTTGTGTTTTGAAATAAAACCAGTTTGGTCAGAGTGCACCACCTGTCCAATTATTACATTTAATCTGTCAGTCAGGGTATTAGCCATAATTTATTTATCTGCATTTAAAAGGGTAGTTGGTCTGTACAAACCTGCTACCTCTAGCTTCCTCCCTTTTTATGAATCACCGTGATAATCGCTTCTTCCAAACAAGTTGGAAAAGCATGATCTTCTAGTGCTTTTTGTATACTCTTTGCAAATAAGGTGACAACAATTTGTCATAGACCTTAAACAATTCGTTACATAGCCCATCAGGGCATGGAGTTTTACAGTTTTTATAGTCTCTGAGATTTCTTCAAAAGTAATCTCTGCACCCAGTACATCACATTGTTCCTGATTTAATGTAGGGAGTTTACATTGATCTAAAATAGTTCCATACCTGCTGGCTCTGCATTTCCCTTAGACATGTATAATGACTCAGAGAGTTTTTGAACCCTTTTATTTACATCTCCAGTCGAAGTATGAAGTTCACTTGGTTCTGATCTAATTTTATAGATGAATAAATCAGTCTTTAATTGTCGAAGTTGTCGCACTAAAAGTCTATAGGGTTTATCACCAAATACAAAGAATTTTTGTTTCACATATGGTAGGGATTTCCACATCTTTGAGGAGAGAATTTGATTGAATTTATACTTAAGCGCAGATATTTTTTATGCTTTTATGGGTGGATGGGTAGCATTTTCCTTATCTAGTTTTTGAATTTGTAACTCTAATTCTGTTTGTTCTGCTCTATTTCTCTTTCTTTGAGATGCGTGATAAGAAATAATACATCCCCTTATGTATGCATTAAAAGTGTCCCAAAGTAACTGTGTTGAAGCGTCAGGCCTATCGTTGGTTTCAAAAATTTTAATATTTACAGAAACTTGCATTTGTGAGTAATTGAGGATTAAACCTCCACTTTCTCTGAGGCCATGCCATGTTGCCTAATCTTAAGGAAAGGGTTACCAGTCAGTGGTCTAATATGACAATGACAAAGTTATGATATTTAGCTGCACAAATATATGGCATAAGTTTACCATCTACAACAAAATATTCAATTCTTGTGTAAACATTATGGACTTGAGAATGAAAGGAGGATTCTCTTCCATCCGGATTCAGAATTTTAAACGCATCAACCATATTTGTATTACTAATATAAACTCAGCAAAAAAAAGAAATGTCCCTTTTTCAGGACACTGTATTTTAAAGATAATTTTATACAAATGCAAATCCTTTTACAGATCTTTATTGTATAGGGTTTAAACAAAGTTTTCCATGCTTGTTCAAAGAACCATAAACAATTAATGAACATGCACCTGTGGAACGATCATTAAGACACTAACAGCTTACAGACGGTAAGCAATTTAGGTCACAGTTATAAAAACTTAGGACACTAAAGAGACCTTTCTACTGACTCTGAAATACACCAAAAGAAAGATGCCCAGGTTCCCTGCTCATCTGCATGAACATGCCTTAGTCATGCTGCATGGAGGCATGAGGACTGCAGATGTGGCCAGAGCAATAAATTGCAATGTCCTTACTGTGAGACGCCACTCCAAGACAGCACTACAGGGAGACATGAATGAAAGCTGATCGTCCTCGAAGTGGCAGACCACATGTAACAACACCTGCACAGGATAGGTACATCAGAATATCACACCTGCGGGACAGGTACAGGATGGCAACAACAACTGCCTGAGTTACACCAGGAATGAACAATCCCTCCATCAGTGCTCAGACTGTCTGCAATTGGCTGAGAGAGGCTGGACTGAGGGCTTGTAGGCCTGTTGTAAGGCAGGTCCTTACCAGAAATCACCACCAACAATGTCGCCTAAAGTGCTCTTCACTGACTTGTGAAGATGATGGTCAGGAGTGATGGTCAGACTCATGTTAATCATCGAAGTAATGAGTGTAACACCGAATCCTGTACTCTGGAGTGGGATCAATTTGGAGGTGGAGGGTCCGTCATGGTCTGGGGCATTGTTTCACAGCATCATCAGGCTGATCTTGTTGTCATAGCAGATAATCTCAACATTGTGCGTTACAGGGAAGACATCCTCCTCCCTCATGTGGTACCCTTCCTGCAGGCTCATCCTGACATGACCCTCCAGCATGACAATTCCACCAGCCATACTGCTCGTTCTGTGCATGATTTCCTGCAAGACAGGGATGTCAGTGTTTTAAAATATCAATGAAAATGTGATTCTTCATAACATGACCCCTTTAAAGTTGCATGGTGTAACAATGTATGTTGCCATTTTGCTGTGACATAAAATTAACATAAACTTTTATTAACAAGGTTTGGGAGGAGCAAGTGTAATCTGACCAATTACACAGCCAGAGTAAGAGTATATAAACAGTTGCTTACCTGTACGTAGCATTGAGAGGTTCTGGCATCCCATGATCTCCCCATCTCCTCTATTCCATTAATACTAATCCAGGTGGGAATTCGAGCTCGGGTCAAGTCTCGAGCCTCAAGCCCTTCGCCCCAGAAAGCGAGTCACACATGTTGTTCATTAAGTGAACTGTAATGTGCACTCTCATCATGTATACTATAAAAATGCTAAAAATGTTTTTTTTTTTTTTTAAATTGTGAAACCAACACTAACTCAAAGATTACATTTCTACAAACTTGACACATTTTAAACTAGATTTTTTAAAGATTTCTAATTTTTATCACCTCAGACAACCTTATTTGGATGGACAGCGAAACGCTTAGGAGGCCCTGCTCAGTCGGATGCATGGAAAAAAAAGTCCATGGACACGTTATGCAACATCTATCTGCCAACTGAACTCTGCACATAGCCCCACAGTTTTGGGATGCCTGTCAATCACATGTTTACCACTTTTCTGAATGATCATAATTATTATATTCTGGGCCACTGCTCCCTATACACAGATTATACAGTCTGCATAGGGCTCCAACCCCCTTGGGAGGCACCTTTTTTTTGGCATCAAAAAGTCCACCTGCTACCCTTCCTCGCATGTTATACGTAATTGAAGGACCGATGACAGTCTCAGAATACCGCTAACTATGCACTTTTATATTATCCTAAGTTTTAGCATTGTTTTTGCCCGGCTGTCCTAGATTCTTTCAGAACAGACCCACTTTTGGGTTGCATGCCACCTGTTGAGAATCACTGTATAATGTCCAAGCAAATTGCTTTTTAAATTCCTGTGATTTAAATATAAAAAGACATTAACATTGTGGCTTTAATATTGTTGATTCTGCTAATTTTAGCATACTATAATACATGTGAACAATGATGTATGCATTTCTCTAACATTTCCCACTGTTCCCATATATTGTGCAGGCTATATTCTATTTTTGAATGTCATATTAAATGAATCAATGGTTTCTGCTTTAAATACAGCCTCTAACCACCCTATCCACAATACCAACAACCTTGCTGACCACACACACACATTGACCCTGGTTTACAGCAGTCTTGTCACTCATCTCGGCTATAACAGCACGGCGGTACGCGCTTGTCTGAGCCATTTCGTGGGAACATTTTGCAGCACAATAGCGGCAGAGTGTTTGTGCTCTGGGTACTGTGGCTGCTGTTTGTGTTGGCCAAGGCTGCTGTGTTTCTTGGGGGAGTCAGACAGAACACAGGCATGAGATCTCCAGTGGCGGCAACTCTGCACATCCATCATGACACACAACGCTGGAGGATTGCCACACACAGAGACAGAGAAGGGTAACAAAAATGTTGGAGATGGTATATTTTTGGATTTGGGGAGGTATATATAAGATTTTTTTGATCACATTTATTTTAATTGCTTTTTTCATTTAGTTGAAAGTGCAATTTGATTTTAGAATTTAAGTTTTCCTTGTTTCAATACATGTAAAAAAGGTTTGTATTTGGATCAAAGGAGGAAGCGGGAGCTGGTTTTCACAGTCCATGTGAGTTATAATTTTATTAACAAAATAATAGAAAAACACTTTGCAGCTTCACACTCAAAACCAAAGTCTGCTTTGCAGCATAAAGAATAAGAAAGGTCCATTTCTCAGCACAGCATTCTGTATGAAATACTATGGTACCAGACACATTGTCTCTCTCTTTATGCGGACTGGGCCATCTTTTATCTCCCCCAAACATCACTGTGCACATAAAAATTGTAATTAGAAACAATTCATCTCAAGTGGATGTCCTTACCGCTTTCTCTCTCCCAAGATGGGTGCTCAACCACATCCTCACCTCCGCAATAAATTACTTTATTTAACTGACCCACAGTTGGGGGTTGATGATATAATCGGATATTCTAATATTTTTAAAGGGATTATTGTTAAAATCTTTTTTTACATATCGCCAAGCCCATAAGGGAAGTGAACTTTTTCATGAACAATAGTAAAATGAAGTCATTTTATGGAGACCCGCATAAATACGTGTACTAAATTTCATATTGCAACAGATACCAAATTAATTGTTGCATATTTGTTTGTTTTTGTGTTTTTGAGTAGTCTATGGGCATCATACAAATTGTATTTTATTGAAAATCTTTGTTTTTTGAAAATTGTAAATTATTAGTTTGTGCATCAACCAAAAATTTAATAATTGGCTCCATAGTGAAAAAACGGTTCCCAACCCCTGCTATGTCATGTAGTACCATGAAAACATTTTATGTATCATCTGACATAATCACTTGTATCACTTGCATTGCTCATATGAGAATCAAGCATGTTTTGTGTGCCCTTGACCCTTCAAAATCCACACAAACATAGTGTTGAGATAAGAGATAGAGGTACAATAAATCATTACAAACAAACAAAATATGTTCTCTGGATCCACTGATTCATTTATGACCCGAATATTGCCTTAAAATGAAATAAACTTTGGAATCAGATAATATCACATTATATCAGACTTTGCCAGTTGAGAGGAGACATAAACTTTCAAAATAGCAGAGAGTACGGTGTCTGTGTCGATATCAAAAAAAAGAGTTCCTCAAGAAATCTGCAGGAATGCAACTGACGTCCTCCATTTTTTCTCTCTGACAACGAAACACTAAAACATGACATACTTGTTATTGAGACTTTAGTAGTGGGAAGTATGGTCATTTGGATGACAGCATCACTTCATGATCATTTGCAGCAGGTTTCTACCACAACACAGATGAGGAATAGAGTTAAACTCACAGCACCAGTACTGTTCATCACTGTGACAGAGGCAAATAATTGCACACGCTCAGTCGCTATCTCTCTCGCTCTCTCTCTCACACATGTTCTTGCTTCTCCAATTATTTAGAAACAGCCCAAGCCATCGTTACTATTTCTAAAATGCCACTTTGAATTAGTAACATAGAGTTTCAGATGCATCTTTTGAACTATCTATTGCAGATCCTGCCGTTTTATAATACCTTCTATGAAGAAAAGTCACATGAGAGCATAACTTTTTTCCCTGGTAAGACCTTTGATGTCAGAGGAAAGATGTACTGCAAAAATCTTATTCTTAATGAGAATTAAATATTGTTTTATGTAAAAATCTAGAACTCCTTTAAACAAGATCAAATTACTTGAGGTACAAAACTGCATAAGATATTTATTGGCCAAATTCCCCCCATTGTCTCTTATCAGTCATGGCCTCCTAATAATCCCCATCCATTAATTGGCTCTATCACTCCACTCTCTCCTCTCCACCAATAGCTGGTGTGTGGTGAGCGTATTGGCGCACTATGGCTGCCTTCGCATCATCCAGGTGAATGCTGCACACTGGTGGTTTTTAAGGAGAATCCTCTGTTCACTGTGTAAAGTGCTTTGAATGTAGTGTCAAAAAAGAGCTATATAAATGTAACATTCATTCATTCATTCTTTTATCCTACCCGGCCCGAACAATACTGTAAGATTTTAAGCCGAACCCGACCTGAACACGAAATCACTTACTATCTAATGTCTTCTCTTAGCAAGTACTGTTGCAATAGGCTGTATTTTATGTAAGCATATAGGCAACATTCGAAACAATACTGAAACTGTAAACACAGTTTTATCAAGGCACAGTAGCCCCTTAGTACATTAGAGCAGAAGGTTAAAAAAAAGCATGGACTAACCGTTTATTTGCTGAAACTTCACTTGGTGCAGAACATTCTGGAATAAAATGAAACAATGCAACAGTCCGCTCTATGCAGTATGGACTTGTTCAGAACATTGAATCTTTGTGACAACTGTGCTAAAAACAATGTAGATGCAGCTCAAAGAATGAAACAGAGCACAGGTGTCTCAACATGCGTTTTTTTATGCGTCAAGTTCTTTTTAACTTCACATGATGTTTAAAATGTGCTGGTCCTGCGCGAGACGCTGAAGAAAAAGCGAGACATGGTCCAACAGTCAAAGACATTGGTCCAGCATGTGTTTACATAGGAAAGCAAGGGGAAAACAGAACAGATGTGCACAAAAACAAGTTTGTGTGAACGGCCCCTAACTCATCTGTTCAGGCATGTCTGTGAGCGCATGCGCGAGTTCGGTAACTCGTGTTTATTTTTTAATTCATACAAACCTGAACCCGACCCAAAGTCCTACTTGAAAAACGGTCTCAAACCCAGCCCAAAACCCATCAGTTTCTCAGGTCCCGTCAGGCCCAGGACAGGCTGCAGACCTCTACCCACTTCTGCTCTGTAAGGACATGGGAAGTGCTGGAGCCTATCCCAGCCACCTCAGGTCAAACGACATTATATTTTCAATGAGTTATGCAGGAATTCCACTATTAAACAAGGTTTCTAAAAATGACGATTAAATAATGCAGACTCATGGCTTCAGCAGAAAGCCAGGAGTTGTTAATCAATACCATTTGTGCATACTGTATTTTGTACAATGAAAATAATGCAACAACATTCACTGGAATGGTTTTACATTCAATTTACACAGAGATGTAATAAATCTGGCATTTTGCACACACGTTTGAACAATTTATTAAAAAGAACCGACTCAAAAGACACACAAACACTCTCTCTCACACTTAGAACTCATTTGACCTCCATTGCACCCATGCTATTTTGAAAACAGAGTCAGCTGAACTTCATTCCCTGATAGATTGACTCTGTTCTCCAAGACATTCACACAGATGTGGGCCAGACCCTCTGAGAGAACCCCACCCTGGGCCTGGTGAGCGCAACGGACCCCTGGTGCCATAAACACCACCAGAAACACCAGGCTGGCCCTCAGCCCAAACACAGCCAGACACTGACAGCAAAGACAGCACAGTTCTGGTTCTGCTTCTACATTTGATCAGATCTTTAAAGAACAGCAGGCCCAGCAAGTACCCAGAGCTCCCTGTACAACCATACGTTACGGCTTGTTTGGATTGCATAAGTCACTTTTGACAGACTGCCATTATAGAGAGAAAGCGAATGATTGTTTTACAAGTGAAGTGAGCTGTACAGTTGTGCAAGCCTCTAATGTGGTGGACTCAGCTTTAGCAGAAACTAGGGATCCTGTTACAACCAAGATTAATTACTGATGATGAGGCAAATGATTGTAAAAAAACACCTCAGTTCCAACATCATGAAATTGCTCCTTTGAATTTAGGTCTATCTTGTCGGCTGTGACAGAAACTGTAACAGAATCATGTTTGTTTTACCCTGGTTTTATCAAGGTCAAGGTCGATTTTATGTGATTGCTTTCAATCCATACTTTCCTGTCCCCACCAAATCCTCCTCATCACATTCAAATCATTGTAAACTCACAACCTGAAAAAACTATGAAATATGTCTTGTTTTTTTTTATTAATTTAATGTAATGAAGCTGAATCAAACTATTGTTGCTGCATTTACAAGCACTTATCTAAACTGTGATGCTTAAGACCACAAGTGTTTTTAAAAAATCCAATAGTCATTTAGTAGACATGTAGCAGAATCTATTGTATTATAGTGTAGTCCTCAAAGTATGTATGTTGTCTTGAGAAAGCACATACTGATCTACTGTTTAAAATTGTTGTTATTTTTAATGTAATATTCTGAGACTAAAAAATGACTCTAACTCCTCCTAGAGCTTTTAAGTTATAAGCACCAAGTGACCCCCCCCCCCCCCAGCAACACCCTAGCGACCACCCAGAGCACCCTAGCATCGTCCTAGCAACCACCAAGCAATGCTCTAGGATCACCTAAAACACCCTAGCAACCACCTACCCTAGTGACCATCAAGAACAACCAAGCAACCACCTAGCAATGCCCTAACGAGCATTGACCACCTAGAACACCCTAGCAACACCCTTTGACTACCCAGAACATGCTTGCGACCACCTAGCATTGCCCTAGCGATTAGCGACCACCAAAGACACCCTAGCAATGACCAAGAAAAACCCTAGCAATGCCCTAGCAACCACCCAGAACACCATAGAAACCACCTTGCAATGCCCTTGCGACTACCCAGAACACCCTAGCAACCACCCAGAACACCTCATCAACTGCATTACAACGCCATAGCAACCACCTAAAACACCCTAGCAATGCCCTAGTGACCACCAAAAACACCCTAGAAACCATCTATACACTAGTAACCATCTATCCCCAAGCTTTTAAACTTTTTTTTGCAAATTTTATACCATGTTTTGTCAAGGCAATATCAAAGTTTGCCTTAAAACATTATTAAACTAGTTAGTATTATTCCTGTAATAATAGTATTAATTATGGTAATTTATTAATGAATTATAGATAGTCTTTTTTTTCCTAAGTTAATTTACATTTCTGTTCTGTCTGTAGCTTTTAAAAACAAAAAGGAGGTTTACATTAGCAGATTCTAGAGAAGTTTTATACATGCAAGATTCTGAGTTCTGTACAGAGTTTAGGAGTATTTATTTATGCTTGCTAAATACCATTCTCATCTGCTTATTTACTGTAATTTGCCTCATAAAGCATTATAGTACTTTAAAATGATGTATAATATTTTATGTAAAATTTTATGATGTAAAAGTCTTTAAGGAACCTCAAAGCACACTATAAATAAAAATAAATGTAAAGAGATAAAAAAGGGAGAATCTTGTCTGCATGAATAACTTTAATATTAAATTGTTTAATAGTTTTACAACAGTTTTATCTATCCCCATAAAACACTCCATATCACATGCACCTTTCTGAAGTGACATAAGAGACATAAATCCACATATGAATATACACATACAATTACAAAAACAAAAACATTTTTAAGCAAAGTATGCATAAAACCTGGAATGATAAAAAATTGACCAAATGCTACAGTACATGAGCAGCAAATGTACTTAAAAAAATACTTAAAAGTGTGTTTGTGTATGTACAGCATTGACACATAAAGATTTAAATGCCGGTGGTCCTCCTGACAGGAACTCCAGTTATATTTATTGTCTTTTGGACATAATATGTCCATCTGGTTTTAATTGTGCTTCCAGAATGGCCCTTGTTCCCCTGGTGAAATGTAGAGAGAGAGAGAGAGAGAGAGAGAGAGAGAGAGAGAGAGAGAGAGAGAGAGAGAGAGAGAGTGAGAGTGAGTGGACAAAATAAAATTTCTTTTATTTGACAACGGGGCATTAACACAACCCAAAGATCTTCCCACAAGATTCCTCTTTAAAACAAATGTTTACAGTAATACTGCAGTTACTGTCAGCTGTAGGTTTAAATCTATGTGAGCTTGTGAGTTTGGATTGAACACTATGGATTGAGTACGGTACATTTATAGAGGGCAGCTCATGAATGCCAGTGCTCATTTTGAGATGTTTTACAGAAATGATGAGCTTTCATTGACAATTACGACACTAAATTAGCCTAAACAAACTACAGAGGTGTGGTGAAAGATTCATATCCTGCCCTCTAGTGGACCCAACAGAGCAAGTGAGTGGATGAGGGTCTCTGCTTTCAGGTCAGATTATAATCCTTATGATTCAGTATCTCTGCGCTAATAATATGATTACAATCCGATCCAGAGAAGAAACTCTAAGATCATAACAAGCAGATGTCTTCACTGGAGGACTGTTCTGCTCATAGGTCTTGTTTTTATTAAGGATAGGATAAATTTTAATATTATTTTACAAAAGTAGTTGGGTAAATACTATGTTTCCCAACCATTGTACCGCAGCGCACTAGTGTGCCATGAAAGATTGTCAGGTGTGCCGTGGAAAATTATTAAATTCCACAAAATAAATAAATGCATGAAAAAAATTTATTATTTCAGGGATCCAAACTACTCACATTTTGGAGAAATTTGCCATTTTAAAACCATAATCGGTCACTTTTGTTATTGTGAAGAGCAATGATTAATGTGCAAAAGAGACTGATATTTATAGGTGTGAAGGCCATCACATGACTCGCGTCAGCGCTGCAGAATACATTGAAGTCTATGAAGTGAGTGATATTTATATGTGTAAAGGGTCATCACATGACTCACTTCAGCGCTGCAGAATACATTGAAGTCTATGAAGTGAAGTCACACCAAAGTGTTTTTCACACACACGTTTTTGCTTCAGCAATAATGTCTTTGAGAGTACCAAGCAACAAGAAATATTTTAAAACTGTCCAAATTTGTGAGGAGACATGGAATGTCTCATAATTTCTTTTAATTAAATATTACCTTATCATTTAGGAATATCAGAGACCCCAGTTATTGAACTCATTTAAATTCACCAAGAAAACACTTCTAAACACGAACGAGTCCTTTTATTACTTTCTGCTATCAAAGCAACTACAAGGTTTTTTTTTGCTCTTCCAAATACATGTTCCCTTTACAAAAAGCTTCACTATGATGCTGCGCTTGCTAAAAGCACTATGGGAATGATCTTGCATTGTGACCAGCTGTGAATATGTGTGTAACACGTCAATGAACATTGACCAGAAATGTATAGCCTCGCTTGGTGAGATCATTGGATGCACCTGTGGCCGGGCTATAAATAGAGGCGTCACCAGCGTGTTCGTCAGATCTCTTTTCTTTGGAGCATACTGTGCTGTGTGTCTCACAAGCCTGTCAAACTTTCTTTCCTCTGTTAGGAGTTAGATTCTGTTAGGCAGTGCGCAGTGAACCTTTTCTCCTCTCTATTTCCTCTGAGGAAAAAAAAGAAGAATGATTGATAAACAAAACAAGCAGTGTGTGTTCCCATGTTTACGCTCTATGGCTGAAACGAACATATACCAGTTTTTGTTTTGTGTGTTTGGGGAAGAGCATGCTGCTCTTGCATTGGGGTGGGGCAGGTGCGAGCCTTGCAATCTGTTTACAGTCTAAATGCTTCGTGCTCGCCTTGCTTACTTCCGGGAGTCAGCGCCCACACTTCATTTGTGGGGCTCTCGTATGGATCTGGCTGAGGAGCGAGAGATGGGTTCATCCCTTTCGCTCGCTCTCTCCCTAGATCCAGCTGATCCTCATAAGCCTGAAGCGCGCCTTGGTGCCTCTTCGGTTCATGAGGACATTGAACCTCTGTAAATCCTGCGCATAATAATAAAGCGGCTGTGGAATTAAGAGACAAATGCAAGCATTGCGAGCTGCTTTTGGGCAAAATGGTTCGTGCTTGCCTCGCTTACTTCCGGGAGTCAGCACCCACATTTCATTCGTGGGGCTCTCGCATGGATCTGGCTGAGGAGCTAGAGACGGGTTCGTCCCTTTCCCTCGCTCTCACCCCAGATCCAGCTGGTCCTTCCCGTGATCTCGAAGCGCACTTCGGCGCCTCTTCGGTTCACGAGGGGGGCGGGGCACTGAACCTCTGTACATTCCACACACAATAATAAAGCAGCTGAGAAATTACTCGAGGTGATTACGCGGGCTGTGGCCAGACTACAGCTAGACTGGCCACGCGAACAAGAGACCCTCCCCCAAACGCTCCAACTAGAAGACACATTTCTGTCTGGTGGCCAAAGTAATTAAATAAATAAAAGAGGGAAGGGAACTCTATATCAGTCTCTTCCTTTCTTCTATGACCTCCATAACAAGTATTTTCTTTATGGAGGAAATTTATACTTCTCGTGTCTTCGTGCCCTCAATGTTGGTGTATTCAACTATCGTGGGTGCTGAAGCTCGGGGGTATTCAGTGATGCCGCCGGTAGAAGACACACCTGCGGGTTTTCTCTCACCTGGCTCGTCATCATCGCTAAAGAGACCTATTCTCCCCACAAAGCTGTGCAGGACCCCACTTCCATGCTTGTGGGGAAAGCTTATCAGGCAGCAGGTCAGGCTGGTGTTGCCTGCACACTATGGCAGTGTTACAGGTGCACTAGGCTAAATCTGTTGAAGGACCTGAGTGTGGGCACCTCACTCAGGGGGAGGGGCCGTCGGCCACCCAGCCCCGCCTCGGTCCTTCTAGACGGGAGGCTCTAAAACAAAACGTGGCGAATCGTGCTCCCCCTCGTAAAGACTGGGGTCCAGTTCGTCACCCTCAGCAGCCCCCAATGCAAGACCTCAGGGGCGTGATTTCTAAGAGAAAGAAACCCTGACGGTCTTGTACCCAGCCTTGTGGGGTAGTTCCCCTCGGGACGGGGCACATGTATCATCCACTTCGGCCCTCCCGATACCCTCACGAAACCTCTTCACTCCCACCGCCTTTGGTGTTTCGGGTGAAAGAGGCTTCCAACAAAGAGTTGGGTGTACCGTTGCTTCCTGCCTTGATCCAGGACATGGAACACTCGACATCCCCTCAACAGGAAGTGTCAGAATTAATACCCATCTCAGAGAACCTGGCAGCATGGAAACTTCTGCCAGGTATTTCTATGTGAGTAATAGAAACAGTAGAAAGAGGCTACAGAATTCAATTTGCTCGCCGTCCTTCGCGTTTCAATGGCGTGGTTCCCACTACTGTGAAACCGGGACATGCATGTCTACTGTGGAAAGAACAGCAAAATCTCTTGGTCAAAGGGGCCATAGAACATGTTCCCCTTCCAGAGAAAGAGTCAGGCTATTACATCAGATACTTCCTGGTTCTCAAGAAGGGTGGGGGGTTGCGTCCGATTCTAGATCTTTGCTCGGTCAGGGTGTTCAAGTTTAAGACGCTGTCAAGGCGATTGTGTCTCAGATCCAACATTACGATTGACTGGTCACGATCGACCTTATGGACGCATATTTCCATATCGGAATTCTGCCACAGCACAGGAAGTTCCTGAGGTTCGCTTTCGTGGATGAAGCCTTCCAATATCGGGTTCTTCCATTCAGCCAAGCCCTATCACCCCGCACATTCACGAAATGCATGGATGCAGCACTGGCTCCGTTGCGACTACAGGGCATCCGCATTCTGAATTATTTAGACGACTGGCTGATACTTGCACAGTCTCAAGAACTAGCAGTTCAGCACAGAGATATCGTCTTAGCTCATCTGGGTTCTCTGGGTCTGAGACTCAACGTTGAAAATAGTGTTCTCTCTCCGACCCAGGAAATTACCTATCTATGGGTTATATGGAACTCGATCCCGATGCGGGCACAGTTGTCTCCCGCTCATATCATCTCCATACAAAACTCCCTGAGCAATCTCAGGCTAGGTCAAGGTTGCACTGTTTTCCAGTATCAACAAATACTAGGTCTCATGGCGTCTGCGTACACGGTGATTCCTTTGGGCTTTCTCCATATGAGACTGTTTCATCCATGGTTTCATCCATGGGCCAATCCCCTAAGGCAAATAAGTCTCCTACATAAATCATCAAGGAGGTCTACGCTCTCGCCACCTGAATTTGCTGGCACGTCGGATCCTCCTTTGGGCCCAGGGCAAGCTCCTGTCACTCAGGGCGATTTATATTCCTGGACGCCTAAATGTGGGAGCAGATTTTCTGTCCAGACAAAATGTACCGACGGGCGAGTGGAAACTCCACCCGACGTAGTACAACACATTTGAGATTTTACAGAGCAGAAGTGGACCTCTTCGCCTCTCAAGAGACTGCGCAATGTCCCCTCTACTTCTCTCTGAGTCACCCAGCCCCCCTGGGTCTGGACACGATGGTGCATACATGGCCCAGACTGTGTTTGTATGCTTTTCCCCCGGTTTCTCTGCTCTCGGGAGTCTTGGCCAGAGTTCGCCAGCAAGGGTCTTGCCTCTTTCTGATAGCGCCTTACTGGCCGAACAGGATTTGGTTCTCAGAGCTGATATCTCTCCTTGATGGCTCGCCTTGGGCGATTCCGGACAGAAGGGACCTTCTGTCTCAGGCACAGGGGACGATATTTCATCCTTTGCCCGAATTGTGGAAACTTCATGTTTGGCCCCTGAAGGGTACCAACTGAGGGACACGGGGCTGTTTCCTGAGGTTATCAAGACCATTTTTAGTGCTAGGGCTCCCTCTACTAGAAGAATCTACACCAATAAATGGGGTGTCTTCGAAAAGTGGTGCAGTTTACATGGCGCAGATCCAGTTAACTGCCAAAAAGGTGGTGGTGGTGGCATAGTGGCTAGAGCACAGGGCTGCTAATCAGAAGGTTGCTGGTTTGAACCCCACGGCCACCACCATTGTGCCCTTGAGCAAGGCACTGTAACTCCAGGTTGCTCCGGGGGGGGGAATGTCCCTGTAATAAGGGCTCTGTAAGTCACTTTGGATAAAAGTGTCTGCCAAATGCATAAATGTAAATGTAATGTAAAAACTGTCAGCAGCCATATGCCCCGATACTCTCAGTGTTTATGTGGCCGCCATTTCAGCTTGTCACGCCTTGATGGACGGGGTGCCTTTGGGGAAACATCCTCTACTCGCTCGCTTCATTCGTGGAGCCATGCGACTGAGGCCCCCCTGTTAGGACCAGAACTCCTTCATGGGACTTAACAATAGTCCTGGAGGGTCTGGTTGAGAGCCCCTTTGAACCTCTAGAGTCAGCGTCTGACAGACTTCTGACTCTCAAGATGGTATTTCTTATGGCGATTACCTCTCTTAAGACGATTGGGGATCTGCTCTGTCTGTTTTGCCGGCCTGTTTCGAATTTGCCCCAGGTATGGCCAAAGCTATTCTGCATCCGCATCCTGACTACCTCCCTAAGGTGCCTTTTTCGACACTACATCCTGTCACTCTGGCAGCCTACTGCTCCATGCCGTTTTTAACACCGGAGCAAGAAAGACTTCACGGACTCTGCCCAGTCCGTGCCCTTCAGAGTTATGTCCACCCCACTAGCCAGTGGCGTAAGTCAGGGAAATTATTTGTCTGCTATGGGGGCCGCAACAGGGGGCGGCCGCTACCAAACAGACTATGTCGCATTGGGTGAAGGATGCTATTGCCCTGTCCTATGAGGCGCGGGGTCAAGCTTCGCCAGTAGGTGTCAGGGCTCACTCCACCAGAGGGGTCGCCTCCTCTAAAGCCTTGGCTAGAGGGGTCCCTCTGCAGCAAGTTTGTGATGCGGCAGGCTGGTCCTCTCCCCACACATTCATCAGATTTTAATAGTTTAGATGTTCATGCTACTCCGGGCTCTTACATCCTTGTGTCGACATCTCAGTCTCATGTCTCTACAAGTTTGTGATGTGGCAGGCTGGTCCTCTCCGCACACATTCATCTGGTTTTATGGTCATGTTACTAGATGTTCATGCTACCCCGGGCTCTTATGCCCTTGGGTCGACATCTAAGCTAGTTTGTGATGCAGCAGGCTGGTCCTCTCCGCACACATTCTCAGATCTTATGGCTTAAATCGTTCATGCCTGAACAAGTTTGTGATGCGGCAGGCTGGTCCTCTCCGCACACATTCTTCAGGCTCTATGGTTTGGATGTTCATGCTACTCTGGATTCTTACGCCCCTGAGTCGACATCTGAATCTCATGTATAAGCAAGTCTGTGATGCGGCAGGCTGGTCCTCTCCGCACACATTCATCAATTTAGTGGTTTAGATGTTCTTGCTACTCCGGGTTTTACGCCCTTGAGTCGACATCTCAAGCTCATGTCTGAGACCTCTCGCGTTCTTGTGAGAACACTTCACAACCATAGGGGTCCGGACAGCCCCAGTGCGGCGGCATGAGTATTTAGTTCCCATAGCGCTTATAGCAAGCGCAGCATCATAGTGAAGCTTTTTGTAAAGGGAATGTCTCGGGTTACATGTGTAACCCTTGTTCCCTTAAAAAAGCGGAACGACATGCTTCGCTTCTTTGCTGCACTGGGATGTCCCAGGACTGCTCCTCAGAAAAAGTATCTGATGAACATGCTGGTGACACCTCTATTTATAGCCCGGCCACAGGTGCATCCATTGATCTCACCAAACGAGGCTATACATTTCCAGTCAATGTTCATTGACGTGTTACATACATATTCACAGCTGGTCACAATGCAAGATCGTTCCCATAATGCTTTTAGCAAGAGCAGCATCTCGTTCCACTTTTTTCAGGGAACAAGGGTTACACATGTAACTCGAGACGTTTTCAATGTTTATTGTGCACACCTCCCACAAACTCGTAAAATCGCCCCTCTGTGACGGTTTCTGCAACTCTTGTCATGTGGAGGGCGATACGGCGCTTGACGCTGGCATTGAACGGAGTGTTGATGTCTTGATTCAACTCATGTGAAATGCACTTTACAATGACGAAAGAACGTAATTGAAACTCAATGATTATTGTCTATTATTGTGTTCTTTTCTGATAAAAGTCACGCTCAGCAGTTTAAATACTGTAGGAAAATGACTCCGTAGATCTGCTTTGTGTTTATAATTCTTCTACTGAAGTCAGTGGATTTGTAGACATGCAAGTTTTAATAAAGGAGAATTACGTTATTGAAATAATAATAATGCTCAGACTGAAGGAAGACTAAAGATCTTCTTTGTTCTTTTAATGCTTAAACACTATAAAGTCTCTTGGTATATTTCAGTTGTGAACAACTCAAAATGATTCACTGACTCACTCGTAGCACATAAGACGCTCATTTGTCACCACTTAGTGATGTTTCCAGAAGGGGCCACTGAGCTAATCAATTAATACAATTTAACAAATTTGTGAAACAGAAGCAAGCCTCAACAAAATACTCTTAATTTTGCAGCTAATTCTGCACAATTGTAAACTTGAATAAACATGAATCACTAAAATAACTGGAATTTGTGCTTTTAGATTATTCTTTAAAATAAAATATCCCCAAAAATAATGTTCATGGACCAGTGATTGTCTTAGCTTTTTCACCACTCATGAGTTTTTATCACTGTAATTTGTCGTGGCATTGCAAGAACAAATCTACAAATTAGAAAAGAAGCATATTTGTTGTTCCCTGTCTGTCGCTCACTTCAACATTGTTTCGAAGAACCGACACTAGGGGTCTCTCTTGAGAGCCTAATGCATCTCTGAACTTTGAGAAAAGGCCAATGAGAAATTGGCAGACAGAATATGCATGTCCCGCCCCCAGTCATATGGGTATAAAGGGAGTGAAATGCGTCTGTTCATTCAGAAATTTTCTTCGGAGCTGACTGGTTGTGTGAGCAGTGAGCTGCGAGTCCCAATTGGTCATCTCTGGCATCAGTGTATGCTGTTGGATCTACGGCGCATATCAGCAGCATTCTCCATCTCTGCACGGCAGTGCAGCTTTGCCCCTGGGTGCTTCAACAGCGCTGCTAAAAGATAAATTTTTCTCTAAAAGAGTATTTTCTCAAAAGAGCAATATACAGCGACGTTGAACGTCCTTTTCAGGACATGTCTTTATAAAGATCCTCAGTTGAATTTATTTTCTTTGCTGCACCCCCTTCGGGCTGCGGTACCCACATTCTCAATAAAAGAGCAATTTCCAATTTATCTCTGTTTCTGGGTCACCTGGCCCGCAAATGCCGTTCTCACGGCATGCAGGTGCCACACCTCAACAGTCCCGGCACATTGGACGCAGACCCTGCGCCTCCAGCCTCACGACTGTGGCCCCCCGGCTGGCTGGGCCTGACGAGTCTAGAGGACACCTCCATGGGACCTCCTCCTCAGTCACTGACCCACCCCCTGCCGGGTGTGCGGAGCAAGGTAAGTGCTTCGAGTCTTCTCACAGCATCAGAGCCTTCTCGCCTCCCAAGAGACTTCCCACTGCCCGCTCTGGTACGCCCGAACGGAGGCTCCCCTCGGGACAGATGCGCTTGCACACAGCTGGCCCACAGAGTGGCAAGTACACATTTCCTCAGTGAGCCTTCTTGCACAGGTGCTATGCAAGGTCAGGGAGGACGAGGAACAAGTCACTCTGGTGGCCCTTTATTGGCCCTCTTGGACTTGGTTCTCGGATCTCGTGCTCCTCGCGACAGCCCCTCCCTGGCGAATTCCCCTGAGGAAGGACCTTCTTTCTCAGGGACGGGGAACTCTTTGGCATCCATGCCCAGACCTCTGGAACCTCCATGTCTGGCCCCTGGATGGGATGTGGAAGATCTAACTGGCCTACCACCTGCTGTTGTAGACACGATCAACCAATCCAGAGCTCCCTCTACCAGGCAACTTTATGCCCTGAAGTGGCGCTTGTTCGCGAATTGGTGTTCTTCCTGGGCTGATGACCCACAGAGGTGCACAGTCGGGTCAGTGCTCTCATTCCTGCAGGAGAGGTTGGAGGGGAGGCTGTCCCCCTCCACCTTGAAGGTGTATTTAGCTGCTATTGTGGCCCACCACAACGCAGTAGACGGCAGGTCTTTGGGTAAGCACGACTTAGTTATCAGGTTCCTAAGAGGCGCCCGGTGGTTGAATCCCTCCCAGCCAAGCCTGTTCCCCTCCTGGCATCTCTCAGTGGTCCTCTCGGGCCTTCTGAGACCCCCCTTCGAGCAGCTAGAATCAGTCGAACTCAAGGCCCTCTCCCTGAAGATGGCCCTCCATCAAGAGGGTCAGGGACCTGTAAGCGTTCTCTGTCAGAGACACCTGCCTGGAGTTCGGTCCGGCAGACACTCATGTGACCATAACACCACGACCGGGCTACGTGACCAAGGTTCCTAGGACTCCCTTCAGAGACCAAGTAGAGAACCTGCAAGCGCTACCCCGGGAGGAGGCAAACCCAGCCCCTTTGTTGCTATGTCCGGTACGTGCTTTGCGTATCTATTTGGACCACACGCAGAGCTTTAGACATTCTGAGCAGCTCATTGTCTGTTTTGGTGGACAGCAGAAAGGGAACGCTGTCTCCAAACAGAGTCTTTCCCACTGGGTGATTGATGCCATAGCATTGGCCTATCACACCCAGGCCATGCCCGCCCCCTTGTGGGTTCGAGCACACTCGACGAGAAGTGTGGCATCCTCGTGGGCACTGGCCAAAGGCAGCTCCCTAGCAGACATATGCAGGGCAGCAGGTTGGGCAACACCCAATACCTTTACGAGATTTTACAATCTCAGGGTTGAGTCAGTTTCATCCCGTGTTTTCTCAGGTCTGAGCCGGTAAAACTTGGTAACGCGGTAACAACTGACCGGGTGTACCACTTACACCTAGCGCCCTTTTCCTCCACTGAGGCAATACCGTGCACTCTTATCCCAGGAGATCCCATTAACTCGGCTCCCTGGATGACTCCTCCCTAGCCCTCTGGGCCGCAAATTCAGCAGAGGAATTTGCCGACCAAACCCAATGTGGGTACTCAATTGACCCTTTACTGGAATAGGTGCTCCACAGGTCGGGCCCCCATGTTGACTTATCCCCCTGTGTATTATCCACTTGCGAGTGGACCCGCATTTCCCTTGGGCAGTCCTCACTGACCCCCGGTCACCGTGTTTGTAGCGACTCCTCCCTCCCAATGAGGTAGGATCTACCACTGTGCCATTCACCAAATGTGGCCTAAAAGCCCATGTGATGTATTTCACCACTCTTTACCTCCACCAGTCTGTGCAAGTGTGGTCTCCGCAGGGTCTTTCCCCCCCTGAAAGAATAGGAACTGGAAAAGAATGCTGTGGCAGCGGGAGCGTGGTCAAGCGTCCGTCCGGGGAGAGAAAGCGGTAAGGGCGCTTGCACCTGACCAAATTATGTCTAACACCTGTCTCTAATTTCAGTAAGCATGGGGAGAGCGGCATAAGAGCGGCCACAGAACCTCCAGAGGAGAGAGAGAGAAAGAGAGCTCGAAAGAGAAAGAGAAAGTTGTTTTCATTGCGAAAGAAGTGCTGTACGAGACTGTGGCCATTAAAAAGATTCCCATGGCATGGCTCATCGGGCCATTAGAGTGGACAGCTCGCGGACATCGCTTTGTATTAGTCCTGGTGGATTATGCAACGCGATATCCGGAAGCAGTGCCTCTGAGCAACATCTCAGCACGTAGTGTTGCGGGGGCACTCTTCAAAGTAATCTCCCGGGTGGGGATTCAGAAAGAAATCCTCACCGATCAGGGCACAACATTTATGTCACGAACACTTCAAGAGCTTTACGAATTGCTGGGTATTAAATCGATTCGCACTAGCGTGTACCATCCGCAGACAGATGGGCTGGTGGCGCGATTTAATAAAACCCTGAAGAATATGATTCGTAAATTCGTGCACGAGGATGCTAGAAATTGGGATAAGTGGCTCGACCCCGTTATTTGCAGTTCGAGAGGTCCCGCAAGCCTCCACTGGCTTCTCTCCTTTTGAGCTGCTATATGGGCGGCGCCCGCGCAGTGTACTAGATGTGATATGCGAAGCCTGGTAGGAGGGACCTTCAAACAGTAAGAACGAAATTCAATACGTCCTTGATCTCCGAGCAAAACTCCACACTCTGGGGAAACTAACACAGGAGAATTTGCTCTGAGCTCAAAAACGACAAATCCGGCTGTATGACAGGGGTACTCGGCTCAGGGAGTTCGCATCGGGAGTTAAAGTGCTTGTATTACTCCCAACATCGAGCTCCAAATTACTCGCCAAGTGGCAAGGACCCTTTGAGGTCACACGACGAGTGAGAGATCTCGATTATGAGGTGAAACGAACCGACAGAGGGGGCGCGCATCAAATATATCACCTCAACCTCCTAAAATTGTGTGCAGACGTGTTTTCCCCTCTACCGGGACGTACGAATCTCATCCAACACCATATCGAGACTGACCCGGGAGTGGCGGTACGTAGCCGGCCCTATCGCCTACCCGAACACAAAAAGAAAATAGTTCGGGAGGAATTGTATGCAATGCTCGATATGGGCATAATAGAAGAATCCCACAGTGATTGGTCCAGCCCGGTCGTGCTTGTTCCCAAGAGTGATGGGTCGGTACGGTTCTGTGTGGATTATAGAAAAGTCAACGCGGTGTCTAAATTCGACGCGTACCTGATGCCCCGTGTTGATGAGTTGCTCGATCGGTTAGGTACGGCTCGCTTTTATTCGACATTGGATTTAACAAAGGGTTATTGGCAGATCCCCTTGACACCAATTTCCCGTGAAAAAACAGCCTTCACCACGCCATTCGGATTGCACCAATTTGTGACACTTCCGTTTGGTTTGTTTGGAGCCCCGGCTACGTTTCAGCGACTTATGGACCGTATCCTCCGGCCGTATTCGGCTTATGCCGCTGCCTATTTGGATGACATTATCATCTACAGTAACGATTGGCAGCGGCACAAACAACATCTGAAGGCAGTCCTGAGGTCGCTGCAGCGGGCGGGGCTCACGGCAAACCCCAAGAAGTGTACGATTGGGCGTGTGGAGGTACGGTATCTGGGGTTCCACTTGGGTCATGGCCTAATTGAAATTGACAAAACCGCAGCGATTGCGACATGCCCAAGACCCAAGACCAAAAAGGGGGTGAGGCAGTTCCTGGGGCTGGCTGGCTATTATAGGAGGTTCGTGCCTAATTATTCACCAGCCCGCTGACTGACCTCACTAAAAAGGGGGCTCCAGATCCGTTCCAATGGTCGGAGCAGTGCCAACAGGCGTTCATGCAGGTTAAGGCTGCACTTTGTGGGGGGCCGCTTTTACATGCACCTAACTTCTCTCTCCCCTTTCTATTGCAGACGGACGCTTCAGACAGAGGACTGGGGGCCGTAATCTCGCAGGTGGTGGAGGGGGAGGAGCGCCCGGTGCTGTTCATCAGTCGGAAGCTCTCTCTAAGGGAAACTAAGTACAGCACCGTAGAGAAAGAATGTCTGGCCATCAAGTGGGCGGTCCTCACCCTCCGATATTACCTGCTGGGGTGGGCCTTCACTCTCTGCTCAGATCATGCCCCGCTCCAATGGCTCCACCGCATGAAGGATACTAACGCCCGGATCACCTGTTGGTACCTGGCTCTACAGCCCTTTAAATTCAAGGTGGTCCACAGACCGGGGGTACAGATGGCTGTCGCTGACTTCCTTTCCAGAAATGGGGGGGGGGGGGGGGGGGGGAGTGGTAGGCAGACCGGATGACGCCCCGGCCTGAGTTGGGCAGTGGGGGTATGTGGCAGCAGGAGCGTGGTCAAGCGTCCGTCCGGGAAGAGAAAGAGCTCTGCACGTACACGGCAGCCCAGCATTGTCGTGATCTGTTTTCAGTTTACAGTTGTGTGTCCTAAGTTGTTTTCATTGCGAAAGAATCGCTGTACGAGACTGTGGCCATTAAAAAGATTGATTTATCAAAACCCATGTCTACGTAACTCCTTTACAAACGCCTTCCCTGATGCGTGTGATAGCGTTAAGATGGCCCCAGCTGCTTTAACTCTATGCGAGAAATATAGAGAGAGAAAAGGCACGGCTGGTGCAGCATGCTCCCATGCTTGGCACGTCGCCTTGTTCCCTCATGTCGGGGTGTAAGGAACCAGAAGATTTTGACTATTTTTTGGGGGCATTGGGGAAGGGTACGTGCAGTCTGGCACAGCCTGTCGTCATGGCATGCAAACTACATGACCGCACCTGTGTCAGCAGCGCACATACACGGTTCAGCGCAGGGCATGATTAAAATTGGACCCCTAGTGTCGCTTTTTTGACACAACATCGAAGTGAGCAACAGACGGGGAACGTCTAGGTTACTGTTGTAAACTCCATTCCCTGATGGAGGGAACTAGATGTTGTGTCCTCCCAGCCACGTCGCTGAACCGAGCCACTGTTGCGGCCGAACCTCATTGTCGGCTCCTCAGACAAATCTTGAATGAACAGACACATTTCCCTCCCTTTATACCCGTATGTCCGGGGCAGGACATGCAAATTCTGTCTGCCAATTTCTCACTGGCCTTTTCTCAAAGTTCAGAGATGCATAAGGCTCTCAAGAGAGACCCCTAGTGTCGCTTCTTCGACACAACATCTTGTTCCCTCCGTCAGGGAACGGAGGTAACAACAGTAACCTAGATGTTTTTTTTCATCATTCATTTAGCGCTATTGCCACCTACGACCTCACACAGCTTAGCCTACCTATGTGATTTGTGTTTCTTTTTTTTTTCTTTTTTTTGCATAGCCAAATTTCAAACATTACAAGTAAACATGCTACTACAATGGACAGAAAACATGGACAAGTTCTTGAAAAGGAAAAATATTGACAATGATTAGCCTATAGATAGTGGTGTGCTGTAGAATTTGTTAGTCGTAAAAAGTGTGCCATGGCAGAAAAAAGGTTGGGAAACACTGGGTTAATAGGTCCTTTCTTTGCCATTGTAACAATAAGCGTTTGAAATTGTCTCAATCATTCAACAGGTTGATTGTCTTCCTAGTTTGAATATTTGTATGATATGCATTTATCCATGATGATGCACATAAGATAGTACAGATGTTGTTGGTAACAATTTAGTGCTCAAACAAAAACTAAAACAAAAGTCATTACAATTATTAAGAGATTAGCAATATTACTAATTGCAAACAGGTGTGTGTGCTGTATGTGCATGTTATTTGTCAATTGAAACAATTTAAACATTTTATATATAAATTAGCAAATAAATGCGTATCTAGGTCATAAAATAAAATGTGAAATAATATTTGAAAAATAATCAATTATTAAATACATTTTAAATCATTATATATATTTTCTTAGACCATACAATCAACAGTCTAAAGTGTGTTTGAATTAAAAAGCAATCAGAATTAATTTTACTCTAGATTGAAATCCAAAATAAATCCAAACCTGAACAGTGTGAATTAATGTCGATTTACTTAACTGAAAATGGACTGTACAAAATAATATCAATATCACAAATCACAATGTAAAATTTTTTATCACGTTTTACTTACAATAAATGTATGTATGTATGTATGTATGTATATATATATATATATATATATATATATATAAAATGTCTTACCTCTCTCTTACTTGATTGATAAATATATATATATGTAGTGTATACATATATTTGTTTTAATATATGGTACTATTTTTATTCATGTGTACATGAAAAGACATTGTAGAAATATAAATCACAGTTTCTAAAACTGCACATTTTCAATCTATTAAGAACGTTTTCATATTATTTAAAAAAATAAATGTCCTAAAGTGCTCAACATACTCAAAATTTAAAACAAATGTATATATATCTTAGCATTATCAACATAATTTTCTTGTTTTAAACCACAGCCTAACCCCATTTGCATTCCTTTAAAAGATGAAAAACCTAAACAATATATATATTAACAATATTCAGTCAACATTCAGTCAGGTTGTGCCAATCAGAAATAATATTTCATATTCCCTCATGTTCCAGGTATATACTGCATAAGCATTTTCAATAAACAGCATAACATTGGAGAGGCTTGAAAATCATAATGTGACATAAATTGTACAATTATGTGTTCATTTTCTGTGCGAGACATAAACTGTAATGATTCGAGAATTTACATGTACATTATGCTTTTAAATGTGACACATCAATTCATATAGTTACTTTCAAAATTCACTAGATGAAATAGTGAATATCATAACTGACAACTTCATTGAACTTGCATTCACAACAGCTAAAAGCCCTTGAGACATTCCTATTTAGTATTATCTGTGCTTTATCAAATTTGTCTTTTTTGATTTATATAAATTTTAGGCCCAAACATGTTTCTTTTTTACAGTACTACATTCTTTTTTTTTCTTAGGTATGTATAGTTAAATTAATAATACTATAATTTAATTATAATATTTTTATAATAATATAATGAGTGCTGTTATGTATTTGTTTTGTTGGTTATTAAAGTGACCTGTTCAACGCATCATAACAACAGATGAAATAAAAAAAGATTTTTACTAGCAGAATTACGTCACACACCTACACAAAATTTCTAGCTTAGCTTCTTTAAATGACATGCAATTGTAAATGAAGAAATGCCAACAACAGGTTTATGCAAAGGGCAAGCACACATTTGCTCTGATCGTCTCTGCATAGTACTGTATAATGTCCAATAATCCTCATGGTCACACAGCAGGCTTGGTCCCTCTAAACAAAAAACAGAATTAAACTTGTCAACATAATTGTTGGGTTTTTGCCATTTTTGTCAAGCAAATTATTGTTTTTCAAAAAGAAGCAAACAAAAGTCTTCACAATATAGAAATTATTATATACACATTATTCAACTTACATTAACTCTCTGATAGAGGCACACAAGAATTTCTGCGCGAACGGCACATATTTTTCTGTCAAGAAAACCAAAAAACTCCTTGAGGGGCACAGAAATGCCATCATTCACAGATTTTGATGTACATTAACAGTTTGCAGATGTTGACATCATTACAATAATGAAATGCAGATTTTACCTTCTCGTGCAGGCGGAAGTGAACGGTCGGATCTGACAGCCAGGGATGCCTCAATGCTTCCGATGCTCCTATCCTCCAACTGCCCCCCCCCCCCCACACACATAGAGAAAGCAAGAAAAGAAAAAGGCACGAATGAAACAACATGTATGTCACCAGAAGTTTTTAGATTTAAATCAGTGTTGGGGAAGTTATTTTGAAACTGTTGCTTTCAAAGTTTGTACTTTGAACTACTCAATTTAAAAGAGTCAAATTAAAACTACTTTTTATTTTAAAAAGTTAGCTACATTATAAGTTACTAATAAAAACTAGTAAACACATAGAAGAAAATTAAAGAGGCAATACCTTTTATAAATATACAGATCTGATGAAATAATATATGATTTAATCACAGCTGAATTTGAACAAATGAACAATTTCAGGTGCTGACAGCATTAAACTTGTACAGATACATTTACACAAAATACAACTACTGTAAGTAGAACACACCAAGTTAAAAACATAGTGATGAAAAGTTATAATAAATATTTCTCGATAACTAAGAAAAACTAAAATGCCCAAACTGGTCTCATACAATCACGCTAATATATATTCATTTTAGATGAATTATTTTTACTTAAACCATTTACTGATGCCGGACTAGTGTAGAAAAAGCACCGGTATCACACAAAGAGGACAAGCTTATGCGGAACAGCAGATGGTAGTCCAAAGTTACAAAGGTTTTTGTACTTCAAGAATGAACAAAGTGACGTTGCTGAGTTTGCAGGTTAGTGTATGAAACTGATGTAACTGCACAAACTGAACAATTAGAAATTTCGACATATATTGTGCACTTTAACTGTATGTACTCGTGAATAGGCTTCATTCAAACTGTCAAAACACAAAACGACAAAATTGTAACTGAAATACATCCTGTAGGCTCTGTGAAATATACATATAAACAACATATGTTGGCTCCAGTGATGGCTAGATTTAATAATCTTAGTACTTTGATAATGATTTGGATTGAATTTAATGTATAACTGTGAGTTGCACTCCAATTCTGTAGAATCTGGACGCTGAGAAATGGCGGTGTGAGCGCACCTTTGTAGAAAATAATTGTTACGAATTTTAGAACACGCCATGTTGTCCTCCCGACGCGTCCAGTGCATGACCTCTTTTAATTTGTCCAGCACATCCCACAGATGCTCAAATGGATTCAGATCTAGGGAATTTGGAGGCCAGGGCAACATCTTGAACTCTTCATTACGTTATTCAAACCATTCCCGAACAATGTGTTCAGTGTGACAGGGCACATTATCCTCCTGAAAGAGGCCACTGCCATCAGAGAACACCACTACCATGAAGGGCTGTACTTGATCTGCAACGATGTTTAGGTAGGTGTCAAACGTGTCAAACTGACATCCACACGAATGGCCGGACCCAGGGTTTCCCAACAGAACATTTCCCAGAGCATCACACTCCCTCCACCAGCTTGCCGTCTTCCCACAGTGCATCCTGGTGCCACCAGTTCCCCAGGAAAATGGCACACAAGTGCACAGCCATCCACAAGATGTAATCTACATCCAGTGATGGCTAGAGTAAATAATCTTTGTCCTTTGATAATGATTTGGGTCAAATTTTATGTAAAACTCTGCAAGATGCACTCTGTGGCACTGTAGAATTTTGACAATGAGCCGTGCATGCCTTTGTAGAAAATAATTGTTTATGACTTTTAGAACGCGCCATATGATAATATATATGGTTAAAAAGACAAACTATTGTGCATTGATTAAGCAGCCCTATCTATATCTAAAAGAAAAATCCAAATATATACTGTTTAGATAATCATGGGGAAAATCTTCCGATTATTGATGCGTGGAAAAGGCATCAATCCCAAGTCTACTAAACAATTTTACTATAGTGCATGATTTGTAAGATGACACATTTTAAAGTTTGCATCAACCAACTCCATTTACAAGCTTGTTTAAGTGGCATCAAATTGTGCGGGAGCTCAACGGATGGAGTATTGCACTTGCGATGCAAAGGATCAGGTTTAGGTTTAAGATTTAGGGTATGGAGTTTGGTTTTGTTGATTTAAAACTTGATAGAGCATTAACCTTAAAAATTTCATCAGTTTGGGCGACATTTAACTCACTTTTAGCACCACACAGTGGACATATCACCGCAGAACTGCCGTGATATGTGTAAGATACCCCGTAATATCATTTTGAAAAATGTCACCACAGTCACATAAATTATATGAGATCAGGCTGGATGTAGCATTTTGACACTACACACTGCTTTTAAGTAGCTTATTACTAAAAAGGCTACTCTATATTAAGAAAGAAACTACTAGTGTCACGCTACTGAACATATAGTTCAGTCATGACACCTCTCATAAATATTAAGCATGTTATTGTGTGTATGACATACTGATTACATATGTTGCTGCAGGGCAAGTACAGAAACTTGTTACTGCTAGAACATACACAAACATACTGAGTTAGGCATGTGATCATGCTGCTGCACAATTCGAAAATCAAAGTACATGCTGCATCAGCATTTATGACATGCTGTGGCACAATTAGACATAAATACAATCCCCATGTAGCAGATCTGGGGTAAAGCTGGGGTGGAGATGGGTTTCAGAGCAAACTCTTGCAGCTCGCTGAAGTACAAACAGAGCAAATTTAAATGTTAGGCAAAGCGAGAGTACGCAATTTGGCTACCCAATTAAAGGACCTAACAGCTTACACTATGTAAGCCGATTGGCAAGACATTTCACATGTAAGTGAGCAGATTGGCTTACAGATAAAAAGTTCAAATAACCTATCAGCTTGTGCTATTCAGAGTTTAATGTCTTGAAAGTAGTCATTTAATTTAGTAACATGGCTGTTTTAAGTGATTTACTCCCCAACACTGGTTCAAATCCTGCATGGGGTCGTATTGTTATCACCACAGTCAATGCTATAGGGGGATTGTCCCTGTATTAAATGTACAATACCTCTTATCTATAATGAGCAGTTTGGCAATAAAATCCTTGGCTTCTTCTGAGATGTCTGTGAATTCGTCCTCCTCAAAGTTCCACTGACAGATTAAGATATTATTTAGCGTCTGATTGTCATCATCCCCAAGGAACGGTGACAGACCACTGAGCCTAATAAATTAAGTTTATAAACCAAAAACATTTGTATGTAGCAATCATTTTAAAACTTGAATGCCATTTTTAGTGGTGCTACAATGCAAATTTAAGCTTAACTAGAATATTTTCCACGTTGTTGAGTAACTTACAGCATGTACGTGATAACGCCCAGGCTCCACATATCAGTGTTGAATGATACAAAATCATAGTTGATCACCTCTGGGGCAAGAAACTCTGGCGTACCAAAATTCACTCGTAACTTCTCTCTGGGCTGGTACCTGAAGAGAATCGAACAAATCGGTAATTGAGCCATTCAAATGCAGTTTAATTGTTTTTCATGATGTTATACAGCTTTTGATAGCAAAGAAAAAAGTGCAGTGAGCATACTTACTTTCTTGCAAGTCCAAAGTCAATGATCTTGATTTTATTTGTTAATCTGCTGACACAAAGAATGTTCTCTGGCTGCAGGCCACAAGAAACAAAAAAAAAAATGTTATAAAGGTTACTTTAGATATTAGCTCTAAATCCCTCTAATTTAGGGCCTCAAGAACTGACAATAGAGCAGGAGTTTTCAAACGGTGGTCAAAAAATTGTAAAATCTTAAAAAAAATGTTTTTCAAATTGTAAAATCTTTTAACAGTAAGAAATAAAAACCAAATCTGCATGTAGTTTTGTGAAAAAAAGTGGCCAATCTCTCCTTCCTTGCAATGTACATATGTTCATAAATAGTTCTTATAAGTGTATCTTTTTAGGGAGTTATTATTACCACTGCTTTCCTTAACTTGCTCATTGACCGAATGGCAGTATTTCCTTTAAAGCTGGAACATATATGTGAATATTTGGAACATACACTGATTAGCCAAAATGTTATGACCGCCTGCCTAATATGCTGTTGGTCCTCTGCATGCCACAACACAGTGCCGATCCGCCAAGACTTGGAATCACCAAGACACCTGAAGGTGTCCTGTGGTATCTGGCACCAAGACATAAGCAGCAGATCTTTCAAGTTCTGTCAGTTGTGAGGTGGGGCTGCTGTGGATCGGACTTGTGGGTCCAGCACATCCCACAGATGCTCAATCGAACTGAGAACAGGGGGATTTGGAGTCCAGGGCAACACCTTAAACTCTTCATCATGTTCCTCAAACCATTCCCAAACACTGTGTGCAGTGTGGCGGGGCACATTATCCTGCTGAAAGAGGCCACTCCCATCAGGGAATACCACTGCCATGAAGGGGTGTACCAGGTCTGCAATGATGTTTAGGTAGGTGGCACGTGTCAAATTGACATCCACATGAATGGCCGGACCCAGGGTTTCCCAGCAGAACATTACCCAGAGCATCACACTCCCTCCACTGGCTCGTCATCTTTCCACATGGCATCCTTGTGCCATCACTTCCCCAGGTGAATGGCGCATCCGTGCACGGCTGTCCACGTGATGTTAAAGAAAACATGACTTATCGGACCAGACGACCTCCTTCCACTGCTCTAAGGTCCAGTCCAGATGCTGTGTGCCCATTGTAGGCTCTTTAGATGGTGGACAGGGGTCATCATGGGCACTCTGACTAGTCTGCAGCTAAGAAGCTCCATATGCAGCAGGGTGCAATGCACTGTGTGTTGTGACACTTTCCTTCCCAAACCATCATAACAATGTTCTGTGACCTGTGCCACAGTAGACCTTCTGTCGGTTTGGACCAGACGGGATAGCTTTCATTGCCCTCGTGCATCTATGAGCCTGTTTTGGTACATAATGTTTTGGCTGATCAGTGTATATGGGTGTTTCTTCAACTTTTGTCTCTTTCAGAACAGTGGATTTCTAGAAAGTAAAGTCTAAATAAAACATTTTTCAAACTCTCACTAGTCTATTTAATTTGTCTACTAAAAAATGTCCAACAGTGTATGTACTTGCATAACAGGAGATTTATTTCATGTTTGTCTTTTTTTCTGGAAACCATCTGTACACAGCACACAGTCCTTGAGCCAGTACTGAAGAGGTCTTATGTGTAAAAGACCTAATGGAATGATGGCAGATGCCTCCACCATAAGCCATAATGCTTTTAGAAACAGCTTCAGTGGAAGGGTTCTCCCCAGTTTGAATTGAGACAGACACTGCAGAATGGCCTGAACACGCTCACTTGTAAGATGCTCATGCTTGCTCAAGAGTTGAAACGGACTCCCAAAAAGGAGATTTGATGGCTGGGGGAGAGCCCGCTGTCTTTCTTTGGGAAGAAAATAGTGACTGTAAAACCCTTTGCAGGCTTGACAATCTGGAACAAGCTCTATAACGTTCTTTGTGAGTTCTTTGTGTTGTGGAAGGGCAGAGGGTGGGGCCAGGCTGTGATGCTGCACACCCGGCCCCTAATCAGGCTAATCATGCCTCGAGAGGGATAAAGGCAACTGGAGGCAGTTGTTCGAGAGAGAGAGAGAGACCTACAAGCAGCTGCCCTGTATCTGTGCCCTGACTCTTAATCATTGTTACACAGGTGCCGAAACCCAGGGAACAATAAAGGAGGCGAGAACCGGCTTGGCAATAAATAATATTTTTAATGGTTATCTTAAACAAAATGAACAAACACAAACACACTCTCTTGAATCGCCACCTCCTGTTGCCTTTATCCCTCTCAAGGAATGATTAGCCTGATTAGGCGCCGAGTGTGCAGCATCACAGACCGGACTCGCACTCCGACCTGACACAACTGTTTATTTTGGCTTGTGACACCGGCGTGTCTTCGTGCGGAACCGTGGAAGACAGAACACAGTTGAAACAGGGTGGCCGACATGCAAATTGGATCATATAACCATGTTCAATCCTTTTTAGCACGCAGTAAGAGAAAGAGCTCACCACGCGTCTGTGTAAAGGGACCAAGGTTACTGATTCGTTCATTATATGATATAATGCGCCTCTCACCATTGTGAATTGTTGTGCATAATGTGCAGGCTTTGAAGTGGAAAACAGCTTTTTAAAGAGAAAGTGCGAATATAGGACACTGAAGCAACATTTTGAACAAAAATATTCCTTTCCCGACAAACAGTGGTGGTGAAGTGGGGAACAGCATTGTGTGTCTCTAATCGAGTCTTCTTTGGGACAGGTCTGGAAGGAACGGCGAGATCTGCATTCCGCTTCATAGGGCTGTGCTCATCAGGAGTGCTTTTGCTGCGAGGTGGGGTTCTTCCCATCACCACGGGGCTCGTGCTGTGGCGGCTGCCTACGTTTGGGCTACAGCTTTACCAGTGGGGCTCGGCAGTGACTTTTGCACTGAGGCAGCAGGTGTTGGGATTTTAGCCAGGTGCTGGCCTGAGACAGAGCCAGAGCAAGCAGGTTAGTATGAAGTACTGCTCCGTATTGGCATAAAATGTCTCATAGCCTGCGAGTGTTGCTGAGTCATAATATAGTGATCACTAAACCCATCCACAGAGCTGCTAAATAGGACGGCTGGAGACACTGGAGCATCAGAGGGTGGCTTTTTCTGTGTCATGCATTTCTGTGAGGGTCAGTCAGATGTGACAATGGAGAACCACCAGGTTTGCCCATCGATTTGCCAATGGTCTGTGCAGTGACTTTAGTGGCTCTTTAAACATCTCTGGATCGTAGCCTTGCTCGTCCATTTGCTTAAGGAGCTTAGCTTGGAAAGCTTGGAACACCACCAACATGTGGAGAGCTGAACCAGCTTGGCCCACTGCTGAGTATGCTTTTCCACCCAGTGCAGACGTTAGTCGACACAGCTTGTAAGGATGAATGAAAAATGATTTCACACCCTGCAACTCCCTGGGCAGAGATGTGCCACTTCCGCCTCTTCCACAGGGGGTAGTTGGGCATAACATTTGTCTTCCCTGTGGTCCACTTTAGTGAGCAAAGTGGAATTGCTGTGCGAGCGAGCTGAATGCAGAGAGAGACATAACATCATCCCCTGCATCAGAACCGCCAAACATGGCGAGGTCATGCGCTCCTACATAGCATGCAACGTTTCTATCTGCTGACTCATGTATTTTGATGGCAATGAACGTAGAGGGCTTCTAAGACGAGAGATGAATCGCTGTCTTGAAGGAAGAAATTCTGAGAAATGGTGTTGGCATTTAAGCATTTTACTGAAAAAGATATTTGTCCTGTACAAATAGTTTTTTTTTTACTTGTGTAAAATAACATCACTGATGAAGGTTCTTTGTGCAAAGGAAAAAGACCTTACTTACCGATAACGAAATTAAATCTTTTCTTTTTATGTTTTTTTTAAATTATTCTATATATTGTCTATTGCAGCCCTATTGCGTTAAATGGTTTTCATAGTACACTGGATCTCTGGTTGTACCTTTAGGTCCAGATGGAGGATGTACATTCTGTGCATGTACTGTAAGCCCTCACAGATCTGTCTGATGAACATCACTGTGTCCAGCTCCATCAGTGTATAGTTCTCATCAATGATCCTGTCGAACAGTTCTCCTCCATCAACACTGTTGAAAAGACAAAGCTTCATCAAAGATCATATCTTTTTTCTTTTCTCCCTTTTTCTCCCCATTTGGCATGCCCAATTCATAATGCGCTCGAGGTCCTTGTTGTAGAATAGTGAATTGCCTCAATCCAAATCTCAGTTGCCTCTGCTTCTGAGACAGTCAATCCGCGCATCTTGTCATGTGGCTTATTAAGCGCATTACCGCGGAGACCTAGCGCGCGTAAAGGCTTCACGCTATTCTCCGCGGCATACACGCACAACTCTCCACGCGCCCGACTGAGAGCGAGAACAACATTATAGCGACCACGAGGAGGTTAACCCAAAATGATACTACCCACCCTAGGAACTGGGCCAGATGGCTGATAGGAAGCCTAACTGGAGTCACTCAGCATGCCCTGGAGTCGAACTTGCGACTCCAGGTGCGGTAGTCAGCATCTTTGATTGATGAGCTACCCAGGCCCCACATATCATATCTTTAACAACTTACCAATATTCATTTTGAGAGAATAAGAGAATTAGAGTGAAGTTAAAGCAAAATTCACCGCCACAATGGTAGGGTATTTTAGGTGGCTGATTTTTAGGTGATTTTGCATGCTTATACATGATTATACATGTGCAACCTTAATACTGAGCAGTAATAATATTTGAATTAGCAAGCATAACTGAATATCAAGGTTGCATGAACTTAGAGTATATGTATAGAAAAACCCATAGCTCAAAATTAAAAGGACTAATGAAATGAATCAGTAAGAATTAACCAATAAAAAGAACATACTATTCAAGTACAAGGATAATGTCATTCCTGGACTCATATGCGGCGTAGAGCTGTATCAAGTTGGCGTGGTCGAGCTGATTCATAACCTGAATCTCATTCTTCACCACCTCCTTTTAAATAAAGTACATTAAGCCATCAGTTTACAGCTGAACTCCACAGTATATTTAAAAATAAATTCAGATTAACATTACAATTGAAAAACAAAACAAAAAATGATCCCTGATGGTTCTTGTTCTTTGTACCTTTTCTTTTTGACTTCTAGCTTTGATTATCTTCGCCGCCAAAGTGAGTCCAGAAGAATTTTCAATACATTTATGAACCTGACCAAATCGACCTCTGCAAAGAGATAAAAGTAGAAATTAATTAATGACAATCAAGACACCAACAATCATACATGTGATATGAAGTAGATATACAAATGTGTGAGAGTCACTGCATTAGATGCTCTAACATTCACAACCCCACAGAACCTGACCTGCATCTAGCTGGAAGCTGCACTGACATGATAGCAAAACAAAAAGATACAATACTATTTACTTATCTATTAATTTAATATCGAATGTTAGTGCAGCCTACTAGCTCACCCTTTGCTGCACTACCATGTTCACGTGGTAGCACATTCACATTCTTTCTGGCAATGTGATGCATTCCGAAAGGAATATTTGCTAATTCTCACGGTCTCTCCACACTCCCTTTCGATTTCCATGTTCTTAACTTTGATTTATACTTTATATATAGAGATATATAGAGAGAACGTTTACGGGCAGCTGTCCATCCTTTGTGTGTGTTTGTGTCTTTTAAATAAATTAATAAATTGATCAATTGTCACACATTATACATACATTTCTGCATATACACAGTGAAATTATTTATTTTTCACATATCCCAGCTAAGCTGGGGTCAGAGTGCAGGGTCAGCCATGACTCGGCGCCCCTGGAGCAGATAGGATCAAGGGCCTTGCTCAAGGGTCACACAGTGGTGTCTTGGTGGTGCTGGGGCTTGAACCCCCGACCTTCTGGTCAGTAACCCAGAGCCTTAACCGTTGAGCCACCACTGCCCCCCTTTTGGGTTCCCATTAACCCATTTACACTGGTGCCAAAACCCGTGAAGGAGGAGGGATGCCCGTCGCGGAGTCCTCGACACTGCCATCTACCCAGGGGAGTGCCGCTGCCATCCGCCGGGGGACAGAGTAGCCTAACCGCCTGGAGCAATGGAGCCTCTACCAGGGGTGGAGGAGTGCCCTGCTGTCCCCCAGAAACGAGGAGGGATCAAGAGGACCGCCGTACCGGAGGTGGGAAGCGACTCTCCGACCGCCTGGAGTGGTAGGGCCGCTGCCAGGGGCACGGGGACGGCGGATAGCGATGCTTTTGGGAAATGTGCTTTAGAGATTAAGTACTACTTAAGTGCTGCTAACTTACTACTTAATGCTTCGGGAAACCCAGCCCTTAAATGCTAAGATCAATAGTTATTGTGAATCACGGACCAGATCTCTTGTGCGTGTCTTGGAGAAGCACTTTAATTGCACTCATGAACAGCAGAGCTCACATATCAAATGAGACATGCGACAAATGAGAAATGCATCGGTGGCTTTTCCTTCATCTGTTCTTCAAAATATAATCAAAAATGTTTCGTCAAATGCACGTCTTTGTGTCTAATTTCTTGTTATGTATATCACTCCGAGATGTCTTACTTCTCCCTCCACAGTGGCTAGTACATCAGTAAAATACTCAGCATGAAAAATCTGTATTTAGCAGGTGTTAATTTCAAAACGTATTCACCAGTAGTAGGCTATATGACAAATTCAAGAGAAAGGAAACCAAAACAGTGGCATTGGCTACAAGCTTTGCTGTCGCATAGACACTTTCTGCAGGAAAATTATCTCTAGAAAGTTTTAAATGATCATGTGTTTGTCAATGATAAAACAACCAGCGAGCCACTTGATTTTTAACAAAGATCACTTGTGGCTCGCAAGACATAGGTTCCCGATCCTTGTTCTATGAGAACATTTTGCAATTCAGCCAACTGACATTCATGAAATTATTTCCTTTTGTGTTCTGAAAAAGAAAGAAACTAATATGGGTTTGAAAAGACATTCAACTGAGTAAATAAAGATAGAATTTAAATTTTGGGAGAACTATTACTTCAAAAGTAATTGCAATAATGACTGAAAAATAAAGCTTATTCTGAGAAAAGTTCTAGCATTATTTGTTTGATGATTATGCTTCCTTTGATATTTTGTTACCTAATGCAATGACATTCAGTCATTTTGTGGCTTAAGTGTCTGAAAACCTTTTGAAGCCACTCTATATGCAACACTATACTTTAAAAAGTGCAGATCAGGAAGAATTTCAGGGACAACATTGAAATTCAGTGGGTGTCGTGTTTTTCCAAATACTATTCTATTAACAACAAGAATGGCCTTCTCTTTGAAGAGTTGGATTAACACCTAGTGATTAGCTTCCAGCTGGCGTGAAGATACAGTTTCACATACCCTAAAAGCCCTATATAAAAATAACTGCCTTGACACTGGAGTTATGAATCGGGTGAGAGGAGACAGAAACCAATGTGAGGGAGTTATGCAATTAGCCTTTGAGGGGATTAGCAGACCACACTGTCCAAATTTACACCATCTCTAAAACATTCTGTGCTGTGAAATCTGTCCAAGTAAAAAAAGAAAGAAAATTCTTCCACAAACCCTCCAAGAATCTCCTGTCGGTTGATAGTGTAGAAATTGTTTATCTGGTTGGGCTTGGAGGACACAATGCGGTGGCTGAAGGGTGCTGGTGGAGGTGGGGTACAGTCTGCAGGACAGTAAAATATGGCAATGAATGAACAGAAATGTTTGGAAAGGAGATTAGGTTAAATAGTTGGCATGCAGATCCCTACTGAAAAGACATCATGTTTTGTTTTGGAAGCTGGTCTCCAATGTGGGATTCTAGTGTGCTTCCCACAAGGCTGCTTAACTAGCTTTCAATACTTCCTAGGACAAATAACTTTATCAAAAAGCAAAAAGTCCATGATACTTAACCAGCTTTATGTGTACCAAACAAGATTTGCATTGGCTAACAGATATGAACGTTTAGCCGACTGATAGAAGTATGATCTCTTCCTTATGAATTTGTCAGGTTTTTTAGCAGAGATGAGGACCCAAATGCAGAGATGAAAAACCAAAACACATTATTTACAATAAATCAAACATAAACTCCCACAAGGGGGAAACCAACAAAAACTACTCCTTAGGGGAAACATTGGAATCTAGACTGGGGCAGAGGAAAACAGGACCAACTGGACCAGGAACCAGGTTGAGGATCAGGATCAACAGGAACACTATAATAGACATACAGAACAGACTACAGAACAAGACGAAATGGCACTGGACAGCACACATGAGGAGACTAAAATAGGGAGAGAAATCAATCGGGTAATAAAGGGCAGGTGTTACTAATGAAACATAAATGAGCAAACAAGGAGGCAAGTTGTGATGAAAGACAGAGAAGCACATGGCAATATAGTAACAATAACAAAGCCACGTGTTCTCACAAGGATGCAAAACATCCGAATGGCATGAGTGCACATCGCCAAACCAAAGAGGCGATATACACTCATGCCAATCGACAAACAAGACGAGAGAAGACATTTGTGTGAGAGTTTGGCCACAAACACCCGACACCTTTACCAAAGTGGTCGAACCTCAGCACAAACATAATGACAGCTTGCAAACAAGGCACATGGCGCAAATCGAGTGCAACGTGCATCTGCAGTCACGAGAGACAGCCACAAAGACCGACACTTATTGACGCGAGTGCATGCAGCCAAGATGACACAAACGCGATGCACCCACGTCAGTACAAAACAGACAAGGAGTATGAATGTCTGGGTCCTGAGACAGACTGAAACCGAACTAGACAAAAAGTCAGGACCCAGACACTACGCTCCAGACATGAAACACAACAGACTGAAGAGCGCACATCAGGGAATAAAGCAGAGACCACGCACTCTTACAAAGACAGACATGGGCAGATAATGCCACTGTCCTGTCAGACCAAAATCCAGACTGACAGAGTGACAGGACAATGATAGAATTGTACTATCAACTACCCTAATATCTAGATATCGGCATCCGCTATTAAACATGTCGACCACTATTAAGCAGAATTAACTGGACTTGCATGGAAATTAGTTCTGATTGTAGTTGGTCTTTTCAATATTGACTTCTCAATAGATATGTCCCTACCAACTTTTAGAAAATCAGAAATGTCCACACCAATGTATGGGCAATTTTACCACATAGAAAAAAACTTTAAATTTTCATTTGAATGACTACTAAAGTTTCTCAGTATCATAATATCCTTTGCAAATGTAATTTGTTAATTTAGCCAACCATTTGTTTACATTTCCAACTTGTTTCATGCTGTATAATACATTTTACAGAATGTCACTTTATGTCCCTTGGATAGCATTGTGTCCTCAATATAGATCTACTAGAAAACATTTTGATTTTGACACATTAATTTTATGTTTATTGCATCAAATATCATCATCATATAATCCATCATAAAACAATTCTAAAAAAAAAAAAAAAAAAGATCAGGTTAGTATTTAATGTGGTGGGCCAGAGAAATAGGAAATATAACTTGTTACGTATGTTATTTTGCCTATATTAACAGTCTGACAACCTCGCATTTTCTTAAAACCAACATTTTGAATATTATCCTTCTTGTAATATGTCCCTACCAACTTCCAAACCAAACCTACAACCTAGGCTATTGCAACTTTTTTTGCGACTATACAACTCTTTATTTTAGCAACGAAAATCACTGGGAATCTTACCAATGAAGAAGTGCACACTGTTATCTTCATCTTCATCCTCATAGCAGTCCTTCTTAATTTTACTTAAGTCCAACTCAATTTCCACACCCTCAGCTTTGAAAACACCACACAGGTCTTCAGGTTCCTCTGGCTCCTGCTCGGCCTCTTCTTGACCTTCCTCCACCCTGCTCTTCTTGTGGTCCTCCAACCCTAGATCTTCCTCTGTTACACGCCGTTTGCTGCTTGTAGTCACCTCATCCACTTGCTCAGACTCACTCCTAAAACAGCAGAAGTACAACCGAAGTTGGAGACATTGAATTCATTGAAAAAGATACACTATTTTGCCAAAAGTATATGGACACCCAAACACAACACCTTTTTGTGCCTGTTGAACATTTAATTTCAAAACCATTGGAATTTATCCCACCCTTTGCAACTACAACAGATTCTACTCTTCTGTTTCAGCTTTCCACCATGTTTGAACATTGCTGCAGGGATTTGCTCACATTCAGACACAAGAGAATCATTGAGTTTTGGCGCTGATGTTGGGTGATGGGGGTCTGGTTCTGAGTCCCCATTCAAATTTTATCCCAAAGATGTTCAGTGTGGTTCAAGTTTGGGCTTTGTACAAGTCAGTCAAGTTCTTAACACATCAGACTCAGTAAGCCATTTTTATGGACCTTGCTTTGTTCACAGGGGTCATGCTGGACCTGAAAAGGGCCCTACCAAAACTGTTGCCCCAGAGTTGGAAGCACACAATTTTCTACAATGTAAATTTATGGTGTAGAACTTAGATGTCTTAAATGGAATTACTGGAATAGCCAAAACCAAACGATGTTAGAATTAAACAACTTTAGGACCTGTAGAGAATGGTTTTGAGAGGGGAAACCCTATCAGATACCTTTGCAGTGAGTTTTCTGGAGGTGTAGGGCACTCTGTGTTGGTAATATTGGTTTCTGAAGGATCCACATCAGCCTTTTGATCTTCTTTGTCTTCTACCTCCTGGTCTTTAAGAATGTATGAATTCGTCTTTTGCGGACTCTCCTTACCCTCTCCTTTCAATAATTGCGGTGATTCACTTTGGATCTCCTCTGTCTTTTGTTCTGTATCTTTCCTCTCCTCTTCTTTCAGCTCCATAGTGACCTCCTTCTGTTCTTCTGAGTATGACTCTTCCTCAGGTGTAGGGGCCTTGGTATCTTCCAGCATGAGGTCCTGTTGGATTAGAGTAAGCAGACCATTGTCTGATTTCTGCACATCAGCTTCAAGATGTTGGGACCCTTTAGAGCATTCTGCAGTCTCTTGGTTTAGTTTCTGAACCTCCTCAAGCAACAATGCCTGTTTCCTCAAAGAGACTGAAAAAAAAGAAAAACATTATTAATAATATTATATTATGAATAAAATATGAGAAAGTACTTTGCATGCTATTTGTGTCACTTGAAGTGCATATTTAGATACTTCATCTCAAAATCATTTTAATGAACTTGCCTAGTGTTTTATGAGTGTTACATTTTTAAACATATGGTTTCTGGATGTGATGAAACTGTATTTACCTGCTGAATCAGGTGGTTTCTTCTTCTTCTGTGCTTTGAGGCCTTTGATGCTAAGATGAAACTTCCCATGTTTACTTTTATGATCATTTAGCTTAAGAGCACAAGGACAAATAGAGAAAAGAACAAATATGAGTGAAGCAGGATGAAGTGTAAAAAGTTCTGGTTTTCATCCACACAAAAAAACTAAACTCAAACAACAACATGTATTGAATTTCTAGTATGTCATTCTTTCAGGACAGACAATTGAGACATCACAACGTTTTGTAAAAAGTACGCTTTCATGGTTGATTTACCTACAAAACTAGCACATTTCCTTGAAGCAAGAACATGTTTTGGTCCACGATGCCTGAGCTTGTAAGTATACTCGAGGATGTTGTGCTCACATTGACTCAGGAGAGGTATCTTCCGAATCCCTTTAGAGCTTTTATTAGAGGTAGTTTTCTATTGCAGCGACAAAATGAGTTGGATGATATGCAAACATTTCATCTTTACAGGTACAACAGCTTGTCACTGGGGTAGTACCCTCAAAGGTACACCCACTGTATCCTTTACATGTCAGTTGGAAATTATTGTAACTTATCTATCCCTTATTGGTACATATTAGTACCTTTAGGTGTAACTATTAACCGTTAGAGGGTATGGTGGGTGTACCTTTGAGGGTACTGCCCCAGTGACAAGCTGTTGTACCTGTAAAGTTCACATTTTTGCAGTGTTGTTAGGAGGCACAGTTAGGATGGTGAAATATCAATCTTAGTTTCTCTTCAAGTGATGATGCATGCACAACTTACAAAAGCAAATGGATGAAACAGAACAAATGGTCAATTAATGGATACAATTAATTTATGAAAATATATATATATATATATATATATATATATATATATATATATATATATATATATATATATATATATATATATATATATTCTGAAATATTATGTATTGTGATTAATATCATACTGTATTATTATTACACTTTACCTTGAGACATTAAATTTATGGTTTCCATGTGGTCACCTCTTACAGATGAAGGAAAATATCTGCCACTTTGTTCTTGTTTAAAATGTAAAAGCATACAAAAGGCATAAATGACAAAGTTCCATTAACGTGGTTCTATCAGTTTAGCTGTCTTCCAAATTCAAGTTTTCCCACTACATGAAGTGTGAGGCATTCACAATAACAACACATGTTATTTTGGAGGACAAATAGGGCAGAGGTTGTGGGCTGGTGGTGGAATGCCAGATTTAGAGACCTCATAAAAAAGTGGGAGAAACCAGAGCTGGCCACTGATGTGAGAACTGACAACTAACTATAATCCAAATGAGAAAATAGATCTTTTACAAAAATCTAATTGATCTATTTTCTTTTCCTACTTAATCTGGGCAGCATTTCCCAAAAGCATTGCAAGCTTAAGTTGATCATATCATTATGGTTTCTATGATCTACTTAGGCTTGCGATGCTTTCGGGATATGCTGACCTGTTCCTTTCCTATCATTTCTGTTTTAGATTTCCAAAACATGACACTTGCTACAATGAAGAGGCAAAGAAGAACAGTTAAAAACAGAAATTGAAGGTAAAGCCAACTTCATAGATTGGTGTTGCTGCCATGTGTATGTGTACCCTTTGAATATCCTGAAAATTGCACCTTACCTACTATTTAAACTTGAGAAAGCTTCCATGTAAAATATGTCGTTAAATGTTTTAATCAAATTGCTTTTTGCTTGATAATGATGATAATGCAATTTCCAGAGAGACTATTGAACACTTCCTATTCTTCAATGCTGGAGATATAACTCACCTTAGTATTGACAGGCTCACCATTATCTGAGGCCTGCCTTTTGGTACTCTGTTTGCTTTTACTATCCTTGGACCTGAGGGCTGAAGCCAGCTTGCTCTTTCGAGCAGCTGGCCCTTTGAACATAATTTCCATGATTTTGGAAGTTTTCACAGTTTCTCCTATAAAGCTGACCACTTGATGAATGCTCATCACCAGACTCTCCATTCCCTCCAGCTTCTGGGTTTGCTTTTCGGAGCGCTGATTTACTGCCAACATGATGCTGTTCATTTCTTGGCACATTTCCTTCATCTCATGGGCTGGTCCTTTACGGATGACTGGAGGTAAATGGATATCCTCTTTTTCCACTTTCAGAGTTTCTACATCTTTCTCAATTTCATCAATGTCCTGAGACATGCCATTAAGCCGGCTGAGCACTTTTTCCTGAATATTTATGAGCCTGTCCATTTTGCTGCTCAAAGACTCAATCCTGATCTCGAGCAGGTCAATTCCTATGCTAGAGTCAGCAGAGCACATGGTAACCTAATCTAAAACAATCCCAACCTGTGGACAAGCTAACAATGATGCTCCTTCAGAAGAAGAACTAGAAGTAGCAGCCAACTTGGTCTGTTTGCTCAAAAAGAAACCAACAATCCAATAAACCAAGAAGGTATGATGATATCAAACAAGAAAAAAGCTGGAAAAAAAAACAAGGTTCTTTAAATCCCCCAATAACCAGTTGATCCATCCATGTCTTCCACTCCATTGAACACTCTTTGCACCTCTACAAAGTGTAGGTCATATTAAGAAAGGCATGTGCCGATCTCTGTAAATGTAACTGGTGTGAGGGTATTTTACGTCAGCAGGGCCTGGGGAGGGGCTATGTTTGGCTCAGGAATTCCTGGGTGATACCAGAGAAGCTTGTGTGCTAAACCCACATCAGATGCTTACCTACCAGGTGCCAAAGGGGCCCTGGAGACACCAAGTGTCCAGTAATGGCTGATCAGTAAATGAATGGAAAGAAACTTGAGTGCTGACTTCTTTTTCACCTTGAGAGGTTCCGTGTGAAACATATTATTTAAGATTTCTGATTGATGGATCTTCCCAGAAATTCCAGAGGCACATATTCAGCACTTATGGAGCCAGGAGTTGGGGTTGGGTTAACTGAGATGATATAATGAGGTGAATACAATAATTTAAGGCAGAAGCTGCCAATTCTGAGTCTCTCTTTATTAAATAATATCACATTTCCATGGAATTCTTCTGATGAATGGGTAAAATGGCTGATGGCCGCATGCAGCGTTTGAAAAAGTAGATTATGTGAAAGAATTTTAACCCTACCTTGAATGAAACCCAAGCTAGTGTCACTCTTATGACAAACTCATCCACTACAGTCCCCCTAAAACAGCTTGCTCATCCATATTTAAGACAGTATTGGATTCAATTTTAACATAAGAGGATGAAATATGAAGCCCTTCTACCTCGTTCCCATCCCCTGACCATTATACAGCTCACTTGACCTAGTAGTGGTGTAGTAGTTCAACATGTAATTGAGATATCAATAAATTAACAGTTTTTGACAGTCATATTCATTATGTTGTTCTTGAAAGATATCAAGCATCCTCTTAAATAGCAGCAATAATTTTCCATATTTATCAAATTTCAATCTGCATGCCAAGACGTCCGTGCTTCCCTGAATAGCATTGGAAACAATTTGGGGCACTACCCCAACACCATAGTTATGAATTAAAGCTGGTATGTTCCCGCCAAGCACAAATATTAATGCAACATTTCACGAGATTGCATTTTGGTTGCAGTTAGGTTACAACACAGTACAATGTTTTATAAAATAAATAATAATATTAATATAGTACATAGTTAACCAAAGCAGCACACAAACATTCTGGCCAATAATAGGACAGTTTGTTTACATGTGAAATTTATTGACACAGTTTTGGTTTGTTTTTAAATATTTTCTTGTGTAAGCAAACTGAACCAAGAGGAAAATGCAACATTGTAACAATTTTAGAATTGTTTTGCAGAATTCAATAGTATCACCTGATAGTAGGATGATATACCCTCATGAAAATTAAACAGTTTTATTAGAGTAACTATAGTTTAACTATGGTTTTTATAGTAAACCATAAGGGTTTAACAAATCCCTTCAGAATATCAAGAGTTCATGGAAATGTGACGCAAACTTGACACAAATTTGCCTTTTTTACATGCAAATGAGCTTTGCGGCAAACTTACAGCAAATTGTCCATTGTTGCCAAAGGTTTGCTGGCAGAGAGCTGCAAACTTCTGTCAAATGTTTGAGGTGAATCAAAAGCAAGAAAGAATATTGCTGAGATACTGTTACGCTATACTGAATAATTTAGTTAAGTTAGTGGCATCGCTACTTTTAGTTAACTACTCCCCAACACTATAGGGGAAATATGACGGAGATATGGAAATATGGAGATTTACTGATTAGCTTAAGTCAATAAAAAAAAAGGTTTCCTCAAAATAAGTGGTGTGAAAATAAGAACAATAAAGACTGCAAAACCATGCTTAAAGAGGAGCTAGTAGAAGGCCTCTCTTGAGTTTATATTATTAGCAGTTTACACTGTAACTTGATAGATGGGAGTTAATACAACCAAACTGAGAAATAAGCCAAGTCTTACTGTGCACTGCCAAGGGAGGGCAAATGACGAAAAAGTCCACACTGCTAGACATGGAAAAGTAGCTGAGAAATAGCTGGCGCTAGCTGACACATATTGCATTCAGACCATTCATGAACAGGTACGAAAGCAAGTTGTGTACATGTTGCAAAGTAATTAATTCTCAGCTAGAGACTGAGGCATAATGCGTCACGAGCATTGACTGAGACAAATGTTTTAGGCCTTGACTGGTTGATTACACAGTTGAAATACCTGAGTATTTAAGTCCTAGCACGTATTGTTATTTGGCAAGATGCTGGAGGCTGTAGTTGGGTAAATAGATACATGAAGACTATCTCTTCAGAAAGATGGAAGCACCAGAAGACCCTGTGCATTGAGCGTGAAATAAAATAAAATAATCCAGTGGAAAAAATTTATTGTTTCACATCTTATTCCTCTGCCAATAGAGCTGTTCATCCATGATGCCAATTTGTAGGTAAACCCGGAAGTCTAATTCGCCATGGGATCCCTCAAGGTTTTTCTATGGGTTTTCATGATGGGGTTTTTCAACTTATGAGAAAAATAGTCTGTGGTAAACATTACTTGACGATTCGTGGACATTGTGTTCTACAACATAAATAACACACTTTCATACCTCAAAGTTTCATTCTGTGTGTAAATTTGCGTTAAAGATAAATCGTCAAGTAATGTTTACCACAGACCTTATTTTGCTCATAAGTTGAAAAACCCCATCATAAAAACCCATAGGAAAATCCTGAGGGAACCTATAGCGAATTCTGTTGCGGGATTGTGGACTACAGCCTGAACAGCTGTATATCGATGCCTGAAAAAAACTTGAAAAACGTAGTGTATCATATAACCGAACAAATAAAAATATTCAGACCTATATCACAGTTATTCAATATTTAACCCTTAACAATATTTACTATATATTCCTTATTATTGCAATATAAAATTACCACCATCATGAATCTCACAGATTTTACTTTGACCATTAAGGTTCCATTAAGACCATTCAGTTATTTTCATGCCCACTTTTTCATCACAACTCATGAGTATGAGAGAGTAAAGCAGAGACATGTTAATAGTTTTACTTCTTGAAACCTTCGTGTTGGTAAGTATGATTGTATGATTAATTTCCATGATTTATTTTGGACTGTCTGTTTTGACAAATAGATACAAAAACTGATTCAATGATTTGTTCTTGCGTAGCATTTTACTAGCTTTACCATGTCTTTCTCCATGGATAGAAATTCTACAGCCATGTATTCTAACAATTTTTTTTTAGAGCAACATACAGTATAAATCACAAATATTCCATTATCCAAAGTTTTCCTGAGCAACCACTGTACTAGGGCTCCTACCTACATGTCACCCATAGCTATGCTTTTAAGCCTAAATTGTGCATAAATTATAATTAATAGCCATGTTGATTCTAGTTGCCTGTTTTTTGTTTCTGGTCTCGAGACATACTTTAAAAACTATCAAAACGAGCGATCCTGACTAGAAGTCTGCACAGGTCTTAAAATGAAATCCAAACCCGACCTGTACCCGAGACCGAGTGGCCCGATCCTACCCGGCCCAAATGATACAGTCAGTAGCCCGAACCCGACCCAAAATCGCTCACTATCTTTATAATTTCTTCTTCAAGCAAGTACTGTTGCAATAGGCTATATTTATGTAAGCACATAGGCAACATTCGTAACAGCATTGAAACAGATAACACAGTTTTAACAAGGCATGGCAGTCTCTTAGTACATTAGAGCAGAAGGGGGAAAAAAATAAATCACTGATTTACCGATAATGCGATGAAACTTTGCTTTGTGCAGAAAAATCTGGAATAATAATATGAAACAATGCAATAGTGCCATCTTTAGAGCCTTAAATTGTTCTGAACGTTGAATCTTTGTGACAACGGCGTTAAAAACCATCTAGACACAGTGCAAAGAATGAAACAGAGCACAGGTGTCACAACATGTGATTTTGACAATTTGAAGATCTTTTTAACTTGACACAGTGTTTAAACAGTGCTTGTCCTGCGCAAGACACTGAAGAAACGTCGAGACACAGCGCAACATTTAAAGACATTCGTCCAGCATGTGTTTACTTAGGAAAACAATGGGAAAGCAAAACAGGTGTGCGTAAAAATATGCTTGGTGTGAACAGCCACTAACTAGTCAGTTCGCACATGACTGAGAGCACTTGTGCAAAAAAAGTTCGGTAGGCCTGTTTATTTTTTCATTAATTGCAAACCCAAAATCCCTATTTTATGGAGAGCTCTGTTTTTTTCTTTGACATCACAGCTCAGCATAGTTGCTAGTAAAAATCCAAGTAATGATAAAAAAAGTTTACAGTTATAGAAAACGTGTCTCTTGAGTGCCAAATATGCCTCTGGTCTATGAAAAAAGGCCAATGAGAAGTTGGCAGACAGTATTTGCATACCCCGCCCCAGACATACGGGTATAAAAGCAGGGAAATACGTCATGTCCATTCAGGATTTTTCTGAGGAGTCGGAAATGGTCCGGCCACTGCAGTGGCTCGGCTCACCGACGTGGCCAGGACGACACAACGTCTCATTCCCTCCATCAGGGAATGGAGGTTACATACGTAACCGAGACGTTCCCCATCTGTCGCTCACTTCGACGTCGTATCGAAGAAGTGACACTAGGGGTCCACTTTAAATCACACCATGCGCTGAGCCGTGTATGTGTACTGCTGAGACAGGAGCGGGCAGGTATTTCACATGCACAAGCGACCAGCTGTGTTTCAGACTGCACGTACCCTTCCCAAATGCCCCAAAAAAGTAGTTGGAATCCTTCGCGGTGGTAGATCCAGCCTCGAGGAGGGGGTATTTGCTACAACACGGTGACCGGAGGGCAGCGAAAACTGCCTAAGGGAGACGCGTGTCAGCTCGTAAGGTGACCGTACCGCGGAAATACACACAGGAGGAGTCCGCGTAGGAGGCCTGACCAGTGGAGCACCTATTCCAGTACAGGGTAGCCTAGGGTACCCGTAGTGGACTGGGCTGTCAAGTTCCTCTGCTGAACTGTGGACCCAAAAGGGCTAGGGGGGAATCGACCAGGGGACCGGGTGGGTGGGATCTCCTGGGAAAGAAGGGCGCTGGAAGCAAGCGATTCACCCGGTCAGACCGTCAGCGTGTACCGAGTTCTACCGGCTCGGACCTGAGAAAACACGGGACGAGACTGACTCATCCCTGAGATTGTAAAATCTCGCAAAGGTGTTAGGTGTTGCCCAACCCGCTGCTCTACAAATGTCTGCTAGGGAGGTGCCCCTAGCCAGTGCCCACGAGGATGCAATACTCCTTGTTGAGTGAACTCGATAGGCCAGTAAGATGGCATCCACCACCCAGTGGGAAGCCTCTGTTTGGACACAGCGTTCCCTTTCCGCTGTCCCCCAAAGCAGACAAAGAACTGGTCAGAGCACCTAAAGCACTGAGTGAGGTCCAAATAGGCATGCAAGGCACGTACTGGACAGAGCAATGAAGGGGCTGGGTCTGCCTCCTCCCGGGGCAGTGCTTGCAGGTTCACTACCTGGTCTCTGAAGTGAGTGGTAGGGAGCGTGGGCACGTAGCCCGGTCATGGTCTTATGATCACCTATGTGTCTGCCGGACTGAACTCCATGCAAGTGTCGCTAACAGAGAACGCTTGCAGGTTCCTGACCCTCTTGATGGAAGTGAGCACGATCAGCAGGGCCGTCTTTAGAGAGAGGGCCCTGAGCCAACTGATTCTAGCGGCTCGAAGGGGGATCTCTGAAGACCAGCGAGGACCACTGAGAGATCCCAGGAGGAGAACAAGCTTGGCCGGGAGGGATTTAACCTGCGGGCGCCTCTTAGGAACCTGATAATTAAGTCATACTTACCCAGAGACTTGCCGTCTACTCGGTCGTGGTGAGCTGCAATAGCGGCAACATACACCTTTAAGGTGGAAGGGGACAGCCTCCCTTCCAACTTCTCCTGTAGGAACAAGAGCACTGACCTAACTGCACACCTCTGTGGGTCTTCAGCCCAGGAAGAACATTTCCCAATTCGTGAACAAATACCATTTCAGGATGTAAAGTTGCCTGGTAGAGGGGGCTCTGGCTTGGTTGATCGTGGCTACGACCGTGGGTGGTAGACCAGCTAGATCTTCCGCGTCCCATCCAGGGGCCAGACGTGGAGGTTTCAAATGTCTGGGTGGGGATGCCAGAGCGTGCGCCGTCCCCGAGAAAGAAGGTCTTTTCTCAGGGGAATTTGCCAGGGAGGGGCTGTCGCGAGGAGTACGAGGTCTGAGAACCAGGGTCGAGTGGGCCAATAAGGAGCCACAAAGGTGACTTGTTCCTCGTTCTCCCTGACCTTGCACAGCACCTGGGGAAAATGCACAGTGCCACAGGCCAGCTGTGTGCCAGTGCGTCTGCCCCGAGGGGAGCCTCTGTTTGGGCATACCAGAGTGGGCAGTGGGAGATCTCTTGGGAGGCAAACAGGTCACCTGGGCCTTGCCGAACCATTCCCAAATCAGCTGGACCGGCTGGGGGTGAAGCCTCCGCTCTCGGCGGGGCAAGTGTTGTCTTGACAGCGTGTCTGCTATCACATTGAGGTTACCGGGGATGTGAGTGGTGCGCAGCGACTTGAGACTTGTCTCATTGGCATCTTGAGACTATGAGACTTGTCTCATATGCATCAACCCCAGCAGCGCGACCGCCGCGGAGGATGCCATATGCCCCAGGAGCCTCTGGGAAAGGGACCGTTGTGCCTGGCCTGAAAGCAGCGAGGCACCTCAACACTGACTGCGCACGCTCGTTGGTGAGACGTGCTGACATTGAGACTGAGTCAAACTCCATGCTGAGAAAGGAGATGCTCTGGACCGGGGTGAGCTTGCTCTTTTCCCAGTTGACCTGAAGCCCCAGACGGCTGAGGTGCCTGAGCACCTGGTCTCTGTGAGCGCATAGTAACTCTCGTGAGTGGGCCAGAATGAGCCAGTCGTCGAGGTAATTGAGAATGCTGATGCCGGCTTCTCGGAGCGGGGCAAGAGCTGCCTCTGCGACTTTCGCGAAGATGCGAGGGGAAAGAGACATGCCAAAGGGAAGGACTTTGTAATGATACGCCTGGCCATCGAACACGAACCATAAGAAGGGTCGGTGCCGAGGCAGAATTGAGACGTGGAAGTACGTGTCCTTCAGGTCTACCGCTGTGGACCAATCTAGATGTCAAACGCAGATTAAAATGTGTTTCTGTGTGAGCATTTTGAACGGGAGTGTGTGCAACGCTTGGTTGAATGAACTTACAGACACTGTTTCGTCATTCATCACATTCTGTGTGGATTCAGTAATCCCATCTAAAAAAGTGGTTATTTTCCCAAATAATAAACCCTGGGTGACTAAAGAACTTAAATCTGTCATCAATAAAAAGAAAAGAATATTTTTTCAGGTAACCCCCTGGAGAAAAAAAGCAGTTTCCAGAGAAGTTAAGGTCGAAATAAGGAAGGCCAAAATGAAGTACAGAAATAAAATCGAAAGTCTGTATTGTAGAGGGGACCTTAGGGCAGCCTGGACAGGTATAAAATCCATGGCATCAATTAATCACTCTTCCTGTGAGACCAAGCAGGTCGTTCATGTAAATGGTGTAGATAATACTGACTTGGCAAATGTCTTTAATTCTTTCTTTTCTCGTTTTGAAAGGTATGACTTTGTGAATGATATCTCTGAAATGAGGGAATCTTTGGTTCCACAGAATGGTTTAGTGATAACACAAGGTAATGTCACAAATCTTTTTAAGAAAGTAAACATACGTAAAGCTGCTGGCCCTGATTCCATCTGTGGACGCGCTTTGTGTCACTGTGCGGACCAGCTCAGTGAGGTGTTTACTACACTTTATCAGATGTGTGTCGAGTGTGGTCAGATTCATGCCATATGGAAAACATCAATTATAATACCTGTCCCTAAATCCAGTAATCCAAGAGAACTGAACGAATTCAGATCAGTTGCTCTAACATCACTTGTGATGAAAACTTTCGAGAAAATATTGAAAGATGAAATTGTCTCCCTAATCGATGGCAAACTAGATCCACTACAATTTGCCTATCAAGCTGGAAAAGGTGTGGATGACTCTAAGATTTTCATTTTAGACAGATTATACAAGCACCTTGAAAAACCCAATTCACATGCAAGACTTTTATTTGCTGATTTTTCTTCCGCTTTTAACAAAATGCAGCCTCATATTTTAATTGAGCGACTTGCCTCTTATTTTAATCTACCAGATCAGATTTTATTGTTGCTCTTAAACTTCTTAACAGACAGACTCCAGCAGGTATTTGTGAATGGCCACATGTCCAGTATCATCACTTCAAACACAGGGTCTCCGCAGGGCTGTGTCCTTTCTCCCTTGCTTTTTATTATGTACACTGATAGCTGCAGGACTTCCCAACAGGGTAGCTACCTTGTGAAATTTTCTGACGACACTGCCCTACTGTCACTTCTTCAGGGGGCCCAATCGGGCCATGGAAGTGCCTTATTACAATTTGTGAAGTGGTGTGATGATAATTTCCTGGACCTTAATGTGACAAAAACTAAGGAGTTAATCATTGATTTTTAGAAAGAACCGTTTTAACCCAGAAACCAGCATTATTCATGGCGGAAATGTTGAAATTGTAGAAATGTATAAGTACTTAGGAACCATGTTTGACTCCAATCTTAAGTTTGACAAAAACATAGAGTCAATCACTAAGCGTGGAAATCAAAGAATCCACTTGATGCGGAAGCTAAATTCTTTCAGTGTATCTCAGAGGATCTTATGTAACTTTTATTATTCATTTATTGAAAGCCTTTTAACATTCTCTTTCGTCTGCTGGTTTTATGGATTGTCTGTGAGGGACAAGAATAGCCTCAGCAGCATTGTTAAAATCTGCTCCAAGATCATTGGAGTTCAGCTTACAGACCTGAGCTCCCTCTGGAAAAAAAGGGTGCAACAGAAGGCTAGACAGGTCATGAGTCATCCTGACCATGTTCTTAGTCAGGAATTCTGTCTAATGCCCTCAGGACGGCGCTACCTTGCCCCCCCAAGGAAAACTAACAGATATGCAAATTTCTTTATTCCCTCTGCCATCAGGCTTTTAAATACTGTCGACAGCGGCAACTAGATATGTGCCAGGCATTGTAATATTATTTATTTATATATTTATTTATTTATTCACTTGAATTTTGGTCCCTGCTTAGTTCATGTATTGTGACCTGTGTATTTGCTGCTCTGTTCTGGTGCCCAAATGCAATATGAAGTCATTGACAGTGTTTCTGAATGTTTGATTGAGTGTTGTTTTTTTTTTTGTTTTTTTTGTGTCTGGTTTGCTACGACTGGTAGGCTACAACTGAATTGCCCTACGGGGATAAATAAAGTTGTTTGAATTGAATTGAATTGAAAACTCGCAAGTCCAAGATCGGTCGTAAGCCGCCGCCTTTCTTGGGTATGATGAAGTAAGGGCTGTAGAGACCCTTCTTCATCTCGGTTGGAGGGACAGGCTCTATTGCGTCTTTGAGTAAGAGAGTAGCGATTTCCACGCGCAGGGACTTGGCATGTTCGGCGTGCACTGCAGAGAAGCGGACACCTGTGAAGGGTGGCGGAGGCCTGGCAAACTGAATTGCATAACCAAGTCGGATGGTCCAGGCCAGCCAGCGAGATGGGTTGGGAAGTGAGAGCCACACGTCCAAACTCTGTGCTAGAAGCACCAAGGGGACGATTATTTTTGACATACCCGGTGGGGCTTCGCAATGGAGGGGAGCAGGTAAAGCGGCATCAGGAGGCGAAGACGTGTCCCAAGGCTCTGGTGCTGAGAAAAGACTCAAAGCACTTACCTTGCTCCGCACACCTGGCAGGGAGTGGGTTAGCGACTGAGGAGGAGGTCCAGGGTAGGCGTCCTCTAGACTCGTCGGAACCGGCTGGCCGGGGAACAGTCGTGGGGCTGGAGGTGGGAGGTCCGCTTCCAGGATGCCGGGACTGTTGAGATATGGCGGCAGAGTGCCTTGAGAACGTGCCTTGCTGGCCAGGTGACCCAGAGACAAAGGAAATAGCTCTGTTACTGAGAATGTGAAAATAAATTCAACAAAAAAATTCTCCTCCCGGTCCTCCACTGGGGGACGGAGCGGCCTTAACATCTGAGTTCTACTGCCTGGGAGCCTTACGGGTCCTCGAGGGGGTCCATGAGATGGGGGGCGTCTGCTTCCTGCGGTGTGCTCGATGCTGTGGCTGAGAGCTGGGCCCGGGTTGAGGCGGAGCAGGGTGTTTCATAGCCGCAGGAGGACGCCCTCGGCGAGCAGACGGGGCATGGCCCATGGCGGCAGAATTGCGGCGGGGCAGGATGTGAAATGGCCTTTGTCTGCTTCACTGCTGAGGACTGCTGGGCGGAGTCGTCAACGGCGCCGCCGAATGGACGGAGCTGGGATATGGGGGCGTTCGAGAAGGTGTTCCTTGTTTACCTCCCGCATTTCGACCAGGTCCGGTCCATAGATTGCGTTTCTGGACCACAAGGGTGGCCATCACCCGTTCGAGTGCTGGCGCTTCTGACCTCCGTGGCCCAGGGGGCGCGGTTGGTCATCGAGCGCAGTTCCTGCAGCACATCAAGAACAGGACTACCCAAGTGAAAGTTTTGAAGTGCCTTGGCCTGGCGTTGGTTGCAGGAAGGGCCGTGGCATGCAGGGCAGTGCGGTCTGGGACCGCTCCACTGTGAGGGTAGTGAAAGCGGAGGAGCGAGGAAGCCGCGGCTTATTCAACTCGTCATGCATGTCCAGGAAGAGAGGAACCAGGGAGGGCGCGGCTGTGAGCGGCGCACATGCCCGCAGGACCAATTAAGTAGCCCGGGAAAGCATTGCAGACCTCCATGCGTCAAGCTCAGGATGGGCGAGCAGACCCGAAGGTGGCGGCCCAGCATCAGCATTAGACGCCGCTGTAACGCTCTCCGATGCAGCAGTGATGTCATCCAATTCTGAAGCAAGCAAGCGTGCCGGGGAGGCGGGTAGTTCGAGGGGGTTTACCCGGCGAACAGAGCCTGTCATTATTCCCAAATCGCCTTTATCACCCGTGGCGCCTGCCCCAATCCCGTAGGAAGGAGGCGAGGTGTGGGGGTGGCTGAAGTGGCTTTCTCTCATGACAAAAGAAAGCCGCGACCGCAATGCTGGAACGGCGAGAACATGAACCATTGGAGAGAAATCACTCATCCCGAGCTCAGATGGAAGCAAGCAAGTGTGCCGGGGAGGCGGGTGGTTCGAGGGGGTTTACCCGGCGAACAGATCCCGTCATTATCCCCAAATCGTCTTCATCGCCCGTGGCGCCTGCCCCAATCCCGTAGGAAGGAGGCGAGGCGCGGGGGGGGCGGCTGAAGTGGCTCTCATGACAAAAGAAAGCCGCGACCGCAATGTTGCCATGGCTATGTTCTTGCACTAAGAACATGAACCATTCATAAAATGCTGCCTGCGTGTGATCGCAGCCCAGGCACGCGAGGCAGCTTTTATGACCATGAGAGGTGGGGAGAAATCACCGCATCCAGAAACTACACAGGGGCGGAAATGGCATTTTTATAAAGACGCGTCCTGAAAAAAGACGTTCAACGCCGCTGTGTAATGCTCTTTCAGAGAAATAAACTCTTTTACAGAGAAAATCACTCTTTCAAATATAACTCTTTCAATTCTCTGCGCTGTCGAAGCGCCCAGGTGCAAACTGCACTGCCGTGCAGAGAAGGAGAAAGCCGCTGATGTGTGTCGTAGATCCAACAGCAGACAGAGAGTCAGAGGAACAGAAGCAGGAATCAGGTGTGTGACTCGCAGCTGGCTGCATTCACGACCATCGGCTCCGAAGAAAATTTCTGAATGGGCTTTTATACCCGTATGTCCGGGGTGGGGTATGCAAATATTGTCTTTAATATTATGCAAATATTATAACTTTTTTCATAGACCAGAGGTATATTCGGCGCTCAAGAGAGACCCCTAGTGTCGCTTCTTCGACACGACATCGAAGTGAACGACAGACGGGGAACAGTCAATTTTACCCACAATGTGTGTGTAATGCCCAGAGTTAGAGTATCATGCCATTCCTCTTGTGTCACAGATAATTTGTATTGAATTAGTGCTGCCAGTCGATTCAAATATTTAACTGTGATTATGACGGCAAATCAATGACAATAATCCACATGCGTTATTGACGCTCGCACGTGTGATAGCTGAAAGCCACATGAGGAAAAATGAAGTGCTTGTGCACTTGTTTTAAACCAGAAGAAACCTCTGCCGCGTGAGCAAATCATTCTTCAAACCATTTCCCATTATTCCCATTTCCCAGAAATCAGTTGTGATTGGCTCTCTTTTATTATGAAGAAACATAAAACTCACCTGTTGTTCATGAGGCATGACTTCATCAAGGGACCCTCTGCATGTGAGTCATTATTACTTTATTTGTTGTTAGTTCTTTATATGATAATAGGGATGATTTAATGTTATATAATGTATGTAAGTTCTGTGTATCTTTGCCAGACACTATAAAAACAGGAAGTTGACTAGCTAATTGTTGCATTCCTGTGATGTTACTGTACAACATTAAGAACTGCTTTTATTTATACATAATATACAATCTGACTTTTGTCATTGCAGTTATAAGACACTTTATAAATTGCAAGGTTGTGAGCCCAGGATAATAAATCATAGCCTTAGTAACAGGACTGATTTCAGGACTGACAGTGACTTTAAACCACTGATTTTGAAGTTGCTATAAGGTGACTATCTTTAGTTTGCATAATGTATGTCACTTTAGATAAAAAAGTAAATGAGTGTATGTATGCAATATAAACATATTAGGGAAGGCATTTTTTGTTATCAGCCTAGATATTGCTGTCTTTTCAATATGAGTGATTGAATGGGTTTTATTATTCTTTTCATCACTTGTACAAGGGTTCCTACCTACACATCACCCACAGATATGTTTTTACGCCTAATTTGTGCCTAAAATTTGTATACTTTTGTATCCTCAGTTTCGGTTCCAATCTGTTGTGTTCAGTCAGTTTGAACAGCCCCTGGCCTGTGCTCATAGTCTGAGCCGTTTCACCTCCGAGTTCAGCTGAAATTCACTGCTATCTGGAATATTGCTATTCTACATACAACTGTACTGAATAAAATACAATGTGGTATTTCGCTGTTATTTTGAAGCTTGAGTCTGGGGTATTATATGGTGGTATCAGTATCAGTGCAAGTGTAACACCATGCAAATTTAACCCCTTCATTTTAGTTTTCACTTAACATTTCAAGATTTTGAATTTTTTTCATTTTATGCACGTTGAAAATACTCTCTCTTTTTTTTGCATTAATATAACACTGTGCTCTATGGTTTATGTATTCAATGTGCCCTCTTGTTGACTAAGGAAACAACGTCAATTTAAAAATCAACTGACTTTAATATTCAGATTTAATTCAAATTTTGAAAATATTTATGGTAAAAATATTAATTTAGTTTCTCTGCCCAATTGACAGCCCTAAAGTTGATGGTAGGATTGCATAGGTATTATATTAGTATTGAACATAATATTACAGCAATGAAGCCAGACATTGTCTTTATTCATGATTAGCTGCTTGTATGTTTCACCATGAAGGGGAACATCCTATGTGATGTAAAATATCATACTGCGTTGCTTTGTTAGATACATATATGAATTCAGTGTTATTAAAACAATGGTGAAGAATTTTCATAAACAATTACAATAAATTAAATATGTTTTTTTTAATTAAATATATCAATAACAATAAAATCGTATGATGATAATTAAATAATATGAATAAACAATAACATTGCCTTCTCTTTTGCAGTCTCAATAAGGCTTCAGGATGTGTTTCTCCACAAAAACATGGGCTAACACAAAAGGGATTGTTGCACAGCTCTCATGTACTTGGTGAGTATCTTACTACTTTACTACTCTACTTTCTCTTTGGTCATTTTGCAGTTGATCATGGTCATTCTCATCCTATTTGCCCCACAGTACCACAGGCCCCATAACATTGCTGGGAGAATGTGGGACTGGTATACCAGTATCCTTCCTCACATAAGAAGGCGTTAAGGTCATTTTATCAGACATAGAGATCCCAAGGCCCTCATAATGGTGAATGTATCACACACGCAAATAATAAATAAAATTATGTGAATTTTTTTGCAGGTATAAACTGTTTAAATGCCAGCCTACTCTTCCACTTTGTCACTGATTCATCCATGGAGAGTAAAGGAGTGTTATTCATATGTAAGTTGTAAATGATCTGAGTCTGCAGAGATCCTTGAATGGCACAAAGATGTTACAAAACGTGTACATGATGGCTGTAAATTTCTTTCTTATTTTATGCAGGGGATCGCTGACAATGCACTGCTGCTAAAGTGCAGGCAATGGAGGAAGTGGTGGAAGTGGCCTTGGGAGAACAAGGACCCGAAAAATGGGATCTGCAGCATGGGGTCTCACAGAGTGAGTTCTTTTTCACAGTTCTCATAAGGACAGCTGTCACCAAAAATTAGTACATCTCATTGACATTAGTCAGAATCCACTTTGCCAGCTTTCCTTTCACTCCAGGTGGTGTTTTCTCCAGCTGTTCTGAAGCTTAGTGGTTTGTTTCTTGCACTGTCTCCTCAACAAGCTCATAAACTTTTGGACCTCTGTGGGGGATGAAGGCCTCTGTGGGGGATGAAGGTGGGGTCTGAACCCCTGACTTTGCAGGATAAAAAAAACCTGAGGTCCAGGAGGGGTAAAATTGCTGGTAGCACTTCAGCAGGAAGAGCTTACCTCCTCCACCTCCCTTGGTGTTGTTAGTGCAGGCGTAGTAACAGTGGCTGAGGTATCTTCATCCTCAGGGCTTGGAGGCTGGGGGGCATCTCCTCATCTGGGTCACTTACCTCATTGTCCAAATTTAGCCACTCACTCTCTATGGCAGTGGCAGCTTCGCAGCACGAAAGCAAATTTGAATTTTAAATGCTGAAGTCGATGACGTCAGACGAAAACGTTCTAATCACACAGGTGTGATCGTACACCCCAGGGCCACTCTGGAATGATTACACTGGTTTGATTGTACTTGTCAAAGGGTTAATTCAATGACATGCCACTTAATGAGATTTACTTACCAATCTGAGATATTGAACTAGAGTCATTAGCTAGAGTACTGTGTAAAAGGGAAACAACATGCCTTGCAGGATCCTGCAACTTGGCCTAACATGCATGAAAATAGAAACCATTATTATGCCCAACACAGAAAACTAAATGGCAAGTACACAGCATGTACAGTATATGGTATAAAATGTTGAGAGAAATAAATCGTAAATATTAGCTAATTGAAATACAGTATATCCCATATATATATATATATATATATATATATATATATATATATATAACAAATATGAGCCAAGATACTACAGTACATGTAACATGGTGTTTTAGGATCAAAGGACAGATCAAGCAGATTTCGTGCACGTCAGGATTTAAAACAAGGACTTTTCTTGCATTGCTTTAGTCTATTGTGCATATGAGTGTCAATAAAGTGTGTGGATTATTGCCATTGTCGTTAATATAAAGTGTTATTTGCATAATTTTGTTGAAAATTACAAATTATAAATGTATATTATCTAACTGGGTTTTCACAAGCTGAATTCAACTTGAGAATAGCTCTTTTTGTTTGCTGTAATATTAAATAATTTTACATACAATTATATAATATCTGATATTCTTATGAACATGGTTCAGTATTCATTGACATACCACTCGTTGAATTGCTGTCTCTCTGCATCGCACCAATCACAGAGCTCTTGAAAGCTACTACCATTTGTGGTTGGTTGGTAAACAACAGCAATGTGTCAGCAACTGTCTAGGCTCCTCCTCTTTCTCAAAAGGATGAATTGTTTGAATGAATACATTTTGTAGAGACCAATAGACATTAATAGACCTATGTTTAATTAAAGAATTGGGGGAAACTGAGGTGATAAAGCAGTAATTACAGAAAATGACACTTAACAAATAAAAGAATAAATAGCATAACAATTAAAACATATAAAAGGGTGTTCTCAATTGCAGATGAAAAAAACAGATGCTTGTGACCGCTGTGTCCTCGCAATTCTCCTCCTGCCGGTGGGCAAGCCATCTGTTGCTGCCAATCTAAATTTAATCGGGTTAACTTCAGCACTGTATCAGCTGTCATCTCATGTCTTAATTCCAACAGTGTCAATTTCAATGACGTCTGTGCTTTTGTCACAGATTCAGCAAGCTGTATGAAAAAAGCATTTAACACCTATATGGCCTCACCTCCAATGCAAAACATGTCACCTGTCTGGCACATCTGCTATAGTTAGTTCTAGAGATGTTCCCAGCAGACACCTTTGAAGACCTGAATCGGATGTGTGGTCTGGTGAAACTTGTTTTCTGCCAGGCATCCAAGCGTCGCCTTGAATTGACTGCCTTCATATTGGATCAGGGCCTCTCATGCCTGTGTTTGCAGTCCAGACAAGATGGGGATCCTGGATTAAAGCAGTGCAGTATCTGGCAGACAACATTTATATCTCGCACGGCTTCGTTCCAACCATGCCACAATCCTCCAAAGCGGTGCAGGAACTGAGAGCACTATTAGAGAAGAAAGGAAACCTCCTAAAGGTCCAAGCCACCTTCATCGTTGAGCACAGATCTGATATCCTAGCTCTCACCAAGCTAGAAGAAACCTCCTGTCCTGTAGATGCTACCATCTTTAGTTAGCTAGAGGATCGCAGTATGCTGTCTGAGTATTGGCGCACCACAAAAGCTGAAGACTGGCGTCCTTGCACTAGGGATCAGGAGTTGAAGGAGTTGAATGAGGATGAGTGGTATACATGTTCAGAGTTATTTAAAGAAGCCATGGCAGGCTGCTCCACCAATGTACAGGCTGTGATGAAGAGGCATCCATGTATTGAACTGTTCATAGCTCTCCCAATCGTAACATTAATGACTAGGGTTGCTCCGATCAGGATTTCTACATCCAATACAATCACCAATATTCTTGTCACAAGATCGACCAATCCCAATCTGTCATAACTGGGTATATGTTAACTGGGTATATACTGTATTAAGCTTTCTACACACTGTCTCTATTAATTGAATTTTCCTTTTCCCAGTAATATCACGTTGCCTAGTATTTGCTGACAAAAAAACAGTTAAAAAAGTTTAAAAGGCTTGTTAAAATTAAAACACTATTATGGTCTCTTAATATTGTATAAAGAATTATTATATTTATAAATTCCTCCCTGTATTTTCATTTAGTTTGATTCTGCTTTGAAGTCTTGATGTCTTGATCGCTTCATGCTTGAACTTTAATGAGGAGAACACACACTCATGAGGGCAAGAGATGAAAGGAAAGTGGAGAAAGAGCACGTTTCTGGACTCTGTGTGCTACTATAGTTAATGCAGTTTAATCGGGAGATATTTAATAAAGTTGTTTTAATTACTCCATATCTTGTAACTCGCATTTTTACGGGGATGCCTATGACTGGTGGAGTCTGAGAAGCTGCTGCCATGAACGATAATAAGGACCGTTTCACAGCTCCTGTTGTTTTCCCTTTGCCTTGTCCCGTGTGAGACACCACATTAACAGTACAGTACACAAGCTTTTCATATTCGCCATACCTCTCCTACTGCCTGTTGCTTAAGTCTTAAAGGAGCTGCGCGTCTTTTGCGACATGAGCGATCGGTTTATGCGATCAGCCAAATTACCGATCGATACCGATTGCGGCAGAGCGATTGGAGCATCCCTATTAAGGACTATGCCCAAGCTGCCCCAGATTTAGGCCAGGTCTCTGCAAAGGAGTGGCACCACTACATCCATACGGACAAAAGCGATGCAGAACAGGCGAATCCAGTGGAGTTGATGGCCACTAGGGAAGACAGAATGCCAACACTCCCCACTACTTCAGTGGATGCAGAGACTTTTTTCCCACTATTCCATAGAGGTGTAATGATCCATCAATCTAATCGCCAACGGTGCGATCTCATCTATTCAACGCATAAACATCGATGTCTCTTTTTTTAAGATGCACCTTTAATTGAATGTCCTCAATCATGCCAGCCACGTCCGTACGCATTTATGTCAGGTGATGCAGCAACCTTATGATAATCATCTCGTTTTATAAGCACTAAATATGCTTCTCGTGTCATGTGGAACACGGATGTTCGAGGAGTGATTGAAGCCTGAAGCTGCACTGGACCGGCTCACATGCATGATTCAATTGGGCTTCCATCGATATTGTGGCCGTGGCTGATATCGACTTTATTTTTTATATAATTTATTTATAAATATCTAATTTATTTGATTTATTTTTATTTAGATTCTGATTTCACCCCACCCTGTCATTAGATTCATTCAGTACAGGCTAGTACTGTAAATCTTTTTAGAACTCTCTATAATTCATTTAATAAACAACACACTATGTTCTCACACTAACTCTCTCTATATATGTACATATGTATATCTATACACATGTATGCGCATGTGTGTATATACAAATATAAATAGAGAGGGGACCAGTTTGTGTGTTAATATTTGATTTATGAATTATAGAGCGTTCCAAACATAGAGACAGAGAGTGATGGACACACATAAAGTGTGAGTGAGTGCAAGGTGACATCAAGGCCACCATTCAGCAGGGGAGCCTTGAACAGCCCCCTCCGTCCAGCCAGAACACTTTGTCCTGGGACATTTGCAACCCGCTGGCTCTCAGTTCCAGGATCATTTTCTTTTTGCCTGCCAACTGCCCCACTTTCCAGTGACGGCCCGAGACTTGGCACATGCCCAGAGGCAACATAACATCAGAGCTGGATTCAGTGTCCACATAACCGTCTTCACACAGAATAATGCTATGAAACAGTGGTGTTTTCTCAAAGGAGGTAAGGTAGGCTGTGCCTCCTCAAAAAATTCAGATGAGAAGAATTATCGACTGTACATAAAGCAAATAAAATATTGTGAAATATGAGCTCGAATAATGTGTATAGCAGTCTTATATCTACATTAACACCGTCCAACAGCGACCCCAGCAGATACATTTTCAGGGGGTGGGTAGAGCAGCCAAAAACTGTACTCAAGTAAAAGTACAATTACTTTTAAAAAAAATTACTCAAGTAGAAATAAAAGTACTAACATAAATAATTACTTTAATAAGAGTAAGAAAGTATCCAATGAAAAGAGTCCTCAAGTAGTGAGTATCTTGTTACTTTCACAAATGACATAATGGATGTTAACTCCTCTATATTCCATTACATAATACACATTTAACATGTATTACAGAATAATTTTTCTTATTAGTATTATCATTTTTGGAAATGCTGTCATCAATACCATTATGTTGTTCCAAACCCGTATGACTTGGCACCAAAATTTTGATGCTCCAAAAAGTACATAAAGGCAGCATAAGAGAAATCCATAAGACTCCAGTTGTTAAATCAATATCTTAAGAAGTGATATGATAGGTGTGGATGAGAAACAGATCAATATTTGTAATTTTTTGACAGAGAAGAATCCTTAAAAGGATAGTTCATACAAAATGTACAATTCTCTAATCATTTACTCACCGTCATGCCATCACTTTCATCTGCTCAACACAAATTAAGATTTTTAGCAGAATTTCTCAGCTCTTTTGGTTCATAAAATGCAAGTGAAAACAGTAACCATGATGTTCCCCATCTGTCACTCACTCAACGTCGTGTCGATTGTAGTGACACAAGGGGTCCCACTTAAAAACGCCACTTGTAGTGGGTCTGGTTGCAAATTCCTCCGCTGAATTTGCAGGCCAGAGGGCTAGGTAGGAGTCATCCAGGGAGCCGAGTTAGTGGGATCTCCTGGGATAAGAGCGCACGTGTTCGCCTCAGTAGAGGGGAAAGGCACAGAGTGCAAGAAGTACACCCTGTCAGTTGTTCCCGCATTACCGAGTTCTACTAGTTCGGACCTGATAAAACACGAGATGAGAATGACTGAACCCTGAGATTATAGAATCTCACAAAAGTATTGGGTGTTGCCCAGCCTGCTGCTTTGCAGATGTCTGCTAGGGAGGTGCCGTTGACCAGTGCCCACGAGGATGCCACACTTCTCGTTGAGTGTACTCGAACCCGCAAGGAACCGGGCACGGCCTTGGTCTGGTAGGTCAGGGAGATGGCGTCAATGACCCAGTGGGCTAACCTCTGTTTGGAGACAGCGTTCCCTTTCCGCAGTACACCAAAGCAGACAAAGCTGCTCAGAACATCTAAAGCTCTGCGTGCGGTCCAAATAGATACGCAAAGCATGTACCGGACACAGCAACGAAAAGGCTGGGTCTGCCTCCTCCTGGGGCAGCGCTAACAGGTTCAAGACCTGGTCCCTGAAGGGGGTCGTAGGCACTTTGTGTACGTAGCCCGGTCACGGTCTTAGGATGACATAGTATCTGCCGGACCGAACTTCAGGCAAGTGTTGCTGACAGAGAATGCTTGCAGGTCCCCAACCCTCTTGATGGAAGCTAGCGCTATCAGGAGGGCTGTGTTTAAGGAGAGGGCCTTGAGCTCTATTGAGTCAAGTGGCTCGGGTTCTCTGAAGCCCGAGAGGACCACTGAGAGATCCCAGGAGAGGAAACTCTCTGTACCCAGAGGGGCCTCCGTTAGGGAGTACCATAGAGGGCAGTGGGAATTGTCTTGGGAGGCAAAGAGATCTACCTATGCCATGCCAAACCTGCCCCAAATCAGCTGGACTGCCTGGGGTAGAGCCTCCACTCTCCGCTGAGTGAGACCTGTCGCAACAGCACGTCAGCTGCTGTGTTGAGGTTGCCCGGGATATGGTGGCGTGCAGCGATCTGAGTCAATCGTGGGCAAGTTGTGACATATGACGAGAGCGCACGCTGCCTTTGCGATTTATGTACGCTACTGTCACAGTGCTGTCTGAATGGATCACAAGAAGTGCTTGCCCGAAATCAGTGGGAGAAACCGCCGCAGGGCAAGGAATACAGCCAGCAACTCTAGGCAGTGATGTCCCAACACAGCCGGGGCCCTGTCCAGGAGCCAGCGGTCACAAGCCTGTTGCACACGGCACCCAAACCCAGTTGAGAGGCGTCTGTGGTGACCACGACAAGTCTGGACACCTTCTGTAGGGGGACTCCAGTCCACAGAAAACAGAGGTCTGTCCAAGGGTTAAAAGTCCGACGGCAGGAAGGGGTGATTAACACATGGTATGTGCCGTGTCGCCATGCCCATCAGCCAGTGCTGAAGTGGTCTCATATGCATCAACCCGAGTGGCACAACCAAGGCCGAGGATGCCATATGCCCCAGGAGCCTCTGAAACTGTTTTAGAGGAACCACTGTGCAGGGCTCGAAGAGAGTGAGGCACTTTAGCACCGACTGCGTGTGCTCATTCATGAGGTGCGCTGTCATTGAGACGGAGTCTAACTCCATGCAGAGAAAAGAGATGCTCTGAACCGGGGTGAGCTTGCTCTTTTCCCAATTGACCTGAAGCTCTAGATGGCTGAGGTTCCTGAGCACCTACATTTACATTTACATTTATGCATTTGGCAGATGCTTTTATCCAAAGCGACTTACAGGGCTTATTACAGGAACAATCCCCCCGGAGCAATCTGGAGTTAAGTGCCTTGATCAAGGGCACAATTGTGGTGGCCATGGGTTCAAACCAGCGACCTTCTGATTAGCAGCCCTGTGCTCTAGCCACTATGCCACCACCACCTGGTCCCTGTGGGCGCATAGTAACTCTCGAGAGTGAGCTAGAATGAGCCAGTCATCGAGGTAGTTGAGTATGCAAATTCCCACTTCCCGTAGCGGGGCAAGGGCTGCCTCTGCGACCTTGGCGAAGACGTGAGGGGACAGGGATAGGCCAAAGGGGAGGACCTTGTACTGATACGCCTGGTTGTTGAACGCAAACCGTAGGGTCGTGGGCTCGATGTCGAGGCAAAATGGAGACTTGGAAGTACGTGTCCAGATCTACTGCTGCGAACCAATCTTGATGTCGAACGCGGTTAGAATCTGTTTATGCGTGAGCGTTTTGAACAGGAGTTTGTGTAAAGCCCGATTGAGATCTTTCAAGTCCTAGATTGGCCGCAATCCACTGCCTTTTTTGGGTTCAATGAAGTAAAGGCTATTGAAACCCTTCTTCATCTCGGCTGGAGGGACAGGATATCTATCACATCTTTGAGTAGCAGAGTTGTAATCTCTGTACGTAGGGTGCTGGCATTTTCGCCGCACATCAAAGTGGATCGAATACTGCAGAAACGAGGCGGGAGCCTGGCGAATTGAATTGCGTAGCCGAGTCGGATGGTCCTGGCTAACCACTGTGACGGATGAGGGGCACTAAGGGGACGATCGTTTTTTTAAGTACTGTGTGGGGCTTTGCAGTGGGGGGGAGCAGGTAATAAAACGTCGGGAGGCAAAAGCATGTCCCAAGGCTGGGGAGCTGAGAAAAGACTCAAAAGCACTTACCTTGCTCCACGCACACGGCAGGGGGCGGGTTAGAGACTGAGGAGGAGGTACTGTAAATATGACTTCGGAACTTGTCAGCACCGGCCCGCCGGGGATGGGCAGTCACGGGTCCTGCGTCCGGGAAACCAGGACTGTAGGATTTTGGTATCGGGGCGCCATGATAATGGCACGCACCAGCTAAATGACCCAGGAAGTGAGGTAATCACTCTTTTATTGACAATGTGGGTACAGTGCAGAAAAAGAAAATAAATTAAGCTTGTATTGCTCTTTTACTGTATGAAAATTCTCTCTTTTAGAGGGGAAAATACTTTAGCACCCAGACGCGTGGACTGCACAGTGTGCAGAGAAGGAGAAAGCCGCTGGAAACTAACAACCATAGATCTAACAACAATGCTCTGACAGAGGTGAGTGGAGCAGTAGTGAAACTCAACTTGCTGCTGCACAACCGCTTGGCTCCGAAGAAAAAAATCTGACTGACAGATGCACGTCTGCTTCCCTTTATACCCGTATGTCTGGGGGCAGGACATGCAAATTCTGTCTGCCAATTTCTCATTGGCCTTTTCTCAAATCCAGAGGTACGCGAGGCTCTCAAGAAAGACCCCTTGTGTCACTACAAATGACACAACATCGAGTGAGTGACAGAAGGGGAACTGGAGCTCACTCTTGTCCATATGTTCGAAAACACTTTGGCCACTGGGGGCCATGCTTACAATTCTGTTAAGCACAAATCGATTTCAGCTGAAAAGGGTTCAACCTACTGTCTGAAATTCACAGAGAAATCAGTCTGCAACCATTACTTCACACACTGTTTGCTACAATGTTTTGCTGTAGATGTATTGGTTGAATTAATTCAATAGAGAATACAATATATTGTCTTCGAAGTCCTAAACAGCCAATCCTATTTCTGTAACTGATTGTCACTGGATGGTGCAACTGTTTGTGAACATTGGAAAAGGTCATTATTTCAAATCCAGCAACATGAGTGGTTTCACAGGACAATAAATGCAGGTGGTCTTCTAATTCATCATAGGTGTAGACACGGAGCATTCCAATTGTGTGTCGGCACTGTATCGCATGACACTTCAAAAACAGATACACATAATATATTGTTCTACCTCCCAATAGTGGCCTTGGGAGGCAAAAGACAATGCCTCTAGCAAGACAAGCTAAAGTTGACCACAGAACAAAATTAGGCCTCAACACAACAACATACATAAAAACTTTAAATGCTTATCATACATAATCATTAATTGACAACACAATATCAATTAATAAAAATTAAACATGCACTGCTTTTCAAGTAGCTCATCACAACTGCTTCATACTTCTAGGGGTCAAGCTGATGTTTGTAATGGCAAGGCAAAGCCTTCAAATTACATAAGAATTTAGACCTTGGAAAGGCCTCTATTTATACACATACTAGTCTAAATTAAAACTAGAGTGGATGTTTTGTTGTGGGCCCACTCATCATCCTGAAAATGATACAAGAGTTTGCAACTTCTCCTTTGCAATTGAGAGGTTCTGATAGTCTGTATATAGACAAGTAACCAGACTGATCTCACTGTGAATTAAGTGACAGTAGGTCCAATGGTTTTCTTCATCTTAATTTTGTCTGTGCTTACCAAAATTCGAACCACTTTCTCCATTGCTCGAAGCTGAAAGTGTTTTTGAACATCAGATGAAATGTCCACAGAGGTGTGCCAAAGCAAGTTGATTTTTCATGTAAATTATGTCATACAGTGAACTGGAATGCATATTTTGTTGACTCTTAACCCCAAACCCAAACATCAACCCTAAACCCTAAACCTAAAAGGCCTTTCACATATATCTCGTAAGTGCTGTCGAATACCTCAAATTCTACAGAGTTAAGCATCAGTGTTGCCCCTTTCTTCATGCACTGTAACATGGAACTCAGAGTTCAAACCATTTTAACTTTGACTCCGTTGCTGCTGACTTTTTGAAGCATCAGCCAATGATTACTGGACAATTTGCCTATATGCATTAAGTCTTCAAGTGACAGGTCCAACTTTACATGCTTTTTTGGCTGACTAATTATTTTTTAAAGTGTTTCTCAACTGATGGGTCAGCCCAAAAGTGGGTCGCTGGCCTGAATGGATTGGGTCACTGACTGACTTTAATGGTTCTACCTCCACTAAAATGTTTTCGGTGGCCACCAAAGCTAAATTTTATGATAAGCTTGCATTCAGTGCTTTATAGGCAATAAGGACTAAAAGAACATTATGTATGTGCCAAAATAAAACATTTTTATACATGCCCTTATACTTTAAAACCATGAATAAGACTGTGGCATGAAAAAAAAACAAGGCAAAGTTTATTAGGAAGCAGAGAGGGGAAAACTGTGGGGAAACTTATAGTTAATTCACATTAATGTGGATATATTTGAAAACTGCTTTTTCATTTTCTAAATGCTCTCCATCCACATCCATGTTGTTGCTACAACATTAGCCGCCATCTTGATTGTTTTGGGTTGAATGGGTCACATGACAGTGTCACACACTGTAACAACAAATATGTTTGTGACAGAGCTGAGGGCAGGGCCGGGTCGTGATTCTACACACCCGGCCTCTTATCAGGCTAATCAAGCCTCCGAGAGGGATAAAGGCCGACTGGGGACAGTGGTGCGACAGAGAGAGAGCGTTTACGGGCAGCTGTCCATCATTTGTGTGTGTTTGTGTCTTTTGGTTTAAGTTCTTATTTAAGTATCATTTATATTGTCACGCTGGTTCTCGCCTCCTCCTTTACGGATTTCGGGACCAGTGTAACGGGATAATGCAATAAACGCCCTCCACCCTGTTTAATACTAATCAAGTGTTCTTTGAATACATTTTTTAATTATACTATACATTATGTTAAACTGGTGCAGCGGTTAGCACTGTCGCCTCACAGCAAGAAGGTCGTGGGTTCAAACCCCGGTTGCCCCGGCCATTCTGTGTGGAGTTTGCATGTTCTCCCCGTGTCTGCGTGGGTTCTCTCCGGGTTCTCCGGCTTCCTCCCACCATCCAAAGACATGCAGGTTAGGTTAATTGGTGTCTCCAAAAATTGCCCTAGGTGTGAATGTGAGTGTGAGTGTGTGTCTGTCTATGTGTGGCCCTGCGATGGACTGGCGACCTGTCCAGGGTGTACCCCGCCTTTCGCCCGATGTTAGCTGGGATAGGCTCCAGCCCCCCGCGACCCTGTATGCAGGATAAGCGGTTGACGATGGATGGATGGATTATGTTAAACTTTAAGGATGATGATTACTCTATAGTCTTTGAAGTCTAAATTAACTGGAGAGATGCAGGCAGTTGTCAGTGAGGCATCCTTCACTGTCTGGCTGGTAGGCTGGTATTAGAAATTCAACTATTTATTGATGGAGCCCTTAATGTATGTGATTGACTTTAAGGTGCCAGCATATGGATACTCAGATACTCATCTGAAGGATCATTAGATTATACATGACTCCAGTTCATATTCAGATTAAATGAGATATTATGCCAACCTCACCACATATTTTTGTGACATTCAGGTGCTGTCTTTATGTCACTGAATGAGTTGTGACTATGATACTTCTGGTTTGTAAAGAAGTGACAGGCCGCATACAAGCAGCATTACATCACTTTACCAGGCAGTGCTAAACACTTACATAGTTTCCATAATATTACTATTGCTTTGCTTAAATATAAGATTAGTGAAGATCTGGTTTAATTTTATAGTTTAGAAAAGTGCCTGTAATTCTTGTTGATAATAAAATCGGTGGTATTAAACCATTAATTATGCAAACACAATCAACTCTCTTCATGAGGATCTGACAGTAAGAAAGCTTTCTTTGAATGTCAGATATTTGCATATCTTCCCTCTCACAAATTAAGAAAGTGAATATGCCTGGACTTCAGCTCTTTTGCTTCATAGTTTTCACTTAAAGGTGCAATATGTAAAAATGTTCATGTGATAATCGGCTATTTTTGCCAATGTGTGAACGGCTTGTAATGCAATTAAAAAAATGGTCGAGTGAAAACTAGAGTGAACATCGGCAGGGCATTTGATTCCGGGAGGGACCTTCGTTCGGTTTTGGGGATCAAAACTGACCCTGAATTGGCGTTCTTCTTATTGGACAGGTAAGCTTACATAACTGCAAAGCATGTGAAATATAGAGCCATAAGGATTGAGCAGTGTTATTTTAGCGAACTTGATCTTGCCTGCTAATTGCAAGCTACCATGCTTCGTAAATTTCAAATAATTTCAACAATTTTCACTTTATGCTAAAAGTCAGGATAATGTCAATGTTAATCTGTAATTATTCAGCAAGGTAAACGACAATAATACATTAAATGAATGCTAGACAGTGTTCAAGATAATGCAAAAACCTCCATTCATTAGTGTAATGTAACTTTACAACAAATGGTTATACAGAAAATATATACATTCTATTATTATAAAACGCATCGATATATCAAAATGACAGTTGTGATGGAAACACATCAATTCTGAATTGTCAACATATATTAAACAGTCTATTTTATAAACCGCTACTGTCTTCATCCACCAAATTGAGCTAACTACTATTGATAAATCTGGCTAGCTAGCTAACACCGACATAGGCTATTGTATAAATGCAGTCAATGTATCATGCAAAGCAAAGTGATTACTTCAAACTACAGTCTTGCATAGTCAGACCTATATCCACACTTTGTTTTAGCCCTGTTCTAGCACTGGAGACTCAAATATAATATACAGTCTCAAAGTTTATAGTAAAACAATCATAACTGTGTAATTTTATATATGCTACCTCATCTGTCAGCATGATGCAGATGAATCACGTTCAGCCTCTCTGTACATTATGTTATTGTTTTGGTCGATGCTCGCTCGCATCCTTATGGAGTGTGTGCGCGATCACGAGCAACAGGTAGATGGCTGCAGTTCACTTAACTGCCACAGGTGTCATTAATAACAGAATCTTACATACTGCACCTTTAAAGAAATGTACTAATAATTTGTTCCAGAAGTGTTTCAACTAGCAATTGTGAGCTTTTTGTGTGACTTTACCCAGATAGCACATATATATATCTCCAATACGTCTGTTTAAGGATGTTTCATCTACAAAGCATCGCATTCTAATTAACATCTGCTAAACATCTTAAAAAGATGAGATTTACAAACATTCTAAATTATAAACATCTCAAATACATCTACTGAATGTCTTATAGACATTTTGTGGTGTTCCGCAAGGATCTCTGGTAGGGCCAATATTTTTTCTTTGTATATGCTACCGCTTGGTTCTGTGTTTTTCAAAAATATAACATACATTTTCATTGCTATGCAGATAACCGGCAATTGTATTTGTCTTTGAATCCCAATGATCTGACTAATTAAAATGTTCTTCAAACTAGTATTGCAGATATAAAAAAAATTACATCATGTAATTTTCTGCAGCTAAATACCGATAAAACAAAAGTTGTTATAATACATCATGGTTTTTTTTAAAAAAATCAGATTGAGACAGCACTTCAGCAGGTGGTCCCAAATATTCAGCAGGTGGTGAGAAATTTGGGCGTCCATTTTTATACAAATTTAAATTTTGATTATCACATTGGTAAGTTAGTTCAGTGTTGTTTCTATCAGTTGAGGAACATTTCCAAGGTGAGACACCTTTTGAGTTACATAAAAGCTCATATATGCTTTTATTTCGTCTTGCCTTGATTACTGTAATGCCCTGTTTTTCTTTGTTTTTTTAATCAGCACACGGCTACAATCAATACAAAATGCTGCAGCTAGACTTTTGATACAAACTAGTACTTTTAATCATATTAATCCAGTTTTAGCTTCTTTGTGTTGGTTACCAATTCATTTTAGGGTTGATTTAAAAATGTATTAACTACATATAAACCAATACATGGTTTGGCGACAGATTATTTAGCAGAACCTTTAAGACCTTACGAAACAGTTAGACCTCTAGATCTTCTTGTTGTGAACAGTTGGCTGTTCCAAGATCCAGAGGTATTGCAGATGAGCAAATAATGTAAAAAAAATACATCTTCCAGATGTAAACACACATCAAATAGACATCTGGGTGATGCACGTGTGCTTTCAGGGTTTAACAAAAATTATGCTACGCTTGGTCTCTGAATGTTAATTGATACATTACTCAACATGCAACAGACATGAGTTGATACTGAAATGTCTTTTCCCAGCTTATATAATCTACTTTTCTAATCTGTGCACTGATATGCCTTGTCCAAAGACAAAATGTTTATACAGTGGGGTTATAAACACTTTGTAAGGAACAACTCTTCAGCAACCATAGATTGAATCTGTTACCTTACAACTGGCAGGACGGATTAGGCCATGATCATTTCCTCAAGCAGCTGCTAACTTGTCAGAATTTATTATTTTTTTAATCAACTTCTTTGAATCACTCTGCGGCTTTCAATGATGAAAAACATTTACCTGTCCATTGGTTGATGAGGAGGATTTAGCTTTCCTTCGGTATGAAAATAAGTCCCAGAATCTATGCCACAGATACGACGCCATCAGACACACACTGCCAACAATCCAAATGTCTCTGCCCTTTAAGAAACAATCCATTGTAATTTGTTATTGCTTCTCATGTGACATTACGTTCATGTGCTCAAGGGGAAATCTGTGGATGGCAAGTAAAAGCACAGAACAGGCTTTCGAAGTGTGAGGGCCTCCCCATGCATATGGACCTTATAACAACTCCCCTTTTTCATTCCAAATGCACTTGCATTCTCCCAGCCCCCTCCCTTTCTCACTAAAAGGACCAAAGGCACAATCCCACCTGTCTCCAATGACAAGAGAGTGACAGGTGCTCGGCTAATGGAGTTTGAATTTGAAAAGGCTCAACTCTTATATCATTCTCACTCACCATCCTTGTGCTTATGCAGTGAGCTCATGCTTCACAAGACAACCAGAGTTTTCCTTTACTTGAGACACCAGTGCTTCTATAAAGGCTCAGATACACTCAAGACAATTTCTTCTTCGCTAACATGCTAACATGCCATGGCCGTAATATGCACCGGTTACCCTCTGTCATTGTATTTTAGGATGAATTTTATATATATATATATATATATATATATATATATATATATATATATACACACACACACACAGACACACACACAGCGCACCTGGAAATTATTCACAGCGCTTCACTTTTTCCACATTTTGTTATGTTACAGCCTTATTCCAACATTGATTAAATTCATTATTTTCCTAAAAATTCTACAAACAATACACCATAATGACAATGTGAAAGAAGTTTGTTTGAAATCTTGCAAATGTACTTAAAAAACAACAAAAAAAAAACACATGTACATAAGTATTCACATAAGTATTCGCCTTTGCCATGACACTCAAAATTGAGCTCAGTTGCATCCTGTTTCCACTGATCATCCTTGAGATGTTTCTACAACTTGGAGTCCACCTGTGGTAAATTCAGTTGATTGGACATGATTTGGAAAGGCACACACCTGTCTATATAAGGTCCCACAGTTAACAGTGCCTGTCAGAGCACAAGCAAAGCCATGAAGTCCAAGGAATAGACCTCTGAAACAGGATTGTATCAAGGCACAGATCTGGGGAAGGCTACAGAAACATTTCTGCAGCATTGAAGGTCACAATGAGCACAGTGACCTCCATCATCTGTAAATGGAAGAAGTTTGGAACCACCAGGACTCTTCCTAGAGCTGGCCGCCCAGCCAAACTGAGCGATTGGTGGAGAAGGGCCTTAGTCAGGGAGGTGACCAAGAAACTTCCAGAAGAACAACCATCTCTGCAGCACTCCACTAATCAAGCCTGTATGGTAGGGTGGCCAGACGGAAGTCACTCCTCAGTAAAAGGCATATGACAGCCTGCCTTGAGTTTGCCAAAAGGCATCTGAAGTACTCTCGGACTATGAGAAACAAAATTCTCTGGTCTGATGAAACAAAGATTGAACTCTTTGGCCTGAATGGCAAGTGTCATGTCTGGAGGAAACCAGGAACTGCTCATCACCTGGCCGATACCATCCCTACAATGAAGCATAGTGGTGGCAGCATCATGCTGTGGGGATGTTTTTAAGCAACAGAATCGAGGGAAAGATGAATGCAGCAATGCACAGAGACATCCTTGATGAAAACCTGCTCCAGAGTGCTCTGGACCTCAGACTAGGGCAAAGGTTCATCTTCCAACAGGACAACGACCCTAAGCACACTGCCAAGATAACAAAGGAGTGGCTACGGGACAACTCTGTGAATGTCCTTGAGTGGCCCAGCCAGAGCCCAGACTTAAACCCAATTGAACATCCCTGGAGAGATCTGAAAATGGCTGTGTACTGACGCTCCCCATCCAACCTGATGGAGCTTAAGAGGTCCTGCAAAGAAGAATGGGAGAAACTGCCCAAAAATAGGTGTGCCAAGCTTGTAGCATCATACTCAATAAGACTTGAGGCTGTAATTGATGCCAAAGGTGCTTCAACAAAGATTTGAGCAAAGGCTGTGAATACTTATGTATATGTGATTTTTGTTTTTTTATTTTTAATAAATTTGCAAAGATTTCAAACAAACTTCTTTCATGTTGTCATTATGGTGTATTGTTTGTAGAATTTTGAGGAAAAGTATTAATTTAATCCATTTTGGAATAAGGCTGTAACATAACAAAATGTGGAAAAAGTGAAGCACTGTGAATACTTTCCAGATGCACTGTATAATATATATATAAAACACTTGTTTTGTTAAAAGACATTGATACTACTGCAAAGATTGGTATATAAAAGAGAAGCAAATCTGCACTCCAGTGTGTTCATGTCAATGGATCTCAGTTGAATGAAGAAATTAACCTAACCCTAACCAGGAAAAAAATGGTAGTATCAAAGTAGTGGGAGAACTGGGTCACACCTACCAATGACAGTAAGAAGCTCTTTAACAGACTTTACAAAGTTTACCTGAAAGTATGCACAGGCAGTCTATTTAGAACCAGTGCAACAAGCTCAACAAACAGTAAAGTTTGACAGATTCCCTGACATAAAAAAAAAAAAATTTCATGGCAAATGTTGCAAACTTGCCATAAATTCGCCATTGATTATTTTCACAAGCAAATCAGTTTTGCTGCAAACTTGCAGCATATTTCCATTGTTGCCAAAGGTTTGCTGCAGCTTCACTGCTACCAGTGAAGAGCAGCAAATTTCTACCAAACATCTGTGGCGAATCAAAAGCACATTTGTATGTGAAAATAATGAGTGGAAAATTTGCGGCAAGTTTGCTATAAGTGTATGACTGGCACCAAATTGCCTGCATCACCTCCAGAAAAGGCAAAGAACTCTGCGAGAACATAAAACTCTCACACAGATGAACATCTCCACCCAAGATAACACTCCCTACTTGCTAAGGACCATAAAAAGCAAATCCCACATTTGACCACTATCTCACCTAAGGGCTATTTAGAATGACTCATCCTTTTCTGTAATATAAGAGATTTTCTGTTCATACATGTTTGATATCATTCAAGTGGTCTCAATGCAATTGGTAAAGTGGTCTCATTCGCAGATTAGGTAGATTCTTTATTAACATCAAAGGACCTAATCATCACAAGTTTCAAAGGTCTACTGGATAACATGTAACGCAATCATCTGAAATAACAATAGAATTGTTTGGTACTTAAGGAGGGTTGGCAAGTAGCTCAGGGAGTCTGCATTCAGATCTCCCACAACATTGTTGTGTAGTCTCTCTACCATGTATGCAAACCTTATTTCTTATGTCTTGATAAATTGTTTAAATTTGTCTTATTACTGTCTAATTGGATTGATGAATTTGTTATGTCACCTGGTAAATAAATTGTTACATTTGAATTTATTATGATTGATTCTTAAACTATTGTCTTTAGTAGATTACGTTAAGTAGATTACGTTAAGTTTAAGCAGCGGACTAAAGCCAGTTTTGAGTGGAGCATGGGGCACACCGACTGAGACGTTAGAGCTCCGACTAACTAATTGGCATTATTTCTAGTGTACTTAGTGTGTACAGGCTCGATAGGGAATTTCCATTTAGTGTCGACCAAGCCAAAATAGGGTGAAGCCTAAACCTCTGGTTATTGTAATATTTTCTAGCTAAGTGTACATAGGAAACTATGGCATGATCATATAAAACTATTTTAACTTGGGTATGTTGGTCTATCTTTGTAAATTTAGTGGTCATGACCTCTGGGTAGAAATGTTACTGTAATTAAGTGTTTACTATCTAAGAGGACTAAACAAAATACTTGTAGATAAAAAGGTGAGGAGGAGCAGCCATCTAATTAGTATTTAGTCAATTACTGTTTTAATGACCAATACTGGCATATTTGTGACCGTGAGATCTGCGTTCGCGGCCGGCGCGAGACTCTCTAAGCGACAGGAATCCGAATGAACGAGTGCAATATAAAATAGAGTTAAATATGATGATTCAATGTTAAATCAAATTGAATAATAATAATTAATATTAGTATATAATTAATAACATTAATATATCCTTAGAAACTTGTATAATTGGAGTCAGATAAAATAAACGAGGATCTTGAAATGAATAATATAGTGATTTAATTAGAATGAAATAACTTAAACTGAACACACACGATAAGACAGAACATGCAGGACACCTTCAATCACGCTGTTGGAAACCGCCATTGGACCAATAGGTGGACCCCCTTACAATAAGTATATTGGCGCCATAGTGTTAAACACTCAGGGAATTCAATAAGAATTATTTATGTTGTTTATTTGCACATGCTGTCTGTGCTGTTTTAGCATCCAATTAAAGGAGCGATGCAAATCAGGCAATGGCATAAATGCAGTCACAAAATGCAGAATGAATGCAGTTTGCACTAAATAATTCCAGATCTTGCATGCTAGGTTGCAGAATATCCAGAAGACTTCCACTTTACTGCATCTACTGTAGGATACAGACCTGAATGGGCCTTAAAGGGGTCATGACATACATAAGGAATCAAATGTTCCTTGTTCCCCGTCTGTCGCTCACTTCGACGTTGTGTCGAAGAAGCGACACTAGGGGTCTCTCGAGCGCCGTTTGTATCTCTGATCTATGAGAAAAGGCCAATGAGAAATTGGCAGACAGAATTTGCATGTCCTGCCCCTGGACATACGGGTATAAAGGAGGGGAAATGTGTCTGTTTCAATCAGGATTTTTCTGAGGAGCCGATAATGGTTCCGGGTACGCCCCCGCAAACCACCCACCCCCCGGCATGCTCGTTGACTTCCGTCCGGGCTCGAGGCAACAGCGGCTCGCCTCACAGCCAGCCTGCCTATCCTCTTGAGCCCCCTGAGCTGGATGAGCTCGCCGCTGCATCGGAGAGCGCTCTGACACGGATGACTCAACTGGGCTGCCGCCTTCAGGCCCAGATGTCCGACATGCTTGCCCGGGCTGCCGTTAGTGTGGGGTTGGACTGGAACCCCCCATCCCCCCCCACAGCCTTCACGGCTGGATGATTGTTTCCTCGGGTCTGCACGCCGCTCACAGCCGCGCCCCCGGTTCCTTTCTTCCCGGAAGTGCATGATGAGCTGACGAGTTTGTGGAGGACACCCTTCTCCACCCGTCACCAAGCCTCTCGCTCATCCGCTCTCACTACCCTCGACGGCCACGAAGGTCACTCGGGATGGCCATACTCGAGGTTCAGGATCGTCATCTGTGGCTGAGCTTGGTCGAGATGTGCTTCCTCGACGCGCCTGTCACCCATTTCTGTCTTTTCGGCGACACTGTCAAGGACTTCGCCCAGCAGTTCTCTACGGTGAAAAAGCCGGAGGCCGTTTCACATCCTGCCCTGCCGCAAACCTGCCGCCTCGGGCCACGCTCCATCTGCTCACCGAGGGCGTCCTGCTGCGGCTAAGAAACATGCAGCTCCGTCTCAACCGGTGCCCAGCTCTCAGCCCCTGCGTCGAGCACCCTGCAGGAAGTGCACGCCCCCCGTCTCACGGACCCTTTCGAGGACCCGGAAGGCTCCCAAGCGGTCAGAAGACGACTCCGTCCCCCGGTGGAGGACCGGAAGCAGAATCTTTTGTTGAATTTATTTCATTTACCACACCCCCTTCGGGCTGCAGTACCCACATTCTCAATAAAATATCTATTTCCTTTGTCTCTGGGTCACCTGTCCCGCAAATGCCGTTTAAATTAAACATTGGTTTAAATAAATGCTCCGTTTCTATTAAGGAGGAAGTTTTCAGTTCTGAAACTTACAGTATGTTTTTATAGTACAATGACCTCTTATATGTCAAAAGATCGTCTTGGTTACGGATATAACCTCCGTTCCCTGAATTTTCCCATGGATTTCATATTAGCAAACTATAGTTTTGGCAAGTTGTTTAGGACATCTACTTTGTGCATGACACAAGTCATTTTTCCAACAGTTGTTTAGATTGTTTCACTTTTAATTGACTCTATCACAATTCCAGTGGGTCAGAAGTTTACATAAACCAAGTTAACTGTGGCTTTAAGCAGCTTGGAAAATTCCAGAAATTATTAATTATTAATTATTAAGCCTTTAAGCAACTAGCCAATTAGCTTCTGATAGGAGGTGTACTGAATTGGAGGTATACCCAGGTGTATTTTAAGGCCTACCTTCAAACTCAGTACCTCTTTCCTTAACATCAAGGAAAAATCAAAAGAAATCAGTCAAGACCTCAGAAACAAAAAATTGTGGACCTCCACATGTCTGGATCATCATTGGGAGCAATTTCCAAATGCCTGATGGTACCACGTTCATCTGTACAAACAATAGTATGCAAGGATAAACTCCATGGGACCATGCAGCCATAATACCGCTCAGGAAAGAGACTCATTCTGTCTACAAGAGATGAAAGTAGTTTGGGGCGAAAAGTGCAAATCAATCCCAGAACTACAGTAAAGGGCCTTGTAAAGATGCTGGAGGAAACAGGTAGACAAGTATCTATATCTACAGGGAAGCGAGTCCTATATCCACATAACCTGAAAGGCTGCTCAGCAAGGAAGCCAATGCTCCAAAACAGCCATTAAAAAGCCAGACTACAGTTTGCAAGTGCACATGGGGACAAATATCTTACTTTCTGAAGAAATTTCCTCTGGTCTTAAGAAACAAAAATGTAATTTTTTTGCAATAATGACTGTCATTTTGTTTGGAGTAAAACGGTAAGGATTGCAAGCTGTAATACACCATCCCGACAGTAAAGCATGGGGGTGGCAGCATCATGTTCTGGGGGTGTTTTGCTGCAGGAGGGACTGGTGCACTTCACAAAATAGATGGCATTACACGGAAGGAAATTCTGTGGATATATTGAAGCAACATCTCAAGACATCAGCCATGAAGTTAAAGCTCAGTTGCAAATGGGTCTTCCAATTGGACAATGTTGTGGCAAAATGGTTTAAGGACAATAAAGTCAAGGTATTGGAGTGGTCATCACAAAGCCCTGACCTCAATCCGATCTGTGGGCAGAACTGAAAAAAAGCATGTGTGAGCAAGGAGGCCAACAAACCTGACTCAGTTTAACCAGTTCTGTTTGGAGGAATGTGCCACAATTCTAGCAACTTTGTGAGAAGCTTGTGGAAGGATACCCAAAACGTTTGACCCAAGTTAAACAATTTAAAGGCAATGCTACCAAATACTAACAAAGTGTATGTAAACTTCTGACCTACTGGGAATGTGATGAAAGAAATAAAAGCTGAAATAAATAATTCTTTCTACTATTATTCTGACATTTCACATTCTTAATATAAAGTAGTGATCCTAACTGACCTAATACATGGAATTCTTTCTATGATTAAATGTCAGGAATTGTGAAAAACTGAGTTTAAATGTATTTGGCTAAGGTGTATGTAAACTACTGACTTCAACTGTACATGTAGGGGTGGAAAGAGAACTTAAAAATAATACTCAAGTAAAATTACTGTTACTTCTTTAAAAAATGTAGTTTGAGTAGAGTAAAAGTACCTGTCCTAAAAACTACTCAAGTAAGTGTAAAAGTGTAGCCTCTTTTAAAAGTACTCATGAGTAGTGAGTATTGAGTACAGAGTTGCGAAAGCTATGCCACTTTATAATAAAAACTATGCTGCAATTTAAAAATGTAATATACCATCATTTACATTCCCTTTGGCTGTTTGTCAGAAAGAATAAAAAAATTGGTATTTTTATAGGTGTTTGTGACTGACAACTTTTAAAATACATCACTTCTATCATCACTTCACATTCTTCTAAAGCCAATGATGCTGTAAACACAACACTGATTTTAAAAAAATAAATAAAGGGGCGACATGATTACAGAAATTAAAAGATGAAAGTTATTTTCAATATCATAATGTCTGAAACAGTTACATTAAAATCTTGTTTATGTGTAGGGTCTAAATTTTCCATAATGCCGACTGAGAGAATTATTGTTGCACATAAAACATGTTCAGAACAATTCAAGGAATGCAAAAAAACACACAAAAAATGTCTCATCATTTAGTCACCCTTATGCCATCTCAGATGTGTATGACTTTCTTCAGCAGAACACAAATTAAGATTTTTAGTAGACTATCTCTGCTCTTTTGGTCCATACAATGCAAGTGAATGGGTGCCAAAATTTTGAAGCTCCAAAAATCACATAAATCAGCATAAATGTAGTCTAATCCGTGTGCCTCCAGTGGTTTAATCCATGACTTCATAAGAAATATGATAGATGTAAGAGAAACAGATCAATATTTAATTCCTTTTTTACTATTAATTATCCTCCCTGCTCAGTCAATCTCCACTTTAACTTTCACTTTCTTATTGTGTTTTGGTGATTTACATTCTTCATGCATATCGCCACCTACTGGGCAGAGAGAATATTTTCTAGCAAAAAATGGACTTAAATATTTATCTATTTCTCACCCACACCTATCATATCAATTATGAATTTAACCTCTGGAGTCACATGGATTATGTTTGTGCTGCCTTTGTGCTTTTTGGAGCGTCAAAATTTGGGCATCGTAATTTGTGTGCTGAAGAAAGAAAGTCATAGACAGATGTCATGAGGGTGAGTAAATGATGACAGAATTGTAATTTTTTAGTGAACTATTCCTTTAAGTAGCACATGGGGTTTCCTCCTTTTGAGATACAATGTTCAACATTGATTTAGTTCTTGTATCTTTTATGCCCAGAAATAGTTGTGTTCTCATTCTAATGCATAATGCACAATTTTTTGAAGTTTGTGACTGGTGGAATATTCTACTGAAGTATTGCTCTGCAAATGTTGATACTTTTCTATCAGACATTAGAAAAATCTTTAAAAAGGCTAAGCATAATTATACATTATTTTATCTCTATTTTCCTGGTAATTTATTATATAAATGAATACACTCTCTACATCAGGGGTCAATATTATTAAAAATCTTATTAAATGTATTATATTACATGAATACTTTTAAAGCTACTCAAGTTATTCGGCCAAAAGTAGTGAGGGGTTTTCTCATTTCCTTGTTAATGTTGTTTGATTAATAACCTTTTATATGAGATAGCCTACTACAGTGCTCAATTCTGTCACATGTACACTTCAAGTCCAACATTTTGATACAAATACTCTTTTTTTTCCACTGGTTAAATTCACTTTAGACTAAACCGACTGTGTTGACATTAATGCCTCATCAAGATGGGCATTGGAGGGATAATAAATTCTATTTGACCATTTAGGCACTCGGAGCACACGTGCATGTAAAGAGCACTTTAGCCGCCTGTCAATCAAACAGCACACAGCTACAGACGTCAGGAAATAAAAAGTCAATCTTTTATATTTTATCTAGATCAACCAACCAGTGGTGCTCTTGTTATCTCGATTGATGTAATGAACGCCCCTGTTCTAGGTGTAGAATATAGGCTAAATCTAGAAAATTCATCAAAAGTTTATCATCGATATCAAGGACTTATTATTATTATTATTTCTATTTGATTTTTTCAGATAAACATCAATATTGTTTTCTCGCCCAGCCCTATTGATAACATTGCATTAATCTCTCACAGCAACCCAAAAATCTCCAAACTCCAAAAAATATCCACAGAATCTAGTAAACAGAAATACGAAATTTACCTCAATATGTTTCTTCAAATTAGAGGCAGGATTAATGCTGATATCTGGCTTGAGCAAGTTAAACTCACATGACATGATCAAGTAATTGGCCTTTTTCACTGCAAAAATCCCTTTCAGGTGCGGCCGGTTATATTCAGCTGTAAACTTTGCTTGAGGCATCCATAACAAATGGCACCAGATCTGCAGATGCCAGTCAAGTTTTTTAATGTGATTTGATGGGAGTCACAAGACTCTCCCTAGTCAATCATGTTGATAGATAAAAATAAAATCAGGACAGGGAAGTAGCGAAGACAGATGTGGGAAAATAGCGCAGTAAAAGTACAGTTACTACACTTCAAATGAACTAAAGTAAAACATTTTTAAACTACTTAAAAGTAAAATTCCTGGGAAAAACTTCTTAATTACAGTAACATGAGTATTTGTAACTCATTACTTGTGTATATGATGGACTTGAGTGAACAGTTTGATACATTCAGATGAACTGTGTTGGGTGCTCTTTATGTATTAACACTGCAATGTGGTTTTATAATGTTGTGTGGAGTTTGTTCATTTTCATCAGATTAAGTTCCAAATATGGCTGTATTGGAAGGGCTACCTGATGTTAGCCAATCACAACAGTGGACATTTACATTGAAGGCCCACACAGCTTAGACAGAGGGTGGAAAATTAATATATATGACCAAAATATGACTGTTTTGATGCAAAAAAAGAAAGAAAACTATACTAACATTATAAGTGGACATCAGTGAAGATAATAACACTATTAAAAAAAAAAAAAAAAAGTATGTCCACACAGTGAACATTTCACCTTAGAACTGCCGCAAAACCTGTCATGAACTATATAACTAACTAGTGTTGCCATAATCACATAATTTTCATGAAATCAGGCTGATAAAGAGCCCAATTTACATAAAGAGGCACTTTTTGGGCTGAAGAGAACTTCATTTAAATACTTGCAGTACAGTGCTATATCAGTGCTGATTGCACAATGGCTAAAGTGGATTGCAGGAGGTTTTTGTTCTGAAATATCATGCACAAAAGTATTTCAGCTGTTAAGTAAATTTGCTCCTCTGTCTGAATAACAAATTGCTTATGCTGAAATACAATCCGAAGAAGCTTCAGATTTCAGCTCCTTCAATAGAAACATATATTTATAATACAAGAAACATGCTCTAAACATTGTTCCATAAACAACAAATATAAACATCACAACAGTTGTTTGTTTGGACGGACTGCCATGGTTTCATTCAGGGAAGTGGAGCATACAAATACAAACAGGGCATGGGCAGCTATTAGACATGCTGAAATTACCAGCTTCCATGCTCTTCTAGGCTGGTTAGTGCTGGTTTGGTTTTGGTCTAGCAGCTAGATGGGCCAGCATAACCAAGATGTTCACCAACAAATCATAGCTAGTGAAGCTGATCGACCAGGGGTTAGTTGCCTGTACAACGACGTACTGTACCTCACCTTACTACTTAAACACGATAGTACAATGCATTGTTGCAGAAATTAGCTATCTAGTCACGACGGTTTCCCAAATCCATAGGAGCTATGTCGCACATGCATCAAATTGCCCTCCACCATTTTGTATTGGCAAGTGTGTCATGAATCTAGTGTTAAACTCAACAAATGTGATTATCAAACAATTGACTCTGGTGAACCAGTTCTTTTGACTCAAAAGTGTGCAACACAGCATTATCAGTGTAGTCTGATTCCCAAACAAATGACTTTTATAATCCGGTTCTCTTTAGTGAATCAAAAACATAAAACATGAACAGTGTACTAGACTGATTCCCAAACAAATGACTCTAATGAACCCATCATGCAACATACAGTGTAGTGCAATTACCAAATAAAATGACTCTTTTTGAGACGATTCTTTTTAATGAATCAAAAACACTTCACACATCAATCGAGCGATAACTGACTGGGTGTTCATATGACAATCTGTACTTATAGAATCAGAAAAAAAAAGTTTATAAAGAATAAATGAATGAATTACATATTTTAATCACATTCGTTGTTTGTTTAGAATTTTCTTTTTAAATAAGTAATCACACTGAAAGAAATTATGATTTTGATTGATGATTGAAGAAATGATTTTGTATTGAAGTAAATATAGCTGAAAACTTGAAAACATTATGTAAATATTATTCATGATTATTTACTGTCTTTACAATGCATCAATCTTAATGTAGAAAACCTTGTTATACTTACTCGCTAATTTGAGTTAAGTAAATTTTACTTAACTTTTCGAAGCTGGCGTTCCCAGCATGAAGCAAAAGTTACTGTATTAACTGAAATGTTTGTTAAATTGACCTACTTTTATCAATATTATGTCATGAAGTACATTTTTCTTCATTTAAAATGTACTTAGTAAATCTGTGAGCAAAAACTTTCAAAATACAAATTAAGTAAATTTTATTAGTAATGTTTTTTTCAGTGCAGGATTAATAATTGAATTGCTTTCATCCCTCTAAAAAGTCTGTAAGAATGTTATTACATTTATTGCTGATTCATCTCTGTCAAGAAATTTCAATTACATTAACTAATGAATACATGGTCTACTACATATGGCTTGATATGCGATTACTGTAAGTATGCTAAACTGCTCTGTTTGTGTTTTGCTCAAGGTTGTGCACAGTTTTAAAGTCATTTTGTGAGCCTACATTCATTCACATGGGATGGATCCTCCCACTAGATGGCAGCAGTGTACATGTGTTATTATTAACCCAGGTTTTGGGGGAACTAAAGCAATACTAAGAACGCAGGGTTTCATTAGCAAAACTTTTGCTTTAGTGTCTACCATAAGTGGTGGCAGACTAAAAATGACCTCTGCTCAAAGGACCTTGATCTGAGGGATGTTTTGGTGTACATGTGTTACCTGTTGAAAATCACCCTCAAGCTCAATGTGCTTCAGCTCCCAGAAGCAGCGCATGGACTCTCTCAGACACGCTCTCAGAGCACTGATGCGCAGCTTTCAGTCTGGCCTGTTTGAGTGGAGGAGATTCATCTAGAGCATTGACTTCTTATGACTTGGTTTCTTCTCAGAACTATATAGGTAAAACAAAAAGGCAAAATGAAACAAGATCATAAATTTGAAACAGACTGCATGTGCTGACTTTCTTTCGTGCAACATAAAATGAGATGTTAGACAAAATTGCAGCCTCAGCCATCATTTTTAGGCTAAACTTTCTCTTTAACTGTGGTTTTTCATTTATTATTAAGGTTAGCAATGATACACATCTTCACCTATTAAGTTATTAAAAAATACATAACTTAGCCCCATTCACTTTGTCAATTGTAAGCTCGATTCTTGCTTTTTTTCCTTCAAGGACAGGACAGTTGAATCGAAAGATTTTTTTGTGGTAATTAACATGTCACAATGATGAAAAAGATTAGAATTTCCAAACAAAACAGTCTGGGAGAGTAGCCGCATGTAACAGGGTAAGGGATGGGCAAGGAGGAGGTGGGAACCGACTAAACAGTCAACGTAAATTTAATGATAAAACTCAACATAAAACAAACACAGACACACATGCAACGCGGCCGCTTGCGTCTCTCTCTCTCTAACTGGCACCTCCGGCTCATCATTATCCACCTCTCGGCTGATTAGCCCAATCCAGCGCCAGCCGTGTGTCCTCATGGCCCGGTCCCGCCCTCCTCCTCGTCACACTCTTCCATTGCCCGACTCAGGCTGGTGATGATGCACTTCCCTCCCCTTCCTTCCTGGAAGGGATCGTCCCCGCATTTTGGAGCCCTGGGAGAGACAAGGGGAGGGAAAGGGGAGAGGGAAAAAGCGAGGCAGAGCGACAGAGAGAGAGAAGATCTTGGTCACTGGCTTCCTCCACCCTCTGGCAGATGACAGCTCGCTCTGCCCCCGGCAGACGGCAGCGAGTCCTCCGGCCCCTGGCGGATGGAACTGCACCTTCCCGTCTTCGATGGACAGCAGCAGGTGCTCCGGCTCTAGGCGGCTGGCAGCGACCCCTCCATCCCCAGGCAGACAGCCAGCGCCTGCTCTCCTGGCAGATGGCAGCAGCAAGGACTCTGCAACAGCGCATCCCTCCTCCCTCCCAGGTTTTGGCACCAAAGTAACGGTATATGTGTGTCTCTCTCTCTCTCTCTCTCTCTCTCTCTCTCTAACTGGCACCTCTGGCTCCCCTTTATGTTGCTCTCCGGCTGATCAGTTGATTCAGCGCCGGCTCAACCACACCCTCCTCCTCATCACACCGCACACGTGGTGTTCATCACTTTTTTATATAACATCATTTTTAATAAACAAAGAACTGCACTAAAGAAATACAATTAAGAAATTTTATCAGAAAAAATATATAATTTAGAATATATTACAAATAAAATATAAAATCAAACTATAAAAATAAATAACATAAATTCTCTATTAGAAAGAAAAACAAAAAGGATTTTACTGCTTGTTCAATTTACTTAATTAAAATAAACTAAAGCAACACAGTTCAAGAACATTTTGACACAACTTCATTTCATTGTGTTTTATCAATTAAAAGTTGTAAAATGGGATTTTAATTAATCCATTTGAGTTGGGAATACATGAATACTTTGTGTTGTTAATGTAGCATTGATGAAACTGGGCATTTCCCAGCATGTTTTGCTTGGGACTCGATTGGCTGAGTAAATGTTAACATTAAGTGTTATTTAGTGTGTTTTTGTGCAAGATTAATATAAAGGGGATTCTTGTTAAATGTTTTGTTATGTTGAGATTTAGAAGAGTTTCTGTTGCAGTTTTGGGGTTACCATTATGATGAAGAGGCTCTGATGAGGACTAACGATGAGGACCAGTAGATGTTGCACATGAAATTGATCACTCGCTTCAGTGATCAATTGATGTGTTAACCATAACACGGTCACTAAACTACACTCTGTTGTGCTTTCAACCAGCATGCATTTAGCATGCTAACTTTCACTAGTTAGTACATAAAGTAATAATTAATTTTAGTCACTTTGACAAGTTTAATTTAGTTGATTTTACCCAATTCAATAAGGTTCTTTCTACACAAACTGTTTGTGTTGAGTTTACACAGTAATTTAAGTTAAGAAAACATTTCAAATAGTTTACAGAATACACATAAATTGGAGCAATAAGACAATTTGTTGGATATATACAGTATCTTAAAAATTTACCTTGTATCTTGTTAGAAATGCAGTATTTTTTGCAGATTTGTAGAAATGTGTTATTTAAAAAAATATAATAAATAGGTAAAAAAAATAAAAAAAATAAATAGAGTTGCTCATGCAGTTTCTGCATTTTTCTTCAGTCTGTTCACACCAATAAAATCTGCTTTATGTGGGAATTTACACCGACAGCCAAAAGTTTGGAATAATGTACAGATTTTGCTCTTATGGAAATAATTAGGTACTTTTATTCACCAAAGTTTCATTCATCTGATCACAATGTATAGTCAGGACATTAATAACGTGAAAAATTACTATTACAATTTGAAAACAATGTTCAGAACTTCTTAAACTACTTCAAAGTGTTCTCATCAAAAAATCCTCCATGTGCAGCAATGACAGCTTTGCAGATCCTTGACGTTCTAGCTGTCATTTTATCCAGATACTCAGGTGACCTTTCACCCCACACTTCCTGTAGCTCTTGCCAAAGATGTGACTGTCTTGTCGGGCACATCACACACCTTACAGTCTAGCTGATCCCACAAAAGCTCAATGGGGTTAAGATCCATAACACTCTTTTCCAATGATCTGTTGTCTAATGTCTGTGTTTCTTTGCCCACTTTAACCTTTTCTTTTTGTTTTTCTATTTTAAAAGTGGCATTTTCTTTGCAATTCTTCTCTTCTCTTTACTGTGCGTTCAGACCGGAAGTCATTCATTTTCTATGACAGAAAATGTCTCTATGTCTCTCGGTGGTGAGAAGTGGCGCGGCGAGTCTTGGGCGGTGTGGGCGTCAGAGGAAAGTTCAAGTGTGGGCAACATTATGGTAATGAGCTGTGACGCGGTTCGGTGGAAACCTATTGGAATATACAAGTGCTCCGCTCTAGTGAAGTCTAGAGAACACAACCATGTAAACTTTGGTTCCCACCAAACATTAGTTCCGAAGACTAAATTACTAAGACTGATTATTGCCGTGGCGGGTTTACCCATAATACTTGATCTGTCCCTGTTTGATTACAGGGAAATAAATAAAATTAAAAAAAGATGCGTGGACAAATGTGTCTGATTGTTGGTGTGCCAGGTGAGTTGATGAAGTGGATATTATGGTTTATATAATAATATATTTAAATATTTCATGAGGATATATGCTACTTGTGATATGTCGTCAAAAAGATACCGGTCGACGTGTCTGGATGTTTTATGGCCCCTTTAAATCTAGTTCTCAAAACCAAGTATTCTCAACGAACGTTGCCGCCTATTTCAAATACGTCAGAGCGTCCACGAATTTTCGATAGCGTTGTTGGCAGGGCAGCCAGAGCGAATTTTGATGCTCTCGCCGCCTCTGGTCTGAACGCACAGTTACTGTTATACATGAAACTTCTGTTGAGCGGGTAGAATTCAATGTGGCTGTCAGCTGAGGACATGTGAGGCATCTATTTCTCAAACTAGAGACTCTGATGTACTTATCCTCTTGTTTAGTTGTACATCTGGTCTTCCACATCACTTTCTGTTCTTGTTAGAGACATATAGCCTTCATATAGCCTTCATTCCTCAAAATGATAAACTGATGAGTTTCTAGAGAAAGCCGTTTCTTTTTGCCATTTTTTGACCTAATATTGACTTTAAGACATGCCAGTCTATTGTATACTGTGACAAATCAAACACAAACACAAAGACAATGTTAAGCTTCATTTAATGAACCATATTGCTTTCATCTGTGTTTGATATAATGGCAAGCGATTAGTACCAAATGATCAATTTATCATGATTATTCAAGGATAAGGTGTTGGAGTGATGCTGCTGTCTAGATTTGAATAATAATTACTTTTTTCAAATAGTGATGATGTTGTTTTTTTACACCAGTAATGTCCTGACTATACTTTGTGATCAGTTGAATGCCACTTTGGTGAATTAAAGTACCTATTTCCACCTGAAACAGCAAAATCTGAACATTATTCCAAACTTTTGGCTTATATATATATATATATATATATATATATATATATATATATATATATATATATATATATATATACAGTATATTATTAAAATAATGTACAGAAGTTTAAATATTTTTGCAAAATCATTAGTTTCCATTTACTTTCATGTCAACACTCCCCTTCCAACTTCCCATTTCGACAACTCGTGCGGCTTCAAAATTCACATTTTAGGTGTGACTGTGTGTAAATTTATGTTGTAGAACAAAACGAGTAAAATATTTTACTCTCAAAAACTAAGAAAAAAATCAAAAGTAAAAAATAAAAAAATAAATGCATTAAAATAATAAAGTACATTTTTTAACCATATGATTCTTGTTTTTGCAATGTTGCAACATTTGATTTTTACCATTCTCTGTAATATTCAAAAGAAAAATAATGTATTATTTCAATTGTAAATGGTAGTATTTGTTTGACAGCTTTCAATTATTCTGATTTATATATATATATATATATATATATATATATATATGTGTGTGTGTGTGTCAGTAATGGAAATAAGAATTTGGGTTGAAAATGTGCTTAGTTGATATGAAAATAATGCATTAAGCGTTTTTCATAAAATAAAAATATAATTTTTGTGCAAAATTCTAATTCTAATTTTGTTTTCTTTGTTCTGTATGTTTTTTTTGTTTTTGTTTTTTTTAGTGAAATATGACCTGGACATTTCTTTTTGAAATTCACCTTGTTATCCTTTTAGTATTTTGTAAGACAAATACACAATCTTACATCCTCAAGTTCATAATTGCCAGTAGTCTCTTAGTGCCTTGATCCCTTTATCCTACATTCAGAAACATGTGTCATAGTCGATCGTGTGTCAGGTGTCTGGTTTCACATATTTATTTTGGTAGTTTATAGAGTTTGTCACATGGATTTACAGCCGAGCTGAGACTTATAGAGCTGGTCAACAGGGTTGAGTACACAAAGAAGGTCTGTTTGCCTTGGCTTGCATGTGTCAGATTTGACAGTTCTCACTATGTGGTATACAACACTGTTTGTTGTAATGCATTTAATAAATGATTTTAATTTAAACCAGAATTCAGGGATGTGATTCTTCATGATATCTCCATGATATGTCCTGTCCGGTGCATTCTCGATAAGCATTTTTCACCCAAAAAAGTGTAATGTAACCTTCCCTCGGAACTTCACAGCTGCTTAAGTGTCACACACACGCTTTGTTGAGAACATGTGAGATGGAGGCTTCTACGGAGCCCCTAAAGTGCCACGGTGGTTGGAATAAAATGCGTTGGGTCTTAAATAAATATGCAAATGTTTTCATTCTCTCGCACATTATTTTGCGTTATAATGACAGTCTTCTGCCAGCATTATTCCATTCAACAAGAAGAGAAAGCCAGTCCATTGAAAGAGTGAAGCCCAAAAGAAGGTTTTGGGATTTAAAATAACTGCAATTTGGGACTCACTTTTAAATGATTCATATGGCCACCATGATTGCTCTCCCTTTGGAGTACCCTGTCACTCATAACACATTCACTTGCCGCCATCTGCTGGTGCACCATAAATGGACATATAAAAACGTACATATAAAAAAATAGTTGATATTTGAGCATATCCACTATAGTTTGGTAAAACATGCTACATATATATAAAACGGTCGTTTTGTAGCATTTTTAAATATGCTGCATTTTGAATTGCATTTAAAATCGTATTTTTTTAATTTTTTTTGCATATGCCATATGTATGATTCAGTACAGAATAAAGTCACTGTATCTTCTTGATATTTAGGAGTTTCAATTAACAGTTTTCCACAAAAAAGTAGGCACCGGCACATGTCATGTTATTTCTCATAAATGCAATAGCCAGCAGAACATTCAGATGTGGGAATGCATAGCCAAGAGAACAAGTTTTGCAAGAGAATGCAAAATAATTTGCGAGAGAATCCAAAGTTGGATTGGGTGGAAAATGCACTGGGTATATGTGATTAAAAGAGTACTTGTATGTGATTATTTTGAAACGCAAAAAAAAAAAATATATATTAATGGTCATAAAATTGGCTTCATTTCTTTCAAAATATAATATATTTTTTCTTGTTATTTTGGAGTCAAAAGTTTGTAACACTTTACCATGAGATTCTATACGTTAACATAAGATAATACATTATTATTTGAACAAACAATAAAGCAATTGTTTTGCAATAATTTATTAACCCTCCTGTTCTGATCAAGTAGGGAGCCAGTTACTTTGCGGTGATTTTTTTTTTTTTTTTTTTTACCATTATTATTTTTTAAGAAATCTCTTCTTCCCCGACGTAAAAAAATAAAATGATACACTACTTTGGGGGTTTAGTTAATATTTCTCGATTTCACCATTTATTTGCATATGCAAATCAGCAAATTTTTGTAACTTAAATACAGAAAAAAACTAGTTGAAACATGAGGAAAATGTGAGAATGTGTCATGTATTGAGGGCAGATTGCTGCCATCTGGTAAATGAAAAGAAAAATAAGACGACAATAATAGCAAGTAGGTGAATTCATGTATATTATCATATACATTATCAAACTTTTATGTCAAATAATAACATTTGTTTTAGTTTTTTGTTTGTTTTTAATGTTTTTGCAATAATGTCACATTATGCTTACACTCAAACCTGACCTGGTGTTACTAATCAATAATTTTAAACATCAAACTGTAATAAAATAAATGAAGAATAATATCAAGGAAAGGAAAAGCAATGGACTGTTAAAGTTCAGTAAGTGTATAAAACAGAACACTCAGACTTTTGCATTTGTGTGTTCTGGCTATGTTAGTCTCACCCATTTATTTATGTGTGCGTGTGTGTGTGTGTGTGTGTTCTGCATTGTGGCTGATTTATAGATTTTTTATGACAGAACAAATATTAATATCTGTGTCAGTGTCACCAGTTCTTTTGTGTATTGGAGGGGGTGTATCTTTTGCACTGTGCATGATGTAAAGTCTCTACCCTTCATTTCTCTGTCTGTGTGTCTGCGTGTGTGTTTTTTGTTGTTGTTGTTTACTGTGTTGTGGATGATTTCTATATTGTATCTGACAAATTAAAATAGCTTTTGTGTTTTAGTCTTTCCCATTCATTTCCTTTGGCCGGTCAATTTTGCAAATTGCAAAGTTGACAACCAAGATGTCTTCTCTGTCTCTCAGTCTCTCTCTCTCTCTCTCTCTCTCTCTCTCTCTCTCGCTTTTTTTTTGTTTGTTTTAATAACCGCAGACTTATCAAGTCCAGTTTTTTGTGTGTATTCGGATGGCTAGTGGTGGAAAAGTCACAAAGTCTTGTTCCACTCAGTTAAATGAAACTATTTTTATAAAATCTGAAAAATTGATTTTGGTAAAAAATTACTAAGTAGAATAGAAAGTTTAAAGGTGATTTATTGTTGATTCAAAATGCATTAACTAAATTCAACATATCCAACTTTTCAATATAAAAATGTATTACTGCATGTAGAAAATGACAAGCATAATAAATTCTTTAAATGATTGTTTATTCTTCAGAGTAGTGCCATATTTAATAAAAATGAAAAATGAGGATGTTAGGAATAGACTTACAGCTATATAAAGCTCCTAGATCACATCTAATAATGTGTGTTTTGTTTACTGAAAAGTTTTTGGAAATATATATATATATATTCAACCTCATTTTCATTCCTGTCACTATGGCACTACTCTGAAGAAGGTCCATTGTGTTAACTATTGTTAACGTGTACAACCCTATTGTAAAGTTTTCAGGAAATGTTAAATACGAGTGATAAGGAAATGCTGATAAGTTGTGAAAACAACTATCATGTACTGAAACATGACCTGGAGTCAGTATCTAATATCATTATCATATGTTTTGTTCTATTTGATTTTACAGACAACTCTGACTCACATTACTGCCAGTTCCATTAAGAAATAAAGCACAGGACGTTTATGCCAGTAAGATATCATGTCTATACTAATACAGCTGGCACAAGATCACCCTAGAAGCTTGTATACTTGTGTATGCCAGGCAGCTTCTCTTTAACAGCAGCGCAAGAGCCCTGAATACACGCGCACAGCAGACAATGCAGGCCAGCCAAGTTTTCCTGTTTAGTTTGGATTTGAGAACCTAATGCATGTTTCGACTGAAAAGAGCAACATACATCTATAATGGAATTTAGGGCTGCCCTATATTATGTGGTACCCAAATACCAAAACAGTATTATTTAGACTATGTAGCTCAACCACTGGAAAATATTAAGACAGAAAATAGTCGGTACTGTATATAGGCAAGGTCAACTGTAAAATGAAATGATTGTGAGCCAGTCAGTCACAACGAAAATACAGGTGAAACTCGAAAAATTAGAATATCGTGCAAAAGTTCATTAATTTCAGTAATTCAACTTAAAAGGTGAAACTAATATATTATATAGACTCATTACAAGCAAAGTAAGATATTTCAAGCCTTTATTTGATATAATTTTTATGATTATGGCTTACAGCTTATGAAAACCCCAAATTCAGAATCTCAGAAAATTAGAATATTGTGAAAAGGTTCAGTATTGTAGGCTCAAAGTGTCACACTCTAATCAGCTAATTAATCCAAAACACCTGCAAAGGGTTCCTGAGCCTTTAAATGGTCTCTCAGTCTGGTTCAGTTGAATTCACAATCATGGGGAAGACTGCTGACCTGACAGTTGTGCAGAAAACCATCATTGACACCCTCCACAAGGAGGGAAAGCCTCAAAAGGTAATTGCAAGAGAAGTTGGATGTGCACAAGCAGCAGGGATGACCGTAGCCTGGAGAGGATTGTCAGGAAAAGGCCATTCAAATGTGTGGGGGAGTTTCACAAGGAGTGGACTGAGGCTGGAGTTACTGCATCAAGAGCCACCACACACAGACGGGTCCTGGACATGGGCTTCAAATGTCGTATTCCTCTTGTCAAGCCGCTCCTGAACAACAAACAATGTCAGAAGCGTCTTACCTGGGCTAAAGAAAAAAAGAACTGGTCTGTTGCTCAGTGGTCCAAAGTCCTCTTTTCTTATGAGAGCAAATTTTGCATCTCATTTGGAAACCAAAGTCCCAGAATCTGGAGGAAGAATGGAGAGGCACACAATCCAAGATGCTTGAAGTCCAGTGTGAAGTTTCCACAGTCTGTGTTGGTTTGGGGAGCCATGTCATCGGCTGGTGTTGGTCCACTGTGCTTTATTAAGTCCAGAGTCAACGCAGCCGTCTACCGGGACATTTTAGAGCACTTCATGCTTCCTTCAGCAGACAAGCTTTATGGAGATGCTGACTTCAGTTTCCAGCAGGACTTGGCACCTGCCCACACTGCCAAAAGTACCAAAACCTGGTTTAATGACCATGGTATTACTGTGCTTGATTGGCCAGCAAACTCGCCTGACCTGAACCCCATAGAGAATCTATGGGGCATTGCCAAGAGAAAGATGAGAGACATGAGACCAAACAATGCAGAAGAGCTGAAGGCCGCTATTGAAGCATCTTGGTCTTCCATAACACCTCAGCAGTGCCACAGGCTGATAGCATCCATGCCACGCCGCATTGAGGCAGTAATTAATGCAAAAGGGGCCCAAACCAAGTACTGAGTACATATGCATGATTATACTTTTCAGAGGCCCGACATTTCTGTATTTAAAATCCTTTTTTTATTGATTTCATGTAATATTCTAATTTTCTGAGATTCTGAATTTGGGGTTTTCATAAGCTGTAAGCCATAATCATAAAAATTATATCAAATAAAGGCTTGAAATATCTTACTTTGCTTGTAATGAGTCTATATAATATATTAGTTTCACCTTTTAAGTTGAATTACTGAAATTAATGAACTTTTGCACGATATTCTAATTTTTCGAGTTTCACCTGTAGTATGTTACACCACTTTTCAGTTTGGAGCAATCAGGGATCAACAAAATATTATGATACTAATATTTAGTGATGTAAAATCAGAATCAGAATGAGCTTTATTGTCAAGTGTGGGCATGGAGAGCTGTGTCAGTTTGGTTGAGAGAAGATCAGACATGATGGTATTGAAGGCTGGACTGAAGTCCACAAATTAGATCCTTTCATATGTCCCAGGTCTGATGAGGTGTTGCAGAATATAATGCAGACCCATATTGACAGCATCATCCACAGGCCTGTTTGCTAGGTAAGCAAACTGAAGGGGGTCCTGTGATGTCCTTCAGGTAGGCAAAAACCAATCTCTCAAATGAAATCATGAATACAGACACGAGACCAACAAGTCTGTAAAAAATTACAATTAAGGGGGTGGGGGGGCGCTGCCTCCTCAATAGCTGCTTTTTCACTATTGGGCCATGGCTATCAACTGTCCAGCAGGAGCCAACAGCGTCGAACCTCGAACAGCAAAACTAAAATCAATATGTGTTACCATCAATAGCCCCACAGCAATGCCCTAAAATCTGCCCTTAATACACCGCCCTGGTGTCAACGTCACACACGCCACCCATTTCACAAGCAAAAGGGAAGCTCAAGCTGAGGATTCATGTTATTTATTTATCTAGAATATCAAGTTTATATTGAAGGTAAATGGCAAGATAAGTTAGCATTGACAACTCACTGACTCTAATTGCCATGGTGTCCCGAGTGGTCTCTCTAATAACAGCAGGACAATGTCCCACTATACACCATTCATTTGGGCATTGCTTTGTCCATTGTGTTTTAACTGATTTGTACTGTACCCACAATTTTTACACTTTTCCAGAACCTGTACCATTGTGTGCTGTATACTCAACCTGGCAAAACTCTGCCTTTGACATATGGCCCAAAGGTAATTGGCAGGCCAAAAGCCAATGCCCCTGAAAAAGCCAGAAGAGGCACAATGAAGCACCAGAAGTGACAGTGGGAATGCAACTGGCCCTGGCACACATTAGCATGCGCTCATTTGGCCCGATATTGGAAATGTGGCTAATGTCTATGATGGTCACCATCCTGGTCCAGACTGAAGGCAAAAATGCTATGCAAAGTGACAAAATCAGAGCAAATCAGAACATGTTTGAGGTTTAATATACAGTTATATGGAACAAGATTTTGGACCAATGAGATTTCACTTCGATGCAACAAAGAAGAGGATAAAAATTACTTGTTTGTCGCTTTTGCTGCAGTCGCAGCCGATTAGAAAAAAATCTGATTGATATGGAAGAGAAGTTTGCCAAGAGATATCAACTGTGTTATGATCACTCCTAAAACGGATTCACCCTTGAGATTTCACCACTTCAGGAATACTCTGCACCTTCTCCTGTCCGCCCATGTTTCTGCTCTTCAATATTTCTCTTCCTGTTCTTATGTTAGGACACCTTCCTGACTCACGTAGAGTGTGGGCCGATCACTGTTATTGGGGCTACCACGGACAGAGGTGAGTAGAGTAGCCAAAAACTGTACTCATGTAAAAGTACAATTACTTAAAAAATAATTACTCAAGTAGAAGTAAAAGTACCAACATATATAATTACTTAAGAGTAAGAAAGTATCCAATTAAGAGAGTCCTCAAGTTCACAAGTGACATAATGGACATTAACTCCCATATTCCATTACATAATACACATTTAACATATATTACAGAATTATTATTAATGAAAAGTCAGTCATCATTCACCATCATGATGTTTCAAACCTGTATGACTTTCTTCCTTCCATGCAACACAAAAAGGAGATATTTGCCTGAATGTTTGCCTGAGTCACTATTTACTTTCAGTGACTGTATTTTTTTTCTCGCATATTTTAAAAGTGAATGGCGAGCGAGTCTGTCAGTCCCTAAAATTCTGTCAAACATATTTTGTGTTCCACATAATACAAAGGGTCACACTGGTTTGGAACAACATGAGGGTAAGGAAATTATGACAAAATATAAAATTATGGCTGAGCTATCACTTTAAAGGTTTGCTTTGTGTATCAGTCAGTGTTGGTCTTGTTTGGGTTGTCTAATTTTATGTTTATATGTACATTCTTAATTCACAGATTTGGTCTAATATCTACCTTCTGTATATTACATGTAACAAACTATTTATTAGCAAGGTGTCCATCTCAGGTATTGTCATGTTTATTACATTCGGCTAATAATCAAATCTTTAACTCCGTGACTAGGCCTAAACCTTTTATCTTGGTTGTGAAAACACCACACAAGGCCCAAAAGTTGACAGCGTGACTTAAACGGGTGACTGAAATTTGGAAATTGTAGCTCAGCGAGTATGTGCTGAGTGACTCTAGTCAGGTCTCCTAAGCAACCAAATTG